>CATIUR010000004.1:25680000-28080000 GCA_949592205.1 Helichrysum umbraculigerum | reverse complement strand
CAAGCCCAAACCTAGAGTTTCTATCTGTGCTTTCGTCTTGGAGATGAAAGGGTACTTTGATAGGTTGGAATCATTGAACATGGTATTTGACACAAAGTTTTCCATCGCTATAATACTGTCCAGTCTGCCAGCTGTCTACAATCAGTTTGTAATTTCATATCAGATGAATATGAATGAGAGAGAAGGCTCAATAATGGAACTCCACAATTTACTGGAAACTGCTGAGCAAGGAATCAAGAAAGATGATGTGTCCGTTCGTAGGTCTATTGGTCAAAGTTCAAAGAAAAGGAAAAGGTCAAACTCATATTGGAAAAGGAAAAATAATAATGGAAAGTCCGTTCGTAGGTCTAAGAAAGTGACTGATTCTGAGATTGCACATGTTAGTGACCCAAAAGAAGCAGTGTGCTTCTACTGCAACACAAAGGGGCATTGGAAGCGTAACTGCCCAAAGTACCTGAAGGACCTTGAAGATGGCAAGGTCGAGAAGAGTACTCACTCAGGTATGTTTATGATCGAACTCCATAATACCACAACTTCTAATTCGTGGGTTCTGGATACAGGATGTGGTAATCACATTTGCACTGTATTGCAGGGGCTAGAGGAAAGTAGAAGTGTGAAGCATGGAGAGCTCAACTTAGTTATGGGAAACAAAGGAATTGTACCTGTGACGAAGATTGGAAGATTTGAGCTCATGCTAAATTCTGGAGTTAGGATAGATTTAAATAATTGCTATTATTCGTCAAAAATGACTAGAAACATTATTTCATTTTATGTTTTATTTAAAGATGGTTATCATTTTACTTTTGATAATGGAAATGGAGATATTTTGGTTTATTTAAATAATTGTTTTGTTTTTAAAGCTTCTCCTTACATAGGCATATACGAAAATGTTGAATGTGTTAGCAATATTATTTTAAATGTTGATTCGTCTAATGAGCTTGATAAATCCAAGTTGTGGCATTATCGTCTAGGGCACATAAACAAGAAACGGATCGCCCAACTCCAAAAGGATGGAGTGTTGGAATCATTCAACCTCAAATCAGATGATGTATGCGAGTCTTGTTTATTAGGCAAGATGACCAAATCACCATTCACTGGATCATGTGAAAGAGGTGAAGGACTATTAGATTTGGTACATACAGATGTATGTGGACCATTCCGATATGCCACAAAAGATGGAAATAGACACTATGTTACATTTACTGATGACTTCAGTAGATTTGGACATGTTTATCTAATCAAACATAAGTCGGATACTTTTGAATTATTCAAAAGATATCAAAACGAAGTAGAGAATCAACTGGGCAGAAAGAAAAAGGTACTCCGATCCGACAGGGGAGGAGAATACCTTAGTATCGAGTTTCTCGATCATCTTAGAGATTGTGGAATAGTTTCACAATTGACTCCTCCTAGAACACCGCAGCTTAATGGTGTTGCTGAGAGGAGAAACAAAACTTTGTTAGACATGGTTCGATCTATGATGAGTCGAGCAACACTTCCGATAAGTTTCTGGGGTTATGCATTAGAAACAGCCGCCCATATCTTAAATCAAATACCCACTAAGAAAGTTTCAAAGACACCTTACGAGATATGGAAGGGAAAACGTCCTTCTCTTAGTCACATCAAGATCTGGGGTTGTGAAGTTTTCGTTAGACGAGAAACTCAGGACAAACTAGACTCCAGATCTGAAAAGTGTCTCTTTGTCGGTTATCCACAAGAGTCATTTGGATATTTATTTTACAGACCCAAGGATAATGTGATCTTTGTAGCTCGAAGAGGAGTGTTCCTTGAAAGATAAATGATATCTAAAGAGGACAGTGGGAGTACAATCGATCTTGAAGAAATTCAAGAGTCTACCGACGAAGAACCTACAATAAACACTGACACCCAACTTGAGGTGGCAACACCTGTTGAACCTGAGGACATATCCTTACCCGTTCGTAGATCTAGTAGAGTTAGCAATCCTCCTGAGTTCTATTATGGTTATCAAATAGAAGAAGGGGATAAGATAAGTGATAGTGCACTGGCTGAATTAGATGAGCCTGCTAACTACAAGGAAGCGATGGCAGGCCCTGAGGCTGCTAAGTGGGAGGAAGCTATGAAAAGTGAAATTCAGTCCATCTATGACAATCAAGTTTGGAATTTGGTTGACACTACACCCGGTCTTAAGACGGTGGGATGTAAGTGGATCTTCAAGAAGAAGACGGACATGGATGGGAACGTACATACTTATAAAGCTATGTTGGTAGCGAAAGGCTATACTCAAACCTACGGGATTGATTATGAGGAAACCTTCTCACCAGTAGCAAAAATTAAGTCAATTAGGATTATGCTAGCCATAGCTGCATTTCATGATTATGAAATTTAGCAGATGGATGTCAAAACCGCTTTCCTTAATGGGAAACTGACAGAGGATGTGTTCATGGAACAACCAGAAGGTTTTGAAAATACAAAGTATCCTAATAGAGTGTGCAAGCTTGAAAAGGCTATTTATGGACTTAAACAAGCCTCACGTAGCTGGAATCTCTGCTTCCATGAGAAAGTCACAGAGTTTGGTTTTTCTAGAAGTGAAGATGAGTCCTGTATATATGTCAAGTTCAGTGGGAGTATTGTAGTATTCTTAGTATTATATGTGGATGATATACTGCTCATAGGAAATGATATCCCAACTTTACAAGGTGTAAAAGCATGGTTGGGAAAATGTTTCGCTATGAAAGATCTTGGAGATGCAACATATATCCTAGGTATAAAGATTTATAGAGATAGGACAAAACATCTCATAGGACTCAGCCAGGACACGTACTTAGATAAAATCTTGAAAAGATTCAGTATGGAAAATTCTTAGAGAGGGAACTTACCCTTGAATCATGGCGTTAAGATCAGTAAGGATCTGTGTCCAAAGTCTGAACAAGAATTAGATAGAATGAGTCGAATCCCATATGATTCGGCTATAGGATCGATCATGTATGCCATGACGTGTACAAGACCTGATGTCTCATTTGCTCTGAGCTTAGTGAGTCGACATCAGCAGAATCCTGGTGAGGGTCATTGGACAGTTGTAAAGAACATTCTCAAGTATTTGAGAAATACTAAAGACAGGTTCTTGGTTTATGGTGGAGAAGAGGAACTAAGAGTAACGGGTTATAGTGACACTAGTTTCCAAACAGATAGAGATGATTGTCGTTCACAGTCTGGTTGGGTGTTCTTACTAAAATGGGAGAGCGGTAACATGGAAAAGTTCTAAACAATATACAGTAGCAGACTCCACATGCAAGTCTAAATACATTGCGGCTAGTGAAGCAGCAAAGGAAGCTATCTGGATGAGGAATTTCATTGGAGATCTTGGAGTTGTTCCAACAGTACAAGGTCCTATTGCTATATTCTGTGATAATGAAAGTGCAGTAGCCTTGAGTAAAGAACCCAAGGATCACGGAAAGTCAAAGCACATTGAAAGGAAATACCATTTTGTTTGAAGTAAAGTCGAAGAGGGACATGTAATTGTGAAGAGCATAAGATCAGAAGAGAATCCAGCTGATCCGTTCACAAAGCCACTAGGAAAGTCCAAACACGATGAACATGCTAGGAGCATAGGTTTAAGAGATAATGTAAAGTTTTAGTTGTTAGTTTGAATTTGAAACGTTATAAACAATGATGGTAACTGTAATAGACTTGGTGATTAAGTAATGGAGATTATTAATTAGAAGGAGTTCTACCATTTACTATTGTTTGTTGTTGTGTTTCAGTTTTGCATGTTTAGACACCACTTCCAGAGTAATAAAAGTTCTTACTTAAACCTCCTCAGTCGATCACACTATAGGAAGTATGTGGTGAATTAAGACTGTCATGGAGTGTTAGTAGATGTCTATGGAGATAGTCATGGCATGGAGATTGCTGCAACACTCATGGGTACTTAATGGGGATTTAAGTATAGGAGAAACCCGCACTCATGGAAGTTACTTCATGGATTGAAATCACGAGTAACTCTGAGATGATAATATCTTCTATTCTCAAAATAATGATACATGAGTATCTAGTTCTTCAAATCTGTTATACTTTAATCTATTCAAACGCTGTGTGTAAAAGGCAGTTATAAAGAGTATGATGGGTATGATACGATGAGTTGACTAGTGCTATGTAGTCGATATTTATTTGTTCCTTTTGCCTAAATTGGAAAAGAGATATCATGGGCCCTCTGATGATTAAAGTTTGACTCTAAAGTGCCAGGCCTGGCCGAGACTAGGGTGATAGTTCAGTAGTCTCATATAGTCAATATAATCAGAAATCAGAAAACTTATATGAATCTTGAGATTGATTATAATCCATGTCTCAATTCATACGATATCGTGAAATAAAGGAATGGATGATCACTTATCTAAAGGACTGACTCTAAGATAAGAATCAGAGTTAGGCAGTTGCGATGGATGGCACACTTTACATAGTTAATGAGATATAGGCTTTAGACCAATAGTAGTTGATGATTTGTCCAAGTGGGAGACTGTTGGAATAGTGTCCAATATCATAACTAATTGGTGAGACTATCATTAATGGTAAAGTCCTTTTTGGGTTGCCCTCAATAAACAGTCAAGAGAAAGATGAAGGATAATATTAATATTATATTTAATTGTTTAATTAATTAATAATAGTTTATTAATTAGAAATTAAAAGTAATTAAATCTGGCGGAAGTTTCCAGAAATTGACTCAACCGCCGGTTGGAAGGTCCAACCGCCGGTTGAGGTTAGGGTTTTCTAAGGCGGTGGAAGTCGCAGACTTGGAGTCCAAGTCAAACAGCTCCAACCGCCGGTTGGAAGGCCCAACCACCAGTTGGGAGTCGAATTCAGCAAACCTCATGGTTTCTTCCACAACTATAAATAGGGGCATCCTATACCTTCATAACATACGATTTAGATAAGAATTTTCTGAGAATTTCGAAATTCGACTTTCTCTTGGGTTTTTGGGTGTGAAACATTAGAGGTATTCTACTTTGGGTACTTGCCTCCAAGTAACGAAGCTCTGCTGGTTGGTCTGCGCGTGAGAAATAGGTTTTCTCTAAGGTTAGTGTTTTCTTATTTATCCTATTGTTTATTGTACTATTTATTCAAGTTAAGATCCTTAGGGTTTAGGTTCCTGATTGCCCTAGATTATAAAATTATTGTTTTCCGCTGCGTATATGATAATCTAGTTAGGGAATAGAAAACCCAACATGTTCAAGTATGGGCTGAACACTGATGAAGCTATTAAGCTACGGACTTTCCCAATGTCCTTGTGTGGGGAAGCCAAGATTTGGTACCCAGAACTTGAGCCGAATACTATCCAAACTTGGGATCAAATGAGGGAGGCGTTTGTTAGCCGATATTTTCCTCCGGATCTAGCGGAAAGATTGTTGAACGAAATTCGAGCATTCAGTCAGAATGAGAATGAAACTTTAGTGGAAGCATGGTTAAGAATGAAGGAAATGTTAAGGAACTGTCACGGTCATGGTTTATCAAAGGCGGAAACAATTGAACTTTTCTATAGTGGATTTGATATTCCATCGGCTTCTGTTCTTGATGCTTCAGGAGGGGGTTGTTCATGTATAAGACTCCAAATGATGCCTGGAAGGTATTAGAAGATAAGGTTCTACAAAGTCTTAACTGGGCGAAAGATCAAAAGAATAAACCTGCCAGAAAAACGGTTGCATTTGCTGAAGGTGGTGATAGTAGAAATTCTGATAATTCAGAAATGATGAAAGAATTGAAAGCCATGTCAACCAAGTTTGATAATCAGTTCAAGACTCTCAAGATGGAAATAAAGGTGCTTAGATAAGGTTGTAGTAATTGCGGGGGTAATCATGCCACAGATCAATGTAATGAAGACGATCAACCTATGATGATTGCTGAAGAAGATGCCAATTACATGCAACAAGGTAATTACCAAAATAATTATCAGAGGAACGGTTATCAAAATAGGAATTCAGGGAACTTTCATGGTAACTGATATAATCAGAATTATAACAATCAGTATCAGTCACGAGGCAATGCTACACCCGACCATCAGTGTCACACCCCGTCTAAAGCGGAAACAACGGAATGCAACGCACGACTAGATCATAACACATTGATATAAAAGAAATTCACTAAATGAAATTCAACAAAATGTTATGAAACCGCTTCACAACGTCACAGATATAATCGTTCACAGTAACAAATTTAAAATGCACTCTAATAGTCTTGCTAAGCCACCTTAGTCTCAGTCCTTGAATTACTAGCTTCACCTGAAAAGAAATGCTTAAAAACGTCAACACATGGTTGGTGAGTTCGTAGGTTTTTAAATAAACAATTTATCAAGTCATATTCTGTAAGTCCCTAGTTCTTAGGATCGATAACTTCGTTATCTGTAGTATTAAGGTGCGGAATCCCTTAATACGATGTTATCTTACTAACAACGAATAAGTTCGCGTTTATAGGATTAATAACTAATTTGCTTTGCTTTAATCTTCAGATAATCAAAGCCTAGCCGTTAGTCGTTAGGTTTTTCTCTGGTAGAATTGAAATCGCAGATCTTGAACTCGGAATCACAAAAGTTCTTAAGTTTTTACGTATAGAAAACTTTAAATATGTTTAGCTCATCTCGGCTCGCATGGGCCTGCGAGTCCAGCCCAACTCGCAGCCCAAGTCCGCTTATGGACTCGGCTCGCCAAGACCATTATGATCCTTGCGAGTTCAGGTCTCACCTCACATCTCAACTCGCTGCGACTTGAGATCTCGACTCGCACCAAACGTATATTTATTTCGTATTTAACATTCGTCTAATTTTAACACAATAATATATTTAACGAATATTACTAACAAAACAAATATTCATTTACAAATCTAAACCAATGTACAAACATGATAATAATTACACCAGTCCTATTTCAAGCTAGATCTGTTGTCACAAACTATGTTTCAACAGACCCCCCCTTGACAATAGCTCTAGCGTCTTTATCTTCATGCTTGTCCTTGATTTTCAAGTGTAAATCCTACTACCTGCAAAAATCTTAAGCTTGATGCATGTTTTAACCATCCTGTGATAACCTCGTGCTAAATCACCCCAAGCAATAGTAGATATGATCTTGTTCTTGTATAACATAATCAGATCTGCCTTTGACAAATTCATCAGATGTCGATGATCATAAACACGAAGGATCTCTTTTTCGCCATCAGGATAATCATCATCAGCTTCAATCATAAAGGCTTCTCCTGTTCCAGCATCTACCCCCCAATATTTCAATTTTCCCAAAATATTTTGAGGCATAGTCTTCATAGGTATTTGCTTAATACATTTGACCACTGGATAAACCTTCTTTTTTTTCTTCTTCTTCTTCCAGTTCTCTGACTGAGTCCGTTCAGCTTTATCATTTTTCCTTTCCTTGGCTTAATCTTTGAAAACTTCATAGATAATCCCTCAGTCCTAATGATACGCTCAACATACTTAGCATAATCATCATTACTCGGATTGATCATATCTAATCTAGCCAAGTCTCGAATCTCATATCGAGGCAACGAACTAAACACTGCAAGCTTCTTCTCCAAATATTGAACCCCGTCAAACCTTTTGATCGCGAAGAGCTTCAAGTCAGAGTCATAATACCATCCAATAATGCCAGATATAAGTACACGCTTTCCAGTAATATCAACTTCTTTCAAAATGCGTGGCTTCTTTTCCTTTTTCTTCTTAAGCATTTCTTGGATAAACATTGGATTACCAACCAAATGTTTGTATTTGTCCTCTATTTCTTCAACTTCAGTATCCAAATCTTCAGAAGCATTCTCAAAGGCTTCTAAATCAATAACTGATTCTCCTTGTTCATTTACAAAAACAAATTCAGTCGTTGACGGATTCACAACATGTTCATCTACATTTGCATCCAGATCAACACCTTCATCTATCACAGATTCAAATACCGCAGTCCAATCTTCTGGAAGTTTAAACTCTCCTTCTTCAATATCATAATCAATATCTTTATCTATCTCATCCAAAAGATCATCTTCTGAATCTGATAGATCAAGCATTTCCAATCCTAGAGAAAAACATAAATACAAATATATCAATAATTCAAATTCTTCATTGATTTTCCTGAACCAATCTAAGAATTTCTTTATTAATCCTTTTGTATTATTAAACCTAATAATATAAACGCATTCTATATAACCTTTTAAATCTTTTATTGATTACCCTGAATCAAACTAAGATTTCTAAAGTCTTATATCAAACACTTAGTAAATATTAATTAAACTAAAACTCTAATGTCTTGTGAACAATCACCAAACATTCATGTTTACTATTAATTAACTTATATAATTTCTAAGACTTAACTGAACTGTTATATTTTCCAAAAACCTTAACTTTCAACTATATCTTTAAATTATATATCATTTACCTAGTTATAACATTTTTTTAACTTGTCAGTTATACCAACTCTCAAGTCTAAAATGCATATGTTATATAAAAATTTTGACCGCCGATATTAATCGGAACACGCCGCTCGACTACTCAATGAGTCGGAAGTCTTTCGATCACTATTTTATCTTAACATAACTCAAATTATATTATATAAACTTAAATTACATAAAACATATTTTACTTAAAATGATAATAATCTTAAGCCGAATATATTTACACAATAATATTAAGTTTACATTTGTTAAATACAAATTATTACAAATATTACAGTACTATGCTAATACTAAGCTATCTTACCAGCTTCAGTATCACCCGGTACAGTCTTATCTGTACTTGTTCCTGCTCCAGCACCACTAGCTTCAGCACCAGACTCCCCCTGAGTTGTAGCTTGCTCACCAGTCTTTGAAGGACCGGTCTGCTCACCACTTGGTGCATTGGGATCATCGTCTCTGTCAGAGTCTCTTTTCCTTCTCAGCTCATCCTGCTTGCACGACTCCAAATATACCAATACCTCCCCTTGAGCAGACTGTCCTGAATTAACTCTCAACACCAAACGTTCTAAGTTATCAAGCTTCAGTCGCTAGGCAGTAAAATCATCAAGTAGCGTATTGTGAGTCTGCAGTAGGGTCTTATAAGCTTGACTCTGCTGAAGCACTTGTTGGCCAAGAGTAATATTGTTCACAACCAACTCTGGAACCCTCGCAACAACCTTCTCTAACTCCTTCACTTTCGACTCTAAGGATGTAATCCTTTCAGCATCAGTCATAGGAGTAATAGGAATGATCGTCGGTCCAGGTGGTGTCAGCGAAGCAACATGTGACTCAAATGTACGCGGTGGAAGTGGCTGAGTCAAAGCTGTCGTCAGAAGATCAGCTGTAAATGTGCTTGCTATAGTAGTCGGAATCGGCTCCGAACGTACTAAGTCAACAATCTCCTAAAAACATTAGACAAAAATTAAATAAGTAATTGTTACAGATTACTCTGTCTCAATCTCTAATTAATTTTGTAATACTTGTAGTACTAAACTTATATCTCATACCTTAGCAGGTACAGACATCGGTTTAGACTCTACCGATATCACCGTCTCGACCTGCGGTGTATCTTGAGCAACTGTCACAGAATTAACTGTCTCAGTTCAACTCCTGATAAACAACAAGTTAAGATTATCTAACTTTGTATAATACTAACCTTCTCTAATGGTCAAATTTCTTGACCTCTTCCTCAAAGGAGTTTCAACCTCCTCAGGATCTTCCTCCAGAATACTCTTGCCCTTCCTCTTCTTATCAGAAATAGACGGAGGAGGAGAAGGTGTATTCTCAGAATCCTCATCTGAAGCCGTCTCACCATCACGACCTCCAGATGATCCAACAGGATCTTAAATGTTGAATATATTAAACATTTATGATTAGCATAAAGCTCTATCATACAAGTTCTATATATTCAAGATTAATCAGATATAATACCTTAACTAGTACAACAACTGATCTATCTTGCTGTCTCTGCTCCCCCTCAGGTATTGCAACCTCTGGGTTCACAGCCTCAGCTTCTACTACCTGTTTATATAATGATATTTATATTTTATAATCAGAAACATTATCCAATTAACTAAATATCTAATATCAGTATAGATATATAATAATATTATACTACATGATTAATAAAAGTAATCTATCAACTAAGTATCTATACTATTATATAATGGAAAAAATACCTGTTCCGGTGCAATCTCAAAGAACATATCAATTTCCCTAAACTCGGGATCTTGTGCCTCGTCATTATGACCTAGCACCTCCTACACCACCTGTGCAGCAACATCTGGGTTCACCTGTTCCCCAGCATGTCTAGGTTGTTCCAAAACATCCTCCAGAAGCTCTTGTGGACCTTCAGCATGACCCACATCAGCTACAGGTTCTGGAACAGCAGCAGCAGCAGCAACATCTAGCCAACCATGATGTGGTGGCGTCACATAAGCAGGATCGACAATATACCCAAAAAGATTTCTCTCCTCAGGCTTCACTACCCCTTCCTTCCTCACTGTCTGCAAAAACATAGCATTGTGCCCTCTAAGCCCAATAGTATCAACATGTAAGTGCGGCTCAGGGATAACAAGCTCTGGCAGACGAGCTCTAATGATCAGCATACAAAAACGCGGGTAAACTAGAAATCGTGATCTGACAGACCCCGAAATCTGTCTAACCAGCTCTCCAAAAATGTAATCACAAAAACTGTATGGTTTGTTATAAACCAGTGACAGTACAGCTGATACAAGGGCATGGCTTAACTCATCGAAACCTCCCTTCTTTGGTGCAAAAACCGTGACGATCACGTGCCATAGAAACCTCCATTGTCCAATAACGAGAGGCTTCTGGAATTGACGTCCTCGTCTATCACCCGTGTATCCCATACGGCTTATAGCTCCCTTAATAAAATCCATGGGAAACTCCAAATCCCTATTCTCTTGCTCTTCCGTACCTAGCTGTAAAATCTCTCGAAGATTACCAGCCGTAAAAACAATCGGTTGATTATTGACCGTTGTTCTAATCTCTGGTGGATTGACCGATTGGTCATACTGAATATCCGTCCAGAAATCAGTCAGAATCGCCTGAGAAATAGGTGGAGATGCCGTAACAGCATACCGAATACGTGAACGTGCCAAAAAAGTAAGCACTTGAGCTACTTTGTTAGCTCCCTTTTCGCGTACATCAAGATCAACAAGAATGTTGTGACCTTTATCAAATTGTCGAGCCATATCTATAAAAACACAAATGACAACAACAATTTAAAGCACGTTAACAGATTTTAAACTATAACATATTATGAAAAAGTAATCATCAAACATCTTAGTTTTAAATTATATATATAACTTGTTACATAATTGTCTCAAGTCGTATACATAAATATGTAACATATATAACTTATAACTAATAAGTCGTAAGTCCAATATGTAATTTCTGTTAGTTACTTGTCAATAGGAAATTTTCAAGTCTTTAACGTTTTATATATTATACCGCTAACATAAAATTAGGACACGCCACTCGATTACGTTTTGAATCGGTAGACTTTCGATATAAATATATACATTGTAATAGGAGTCCAATATATAAAAGTTATTACTTAAAAAGTCTTAACATATATATATTAACCTTTTTTAAAAAAAAAATATTCGAAATCCTGGACTCGCAGAGTAATAACATGCGAATTGAGTATTACTCGATTTTCCAGTCAACTCGCAATTGAATTCGCAGCCTATTGAACTCGCAAATCAAGTCGATCCACAGATCAACTAGCCAGTCGATCCACAAATCAACTCGATCCGCTAATCAACTCGCTGCGAGTTCAATTGTAAACTCAACTTGCTTGATAAACTTCCGTCGCGAGTTTAAACTTAAAATCGATGATTTTGTTAGTTTTAACACGATCAATCGATACATTCACATTCATTTAAGGTTATTTAACATTAACCCTAAGGATTC
The DNA here is from genome assembly GCA_949592205.1 of Helichrysum umbraculigerum. Lineage (NCBI taxonomy): Eukaryota > Viridiplantae > Streptophyta > Magnoliopsida > Asterales > Asteraceae > Helichrysum > Helichrysum umbraculigerum. The sequence continues at coordinate 28,068,105 of CATIUR010000004.1, read as the reverse complement.
AAGTCCAATAACACTATAAATCTATATGAATTGTTCAATCTTCAAACCGAAACCCTAAGTTTATAAAACTATCGATTTCTAGTTCATTACATGGTGAAATTCGTTGTTATATACCTCAAAATGTTCGCAATGAAGTAGTGTATAAAACCTACGGATTCAAAAACTCGTTCACGTGTGTATAAGATCGAAATCAAACGAAAATAGAGTTTTCGCCTCGTTTCGCCGTGAAGTGGATTCGCAAGCTTAAGTGAACTCGCGAATGTGTCTGGGTGCGGTGGTCGGGTTGACTCGTTTGACCTCCCCTTTATACTCTTTATTCGATTTGCACGTTTTAGGTCGATTCGCAGAACTTGACTAGTCAAACTCGCGAGATTAACGAAAAATGTGAATTAAATACTAAGTATACATTTTAAAACCCATTATTTTACAAGTCTAAATTAAAATTAATTTTCACTTGTATTTGTTACGTTTGTTCAACAATTATTAAAAGAAGTTAGTATGATTTAATTCCAAAGGTAACACACTTATTATAAGAAAATTAAAATGAAATAAAATAACTTTATTTAAACACAAAGCTAAAAATAAAATACTAAACATATAAACAAACTGTGGTATCAAGTACCATTTTATTAAACACTTTTAACTAAAACAAGTACATAATTGAACTTATTGAGAATTTAACTGCTTAGGGATCATGTTAGAAAGAATAAGCAATTAAGTATTTATTAAAAAGTCTAAGTAGATTGGTAGTATACATACCTCATGAAATTCAAATAAATTTCCATAAAATTACAACTAAGTTTATCATTTATACCTTATATTTATAAAACTATATCTTAGGTACCTTTATCCACATAGCATAATCAATAAATGCATTACTCACTTAAAGTGAATATTTTTAATTATAGACAGTTCAAGACGATTACTGGTATTAAGATCCACATAAACAAATTATACTCGACGTTCTAAGCAAACACTTTATTGTTAGTATGAATATTATCAAGTGCTTCCTATTATATGACATACTGAAGAGTTTCAAGTAAAACTCATAACACTGCATCGTTTAATTTCAAGGTAGCGGTTACTAAATGATGTATCTTTTCGAAACATATAAAATACACTTGAATTTTAAGGTCAGACAAATATCAGACATACCTTGAGTATGCTATGTTATCCAAGTCTGTACTTAGTACAACAGAGGATCTCTTCTAGCATAATTCAAAATATATTTGAGAATATTAATTTAATTAAAGGCTTCAGGTCTGTACTCAGTACAACATAAGTCACCAGTAATTAAATTAATACCCATATTTCTACCATTTGTCAATTATTGTATTATAAAAATACATGATAACAGTGTATGGCAATACCATCATTCAACAATTAAGACTAATGTCATACATCATAGAATAGTAACACAAAATAATAAACAAGTAATTAATTAACTTCTTAAGGCTTAGAAAATGTCGTATAATTTGCCTACCAGTACATCATATGATGAAGCCATCTAATCTTTTAAATAAAATAGACAAATTATAACTTGTGGATATAGGTGTATAATCAAATAAATATAAACACATACCTGATAGAACCGCTGTAGTTCTAAAGTAACTTTATTTGAACCTACTAACATATCATCCTTAGGACTTAAGCTTATTATTGTGAAGCTTATTCTCCTAAACTACTATCATCTCCCTAGTTTTGCAGATAAAAGCTTAAAGATTTTCTAAAAGAACTACTTTTGTTCTTTTATCGGAGGCGATTCCCCTCAGGTAACAAGCAAATGAATGCCATACGCCCTTTTTTTTTTTAAATAATACTTAAAAGTACTAACTATTACAAAAATACCCTTGGAAGACTAATCACTCTGGATTTCTCATTCCGTTCAGTTGAACCAACGTCTCAAATCTTGCTCTGTCGAACGCCTTTGTGTATAAGTCTGCTAAGTTATCCAATGATGGAACCTTAGCTAACTTTATCAACTTCTTCTCAGCACAATCTCTAATAAAATGATGTCGAATATCAATATGCTTAGTTTTACTGTGCTTCACCGGATTGTTGGTGATCGACATAGTTGATTCATTATTAATCATCATAGGAGTATTGGTTATATTTAACCCGTAATCCCGCAGTTGCTGTTGAATCTAAAGCACTTGAGAGCAACAGCTGCCAGCTGCAACATACTCAGCTTCACATATAGAAATGGCTACCGAGGTTTGCTTCTTGCACTGCCAGGATACTAATCTACCTCCTAGGAATTGACATCCTCCGGTCGTAGATTTCCTATTCTGATTGCATCCTCCATAATCCGAATCAGTATAAGCTACGAGATCTAAGTCTCCATCAGTCGGATACCAAAGACCCAGCTTAGGTTTCCCTTTAAGGTAACGAAAGATTCGTTTAACAGCTTGTATGTGTGACTCTTTCGGATTAGCCTGATATCTTACGCATAAACAAACAGCAAACATTATGTCAGGCCTAGAGGCTATTAAATACATTAGTGATCCGATCATGGCTCTATAAAGAGTTGGATCCACATCGCTATCACTCGATGTATCTGGACCTAGTCCATGATTGACTGGAATTGGAGTATTGTAGACCTTACTTTCATCCATCTTAAAGCGTTCTAATAGCTCATATGTATATTTAGATTGATGAATAAAGAATCCATCCTTCTTTTGATCAACTTGTAATCCTAAGAAGAAATTCAACTCTCACATTGCAGACATTTCAAACCGTTTTCTCATGAATTTCTCGAATTTTTGACACATCTTTTCATAAGACGATCCAAAGATAATGTCATCAACATAAACTTGCATGAGAATAAAGTCTTTCTTATTCCATTTTACAAACAGTGTACTATCAATCGATCCTCTTGTAAATCCATTCTCAAGTAGATACGTTGATAGTGTTCCATACCACATCCTTGGTGCTTGATGTTGTTAGTCCCTGTTTAACTTAATAAACAATCTTACTTAATAAGCCTTGAATATATTATTGAGAAGTTGCGGAATCACACTCAATAATATTAAGAAGATCAATGAATATTAATTATTTAATGAACACAATAATATACCGGAAGCTTCAATCTTATTAATGATATAAGACGAATACACTTGATGTATTAGGGTTACAGAAAACCTTGAAGCTGCGCAATTAACATTAACCTATCTAGGTCTAAAGGATCTCTATTTATAACATATAGAGTCCTATACAATCTCCTACAAATATGGAATAAAATAACTTCCATAACCGACTCATACTTATCACAAAATCATAAACAGTTTTAACTACCATTCTGATGTAAACAGTTGTAACTGTTACACATTCAGTGGTAACTGCTTCAATTGTAATATACGACTAAGTACAAATATATAATCAGTGTTAACTGTTTCATATATAACTAACAGTTACTAATACATAAGCAGTTTTAACTACTTACAGACACATAACTATCAGTTGTAATCTATCTTCAATCAGTTGTAACACTTGTCTTCTCTTCAGTTTTCTTCTATCAGTTGTAACTTCATAAAGACAGTTTTAACCTTCAAAGCAAACAGTTTTAATCACTTGTACTCTGTCTTCTCATCAGAACTTCAACTCAGACCTGAAACAGTTTTGACCCAACAATCTCCCCCTAAACTTAATCTGTCCTTCACAGCATTAAGTTTCTTCTAATCCTCCATTATAAGCTTCACAAAATTCTTTCAAAACTGTTAGTCTTTTCTTCTCTTCCTCCTATCAATCTCTTCCTTCTTATGAATCTGATTTAACACCATATATACCAGTTCTAGAGCTACATCATCTAACACTGCAGCTTGTAACCTTGCATTTCTCAAGCCCATCAAAAATCTCAGATTGATATCATAAAATCTATCTGTCAATAACCACATAAACACTGCATCCTCCATAACAATCTGATGTACTCCAGGTTTAGCATGATAAATCCAATTTCTGACCTTGCTAAAAGTAGCAAACTGAAATGGAAACTCTTCTGGCTCAAACATAGCTTTAATCCAATGCCATGTAACTTTCTCAACCAGATTATCAAATCTTTTCAAATCTAAATTCTTTTCCATCCCAATCTCATACATTCTCACCAAATCAGTCCTACTAATTCTCTTTATCAAATCCCTAAAAAGATCTCCACCAAGATATATTTCCATCTGCTCTTTCAACTTTAATCTTGTGAATCTTAACAGGATTGACAAATTGCTCTATAGACCAATCAATTATACCAGGTAATTCAACATTAATTACCTCAGATTCCATAGGCTGTAATAGAATAAACTCCTTCAATTCATCAATATTCTTTTCTCTATCAGGAATTTCATCTAACTCTCTCTTCTTTTGCTCAAGTTCATCTTTCCTCCTCTTCTCAGCTTCTATCTTTTCTCTTTTTTCTTTTTCTTCCTTTTCCTTCAATTTTCTTTCTTTTTCAGCCTTTTTCCTTTCCTTTTCAACTTCCTGCTTTTTCTTCTCAGCTTCTTTCTTTTCTGTTTCTTTCTTTTCAATTACATCAGGATTCAACTCATCTTTATCCCATAACTCTTGCAATCTCTCTAAACTCATCTGTTTTAAAGCATTCAAAGGAATATACCCACCTTTCAATTTTGCAATCAAGTTCTTCTTCATTTGAGCTTTTGTTGGTGGTTTTGCAGCCTTCTTCTTTCTTGCTTCTTCTGCTTTCTTCTTCTTAAGCTGATCAACTAGATATTCAATATCATCCTGTCTCTGCTCTTTCAACAAATACTCATCCCATTCTGCCACTTGCTCTTTTGTCATTTTTACAAATTTTCCTTCCTCAACCTCAACATCAATCAAGCCCTCTGCATTTAGCTCAGCCTGTAATCTTTCTGCATATTCAGTATCATGAGCAGTTACTTCTGATGGCACTGGTTTTTGCTTCTTCTTCTTTGGTTCTTCTACCAGTTTTCCCTTGCCTTTATCTTTTGGATCAATCTTTGGCAATTCTTTCTGTTGAACAGGAGCAGCAGCAGGTTCTCTAATTTGAAATCCAGGCAAAGATGATTGTTGTGTAGATTTCTTCTTTGGAGTTTCAACCTTCTTTCCTGTTCCAGTCATCTTAGCAGTTTTAACTGGAATGCTCTTCTTTCTAGTTTTTTCAACTTGTTGAGCATCAGTTTTAACTTCAGTCTTCACTTCTTCTTTTTCAACTGCTATCTCAGGTTTACTCACCTCTTCACCATCATCCTCATCAATCTTTAACTCCTCAGTCTTATCATCCAAAATCACCTCTGTAGTTTGCTCCACTGACCCAACAACCTCAGTATGATCAGACCCAACAACCTCAGTATGATCAGACTTATCTTCATCTGCCACTGATTCCTTCATTTCTGTTTCCACTGTCTCAAACACTGACTCATTAACCTCTGGCTCTGTAGGTGGTGTTGGAGGTGTATGCACAAATTCATCTTCCACTGGTTGTTCCATTTCAATGTCTTCATCAACTTTTTCATCATCAGACACAACCTTCTCATTCTCATTCCTCTTATCACCCATATTTGTCCAGACCTTCTCCCCCTTTTTGAAAGCATTTTGTTTAAAATTATAAGTCTCTTCAGGTTCTGAAGTATCATGAACCACATATTTCCTCCCTTTCTTCAAACATTGAATAACAATCTTCTCTAACTGCTTCACTTTCCTCTGCAACTGAGTTATAACTTCATCCTTAACCTTATTCTTCTTCCTCTCTTGTACAAACTCAGCCCATACATAATCAATCATTTTCGTCAATTCCAAGTTAGTTCTAGCCTCAACACCTTCAGAATGTGAATCCTTTGGTGAATCATTGACATCATTAAACTCTGACTCATGCCTAGCATGATCATCAAAGTCCCCTTGGTTCTTGGTACTGGGACCACTAGGATCATCTACAGGTGTAGAATCATGTCCATGTGTTGCCTCTGATTGGGTCTTATTAATGTTACTTCTGTCCTGCTCTGCCAGTGGGCTAGAAGCAGTAGAAGCAGCCCTCTCAGAATGGTCACCCCTCTCCTTATGGACCACATGTTGTTCTGGACCACTGTCCATTGACTGAGATGACTGAGCAACATGATCCTCAGACATCTGTGTTCTAGCCTTTTTGGCTCTAGAAGATTTTGCTGCTTTGGTCCCTTGTTTTCTCTTAGTACCCCCAACTACTGTGGGTTGAGAAGTGGTGGGTGGAACCATTCTCTCAGTAGTTGGTTCAGCTTCAGTTGGTAGTACTGATGCTGTGGTGGAAGGTGCAGGAAGCATTGTAGAAAATAATGCTGTAACCTTCCCAGAAAATTTAGTATCTCTCTTCATATTTACAAAAACTTTTGGTTTAAAAGAGACAATACCAATAATCTTTTCAAGTGCAGTTATATTAGGAATTTGTTCATTTAAGAACAACTGCACAAAACGTGGATACATCAAAAACTTAATCTTTGGCTGCTCAATGTTTCTAAGCATACCAGAAAATATCAGATTTGAAAAATTAAACCTTTGACCAGTTGCAAGACAAGCAATTGCATAAGCAATGTTGCTTCCAAACTGCTCAAAAGATGATCTCTTAGATGATAAGCAGTGTAAAATTGTATGTATTAAAAATCTCCACTGATGAGAAAATAAGGTTTTCTGAAAAGTAAAAATTTCAAAAGAACCCTCATAACCCATCAATCGTAAAGTATCATACATAACAGTATCCTCTAAAGAAGATATACCTGCCTCATCATCTAGTTGTAATGAAGCTCTAACAGTAGCTTCTGTGATTACAACACGTGTATCCATAACTTCTGAAACGATTCTTTTAATCCCCTGTTCCTCTTCTATTGATGCATTCACCCAGAAATTGTTGATATGATCGTGAGATATTCTGGGTGCTACAGTGAGAGCATGACGAATATGTGAAGCACGAAGGAAATCAATGATTTCCACATACTCGTTTGCCTCTGCAGGTTTCATTAAGAATGCAATCATATTGTGATCTTTTCCAATCGGTAGTTGAACAGTAGACGAAGTCGATGCCATGATAAGAAATCAAGTAATCGAGAAGAATCGAAGATGATTTTACAGAATCGAAAATCAATGAGACTTATCGCAGTTGTTTGTATGTGAAATTTTGAAAGCGTAATGAGAAACCCTAAGTGTTGAGAGTTAAGTACTGAAATTAAATCAGTTGTAAGCCCTAATTTGATCAGATCCCCAATTATAACTAAAACAGTGTTAATTAAATAAAATAACACGTTCAGTGATAACTGTGAACATAACCATCAGTGGTAATCAACACTTGGTTTCTCAAATGCATCATTTACATAATTAAGCTAGCAGTGCTAACTTGTACAAGCAGTACCAACCGACCAAGGCAGTGCTAACTTAATACAAGTAGTACTTCAGTTCTAGCAAAATCATATAAACAAAGCAGTGGTTGAATTTTTTTTTTTTTTTTTTTTTTTTTTTTTTTACCCAAAGCAAACTCCCCAAGCAGTGACTCTTCAGAAACACCTGCATAAGTTAGACTCCAAAACCTAGCAATATAACGTGCAGTGGTAATTCCAAACAAAAATACAAGTATACAGTGTTAACTATACACCAACAGTGGTGAAGTGATTATTACCACTGTTTATAATAAAAGTAAGAAACAGTGATAACAATACCCATTACACACAATCAGTGTTTAATTAACAAATCAGTATTAACCCAAATTGAAATCACAGTAGATATTATTCACAGAAGGCAGTAACAAGAGAAATAACTTATGACAAATTGATCATTCCAATACTAGTAACCAAGAATGTGAATCTGCCTACATCAAAAGCTTTTGTAAACAGATCAGCAAACTGATTATCAGTATGAACTTTCAAAATTTGAATAAGTCTTTTCTCATTACAATCTCTAATGAAATGATATCTGATTTCAATATGTTTTGTTTTAGAATGTTTAACTGGGTTATTAATAATACTGATTGCAGAGCTATTATCAATAAAAATAGGAGTATTAAGAAAGGTAAAACCATAATCTAGCATCTGATTCTGAATCCATAGCACTTGAGCACAGCAACTTGCAGCTGCTACATATTCTGCCTCTGCTGTAGATGTAGATACAGTGGTTTGTTTCTTGCATTGCCATGAAACCAATCTTTCTCCCAAAAATTGACAACCTCCTGATGTAGATTTCCTGTCCAAATTAGCTCCTCCATAATCACTATCTGTGTAAGCTATCAGATCAAAAGAATTAAACTTTGGATACCAAAGGCCCAATTTTGATTGACCCTTCAAATATCTAAAAATTCTTTTGACTGCTAGAAGATGTGATAGCTTTGGATTAGCTTGAAATCTTGCACATAAACACACTGCAAACATGATGTCAGGCCTTGATGAAGTGAGATACATAAGAGACCCAATCATTGATCTGTAAAGATGTTCATCCACACTCTCCCCCTCAATATCTGCATGTAATTTCTTGTTTGTCTCAACAGGTGTGCTTGCAACTTTAGCATCTTTGTACCCAAACCGATCCAGTATATCATTCACATACTTACTTTGATGAATAAAGATTCCTTCTTTCTGTTGCTTTACTTGTAGCCCCAAGAAAAATGTTAATTCCCCCATGGAGCTCATCTTGAACTTTTCATGCATCAATGATTCAAACTCCTTGCAAAGACTATCCTTTGTTGAACCAAAAATGATATCATCTACATAAACTTGAACCAGTAGTATATCATTCTTAATTCTTTTAGTAAACAAAGTTTTATCTATTGCACCCCTTTTGAATCCATTCTGCAACAGATAATCTGAAAAAGTATCATACCAGGCTCTAGGTGCTTGATGTAAACCATAAAGAGCTTTATCCAGTTTGAAAACTTTATCAGGAAATTTAGAATCTTCAAACCCTGGTGGTTGACATACATAGACCTCTTCCTGTATAGTGCCATACAGAAAAGCACTCTTAACATCCATCTGATACACAATGAATCCCTTGAATGAAGCATAAGCCAAAAACAATCTAATTGCCTCTATCCTTGCAACAGGTGCAAAAACCTCATCATAATCAATCCCCTCTTCTTGTGAATACCCCTGTGCAACCAATCTAGCCTTGTTTTTGATCACTATACCTCTTTCATCCTTCTTGTTCTTGAAAATCCATTTAGTACCAATTGCCCTCTTCTCTTTAGGCAAATCAACCAATGTCCAAACTTCTTGAATCTTAAACTGAAGCAACTCCTCTTGCATAGCTTCAATCCAACTAGGATCTCTCAAAGCTTCAGTAACCTTCTTTGGTTCTGTTTGAGACAGAAAACAGGCAAACAAAGAAGTATTAACAGCTTCTGTATCAAGATTTACTTCTTCCTCATTTGCTGAAGCTTCAAACACCTGACTTTGATTTCTTGTTTTAACAGCTGATTCAATATCTCCTATTACATTCTCAAGTGGATGATCTTTATGAGTAATGTATTTAGATGCTGCTGTTTCTTGAATACTCTCCTCTAAGTTGGTAAAATTTCCTTCTTGACCAGACTCACTACTTGACACTTCTCTTGCAATTCTCTTTGACAAAGGAGTAGAACTCATCAAATGTAGATAATTCAAATGTTCCTGCTCTGTGTCAAGATGCTTTGTAGGTGTCTGATCAACATTCACACCTGCCTTTGTATTCTTCTTTACTGGACTCACATCACTGTCTTCTGTACTATCTTCAATAACAGGTCTATCAGAATCATCAACATGAGAAAATGATGTTTCATCTGATTTTCCTGTTTCCACATCATGTGATGTCGTTGGTTGATCAGTATCAAACACTTCTGGGGGATCAGGAGACCAAATTGGAAATAATATATATTCCAATGAATCATTCTTCTTTCCAACTGATTTTCCTGATTTTGCTCTACCTTCTTCATCACCTGTTCCTGCATTTGTACCTGCACTTGTACCTGCACTAGTATCCACATTTGTATATCTAAAAGCAGTATTAAGTGCATCAATATCAAACAGTGATTCAGGACCTTTTCCCTCAGGATTAACAGTGTTTTCATTAAAAGTAATGTGCACTGTTTCTTCTATGATTCTGGTCCTTTGATTGAATACCCTATAAGATTTACTTTGAATAGAATAACCAACAAATATCCCCTCATCAGCCTTACTCTGAAATTTACCTAAGTGATCTTTGGTATTTAAGATTGTACAAGGACACCCAAAAGATTTTAAGAAACTAACCAAAGGCTTTCTCTTAAACAACAGTTCATATGGTGTCTTATTATGAGGCTTAACAACTAATACTCTATTCTGAACATAACAAGCTGTGCTAACTGCCTCTGCCCAAAAAGACATAGGTAGCTTTGCATCAGATAGCATGGTTCTAGCAGCCTCAATCAGTGTCCTATTCCTCCTTTCAGCTACTCCATTTTGTTGAGGAGTTCTAGGTGCACTAAATTCTCTCTTAATACCTTTAACTTCACAGAATTTATCCATCTCATGATTTTTAAATTCTGTTCCATTATCACTTCTGATGATCTTTACTCTTTTATCCAATTGATTCTCCATCTTAGTTATAAATGATCTAAGTATTTCACCTGTCTCATCCTTTGTCCTAAGAAAGAAAACCCATGTAAATCTAGAATAATCATCAATTAACACAAGACAGTAAGACTTTTTCCCCATACTACTTATACTGGTTGGTCCAAATAAGTCCATATGCAATAAGTGTAAGGGTGTGATATTTGTGTTCACAGATTTGGACTTAAATGAGGATTTGTGTTGCTTTCCCTTTTGACAAGAAACACAATGATCATCACATGAATAGACCTTTTCAGGCAAACCTCTAACAAGCTTGTTTTTGACAAGTTTGTTAATGGTTTTGAAATTCATGTGACACATCCTCCTATGCCACAGTTCAGATTCATTCACACTTGCTTTAGAAATAAGACAGTTTAAATCAGGTTGAGGTGTCATATTTACTAAGTCACACTTATATACATTATCTTGTCTTGGAATTCTCATCAAAATCATGTTTTCTGGTATTTTAAATTCTTTGGACAAGATAAGGCATTCAGTGTCAGTAAAAAGAACTGGGTTCTTTTTATCTGTGATTTGACTCACACTTAGTAAATTATACCTCAATTGTTCCACAAAATAAACATTATCAAAACTTAGCTTTTCACTCTGAACTGTTCCTTTCCCTGTGATCCTTCCTCCTTTTGGATTGCTTCCAAAAGCTACATATCCTCCATCAAAAGATTTAAAGTCCTGCAGCTTTTCTTTGTCTCCAGTCATGTGCCGTGAGCATCCACTATCAATATGCCATAAGCTCTTAGGCTTGCCCTGCACAAATAGTCAAAAAAGAGAATTAATTTCTCTTGGGAACCCAAACCAATTTGGCTTTGGGTTTCCCATGTGCATTCACATAATCAACTTTCTTAAAGGTTATTGATTGTGAAGCACTGTTGGTATTTGGATCTGTTAATTTATCAGACTTAATAGGTGTCCAAATCCAACTAATTTTAGACTTAACAGTGTTCTTTGGCTTAACAGTTTTAACTGTTTTACCAATTGAAGATTCAGTGTTAATTTTGTTAACACTGTTTTTGAAATCAATTACCACTGTTTTAGTCTTTGAGCTTTTGGCTAATTTTGTTATTACTGCTGCAGTAGATTTACCTGTAACAGTGTTTAACATGGTAGCCTTTGAGTTTATCTTCTGAACTCTGGCAGTATGATCAACTTTTGATTGAAAATTTTGTTTGTTAATCATATTTGCTTTTGTCCATGACTGTTTTCTAATCCTTTGAACATTCTCAGGATTATGATAGCAGTCATATTGAAGATGACCCATTTTTCCACATATAAAGCAAGACTTTTCTTTAATCACAGTAACATTATTACCCAGTTTTTGTGAAATCATTTGATTCCAATTTCTTTGATTACCTCTGGGTTTTTGATTTTGAAAACTCTGTGAAGAAGAAGCACTTGCTTTACATTTACAATTCACACAGTTATTCACAACAGATTCAACAACAGGTTTAGTAACTGAGTTAACTGTATTACTAACATATCCTAACCCATGTTTAGATTTGTTAGTATTCAAGCTCACCTTCTCTAAGTCCAGTTTAACCTTCTCCTTAAACATTTTCTTACCCTCTTCTAGCTTATCAGTTTTAAGATTAAAAACTAGATCAGTAATTACTCTCTTCACATCCTCACATGTTGACTCAGACTTAGATGATTCAGATTTCACACTCTTCTCACTATCAGATGTCCTATCACTCTGATCATCTTCTTCAGTCCAGTCACTTACTTCACCTTCTACAAACAGATCATCATCAGATAAACTTTTAATTGGATCAGCCTTTTTAACCTCATCTACCATTCCTCTTTTAAGTGAATTGATATCAATTTCACTTTTGGGAGGAAAGTAGGTGTGATTATAAGGTGGAGGTACATTATTGTATCCTAATCCAGTCTTAAGTTTATCATGAATCTGTGAATTAATAAGTTTATTTACACTCTTTGAAGCATGTTCTAATTTACTTACATCAAGCCTTATACTATCTCTTTCACATGTGACCTCAGTAAGTTTCTTAGATAACAAATCAACTTTATCTTTAAAAGAGTCTCTCTCCCATCTAGCATATTCAATGTCATACTTAAACTGTGTTGCATTGACTTCATATGCCTTTATTTGATTTTCCAGATTTTCAATGACTGCTATGGTGTGTTTACTTTTGATTTCCCATTGTTTTAGTTCCTCACACACTTTTATATTATGATCTCTGTAGTGTTTAACAGTTTGTTTACAAACAGCAGAACATAATTTATTTTGTACCTCAGTAGGAACTTCTGACTTTTTGTCAGATTCTGCAATGGCCATGAGACATTGATTCTTCAAAACATGCTCTTCTTGATCACTCCAATCCCATCCACAGCCATCCATAGACACCAAAGCATTTGCTGAAGCCCCCTGAATTGGAATGTTTCTTGTCTGTGTTCCATTGCTTCCAGATCTCTGACCATTACCATTCTGCTCTTGCCTAGGGTTTCTGCATTCTCTGGCAAAGTGTCCCATCTTGTGACAGTTGAAACACTCAATCTTGCTCTTATCAAACCAATTTGCATCATTCCTCTTGTATGTAAAATTATTTCTACCAGTCCTCTGCATGAACCTTTTTGCTCTTTGAGTAATCAATGCAATTTGCCACTTGATGTCCATCTCCTCTAGATCATCACCATCAAATTGTTCCAGATCTTCATTAGTAAGTGAAGAATTCACATTACTTGCAAAGAAAGATTCTAATATTTGATCATTAGAACTATTTGATGATGATCCTGCTCCCCCTGAAACATGAGTAGAACCCATTTGACTTGATTCTGCTTTTGTTCCAGCCATAGACATAAAAGCAGCATTATGACTGTATCCAGTTGCTTGCTTCTTACTTTCAACCTCAGACTCAAAGTTCCTCAGATCATTGTATATATCTTCTAGTTCCTTAACTTCAATGTCTGAACTCTGCCTCAATCCAACAGTATAAATTGTCCATTCATCACCTAATGATCTCAAGAACTTTCTGTTAAGATCTTCTTTGTCAATCTTAACCTTGTGATTTTCCAATTCTCCAACTAATTTAGTAAACCTATCAAAGGTTTGAGTTAGAGTTTCAGATTTCACATGGCTAAAATTTTCAAATTGTTGTTTTAACAGAGATCTTTTATTCTTTTTGGTGTTATCATTACCACCAAACCTCTTCTCAATTGCCTCCATCAGTACCTTGGGATCTTCACAATTATCAAATCTGCTCTGATGCTCATTCGGAATGGAAAGCAACAGAGTACTAAGTGCTTTGTACTCAGTAGATCTGATTTTCCTCTCTGCTTCAGATGTTGGTGGTGCTCTTGGTTGCTTTACTCCATCTCCATCAAGCGTTACTGGTATACCATTAACAACAACTTCCCACATCTGATAATCCGTGAGAAGCATATATTGCCTGATTCTGACCTTCCATAGGTCAAACTCATCTGGTTTAAGCATTGGTATCTTCGTTGCTTGAATTCCTTCATTGCCTTCAGACGCCATTGAAATCAAAACTTAATATCTGAACTAAACTCAAATACTAATACTAATAATCCCAGATCTTCCTGTCTTCAAAGCTTCACAAGCTCTGATACCACTTTGTTAGTCCCTGTTTAACTTAATAAACAATCTTACTTAATAAGCCTTGAATATATTATTGAGAAGTTGCGGAATCACACTCAATAATATTAAGAAGATCAATGAATATTAATTATTTAATGAACACAATAATATACCGGAAGCTTCAATCTTATTAATGATATAAGACGAATACACTTGATGTATTAGGGTTACAGAAAACCTTGAAGCTGCGCAATTAACATTAACCTATCTAGGTCTAAAGGATCTCTATTTATAACATATAGAGTCCTATACAATCTCCTACAAATATGGAATAAAATAACTTCCATAACCGACTCATACTTATCACAAAATCATAAACAGTTTTAACTACCATTCTGATGTAAACAGTTGTAACTGTTACACATTCAGTGGTAACTGCTTCAATTGTAATATACGACTAAGTACAAATATATAATCAGTGTTAACTGTTTCATATATAACTAACAGTTACTAATACATAAGCAGTTTTAACTACTTACAGACACATAACTATCAGTTGTAATCTATCTTCAATCAGTTGTAACACTTGTCTTCTCTTCAGTTTTCTTCTATCAGTTGTAACTTCATAAAGACAGTTTTAACCTTCAAAGCAAACAGTTTTAATCACTTGTACTCTGTCTTCTCATCAGAACTTCAACTCAGACCTGAAACAGTTTTGACCCAACAGATGTAATCCATATAGAGCCTTATTCAAACGATATACTCTATCTGGATACTCAGGATCAGCAAATCCTGGCGGTTGTGAAACATACACCAATTCTTCCACTTTGCCATACAAAAAGGCACTCTTAACATCCAACTGATAAACCTTTATACCATAATATGATGCGAATGCTAAGAACACTCTAATTGCTTCTAGCCTAGCAACTGGTGCAAACACTTCATTGTAGTCTATACCTTCTTGTTGATTAAAACCTTGAACCACTAGACGAGCTTTATTGCGAGTAACGATTCCCTTATCATCTCTCTTGCACTTAAATACCCATCTAGTTCCAATTGGATATTCTCCCTTTGGTAGGTCAACCAACTCCCATACTTGTAATTTAGAGAACTGAGATAGTTCTTCTTGCATTGCTTCTACCCACGAGCTTTCTTTTAAAGCCATTTGAACATTTTTCGGCTCAACTTGTGAGATAAAGCATGAATGTAGACATTGATTAGGAATCCCTGTCTCTTTCAATGCAGTATACAAGCTTTGGTATTCTAAATTTTCAGACGTACTAGCTTTTGATTGAGTCCTTGTTTGAACCGGAGTATTAATATCACCGATGATGTTTTCAACGGGATGATTCTTACTCGTTCTAGTTGAAGCAACAGGCTCAACTGGAATCTCATTTCCTAAGTTAGTACCGATTTCCTAAAGAACACTATGTTGTTCAGGAATGTCTTCCAAATCTGGTACACCCTCTCTAGATAACTGTGAGTTATCAATACCCATAGATATTCTTAACTCTCTCAGTGGAGTGAGGATTTTATCCACTAATTTTTCAGTCAGATCTTCTTCATTTAGAGGTGTATCTACTTTGGATTTTTGAGATCCACTAGTAGATGGTTGATTTGGATCAACATTTGTCTTGATTCCAGATTTCGGAACACTCGATGTTGAAGTATGGCCAGTATCCACATCTTCAGACAATAAATGTTCAGCTATCTCTGAATCACTGACATAGTCACTAATAGGAACTTTAAATGATGCAAAAAGATCAGAATAATCAAATTGCCAATCTAAGCCCTTATGAACACCCGGTGTGTAGCTCGTAACTTCAATGTTATAAACTACTTCCAAACGTCCTGTGACTTTATTAAAGACTCTTTTATTTGGCGAATTAGGCATATAACCTAGGAAAAATCCTTCGTCAGCCTTCTCACAAAATTTAGCTTGATGTCCGGTCTTTAATATGGTGCATGAAACTCCAAAGGGTTCAAACCCTTTTAAGTTTGGTTTCTTATTGTTTAAAAGCTCATAACAAGTCTTGTTATGTCTTTTAACCGTAAGAACTCTATTGAGAACATGACATGCTGTATTCACTGCTTCTGCCCAAAAGATAACCGGAAGCTTTGAATCAGTAAGCATTGTTCTTGCAGCTTCAATCAACGTTCTATTCTTCCTTTCAGCAACACCATTCTGTTGAGGTTCATAAGGTGCACTGAATTGACGTAATATCCCTTTGCTTAAGCAATAGATATTCAACGTTGAATTCTTAAACTCTGTTCCATTGTCACTACGAATACGCTTCACTCTCTTTTTATAGACATTCTCTACCAGATCAAAGAACTCAATTAGAATTCCTGGAGTTTCATCCTTAGATCCCAAAAAGAATACCCATGAGAATCTAGAATAATCATCTCTGATAACCAAACAATACCATTTGCCACCTAGACTTCTCTTGCTTATAGGGCCAAAGAGGTCCATATGTAGCAATTCAAATGGTGAGGAGATAGAGTTTTCAGTCTTAGATCTGTGTGGTTTCTTGTGCTGCTTTCCTTTCATGCAAGGAACACACTTATCTTCAGACTCGAAACGTTTTTGTGGTACACCTAGAACCAAACCATTGTTGGTTATGTAATTCATCTTTCTCCAGTTCAGGTGTGTCGCACCCCCAAATTATGATGCGGAAGCGGGTCGGTTCGGGGCGCGACTAATCAATATACAAAGCACACAAAATTACATAATGAACGACCACTACATGCGTCGTTTACAAATACATTGATATTATAAAGGTTTTACACCATTATAACATAGTTTACAAAAGCTCCTGAGTTCGATTGATAGGGATTCTATGGCATAACTAAATTATACAAAATATAGTAATGCATGACAATCTCTTGATGTCTGAATGTGACTCGAGCTAATGGGCATCTTGAGTGGCAGACCTACTGCTGCTGATCACCTGTGATACATGCTAAAATGGGTCAGCGAAAACGCTGGTGAGCTCACAGGTTTGTATGTCAACACATATTTGTATGAACCGCAAGATTTAATGATAATTGAATTTAAAATGCAATTAAGCAAAATAAAAGTTATACAGCCATGAGCACATAGTCTGAGCTTAACTCGAGATGTCAGGTCCACATTTAAGGTATCCTGATCGAGGTGCCTCCTACGAGTGCCTAATCAACACTCGTCTTCACAAATATTAATACATCCGTTTTACTAGTTAGTGCTTGCTAACCCGGATGAGGCTGGTCAAACCTATATGGTACCATATACTAATATTCACGCTACTACGTATTACCAAACTATGCTGATGGAGGGCTTTAAAATGATTAGTGAAAATAACTCATGTAGTATTTGATTTGATGGTACTTGCGTTCATATTGTAAAACAAAACAGAGCAATGAAATCACACCCCTAGGTAAAAGTATTTAAAAAGGGGCTATGAGACTCACCTGAGCCTAATGAATTGTTAGCAAACAATTAGGATGATTCACAATGATTTGATGTCGTTACAACGACTGAACCTGCAGGGCGTCTTAGACGCGCAAGGTTTTGATAAATGATTAGATTATTGAAACCTGCCGGGCGTATTGAACGCGCAAGGTTTAATTGATTAGATGACTCTACGGACCATCTATGCTAGTTATCCCATTAACTAGTTATGACCAAACACTTTGGTTAATGATTATGTTTGAGTTTGTGAAAATGTTTACGGCCCATTGGTGATTGATTGAAATAATAATTCTTCAATTATTATTACTACTTTCATTTGTTGTGAACTTATAAAAGCATATTTGAAGTGTTTAAATTGTTGTATCGTATAAGTATGAAATATGTCGCGATGTCTGACACTCAGTGTAAACCTTTAGTTTTAAGTTTATGGAAAAACGGAGGTCCGAAAACTAAAATATGCCATTTTGGACCCCTAGATGACTCCGGATGGCCTAAAACTGACTAGGCTAAGGAACTTAGCCTTGACCATTGGGTTGTTTTCGAGTGACCTTGCGAATTTGAGCCCAATCCGTTACAATAAATTTTTCATCGAGAAGCTACCCTGTTTTAAGTTTTTAAATCGTCGACGTTTTCGAAAATTTACATGTTCTGTTTTAGCTAGAATTCGCAGGGCTAGTTTATTGATCCGTTGGATCGTGAAATATATAGGGGGAATCCGCCGTATTCATTTGAATACGCCGTATTGGTGGCTTTTGTGGGGAATACGCCGTATTCATTTGAATACGACCGTATTCATGAAAAATAGAGGGAATACGCCGTATTCCCTTGAATACGCCGTATTCCTTTGAATACGCCGTATTCCCTTGAATACGCCGTATTCCGAGGAGGCGCAGGTAGTTTATGATTTCTGGGCGGGAATACGCCGTATTCCCTTGAATACGCCGTATTCATGTGGTCTGGGCAGGAATACGCCGTATTCCCTTGAATACGCCGTATTCCGAGGGCCGATTCAAGTATGTAGTTTCAAAATCATACCCAAACCAAATCTAATCCGCAATTTAACTAACAATCATCAATCCTAACACTAATACATGATAGTATATGCTATTTAAGTACGAAATAACAAAGTTTAAGTTAGTGATTTTCCTTACAATGATTTATGAACGAGATGAAGGTGATGAACGGATGATGATGAAGAACACGAAGATGATGATGATTATGATCTCTAGCTGCTACTTCTTGTTGTTAATTGTTATTGTTGTTAAAGTTGTTGTTTTTGAAATGAAATAGAGAGAACCGAGAGAGAGTTGAGATAGATAGATAGAAATAGAATGGATCGGCCATCTCCAATTATTGGAGGTGGTTGATCCGAGCTTCGATCCGTTCCGTGGTATTTTGACCCGTGTTTTGGTACCCGATCGAAAAGTAGTAAAATGTTTTAAATCGATAAATTTCTAAAAATGAATTCGTTTATACTTTTATTGGAAGTATTTTATAAAAATACCTTTAGTGAGATATAATAATATATCTTTGTTTTACGTTTTAGAGACGGACACGATTTGAATGGTTTCGTTGCGTTTGAGTAAAATGTTATAAAACGAAATATGTTTTGTTTTATCTAATGTAAATAATAATTAATATCTCCGATAATAATACATTATTTATATGTTTTGTCGCGAATGTTTTACATTAGTAAGATACAAATACTTTATATATTATCAAAATAATATATAATAAATATGTGGATATTAAATAATCATTCGGTATTACTTAATATTTGATTTTCACCAATGCCGTATAAATGAATCGGAAATTTGACCGATTTGAAAATGAACGATTAAATATAATCGCGTATTGATATATATTCAACAATATATATTTTGATACATACAATTAGCCTAATAGATAGAACTAATTACACGTATTTCTAAATTATTAGGAACTAAAAACTAGTCCTAATTTGACGGGTGTCACAAGGTGTGCCATTCTCCTATGCCATAATAACGCATCTGCTTCCGAAGCCTTGGATAATAAACATGTAGACACCATTGAAGAGTTAGGAACACCCATGTTGATTGCATAGATGTCCTTCTTCCTTGATGCCCTCATCAATATCCATTCTTCTAGAATTGTGATTCCTGACTTCAGGACTAAGGCTTCCTTTTCATTAAAATAAACTGGATGACCTTTATCACAGACTTGGGAAACACTCACTAGGTTGTGAGTTAGTTCTTCAACATAGTTCACATCCTCAAGAGTCAAAGTTCCATTTGAAACTTTTCCTTTTCCCGTAATCACTCCTCCTTTATCTCCTGCAAAATTGACTTTTTGCTTGAGACCTTCCTTGAAGTCTGTCAATAGACTTCACTCTCCTGTCATGTGTCTTGAGCATCCACTGTCTACATACCACCAGCTGTCCTTGTTCACAGTCTGCTCCAGCACATAACAAGTTGTACACAATTAGTTTTCAAGAGGGACCCAAGCCATTACGGTCTTGGTTTATCCCTTATCATCAACAATATGAACTTCCTTGAAATAACCATAACTATTCTCATCAGGAGTTGGTTACTTTCACAGGAGTTTGAGGCTGTTGATGATCATAAGTCTTTTGCCTATGAGGAGAGTGAGTAGAAAATCTCCTAGGCACATAACTTTGTCCTTGTGCACGTGAAGTAGAACCACTCTCAAACTGACTGTGGTGTCTACTAGGGATCCTAAATCTCGATGGTGTCTTATTTCTAGATTTATTTAAAACATTTTCAGATTGAGAATAAGGCCATTTAGGTTTAGGTGGAGAGACACTATGATTACCATTTCTTTTCAGAATATTTACAGGTTTACTACCTAATCCTTGTTTGGTACCTAACCTGTCCATACTAAACTAGAATTGGTTTGTGTCTGGTCATTAATCACTAACTTATGTGATGCTTCCGGCTTTTTGTTTGGACAACACGAAGCTACATGTCCCTTTTGGTGACATTTGAAGCAAGACATCTATTTACTTGATTTACTAACTTTTGCTTATTCATTTGTAGTCTTAGGCACTAAAGGATCAGATGTTTTCTCCTTATTAACCTTATCATCAGTCTTAGTATCATTAATCACTCCACCCGATACGAACTGTATTTTGGTATGATGTGATATCTTACTATTATCAGATGACAGATTCTTAACAGAAACCTTCTGTGCCTCTGACTGTTCAGGTTTATTAGTTACTTCTTTCTCAGGATTAGCATCTGTCATTTCAGAATCTTCAGGAGTACTGGTGTAATTGGCATTAAAAGGATGAGGTACATCATTGTATCCTATCCCAGTCTTGTCCTTTACACTATGTTGAGCATCTAGCATTTTATCCATTTCTAAGGTTCTATAAGACCGAATCTTACGATTTTGCTCAACTAACTTATGCTTAAGCTCAGCTAGCTCTCTAACCCTATCAGCTATTGTTTGATTTAAGTCATCAATGTTCATGTAGAAACCATCTATGATTATTGCCTTTTCATTTATGGTATCTCTTAGTGCAATCTTATCAGAACTATCAGACTTAATCTTATTCTTCAGATCTACCTTATCTGTACTTAACCTAAGAACATCACTTTTAGCTTGTTCAAGTTCAGATATTATAGTCTTATTAGAATCATTAAAAGTGCTAACTTGGGATGACAAATTCTGATTAGACACAGTTAAGACACTTAATTGAGATTGTAAATCAGTAACTAGGTAACAAACATCAGCAAGAGTAAGAATATCCAAACATACCCTTTTCTTGTCAGTTTGTACTTCAGCCATGCGTGCCACAAAATCATCTGGACTCATATCAGCAGTTGAATCCATATACAGCACGTCATCATCACTTGCTTTCTCTTGAATCTCCGGCACCTTTACTTCAACATCAGTAGGCATATAGCTTTTGGACTCAGCAGCTATCTCTTGATCTTCAATCTCAGCCATGAGAGCTTCCTCAGACTGAGCTTGCCAATATAAGATCCATCCAACTGTTTCACAACTAAGGCTTTGGAAGCTAGAGTACTTCCCGAACCTTGTTTGCTATTACCAGTTTCAACCTTAGGCCTTTGACACTCATGAGAAAAGTTTCCATAACCTTGACAGTTAACACACTTGATCTTGGTTTTATCAAACCCTGATCGATTTCCCACCACTTTTCTACCAGTTCTCTTTAAGTAATTTTTAACTCTCCTAGATAACATTGCAAGTTGATCCCGGAGATCTATTTCCTCAAGATAATCAGGGTCTATCTGATTATAGTCTTCATCAAACATAATCGGATCATTGATTTTACCCTGAATGTAGTTTTCAAAGGAAGCAACAAAGGATGCAAGAACAGATAACTGTTGCTCAGCAGATTTCACACTCATTGGCATCTTTTGATGTCCTTGAGTTGACTTCTCAGCAGATGTACCTTTAGTTTCATTACCTGATGAGGTAAGAAGGCACAAGTCATTAGTTATCATTTCACCATTTTCATCAGCATTACCAACTAATAGTGCAGTGGTCGAACTAGATGAAGTAGTTGAGAGATTTGGTTTTCCATGATATAGCCCAGGATTCTGAACCTGATCAGAATTGGTTTCTCTCGATTTCTTAGTGAAATCATAACCTTTTAGCTTGTCAATGACCTGCTCTAAGGTCATGGTTGCATACCTTTCATCGTTGTCCTTGAGCATTACACCATACATTTCCCACTTAGACAGTAAACCCTCAATAAATTTGTCGGTTCTTTCAGTCTCAGTAGTAACAATCTCATGGTTGTCAAGCTCACTTAACAAGTGGTAGAATCTAGTGATATAAGCATCAAGATCTTCTCCCTTTAAAGCTTTTATAACAGTAAACTGTTTCTTGAGAAGATTCTTCCTGCTTGCCTTCACTTGAGGACTTCCCTCACATCTTTTCTCTAACGCTTCGCAGAGCGTTCTAGCAGTTTGAAAAGACTTGAGTTGATGGTTTATCTCTTTTGGTAAACTCATCTTGATTGCAGAATGGGATTTATTCTCCAATTTATATTCCTCTTTTTGTTGATCACTCATCCGGGCATAAGTCAGAGTTACAGTTACATTATTAACCGTTTGAGTAGGTGCCGTGTATCCATTCTTAATACACATCCAGATTGACAGATCATGAAATCTACAGTAAGATTTAAATCTATCCTTCCGGTTATAGTAATCTTTGATTTTCAACAACTTAGGTGGAACGTTTGATTTTCCCACCTCATGTTCCATCTCGATCATTTTACTTAAATCAGACATCTTAAAAATGTGAAGTTAAACTGTTTCGAGAATTAAAGAAAATCTCGATTCGCAAGACTCAGCTCAACTCGCAATCTCGGCTCGACTCGCAGAATCTCGGTTCACAAGTCTCAGTTCGGATTGCAGTGATGTCAGTTCGCAAGCGATCTCGATTCGCAAGCGATCTCGATTCGCAAGAGATCTCGGTTCGACTCGCAAGTTACAGTTCGACTCGCAAGTTCAACTCGGTTCGCAGACGACGCTGAAACCCTAATCTCGACTCGCGAAACGGCTGAAAAACCCGAAAACGAAAATTTAAGGTATTTTTACGATTGAAACAGAGAATTTCGACCGTAAACTAACCCTAAATCGTCCAGAGAATGATTTTGATCGTTAATATGTACTGATGCAAGTAAAAACAATCCGAATCAAACGCGATTAACCCTAAAACTTCAAACTTTACTCGTATTTAGCCCGAAAGCTCTTATACCAGATGTAAGTCCCTAGTTCTTAGGATTGATAACTTCGTTATCTGTAGTATTAAGGTGCGGAATCCCTTAATACGATGTTATCTTACTAACAACGAATAAGTTCGCGTTTATAGGATTAATAACTAATTTGCTTTGCTTTAATCTTCAGATAATCAAAGCCTAGCCGTTAGTCGTTAGGTTTTTCTTTGGTAGAATTGAAATCGCAGATCTTGAATTCGGAATCGCAAAAGTTCTTAAGTTTTTACGTATAGAAAACTTTAAATATGTTCAGCTCGTCTCGGCTCGCATGGGCCTGCAAGT
The DNA here is from genome assembly GCA_949592205.1 of Helichrysum umbraculigerum. Taxonomy (NCBI): domain Eukaryota; kingdom Viridiplantae; phylum Streptophyta; class Magnoliopsida; order Asterales; family Asteraceae; genus Helichrysum; species Helichrysum umbraculigerum. The sequence goes on along the minus strand of CATIUR010000004.1, from coordinate 28,044,511 downwards.
CCAGCCCAACTAGCAGCCCAAGTCCGCTTATGGACTCGGCTCACCAAGACCATTATGATCCTTGCGAGTTCAGGTCTCACCTCGCAGCTCAACTCGCTGCGACTTGAGATCTCGACTCGCACCAAACGTATATTTATTTCGTATTTAACATTCGTCTAATTTTAACACAATAATATATTTAACGAATATTACTAACAAAACAAATATTCATTTACAAATCTAAACCAATGTACAAACATGATAATAATTACACCAGTCCTATTTCAAGCTAGATATGTTGTCACAAACTATGTTTCAACATATTCGTTTTGTTAAAACACATGAGTGCAATGTATACAATGTATAATAATACAATGTTCAAGAAATCACACGTTACCCATGTTACAAATAAGTTACACGTTTCAACCTTTCAAATAAAATACCCGTTCCACGTTTTGAATAATCACAACAACGTTCCGTTACGCCATACGTTTCTACGTTCCTACGTTTCTACGTTCCATCGTTCTTATGTTTCTACGTTCCATCATTCTTACGTTTCTACATTTCAAGATAATCTTACCTCGGCGGTGGAAATATCCACATGTGTAAGATCACAGCGTTTCATCATTCCGCACAAAATAACAACACACAAAAGCTATGCTCTATTCACGTTATCGTTCCACACAAACAAACAATACACATTAATCTATACAAGTATTTCATAGCAACTCATGTTCAAAACAAGTTCAACGATTGTTTCCACAGCAATACAAACATTTTAAGATATTTGAGCATTCTTTTCCCCCAAATCGTTAAAAATATAAATTAAAAAGGGGCCACGAAACTCACCTGAATAGCAGCTCAAAGTAAGATAAGTATCACACACAAGCCGCGGTAAAACATGAGCATCCTATAATGTTTAAGTGAAATGTTCATGAGTTATATGTCTTAAGAATTATGTACACGAGTCGAATCGAAGGGTTTCTAGGTGTTCACATTCATCTTAAGCTTATACCCCTTTAATATCTTTCCCACCAATTTCAAAATGAACTAAGTCTTATAGTTACTCAAACTTAGGTCTACTCATTGTTAATGATAACAATTCGAATCCAATTCTTTTATAAACATTCGTCAACACATCATTAAAAATTTTTATCTACCCTAAACTTAGAAAACATTAAATTCAGAAAACATTTTTATAACTCATACTATATAGACATCTCTAATAAAAATATTGGTTCACAAGAATCAAGAAAACAATATCGAAGTTGAATTACGTAGACTTTAAAACACAATAACTTAAATAATATACCAATTAAATTAAATAAATAAATTCAATGTAAGTCTATAAAAATATAAGTTTATACAGGAAAGTTTAAGTCTTAACCTAATTTTAAAAGTCCCCAAAGCAATTAGAAAGTAATTTACCCGATTCATATAACTTAACCAAAGTTTTCAGAAAATTCGGAATACACTGCAGCAGTTTACGAAATAATTTTTATAAAATAATTTGTTTGGTTTCAGAGGCCGAAACCTCTTGAGTTTAAGTAAAACATCGAGATCTACAACTTTTTAGTTTTGACCGAAGCCTGAAAACGAACATAAATGGGTCAAATCGGCCTCTGTTCGTGACTGAAAATTCTGGACAGATTTGCAATTACCGTATAACTAATTCCAACTTCAACAACGCATTCTTCTCGACATATATAATCTCTAAGACATATTTACAGACCTATTCTCGACTCGTATCACATATAAATCAGCCTAGAGTTTTAAAAATCTCAGAAATACAATAGAGTTAAATTGAAAAGGGTTATAGAGTTTACCTACGCGAGTAACCGAACGATTAACACACGGAAACAATTCTGGAACTTGATTTTCGGTCTCTCCTCTTTGTTTTGGTCGAATACAGCAGGAAACCACAAAAAGTCGCAGTTTTTTTTTATCCAAAAAGGGTTAGGGTATTAGTTAGCTTCTTATTTATATGCTTATATATTTGTTTGGGCTTAAGTTTAATGGGTTTGGGTTTGTTTTGTGGGCTGGCCGAATGGGCTCACAAGGGAAAAGTTTGGGTTAGTTTTTAGGGCCAAAAATAAGAAGACACACATTATAAACTCAGGTCAAACGGTCCAAATCAGCCTAGTCCAGAACTGTTTATTTGTTTTACGTTTTGCTTCGTATCTCCTTCGTTACACGTTCGTTTGCGATGATTCTTTTTGCGTTGGATTCGTTTTTCAAAAACGAAGAATTTGATGTAAAGAAATCCCTGAAATGAGTCTTAGCACAAAAACGAGTTTTTACGGTTTGAATTACGATTACGGTTTGGTGACGGTTGTCACAATCAGAAACAGGATGATAATGAGCCATCTATGAAGGAAATAATGAAGGATTTTATTACAAAACAGGATGCTAGTATGAAGGATTTTATTTCAAAACGGGATGCTTGTGTAGAAAGGTTGAAGACTCAAATGACGAATATGAGGATTAGTATGGAGCAAGGTCAAAATAATCAACAAGCCTCGATTCAAGATTTGGAAAGAAAGATGGATAGGTTATCTGAGGGACAAAATAGTAGACCAACCGGTGATCTACCTAGTAATACTCAACAAAACCTGAGACAAACTTCCAATAGTGGTATGAAATATCAGCCACCACCCGCCCGAACTGAGCATGCTAATGCTATCATCACTCGTAGCGGGAAGGAGTTACAACCACCTCCGGTGAAAACACCGAAAGTTACTAACACTGTTTTGCAGGATGCTGAAGCGCAAGAAGTCGCAGAAGAGGAAGTTGCACAACCAACACCTCAGGTCAAACAACCGGTGGTAAAGGCTTATAAACCAAAGATTCCATATCCTCAACGTTTGAGGAAGGAGAAGATGGCGGCATAATATGGGAAGTTTGTGGAGATGATCAAGGGTATTCGGATCAACGTGCCTTTAGTTGATGTATTAGCTGGGATGCCAAACTACGCCAAATTTTTTAAGGAGTTGGTGAGCAACAAGGATAAGCTTTCAGAGACTTTAGCTACATTTTTGAATGATGAGTGCTCTGCTATCGTTAAAAATCAGATTCCACCAAAGTTGGGTGATCCGGGAAGTTTTATTGTTTCTTGTACTTTAGGAAAGTTCATGACTTGTGATGCCCTAGCTGATTTAGGTGCTAGCATAAATTTAATGCCTTATTCTTTATATGCTAAATTGTCCTTAGGATCACTTAAGCCCACATGTATGAGTATAAGACTGGCTGATAGATCATTTCAATATCCTATTGGGATTGCGGAAAATATGATGGTAGAAGTAGGTAAATTTACTTTTCCTGTTGATTTTGTGATTTTAGAAATGGAAGAAGATAGTAAAGTCCCACTGATTTTAGGGTGACCATTTTTACATACGGTTGATGCTATAATTCATGTTCAAAATAAGCAGTTAACCTTAGGAGTAGGCCAGGCAAGGATTGCTTTCAAGGTTGATAAGGCCATGAAACATCCTTATTCTACTGATGATACTTGTTTTAGTATTGATGTGATAGATGAAGCTATGGATGAGGAGTTATGGAAATTACTTGGAACAGTTGCTGAACTTGCTGAATTATTGGAATCTGTTAAAGATAAGATGACTGAAGAAGAGTTGCTATTAGCTATGGATGCTGATATGGAAGAAGAAGAGCAACCAGTTTTTGAGAAGTTAAAGAATGAAGATCAGATGAGGATCAAGACATCGTTGGAGGATCCACCAAGAGTTTTGGAGCTAAAGCCGTTACCGAGTCACTTAGAATATACTTACTTGCAAGAGAAAAATTTGCTACCAGTAGTAATTTCTTCTACTCTTTTAAATTCTGAAAAATCTGACTTATTAAATGTTTCGAAAGCTCACAACGGTGCCTTTGCTTGGCGTACATCTAACATACCCATGATAAGCCCATCTTTTTGCAAACATAAAATAAATTTTTTAGATGATGTAAAACCTGTTGTTCAAAGACAACGGAGGCTTAACCAAAATATGAAAGATTTTGTCAAGAAAGAAGTAATTAAGTTACTTGATGCGGGTATTATTTATCCGATTTCAGATAGCCCTTGGGTGAGTCCAGTACATTGTGTTCCTAAAAAGGGGGGTATGACTGTAATTACAAATGATCAAAATGAATTAGTTCCTACTAGGACACTCACGAGATGGAGAGTATGTATTGATTATAGGAAGCTTAATGATGCCACCCGTAAAGACCATTTTCCGTTACCCTTTATTGATCAAATGTTAGAAAGACTTGCAGGAAATGAGTTCTTTTAAAGAATGTCTTTTCGGCTATGTAATGATCCAGCCACTTTTCAAAGATGTATGAGTGCTATTTTTCAAGATATGATTTAAACCTCCATGGAAGTTTTCATGGATGATTTTTCAGTTTTTGGAAATTCTTTTGAAACTTGTTTGTCTAATTTAGATAAAATGCTTGAAAGATGTGAAAAGGCACATTTGGTTTTAAATTGGGAAAAATGTCATTTTATGGTTAAAGAAGGTATTGTGTTGGGACATAAAGTGTCTAGTGTGGGGATTGAGGTAGATAGAGCGAAGATAGATGTTATTGCTAAGTTACCTCCACCTACCAATGTTAAAGCTGTTAGGAGTTTCTTAGGACATGCAAGATTCTACCGTAGGTTTATAAAAGATTTTTCTAAGATTACAAGACCTATGACCAAACTTTTAGAAAAAGATGTGACCTTTGACTTTAACCCAGATTGTGACATTTGAGACCTTGAAAGAACAATTAACCCATGCACCCATTATGGTTTCACCTGATTGGTCACAACCGTTTGAGTTGATGTGTGATGCAAGTGACTATTGTAACACCCCCGAAATTCACTATTTTGCGGAAGCATAGTTTGGGGTGTTACTAATCAAATATCACAGCACAAAGATAAAGCAAACGACATCTATATGCAACGTTTGTAAATTAGTTACATTCCATAGATATAATGTTTGAAAACTTAGTGCTTTCGTATACAAAAAGGTAGTTTCCCTAGAGTCCATGCGTATAGCGGGAGATTCTATTACATAATCGTAATATACAAAAGATAATGCTAAGAATCTCCATTAATGCAGTTGTGTTGAAATCATGCGACTCTAGCTAAATCCTGGAGTAATCCTACTCCATCCGGGTACCTGAGAAAACATGCTAAAAAGTGTCAACCAAAAGGTTGGTGAATCTCACAGGTTTGTAAGTAATAAGAGTTTTGAACACGAGATTTCATAAGTAGTGCCCGCAGGCGTAAACTCAGTAATTGCAATCCAGCATTCGTAAAACCAGTATTTGAATACAGCAAATGTAAAATCAGTATTTGCAATCCAGCAAATGTAAAATCAGTATTTGCAATCCAGCAAATGTAAAATCAGTATTTGCAATCCAGCAAATGTAAGTGAGTAAGTTATACCTTTGCCATGAGGCTCATAATCGAAGCTTAACCCGTAAGTAATAAGTTTGCTCCCGTGACATGCTCGTAATTGAGCAAGCATCAGTAACGAATAATTAGTCACCCGTTTATACGTGTAAATCAGTACGTGGCAGCGCTACTGCCCCGGGCGGGGAGGGTCATTTCCCTAATGGATCCATTAACTAGTGTTCGCGCTTAAGTCCATAACTAACGATATATGATGGAGAGACTTCTGTAAATAGTAAACAACTCATGCAATTCCGTTTGGTATAGTAAACAGTTTAGTACTTGTGTTCAAGAAAAATCAGTAGCATGTTTCTCCCCCAATAAGATAAAACAGTAAAAGTGGGGCCGTAAGACTCACCTGAGTCTTGAAATAAGCTGTAGCAAATAGCAAGTAGTAATTATAGCAAGTAGGTTCTCCGAACCCGTAACCTTCAAATGCCTAATCATATGAAGTTATGTAAGTATGCGTCTCACGAGACGTTTCGTTTAGTTGTACACAACTAGTATATCCAGTGTTTATCCGTATGTTTGTAATTGTTCGTTTGTTAGAAAACATGTTTGGCCCATTGGTGACGGTTTGTATTAGTAATAGTCAAAGTATTATCATTGCGTTTGAAACATTTTGTACTGAAACGACGGGGGTCCGGGGGCAGCGCCCCTGGTTGCGGGGTTCCAAGGGGTGGCAACCCCTTGGCGGGGTCCAAGGGGCAGAGCCCCTGGTCGGGGTCGAGCTGCTGAGTCAGCTCGGAGGGAAAAATGCACATTTTCTACATAGTTTTAGTGAAAATCTCTTTAAAAATTCTGATTTCTGCGACGTTGGGTGCGACGTCGCAGGCAAGGATTGCGACGTTGAGTACGACGTCGCTAAGTGTGACATTCGCAAATTAATGCGACGTAATATGGGTCGTCGCTAAGTGCGACGTTGTTTGAGTCTGCGACGTTAGAGTCTGCGTCGCTATATGCGACCTCACAAATTAATGCGACGTAAAGGCTGGCGTCGCTATATGCGACGTTGAGTATTTGTGCGACGTCGCCCACGACGTCGCAATAATGAACACCAACCCAGAAACTTTCGGGTTTCGAGAATTTCCGATCAAAAACGCAAATCTAACCCATTTTTGGGCTATAAAAACGTGTTTTCTTCATGTATTAGGTTATAACTATGTTGTGTACTCATAAAAACATCAAAACATTACACCAAATTGAATAGATCTAAGATTTTAGAAATTTCTTACTTTTGCAAATCGAGCTAGATGGAGGATGAAATGATGAAAACGGTCTTGATATTCTTGCTCCACTCGTGATGGTGATTCCGAATATGTAATTTTCGTGGGTCGGTTTGTATTCCGAAAATTTGGTAGTATTTTTAGTGAGAGTGTTTGAGGTTTGTGTGTGTGTTTGAGATGATGAAAATGAAAGAGGAAATTAGGGTGGGGTGGGGTTGATGGCTGATCCATCAAAGGAGGAGGAGGAAATACTCCCAAAAACATAGTGTTGACTCTGTGTCCTAATCGTTTAATCACTTGTTTTTAATATTTAACCAAACGTTTAAAATTTTAAAATGTAACTGGAGTATTTAAATAAAAATACCTTGAATTTAATAATAAAAACGTTTGTCGAAGTATTTAAATTATTAATTCGCGTTTATTACGTTTTGTTGCATTATTTAAGATGTCGTCGCGATAATATGTAAATAACGTTCGTTCAGTTGCGTATTTTATATAACAAAATACGTTCTCATTATTTAAGTAAATTTCTGTCACCAACGTCCAAATCAACTGTGTCGGACTCCGTCCGGTTAATTCGTACGATTAATCCAAATCGCGTAAGTATGCACATATATATATAAATCACCTTATATATATATACTAATAGAGCCTGTAATTAGTCCTATTACATACTAATTACAACTAGTTACAAACAATTAGGCATAACTAATTATCCTAATTATGCGGGTGTTACATTCTCCCCTTGTTAAAGAAATTTCGTCCCGAAATTAGCTCGAGTGCACGGACGGTGCGTTATCTGGGAAAAGATGTGGGTATTTCTGTCGCATTTGGTCTTCCCGTTCCCAGGTGAACTCAGGGCCACGCCTAGAATTCCACCTGACTTTTACAATGGGAATATGACTCTGTTTCAATTGCTTGACCTCTCGGTCTATGATTTCCATAGGTTCCTCGACAAAATGAAGTTTATCATCGATTTGGATTTCGTCGAGCAGTATAATCAGTGTCTCGTCAGACATACATTTCTTCATGTTAGAAATGTGGAATGTGTTGTGAACGCTGCTAAGTTCAGCAGGAAGTTGCATGCGGTATGCCACTGGGCCAATCCTTTCAAGGATTTCGAATGGTCCGATGTATCTAGGGTTTAGTTTGCCTGGTTTTCCGAATCGAATGACACCCTTCCACGGTGCCACTTTGAGAAGTACCTTGTCCCCTACCTGGAACTCAAGGTGTTTGCGTCTCACGTCAGCATAGCTTTTCTGACGATCACGTGCGGCTTTCAGCCGGTTTTGAATACCAATGATTTTCTCAGTACTTTCGTGAATGATTTCTGGACCCGTGAGTTGGGAATCTCCTAACTCAGTCCAACAAATAGGTGATCGGCACTTACGTCCGTAGAGTGCCTCGAAGGGTGCAGCCTTAATGCTGGTATGGTAACTGTTGTTGTACGAGAACTCGCACAACGGTAAATGATTTTCCCAAGAAGTACCGAAGTCAACTACGCAGGCTCGTAGCATATCCTCCAGTGTTTGAATAGTTCGCTCGCTTTGGCCATCGGTTTGCGGGTGATAAGCAGTACTCATATCCAGGCGAGTACCAAGAGATTTCTGTAGTGATTGCCAAAAGTTAGAAGTAAAACGGCTGTCCCTATCCGAGATGATCGAGATAGGTACACCGTGTCGCGAGATGATTTCTTTGACGTAGATGCGAGTCAGACGCTCCATCTTGTCGGTTTCCTTGATGGCCAGGAAATGAGCAGATTTCGTGAGACGGTCCACGATCACCCAAATGGTATCGCAACCACTCGAAGTTTTTGGTAGTTTGGTGATGAAGTCCATGGTAATCTGTTCCCATTTCCATTGAGGAATTTCAGGTTGTTGGAGCAACCCCGAGGGTCTTTGGTGTTCGGCCTTGACTTTGGAACAGGTTAGGCATTTACTGACATACAAGGCAATGTCAGCTTTCATGTTAGGCCACCAATACAACCCTTTGACGTCGCGATACATCTTGTCAGAACCAGGATGTATAGAATATCGAGATTTGTGAGCTTCAGCCATCACCAAATCTCGCAAGTTTCCGTATTTGGGTAACCACACCCGGTTAGAGAAGTATCGAGTTCCATCAGGCTTGTAAATTAGTTACATTCCATAGATATAATGTTTGAAAACTTAGTGCTTTCGTATACAAAAAGGTAGTTTCCCTAGAGTCCACGCGTATAGCCGGAGATTCTATTACATAATCGTAATATACAAAAGATAATGCTAAGAATCTCCGTTAATGCAGTTGTGTTGAAATCATGCGACTCTAGCTAAATCCTGGAGTAATCCTACTCCATCCGGGTACCTGAGAAAACATGCTAAAAAGTGTCAACCAAAAGGTTGGTGAATCTCACAGGTTTGTAAGTAATATCAGTTTTGAACACGAGAGTTCATAAGTAGTGCCCGCAGGCGTAAACTCAGTAATTGCAATCCAGCATTCGTAAAACCAGTATTTGCAATCCAGCAAATGTAAAATCAGTATTTGCAATCCAGCAAATGTAAAATCAGTATTTGCAATCCAGCAAATGTAAAATCAGTATTTGCAATCCAGCAAATGTAAGTGAGTAAGTTATACCGTTGCCATGAGGCTCATAATCGAAGCTTAACCCGTAAGTAATAAGTTTGCTCCCGTGACATGCTCGTAATTGAGCAAGCATCAGTAACGAATAATTAGTCACCCATTTATACGTGTAAATCAGTACGTGGCAGCGCTACTGCCCCGGGCGGGGAGGGTCATTTCCCTAATGGATCCATTAACTAGTGTTCGCGCTTAAGTCCATAACTAACGATATATGATGGAGAGACTTCTGTAAATAGTAAACAACTCATGCAATTCCGTTTGGTATAGTAAACAGTTTAGTACTTGTGTTCAAGAAAAATCAGTAGCATGTTTCTCCCCCAATAAGATAAAACAGTAAAAGTGGGGCCGTAAGACTCACCTGAGTCTTGAAATAAGCTGTAGCAAATAGCAAGTAGTAATTATAGCAAGTAGGTTCTCCGAACCCGTAACCTTCAAATGCCTAATCATATGAAGTTATGTAAGTATGCGTCTCACGAGACGTTTCGTTTAGTTGTACACAACTAGTATATCCAGTGTTTATCCGTATGTTTGTAATTGTTCGTTTGTTAGAAAACATGTTTGGCCCATTGGTGACGGTTTGTATTAGTAATAGTCAAAGTATTATCATTGCGTTTGAAACATTTTGTACTGAAACGACGGGGGTCCGGGGGCAGCGCCCCTGGTTGCGGGGTTCCAAGGGGTGGCAACCCCTTGGCGGGGTCCAAGGGGCAGAGCCCCTGGTCGGGGTCGAGCTGCCGAATTAGCTCGGAGGGAAAAATGCACATTTTCTACATAGTTTTAGTGAAAATCTCTTTAAAAATTCTGATTTCTGCGACGTTGGGTGCGACGTCGCAGGCAAGGATTGCGACGTTGAGTACGACGTCGCTAAGTGTGACATTCGCAAATTAATGCGACGTAATATGGGTCGTCGCTAAGTGCGACGTTGTTTGAGTCTGCGACGTTAGAGTCTGCGTCGCTATGTGCGACCTCACAAATTAATGCGATGTAAAGGCTGGCGTCGCTATATGCGACGTTGAGTATTTGTGCGACGTCGCCCACGACGTCGCAATGATGAACACCAACCCAGAAACTTTCGGGTTTCGAGAATTTCCGATCAAAAACGCAAATCTAACCCATTTTTGAGCTATAAAAACGTGTTTTCTTCATGTATTAGGTTATAACTATGTTGTGTACTCATCAAAACATCAAAACATTACACCAAATTGAATAGATCTAAGATTTTAGAAATTTCTTACTTTTGCAAATCGAGCTAGATGGAGGATGAAATGATGAAAACGGTCTTGATATTCTTGCTCCACTCGTGATGGTGATTCCGAATATGTAATTTTCGTGGGTCGGTTTGTATTCCGAAAATTTGGTAGTATTTTTAGTGAGAGTGTTTGAGGTTTGTGTGTGTGTTTGAGATGATGAAAATGAAAGAGGAAATTAGGGTGGGGTGGGGTTGATGGCTGATCCATCAAAGGAGGAGGAGGAAATACTCCCAAAAACATAGTGTTGACTCCGTGTCCTAATCGTTTAATCACTTGTTTTTAATATTTAACCAAACGTTTAAAATTTTAAAATGTAACTGGAGTATTTAAATAAAAATACCTTGAATTTAATAATAAAAACGTTTGTCGAAGTATTTAAATTATTAATTCGCGTTTATTACGTTTTGTTGCATTATTTAAGATGTCGTCGCGATAATATGTAAATAACGTTCGTTCAGTTGCGTATTTTATATAACAAAATACGTTCTCATTATTTAAGTAAATTTCTGTCACCAACGTCCAAATCAACTGTGTCGGACTCCGTCCGGTTAAATCGTACGATTAATCCAAATCGCGTAAGTATGCACATATATATATAAATCACCTTATATATATACTAATAGAGCCTGTAATTAGTCCTATTACATACTAATTACAACTAGTTACAAACAATTAGGCATAACTAATTATCCTAATTATGCGGGTGTTACAACTATGCTTTAGGAGCAGTTTTAGGACAACGAGAAGGAAATCATTTTAGACCTATTTATTATGCTAGTAAGACACTAAATGGTGCTCAGCAAAATTATACTCTTACTGAGAAAGAACTCTTAGCTGTTGTGTTTGCTTTTGATAAGTTTAGACCATATCTAGTTTTGTCTAAAACTGTAGTGTTTACTGACCATTAAGCTCTTAGATATTTATTTGCTAAACAAGATGCTAAACCTCATCTAATTCGTTGGATTCTTTTATTACAAGAATTTGATCTTGAGATTAAGGATAAAAAGGGGGCTGAAAACCTTGCCGCCGATCAATTGTCAAGTTTGGAAAATCCAAACTTAGATAAGTTAGGCAATACTGACATTGATGATGCTTTTCCAGAAGAATTTCTTTTGCAGGTTGATGATGTTGAGCAGGAAGAAGAAACACCGTGGTTCGCGGATTTTGCTAACTATTTGGTTGCAGGTATTTTAAGGAAAGGAATGACGCATCAACAAAAGAGCAAATTCTTTTTGGATTTGTAGTATTATTTCTGGGAAGAGCCGTATTTATTTAGAGTTTCCGCTGATGGGATGATTAGGAGATGTGTATATGGAGCTGAGACTAGAAGGATTTTAGATGAATGTCACCATGGACCGACTGGTGGGCATTATGGACCTTCTGTCACTGGTAAGAAGGTATTTGATGCAGGTTTTTATTGGCCTACGATTTTTAAAGAAGCGCAGACGCTTTGTCAAACGTGTGATGCATGCCAACGAACGGGTAACATTTCTAAAAGAGATGAAATGCCACAACAAAGTATTCAAGTTTGTGAAGTGTTTGATATATGGGGGATAGATTTTATGGGACCGTTTCCGCCGTCGTATAAGTGTAAATATATCTTGGTTGCGGTTGATTATGTGTCTAAATAGGCGGAGGCAAAAGCTTTGCCTAGGAATGATGCGAGGGTTGTGATAGATTTCTTGAAGAGTTTGTTTTGTAGATTTGGTATTCTAGAGCTTTAATTAGTGATCGTGGAAGTCATTTTGCAAATCAACAATTGGAGAAAGTTTTGAAAAAATATGGAGTGACACATAGGTTTTCGACTTCTTACCACCCTCAAACGAGTGGTCAAGTTGAAAATACTAACCGAGCATTGAAGAGGATTTTAGAGACGACGGTTAAAGATAATAGAGCTGTTTGGGCGAAGAAGCTTGATGATGCTTTATGGGCATTTAGAACCGCTTATAAAACACCTATTGGAACAACACCTTATCGGTTACTTTATGGTAAGACTTGTCATTTACTGGTTGAGGTGGAGCACAAGGCTTATTGGGCGTTGAAGAATTGTAATATGGATTTGATTGATGCGGGTGAGAAGAGGTTTTTGCAATTACATGAATTAGATGAATTACGGTTACAAGCTTATGAGAATTCGCGTTTATATAAAGAGCATACTAAGGTTTGGCATGATCGGAAATTGAAAATTATAAAGGAATTTAAAGCAAGGGATAAGGTACTAGTATTTCAATCTAGATTTAAATTAAAACATCCAAAGTTTAAACCAAGATGGACTGGTCCATATACGGTTAAGCATGGTTATCCGTCAGGTTATGTTGAGTTGTTTCAAAAGGATGGAGGAAGTTTTATTGTTAATGGTCATAGATTGAAGTTATATCATGAAGAAGATACTGGAAACGAGTGGGAGGCACTCGTGATTTACCCGAAGAATAGATAAATATAAAGTTTCAAACTTTGTGGGTGTGTTCACTGGAAACCCTCACGAGACTATAACTCGTCCACTTGGGATACAGAGGAATTTAAAGGCTTATTGCATATGCTAAATGCAATCGTGATTCCTGCGAAAGTGAGCTAGGATTTATTTTTCTAGTTTGAACTATGTATTTAATTGTTTTATATGTTATGTTTTCTTTTGTTTTGTTTTCTGTGCTGTGCTTTGGGATGTTGCTTCTGACACAGACTTGAACTCGCGCGCTATTGGACTTTTCAAGAGATATAAGGGGAGTTTTCTGTTCTAACTTTTTTTTTATTATATTCTTACTTTTAATTATACTGTTTAGTACAATGAGGACATTGTACAATTTAAGTGTGGGGATGGGGGTAGAAATGAAGTTTACTTGCCCTTAGGTTTACTTTATTTTAACTAAAAAAAATTAATCACTATTCTTAAAAATGTATTGTTTTAAGTTTTGAAACTAAGTATTTATTAATTAAAATAGTTTTATTAAAAGTTTGTTTTTATTTTTAAAATTTAGACTTTAACATGGATTTAAACTTTTTGTGCATATAATTTTAAATAATAATAATAATAATAAGTGATGTATAGTTTCATTATATGATGTACTGACAGACAATCTATATGAAAATTTCTGAATTTTAATAAGTAAAATTTAAACTTGTATATTACTTTATGATAAACACTATGATGTATGACAAAAAGTCTTAATTCTTAGATTTAGCATGCATTATTTTATATTTTTAATATTTATATAAAAATATTTGGGGGTTTACTAATTGTTTCCTCTGTTGTATGAAAATACAGACCTAGTCTCATATTAGTATTCTTAAAAATAAGCAAAAAAAATATAAAATCTATAAAATTTAAGATTCCTAAACTAATCAAACTATGTCGCTCTGTTATACTAAGGTATAGACTTGTCACCGCTGGTTTGATTTAAAAGGGTTTGCTTTACTTGAATTAAGTTATGTTGCTTTGTTGCATGAAAGTGCAGACCTGTCACCAATGTCTTGATTCTTAAAAATGATTTTTGTATACTTATTTTAAATATAAAGTAAAATGCATGACTAAATTTTAGGGGTATATCATAGTTGGGGGTCATAAGTAATGTACGTATTAACAATAAAAGTGTTTTCAGAAATATAAAGTATAGATTGATTAAGTGGACAACAATATTAGTAATCATTGATGAGCTATGTGTTACGTGAATAAGAATAACAATAAAGGGATTTATTTCCTTATGAACAAAATAGTTATCCATGTAAATTAAATTGTTTAAATTTTTAAAAATTGAAGACGAATTTTTAATTTGGGTATTTTAATTTTTAAATATTAGTTTTATGATTATAAGTAATCATATTTGGATTAGTGATGTGTAGTTATATTTAGTAGTTTAGTTTTAGCCTACTTGAGGACAAGTAGAAGTTAAGTGTGGGGATAATTTGATAACATTAAATAATGTTATATTTATTTAATAATATTTATTATCTTTATTATATTTATATTGCATTGATTTGATAATAGATATTGATTTATTTAATATTTGCAATTAGGTATATAAATGAGCTGGGACAAGAAAATGTACAAGAAATGAAGAAAGTTATATAAATAATTAAATTTGATGATTGAAGATGGATTACGAAATAAAATAAATTTGATTGAAGATTTATTGGAGTGTACGAGTTGGACCAAAGAAGAATTGAGCTAAATACGAAGCATAATAGCTGATTGGGCCTAAAACCAATATTAAATGAATTAAAGTCTTAATATTAGTATTTTGATTTGGTCTATGGTCAGCTTGGAATTAATTTAAATATGGGCCAGATACCATATATGAATTATGAATTATGATGAAGCATGTCACGTGACAGTGTACGAGAAGTAAAGTGACGATGCATAAAGAAATTGGGCCAAGTGTTAATTATGAAGAAATTGGGCCGGCCCACAACTCAAGTGACACGGTCATTCGGCCAGCTTGAGATCCAGATGAGAATCTTTGAGAAGGGAGTGAGCATGTGTAAGTCGGTTTGGAATTTGCAAGGTGTACGAATTTTAAAAAGCAACCGCCGGTTGGGCTCATGAGCCGCCGGTTGAATTGGTCCTAGTAATAATATAAATAGCAGCCTTTTCCATACGAATTTTGTACAACTTTTTCATAGGATTAAACCCCAAAGTCAAAAATAAAATACTAAATTTGAATTTTTAACCTTAAATTCGAATTTAGGGGTTTTTCTAAGGGTTTAAGAGCGCGCTTTTGGAGCGAGAGGAGTTACGGTTACGCACAATCATTGTAAGGGTATAATAATTATTTTGTTTACATTCTTTTATTATTTTAAAGTAATGTTTTCTTTATTTTCAATTATTATTTGTGTTTACTTTATAATGATTATGAGTGGCTAAATTTCTTTGCACTTGAATGAAGTGATCTAATGATTAGGGGTGTTATCTTATGATGTTATGCAATTTTAGTAATGTTTAATTGAAACTTTTTATGTGTTTAAGTTTTATTATGTTATTGAAGCTTGTTAATGATTTAATTAGTGATTATAGCGAATGTTTATCACAAAGTTATTTCATTATTTGATTATATGTCTATGCATGATTAATCCAATGATAGCGAACGTAGATTTGGTATAAGTTAAATAATTAAACTTAAATGTATAAGGTGATGATATTGGCGAACATCTTTCATTAAGTTAAATTATTAATTAGTTAATCAAGATTTATGTGAAGGTCATGGCGAATGTTAAACCTGATATACATTAAGATGAGCATTGATTGCTAGATAACCTGGTTTTATTTAAACACTCTGAAGTCATTAATGAAATAATTCAAGTAAGTGTCATTTTTAATATCTGAATAAGTTTACGAAATCAAATTTAACTTTTTTTGAGTTTACTAGCTTTTTAGTTTAATTTTAGTAGTTTAAGCAAAGTAACAATTCGGTTACATAAAACCCAAGTCTTTTTCTGTATTTAAATTAATTATATTTTAAGTATTCAATTTACATTCCCTGTGGAACGAACCTAGACTTACTGTAGCTATATTATACACGATAGGGTATACTTACCTCAGTTGTGTAATAGTTAAGTGTCAGTATTTCTTAGTTTATTTTTATAACTAGATTTTACACATCAACAACACCATTTTCAGCACTAGCAATGGTAACACCAGAACACCCCTTTTTGCCCACCCACTAACTAAATTCAATTTTCATTTATTTAACAAAACAAATACATTTTAATTAATTAATTAAAATACAATACAACACAATCTTACCTATATACTAAAAGAGTATCCCCTATTCTATGTGGGTACTCTTCATGTTTCCACATCATCTAAATTCAATGTGGCAACCTAATACTTTCTCTTCCAAATTATGATGCCATGTCATACAATCATTATTTACTATATTTTTGAACAAATAAGTAATTAAATTCTATATAAATATGGGTAATTAAAAGACATAAATGATAGTAAGAAGATGAATAGATGCACTAATAATTATTAAGGAACGGATAATTGACTATTTTTCATGTTACTTAATAGTCATTAAAGCCTTATTATATGTTTTAATGTCGCACTCCCAAATTTACTGTGCGAAAGCGGTTCGGGTCGGGGCGCGACTAATCCGGTAATCATAGCACAAAGATATAATGAACGACCACTATATGCGTCATTTTACAAAATACATTGATTTAAATAAAAGTTTACAACTGTTATGATATTACAAAAGCTCGGTACCCTAATATGAGATATTCTATGGCATAACTACTTGTACAAAAATATAGTAATGCAGGAAAATCTCTTGATATTTGCATGCGACTCGAGCTATGGTTTCCTGAATGTGCAGACCTACTGCCGCTGATAACCTGAGAATACATGCTAAAAGGGTCAGCTATAAAGCTGGTGAGCTCACAGGTGTAAATGAGTAAAGTATATTGTATGAACCACAAAATTTATATAATGTTTGAAATCAATCAAATGTGTGTATACTTTTGTCATGAGCTCATAGTTCGAGATTAACTGAGGTGACAGGATCAAAATCAAGTGGCCGATCGAGGGTGCCTTCCTGGGAGTGCCTAATCAACACTCGTATGAACAAATGATAATGCGTCTGTTTGACCAGTTGGGGCTTCCAACCCAAACGGGGATTGTCAATCCCATATGGTACCATACACTAACATTCATGCTAAAACAATATTAACAAACTATGATATGGAGGGCTTTCATGATTAGTAAAACAACTCATGCAATAAGTATATCGAGTTTTGTACTTGTGTTCACATGTAAATAAAACAGAGCATGTATCCTCACCCCGAGGTAAAAACAGTAAAAAAAGCGGGGCTATGAGACTCATCTGAGTCTGATGTGTTGCTAAAAGCAAGTAATGATGTTGCATAAGAATGATGTCGTCCGACGACTGTAACCTACTGGCGTCCTAAACGCGCAAGGTTATAACATGAGTAGATGTCTCAACAGACCATCTATGCTAGCTGTTCATTCAACTAGTTATGTCCAAATGTTTGATTGTTTGTTCGTGTTTTGGAAAACATGTACGGCCTGTTGGTGACGGTTTGTAATAATAATTCGAAAGTATTATTATTATATGTTTCATTGTATTGTATACTTATCAAAGTATATGTATATCATGTACGAGTGTCATCGTATAATGTTTTGTTGTTGTAAGTGTTCGACACTTAGTGTGAAAAGTATTTACAACTATTAAATGACGGGGGTCCGGGGGCAGCGCCTCTGGTAGCAGGGTCCAAGGGGTGGCAACCCCTAGCGGGATCCAAGGGGCAGAGCCCCTGGCTGGGGTCTGGACAATTTTTATATATACTTATATTGCTTTAATAAAAACACATCGAAATTTCAAATTCGGAGCATCGCTAGGTGACAAAATTTAAGTTTCGACACTTAGTGTAAGTCCCCTAGTTTTAGGATCGATAACTTCGTTATCTGTAGTATTAAGGTGCGGAATCACTCAATACGGTGTTATCTTACTAACAACGAATATGTTCTTAATTGCGTATATTAAAGCTTAACTTTAAACGAATAATACGTCAAAGCCTAGCCGTTAGGTATATGTTTTCTCTGGTTGTCGAGTTCGCAGATCAGAAAGACGAATAGCCAAAAGTTAAGTTTTTCACCAAATGAAAAACATTATATACGTCCAGCTCACCTCGGCTCGCATGGGCCTGCGAGTACGGTCCAACTCGCAGCCCAAGCCCATTAAAGGACTCGGCTCGCCAGACTAATGCCTCACGAGTTCAGATCTCATCTCACAGCTCAACTCGCTGCGACCTGAGATCTCGACTTGCCTCGCATTAAACGTCTATTATTTATTTCGTCTTTAAACATTCGTCTAACTTAGCACAATAATATGTTTAACGAATATTACTAACAAAACAAATATTTATTTACAAATCTAAACCAATATACAAACGTAATAATAATTACACCAGTCCTATTTCAAGCTAGATCTGTTGTCTCAATCTATGTCCCAACAGACTCCCCCTTGACAATAGCTCTAGCGTCTTTATCTTCACGCTTTGTCTTTGGTCTTCATTTGTAAATCTTACTTCCTGCAAAAATTTTAAGCTTGATGTATGTTTTAACCATCCTGTGATAATCTCGTGCTAAATCACCCCAACCAATAGTAGATTTGATCTTGTTCTTGTATAACATAATCAGATCTTCCTTTGATAAGTTCATCAGATGTCTGTGATCATATACACGAAGAATCTCTTTTTCGCCATCAGGATAATCATCATCAGCTTCAATCATAAAGGCTTCTCCTGTTCCAGCATCTACCCCCCAATATTTCAATTTTCCCAAAATATTCTGGGGCATAGTCTTCATAGGTATTTGCTTAATACAGTTGACCGCTGGATAAACCTTCTTCCTTCTTCTTCTTCCTGTCCTCTGACTGAGTTCGTTCAACTTTATCGTTTTACCTTTCCTTGGCTTAATCTTCGAAAACTTCATAGATAATCCTTCAGTCCTAATGATACGCTCAACATACTTAGCATAGTCATCATCACTTGAATTTATCATATCTAATCTAGCCAAGTCTCGAATCTCATATCGAGGCAATGAACTAAACACTGCAAGCTTCTTCTCAAAATATTGAACCCCGTCAAACCTTTTGATCGCGAAGAGCTTCAGGTCAGAGTCATAATACCATCCAATAATGCCAGTTTTAAGTACACGCTTTCCAGTAATATCAACTTCTTTCAAAATGCGTGGCTTATTTTCCTTTTTCTTCTTAAGCATTCCTTGGATAAACATTGGATTACCAACCAAATGTTTGTATTTGTCCTCTATTTCTTCAACTTCAGTATCCGAATCTTCAGAAGCATTCTCAAAAGCTTCTAAATCAATAACTGATTCTCCTTGTTCATTTACAAAAACAAATTCAGTCGTTGATGGATTCACAACATGTTCATCTACATTTGCATCCAGATCAACACCTTCATCTATCACAGATTCAAATACTGCAGTCCAGTCTTCAGGAAGTTTGAACTCTCCTTCTTCAATATCATAATCAATCTCTTCATCTATCTCATCCAAAATATCATCTTCCGAATCTGATAGATTAAGCATTTCCATTCCTAGAGAAAAATGTAAATACAAATATATTAATAATTCAAATTCTTCATTGATTTCCCTGAACCAATCTAAGAATTTTTTTATCAATTCTTTTGTATATTTTAACCTAACATATAAATGCAATTTACATATAACTTATAAAATCTTTTATTGATTACCCTGAATCAATCTAAAATCTCTTAAGTCTACTTAACAAATATTAATTAACTTTAAATTCTAATGCATTGTGAATAATCACCAAACATTTAAATTTACTATTAATTACCTTATATAATTTCCAAGCGTTAATTGATCTCATTCATTATCAATTTAACCTTTAAATTATATATCATTTGTCTAGTTAATACAAATACATTTTTTAACTTGTTAATTACTTATATACCTTACGGTCTTAAGTCCATAATCAAATCTAAAATGCATATGTTATTATAAAATTTTGACCGCCGAAATTAATCGGAACACGCCGCTCGACTACTCAATGAGTCGGAAGTCTTTCGATCACTATTTTATCTTAACATAATTATATAAACTTAAATTACCA
Source organism: Helichrysum umbraculigerum (assembly GCA_949592205.1). Taxonomy (NCBI): domain Eukaryota; kingdom Viridiplantae; phylum Streptophyta; class Magnoliopsida; order Asterales; family Asteraceae; genus Helichrysum; species Helichrysum umbraculigerum. The sequence goes on along the minus strand of CATIUR010000004.1, from coordinate 28,024,392 downwards.
AACATATTTTACTTAAAATAATAATAACCCTAAGCCAAATATATTTACACAATAAATTAAGTTTACATTTGTTCACTACAAACTATTACAAATATTACAGTACTATGATAATACTAAGCTATCTTACCAGCTTCAGTATCACCCGGTACAGTCTTATCTGCACTTGTATCCACTCCATAACCACTAGCACCAGCACCAGACTCCCCCTGAGTTGTAGCTTACTCACCAGTCTTTGAAGGACCGGTCTGCTCACCACTCGGTGCATTGGGATCATCGTCCTTGTCAGAGTCTCTCTTCCACTTCAGCTCATCCTCTCTGCAAGACTCCAGATATACCAATATCTCCCCCTGAGTAGACTGTCCTGAAAGCGATCTCAAGACCAGACTCTCCAAAGAAGATAACTTCAGTCTCTGTACATTGAAGTCCGCAAGCAAAGTCTCATGAGTCTTCATCAACAGATTGTACGATTGACTCTGCTTGAGAATCTGCTGTGAAAGAAGAAGATTGCTCGACACCAGCTCTGGAATCTGAGAAGTAAGCTTCTCTAAATCCTTTACCCTCGACTCTAAGGATGTAATCCTTTCAGCATCAGTCGTTGGAGTAACAGGTATCTTCGTTGGTCCAGGCGGTGTAAGAGACTCAATATGCCAGTCTCTGGTCAGCGGTGTTTGAGGTTGAGACAAAGCTTGTGTAAGCAAGCTTGTCGCAAATCTAGCTGTTTTGTTCGTCGGAAAATTAGCTCCACGAACTAGATCAGCAACCTCATGCTGTAAAGTTAAACACAATTAAAATCAGTTATTGTTACAGATTACTCTGTCTCAAACTCTAATCAATTGCATAACACTTATAGTTATAGAACTTATATCTCATACCTGAAGCTGTAAAGACATCGGTTCAGTAACCACCGGTGCATCCATCTCCACCTGCGGTGTATCCTGAGCAACTGTATACAGAATTAACTGTCTCAGTTTAACTCCTGATAAACAACAAGTTAAGATTATTTAACTTTTATAATCAATACTAACCTTCTCGAATAATTAGCGTTCTCGGACTCTTCATCAAAGGAATCTCAACTTCCTCAGTACCTTCCTCCATAACACTCTTACCTTTTCTCTTCCTTTCAGAAAGAGACGGAGGAGGAGAAGGTGTATTGTCAGAATCTTCATCTGAAGCCGTCTCACCATAACGACCTCCAGATGATCTAACAGGATCCTAAAGTTTAAATATATTAAACATTTATGATTAGCATAAGCTCTATCATACAAGTTCTATATATTTAAGATTAATCAGATATAATACCTCAGTCGGTACAACAACTGATCCATCAAGCTGTGTCTGCTCCCCCTCAAGTAATATAACTTCTGGGTTTGCAGCCTCAGCTTCAGCTTCCTGTTCATTTAATGATATTTATATTTTAAAATCAGAAATAATATCCAATTTACTAAATATCTAATATCAGAATCATTATATAATAATATTATGCATCTATGATTAATAAAACAATCTATTAACTAAGCATCTATATTATTATATAAATAAAAAATTACCTCAGGTGGTGCTAAATAACTCTCAATGTCCTGAAGCAAAGGATTGATCGCATCGTCATTCTGCTCCAAAACCTCTTGCACAACCTGTGCAGCAACCTCTTGGTTCACTTGCTGATCAACCTGACCAGCCTGAATAAGAACATCCTCAAGGAGCCCTTGTGGATCTTCAGGTTGAGCTTCCTCAGCTGCAGGTTCTGGTACAACATCAGCATCAGCAGGATCAGCAGCAGCAGGAGCAACGTCTAACCACCCATGATTTGGCGGTGCAACGTAGTTCGGGTCAATAACATACCCAAAAAGTGGCCTAACTTCCGGTTTCACCACTCCCTCTTTCCTAACCGTCTGCATAAACATGGCGTTATACCCACGATGATCAATCGTATTAACCACTAGATGTGGTTCTGGTATAGCCAAATCCGGTAGACGCGCACGGATAATCAGCATGCAAAATCGCGGGTAAACCAAATATCTTGATCTAACAGACCCCGATATCTGTTTCGTAATCTCACCAAAAATATAGTCACAAAAACTGTATGGTTTATTATAAACCAGTGACAGTGCAGCCGATAGAATCGCAGGGCTCAACTCATCAAAACCACCCTTCTTCGCTGCAAAAACAATATTCATCACGTGCCAGAGAAACCTCCACTGACCAATAACCAGAGGTTTCTGGAACTGACGTCCACGTCTGTCTCCTGTATAACCCATACGACCTATCGCACCCTCTATAAAATCCATAGGGTACTCCGTATCTCCGTTCTCCTGTTCTACTATACCTAGCTGCAAAATCTCACGGAGATTACCAGCTGAAAATGTAACAGGCTGACCACTAACCGTAGCTCTAATCTCTGGCGGGTTGACAGATTCGTCATATACTATATCCGTCCATAAATCGTTCAGTATAGCCTGAGAGATAGGAGGATTGGCCGTAATGGCGTATCTAATCCGTGATCGTGCAAGGAATCGTAGTATATCAGCAACCCTATCAGCCCGCTTGGCTTCATGGTTCAGATCAACCAAAATGTTGTGACCCTTGTCAAATGCTCTAGCCATATCTGTAAAATAAACACAAACAACAGATATAATTTAATGCACGATTAAAAATCTTTAAACTATAACGTATTATGAATCGAGATTCATCAAACATCTTAGTTTAAAATTGAAATTATATATAACTTGTTACAAAAATAGTCTCAAGTCGTATATAAAAATTTAACTTATAACTAAAAGTCTTAAGTCTAATTTAAATTAATTATATAAAAGTTATTACAAAAAAAAAAAAAAAAAAAATTTTGTAAGTTCTGGACTCGCATAAACTGGCCTAACGAGTTGAGGTCAACTCGTTTTGCTTATCAACTCGCTATACTCATCAACTCGCTACATTGATCAACTCGCTAAACTTATCAAGCAGCTATCGAAGTGAACTCGCCAATCACACCGATTCGCTAGTCAACTCGCTGCGAGTTGATTCACAATGTCAACTCGTTCGATGAACTGCCGTCACGAATTTACACTTAAAATCGATTAATCCGTTGATTTTAACATGATTTATCGATTGATTTACGTTCATTAATGTTCGTTTAACATAAACCCTAAAAATCCATGTCCAATAACATCTTAATCGACGCAAATCGTTTAGTTTATAACCCGAAACCCTAAGTTTATAAAAACTTCGATTTCTCGTTATTTACACGGTGAAATCCGTTGATATATACCTCAAAATGTTCGTAAATTGAAGGTGTATAAAGTCTACGGATTGAAAAACTCGTTCCCGTACTATAAAAATCGAAATCAAACGAAAAGCAAATATCGCCTCGTTTCGCCTGAATGACGGATTCGCAAAGTTTTAGTGAACTCGCGAAATTTGTGGGTTCGGTGGGTGAGCTTGACTCGTTTGACCCCCTTTATACTTTGTATCCAATTCGCGAGATTTGAAGCGGACTCGCAAGTCGATGTCAACTCGCAGAAATAAATAAAAACGCGAATTTAATTCTAAGTATAAATAAAAACCCGATATTTTACAAGTCTAAATTATAATTAATTTTCACTTGTATTTGTCACGTTGTTCAACTCAAAAATATACAGTATAATTTAATTCCGAAGGGTAAATTCAGATAAACATAAAAACTGAAATAAATAAAAATACAACGATATAAACATTGGTATCAAGTACCATTTTATTAATCACTTGATCAAAATAAAATACATAAACAAAATGAATAAGAATTTATCTGCTTAGGGATCATATTAGAAAGAATAAGCAATTAATTATATATTTAAAAGTCTAAGCAAAATTAGTAGTATACATACCTCATGAAATTTAAATAAATTACTGTAAAATTACAACTAAATTTATCATTTATACATTTATATTTATAAAATTATATCTTAGGTACCTTTATCCACATAGCATAATTAATAAATGCATTACTCACATAAAGTGAATATTTTATTATAGACAGTTCAAGACGATTACCGGTATTATGATCCACATAAACAAATTATACTTAATTTTCTAAGCAAACTCTTTATTGTTAGTATGAATATTATCAAGTGCTTTCTATTATATGACATACTGAAGAATTTCAAGTAAAACTCATAACACTGCATCATTAAATTTCAAGGTAGCGGTTACTAAATGATGTATCTTTTCGAAACATATAACATACACTTGAATTTTAAAGGTTAGACAAATATCAAACATATTTTGAATATGCTATGTTATTTAAGTCTGTACATAGTACAACAGAAGATCCCTTCTAGCACAATTTAAAATATATTTGAGAATATTAATTTAATTAAAGGTTTCAGTTCTGTACTTAGTACAACAAAGTTACCAGTAATTAAGTTAATACCCATATTGCTACTATTTGTCACTTCAAATTAATATGCATGATAACAGTGTATGGTAATACCATCATTCAACAATTAAGACTAATGTCATACATCATAGAATAGTAACACAAAATAATAAACAAGTAATTAATTAACTTCTTAAGGCTTAGAAAATGTCGTATAATTTGCCTACCAGTACATCATATGATGAAGCCATCTAAAGTTTTCACTAAAAATAGACAAATTATATCTTGTGGGTATAGGTGTATAATCAAATAAATATAAACACATACCTGATAGAACCGCTGTAGTTCTAAAGCAACTTTATTTGAACCTACTACCATATCATACTTAGGACTTAAGCTTATTATTGTAAAGCTTATTCTCCTAATGTAATATCATTTCCCTTAGTTTTTGCAAATAAAAACTTAAATGAAGGCGATTCCCCTTAGGTAACAAGCAAATGAATGCCATACGCCTTTTTTTTTTTTTTAAATGAATACAGAAATACTAACTATTATAAAAATACCCTTGGAAGACTAATCACTCTGGATTTCTCATTCCGTTCAGTTGAACCAACGTCTCAAATCTTGCTCTGTCGAACGCCTTTGTGTATAAGTCTGCTAAGTTATCCAATGATGGAACCTTAACTAACTTTATCAACCTTTTCTCAGCACAATCTCTAATAAAATGATGTCGAATATCTATATGCTTAGTTTTATTGTGCTTTACTGGATTATTGGTGATCGACATAGTAGATTCGTTATCAATCATCATAGGAGTATTGGTTATATTTAACCCGTAATCCCGCAGTTGCTGTTGAATCCAAAGTACTTGCGAGCAACAGCTGCCAGCTGCAACATACTCAGCTTCACATGTAGAAATGGCTACCGAGGTTTGCTTCTTGCACTGCCAGGATACTAATCTACCTCCTAGGAATTGACATCCTCCCGTAGTAGATTTCCTATTCTGATTGCATCCTCCGTAATCCGAATCAGTATAAGCTACGAGATCTAAGTCTCCATCAATCGGATACCAAAGACCCAGCTTAGGTTTCCCTTTGAGGTAACGAAAGATTCGTTTAACAGCTTGCATGTGTGACTCTTTCGGATTAGCCTGATATCTTGCGCATAAACAAACAGCAAACATTATGTCAGGCCTAGAGGCTGTAAGATACATTAGTGATCCGATCATGGCTCTATAAAGAGTTGGATCCACATCGCTATCACTCGATGTATCTGGACCTAGTCCATGATTGACTGGAATTGGAGTATTGTAGACCTTACTTTCATCCATCTTAAAGCGTTCTAATAGCTCATATGTATATTTAGATTGATGAATAAAGAATCCATCCTTCTTTTGATCAACTTGTAATCCTAAGAAGAAATTCAACTCTCCCATTGCAGACATTTCAAACCTTTTTCTCATGACTTGCTCGAATTCTTGACACATCTTTTCATCAGAAGATCCGAAGATAATGTCATCAACATACACTTGCACTAGAAGAAAGTCTTTCTTTTTCCACTTCACAAACAGTGTACTATCAATCGATCCTCTTGTAAATCCATTCTCAAGTAGATACGTTGATAGTGTTCCATACCATGCCCTAGGTGCTTGATGTAATCCATATAGAGCCTTATTCAAACGATATACTCTATCTGGATACTCAGGATCAGCAAACCCTGGCGGTTGTGAAACATACACCAATTCTTCCACTTTGTCATACAAAAAGGCACTCTTAACATCCAACTGATACACTTTTATACCAAAATAAGAAGCGAATGTTAAGAATACTCTAATTGCTTCTAGCCTAGCAACAGGTGCAAACACTTCGTTATAGTCAATACCTTCTTGTTGATTAAAACCTTGAACCACCAGACGAGCTTTATTGCGAGTAACGATTCCTTTATCATCTCTCTTGCACTTAAATACCCATCTAGTTCCAATTGGATATTCTCCCTTTGGTAGGTCAACCAACTCCCATACTTGTAATTTCGAGAACTGTGATAGTTCTTCTTGCATTGCTTCTACCCACGAACTTTCTTTTAAAGCCATTTGAACATTTTTAGGCTCGATTTGTGAGATAAAGCATGAATATAGACATTGATTAGGAATCCCTGTCTTTTTCATTGCAGTATACAAGCTTTGGTATTCTAAGTTCTCAGACGTACTAGCTCTGGATTGATGTCTAGTTTGAACCGGAGTATTAATATCACCGATGATGTTTTCAACGGGATGATTCTTACTCGTTCTAGTTGTAGTAACTGGTTCAACCGGTATATCATCTTCTAAATTAGTACCAATCTCTTCCAATTCAGGTACATCTTCCGTACGTGCTGAAGATATCCTTAAATGTTTCAAAGGAGTAAGTATATCATCAAACTTTGTAGAAAGATCATCAAGATCTTCTGTTTCTTGAGACTTATCCTCTGAAGGTTGTTGTGACTCACTTGTGGAAGCTTTATCTGAGTCATCATTAGTCTTAATTCCAGACTGCTTAACACTTGATGTTGAAGCGGGACCAATATTCTCATCTTCAAACAATAAATGTTCAGCTATCTCTGAATCACTGACATAGTCACTAATAGGAACTTTAAATGATGCAAAAAGATCAGAATAATCAAATTGCCAATCTAAGCCCTTATGAACATCAGGTGAGTAGCTCGTAACCTCAATATTATAAACTACCTCCAAACGTCCTGTGACTTTATTAAAGACTCTCTTGTTTGGCGAATTGGGCATATAACCTAGAAAAAATCCTTCGTCAGCCTTCTCACCAAATTTTGCTTGATGTCCAGTCTTTAATATGGTGCATGAAACTCCAAAGGGTTCAAACCCTTTTAAGTTAGGTTTCTTATTGTTCAAAAGCTCATAACAAGTCTTGTTATGTCTCTTAACCGTAAGAACTCTATTAAGAACATAACATGCTGTATTCACTGCTTCTGCCCAAAAGATGACAGGAAACTTTGAATCAGCAAGCATTGTTCTAGCAGCTTCAATCAACGTCCTATTTTTCCTTTCAGCAACACCATTTTGTTGAGGTTCATACGGTGCACTGAATTGATGTAATATCCCTTTGCTTAAGCAATAGATATTCAACGTTGAATTCTTGAACTCTGTTCCATTGTCACTACGAATACGCTTCACTCTCTTTTTATAGACATTCTCTACTAAATCAAAGAACTCAATTAGAATTCCAGGAGTCTCATCCTTTGATCCCAAAAAGAATACCCATGAGAATCTAGAATAATCATCTGTGACAACCAAACAGTACCATTTGCCACCTAGACTTCTCTTGCTTATAGGGCCAAAGAGATCCATATGTAGCAATTCAAATGGCGAGGAGATAGAGTTTTCAGTCTTAGGTCTGTGTGGTTTCTTGTGCTGCTTTCCTTTCATGCAAGGAACACACTTATCCTCAGACTCGAAACGTTTTTGTGGTACACCTAGAACCAAACCATTTTTGGTTATATAATTCATTTTTCTCCAGTTCAAGTGTGCCATTCTCCTATGCCATAATAATGCGTCTGTTTCCGAAGCCTTGGATAATAAACATGTAGACACCATTGAAGAGTTAGGAACACCCATGTTAATAGCATAGATGTCCTTCTTCCTTGGAGCCCTCATCAATATCCATTTATCAGGAATTTTAAAACCTGGCTTCCGGACTAAGGCCTCCTTTTCATTGAAATAAACTGGATGACCTTTGTCACAGACTTGGGAAACACTCACTAGGTTGTGAGTTAGTTCTTCAACATAGTTCACATCCTCAAGAGTCAAAGTTCCATTTAAAACTTTTCCTTTTCCCGAAATTACTCCTCCTTTATCTCCTGCAAAATTTACTTTTTGCTTGAGACTCTCCTTGAAGTCCTTCTATAGACTTCTTTCTCCGGTCATGTGCCTTGAGCATCCACTGTCTACATACCACCAGTTGTCCTTGTTCACAGCATGCTCCTGCACATAACACAAAACACGATCAGTTATCAAGAGGGACCCAAGCCATTACGGTCTTGGTTTGTCCCTTATCATCAACAAACTTAAGCTCTTTAAAATAACCATCCTTCCCATCAGGAGCTTTGGTTACTTTCAAAGCAGCTTTAGGTTGTGGACGATCAGCCTTAAGAGGTGAATTTGAGGAGAACCTCTTAGGCACATAATTATGAGCTCTATGATTATAATTAAACTCATGTGATCGCGAAGTAGTACCACTCTCATAATGACTATGGCCTCTACTTGGAGTTCTAAACCTCGACGGTGTCACATCTCTAGACTTATAGACAGAATTATCACCTTGAGTATATGGCCGTTTAGGTTTAGGTGGGGAGACACTATGTTTACCATCTCTTTTAAGAATGTTAACAGGTTTATTACCTAACTTAGGTTTGGTATCTAACCCATCTACAGTCAGACTAGAGTCGGTCTGTGTCTTTTCATCCATCACAAGCTTATGTGATGTTTCAGGCTTTTTGTTAGGACAACACGAAGCCACGTGTCCCTTTTGATGACACTTGAAACATGACATCTGCTTGCGTGATTTACTCACTTTTGCTTTCTCATCCGGAGTTTTAGGCACTAAAGGTTTAAGCTGTTCCTTATTAACCTTATCATCAGTCTTAGCATCGTTAATCACTCCACCCGATACAAATTGTATTTTGGTGAAATGAGAAGCCTTGCTATTATCTAATGATACGTTCTTAATAACATCTTTCTGTGCCTCTAACTTTTCCTGATCATTAGTTACTGAAATTTCAGGAGTAGCATCTGTCATTTCAGAATCTTCAGGAATAGGAGTGTAATTGGCATTAAAAGGAGGGGATACATCATTGTAACCTAACCCAGTCTTGTCCTTTACACTTCGTTGAGCATCTAACATTTTATCCATTTGAGATGTCCTATAGTTCTCAAGTTTACGATTTTGCTCAATTAACCTTAAATTAAGGTTCACTATTTCCTGATCCTTACTAGCAATTGTCTCATTTAAGTCTTTGATATTCATATAGAGACCATCTATGACAACAGATTTTTCACTTATGGTATCTCTAAGTTTTGTTCTATCCGAAGCATCAGACTTAATTTTATCTTTTAAGACTTGTTTATCATCACTTAATCTACGAATATCCATAATAGCTTGATCAAGTTCAGATCTAACAGTCTTATAGGATTCCTTATCCATATTTAATTGTAATGACAGGTTGCTGTTTGACACAGTTAAGACACTATTCTGAGATTGTAAATCAGTAACTAAGTAACAAACATCAGCAAGATTAAGAATATCTAAACATACCTTCTTCTTGTCAGTTTGTAATTCAGCCATGCGTGCCATGAATTCTTCAGGACTCATATCTGGAGTTGAATCCATATATAGCACGTCATCATCACTTGCCTTCACTTCAGACTTAGGCACCTCTACTTTCTGTTCCATATCAGTGGGCATATAGGACACTGATCCAGCAGTTGTCTCTTCAATCTCGGCCATCAAAGCTTCCTCAGAATGAGCTTGCCAATCATAAGAGCCATCCAACTGCTTCACCACTAAGGCTTTGGAAGCGAGAGTACTTCCCGAACCTTGTTTTCCTTGTGCTTCTACTTTAGGTCTTTGGCATTCTCTCGCAAAATGACCAATACCCTGACAGTTAAAGCATCTGACCTTGGTTTTGTCAAACCCTGATCTATTGCCCAATACTTTTCTACCAGTTCTCTTGAGGAAATTTTTCACCTTTCTAGATATCAACGCTAGTTGATCTTGAAGCTCCAATTCCTCAAGATAATCAGAATCTATTTGCTCATAATCCTCATCAAACAGAATAGGATCATTGATCTTTCCCTCTATGTAGTTCTCGTATGATGCAACAAAGGAAGCAAGAACAGACAATTGCTGTTCAGCAGATTTCACACTCATCGGCATCTTCTGATGCTCTTGAGGTGACTTCTCAGAATTCTTTCCCTTTGTCTCATCACCAGAGGAGGAAATAAAGCACAGATCTTCAGAAATCAGTTCTCCATTTTCACTAGTATCACCAACTAACAATGCAGTGGTCGAACTAGATGACGAAGTCGAAAGACTTGACTTTCCATGATACAACCCAGGGTTCTGAACCTGATCAGAATCACTATCTCTTGACTTCTTGGAGAAATCATAACCTTTCAGCTTGTCAATAACTTGCTCTAAGGTCATAGTAGAATACCTAGTTTCATTATCCTTAATCATAACGCCATACATTTCCCATTTAGAAGGCAAACCCTCAAGAAACTTGTCGGTTTTAGCTACTTCTTCTTCAACAATCTCATGGTATTCTAATTCACTTAGCAGATGGTAGAAACGCGTGACATAGGCATCAAGATCTTCTCCTTTTAAAGCTTTAAACATAGTAAACTGCTTTTTAAGAAGACTCCTCTTGCCAGCTCTCACATGTGGACTTCCCTCACCTCTTTTCTCTAGAGCTTCCCAGAGCGTTCTAGCAGTATGAAAAGACTTCAGTTGATGAGCAATCTCTTTAGGAAGACACATCTTTATGCACGAATGTGCTTTATTCTCATTTCTGTAAGCTTCCTTCTCTTGATCACTCATGTTCGCATAGGTAAGAACCACAGTGGCATTCTGAACAGTTTATGTAGGTGCGGTGTATCCACTCTTGATACACATCCAGATTGACAGGTCATGGAATCTACAGTAAGATTCAAATCTGTCCTTCCAGTTGTAGTAATCCTCGATTCTTAACAACTTAGGTGGAACGTTTGACTTTCCCACCTCGTGGTCCATTTCGATCATTCTACTTAAGTCAGACATCTTAAAAACGTAAAATTAAACTGTTTCAGCGAATTCAGAAAACTCAACTCGCAAGACTCAGCTCAACTCGCAATCTCAGCTCGACTCGTAGAATACGTCGATTCGCAAGCCTCAGTTCGGATTGCTAAAGATGTCAATTCGCAAGTGATGTCGATTCGCGAGGGATCTCGATTAGACTCGCAAGCCTCAGTTCGACTCGCTAGTTCAACTCGGTTCGCAGGCGACGCTGGAACCCTAATCTCGACTCGCGAAACGGCTGTTAAACCCGAAAACGAATTTTTAAGGTATTTTTACGACTGAAACTAAGAATTTCGGCTGTAAACAAACCCTAAAACGTCCAGAGAATGATTTTGATCGTTAGTATTGCAAAAACGCACGTAAAAACGACCCGAATCAAAAACGCAATAACACTAAAACTTATGAACACACTCGTATTTAGCCCGAAAGCTCTGATACCAGATGTAAGTCCCCTAGTTTTAGGATCGATAACTTCGTTATCTGTAGTATTAAGGTGCGGAATCCCTCAATACGGTGTTATCTTACTAACAACGAATATGTTCGTAATTACGTATATTAAAGCTTAACTTTAAACGAATAATACGTCAAAGCCTAGCCGTTAGGTATATGTTTTCTCTGGTTGTCGAGTTCGCAGATCAGAAAGACGAATAGCCAAAAGTTATGTTTTTCACCGAATGAAAAACATTATATACGTCCAGCTCACCTCGGCTCGCATGGGCCTGCGATTTCGGTCCAACTCGCAGCCCAAGCCCATTAAAGGACTCGGCTCGCTAGACTAATGCCTCACGAGTTCAGATCTCATCTCACAGCTCAACTCGCTGCGACCTGAGATCTCGACTCGCCTCGCATTAAACGTCTATTATTTATTTCGTCTTTAAACATTCGTCTAACTTAGCACAATAATATGTTTAACGAATATTACTAACAAAACAAATATTTATTTACAAATCTAAACCAATATACAAACGTAATAATAATTACACCAGTCCTATTTCAAGCTAGATCTGTTGTCACAATCTATGTCCCAACACTTAGTAAAAATATGTGTTTTTAAGGTTATGTGGATTGCGACACTGGGTGTGACAATGGTTTGCGACACTAGAGTTGTGTCGCATAAATCAGAAATCATACTTATGCGACATATGGATTTGTGTCGCTATATGCGACATTCGGTTCAGTGCGACACAAGTGTTTGCGTCGCTAAGTGCGACATTCGAAATCATTGCGACATAAGGGTTTGTGTCACACCATGTGACATCGAAATTCATTTGCGACGTAATTATTGCGTCGTAGGTTGCGACATAAGTGATTGTTGCGACATAAGACTTTGTGTTGCAGTCGGGTTGGCCCCGATGCGACACAAGAGGCTGTGATGATTTTCATGTTCGGGTTTGTGGTCAAACGTGCTCGGTTTGACCCGAGACTTTCACCCAACCCTTAGATTAGTTTATATAGTTCGTAAAATTTGTTGGTTCGTGTCGGGGTTAACCCGAAGTGTCGGTTTTTAAAAGTGTATACCAAATCACTAAAGTATTTTGTTTTCCAGATTTTTATCCAATTTCAAGTCCCGTTTTTGACCACTTAGCGTCCGAAATAAAATACAACAAAAATCACACATGTTCATCTATATCTCTAGTATTTTACCAAATTTTCTCATAATTTTTAAAGGTCATTAGGTTAGGTAACAAAAATCAAGAAACATGCAAGTTCCAAATTCGGCCAAAAATGACCTTCGTGAACAAATCGATTTTTCTGGAAAAATGGGTGTATTTTCAGGAGAAGTGTTCTTCATGAAAGTTGTAGCCTACATGTTAAGGAAGATTATGGTATAAATTTCATGCATTTATCTTATGTTTTCGATTTTATATGATTTTTCTACCAACACCGATTTTTCTGTCCAGAAAAGTGTATATATATATATATATATATATATATATATATATATATATATATATATGCTTGAGAAACAATTTTTGTTATAGTTTTTGGATATTATCTAGTTGTATGAGCAAGTATACATGTAAGTAAACACATTACAAGTAAAATACATGAGTTTAGAAGTCTCACAATGGTCGTTTGAAGAAACGGAAAAGGTAGAAATGCTCCTCACGTTGTGGTGAACGTTTTCTCTTAAAGAAGCTATGCAAGATGATGATTATTTGGTGGTGGTGAAATTGATTTTTGAGAGAGAGAGTAAGGGGGTAGAGAGTGGATGGAGGAATGAGGTTGAGTGTGAATGGGAAATGGAAGAATGGAGGTGGTGGAGTGAAGTAATAGGTAACAAAAGGGATGGGTGCCATCCCTTCCCCCATTTGGCTGGTTATTGGTGGGGTTCACCATGTGTGGACTTCACCAAATTTAGTTCCCCAATTTCTTGTTCCGTGCGGTGCTTGTTTACCCGATCGTTTCGTCGTTTATTTAAACGTTAAACGTTTTATATAATACGTTTCGATAACGATTGAAAATTCGATATTTTTAATTGTAGTATTTATTGAAAACACTTAGTAACATTTTATAAAATGTTTCGTTAAGTGTCGGTCTCGAATTGCGTGCTCGTATTGCGTTTATTTATTCGTGTAACGATTTTAAAACGTTATAATTGTTATCGTATATTTGTGATCATTTTAATCGAAGTATTTAATCAAAATACTTTGTTTTGAGTTATAAAAATATAACTTGGGTTTTGTTCGATTGTCGGGCGCATTTCGCGCGTTTTCGTCTCGTACGGTTCGTTTTATACGATACGAAATACATTTTGTATATTATCGAAATAATATAAGATAAACAATGAGTTTATTAAATAATTTCATATTATTTAATAATTATGTTCACCAACGTCCGTATTTGAGGTGTCGGATTCCATCCGATATGAATATGCACGATTCCAATTAATCGCGTACGTGTGTATATATACAAATATACATGATGATACACATAATTAACCTAATACATAACTAATTACATGTATAAACACAATGATTAGGTACTAATTATTAGTCCTAATTTGTCGGGTGTCACATTTGATAATGAAAGGCTGTTATATAATGTGGTATGTTGATTGCTAACTCAAATGCTTCAAAAAGAGGATTATGCAATGAATGTATAAGGGTATTCATAGTGTAGGATTAATAGATATGGTTTCTAAAATGAATGACATATGGTGGCTGCTAACATCAATTGCGTAAACCATCATGCATCCCAATTCATGAAGTAACAATTTGGATTTGTAAATTATAAATGAGCAACAACCAACTTGATACTATATGTTGTGAAAATTTATATATAAATTCTTGCTATATTAATTGGTGCTTCATTTAGTTGTTTGAGTATTCAAGTACAAATTTTGGTCCAATATTTACTTTTATTACTTTGTTTTAAATTGTCGTTATTAGGTATTTGTCGGATTTTTATAATCTGTTTGAAACTTAGAATAAGTTGTAAACTAATATGGATGGACACACTTTGAGGCTCCATCAATTTGTCTATTTTACAAAATGGTGGTCATCACTTTAATGAGCATAATTCATTTATAAATTTAATGTTTTTGTTAAATAAAATGATGATATTTCAATTTGTGATTATCCTAGGGCATTAATGATTGCAAAGGTATATAAGTTAAAACTTACCATACACCTAATTCTTGAATATTTGTAAGTAATAATGTTAAACACATATGTTACTATGGGTAGTAAAGTAATTCGGTTTTTATTTCTTATATAGATATAATTTATCTTATCATATATATTTATTGCAATACTTACGTGTTTGCTTTCTCTTTCAATATTTTATATATGTTTTCAAATTACCAGCCAATTCTCAGTAAATGTCCAATGTAAAGTATTTATATAGCTTTCAAATGTAGTATATGTTATATATTAGGTATATTGCATGTCAAATCACAGTTGAGCAAAAAGATTACAATGCATTTAATATGTGTTACACAATGTATTAGATATTGATTCATAAATTACATATAATTTGTAAGTATGTAATACATCATAACATTAGTATTGAATGCCGTGCATCGCACGGGTTATACACTAGTAATTAAATGAAATACAATACAATAACTAAAATTGCTTATTAAAAAAATACAATACTAAAAAAAATTACAAATAATTAAGCATTTTGAAACGCCCCGAATTTAATTTATTTATTTATTTTTTTACTCAGAAGTATATTTAATGATGTCCCCTTTTATTTAAAACATCCCTTAAAACTTGCAGTACTATTTTTAGCGATTAACTTGAACTCGAAAATGATTTATTCATAAAGCTGTGTAGTACGCCATCGTGGTGAAGCCACGCGATCGCATACTCCACACTTTAAGTCCATTGTCTTGGTTTTAGTTATAATTACGCGAACGGGTTAATGTCACGCGATCGCGTATCATACTTATTTATGCGAACTGGTTAAACTTACGCGATCGCATACTATAAACGAGAAACGTAATGTAACCATTTTAGCCTTAGGTACGCGATCTGCTATAGGTCACGCGATCGCGTACCTAGGCCTGACTCGTGCAGAACTCCAGCAAACTCAGTTTTAGACCCAGGCTTTTACCAAAACCATTTCTCAACATTTACATAACATTTACAAGTTAAAATACTATAATTTGAACAACTACATATCCATTCCAACGAAAATTTTCTCATAGTGAAATACAAGACAACTTCATAATTTAACTCGAATTTCTTGATCCACATCCAAAATGGCACTAGCAACTTTGACGAACATATAACCATATACATTAATCGATCTACTAGTAACAAGTGTTTACCATACAAACTTTCGGAGTTTGACTTCTCTAAACTATTCTACTATCATTGTTTGACCCAATTAACTAACAACATAATTCCAAGTACACTTTTTCAAACGGGTCAAATTAACTACATTTACTTGATCATACTCATCAAGTTATCGCAATTCATAACATAACCAATGACTACAAAAAGGGGCTTTCAAAAGTTATATCAAGAGCATGATTCTACCAAAACATAAGGGATTCAACTTACTACTTGTAGTAAGTTCCACCTTTAATCAATCTTTGGCTCTTTACCCGTATTACTCCTTGATCCACTAGAATTACCTACACACATCAAAGCAACAACAACAAAGGGGTAAGCACAATGCTTAGTAAGTAATGGAAAACAAGTAAATATCAACAATTTCTACAACAACTTGGTGACCAATCTCACTTGATCAACCAACTAAAATTTAAAGGATCATTTGTCTACATATTTGTTCCAACTCAAGGAACACTACAATGGTGTCAAGTCATGAACAATGGGATTTCTCAAGCCCTATTGCCATACTTGAATTCCCATTACAACTACACGATTGGCATATTCAATGCCACACATACAATTAACTACCATTCACTAATTAACACTCATTTGATCATTTCTCATGATTCACAAATGAGCTTAATTAGTGAGTTTTCCATCCCCCATTACTTACCTTGCACAAGCACAAATTTATTGATCAATTAACACTCTAGCAATTTCTCAATTTTTCTCAACAATCACCTAGCACATAAACATACAATATTAGTTACTACTCAAAGTGACATGATACTACATAATCAAACTCTATTATCAAACTACTATTTCAAGACATCTCTTCTTTTTTTAAACTCTAACATTTTAACTCAAAAACACAAGCTTCTCATTCTACTTCAACACAATCTCATCTAACAACTCCTCATTTTTCTCATGGATTTAGCATGCAATAATCAAAGTTAGTCTCTTCTTGATAATAACAATATAATAACACTACATTATCATCATCATCTTCCTCCATAAGGATTTACCAAATTAGCTAAAATTCACAAAACTCCAATTTCATGACAAAACTCATTTTTTATACATACAAACCACCTCATAATGTTCAATATCAACTACTAATCATGAGTTAACTCAAAAACTCAAATTTTCTTAAAATCTCTCATTTATGGTTCATACTCAACAACTCAATCCTTCAAATCAAAGAGTAAAGAAGCTTGTTCTTACCTTAGACGATGATGAATTACAATTTAAAAGGCTTAATTTGGTGTAATTCTTCACAATTGAGTTTGCTCTCCACAATTGGTAATTCCTCCTGTCCTTCTCCCTTGGTAATTCCTCCTTCTCCACAATTGGTAATTTCCTTCTCCACAATTAGAAGGCTTAATTGTGTAATTCTTCACAATTGGTGTAATTCCTCCTTCTCCCTTGGTTCGGTCGAGACACATAAAACCACACACACACACACACACACTATTTTTGGTTCCTTCCAGATTTTACAAGAAAGATGGGTTTTGAATCACAATCTTACAGTTTCTACCCTTTAGTCATCTTTCTCACATTTCCCCCAACCATTTTCTTAAGTTTCAATTATCTTACTTTTGCCACTAACTTGTTTACTTACTTAATACTAACTACAACTTAATAATCATAATAATATAAACTTATTAAAAAGTAACTCTTTAAATAAATTCGCGAACTTATGATTTTTGGGGTGTTACACATTTAAGGTGCGAAAGTTTGGTGGAAGCGTCCAAATGTGATCGATGAGATCGTCCCGTAGTTGGTCGTGCACCTGTTTGTCATGTATTTTTTTATTCTTTGAAGGTTCCCTTTTACCGGACCTAATCAGATCGTAAACTCGATTGCAAGAGCGGAAATCAAACAATCAAGTATTGAACGTTTAATCGAATCGCGAACACAAACACAATATCTATAATCTTTGTATATATTCACAATTGAACGTATGAAGATTACAATCACAACTCTCACTTTCTAACACCCTTGCTACACGCCACTCTCTCTCTCTCTAGGGTTTTATCCACCCACAAATGAAACCTAACACACCTATTTATACTTCACGTCTGACTTACCTGCGACATAAGCCTTGTGTCGCAGGCCAAGACTCTTGCGACATAGGCTCTATGTCGCTATTACGACACATGCTCTGTGTCGCATGAACAGTGTTCTATGTATATTCTATAATTGCATTTCGTTTACAGACTAGAATATACACACTAATCACATCACATACTAACACTAATTGACTTTGACAAGTACAAACGTTGACCAACTGACTGACACACAAAATGCACCAACAAACTCTCCCATGTCAGCAGCTTGGTCAAATGAACTTCAATTAGTCTTCATCAACAAACTCCCCCAAGGAGATAGTTTGGTCAAATAAGTTTTCAACTAGTTTGAACCAACAAACTCCTTCATGTCTTCAACAATAAGAAACTCCCCCATTGAGATAGCATGGTCTTCAAAAAATCTTGATGTCCAGATTCATGTTACTGACACACATTTATCATACAATATGATCTTCAAACTCTGTGACCATCTCTCAATCATCAGCAGCTTCTCCAATAGAATTTATATTCACAGTCTTTGGAGAATAACCGACATCCTTTACATCTTCAATATTTGACTTTAACAAGATATGTGATATTAAAGAAAATAACATAGAAATAAAATCTTTTTGTAATTTTCTTTATAAATGAAAATTAAAGAATACATAAAAACAAAGATTAAAATAAATTGGAGATATGATTGTTTTAGGTCTGCTTAGGAATCATACCAAACTAACATGCAATTATTAAGAAATAGAAAGTGTTATTTTAATTATCAGTATATTTGTCCATTTTAAGTTTACTTAGCATATTTAAAGCAGTGTTTCCAAAAATTAGTCACAATGATTATCGGTATTGTTATCCACCTAAACATTTCATACTTAAGTTAAGGAACATTTTAAAAGTCCTTTGATCTTATTATTAGTATGCATATTACTTTATATAAAACATATTAAGATATACATTTGAAATTAGAACATGTTAGTACTTTCCATGTAAAAAGTCAGAGTACAGTAATATCTTTAGAATCAGGCCATTGGTGATAGGTCTATACTTACGTACAACAGAGTGACATACACCATGATTCGGGTTGAACAAACACAAGTCTGAACAATTAAACTAGAGGATACAGGTCTGTACCATCAGTACAACAGAGTATCATAGTTAACACAAACCAGTACTAGGCAATATTTGTATAAATTTTCTTGCACATTTGTACAATATTTAAGATTAAGAATGCCACGGGTACGTAATATTTGTCCGTAACTTAACACAGACTACGTACCTAAGTCCTTTTCAAAAATACACTAGTTGAAACTAGGTCTGTATTTTCATACAACGGAGGAGACAAGCAATATATTTCCCCAGATAAAACCACATTAGGACTCTAAACACATATCATAACATGTTAATCATCCACATATTAAGACTTATGTGCCAAAAATTCAGACTTAATATCCTATTTCAACTTGATGTCATACATAATAATACCTTTTATATAGAATAATATGCAAGTTTGACGTTATGCTTTTTAAAAACTTAAGTATTAATGCCTACCAACAAATCATGTGATGGAGCTAATGTTTAGAAAAACTATTTCAAATATGCCAGATAAACCCACTGAAACATCAAACATAAAACTTAAAATTTCAATTTTTATGTATGTCATCTGATGTACTATCATTTCCTAAGTTGTTCACAAACACAACTCAGATGGTTAAAACAAAATTAAGAATCTTGATGTTCACATTTCTGATCCAAATAATCAGAATCTCTAATTTTTAAAATTACTCCCCCTAAACAGCAAATTCTTTTCGCAATTCCAATTCAAAGGTACTCCCCTAAAACATTAAACATATATTTTTGTATTTTTTAGTTTTAACAAATTTTGCAACATTGCATTTCTTTGATACTAAAAAGTACAAAGAATGGCTGTTGCATAACTAACAAATAAAAATAGATAATGTTTAAATAAAAGTTCCAAAATCACTGATCAAGTCAACTCAAATGCCTTTTAGCACTTTACCACCTCGTAACGCTTCAGAAATTTCAAAAAATCTCATCCATCATCACCACGAATAACATCAGAAACGCTCATCCATCCAATCTGTATCACCACACATGATCACCTTTAAAATAACCCGCTTCTTCATCATAAACACGTTCCTGCAGTCACTAAAAATATTAGCTATTAAAAACCTGACTGCATCACCACAAACAATCAAACATTAGTACTTGTGGGACACCCAAGCCTTGATAGACTTGGGTTGTCCAAGATCATCCATAATCATTGCATCAATAAGTTTATGATATTTCAAAAACTCAGAAGATTTATTTATTGATGTGTTGTTTATGGATTTAGCTTTCCAAACATTCTTAGGTTCGGATTATTGTTTTCAACAATGTTGTGCTTTTGAACTTGGGGTCTACTAGGCACAACTTTGTTTACTCTTTCCACTGGTTTGGGAGAAGAGGATGCACAACTAGATAGAGGCGAATGCGAACCACGCCTTGAAAAAGTTTTCGAAAAAGAATTCCTAAAAGAGAAAGTTCTTGGCATCCCTCTACCAAACCTATCTATGGATACTAACCTACAATCCCTAATTACATGTCCTTGTTGTCCACAATGAAAACAAGAACGTCTCTCCATAAAAAAAATTATTCCAATGACGTCCCTCAAATTGTTTAGGCGGAGGATGATACACAGAAGGTCTATTAACAGGAACATTTGCTAAACATGCACTCTTAGGTGAACATGTTGAAGTAGATGTTCCTGAGGTTGAGCTAGTTGATGTTGAAGGTTTATTCTTTTCAGATTTATCAACTAGTTTATCTTTCTTCATATTCTTCACAAGTAAGTTTGAATCAACTGAAGATTTAGATTGTGAATCCTTCTTTTATTTTTTGACTTTAAAAGATTCATTTTCAACCTTAGCTTTACCTTTGCATTTAAAACAATCATCATTTTCAGTTGTAATGATGAAATTTTCAGGTTTGACATTTATTTTCTCAACCTTAATGGTAGACGCTTCAGGTATATCTTCTACCTCAATAACCTCCTTAACACTAACCAGAGGTTTATTTTCATCTTTAACAAATGTAGGCCTAACAAGCTCGGCCTTTTTAACTTGCTCATTAACTAGTGCATTGACAGAATTTGTGTCTACTTCAGAAGAAGAAGGCATAAAGTCTTTGATGGAATCCTTGAATGGCATAGGCAGATAGTCCTTAGGAGGAGGTACATGGTGATAACCAAGACCAGCCTTACTTTTGGTATCTGTCCTTTGCGTTTGAAGGATTTCATCAAATACCAAGGAGGATGTTGAAAAATTTGAAAGCTTTCTTTTTAAATCAAAAACTTTAGCCTGTGAGTCAGTAAGTTCCTTTTTAATAATAGTCATCATTTTTTATATAACTATCAATTTCGTCTTGCTGACTAAAATTTTTGGCTTTATATTATTTCTTTTCTTCAAAAATAGAATCAAGTTTTTTATCACAAGCTTTCTCATTTTATTTTAATATTTTATTTGCCTGAGTGAGTTTTTCTAAATCAGAATTCAGGCGTTCATTATCCTCATTGTATCTGTTAACTTTACCAGTTAATTTAATACATGAAACACAACAAGATAGTTCAGAATCAACCTCATTCTCCGAAGTGGTGAATCTATCTTCTTTCTTCATTACTTCGTCCGAACTTGTCACACTCAGCTTAGTATTACTTCCGTAACTTACTTTAAGAGAGTTCCACAGATTAAACGATGTTGCTTGTGTTTTGTAACATGAGGCTACATCGTTTGGTAAACACGCCAGTATTGTCTTTTTTTCCACATTAAAATTTGTACGTTCTGTGGCAGACATTTGGTTTACCGTTTTAAAAGATACACTTCCGGCGATTCTAGGTTTCTCATATAGCTGAGTAATATATATCCGTAAATTTGGATCATGCAACATAATTAGATCTTCAAAAATATTCTTCCACTGATCAAAGTCCTTATAAAATAAAGATTGCAACCTTCCTCTCATGATTGTATTTAAAAAATCCATATTCGAATTTAGCGACACACAAATTTCGTTCAAAAATATCGAGTAAAACGAAACTTTTCCCAAACTAAAATTAAGCACTTTCAAGCTTAAAAACAAAATTTGGTACTGCAAAATTTTTCGCGATTTTCCCGCCAAAATTTCGTCACTAAACGTCAAAAAAATTATCAAAAACGCTCAGGTAAAATGAAACTTTTTCTAAGCTAAAATTGAACACTTTTAAGCCTAGGAACAAAATTTGGTAATACGAATTTTTTTATTTTTTTTAACGAGTCTTTAACGACACCGAGGCTAGTGGTTGATGTGACGTAAAAAGTCATGTTTTAGTACGCATTATTCCTCATTTTTTGAGCCAACCTTTAGTGAAACATTCCAAAACATTGATTAATTACTAAAATTCACTAAAGTGGTTCAAAAGTAGACGTTGCGACAAAAATCACTAAAAACGTCCTAAAAACACACAAAGCACAGCATATTAAATCAACCCGATTCCTCCGCTCTCATTCTCTAATCAAGAAACACCTCCTAACTTCTACCATCTATTATATAGGTAAAAACGAGACGAGAAAATCAAGAATCGGGAAAACGGCTAGACAACAGAGAAGACACTTCACTAACAGATCGTTTAAAGTCATTCCGGCAATGCCTAAGCTACACATACCCAATTTCCATGAAATTGGTACCATTAGAAGCGTAACGGAATTACGAGATCATAGGCGAAATAATCAAGTCAACAGACGCGTAACGAAGGAGATACGAGCGTTTTAAGCAATGAACGAAAACCGACGGACCCTGTATACGACCCTGGAGACCGTATACGGCCCTATCAAGACCGTATACGGCCCATTACACACCGTATACAGCCCCTGCAATGCCAATTGGTGATGGTTCGTGCTTTGTGCGCTTGTACGTGATGCTTCGCGAGTTGTACGGCTGATTTAGGAGGTTGCCTATAAACAGTGAAGCCTCCTTCACATTTCAAACACACCATTTTCTTCATTTCATTTCTTCCTCCTCACTTTCTCTCTCACACACATCTCTCTCTCTAATTTCTCTCGCTAGAAGATAACCTCTCTCTAGAATTGAGCTAGTTAGAGAGATAGTTAGGTAGCGGTAGTTTTAGGTTTTGTACGGAGTTACTCCAAGACTTTGTTTCCGCGAAGATTTGTCTGTAATATATTCGTATCAGGTTCTATTTATATATCCCTTGTTTTCCATTTATAAACATGTTGTGCTTATGTTATGCTTGTTTAGGAATGCATACTAGATATAAATGTCAGGCTAGACAAATCTGTGCTCGCTATGATTGAAGTTATGTTAGAGTAGTTAATATCTTTATGTCATGCTGTTACTCTGCCTGTGTTGCTTTAAACTGTATATGAACTTATAAACTGAGCCTCGAATGTTTATCTATCCAACTTATGATGTGGTTAGAAGCTTCCTGCTAGAACTTGGCCAATTACTGGTGGTACATTCTCTACATATTCTATGCCTGTTTATCAATGAACTCGACATGGCTGTGTTCTCTAGGTTGAAACATATCATAAGAGACACGGAGCATAGGATTAGAGATAGATTAGGTTCATGTTTATCTGTTAGATATCTTTGAGAGAACTTTCGGGGTATCTATGATCTGATTATTAGTTATCTGATATGATCAGGGTTATGGTATTCTGTTATGTACTGTCCTATTGCATGTTCTTTTTTGATTGTTGCCTTAGGAATGATGCATGCTAGAATTATCCTCCTTATTCGTATCAATGACTGTATAATTAGGGTTTTCAAATATGGAATAAAGTCTTACACAGTAAATTAATATGTATGGAATAGTTATGATGATTTATATGTTTAATGCTGAACAATTCAACTGACCCTTAGCCCGACTATCCCAACTTGTTCTGCGGGATTATTCATGTTCATGTTCTTGTTCAATCAACAATTCATGCCATGATACAGACATCTTTGATGACTGATACTGGGGAACAGGATTCTAGGATAGTTGTCAGTTGAATTGGTCTGTACATTTGGAAGAACTTCCAGTGTATCTGACATTCTATAAATGCTATCCATGTGACATTTATTTATTTGATTGCGGACAACTCTACGTTAGATATATAATAGGCTCGTAGTTATAGCTCATTAGGATATAGGAAATTCAGGAGAGTAATGTGGCACCCTAGCTAATGTAACGGAAAAACCGTAAAATGCCCAAATACTCGGTATAGTGCTGGAAACACCAGTTGGTGGAGTACAAATGTACGGAAGCCACGGAAAGGTCATAGGTATAATACTTTGCATTAATTATGTTTCCAGCCTCTCCGGATTAGTCATCATACTACTCATTAATAACATATACCAATATCATAGTAAACACTCGCGTTATCCACTGTCCTCCGAGTCTCCGTACAAAAATCCATTTTTCTTTCTTTTACTCCCTTCGTCCCAATTTTATTGTCCATAGACAAAAAACATGCAGTTTAAGAAAAGTGTAGTAGTTGTACTCTACAACCAATAAGATTTAATCTCTCACCACATTCAAATGTTTTGATTGGTTGAAAAGCACAAGTGGACTATAAATTTGGGACATCCCAAAATGGAAAGGTGGACTATAAATTTGGGACGGAGGGAGTATTTACTTTCCATTTTAGTATTTAGTTATAAAACAAAATGTCGCACCCCCAAAACACGTGGCAGCGGAAACATGAGGTGTCATGGGGGCGCCGACTAAATCAAATATCATAACACAAGATTAAAGCAAACGACCTCTATATGAGACATTTGAAAATAATACATACCATAATTTCAAATTGTTTACAACCGTTGTACAAAACATTGGAGTTCGCATAAAATGTGTAGATTACATAACTACTAACTATAGTAAAATGCAATCTAAATCCTTTGAGTTTGAAAGCAATGCGACTCGAGCTACGCTATCCATAAGCGTCCTACTGCTGTGGGTTACCTGAGAAATACATACTAAAAAGGTCAACATAAAGTTGGTGAGTTCATAGAGTTGTTTAACAATTGTTTAAATGTTGGTATAAAACCCAATAGTATGAAACACGAGTTATGGAACACAAGATTTTATCTGTTGTATCATTCAACAATGATAAGTAATTGTATCGTTTAACAAACGATAAGTAAATGCGTTGAGTAAATGTATCGTTAACAACGATAAGTAAATATGTAGTTATATGAATGTAAAAGAAAAATATGTATACCATTTGACATGAGCTCATAGTCCAAGACTTAACAAATTGTGTCGTGCCTATTTCGAGTACACGAGTGTGGGTGCCCCATTGCAAGTGTCTAATCCGGTACACTCGTATGTACAAATATTAATACGTCCGTTTGACAGGTTATAGCTAATAACTCGGACGGGGATTGTCAGTCCCAAATAGATCTATCTACTAATACTCGCGCTTTATCGAAACTGATGAACTATGATGTGTAGGGCCTTTGTGGATTAGTGTGTTAACTCATGCAATCCGTATAGCGTTGTTTATGGTACTTGTGTTCATAAAAGCAGTTGTGTAAAGCAATTGTATAAAGTAGTTGTAGTATGCATTCTTCCCCAAAATAGTTATAAAACAGTAAAAAGAGGGGCTATGAAACTCACCTGAGTTCTAGCAAATAGTAAGCAAGCAATATCAAATAGCAAGCAAAGTGTGATCCAATGTGCAACCTTCTAACGTCCTAAACGTATAAGGTTGTGTAAGTAGATGTCTCAAAAGACTATCTATAGCTATTGTATAAGTGGGGGTTAATGTCCACTTAAGCCAATAGTGTAGGTGGGGGTCTAATGTCCACCTAAGGCTAGTTCATCAACTAGTATGTCCAAATAAGTTGTTCAAGTTCGTTTATCAAAAACGTGTACGACCCTTTGGTGAAAGTTTGTAATAATAATCTTAAACCATTATTATTATGTGTTGTCTCATTGTATACTATCCAAGTATATGTTTCGTGTGTTGTACCGTATACAAGTATTGAAGTTGTGTGATGTTCGACACTTAGTGTGAAAACTAGTTTAGTAGTTTCTGTTTTAGGTGTCACTTAGGGGCGACACTTGATTGGGCAGCGACACTTGGGAAGTGTCGCCGAATTCGATTTCAAAATAAGTAGCGTCACTCAAGTAAGTGTCGCTATAGGCGACACTTGGTTGGTTAGCGGCACTAGGTTAAGTGACATTAAATGTGATTTTTAAATTGGCAGCGACACTTGGGGTAAGTGTCGCTATAGGCGACATTTAGTTCAGGCGGCACTTGGGTAAGTGACGCTAAATAAACAATTCAAATAATTAGGCGACACTAATGGTAAGTGACGCTAGATTAGGCGTCACTTGGGTAAGTGTCGCTGGTTAGGCGACACTTGTGCCTGATCAGCTTTCCAATTTTTAATCCAAGTGTTCTAAGTGTCGGTTTTTCATTCGGGAAGCTTTCTAAGTGTAGTTTTTGGTCTAAGTTACTAACTAAGTCACCCAAACCCATTTTTGTTACCACTTTCCAAAAATAGTAAGTTTTGTCATTTTTTTTTAGAAACCGAGCCTTTTTTGTTGACTTGGTCAAACCGACTTGGTTTGACCCGAAACTTTTACCCAACCCATATCTCAGTTAATACAGCTCATAAAAATTTTCGGTTCATGTCGGGATCATCCCGAGGTGTCGGTTTTTAAAACGCAACTTAAAACATCAAAAACTCACATTTTTCGGTTTTGTCGGTTTAATTCGCAACAAGATTACTATATCTTCTGGTTCAAATTAAGGTCTCAAACTTTAACCAACTGTTCTATCATGTATCTAGTTCATTTCCTAATTTTTCTAAGACTTCTAGGTCCCATCTTCATAGGGAAACAAAATACACAAAAGTGCCTAGCTCAGATTCTGTTTTCATTCAGTCTAGTCCCACAAATCAGTTTCTAGAGCAAAATACGTACGGATCTGCTAAAAACGTAAAACATGAAAGTTGTGAATCTTTCAAATACGCAAATTTGAAAAAAATGCATCTTCTAACTCCTCCCAGAACTCCAGATATGGCGTTTTTACTAGACTGAGTTTTTAGAGACAGATTTATATATGTATGTATAGAAATTATAAAAACGTATTTTAACACATATTTTGGACATAATCTTGTTGATAGAGCTATATAACATGTAAATAAGTATTTAGAAGGAGGAATAGGGTTCCTTACAATGGAAATGAGATGAGGGGAAGGAGGTAATGTTGTAGAGCTAGTTTCCCTTGCAAAAATGATGATTTTAAGGTGGTGGTTCTTGGTGGCTCAATGGTGGGTTCTTTGACTGATTATTTTCAGTTGGAGGAGAGAGTAAAGGAACTAGAAAGAAAATTAAAAATGCAAGTCTTTTGGTGGAGTGATGAAATGATGCATATGCATGAAAATCTAGTGGAAATCAAGAGGAGGAAGTAATGATGGGAAATTGCATGGATCCCTAGTGGATGGTGAGGGAGGTGAATGACCATGGGGCCCCACTAGGTGGGTTTTTGTGATTTAATTTCATTTTTTACACTGTGTTTACGTATCGTGCTCGTTTACCCGTTGTTCGTGCTTAAACGTTAAATCGCGTAACGTTATTTTGAGTCGTTTTAATTAAAGATATAATTTGGGTAATTTTTCATTGAAGTATTATTTAAAATACTTAACTTAAGTTGTCAAATCAATTATTGACATTTATTTAGTTGCCGAAATAAATTCACGCGTTTTAATAGCTTTTGAGACGTTTTAATCGAAACGTCTAGGTTTTTCGTGCATTAGTTTAACAAAATAATAATAAATGATAAATAACTTCTAAAAATAGATTCAAGTTATTTATGGAAAGGTTTTCACCAACGTCGCATTTATAGTGTGTCAGACTCCGTCCGGTTGTTGTGCGCAATTTCGTCAAATTGCGTAAGTGTAATTATAACCAATTATATAAGCGTAATATAAATCAATTACAGGAGTGTATATTCACATAAATATACAACTAATTACAAGTAATTACAAGTATTTAGCCTAATACTAAACTAAACACACGTAATTAGGGTTTCTAGCAGGTTAATCAGTAACCCTAAATCGTCGGGTGTCACATTCTCCCCCTGTTAGAAGAATTTCGTCCCGAAATTAGTTTGTTGTCGTGGTCTGTTGGGCATCTAAAATAGATGTGGATGTTTCAGTCGCATTTGGTCTTCCCGTTCCCAAGTGAATTCAGGTCCGCGCCTAGAATTCCACCGGACTTTAACGATGGGAATACGACTCTGTTTCAAGCGTTTGACCTCACGGTCCATGATTTCTATCGGTTCCTCGACGAAATGGAGTTTATCATCGATGTGGATTTCGTCGAGAGGGATAGCAAGTGTCTCATCAGACAGACATTTCTTCAAGTTAGAAATGAGAAATGTGTTGTGCACGCTACTGAGTTGGGGTGGTAGCTGTAGTCGATATGCCACCGGACCAATTCTTTCAAGAATCTCAAAAGGTCCGATGTACCCAGGGTTTAGTTTACCGCGTTTACCAAAACGAATGACACCTTTCCAAGGTGACACTTTTAGAAGTACTTTGTCCCCGACCTGAAATTCCAGGGGTTTGCGTCTCACGTCAGCGTAACTCTTCTGACGATCACGTGCGGCTTTCAGCTGGTTTTGAATGGTCACGATTTTCTCGGTCGTTTCGTGGATGATTTCAGGACCAGTGAGTTGGCTATCGCCGATTTTGATCCAACAAATGGGTGATCAGCACTTTCTCCCATAAAGTGCCTCAAAAGGTGCAGCATCAATGCTGGTGTGGTAACTGTTGTTGTAGGAGAACTCACACAAAGGTAGGTGGTTTTCCCAGTTGTTTCCGAAGTCAACTACGCAGGCGCGCAGCATGTCATCTAAGGTTTGGATGGTTCGTTCACTTTGACCATCGGTTTGCGGGTGATAAGCAGTACTCATATCGAGTCGGGTACCGAGAGCTTTTTGGAGTGTTTGCCAGAATCGAGAGGTGAATCGGCTATCTCTATCAGAGATGATCGAGATAGGTATGCCGTGTCATGCCACAACCTCTTTGATGTAGATGCGAGCCAAACGCTCCATCTTGTCGGTTTCTTTGATGGCTAGGAAATTGGCAGATTTCGTGAGACGATCAACGATCACCCAAATGGTATCGCAACCGCTCGGTGTTTTCGGTAGTTTGGTGATGAAGTCCATGGTTATGTCTTCCCATTTCCATTGAGGTATTTCGGGTTGTTGCAGCAACCCGAAGGGTTTCTGGTATTCGGCCTTAACCTTGGCGCAGGTTAAAAATTTGCTAACATAAGTGGCGATGTCAGCTTTCATGTTGGGCCACCAATACCGTTGTTTGATGTCATGATACATTTTGTCAGAACCAAGATGTATAGAGTATCGAGATTTGTGAGATTCATCCATCACCAAATATCGTAGGTTTCCAAAGTTTGGTAACCAGATTTGGTTAGAAAAGTGTCGAGTTCCGTCGGGTTTGGTTTCGAATTGTTTGTCCATGCCTCGCAAGGCCTCGTTTTTGATGTTTTTCTCGTTGAGTGCTTCGAGTTGAGTGGAATGAATTTGAGAACTAAGATCATTGTGTATGGTTAAACCGAGGGCTCGAACTCGAAGGGGTTTCACTCGTTCTTTTCGGCTTAGGGCATCGGCAACAACGTTAGCCTTGCCCGGGTGGTATCGGATTTCGCAGTCGTAGTCGCTAAGTAACTTGACCCAACGACGTTGTCTCATGTTTAGGTCCTTCTGATCAAAGATATGTTGAAGGCTTTTATGGTCAGTGAACATAGTACATTTTGTACCATACAGGTAGTGTCTCCAGATTTTGTGTGCAAAAACTACAGCTCCCAATTCGAGGTCATGGGTGGTGTAGTTCTTTTCGTGGATTTTCAGTTGTCGTGAGGCATAGGCGATGACTTTATCACGTTGCATTAACACACAACCTAGTCCTTGGTGTGAGGCGTCTCAGTAAACTACGAAATCATCGGTGCCTTCAGGTAAGGATAGGATTGGAGCACTGCAGAGTTTCTGTTTCAGAAGTTGGAAGGCTGACTCTTGTTTATCGGTCCAGTCGAATTTCTTATCTTTCTGAGTCAGGGAGGTTAATGGTTGAGCAATTCGGGAAAAGTTCTCGATAAATCACCGGTAATACCCAGCGAGACCTAAGAATTGTCGAACCTCGGTTGGAGTAGTTGGTGCTTTCCAGCACTTGATGGCCTCAATTTTGGCTGGATCAACATGTATCCCTTGGCTGTCAATGACATGCCCTAGGAACTGTACTGTTTGCATCCAGAACTCACACTTGGAGAACTTGGTGTATAACTCCTCGTGTCTGAGTAATTCCAAGATAGTTTTCAGGTGTTGGCTATGTTCGGTTTCGTTGGGAGAGTAGATCAAGATGTCGTCGATGAACACGATGACAAACTTATCCAGATAGGGTTTGCACACCCGATTCATAAGGTCCATGAATACAGCCGGTGCGTTGGTTAAGCCAAAAGGCATCACTTGGAATTCGTAATGCCTGTAGCGAGTTCGGAAGGTGGTTTTCGGGATATCGGCATCTCGAACGCGAAGTTGGTGATAACCAGACCGAAGGTCGATCTTCGAGTAAAAGCTCGAACCTTGAATTTGGTCAAATAGGTCATCGATTCTAGGAAGTGGGTATCGGTTCTTGATGGTAAGTTTGTTCAGTTCACGGTAATCGATACACATTCTGAAGGATCCGTCCTGCTTTTTAACGAATAGGACCGGAGCTCCACAGGGTGAGGAACTTGGTCGAATAAATACCTTGTCCAGGAGTTCCTGTAATTGGGTGGACAACTCCTGCAACTCGGATGGGGCTAATCTGTATGAGGCTCGTGCCACGGGTGCAGCACCGGGTACAAGGTCGATTTAGAATTCAACTTGTCTAGGCGGGGGAAGGCCTGGCAAGTCTTCGGGGAAGACTTTTGGATAGTCTCGGACGATGGGCACATTCTCAAGTCACTTTTCAGCCGACTTCTTTTCGGTTACATGGGCGAGGATTGCCGGGTACCCTTTTCTCAGGTATTTTTGGGTTTTCATACAAGAAATAATGTTTAGGTTTTGTCTACCAGTCTCCCCCTGTATGATCAAGGTTCCACCGGTAGCGAGGGGTATACGCACGATCTTATCGAAACAAACAATTTCAGCATGATGTTTGGACAACCAGTCCATGCCTACGATGACATCGAAGCTCCCGATTTCAACAGGGATGAGGTTTATGGGGAACAATTCATTGACGAGGTTTAAAGTGCAATTAGGTATCACACTATCTGCCTCGATCAGTTTGTCGTTCGCTAACTCTACGGTGTACTTAGCATCTAGAGCAATGGGTGTTATGTCGAGAAGTGAACAAAATTCATCAGATATGAAGCTTTTGTCAGCTCCGGTATCAAACAAAATAGTAACGGTTAAATCGTTGAGGAGAAACATACCGGTTACCACATTGGGATCCTGGCGGGCTTCTCCTGCGTTGATGACGAAAGCGCGACCGTGGGGGTTGTTGTTGTTATTGTTGTTCCTGTTGTTGTTGTTCCGGTTGTTGTTGTTTTTCAGTTTTGGGCAGTCGTTTCGGAAATGCCCGGTGTTACCGCACTCGAAACAGGCTTTCGGTGTGTTGGGTTGGTTGATTTGGTTTGCATTTGTGGGTGGAGTTCGGCAATCTTTGGTTAGATGTCCGTAGCGTTTGTAGTTACCACAAGGGTTACTACACGGACCATCGTGGTGTCGATTGTAAGTGGAACAATAAGGTTTCTTTCTGATGTAAGCTTTCTTTTCCCTAGGTCCTGAACTAGAAGTTTAGGCCTTTACAGTCTCGGCCTTTTTGTTGGTTTGCTGTTGTTGGTTGTTGTTGTTCCCGGACCATTTTCTCTTGTTGTCCCCTGTGGTTTTCACGATGGGTGCCCCACGGCAGACAATTTGAGCCATCAGCTCGTGCGCTATTTGGACGGCACTTTGGATGGTCCTGGGCTTGGAAGAGATGACATTGCCTTGGATGGAGTCGGGTAACCCCCAAATGTATCTTTCGACACGTTTGGATTCAGGGTCCACCATGGATGGACAAAGGAGAGCAAGCTGGTGAAATCTGGTTGAGTAGCCAGTAATGTCGTTTCCTTGAACAGTGAGGTTCCAGAATTCGTGTTCGAGCTGTTGGAGTTGCTTGCGTGGACATTATTCTTCCCTCAGCAAGTTTTTGAGTTCGTCCCAAGATATTTGATAGGCTGCATCAATACCATTGGTTTGGGCGAATGAGTTCCAGAAAGTGAGTACACCCTCAGCTAGAGTGCAAGTAGAGAATTTGACTTTGTCCTCCTCTTGGCAGTTACTTATTCGGAAAACGGACTCCATTTTCTCAATCCATCGCATGAGACCGACGGCTCCTTCTGTTCCTTTGAAATGGAGAGGTTTACAATTTATGAAATCTTTGTAGGTGCAGGGCTTTGGCACAGGTGGGTTGTTGCCTGCCCTCCAAGGTTTCCTTGGTTTGGATCGGGATTGTTTCTGTCAGCTTCTAGGGCTGCTTGAACCCTCTGATTGACGAGTCTTTCGATATCAGCGGAGCTCATTTGACGTTTTGGTGCCATGATTCTAAAAGAAAGAAAATAAGAGGCACATAAGATTTCGTTGAGCAAGATCTAAAGTTATTGCAGATGAATAAAAGAGAGTAAAATAAGTATCTACGACAAGTCGAGACAATCAATAAAGCAAGGAAGCAAATTCTTATAACCAAATTGAGGCGCAAGATAAACGATTACAGGGTTTGAAGTTTACAAAACATGTCGGGCATTGTTACATCTAGACTTACTACGAGAGTTTACAAAAGCTAACTAGTTGAGCACACCCTGCCTCAATAGGTTACAAAATAGAGTACTGTACTAATGATTCGGTGGTGGATTTGATGGTGGGGGTAGTGTGACGAGTTGTTCCATGGTTGTAGTAAGTCGGCCAATCATTCCGACAGCTTCTCCCAGTTGTCGCTCTAGCAAGCGCACATGATCCACGGTTTCTCATAAGCGTGTCTCACTTTGTTGCAGCCTCGATTGTAAGACAGAGATTTCATTTCGGTTACCGATCACTTGTGTAACACCTGGTCAAAAAGTCAATTTTCGCGCCAAATTTAAACTTCAAATAAATGTTATACGTCGGGAAGAATATTGAACACTCGAAAATGTCACCCGTTTTGGGTTTAAAACACGATTTTATTTAGTTGAGACAACGCAGAAACAAACATAAAACATGATGTCGCCTGTGAAAGCGCGTCTTGTTTTACATTTTATAAATAGAAATACCTAAATAATACTTTCAAGCAACCAGGCAAGAATACCCGATCATTTGTAAATACAGATTGGTAAGTCAAGTTCGAACACAGGGAAAAGGTGGAATATTTAATAATAGAAAATTAACAATTAACTAGAAAATAGTAAATATGGGGTGCGTTTTAGTTCCGTGCGAACATTTTAGAAAACAATTGATTAAAATAAACAAACTTTAATAAAACTTAATTTAAAATTACCAATAAATATAATAATAAATCCTAATTGGAAGGAACAAGTAATTGTATAGTTAATGTCACTTAGATTCATATTTCCCGATTGATTACGTATTGATTATCTAATTGTGATTCTTTTAGATCAACTTAATACCAAATTCTTCAATGAATACTAAGTCGAATATGAACTAGCCAACGTTTCGGGTCCAACTAATTCCTATAATCTAGGGTCCAACATGAAACACTGGTTCCAATGTCACAAGATGATCAGTCAATTGTGTGCCTTTCCCTAAATTATGCATTAAACATTCACAACGCCTTATAATTAACTCTATTGGTATGACTCAACAATACCCAATAATTAACTTATTGTCTTGCTCATTTTAAAGTAAATTATTATTGTATACTCGACCTATCAGACTCAACGTATTTAGTGATAAATCAAAACCCTAAAGTTATGACCATCAATAGTTAATAACATTAAAGGAACTCAATCTCAACAACATTATTAACCACGTGAAGTAACAATAATAACTAGTTACCAATAAACAAGTGTCCACGAGCAATATAACCGTTTTCAATCAAATAACTTATTCAATACGCAATAACAATCGTTCCATAATCATAATCTAAGTTAAATAAACTACACAATCACTTTGGATATTCAATTCATCATCAAAACAGAAATATTCAGATTCATTATATCAAATTCTTCAATGAAAATAAAGAAACGAAATATACCGAATCGATTAACGATGAACTACGAAAGATTAGAGCGAATTATCCTCGTTCCTTAGCTTCCGTACCTCCAAACTAACCCTAAAATACGAAATTAAAACCCTAAAATACGTCTGAAACCGAAAGAAAACGAAAAACCTTTTAAAAACTGTCGAAATAAGGTTTTTACGCGTTTTTATACTTCTGTGATTTTTGATCCATACGGCGTATGGATTTCCATACGGCGTATGGATTGATTTCAAGCCCAGCCCAGACTCGCGTAACCTGGGCCTCCACTGCTGCAATCCATACGGCGTATGGATTCCATACGGCGTATGGATGCTTTTTCCAGCCGATTTCTTAACTTTTCTTATTTCATTCTTTTCTTCGACTTCGGCTCTTATTATTCTTCAAGTATGCATCATTTAGCTCGATTATTGACTGTTTTCCGTTCCTTTTCCATAAACGCTCCATTTCCACATCTAATTGCAAATATGAACGAAATCAATATCTATTCTAAACAAAATGCAATAAAAACATTCAAGATTAGGGGTAAAATACTACTAAAATATAGTACTTTTGAGCGTTTATCAAACATCCCCCACTTGAATCCTACTTGTCCTCAAGTAGACTATCAATTCAAAAATAAACTTCTTGGGAAAACAGTCATCTCCATTAAACTAAACAACTAAAGTAGGGATTACACAACATCACCCGTCTTCAACCCAAATGTTTAAATTTAAAATTCTGTTAATTCTAAAAACAATTATTAAGAAACTCTGAGATTTACAAAAACTGATCTACACATAGAGTTATTATTCTAAAACATCAAATAGTTCAAAATGATTACTGATATTGTTATCCACTTAAATAATCTATAATTGAATATTCGAGCTCAACTTATTATTATTTATGTAAATATTTCCTTAGACTCCCAAAAACTATATACTTTCATACTCATAATATGCCAATATTACATATCTTGAAATTTAATCAAAACAATCATTTTTCAAATCAAGACAGAGGTGACAGGTCTGTGCCTCAACACAACAAAGCAACATAACTTGATTTTGGTTTAGCAATAATGTTTTTAGTCAAACCATTGGTGACAGGTCTGTACCTCAGTACAACAAAGCGACTTAATTTGACCACATTTTAAAATTATGAGTTTTTAAACTCTTTTGCTCTTTTTCATTAAATATACTTACGGAGACCAGGTCTGTACTTTCGTACAACAAAGGAAACAACACCCAGTATATCCCCAAATGATTATTAATTAAATTCCCAAAAATATGGCATATCACACATTACTAATATGAAAATTAAGACATACGTCATACATAGCTAAAATTCATCTAAAAGAAATATTTACTCCTTAATTATCATTTCTTAACAGCTCCAACATTCTCATATAAATCGCCTATCAATACATCATATAATGAAGCTAAATAATATCTTTAATAGCTTAAGTTTTTAATTAAAAGTGTAGAAAATTTTAAATTTAACCTACAAAGTTACAAAATAATTATCCCTAGAAAACAAGAAATTTAAATGCAAAAACTTGGTTGAAGAATGGGCAACTCATAACCTCCTAGTTACTCACCTTTAATAAGATAACTATTAACCAAATTACAAAATCATATACTTATTAACAGAATAATAATGTAAAAATTTTACTTCTTTTCTCTCCCATCCCCCACTTAAAGATGTACAATGCCCTCATTGTACAAATAATGACACTCTTAAAAGAAAACGGGAAAAAGAGAAAAGAACTTAGAACAGAAAAACTCCCCTGGAATAGTGTGCAGTTTAATGACAAGGATGATACGAATTTCCCACATCCTCTCGATTCAATTATTCGTTGCGCTGAACTTACTGCCAGCATGACACGTACTCACAACACAATTCTGAGGGAACAATCAACAAACATAATTAAACAATACCAAATAAAAACAACCGAATTAAAAACAACCGAATTAAAAACAACCAAACCTAAAACTACCAATCCAACATAATTAATAAAACCTACAAAATAAAAACAGTCATAATAATAATAATAATAAAACAATAATAATAATAGTGTCTGGAATCATAAACCAAATAGGATGAACATCATCCTAATCACTGTCGTCATCCTGGCGATACCGGTACTGATGAGAAGGCGCTCCATACTCTGACTGCGATGGTGGTGGTGGTCGTGGCATGAACTCTGGTGGCATCTGGTACTGGAATGGCTGATATGAGGGTCCAGAAGGAAACTGACCAAACAACTGCTCAAACAAGCCATCCTGGTAGTCCAAGTGTGCACTGGTCTGATGGAAATGTTGTCTCTGCATCAGATCTATCTGATCAAACCTCTGAGTCTGCTGTAACTGCATCTGATGCATCTGCTGAGACAATTGATCAAACTCTGTAGCATACCCTCTGTTATGGCCTCGTGCCGTACCTCGACCTCTATCACTGCCACTCGTATCTCCTCTGGCTCTAGCCTGCCTCGACTGCAAAGTCTGTCCCACCGGAGTAATCGGAACCCAGTAATACATCTCTGCAGGACCTCCATACATGGTACATGGCTCAATAAGAGCAAATGCCTCCAACCGGCGTGCAGTCAGCCAACCCATACTAGGCTGAACAATCGTGCATGAGCCCATCTCATCCTGAGTAGCCAAACCAAGATATCTCGCCAATCGAGTAACAAAGTGACCTCCACACAAACTACTACCATCTCTAGTACCAGTAGCTCTCTTCGACATCCACTTAGCCAACCTCCAAGGTACATTCACTAACCTCTTCCTGATAATCGAGCTCAAATAAAACAAGTCAGGCCTCGAAACTTTCTCAGGCCCCTCCTTGCGACCCACAATGGTGTAAGTCAACAATCTGTGAATGAGTCGATGACGAGGATCTCGAATACGCGTGTAAGAAGGCGTCGAACTACCATAAGCACCCTGGGCAATAAACTGCCACTCCTGCTCAACTTCCAAATCAGTGAGCTTCTTCACAGCACCTGCAGAAATGTGGTCTAGAAAGTGAGGATTATCCAGCTCATTGGGCTCATAAAGCCCCAGTCCCAAAGCAAACTGAACCAAAGTCATCTGTCTAGGTTGTCCCCCTAGCTGGAAGAAAATGGAGTTCTCAGTCCATTGAGTCGACCTGGCATCAAACCTAAAAGTGCTGTAAAACTCTACAACCAACTCTCTGTAGATATCCTCCCTGATACTGAATAACCGGGACCAAGCATAGGAAACAAATCCAATGTTTCCATCCTCTAATACGTATGGAATAGCCAGTAAATTCCTAATGGCTTCAGCACCATTAGTAAACCCTTCTCTAGCAATCACATGCTCCAAAACATTCCAGTTAACAGCATCAAACACCTCAATAGACTGGCCAATATTGGAAGCCAGACGATCTCCAAACTGCATCCTAGCAGTCTCAGTATATGACCCATGAAATGTGAGGTATCTATGTGATCTAATCAATGGGTTTCCCAAAGTCTCACCTCCTCGTACTCTCCTGCTAGACATGATAACTGCTAAACAAAACAATTGTTAATAATACTAAATAAGCAGTTAAAAAGATCACTAAAATTTTCGGCAGCATTTCGGCTTAAAATTGAATAATCCACCATAAAGGTTTAGCCTAAAACTACCGCAACAATCAATTTCATTAACCTGAATTGCAATTTAAACAAAACTACTCAATATGCATACATGTATATACTTAAATAAATATTCCTGACAATTGCATAATCAAATGTATTATAATAACTTGGTACCATTCTGAATATACGAAATTGCACAATCACTAAACTCGAGTATTAGCAACTAGCAAACATTCATACAAACTCAAAATGAATTATTGTAACACAATTAATCAATATAACAATTTATCACATGACCGTAATCACAAACACGTGTGTACCAAACAAATATTTGCATTAATCATCATGTGGTCAGAAAATTAATAAGCACTGAATTAAAATATAGCATAATTGAGCACAACTCATATTCTCAATTACTCCTCACTAACGAATAATCCAAATAATCTCGAATATGCAATACAATTGAAAAACGAATATGACATTGCAATGCATATAGCAATTAGAACATAACTCAATCAAAACATGCCAATAATCATACGCGTATCCAAAATACCCAAAATTCTATCATAAACCCTAACTTCCAAACGAGCGAATTAAACAACGAAAATGAAAACGGGAAGTTATACCTTGAAGAGGAACGTGCGTGTAACACGAATATGCAAAAATGGCGATGAATGCGTTGCCGGAATTTCCGTTTGGGGGTTGTGGAAGTGAAAACCGTAGGTGG
Organism: Helichrysum umbraculigerum; assembly: GCA_949592205.1. Taxonomy (NCBI): domain Eukaryota; kingdom Viridiplantae; phylum Streptophyta; class Magnoliopsida; order Asterales; family Asteraceae; genus Helichrysum; species Helichrysum umbraculigerum. The sequence goes on along the minus strand of CATIUR010000004.1, from coordinate 27,985,758 downwards.
TTTTTTTAGAAAAAGGGTTTTGGATGAAAAATGAGAAAGAAGGAGGCTGATGGCTGTTTTCTGCATTTTTTATCCATACGGCGTATGGATTCCATACGGCGTATGGATTAAATAGGCCCAAGTCAACTCATTAAACCCAGTCAACGGCCCAGTCCAGCGGCCCAATCAATCCATACGGCGTATGGATTCCATACGGCGTATGGATTGAAAAATCTGAATTTTTCAATAAACGATTTTCAACCCAAATTTTAACCCAAATTCATCACTAACTTTATATAATTAAATTTCAAACCTGGATGATAATCACGACTTCAAAATCTTCACAATTCCACACTATAAAATAAATAACAAAAATTAACAAACTTAGAAAAGAAAAATATTCAAATTAATACTAATATTCAAACCACACATTCAAAAACAAAAATCCAAACAAACAAAAGTCTAACATAATCCAAAACAAACCAAAATGTTAAAAATAATCCAATAGCATAAGGAATATAAAAGGAAATGAAATCATGAAATTAGTTCAATGGATAGAGGACAAAGAAGCTCTTCATCATTTCAGTGACTACATTTTCAACCCCATTACCAAAAGTTGCAAAACTTTCTAAATGTCCATTGGTAACATGTTGAAGATAAACCAAATCCCAGCTGATTCCTTTTATCACCTTATTAATTACTCCCTCCGGTTCCAATACTAACTTATCACCTACCAGCTTGTACTCACGATCGGGATGATTCTTCTCAAACTCACTCATAAACTCCAAACAATCTGCCACTATCCCAGCATGCTTACTCAGAAACGGTTCTTTCCTTAAACTTCTTATTCTAGTTTCAATCCTTGTAATTACCTCATTCTGAACACAAGTTAGTTCTAATCCCGAATCCTTGAAGATTTCAACCAATTTAGTGTATATTTCCACCATCCCATAGTGGAAATGCTCCCTCATAGTTAGAACCTTATTGTTATCAACTAAAACATCCAAGTTCAGTACCACATAAGTAGCCAAATCAATATCACAATGAAGATGAATGAATTCCGGGTGTGGCCTTTCTTCCTCTTCCTTAGCAAAGCGATCCATTTTTGTCACCATTCCATGAAGATAGTAATGAATAGTACTCGTAACAATGAACCGATGAGGTGTAATATCCGTCAAATGATCATCTGGATGTAGCAATCTAACCAACTCTCTCAAACCAATCCTAAATTCCTTGTCTGCTTCTGCCTTTGGATGACCAGTAGCCTCATACAGAGCCCTAAGCATACGGCCAAGACACGTGGTCTGATTTGCCGAATAAGGAAATGCAGAATGCCTCAAAATCTCATATATCTCCGTATATCTTTTCTTCTGAGCTGTGTAGAATTTCTCTTCCTCTTTAATCCTAGTTTCTAGAGATTCCCCAAAAGTAGTAAGGGCAATATAGAATTGCCTATCAATTCCATACTGACTCTCAATCACAGCTGCCTCTAACACATCATTTACCAAAACTCGCTGACTATCAGTAAAATCCACAGTGGACCTGCTAATAATCTCAGAACTGAAAGGTATATCCCCTCTAAACTCCTCAAGTGCTGATAGCAACCCCTAACAAGATGAAGTAATAGGAAAGGGAATACACCCTAATTGGGTATAAGGAGGCACACTCTCGGCGGAACTAGCATCCGAAGTAACAGACTGATCCCTCTTAACCATGTTATTATCATTAGCATCACTTTCAAAACTCCTCGCCATTGGACAAACCTAATTTAAAAAAAAATCTGAAAATACAAAACACCAATAACGAAAAACAAGTTAGTTCACACAAAATAAACAAAAATTAAATAACATGTACAATTTTAAATAAATGTAACTCCAACCGGCGGACGGATTTCCATCCGCCGGTTGAAACTAAAACCCCAAAAGTTTAACCAATTAAAAGATAATTAGTTTCAACCAGTGAATTAATGAAAACAAATTACAAACTTAATTAACTTATTAAAACAACTTTACTGAAATTAATTAACAAAAGTAACTGTTAAAAAGAAAGAATTAAAAATTATTAATTTCTATTCAAATAAACACAACCGCTTTCCCCGGCAGCGGCGCCAAAAACTTGATGTCGCTTGTGAAAGCGCGTCTTGTTTTACAATTTATAAATAGAAATACCTAAATAATACTTTCAAGCAACCAGGCAAGAATACCCGATCATTTGTAAATATAGATTGGTAAGTCAAGTTCTAACACAGGGAAAAGGTGGAATATTTAATAATAGAAAATTAACAATTAACTAGAAAACAGTAAATATGGGGTGCGTTTTAGTTCCGTGCGAACATTTTAGAAAACAATTGATTAAAATAAACAAACTTTAATAAAACTTAATTTAAAATTACCAATAAATATAATAATAAATCCTAATTGGAAGGAACAAGTAATTGTATAGTTAATGTCACTTAGATTCATATTTCCCGATTGATTACGTATTGATTATCTAATTGTGATTCTTTTAGATCAACTTAATACCAAATTCTTCAATGAATACTAAGTCGAATATGAACTAGCCAACGTTTCGGGTCCAACTAATTCCTATAATCTAGGGTCCAACATGAAACACTGGTTCCAATGTCACAAGATGATCAGTCAATTGTGTGCCTTTCCCTAAATTATGCATTAAACATTCACAACGCCTTATAATTAACTCTATTGGTATGACTCAACAATACCCAATAATTAACTTATTGTCTTGCTCATTTTAAAGTAAATTATTATTGTATACTCGACCTATCAGACTCAACGTATTTAGTGATAAATCAAAACCCTAAAGTTATGACCATCAATAGTTAATAACATTAAAGGAACTCAATCTCAACAACATTATTAACCACGTGAAGTAACAATAATAACTAGTTACCAATAAACAAGTGTCCACGAGCAATATAACCGTTTTCAATCAAATAACTTATTCAATACACAATAACAATCATTCCATAATCATAATCTAAGTTAAATAAACTACACAATCACTTTGGATATTCAATTCATCATCAAAACAGAAATATTCAGATTCATTATATCAAATTCTTCAATGAAAATAAAGAAACGAAATATACCGAATCGATTAACGATGAACTACGAAAGATTAGAGCGAATTATCCTCGTTCCTTAGCTTCCGTACCTCCAAACTAACCCTAAAATACGAAATTAAAACCCTAAAATACGTCTGAAACCGAAAGAAAACGAAAAACCTTTTAAAAACTGTCGAAATAAGGTTTTTACGTGTTTTTATACTTCTGTGATTTTTGATCCATACGGCGTATGGATTTCCATACGGCGTATGGATTGATTTCAAGCCCAGCCCAGACTCGCGTAACCTGGGCCTCCACTGCTGCAATCCATACGGCGTATGGATTCCATACGGCGTATGGATGCTTTTTCCAGCCGATTTCTTAACTTTTCTTATTTCATTCTTTTCTTCGACTTCGGCTCTCATTATTCTTCAAATATGCATCATTTAGCTCGATTATTGACTGTTTTCCGTTCCTTTTCCATAAACGCTTCATTTCCACATCTAATTGCAAATATGAACGAAATCAATATCTATTCTAAACAAAATGCAATAAAAACATTCAAGATTAGGGGTAAAATACTACTAAAATATATTACTTTTGAGAGTTTATCAAAACATAAATTTCAATAAAGTATTTTTATAAAATACTTTCACTAGAAAACATTTTGAGATAAAATAAATAAATTTTAGAATTTAAAATATTATTTTAATTTACGATCGGGTACAAAAATACGGGTATTTTGTACTGTGGTTGGAGACCACAGTCCCCAAAGTGGGGATCTGGAAATGGATAAAACCCACCTCCACCCATTTCATTCTTTCATTTTCATTTCATAAAACACACACCCACCCCCAAAACTCTCTCTATTTTCTCTCCTCATCACCCACCCTCCACCACCGCCACCGTCGGCCACCATCACCGCCGTCATCATCATCAACAACAAAATCAACAGCAACAGCTCACCATCATCACCATCTTCATCTTCTTCATCATCATCATCTCCACCTCCTTCAATTTTTGATTTTTGTGGTAAGAAGCTTTAAAACCCTTTTTAAATACTTGTAAAGCTTTTATTTACATGCTAGAACGTTTACTCAACGAAGATTTGTCCAAAAACCGACTCAAAATGCATTTTTAAAGCAAAAAATACGAGCAGTTCGTCGAACGAGCCGAGTCGAGCTGCGAACCGAACCGAGCAACGAACCGAGTTGAGATTTCCAAATCTCAGTTCGTCGAACGAGCCGAGCCAAGCAGCGAACCGAGCCGAGATGCGAGTCGAACCGAGTATCGAACCGAGCCTAGCTGCGAGTCGAACCGAGCAGCGAACCGAGCCGAACGAGCAAGCCGAACTGACCTGCTCTGCGAAATGAGTTTTTGCCCAACGATTCAACATTTGCATAACAAAAACTACACTTTTTACAACGATGACTTACGTACAAAAATTATATTTTTGTAAGATAGACAACGAAACGATTTTAATAATGATTTAATTGAGAATTATCATTATTACAAACTGCCACAAACGGACCGTACACAATTCTATAACTAAACAACAGAAGTTTACTTTCACGACACGTTTAGTTAAACCGATTAGTATCTTACTCATATAACCTCATGTGTCTAGGGCACTAGGAGATTACCATTCGGACAACACACGTACCGTAGGATCGCTAACAACTCACAGGTGAGTTTCATAGCCCCACTACTTCAACTGTTTTACTGTTTTCGGGATGAAACACATGCTCAATAACTGTTTTCGAATTATATAAATAAACTTTTATAATTCACAATTATCTTTATTACTGCCATGAAATACGAATGTGTAATACTTAGGAATCACACCCATTATATTGCTGTAGAACAATATCACTACCTAACCTAGGGAGGTTACATTTGGACACTGTTGGATCGTTGAAAAACAATCACCCATACATAACTTGATTAAGTTATCACTATACTTTGGCCATATTATCGCGGAACAATATTATCGAATAGACTAGAACTGGTTAGTTCTACCTAATTGGACAACAACTATACTTTTTTTCACAGAATTAGTATTCTTTTAGAAAACCAAGACTGCCTACACATTCCAGGATTTCTAGGGTGGAGTTGTACTTAAGTGACCGTCACCCAGAGACCTCAATATACTTGCTAGGCGGGAGGCTAGGAGTATACGATAGTAAAGTATGATAGTATAATTCCTTATACTGTTATCAAACAACTAGGTGATGATTAATCATACCTAGGTTTATCATGCTACACTTAATATCTAAGTATTGTATATACATACCTAGATACACTGAACCACTTCCAAGGGTTACACGATACTCTGTTAGATGCGTTTGTTGATTTGACATATATATATATATATATATATATATATATATATATATATATATATATATATACACTATCTCGAGCACTTGGTGCTACCTACAAATTACTTATGTATATTGATATACATACGCTGATACAAACGCTGTTACTCTAAGTCGGGCATGTCGTGGTACTGCCGGCTCTCAATTACTAAGTCGGGCATGTCGTAGTACTGCCGACTCTCATTTACTAAGTCGGGCATGTCGTAGTACTGCCGACTCTCATTTACATACGTTGCGTGGGAGCAATGTTGTTCGAGATCACGGTAAAGTGATTCAAAACAAGATCACGGTAAATGATTCAGTGATTCAAAACGATATCGTGGTAAAGCGATACAAAACACGGGATCTGCGAGATTACACTCGAGATTATTGGTGGAGCAACAGATCGGCGAGCTTACACTCGAGATCGTTGGCTCGGTATTCGGATAAATTCTTATTGCGGGACTACACTTATACGTTGCTGGAGGCAACACACTAGGCCAAGTGGCACGTTAGCACCTTACTATTGAATAAGTAATATTGTTACTTGTTTTTATATAATGTGGTCATACGCATACTTGATTTGTACTTAGGCATGTAGTGCCTCACATCTGTAGACTTACTTATACCTGATAGGTATTTAGGCATGGACTGCCGCTTTCTCTATGTACTTAAGTACACATCACGGTTACTTAGGTATTAGATACCTCGTTAGACGTATACACATTGATGTTACAACTTTATAACAATACAAATCAAGATCATAGTTTTTGAACTACTTTTAAACATACAAGGTTTATACTATTGTTTTCAACTAACGTACCTATGAACTCAACAGCTTTATAGCTGACTCGTTTTAGCATGTGTTCTCAGGTGCCCAACAGGATTAGGATTGCTACAAGATTATGCTAGCTCGAGTCGCATGTTTTCAAACATTTGGGACTACTTTCCATAACTTTTGTATTTCTACTTATGTATTGGGACACATTTTGCGAACTCGCAAACATTGTAAAACTATTATTTTGGCAATGTAATAACTGTATTTTCAAACGTCTCATTTAGAGGCGTTCATTATTTACCTATGTGCTTGTGATATTTGATTTGGTAACACCCTACCGCTTCCGCAACCCGAAATTTGGGGGTGTTACATATTGGTATCATAGCCTAAGGTTATAGTGAACTAGGTTGCATTTAGTGGGCCTAGACTATGACCGTTAGGCAGTATTTCCAATTAGGTATAACTGGTTCAGAGATTACATCATACGAGTTTAATTTAACATAGCGTAGCTAACTATGTACAATTAAACAAAGATGATGGAAGATCTGAAAGGGGTTATATCGGAGAAGAAATGCACTAGTTGACTCTGATTGTTTTGTGCTAGACACCCTAGGCTATTATATGTACTGTAGGTATATATGAATAGGCCTTACATGTGTACTACTTCTACGTATCTGTGTATATATATATATATATATATATATATATATATATATTGAGTATGTATAACACAATTCCGCTGTACCATCATATACTTACGCAGAAGCACATCGCCGTCTTCCTCACCATCACGACTCGACACTTTCTCCACATGTACGCATAGGAGAATATCACGCTTATCGCTGAACCTTGGGAAGGAGGTTTAAAAATTATCTATTGGGATGGAAACCCACACATGCTAAACATTCACAAAATTTAAAACAAACCAACGAATCTTTCGACTTTGACCATACGGATTACCATTGGATTAGTGTTGACTAAGTCCACAAAATCATCTCAATAACAACTTGATCATTTAGATCATCACAAAACAATACCTCGGTGTTAGCCTTCATGCTACAATCTGGAAATTCCGAAACATCAACGCAATCGATGGCCTTAGGGCTACACTTAAACAACTCACAGCACATAGTGCTGCATTACACGGTATGTTGATACCGCAATTTGGTCCGTTAGTACAACACTCATCGTATGTTAATACTACAAGCGGCATGTTGGTGCTACACTCACAGTACATGAGTACTGCAATCTCGGTGCTTTGGGCACCGCATTCCAAGCACTAGGTACTACTTTCAATATACATATAGATTTGTTATAATTACATGTACGACTTATATAAACATATACACTTACTTAACTGGGCACGAGTTGCCACACTTAACTCTTACTGCGCGCGTATACCTGTATAGTTACGTGCACCCCATATATGTATATACGACCACTTAGGCATGTGACGCCTCAACCGATGAATACACACTGATATCACCACACACATGGGTTATGTTGGTGGACCCCGCTTCGACACCGCACATGGCACTGTGGGTGTTACATTCACCGGCATAAATGGCCACATAGTACTTCGGTACCAGATTCATAATATGTTAGTATTACATTACTGTGCTTCTAGCACTGCATTATAGTACGTTGTTACTGCATTTCAGTACTTAGGGTACTACACTCTGATTCATTAGAATCACATCTATAGTACTTTAGTACTACATTATAGTCTGTTAGACTACTACAATACCATAGTTTTGGTTGAACTACATATAAAATACAACTAGGTCGTTAGTGCGACTACACATTTAAAATTTCAAAGTCCGAGGACTTTCAAACAGATACCTTAAGTGGTTTCTGGATCATTATCGCTTTTACATCCGGGGGCAACGGTGTAATACCGATTTACGTATACAACTACAATAATCAAAATCTTTGAATAAAGATCTCACACTTTGTCGTTTCATTCTTATTTAAGAATCATGCCACCTAAACGACAAACATACACTCAAGCTGAACGCGACCAATTTGCTGATCAAAGAGTGGCCGAAGCTCTAGCTACACGAAACCGAGCACGACCATGCACCTATAAGGAATTCCTGAACTGTAACCCACCAAACTTCGTTGGAATTGAAGGGGCTGTCGGATTAATCCGATGGATCGAGAGAATGGAATATGTATTCCACATTTGCAACTGCCTCGATGACTACAAAGTTAAATACTCAACCTACACCCTCCAAGATAATGCCCTTACCTGGTGGAATTCCTACGCCCAAACCGTAGGGATCGACACCGCTCACGAACTTCTTTGGGAGGAACTGAAACAATTAATGAGGGACGAGTATTGTCCCAGTGAGGAACTACACAAACTCGAGAATGAACTTTGGCACCTCACCGTGAAGGACAATGACATCATGACGTACACCGACCGCTTTCACCAACTGGCACTTCTTTGCCCAAGCATGGTGAACCCTGAACACAAACAAATTGAAAGGTACATCGGAGGACTCCCGATGCAAATAGAGGGAATGGTCACCGCCTCTAAACCCGCCACTATTCACGATGCTATTCGCATGGCCCACAAACTCATGGCACAGGTGGTTCGACGCGGAACACCTGCAACTGAAAACAACCAAGGAAAATGGAATGGAGATTCCAGCACTAGTCAAAATCCAACGAATCAACCCGAACCCTTGAGGTCCTACGCTACAGAACCCAACGAAAAACGAGGCTATGCGGGTAACAAACCATTTTGTCACAGCTGTAAACGTCATCATGATGGTTCATGTGGTTTACCCTGTGAAAGATGCCAACGATTTGGACACAAAACCTGGGATTGCAGAGTTCCCGCCAATCCTGACTCTCGAAGGATATGCTTCAAATGTAAAGAACCCGGTCATTACAAGAAGGATTGCCCAAAAAGGAAACGCAAAATCCACCTCGTCGGCTCCGAATGAACCGAGAAAACCTCCGACAATAAAGTACGTACATCCTTCCTCGAAAACATAACCCTTCGATTATAGTTAACGCTATGCATGTACTTTGACTCCCCGATATTAATGCCGAGTGCGTCATAGGGCTAGTTGACCTAGGCCACGAAAAACTTGAAGTTTGCTTTCAGCAGACTGATTGACTGAACGTTCACCAATCGCATAGTCCCGATAGGACTACTCTCTAAACGGTCACCTTGCGACAATTATCTAGTCCCGAATGGACTACCTAGTAAACGGTTACTTTGTAACTACGACTTAACAACAATCGGAATAAATGAAATAGTTAGCGAGCAGACTACTATGATGAACCACGACACAGTCATGGATTGACTGCTTTTCAACCCCATCATAGACATGGTATGTCTACAATCTACTCAACCGACTTCTCGTACATACATTTCTCCCCAGACCACACGCGATCACGACTCCACACGAAATTTCGGGACGAAATTTTCTTAACAGGGGGAGAATGTAACACCTGGTCAAAAAGTCAATTTTCGCGCCAAATTTAAACTTCAAATAAATGTTATACGTTGGGAAGAATATTGGACACTCGAAAATGTCACCCGTTTTGGGTTTAAAACACGATTTTATTTAGTTGAGACAACACAGAAACAAACATATAACTTAAATTTCAATAAAGTATTTTTATAAAATACTTTCACTAGAAAACATTTTGAGATAAAATAAATAAATTTTAGAATTTAAAATATTATTTTAATTTACGATCGGGTACAAAAATACGGGTATTTTGTACTGTGGTTGGAGACCACAGTCCCCAAAGTGGGGATCTGGAAATGGATAAAACCCACCTCCACCCATTTCATTCTTTCATTTTCATTTCATAAAACACACACCCACCCCCAAAACTCTCTCTATTTTCTCTCCTCATCACCCACCCTCCACCACCGCCGGCTACCGCCGCCGCCGTCGGCCACAATCACCACCGTCATCATCATCAACAACAAAATCAACGGCAACAGCTCACCATCATCACCATCTTCATCTTCTTCATCATCATCATCTCCACCTCCTTCAATTTTTGATTTTTGTGGTAAGAAGCTTTAAAACCCTTTTTAAATACTTGTAAAGCTTTTATTAAATGCTAGAACGTTTGCTCAACGAAGATTTGTCCAAAAACCGACTCAAAAATGCGTTTTTAAAGCCAAAAATACGAGCAGTTCGTCGAACGAGCCGAGTCGAGCTGCGAACCGAACCGAGCAACGAACCGAGTTGAGATTTCCAAATCTCAGTTCGTCGAACGAGCCGAGCCGAGCAGCGAACCGAGCCGAGATGCAAGTCGAACCGAGTATCGAACCGAGCCTAGCTGCGAGTCGAACCGAGCAGCGAACCGAGCCTAGCTGCGAGTCGAACCGAGCAGCGAACCTAGCCGAACGAGCGAGCCGAACTGACCTGCTCTGCGAAATGAGTTTTTGCCCAACGATTCAACATTTGCATAACAAAAACTACACTTTTTACAACGATGACTTTGGTACAAAAATTATATTTTTGTAAGATAGACAACGAAACGATTTTAATAATGATTTAATTGAGAATTATCATTATTACAAACTGCCACAAACGGACCGTACACAATTCTAAAACTAAACAACAGAAGTTTACTTTCACGACACGTTTAGTTAAACCGATTAGTATCTTACTCATATAACCTCACGTGTGTAGGGCACTAGGAGGTTACCATTCGGACAACACACGTATCGTAGGATCGCTGACAACTCACAGGTGAGTTTCATAGCCCCACTACTTCAACTGTTTTTCTGTTTTCGGGGTGAAAAACATGCTCAATAACTGTTTTCGAATTATATAAATAAACTTTTATAATTCACAATTATCTTTATTACTGCCATGAAATACGAATGTGTAATACTTAGGAATCACACCCATTATATTGCTGTAGAACAATATCACTACCTAACCTAGGGAGGTTACATTTGGACACTGTTGGATCGTTGAAAAACAATCACCCATACATAACTTGATTAAGTTATCACTATACTTTGGCCATATTGTCGCGGGACAATATTATCGAATAGACTAGAACTGGTTAGTTCTACCTAACTGGACAACAACTATACTTTTTTTTTCACAGAATTAGTATTCTTTTAGAAAACCAAGACTGCCTACACATTCCAGGATTTCTAGGGTGGACTTGTACTTAAGTGACCGTCACCCAGAGACCTCAATATACTTGCTAGGCTGGAGGCTAGGAGTATACGATAGTAAAGTACGATAGTATAATTCCTTATACTGTTATCAAACAACTAGGTGATGATTAATCATACCTAGGTTTATCATGCTACACTTAATATCTAAGTATTGTATATACGTACCTAGATACACTGAACCACTTCCATGGGTTACACGATACTCTGTTAGATGCGTTTGTTGATTTGACATATTTATATATATATATATATATATATATATATATATATATATATATACACTATCTCGAGCACTTGGTGCTACCTACAAATTACTTATGTATATTGATATACATACGCTGATACAAACGCTGTTACTCTAAGTCGGGCATGTCGTGGTACTGCCAGCTCTCAATTACTAAGTCGGGCATGTCGTAGTACTGCCGACTCTCATTTACTAAGTCGGGCATGTCGTAGTACTGCCGACTCTCATTTACATACGTTGCGTGGGAGCAATGTTGTTCGAGATCACGGTAAAGTGATTCAAAACGAGATCACGGTAAATTATTCAGTGATTCAAAACGATATCGTGGTAAAGCGATACAAAACACGGGATCTGCGAGATTACACTCGAGATTATTGGTGGAGCAACGGATCGGCGAGCTTACACTCGAGATCGTTGGCTCGGTATTCGGATAAATACTTATTGCGGGACCACACTTATACGTTGCTGGAGGCAACACACTAGGCCAAGTGGCACGTTAGCACCTTACTATTGAATAAGTAATATTGTTACTTGTTATTATATAACGTGGTCATACGCATACTTGATTTGTACTTAGGCATGTAGTGCCTCACGTCTGTAGACTTACTTATACCTGATAGGTATTTAGGCATGGACTGCCGCTTTCTGTATGTACTTAAGTACACACCACGGTTACTTAGGTATTAGATACCTCGTTAGACGTATACACATTGATGTTACAACTTTATAACAATACAAATCAAGATCATAGTTTTTGAACTACTTTTAAACATACAAGGTTTATACTATTGTTTTCAACTAACGTACCTATGAACTCACCAGCTTTATAGCTGACTCGTTTTAGCATGTGTTCTCAGGTGCCCAGCAGGATTAGGATTGCTACAAGATTATGCTAGCTCGAGTCGCATGTTTTCAAACATTTGGGACTACTTTGCATAACTTTTGTATTTCTACTTATGTATTGGGACACATTTTGCGAACTCGCAAACATTGTAAAACTATTATTTTGGCAATGTAATAACTGTATTTTCAAACGTCTCATTTAGAGTCGTTCATTATTTACCTTTGTGCTTGTGATATTTGATTTGGTAACACCCGACCGCTTCCGCAACCTGAAATTTGGGGGTGTTACAGATTGGTATCAGAGCCTAAGGTTATAGTGAACTAGGTTGCATTTAGTGGGCCTAGACTATGACCGTTAGGCAGTACTCCCAATTCGGTATAATTGGTTCAGAGATTACATCATACGAGTTTAATTTAACATAGCGTAGCTAACTATGTACAATTAAACAAAGATGATGGAAGATCTGAAAGGGGTTATATCGGAGAAGAAATGCACTAGTTGACTCTGATTGTTTTGTGCTAGACACCCTAGGCTATTATATGTACTGTAGGTATATATGAATAGGCCTTACATGTGTAATACTTCTACGTATCTGTATATATATATATATATATATATATATATATATATATATATATATATATATATGTCGCACCCCCAAAACACGTGGCAGCGGATGTATGAGGTGTCATGGGGGCGCCGACCAAATTACATATCACAACACAAAGATTGAAGCAAACGACCTCTACATGAGACGTTTGAAAATATTACATTCCATAAATTCAAATTGTTCACCACCGTTAAACAAAACATTTGAAGTTCGCATTATGTAAGTAGAATTACAAAGTTACTAAACATAGTAAGATGCAATCTAGATCCTGAGTGTTTGAAAACAATGCGACTCAAGCTATCCAATAGCTTCCTACTGCGGCGGGTTACCTGAGAAATACATACTAAAAAGGTCAACAGAAAGTTGGTGAGTTCATAGGTTTTAACAGTTACAGAAGTTATGGTATGAATCACAAGATTTGTATGTTTGTTAAACAATGTTAAGTAAAATTATACTAATGCCATGAGCCCATAGTCGAAGCTTAACCGTGAGTGAGTAGTGTATAATCAAATACAAACTCGTGCCTCCGCGAGTGCCTAATCCGGTACACTCGTTAAGTTCAAATACTGATGCGTCCGTTTGACCAGTTAGTGCTTCTAACCCGGACGGGGATGGTCAATCCCAAATAGATCTATTCATTAATATTTGCGCTAAATCCATACTAACGAAACTATGATGTAAGAGGACTTCTGTTCTGTGGATTAGATAGTGAAACAACTCATGCAATCCGTTTGTGTTTTCCGTTACTTGTGATCATAAAAATAGTTGTATATAAGCAATTTTATAAAGCAGTTGTAGTATGTATTCTCCCCAAAAATAGTTATAAAACAAGTAAAAAGAGGGGCTATGAAACTCACCTGAGTTCTAGCAAATAGTAAGCAAGAAGTGTCAAATAGCAAGTAAAGGGTGATCCAATGTGCAACCTTCTAATGTCCTAAACGTATAAGGTTGTATGAGTAGATGTCTTGAAAGATTATTTATGTAAGTGGAGGTTAATGTCCACTTATGATAGTTGTTCACTCAACTAATATGTCTTTATCAAAAGTGGGTACGACCCGATAGTGTAAGTTTGTATTAATAATTCTAAAAGATATTGTTATTATGTTTGTTTCATTGAATACTTTGTAATAGTATAAGTCATGTGTTATCGAGTTGTTCATCGTATGTAGTTAGCGGTTGATACGCAAGTTGAGTACTTAGTGAGAGTAAAGATTCAATTTTGGTCCAAAGGTTCTAATTATGTCACCCGAACCCGTTTTGTTTACAATTCTTTCCAAAAATAGTAAGTTTCCAAAAATAGAAAGTTTGACGTTTTTGAAACCGAACCCCGTTTTTGTTGACTTGGTCAAACCTTCTCGGTTTAACCCGAAATTTTTACCCAAGTCTTAAAAAAGTTTATTAAGCCTTAGAAAACTGTTGGTACACTTTTTAGTCGGTCCAAAGTGTCGTTTTTACACTTGGTACAAAATCAGTCCAAAAAGAGGGTTGTTTCGGTTTTGTCGGTTGGGTTCGCCATTTAATTTCTACACTTTCTGGTCAAAATCAATTCTCACAAGAATTACCTATTAATCCTATATGTTTCTAGTGTCTAACATAATTTTTCTAACCATTACAAGGGTCATCTAAGTGGGTAAATAAAATGCACAAAAGTTCCTATCTCAGATTCTGATTTCATGCAGATCAGTCCTACAAATCAGATTATATAGAAAAACGTGTACGGATCTGGGAAAAACGTAAAACATGAAAGTTGTAGATCTTTTCGATACGAAAATTTCAAAAAAAAAATGCGTTGTCTAACTCTCAATATAAGATTTTATACGATTTTTCTAGTAAACTGACTTTTAAGGACAGATTTCTGCATCTTTTTAGATGTTTTATAAAAACGATTTTCAACCATGGATTTGGACACATTAGTGATAGATGAACATTATAACATCAAAATCAGTAACATGCAAGTGAAATAAGTGAGGGTTTGTGATTCTCACAAAGAAATAATGTAGGGAAGATGAAGATGATGAAAAGAGGCTTGATTCTTGATTCCTTTGCTTCTTTCATCTTGTTCTTGATCCTTGATGATAATGGTGATTTTAGATGATGATGAAACTGATTTTTGGGGGTTATGATGATGGTAATTTCGTTGGAATGGAGGAAGGAGAGAGGGAGAGGTGTTTTTGAGAGAAATAATGAAAGAGTTGTGTGTGTAGGTGGGGAAATGAGGAGGTGGAGTGAAAGAGTTGGTGATTCCCTTGCATGGCTTGGGAGTGGGCAAAAGGGGTGGTGGCCTTGGGGCTGGCAAAGGTGGGGGCCCACAGGGGCTGGAGTGTTTTAATTTTTAAACTTACATTGCATTCGCGTACTGTGGTTGTTTGTTCGTTATTCGGGTTTAAACGTTAAATCGCCTAACGTTATTTTGAGTCGTTTTAATTAATGATATAATTTGGATAAATTTTCATTGAAGCATTATTTAAAATACTTAATTTGAGTTGTCAAATTAATTATTGACGTTTATTTGATTGCCGAATTAAATTCGCGCGTCATCGTTGCGATTGAGACGTTTTAATCGAAACGTCTAGGTTTTTCGCGTATTATTATAACAAAATAATAATAAATGATAAATAACTTCTAAAAATAGATTAAAGTTATTTATGGAAAGTTTTTCACCAACGTCGTATAGTTTTGTTGGACTCCGTCCGGTTGTTTCGCGTAATTACAACTAATTACGTAAGCGTAATATAAAAAAAATTACGGGAGCATATATTCACACAAATATACAATTAGTCACAAGTAATTACAAGTATTTATTCGAATACTAAACTAAACACACGTAATTAGGGTTTCTAGCAGGTTAATGAGTAACCCTAAATCGTCGGGTGTCACATTCTCCCCCTGTTAGGAGAATTTCGTCCCGAAATTTGTTTTCAGTTACGGTCTGTGTGGGTTCTGTGAGAGAGTTAGTGTATGTTTCTAACGTATCTGAGTTTCTTATCCACGAGTGAATCCAGACTTCGTCCTGAGATTCACCGGGCCTGGAATGATGGGTAAGCCATCATGGTCTAAGTTCTCGGTTTTCTGTTTTAAGGTTTCTTAGTGAGATGATTCATGTTTCACCTTTTCTCCCCTTGTTAGATCAATGTTCCACTAGTAACAGTAAAAATACAATAGGTTTCTCATGGCAACGATTCGGATGGGATTCTAAGATAGCATCGAGAAGAGAAAGAGAAAGAAGGATTTCGATTTCGATGGTTTTTTTTTTACGTCTAGGGAGAAATGTTTCGTCTGCTTATGTCGAAGTGAGATTCTGAATTAAGCTTAGCTTCTAAGTCGGTGGGAATGATAATCGTGAAGTGGACCAAACGAATCCGGTATCGTATCAGGCTGCAATAATTACATCATTGATTCCTTTAGTTTTATCCTCCAATAGTTTTGTATTGGTCGTTGTCACCTTCATCATTAACGTCACAGTTTGTCTCTATAGGAATTAACTTCAACCGATATTGCAAGATCGAGTATTGTTACTATCAAACCGACTAATAAGAGAATCTTACTTCATACTAGTCTATCGTATCTATACCTTTCTTTGAAAACCTCTATATAACTTCTTATCTTAGAATTTCCCAAGTAATGTTTCAAGTGTAATCGGTATTCTAGTTTCAAAATGGGATTAAAGGTTAGATCATAGAGAAAGATTGAATGAAAATCAAGTGTTTGTTGATATATATGATTTTCTTTTGCTAAAAACATCATTGTAATTTTTGATAACTTTGTTACACTTAATTTATGAATTTTGAAAATTCTGTAAAAACATTTTGTGGCAAAATTTGTTTAAAATCGCTGCTGATGTGAACCTGTTGAGAACTCTTGTCATTAACAAAACGGGGAAAAATTTTGTGTAACAAAAATCCATTGAAAAATTGAAGTTGTGGGAAATTTCGAGTGATCGTTTGATGAAAATTCGTTAAAGGCTCAAATAGATGAAAATACGTTGAAAACTCTGGTCATTGAAAAGTGTTGAAAATTCTGTTTGTCAAAAATCTGTTGGAAGATTCATGTTTGTGAATAATTCGTGAAAAATGTCTGACGAAAGATTTATTTGAAAATTTGTTTCCTACACACAATACATGTTTAGTGGAATTTCTACTAGTCCTAAGCGAGTTCTATTTTGCACAATGGTCTTAATCACAAGGCGGCGACTTTGTCTCTAGTCTCCATCACCTGGAGATGGATAGTTTCTATGGTTTCGCTAAGATTCTGTCGATCCTCAAGGATCTGTGCAACTCGGCCCTGTGCCAGGTGTATCCGACCTAAACGGATTTCGTGTTGTTCTAACTTCATAGTGTCTATTCTATTTTCGTGGCGGCGTAGCCTAGCAGCTAGTACCAAAACGGTATGGTAAGTGGGTTTGTGTGAGTATAGAGAGGTGTACGAACAATTTCCTCATCGTAGACGTTGTAGGTGCGAATTTTAAAGGTGCTAAATGATGGCAATGATGTTATCAAGAAGAGAAATGAGGGAGAGAAATTTAGATTTTTCCATGAGTTGTTAAGTCTCGTGTCGTGGATGTATCGTTGATGAATGAGTCAAAGTAATAGTTAATTGAGGTCAAGAAATTTTTTTTTCGTATGAGTACGGCGGAAAAAAAAACATTCCAACCATGAGTTCGTGTAGTCGTGAGTAAGTCGTTGGGTTGCACCTAATATATGTCGTTGAAACGCGCTTCCGATGAGTGGATCGTTAGAAATCCACAGGTGTTCGAGTCATGAGTTGTTATCGTACATTTGAAAATCTAGATTGAAGTCTAGAAGTTTGTGTGGGGGAAGTTTGTTTTGCTAAAACGCAATTCCAAGCTTTTCTGTTGGCTCAAATCAGTTTGGTCAGTTCTGAGTAACACTTAGTGTCCATGTTGGTTGGGTGCTATCGTGTAAAAGGACTCATTTAATTTGTACCGTATGAGATTGAAAACGCTAAGTCATTGAAAAGGAATGTACCCATATCAAAGTTAGGGTTCATCTCAGAGTTTGTTGTAATTAGACACGTGTTGATCTATAGAGGGACTTGCCATCTCCTACGAGAAAAGTGTTTTATCAAAATAGTGTATTTGTAATAGGGAGTTTAGCCTCTAAAGCTACAGTATATGAAAAGAGTTGTAACTATCTCATGTATTAACCCAAACCAGCCGATACCATTTCTGGTTAAATTAACGTCGCGATCTGTCTTTTAGAAATACTGAGTGAAAAGCAAGTGTTTGTTCTTACGTAAAATTTTTGCCTAATAAAATGTCAGTAAAAATCTTTGCTAAGAATTTTAAGATTTGGACTTTGTACAAATGTTTAGATAAGTAGTTTACAAGCTTTTTGAAAAATTTCTATGAAGTATTTTGTGGAAGAGCTGATGTAAAATTTGCCGAGAATTTCTATGATGAAAATTGTTTGAAACTTAATGTCCGTTGAAAACTTTTAGTTGATTGACTATGTTGGAAAAACTTCTGTCTAACATTATCAGTTGAAATATAGAAGTTGTAAATAAATTTCTGGGTAGATGTTCGGTGAAATTTCTTTGAAAATTTGGGTTGGTAGAAATCCATTGAAAACTTCTTGTTATTGTAAAGTGTTAGGAAATTCTGTTGTTTCTCGTAGTGGCGTATCCTTGAATGAGAAGGGGATAAAAGAATGAATTGGATCTTTGCATGAGAATTAAGATTATCGTAGGCCTGTTCAGAAGTAAATCGCAGTATAACGATAATATGAAATGATTTAAAGTCCACCAAGGCAAAAGTTTAATAGATTACATGATTGATGTTTGTAAAATATGCCGGGCATAGCTACATCCGGATGAATACGTAGATCTTATACAAAATGTGATGGGGTTTTCATACACCCATCGGGATAGAAGTTTCTGTTATAACGTGAGGTAAACACAGTTTCGCCATCTTTATCGAAAGGGGGTTCTATTGAAACATTGAATTTAGCAATAAGATTTAGAAGTAGTCATAATAACGACCGAGTAATGTCCTCAAGGTAGTCAGCCATGACTATGTTAATGGTTCGAAATGAACGAATGTTTGATAAATGTGTTCGGATTAGTCAAAGTCACGAATCAAGTTATGGGTAAATCGTTTGACGAACGTGTCAGAATAGTGGCCAAACATGATCAAGTAGTAAGTCTCGGGTTTTGAATGAATTGTTGACATACAAGCAAAAAAGGTGATCAATCGTGATTCAGGTAAAGAGTTGAGTGAGTCATCAAAATCCATTCGATTATTGGAGATATTAATTCCAATAGGTAGGTGTCGTGGTTGACCACGTTCACTGGCAGACTCTTGTATGACAATGGGTCCTAGTGGCGGGAGTATCCATAGTAGTGGTATGAATAGGATAAGGTCTAGTTCGAATTGGTGTGTTTGTCCTTCTAGTCGTGTGTAGCACGCGCGCTCCATGGGTCTACGATAAAGGTGGGAATGAGGAGTGCGAGTTATGGGATTAGGTGTAGTTCTTATAGGTGACGAGGTATCATGCAGTTTAAGTTCTATATGTGTTCTCAAGTGATTCGGTTGCGAGCAGAAAGAAGAGGGTGAAGTAGGTGTCACTTAATTGGGTGGCGAATCCTTTGGTGGATTCTCCTAAAGTGAGTCCTATTCGATTATATCATTGCCCGGTGCGGTTGGACGAGCGGTATCGTGGATATCTCTATAGTAGTAAGGGAGGTTTGTGTTTCGTGTTCAATGTCATGTGACATAGTTGTGGGTGTGGTTGCCATGTAGAGTGGCAAAGGGTTTAGTATACGTAAGGTTATATATAAAATTTAAATAACCTAGCACATAAGCACGTATAAAGGTTGGTCTCGTTTCTATCCTTGGTCAAGTCTTCTAATGTATTCCTATTCACTATAACCATTTCAGGTCTTGCATCAAATCGCCAAAAATTGTACATAGTTGATCAGGCTATGTTAAATTAAATTCGAATGATGCAATTGCTGAACCAGTCAAACCAAATGAGGAATACTAACCTAACGGTTATAGTCTAGGTCACTAATGCAATCTTAGTTCGCTATAACCTTAGGCTCTGATACCAATCTGTCGCACCCCCAAAACACGTGGCAGCGGATGTATGAGGTGTCATGGGGGCGCCGACCAAATTACATATCACAACACAAAGATTGAAGCAAACGACCTCTACATGAGACGTTTGAAAATATTACATTCCATAAATTCAAATTGTTCACCACCGTTAAACAAAACATTTGAAGTTCGCATTATGTAAGTAGAATTACAAAGTTACTAAACATAGTAAGATGCAATCTAGATCCTGAGTGTTTGAAAACAATGCGACTCAAGCTATCCAATAGCTTCCTACTGCGGCGGGTTACCTGAGAAATATATACTAAAAAGGTCAACAGAAAGTTGGTGAGTTCATAGGTTTTAACAGTTACAGAAGTTATGGTATGAATCACAAGATTTGTATGTTTGTTAAACAATGTTAAGTAAAATTATACTAATGCCATGAGCCCATAGTCGAAGCTTAACCGTGAGTGAGTAGTGTATAATCAAATACAAACTCGTGCCTCCGCGAGTGCCTAATCCGGTACACTCGTTAAGTTCAAATACTGATGCGTCCGTTTGACCAGTTAGTGCTTCTAACCCGGACGGGGATGGTCAATCCCAAATAGATCTATTCATTAATATTTGCGCTAAATCCATACTAACGAAACTATGATGTAAGAGGACTTCTGTTCTGTGGATTAGATAGTGAAACAACTCATGCAATCCGTTTGTGTTTTCCGTTACTTGTGATCATAAAAATAGTTGTATATAAGCAATTTTATAAAGCAGTTGTAGTATGTATTCTCCCCAAAAATAGTTATAAAACAAGTAAAAAGAGGGGCTATGAAACTCACCTGAGTTCTAGCAAATAGTAAGCAAGAAGTGTCAAATAGCAAGTAAAGGGTGATCCAATGTGCAACCTTCTAATGTCCTAAACGTATAAGGTTGTATGAGTAGATGTCTTGAAAGATTATTTATGTAAGTGGAGGTTAATGTCCACTTATGATAGTTGTTCACTCAACTAATATGTCTTTATCAAAAGTGGGTACGACCCGATAGTGTAAGTTTGTATTAATAATTCTAAAAGATATTGTTATTATGTTTGTTTCATTGAATACTTTGTAATAGTATAAGTCATGTGTTATCGAGTTGTTCATCGTATGTAGTTAGCGGTTGATACGCAAGTTGAGTACTTAGTGAGAGTAAAGATTCAATTTTGGTCCAAAGGTTCTAATTATGTCACCCGAACCCGTTTTGTTTACAATTCTTTCCAAAAATAGTAAGTTTCCAAAAATAGAAAGTTTGACGTTTTTGAAACCGAACCCCGTTTTTGTTGACTTGGTCAAACCTTCTCGGTTTAACCCGAAATTTTTACCCAAGTCTTAAAAAAGTTTATTAAGCCTTAGAAAACTGTTGGTACACTTTTTAGTCGGTCCAAAGTGTCGTTTTTACACTTGGTACAAAATCAGTCCAAAAAGAGGGTTGTTTCGGTTTTGTCGGTTGGGTTCGCCATTTAATTTCTACACTTTCTGGTCAAAATCAATTCTCACAAGAATTACCTATTAATCCTATATGTTTCTAGTGTCTAACATAATTTTTCTAACCATTACAAGGGTCATCTAAGTGGGTAAATAAAATGCACAAAAGTTCCTATCTCAGATTCTGATTTCATGCAGATCAGTCCTACAAATCAGATTATATAGAAAAACGTGTACGGATCTGGGAAAAACGTAAAACATGAAAGTTGTAGATCTTTTCGATACGAAAATTTCAAAAAAAAAATGCGTTGTCTAACTCTCAATATAAGATTTTATACGATTTTTCTAGTAAACTGACTTTTAAGGACAGATTTCTGCATCTTTTTAGATGTTTTATAAAAACGATTTTCAACCATGGATTTGGACACATTAGTGATAGATGAACATTATAACATCAAAATCAGTAACATGCAAGTGAAATAAGTGAGGGTTTGTGATTCTCACAAAGAAATAATGTAGGGAAGATGAAGATGATGAAAAGAGGCTTGATTCTTGATTCCTTTGCTTCTTTCATCTTGTTCTTGATCCTTGATGATAATGGTGATTTTAGATGATGATGAAACTGATTTTTGGGGGTTATGATGATGGTAATTTCGTTGGAATGGAGGAAGGAGAGAGGGAGAGGTGTTTTTGAGAGAAATAATGAAAGAGTTGTGTGTGTAGGTGGGGAAATGAGGAGGTGGAGTGAAAGAGTTGGTGATTCCCTTGCATGGCTTGGGAGTGGGCAAAAGGGGTGGTGGCCTTGGGGCTGGCAAAGGTGGGGGCCCACAGGGGCTGGAGTGTTTTAATTTTTAAACTTACACTGCATTCGCGTACTGTGGTTGTTTGTTCGTTATTCGGGTTTAAACGTTAAATCGCCTAACGTTATTTTGAGTCGTTTTAATTAATGATATAATTTGGATAAATTTTCATTGAAGTATTATTTAAAATACTTAATTTGAGTTGTCAAATTAATTATTGACGTTTATTTGATTGCCGAATTAAATTCGCGCGTCATCGTTGCGATTGAGACGTTTTAATCGAAACGTCTAGGTTTTTCGCGTATTATTATAACAAAATAATAATAAATGATAAATAACTTCTAAAAATAGATTAAAGTTATTTATGGAAAGTTTTTCACCAACGTCGTATAGTTTTGTTGGACTCCGTCCGGTTGTTTCGCGTAATTACAACTAATTACGTAAGCGTAATATAAAAAAAATTACGGGAGCATATATTCACACAAATATACAATTAGTCACAAGTAATTACAAGTATTTATTCGAATACTAAACTAAACACACGTAATTAGGGTTTCTAGCAGGTTAATGAGTAACCCTAAATCGTCGGGTGTCACAATATATATTGAGTATGTATAACACAATTCCGCTGTACCATCATATACTTACGCAGAAGCACATCGCCGTCTTCCTCACCATCATGACTCGACACTTTCTCCACATGTACGCATAGGAGAATATCACGCTTATCGCTGAACCTTGGGAAGGAGGTTTAAACATTATCTATTGGGATGGAAACCCACACATGCTAAACATTCACAAAATTTAAAACAAACCAACGAATCTTTCGACTTTGACCATACGGATTACCATTGGATTAGTGTTGACTAAGTCCACAAAATCATCTCAATAACAACTTGATCATTTAGATCATCACAAAACAATACCTCGGTGTTAGCCTTCATGCTACAATATGGAAATTCCGAAACATCAACGCAATCGATGGCCTTAGGGCTACACTTAAACAACTCACAGCACATAGTGCTGCATTACACGGTATGTTGATACCGCAATTTGGTCCGTTAGTACAACACTCATCGTATGTTAATACTACAAGCGGCATGTTGGTGCTACACTCACAGTACATGAGTACTGCAATCTCGGTGCTTTGGGCACCGCATTCCAAGCACTAGGTACTACTTTCAATATACATATAGATTTGTTATAATTACATGTACGACTTATATAAACATATACACTTACTTAACTGGGCACGAGTTGCCACACTTAACTCTTACTGCGCGCGTATACCTGTATAGTTACGTGCACCCCATATATGTATATACGACCACTTAGGCATGTGACGCCTCAACCGATGAATACACACTGATATCACCACACACATGGGTTATGTTGGTGGACCCCGCTTCGACACCGCACATGGCACTGTGGGTGTTACATTCACCGGCATAAATGGCCACATAGTACTTCGGTACCAGATTCATAATATGTTAGTATTACATTACTGTGCTTCTAGCACTGCATTATAGTACGTTGTTACTGCATTTCAGTACTTAGGGTACTACACTCTGATTCATTAGAATCACATCTATAGTACTTTAGTACTACATTATAGTCTGTTAGACTACTACAATACCATAGTTTTGGTTGAACTACATATAAAATACAACTAGGTCGTTAGTGCGACTACACATTTAAAATTTCAAAGTCCGAGGACTTTCAAACAGATACCTTAAGTGGTTTCTGGATCATTATCGCTTTTACATCCGGGGGCAACGGTGTAATACCGATTTACGTATACAACTACAATAATCAAAATCTTTGAATAAAGATCTCACACTTTGTCGTTTCATTCTTATTTAAGAATCATGCCACCTAAACGACAAACATACACTCAAGCTGAACGCGACCAATTTGCTGATCAAAGAGTGGCCGAAGCTCTAGCTACACGAAACCGAGCACGACCATGCACCTATAAGGAATTCCTGAACTGTAACCCACCAAACTTCGTTGGAATTGAAGGGGCTGTCGGATTAATCCGATGGATCGAGAGAATGGAATCTGTATTCCACATTTGCAACTGCCTCGATGACTACAAAGTTAAATACTCAACCTACACCCTCCAAGATAATGCCCTTACCTGGTGGAATTCTTACGCCCAAACCCTAGGGATCGACACCGCTCACGAACTTCTTTGGGAGGAACTGAAACAATTAATGAGGGACGAGTATTGTCCCAGTGAGGAACTATACAAACTCGAGAATGAACTTTGGCACCTCACCGTGAAGGACAATGACATCATGACGTACACCGACCACTTTCACCAACTGGCACTTCTTTGCCCAAGCATGGTGAACCCTGAACACAAACAAATCGAAAGGTACATCGGAGGACTCCCGATGCAAATAGAGGGAATAGTCACCGCCTCTAAACCCGCCACTATTCACGATGCTGTTCGCATGGCCCACAAACTCATGGCACATGTGGTTCGACGCGGAACACCTGCAACTGAAAACAACCAAGGAAAATGGAATGGAGATTCCAGCACTAGTCAAAATCCAACGAATCAACCCGAACCCTTGAGGTCCTACGCTACAGAACCCAATGAAAAACGAGGCTATGCGGGTAACAAACCATTTTGTCACAGCTGTAAACGTCATCATGATGGTTCATGTGGTTTACCCTGTGAAAGATGCCAACGATTTGGACACAAAACCTGGGATTGCAGAGTTCCCGCCAATCCTGACTCTCGAAGGATATGCTTCAAATGTAAAGAACCCGGTCATTACAAGAAGGATTGCCCAAAAAGGAAACGCAAAATCCACCTCGTCGGCTCCGAATGAACCGAGAAAACCTCCGACAATAAAGTACGTACATCCTTCCTCGAAAACATAACCCTTCGATTATAGTTAACGCTATGCATGTACTTTGACTCCCCGATATTAATGCCGAGTGCGTCATAGGGCTAGTTGACCTAGGCCACGAAAAACTTGAAGTTTGCTTTCAGCAGACTGATTGACTGAACGTTCACCAATCGCATAGTCCCGATAGGACTACTCTCTAAACGGTCACCTTGCGACAATTATCTAGTCCCGAATGGACTACCTAGTAAACGGTTACTTTGTAACTACGACTTAACAACAATCGGAATAAATGAAATAGTTAGCGAGCAGACTACTATGATGAACCACGACACAGTCATGGATTGACTGCTTTTCAACCCCATCATAGACATGGTATGTCTACAATCTACTCGACCGACTTCTCGTACATACATTTCTCCCCAGACCACACGCGATCACGACTCCACACGAAATTTCGGGACGAAATTTTCTTAACAGGGGGAGAATGTAACACCTGGTCAAAAGGTCAATTTTCGCGCCAAATTTAAACTTCAAATAAATGTTATACGTTGGGAAGAATATTGGACACTCGAAAATGTCACCCGTTTTGGGTTTAAAACACGATTTTATTTAGTTGAGACAACGCAGAAACAAACATATAACTTAAATTTCAATAAAGTATTTTTATAAAATACTTTCACTAGAAAACATTTTGAGATAAAATAAATAAATTTTAGAATTTAAAATATTATTTTAATTTACGATCGGGTACAAAAATACGGGTATTTTGTACTGTGGTTGGAGACCACAGTCCCCAAAGTGGGGATCTGGAAATGGATAAAACCCACCTCCACCCATTTCATTCTTTCATTTTCATTTCATAAAACATACACCCACCCCCAAAACTCTCTCTATTTTCTCTCCTCATCACCCACCCTCCACCACCGCCGGCTACCGCCGCCGCCGTCGGCCACCATCACCGCCGTCATCATCATCAACAACAAAATCAACGGCAACAGCTCACCATCATCACCATCTTCATCTTCTTCATCATCATCATCTCCACCTCCTTCAATTTTTGATTTTTGTGGTAAGAAGCTTTAAAACCCTTTTTAAATACTTGTAAAGCTTTTATTAAATGCTAGAACGTTTGCTCAACGAAGATTTGTCCAAAAACCGACTCAAAAATGCGTTTTTAAACCCAAAAATACGAGCAGTTCATCGAACGAGCAGTTCGTCGAACGAGCCGAGTCGAGCTGCGAACCGAGCAGTTCGTCGAACGAGCCTGCGTAGTTAACTTCGGTAAAAACTGGGAAAACCACTTACCCTTGTGCGAATTCTCGTACAACAACAGCTACCACACCAGCATTAAGGCTGCACCCTTCGAGGCACTTTACGGTCGAAAGTGCCGGTCACCGATCTGTTGGACTGAGGTGGGGGATACATAACTCACCGGTCCAGAAATCATTCACGAAACAACTGAAAAGATCTTTGGTATACAAAACCGGCTGAAAGCCGCACGTTATCGTCAGAAAAGCTATGCTGACGTGAGACGCAAACACCTCGAGTTCCAAGTGGGAGATCGAGTTCTACTGAAAGTGTCGCCTTGGAAAGGCGTCATCCGTTTTGGCCAACGTGGGAAACTGAATCCCAGGTTCATTGGACCATTCGAAATCCTTGAAAGGATTGGTCCAGTGGCTTACCGACTGCAGCTACCTCCCGAACTCAGTAGCGTGCACCCTATCTTCCACATTTCTAACTTGAAGAAATGTCTGTCTGGTGAGACACTGATTATACCCCTCGATGAAATACACATTGACGACAAACTACACTTTGTAGAGGAACCCGCGGAAATACTGGACCGTGAGGTCAAGCGTTTGAAACAAAGTCGTATTTCCATTGTTAAAGTTCGGTGGAATTCGAGGCATGGCCCTGAATTCACTAGGGAACGGGAAGACCAAATGCGACTGAAATACCCACACTTGTTCACAGACTCTACTTCTACCGACACCGCGACTACAAGCTAATTTCGGGACGAAATTCTCCTAACAAGGGGAGAATGTAACACCCGCCAAATTAGGACTTTAATTAGTGCCTAAACTACTTGTAATTACGTGTATTTAGTTTTGTAATACTCTGAATATATGTAACGTTTTGGTGTAATTAGATACACGTTTACGCGATTTGCTGAATCGTACACTTAAGTTTCGGACGAGGTCCGACATTACTTATAATGGACGTTGGTGACAAAACCTTTAAATAATGTGGAATTATTCAAACAAACATTATTTGCATTAATATATTGTGAAAATATATTACACATATATCGTATCATTTAAAACACTCCAAAAGTGACGAAAGCACATGAAACACGCCCAACAAACGAGAATAACCCAAGTTATATTTTTATAATTCCTTATTAAGAGTTTTGATAAAACGCTCCATTTAAAACTATTACAGATAAACTTTAACTTAAAACGCGGAACAATATTTAATCAATCGCGGGACGTAATGCAACTGAGGAACGAGTTCACGAGACCGAGACCCAAGTTGGGTCGGCCAAACCCGCGGAGCCAACCCAACCCGCAACCCATGACCCACCCCTTATAACCTCCTTTTCTCCATTTTATTCCTCATTTCACCAAACACACCCACACTCTTTTTCTCTCAAAATTTCGGACCAAAAACAGCCCCAAATCGCCATAAAAACGCACCAAATCACGAGGCAACTCCACGAAGAAACGATCACCGCATCACGAGCTCCATCTTCATCTTCTTCGTTTTCGATTTTGAGGTATAAAATGTTAAAACTCTTTTAAATTACTTGTAAAGCTTCGTTTTACATGCTAGAACGTTTCCCCAACGAGTTTATGTCCAAAAACCGACTTAAAAAGCCAATTTTTAGAGTTTTTATGCGAACAGCCCGTCTCGCGAGTCGAGATTCGACTCGCGAAGCCATCCCGCGAATCGGAATCACCTACCAACCGAACTGACCCGCGAGTTGACCTGCGAGTCGAAGTTGACTTGCGAGTCGAGTTGCCCTGTGAACCGAACTGACCTGCGAGTCGAGTTGACCTGCGAGTCGAGTTCTCCCAGCTCGGTTCGCAGCCCACTTTGTCTTTCGAACATTCTGTAATAAAAAGCACTAATATGAACCAAGATTTAACACTTGATTTTTCACCGAAATTAGATTTCAAATGCGTTTTCGATAAAGCAATATAGTAGAAATAAAAATTTTCCAAGCTGACCTGGCAGCTCGACCCCAGCCAGGGGCTCTGCCCCTTGGACCCCGCCAGGGGCTGCCGCCCCTTGGACCCCGCTACCAGGGGCGCTGCCCCCGGACCCCCGTCATTAGATGTTGTAAATACTTTTCGCACTAAGTGTCAAACACTTACAAATAACGAAACCTAATTCAACGATACATATAATAATAACACTTTTGGATTATTATTACAAACCGTCACCAACGGGCCATACTTGTTTTTAAACTACATACGAATTACTAAACAAACACTTGGACATTTCCTAGTTGAGTGGATAACTAGCATGGGTGGTCTTTTAAGACACCAACTTATTTACTTTTTTACTTACAACCTTGTGCGTTTCGGACGCCAGAAGGTTTCAGGGTTCTGAGAACCGACATACGGACTTACATCCGCCTTACTTGGTTGATTTCACATACGCACTTACTAGACTCAGGTGAGTCTTACGGCCCCACTTTTACTGTTTTTATACTTTGGGGGAGATACTTAGCAACTGTTTTACATATGAACACAATGTACTGAACTGATTACTATACTTTTTACACATGTTGCATGAGTTACTTTTATCCACTGAAAGCCTCCTATCATAAGTTGTTTGTTATTGACTAAAGCGCGATTACTAGTAAATAAATCCATTTGGGATTGACAATCCCTGCCTGGGGTAGTAGCGCTACCACGGATTTCACCGTAGAAACAGGCATATTAGTTTTTGTTACTTTTGAGTGTTCGGATAGCACTCACGGGGGGTACGTTATGCTGTACTTGACTGTACCATTCACACTACACTGTTAAGCTTCTACTTGTGGGCTCATGGCACTTGTGATGATTTACTGATTTACTTACTTTGCTTGATAGCAATACAGGTACATACTTGTGGTTCATAACAATTATTTACTGTTAAACCTGTAAGATTCACCAACCTTTTTGGTTGACACTTTTTAGCTTTGTATCTCAGGTACACCGACGGAGTAGGATCACCCCTGGACACTAGCTAGAGTCGCATGATTTCTACTTTGCATTTAACGGAGATTCTTAGCATTATCTTTTGTATATTATGATTATGTAATAGAATCTCCCGCCATACACGTGGGCTCTAGGGAACTATATTTTTGTAACCGAAAAGACTACGTTTTCAAACATTTTATATATGGAAATGTAACTAATTTACAAACGTTGCATATAGATGTCGTTTGCTTTACTTTTGTGCTGTGATATTTGATTAGTAGCACCCCAAAGCTTGCTTCCGCCAACAGTGAAATTTGGGGGTGTTACATCACCCACCCTCCACCACCGCCGGCTACCGCCGCCGCCGTCGGCCACCATCACCGCCGTCATCATCATCAACAAAAAAATCAACGGCAACAGCTCACCATCATCACCATCTTCATCTTCTTCATCATCATCATCTCCACCTCCTTCAATTTTTGATTTTTGTGGTAAGAAGCTTTAAAACCCTTTTTAAATACTTGTAAAGCTTTTATTAAATGCTAGAACGTTTGCTCAACGAAGATTTGTTCAAAAACCGACTCAAAAATGCGTTTTTAAAGCCAAAAATACGAGCAGTTCGTCGAACGAGCCGAGTCGAGCTGCGAATCGAACCGAGCAACGAACCGAGTTGAGATTTCCAAATCTCAGTTCGTCGAACGAGCCGAGCCGAGCAGGGAACCGAGCCGAGATGCGAGTCGAACCGAGTATCGAACCGAGCCTAGCTGCGAGTCGAACCGAGTAGCGAACCGAGCCTAGCTGCGAGTCGAACCGAGCAGCGAACTGAGCAGCGAACTGAGCCGAACGAGCGAGCCGAACTGACCTGCTCTGCGAAATGAGTTTCTGCCCAACGATTCAACATTTGCATAACAAAAACTACACTTTTTACAACGATGACTTACGTACAAAAATTATATTTTTGTAAGATAGACAACGAAACGATTTTAATAATGATTTAATTGAGAATTATCATTATTACAAACTGCCACAAACGGACCGTACACAATTCTAAAACTAAACAACAGAAGTTTACTTTCACGACACGTTTAGTTAAACCGATTAGTATCTTACTCATATAACCTCACGTGTCTAGGGCACTAGGAGGTTACCATTCGGACAACACACGTATCGTAGGATCGCTGACAACTCACAGGTGAGTTTCATAGCCCCACTACTTCAACTGTTTTACTGTTTTCGGGGTGAAACACATGCTCAATAACTGTTTTCGAATTATATAAATAAACTTTTATAATTCACAATTATCTTTATTACTGCCATGAAATACGAATGTGTAATACTTAGGAATCACACCCATTATATTGTTGTAGAACAATATCACTACCTAACCTAGGGAGGTTACATTTGGACACTGTTGGATCGTTGAAAAACAATCACCCATACATAACTTGATTAAGTTATCACTATACTTTGGCCATATTGTCGCGGGACAATATTATCGAATAGACTAGAACTGGTTAGTTCTACCTAACTGGACAACAACTATACTTTTTTTTCACAGAATTAGTATTCTTTTAGAAAACCAAGACTGCCTACACATTCCAGGATTTCTAGGGTGGACTTGTACTTAAGTGACCGTCACCCAGAGACCTCAATATACTTGCTAGGATGGAGGCTAGGAGTATACGATAGTAAAGTACGATAGTATAATTCCTTATACTGTTATCAAACAACTAGGTGATGATTAATCATACCTAGGTTTATCATGCTGCACTTAATATCTAAGTATTGTATATACGTACCTAGATACACTGAACCACTTCCATGGGTTACACGATACTCTGTTAGATGCGTTTGTTGATTTGACATATTTATATATATATATATATATATATATATATATATATATATATATATATATATATATATATATATATATATATATATATATACCTACTTGTACACTATCTCGAGCACTTGGTGCTACCTACAAATTACTTATGTATATTGATATACATACGCTGATACAAACGCTGTTACTCTAAGTCGGGCATGTCGTGGTACTGCCGGCTCTCAATTACTAAGTCGGGCATGTCGTAGTACTGCCGACTCTCATTTACTAAGTCGGGCATGTCGTAGTACTGCCGACTCTCATTTACATACGTTGCGTGGGAGCAATGTTGTTCGAGATCACGGTAAAGTGATTCAAAACGAGATCACGGTAAATTATTCAGTGATTCAAAACGATATCGTGGTAAAGCGATACAAAACACGGGATCTGCGAGATTACACTCGAGATTATTGGTGGAGCAACGGATCGGCGAGCTTACACTCGAGATCGTTGGCTCGGTATTCGGATAAATACTTATTGCGGGACCACACTTATACGTTGCTGGAGGCAACACACTAGGCCAAGTGGCACGTTAGCACCTTACTATTGAATAAGTAATATTGTTACTTGTTATTATATAACGTGGTCATACGCATACTTGATTTGTACTTAGGCATGTAGTGCCTCACGTCTGTAGACTTACTTATACCTGATAGGTATTTAGGCATGGACTGCCGCTTTCTGTATGTACTTAAGTACACACCACGGTTACTTAGGTATTAGATACCTCGTTAGACGTATACACATTGATGTTACAACTTTATAACAATACAAATCAAGATCATAGTTTTTGAACTACTTTTAAACATACAAGGTTTATACTATTGTTTTCAACTAACGTACCTATGAACTCACCAGCTTTATAGCTGACTCGTTTTAGCATGTGTTCTCAGGTGCCCAGCAGGATTAGGATTGCTACAAGATTATGCTAGCTCGAGTCGCATGTTTTCAAACATTTGGGACTACTTTGCATAACTTTTGTATTTCTACTTATGTATTGGGACACATTTTGCGAACTCGCAAACATTGTAAAACTATTATTTTGGCAATGTAATAACTGTATTTTCAAACGTCTCATTTAGAGTCGTTCATTATTTACCTTTGTGCTTGTGATATTTGATTTGGTAACACCCGACCGCTTCCGCAACCTGAAATTTGGGGGTGTTACAACTTGGTTGTGAACGGCTCCCATGGTTTCGGTGATGTCCTCCTGGTCTAGGTACATTTGTGCAACCCGGCCTTGAGCCAAGTGCATCCAGTTTTGGTAAGTTTCGTGCTGCTCAGCTTCCACATCATCCAGTCGCCTTTCATGACGATAGATTCTAGCAGCGAGCACAGGTATGGTAAGGTGAGGAGGTTCATCGGTGTGTAAGGTGTGTTCTAGGTCTAGATCCTGCGAGGGAATTGGTATGTCCTCATCTGATCTCCAGGCGCAGAGAGTATAAGGTAACCAGTTCCGTCGAGGGGTATTGGTCCGACGGCGGGCTTGGTTGAGTGTGGAAGTAGTAGGGTTACGAGGAGGGTATGGGCTAGCTTGTGTTGGCCTAGTATTTCCCAATCCTAAGCGAGAGTTGCGTGATCTCGTACGAGAGTGGGAAGAAGAGGGTGTAGTTGCATTGGGATTTGTTGCCATTTTCTGTGGCAAGGAATTTAGTATACGTAAGGTTACATATGAAAATATAATAACCTAGCACATAAGCACGTATAAGGGTTGGTCCCGTTCTATCCTCGGTTCACATTACTACCGTATTCTCATTCACTATAACCGTTTCAGGTCTTGCATCGATTCTCCTTTAATTGTACATAGTTGATCATGCTATGTTAAATTAAATTCAAATGATGCAATTGCTGAACCAATCATATCAAACAAGGAATACTAACCTAACGGTCATAGTCTAGGTCACTAATGCAATCCTAGTTCGCTATAACATTAGGCTCTAATACCAATCTGTCGCACCCCCAAAACATGTGGTCGGCGCCCCCATGACACCTCATGTTTCCGCTGCCACATGTTTTGGGGGTGCGACACAAAACAAAACCCCCTTCAAAAGTTTTAAAACCCTAGCTAGATTATGAAAGATAATTAAACTTCCTAAACTCCCATACCCGTTGTAGTTTGAAGAACGACACACCTGAGTCATACGTACCACTTATTAACCTTTTTAGGCCTGTCAGTAGTATACAGCTTAGGATTCCCTTGCTCTATAAAATTTAAAACACCCTGGAGCATCCCGGTTGGCTGGATCAACAACCGGACTAAAACCCGTCCGACCGCTGGGAGCGCATCAGTGTCGCAGGGTAGTGTCGCAAGTTGTGTTGCAATCCTGTGTCGCAGTTCAAGTTTCAATCAAGATTCCCAATTAGCGACACAAATGCTTGTGTCGCAGCCTATGTCGCACACTATGTCGCTAGCTTGTGTCGCACCCTTGTGTCGCAATCCAATCAAAATCAGAAAACCCTAATTAGCGACACAAAGCTTATGTCGCAGCTTGAGTCGCAAAGTCACGAAACCAACCGCACAGAAACCCTAAAATCGCACGAATTCGAAACCCTGATGGATTTCGACGAACACCAAACGAACGGAACTCAGGAATACTTCCAGAAAACAAAATCTTCAAGCAATCAAACCCAGAAAACACGATCAAACTCTAAAACCTTCACGAATCGATCGAAAAATGAACAAAAACATGATCCAATACCACGTAATCCGAAGATTGTGGCTCTGATACCACTTGAAGGTTCCCTGTCGCGACTCCTATCGGTCGGTCGGATTTGACTCCGGTCGTTGTTCCAACAGCAATAGAAGCGGCAGACAGTGAGTTTTAAATTTATATGAGCTGGGGCTCAAACTATAAGTACTACCTACCTTGGCAGCAAGCAGTAAGTATAACTCGAGGTCGTTCTTAAATCGGAGCGAATTGAAATAAAGCGGGTCACCAAAGATTATGGTCGCAATTAGGATGGGGGTAGGTAGATAGATTTTTGAAGGTTTTGTTTTATAATTATCTTAAATGCAGAAAGGTAAATAACGAGAAATGAAATTAGGGTTTAAGCAGACAGGTAGAGATGTAATTGCTGAAACTTGGATAATTAGGGTTTCGGGATGATGTTCATTATAAAATTGATTGGAGATTTACCAGATAAAGCGTAGACATACTTTTGGTGTAAACACTAGGACCCTACGTTCAGGTGAAACCCTAGAAACATATGTCACTGGAATCCTAGGTTATCATGATTCTGATCAAATCAGGCTGTTTTCAAACCCTCCTGAGCCTTTGCTTAACTAAGACAAAGTCACCCTAAATGTTCTAGGGATCAGGCATAAGGCAACAGACCGCAATTGTATTTACTGACCTTTCTTAACACCTAATCGTCTATTTACTTTTATTATAGCAAATACTGATTGTATCCTGTGTATGTTAAACTATTGGTGTGATTAGGGTTTTGCATGTCTAGGTATATGATTGACACTACCATGTATTGTTTCTATTGAAGCACATACTTAACCATCATAAATATAGACCCTCCTTTACAGTCAGGCGTTCATCCCTAGGAATAATCACGGTGTACAGGGCAATTAGGCATTTCCACAGTGTTCCAAACCCTAGATGTACTGACGGTGTACTGGGCATTTAAGCATTTCCACAGTGTTCCAGATCTTAGGTGTACTAACGGTGTACAGTGCAACAAGCATTTCCACAACTTTGATTCCTAGACCACAGTTCTAGAAGGATCACTTCTAGGTAATTCACGATGAAACAATCCATGGCATTTCCTTAGCTTCCACGTATTTGTACTCCACACGAGGTGTTTCCAACGCTATACGAAGTACCGTGCCTTTTAAAGGAAATTTCATAGTTTCATACTGTAACTGGAGATAACTATATATTCATAGTATTAGGGTTGATCAGATCCTATCCAAGGCAACAGTCACGTGAAAGTCTTGAAAGGGTGATGAGAGACTAGATCTATATTCAGGATAAGCTTAACCAGATACACAGCATAACAATTTCCAATCGTATAAATGAAACATTAATTTAACATCATCCCTACTCCTAATATCTACATTTCAACAATCACAATATTAAACTACTCTATAAACATGGCAATATGCAGAATACAAACTGAAATAACATAAAGCACAAGCATTATAACAGTAAGTAAAGTTTAGATATCACCGGGAATACAGCAGCGTAATACTGAGGATTACAAATAGTCTGAACTTGAAAAGCTCGTTACAACAAGATTACCAAGCTAAAACTTCCTCTAGACTCGAACCGTAAGCTCAACCCTAACCTTTCTCCTCTAACTCCTAAGAGTAGTGCTAGAGAGAGAAAGTGAAAGAAACTGAGAGAAATGAAAATGAGAGAAATGTGAGAGTGTGTGAATGTGTTAAGGTGTGTAGAATGAGGAGGGGTGACCCCCTATTTATAGGCAAAACTCAAAAATCAGCCGTACAACTCGCGAAACAGCACGTACAAGCAAACGAAGCACGATACGGGGGCAGGGGGGCCGTATACAGCCTTGGTAGGGCCGTATATGGTGTTTACATGGCCGTATACGGTCTCTGTGGGGCCGTATACGGTTCCCAGGGCCGTATACGGTGTCTGTCTGATTTCGTTCGTTGCTTAAAACGCGCGTATCTCCTTCGTTATACGTCCGTTTGACCTGATTCTTTGGCCTGTGTCTTCGTAATTCCGTTACGCTTCTAATGATGCCAACTTCACTGAAATTGGATGTGTATAGCTCAAGCATAGCCGAAATGACTTTATAGGGTCTGATACTGCTCAGTCTTCTCCGTTCTTTATCCGATTTGCATGATTCTTGATTTTCCCATCTCGATTTTACCTATTTTATCATATGATGAAGTTAGAATGTGATCTATATAAGGTAAATGAGGCCGGAGGATTTTGTGCACGTTTATTCGCCCTGATTTGCTTGTTATTTGGACGTTTTAGGTGATTTTTGCAGCAACGCTTATATTTAGACCACTTTAGTGAATTTTAGTCAATAATTATCATTTTGGAATGTTTTCACTAAAGTTACGTCCAAAAAGTGCGGAATATTGCCCTTAAAAACATGACTATTTGAGTTACATCAAGTTATCCCATACTTAGGCGTTGCTTGTCCTCAAGCAACACTCAGTTAGAAAAACATTTAAAATTTGGTTTTTAAGGGGCGAGTCAAAATAATTTCAAAATGATACCACTTCTAATATGATTAAGATTGTTTAAGAATAAGGGAAAGGATAAGATGATCCTTTCAGAAGCAAGAAGCAATTATCATCAAGTATACTACCAATTCTCGTGATCTTGGAGTACACATGACTAGGCGATCTCACTAAAGGTGGTCACTCAATTCACTCAAGGTGTATCGGGTTCCCTAACAATCTAGAACAAATGAAATCGCTCAAATAAGCCAGTCATGCAGCACTCATCGTCATAAGCTTGGTCGAGAATCGGATCTCCACCACTTAGGTGAGGACGGTGCTAACTATCCCAAGACATTCAACGGGTGGTAGTGTTTGGTGAGGTTTAAGGGTATGGGTAGTGGTGTATGTTTTGTTGTAGGGGTTTGACTCATCTTAAAACTCAAAGATAGTGAAAAACTTTATTTCAGAACGGAACGGAGGATTTTGTAGCTGCTCGTCTTCTATCGAATTTTCCTTGAGAAGGTGATACTTGAAGCACTCAGCTTTATTTGATGGAACTATTTCTTTTTCTTTTCTTGATTTTTCTACTTTTTATTTTTCTTTTCTTCTTCAGAACTTCTTTGCCAGAGAATTTCTAAGGATATTTTATGTTGATTCCTTCAGAAATCCTTTTCGGAACTATGATCTTTGATCTTGATCTTCAATTTCTTTTGTCGTGCCAATTTTTTGCACTTTTGACTTTTTAGAGTACACAGAAGAGGAAGAATTTAGAGCATATTTGAAGAGGATGTTCCAAAAGATGTTTTTCACGACCTTAGAAATTCTAAGATAAGGTTTTGGGAATTTTGGTTGAGTGGGGGTTTAGTACGAGGGTTTTTACGAAATGAAAGGTTTAGGCTCAACAGGGTTTACTAGGCGGATCATCGATACTGGAAATAAGTATCGGAAGGGTTTTGGGCTAGAAGAGATATGTAAGAATTGGGTTTAAATCCTAAGGAATGTCAAGGTCATCTAGCTGCACCTATACCGCGTACGGTACACACCAAAGTGGTCTTGAAACGTATGTCTGGAGCAAGTTCTAATTCAGAGATGCAAGCATCGGCACACACAAGAAATGAAAGTGAAGCATTAAAGATGAATGCTTTTAGGCTCAAGATACCTCACTACAAAATAGGGTTGTATGTGCCTAGCCATGCTCCTTTTAGATTATTGTTTCTTGCTCGAGAAATTTCTACCTTATTTTCCCTATATTCCAAAATACCTTACTCATATTTCGAGAATGATTCTTTTCGAAAGTATTTAACTCAAAAACTTAGAGTTTAGTTTCATAATTTAACTCATAATTTTAATTTTTTTGAAAAAAATTTTGAAAAATTTTATTTGAAAGAGTTCCTTTTGGGAAAACATTTTCTGAGTAATGCTATTTTGGACATAAAAATCGCCTAAAATTATCCAATGTATTCTATACCTTGCTATCCCACACTTAGAGGAACATTGTCCCTAATGTTCTCTTGAGTTGAGTTTTTACTGGAGGTAAAATCCCACACTTAGAGTTTGAACATGTAATAAAATGTTTCTTGAGTGTTAAATTTTTGGGTTTGAATCCCACACTTAGTGATAAGCTCAGGATAGGGTATAGAATATAACAAGCTAACAAGACAGAATTTATGTGATCATGAAATGGATAGAAGGTTAAGAAACTCCCCAGATAACGTTTTGAAGCATGTGAAATTTTGCAGGAGAGAGAGAGTCGAAGCGAGCTTTCTTCTACATTCTTCTTGAAGGACAGCAAGCTTCATACGGGGTTATCCGTTGTCATGTATCCAACGTTATCAGAAATCAACTTCAATTCTTTTAAGTAGGGATCCTCATGGTGTAGAATCCCATACTTTAGGTTTTGAAGAAGTTGGAGTGATTTTGATAAGTATTTGTAATGTGGGAAGCGATCCCACACTTAGTTCTTTGAAGTGCTTGGATACAAGGAAGTTTTGAGAAGAACGAGATCCCTCCATAAGATGTTGAATGTTCCGCAGTCTGCAAATATTGAAAACTGGTTCGGGTTGCCTTTTGACTTCACGGATTTTCTTCTTGAAAGTGCGTCATCTCGCCTTTTTCCACGTTCATACATCACAACATTTCTACTTATTTGACAGAAAGAAAATAAAACATAATAAGTAAAAGCATAATGTAAATACGGATAGAGTGGTCAACCAACTAGTGGCTGATACAAATAAGTTCCAAAAGTAAGGTACAACAGTAGCCAAACAAACACAAGATAATAATAGTAATAATGTCTGAAACCAAAGTCAAATGATGCAAATGGGGTAGAACTATGAGGCTGGGGATCCCTGGTCAGGAGCATCAGTATGCTGAGTAGGAGCTGGTGCTGCAGATGGTCCTGCGACTGACTGCTGGCCACTAGATACTCTCTGTCCCTGTTCTTCAGCATTGATCAGTTTGAGCCGAATCAATATGTCTCTGAGGGTAGCTGCTGGCAGTCTCATCGGATCAGTGTAGCCCCACTCTAGCAAAATAGCCGAAGTAATCCCTGCTTGCTCTAGTAAGGTCATGTAAGCCTGACGTAGCATGCTCTCTGTCGGTACAGCTGAGGAAGAGATCGGTCCCAAGTTTAATAGCATCCCGGAAGTGTCAAAAGATACAGCATCCGTGCCCAAGTAGACTGTGTCAGCACGGTAATATCCACTGGCGACTGGCTGGGCAGGATGAGAAATCACAGGTGCATAAATTACTGGCTGAACTACCGGTATCTCGGTCTCAACTGACTGGACCTGCTCTGGTACTGGTGTGGTCCGGATAGCGGGTGATGGTGTATGTGTGGTATGTGATGGGATGGATGTATGTGGTGGTGATATGGCTGGTGGTGGTGGACCGCATCGGTACATGTAAGGCTCTGGGTCAGGAATACCAAGTTTCCTGGATATCTGATGGGAATGGCTAACCTGAAGAGCATGCAAAAGATAATAATGTGTCAGCGAGGTCACTGGATCTGTGTAGTGAACAGTAGCCTGAGCTGGTGGCTCGGCTGTCTCAGCTCCTCTATACGGGACACTAGCATGAGTAGTAGGTGCTCGGGCTCTATCAGATGGGTCATCCTCAGTATCTGCAACAGGTGAGGATCCTCTAACACACTTCCCAGGGAGACGACATCCTGGAATGATCTGTTTGGTTTTCTTCCATAGGCACTGTCTCTGCTCATCTACCTTAACAAGATGGATCAACTTGCAGTAGTCCAAGTTGAATGGCAAAGAACGAGAACAAACAGTAAACTCCTCAGTGTGGGCCTCAGTCAACAATCCCATACTATACAGCAATCTAGTAATAATCGACCCCATGAACATGTGCCTATCCATGTCTGTCTCACCCCCAAGTCTCTCAGCGATCAAGAAAGCAACATTCAGATTCTTTCCTCCTATGATTGTTTCCATGAACTTCAACTCTTCGGCACTCACAGCACCACCTTCCTTCTTTCCAAATATAGAACATGCTAACAACTTGTGAAGGATGTGATGAACCAGCTTGATGAAAGTGGATGACTTAACACAGCTCCTAAAGTTTGATCCTGCTAAATCCATCCAAATATCCTTGTGGTTCCTGTTTGGTAGGCTGGAGATGTCTTGAACACTGTTTCTGAACCATGCAGAGTTGACCTGAGACTCTGTATATAAACCAAGATACACTCCCAAGTCGGCAACTGAGATATGATGAATCTGATCCTGAAACCTGAATGAAATCTTTCTTTTGTCGGATACGCTCATTTTTGGATTCAGCTGGTAAGTCATCATGAACTCTATCACTACTTCTCGGTATGCATACTCATCTATATCGAAGAGACGGAGAAAGGCATTGTTCACTTGACCATCGGTCTCATACATCAACAAACTCTTCAACTCATCCCTGATCCCTAGCTTAATCATGTCTTTCCATACCACATACCGATTACTGCCTATCGGTCGCTGCAACCACTGGCGAATGAGTGACCTATTCTTTGAAGATTTGGCCAAGTAGCTGAGTGAGGGTGGGCAATTATCCATCTGTGACAAAAGACAAGAAAAGATTAGGCCATAATAGTGGCGTATTAATGGATATGCTAAAGTGTTTCCAGATTTTTAGAAAAAATTGGAAATGTAGGCTTTAGAAATGGGCATATCCAGAAATTTTAAAATTGCTAAACCTAACCGCAACCAATCACAAATCCAAAAACTTTTATCAGCTTATGTCTAACTAAGGGTAAGTGGCACAAAGCTTCAAGTTCCTAGCATAATCAAAGAAAGTCAACAAGGTACCTAACTTAATTATCCCAAGCACTAAAAACTTAATTACTTCATGTTTATGGTTAATCAATCTAAATGAGATTAAATCCAAGGTCATATAATTACCTCAAGTAAATCAATTAATCATAAAAGGGCATATTACCAATTAAATATGCAATCCAATATTCCGCAATTTCCAAAAGACATAAAGCTTTATTCACATGATTTCAAGCAAAAAAATGGAAGTAAACTTATTTGACAAAATGGTAGTTATTAGAAAATGGCGTCTTTGTTGGTTTCATTTCAAAGTCATACACTCTATTAATTAAAGTGATAAACTTTAAAAATGATTAAATGAACCGAAGCTTGTTTTGATAATCTTGTAAGCTTTTTAAGTTTAGAAAAGTCATAAACATGGTTTAAGAATAAAAGTTTTAAGTAAAAATGATGTTTATGATGATTTTATCAAAAATGAGCTTACTTTAATTACCAAAAACTAGCTTAATCATTTTCTAATTGCAAATGATCAATAAAAACATGTTAACCTATCATATTTAAGCATAACTCAATCAACAAAAGTCAACATAAGCAATTAATCAACCAAAAAGTCAAACTAGCCATAGTTCATCCAAAAAGTCAACACTTTAATCTTCAAACTTGCAATTAAGCCAACAAATCACTAGATTAAGTTTGTAATCATGTTAAGCATCAAGATAAGCATGAAATAACACTAAAGATTGCAACTTTTAACCATGAAATCTATGAAAATGAGTTACAAGCCCTAATTTTTAAAGTTTCATGAAAATCACAAAATTAGGTCAAGAATTACCTTAAACTTGATGTAGTGATGTTGTGGATGCAAGAAAGATCATAAAATGATGAATTTTGAGCTTAGAATCATGCAAAATGGTTGAGTAATGGAGATTTGGTGGTGATGGGGTGTAGGCCAACGGTTTTGGAGGGGAGAGGAGGAAGAAGATGAAGTTTTTTTGTGTTTTGTCTTATGTGTGTGGCCACAAGTTCCTTTTATACCCCTTTCAAACGTACGCGATTTTAAAATTCGCGAAAGATACGAAACATACAAGTAAAATTTCAAAGTTTAAAAATTTTTAATAAAACAATTTTAAAAAGTATGTTCGAAATTTTCTGAATCTTTACGCGCAGTCTGAAAAGATATTGCGAATCGTACGCGAAATCGTATACGTTTTTATTTAAAACAAGACAATCTTTTTGTGTTCTTTAAAATTCAAGACAAATTCAAAACTAATTTTTCAAAATTTAAAAATAAACTTTTTCGAACTTTATGAAAATGTCTGAAATTCGTTACTGTGTTGCGCGAATTTGAATTTTAAAAAAACGTTTTCTTGTGTTTTTAAATGCAAGCTTTTAAATTTAAAAATAAACTACTAATATTACTTATCCTAAATACTTAAAATAAGACTAAATTAACTAAAGTTTGGGTTGCCTCCCAAAAAGCGCTTGATTAAAGTCGGTAGTGTAACACCCCCAAATTTAATGATTTGCGGAAGCTTGATTTGGGTGTTACTAATCAATAACAAAGCACAAAGATAAATAGCAAACGACTCTATATGCGTCGTTTTAACAAAATATATTGATAACTGAAATGTTTACAACATTTAAAGCTTTACATAGCTCGAGTTAAAATAAAATGAGATTTCAGTACATAAGTACTTGTACAAAATATACTAATGCAAGAAAATCTCAATCGTCTGTATGCTGACTCGAGCTAAATCCTGAACCAGAAACATCCTACTGCTGGGTACCTGCGATATATGCTAAAAGGTCAGCTATAAAGCTGGTGAGCTCACAGGTTTGAAATCAAGTAATATCGTATGAACCGCAAGATTTAAATATTGAATTGCATCCAGCAATTAAATAATGAATTGCATCCAGCAATTAAATGATAATCATCGTGTATACAGCCATGAGCACATAGTTGAGCTTAACTCGAGGGCCGGGTCCCCTATAGAGAATTCCGGGCGAGGTGCCTCCACGAATGCCTAATCAACATTCGTCTTCCCAAATATTAGTACGTTCGTTTACCCGGTTAGTGCTTGCTAACCCGAACGAGGAGGGTCAATCCTATATGGTACCATATACTAATATTCACGCTACAACGTATTAACAACTATGCTGACGGAGGACTTCAAATGATTAGTTTCGAAAAACTCATGTAGTATATGAAAAGTTGGTACTTGCGTTCACATGTTAAAAGTTTGAGCAGTATATCACACCCCTGAGTAA
The DNA here is from genome assembly GCA_949592205.1 of Helichrysum umbraculigerum. Lineage (NCBI taxonomy): Eukaryota > Viridiplantae > Streptophyta > Magnoliopsida > Asterales > Asteraceae > Helichrysum > Helichrysum umbraculigerum. The sequence goes on along the minus strand of CATIUR010000004.1, from coordinate 27,942,762 downwards.
AACAGTAAAAAGAGGGGCTATGAGACTCACCTGAGTCTGAAAGCGTTTAAACAAACGTGAGTTGATTAGCCGAAATGAAGTCCAAAGACTTGTAACCTGAGGGTGTCCACGACACGCGATGGTTATAAATATGATTGGGTATCTCAAAAGATCACCCCCGTAGTTGTTCGTCCAACTATAATGTCCAAATCTCCACTATTTGGTTGATATGTTTACGTGTTTGAAAAGTGTACGACCCGTTGGTGACGAGTTTGAAATAATAAACTTCAAGTATTATTACCAAGTTATTGATGTTTTGCACTTACAAAAGTGTCCCAAAGTGTTTTATAAGTCGTATCGTATAAGGATTTGAGGTTGTAAAAGTTCGACACTTAGTGAAATTTAAGTTAGAAAATCTGCTGTTTTATGCGACACTATATGCGTCACTTACATGTTCTATGCGTCACTGAGATAGTGTCGTGTATCATCTTATGCGTCACTTACGAAGTGACGGGTTCCGTAACATTGCGGCACTCAAGCAGTGTCGTATAAGAGAATGATTTTCTAACATTTAGGCGTCACTTGAGAAGTGACGTGCAATATAGCGACACTAAAGAAGTGTCGTGTAAAATAGTATGGCGGCACTAAGTGTGACACCCGGTCAAAATAACCCGAAATTAGCTCCTAATTTAAACTTTTAAAACACGTAATTACATACGTGTCAGTACTCAAGTACACAAGTATTATATATATATGTATATATATAAACCGAAACGATTAATTAATAATCGCAAATACACGAACCTAACAAAACGTAGAAACTCAAAATGAAAGTGGGTGAAAAACATTTTCAAACAAAGTATTATTATTGGGAATAATAACTACGTACTCCGAAAATTATTTAAATACATCTTAGATACTGAAAACTATCCGTATGTTTTTGGTAAAACAAAGATACATTTTTATACCCTGTTAAAAGTATTTTTATAAAATGCTTTGATTAAAAACGTATACGAAATAATATTTAGAAAATTTTCATTTTTAAATATTACACTACATTACGATCGGGTACGCAAACACGGGTCGAAAATTACCCATCTACCTCAATAATTGAGGCCGGTTATAATACCCGACCTCAATTATTTTCACACACACGCACACATTCTCTGATCTCTTTCTCTTCCTCTGCACTTGGAATACATTGAACGTAATACATTGAACGTAATTAACTTGACGAACAACTAAACAAACGAATTATTACGCGTACACTTACAAATATATAATCTCACGTGTTTAGGACACTAGGGGATTACACTTGGAATACGTGCGCACTTTAGGATTGCTTGCTCAACAGGTGAGTCTCACTACCCCTTTTTACTGTTTTACTTTGGGGGAGATGCATCACTTGTTTACTAAATGTATTGTTACTGAATATACTTGTTTACTGTATGTACTTGTTTACTGAAAGTGATTGTTTACTAAGATTACTTGAATTACTAAATACATTTACAAATGTATTGTTTTACAAAAATGTATTATTTTACTGATTTGAATACAAGTACAAAATGTATTGTTTTAACAGACTTTAATACTAATACAAAATGTATTATTTTACAAACTATAATACAAGTACAAAATGTATTATTTTACTGATTTGAATACAAGTACAAAATGTATTGTTTTACCGACTTTAATACTAATACAAAATGTATTATTTTACAAACTATAATACTAGTACAAAATGTATTATTTTACTGATGTGAATACAAGTACAAAATGTATTGTTTTACCGACTTTAATACTAATACAAAATGTATTATTTTACAAACTATAATACTAGTACAAAATGTATTATTTTACTGATGTGAATACAAGTACAAAATGTATTGTTTTACCGACTTTAATACCAGTACAAAAGGTATTATTTTACAAACTATAATACAAGTACAAAATGTATTATTTTACCGACTTTAATCCAAATACAATGTATTAATTACCGACGTATTGCCTTACTGAACTGCATGAGTTTCTATTTAATCCAATGAAGTCCTCTGATTATAGTCGTCAGTTATAAGATAAGCGCGAATTTTAGTATATGGATCCATATGGGACAGACAATCCCCGCCTGGGGTGGTAGCTCCACCACGAACCGCACTAGTATAAACAGGCGTTTCTTATTCGTTTCATATGAGTATTTTTGGATTAGTACTCACGGGGGCAAAATTACTGACGTGTTAAGCTTCGACTATAATGGCTCATGACATGGCAATAAATTGACCGACTACACCGACTTTACTATGTTTGTGAAATACTATTTTACTAAATTACTACTGTTGTACAATTATACTTTACTGTTTTACTGATTGTAAACGTTTTACTTACTGATTTACTCAACTGCTTATTACTGTATACTATAAACCTGTGAGATTCACCAACCATTTTGGTTGACCTCTTAGTGATGTATTCTCATGTGCACAGCAACAGTAGAGTTGCTCTGTAAGGATGGCCGCAGGATATGCTAAGCTAGAATGAGTCGCATGCATAAACACTTGAAGATTTTATTGGCATAATCTTTTGTACTTTGATTATGTGTTTAAAATCTTTTGATTAACTTTGCGAACTCGCAATGATGTATTACTTATAACTTAAAACCTTGTACTACTTTTGTTATATTGTAATGTATTTCTAAAACGTCTCATTTAGAGTCGTTTGCTTGTACTTTGGTGTTGTGATATTTGATTAGTGACACCCAAAACTCGCTTCCGCAAAGCATTAAATTTGGGGGTGTCACACTAAGGGAGTGACGTTAAGTAGTGTCGGGTAATATAAAAGGCGGCACTAGAGAAGTGTCGTTATATAGTTTATGCGTCACTATGGAAGTGACGGTATGAGGTTCGAGTGACGTCATCGGTAGTAACCGGACGTCACTTGTTTCTACTGAAAGTGTTAGGCTTCTACGGACAATAGCGACACTTAAGGAGTGTCGCATGTTTCTACCGAAAGTTATATGCTTGCGTCACTACCGAAGTGACGGTATGTGTGTGATAGCGACACTTAAGTGACGCTATTACTGTTTTTGGCATTCCTGCGACACTTAAGGCTGTTCGACGGATTTCGAGCAAAAATCATGTTTTCGGGTTTCCGATCGTTCCAATATTTTTACCCAACCCTTATAGGGACATTATAAACATAAACAAACAACTAGAAAGTGAAAACAATAGAAATCGTGAGATGTCGGGATTTGTCGGAAACTTACAAAGTGTCGGATGAGAAATCCGAAAAGATAGGATGATAGATCGTGATGCGGTGGTCGTTTTCTTCCAAAAGAGTAGTATGATCCAAGGCCGTTTGATGTTGTTATTTTGCGATTTTGTGAAGTTTTTAGTGATGGTGGTGGTTGGAGAGAAAGAGAGAAAAAGAGAGTGAGAGAGAGAAAGAGTTGAGTGAAATGAGAAGAAAGAGAAGAGGAATGGGAGGTTATCCTCCCATTTTTCGTCCCGCGTTTCCGCTCCGTGCGGTGTTCGTTTGCTCCGTCGTTTAAACGTTAAATAATTGTTTTAAATATTAATTGGTACATTTTAAAATACAAATTATTACGCGATATTTTATTTAAATATTTTACTAATCACTTTATATTTGAATTATAAAAAGGTAGGTTAATTTGTTTGCGCGTTTTACATTTTAAATTATGTAAGTTTTGGGTTGTACGATACGAATGAATACGAAATATTATTATAATAATATTTTTGACGTAACAACGTTATTTAATAAAATTAGTCACCAACGTCCGTATAAAATTGAATCGAAATACATTCGATTTAAATTGTGTACGATTTAATCAAATCGCATATTCGTATATATTCAACAATATATATAATTCGATACATTAATTAGCCTAACAAGGAACTAATTACATGTATTAACATATGATTAGGCACTAATTACTAGTCCTAATTTGGCGGGTGTTACATTCTCCCCCTGTTAGAAGAATTTCGTCCCGAAATTTAGCTCGAAGTCGTGTTTGATGTGGAATCAGTGAAGAGTTGAGGATATTTGAGTCGCATTTGGTCTTCCCGTTCCCAGGTGAATTCCGGACCACGCCGCGAATTCCATCTGACCTTGACGATGGGAATACGACTTTGTTTCAGTTGTTTGACCTCACGGTCCAATATTTCAGCGGGTTCCTCAACGAAATGAAGTTTATCGTCAACACGAATTTCATCTAATGGAATAATAAGTGTCTCATCAGACAGACACTTCTTCAAGTTTGAAATATGAAAAGTAGGGTGCACGCTGCTGAGTTCGGATGGCAGCTGCAATCGATAAGCTACGGGGCCAATCCGTTCGAGGATCTCAAAAGGCCCGATGTATCTGGGATTCAACTTCCCGCGTTTGCCAAAACGGATGACGCCTTTCCAAGGCGATACCTTTAAGAGAACTCGGTCCCCAACTTGGAACTCGAGTGGTTTGCGTCTCACGTCAGCATAACTTTTCTGACGATCACGTGCGGTTTTGAGTCTGTTTTGGATTTCCACAATTTTCTCAGTGGTGGCGTGAATGAGTTCAGGACCAGTGAGTTGACTATCTCCCACTTCAGTCCAACAGATCGGTGACCGGCACTTACGACCGTACAGTGCCTCAAAAGGTGCAGCCTTAATGCTGGCATGATAACTGTTATTGTATGAGAATTCGCACAACGGTAAATGTCTTTCCCAGTTTGTACCGAAATCAACTACGCAGGCTCGTAGCATGTCTTCCAGTGTTTGAATGGTTCGTTCACTTTGGCCATCGGTTTGAGGATGGTACGCGGTACTCATATCAAGACGGGTACCCATAGCTTTCTGAAGTGATTGCCAAAAGTGAGAAGTGAAACGGGCATCTCTGTCAGAGATAATTGAGACTGGAACACCGTGATGAGAAACGATTTCCTTGATGTAGATTTGTGTAAGGCGTTCCATTTTATCGTTTTCTTTGATTGCCAGGAAATGAGCAGATTTGGTGAGACGATCGACGATCACCCAAATGGTATCGCAACCGCTCGACGACTTGGGTAGTTTGGTTATGAAATCCATGGCAATTTGATCCCATTTCCATTCAGGGATTTCAGGTTGTTGGAGTAAACCAGGAGGTTTCTGATGTTCGGTTTTGACTTTCGAGCAAGTAAGACACTTGCTGACATAAGTGGCGATTTCGGCTTTCATGTTTGGCCACCAATAAAATTCCTTGATACCGTGGTACATCTTATCGGATCCCGGATGGATAGAATATTTAGACTTGTGAGCCTCGTCCATCACCAAGTCTCGTAGGTTTCCGAAATTAGGCAACCAGATTCGGTTTGAGAAATACCTAATCCCGTTAGATTTGATTTCAAATTGTTTGTCGATGCCCCGCAAGGCTTCATTTTTGATGTTTTCCGGTTTCAGGGCTTCGATCTGAGCGGTATGAATTTGAATGGTAAGATCGTTATGAATGGTCATACTGAGGGCTCGGACTCGAAGTGGTTTTGATCGTTCCTTTCGACTGAGGGCATCGGCTACAACATTAGCCTTCCCTGGATGGTACTTGATCTCGCAATCGTAATCGGTAAGCAACTCGACCCATCGACGTTGCCTCATATTGAGATCCTTCTGATCGAAGATATGTTGGAGACTTTTATGATCGGTAAAAATGGTGCACTTAGTGCCGTAGAGATAATGTCTCCAGATTTTGAGAGCAAAAACGACAGCTCCAAGTTCGAGATCGTGAGTGGTGTAGTTCTTTTCATGAATTTTCAGCTGTCGTGAGGCATAGGCAATAACTTTGTCTCGTTGCATCAGTACGCAACCAAGACCTTGGTGAGAAGCATCGCAGTATACCACGAAGTCATCGGTGCCTTCGGGTAAGGATAGAATTGGAGCACTGCAAAGCTTTTGTTTCAAAAGTTGGAACGCTGACTCTTGTTTTTCGGTCCAATCGAACCTTTTGTCCTTCTGAGTCAGTACCGTGAGTGGTTGAGCTATTTTAGAGAAATTTTCAATAAATCGCCGATAGTACCCAGCAAGACCCAAGAATTGTCGTACTTCAGTTGCAGAGGTGGGTGCTTGCCAGTCTTTGATTGCCTCGATCTTTGATGGGTCCACGTGAATTCCCTGACTGTCGATCACGTGACCAAGAAATTGAACGGTTTGAATCCAGAACTCACACTTAGAGAATTTAGCGTAAAGCTCCTCGTGTCTAAGTAGCTCAAGGATGGTCTTAAGGTGTTGCGCATGTTCTTGCTCGTTGCGCGAGTAAATGAGTATGTCATCGATAAAGACAATGACAAACTTATCGAGGTAAGGTTTGCACACCCGGTTCATGAGGTCCATGAATACAGCCGGTGTGTTGGTTAGACCAAAGGGCATCACTTGGAATTCGTAGTGCCCGTAACGAGTTCTGAAAGCAGTTTTTGGAATATCGGCGTCGCGAACTCGTAACTGATGATAACCTGATCGCAGGTCGATTTTTGAGTAGAAACTTGAACCCTGAAGTTGGTCGAATAAATCATCAATGCGAGGAAGTGGATAACGGTTCTTGACGGTCAATTTGTTTAACTCTCGGTAGTCGATGCACATTCGGAATGAACCGTCCTTCTTTTTAACAAATAGGACCGGAGCTCCCCAAGGTGAAGAACTCGGTCTAATGAATCCTCGATCCAGAAGTTCCTGTAACTGAGAGGACAACTCCTGAAGTTCGGATGGGGCTAAACGGTACGGTGCACGGGCCACCGGTGTGGCACCTGGCACAAGATCAATCGAGAACTCAACCTGTCTAGGCGGAGGTAGACCAGGTAATTCTTCCGGAAAGACTTCGGGAAAGTCTCTAACAATTGGCACATCCTCAAGTCGCTTCTCCTCCGACTTCTTCTCCATGATGAGTGCGAGTATGGCAGGGTAACCCTTTCTCAGAAATTTTCGGGTTTTTAAGCACGAGATGATATTGAGTCCCGTCCCACCGGTCTCCCCCTGTATGATCAAGGTTCCACCAACGGCGAGTGGGATACGGACGATTTTATCGTGACAAACAATTTCAGCTCGATGTTTGGACAACCAGTCCATTCCAATAATGACGTCGAAACTTCCGATTTCAATGGGTATAAGGTCGATCGAAAAGGTTTCGTCAGCTAGGTTTAAAGTGCAATTAGGTATCACACTGGTGGTTTCTACAAGTTTTCCATTTGCTAGCTCTACAGTGTACTTAACATCTAAGGCAACAGGAGTGATGTCAAGTAATGGGCAAAAATCATCGGAGATAAAGCTTCTATCAGAACCAGTATCAAATAGAACAGAAGCATTTAAGTTGTTGAGGAGGAACATACCCGAGACCACATTCGGGTCTTGGCGGGCGTCCCCAGATTTGATGACGAAAGCTCTGCTTCGGGTGTTGTTGTTGTTGTTGTTGTTGCGGTTGTTGTTGTTGTTCTTCAGTTTTGGGCACGAGTCCCTGAAATGCCCAGGTTTCCCACACTCAAAGCATACTTTGGGTGGTCTGGTGTTGTTGTTGGCAGGAGAGCGGCAATCTTTGGTGAGATGGCCGTACCTCTTGCAATTGTTGCAAAAGGGACCACAGGAGCCTTCATGGTGACGACTGCACTTGGAACAATAGGGTTTGCTCCCAGTGTAGCCCCGGACGATGTCAGTGGTGGTGTTGTAAGCTTTGATGGTGTCGGGTTTCTTGTTTTGTTGGTTTAAGTGGTTGTTGTGGTAGTCAGACCACTTGCGTTTGTTGTTGTGAGAGGATGAAGTGGGTGGTTCAGAATCTTGGCTCATTGACATCAAGTCTTGGGCCAATAGGATTGCACCGTCAATGGTGGTTGGTTTTGAAGAGATGACGTGTCCCCGAACAGGATCAGGGAGACCAAGGACATACTTCCTGATTTTATCAGGTTCAGTGCTCACCATAGCTGGGCGGAGGGCAGCTAGTTGTTGAAACCTGGTGGTATAACCATCAATATCACCACCCTGAACCTTTAAGTTCCAGAACTCCTCATCTAGCTTTTGGAGTTTGGCGATCGAGCAGTATTTGGCAGTGAGTTTTGCCTTCAAGTCCTCCCAAGAGAGTTGGTAGGCAATGTCAGCACCCACTGATTGGGTATATGAATTCCACCAAGAGTGGGCATCATCTTCAAGAGAGCAGGTGGCGAAGTTTACTTTGTCGTTCTCCGCGCATTTACTGATCAGTCCGATGGCTCCTTCAGAACCCTTGAAGCTCGAGGGTTTGCAGCTTTGAAAGTCCTTGTAAGAACAAGGTTTAACTGCAGAGGTTTCAGCGGCATCGCTGTTTCTTGTGGAGTTTGGTGGGGTATTGCGAGCCAAGGCTTCAGTAACAGCCTGGGTTATGAGTGACGTAATCTGAGCATCGGTGTAAGGTCGTGTCTTTGGCGGCATGATTCTTCAATAACAGAAATGAAGATACATGAGATTTCGTAGGAAAATTGTATTTGTTATAGATGTTGATGATCCCAGCTAGAGATCTTAGTATGTATTACTTTGATTGATTATTAATAAGCTTGCGGAATAGTTTATTAATAACTTGAAGAACAAACTTGTATATAACAGAATATCTAACCAAAAGCTTCAATATTATTAATAATACGAACACACAATTTGTGTTAGGGTTTACAACCTTGAAGCTAATAACTAGAATGAATTCGTATATCACTCACTCTAGGGTTTTACAGAATCTCTATTTATAACACATAGAGTCCTTTACAAAATCAAACTATTATGGAAATCCTATCTATTCCATAATTATCTCTAACCGACTAACCAACAGTGGTTGAGTATATAACTAACAGGGGTAGTACTCGTATATTATCAACAGTGGTTGAGTACTTACAAAATACAAACTATATACTAACAGTGGCCCTGTTAGACAAATGTACTAACAGCGGTTGTCTTCTTCTAACAGTGGTTGACTTCTAACAGTGGTTGAAGTCTTATACCAACAGCGGCATGATACTTGTATTCTGAGCAAATCTAACAGTGTCTCAGGTCTCAACAATCTCCCCCTAAACTTGATCATTCAGAGTAATGATTCAAGTTTCAATCCTTCTTTTCTTCTTCTTTCTCCTTCATTGTTTGCCGCTTATGCAGTTGATTAAACACCATGTATAAAGCTCTGTAAACTCCTTCAGTAATGATGGTTGTAGATAACTTCAAATCAATCAATCTATTCAGCAACCCTGTTCCCAGCACATAATGTCTATCATCAAACATGTAGATCACCTGCCCATTGTTGAATACTACCATGTGTACTCCAGCTCTGGCAAAATATCTCCAGGTTATAACCCTTTGATAACAATGAAAGAATAAGTGATACAAGCTGGCTGGTTCAAACAGGCTCTGCAATAACTCCATCATTTGTCTTTCAATCACTGCTTCAGAGTTCTTTCTATTCCTGATTCTGCTCACTTGATACAATTCCAAAAGATCATCTCTTGTACAAATTCTGAGCAAATCAACCATACTTCCAACATGATCATCAAATCCTCTTTCCCTTTCAATCTTGATCTCAAGGATCATTTTTCTGAAACCATAATCAATTGCTACTCCTTCCCAATTTATAATTCTAGCCTTTCTTGGTCCTTCAGAAATCTCCTTGCTATCAGTCAGAATCTTGATTCTCTTTTTCAGCTCTGGATCAAATCTTGGAATATCAGGAATAACATTATCTTTAGAAATCTGATTTTTCCATGAATTTCTTCTAACTTCATTCTGCTTATCCTCTAAGGCTTTCTCTGCTGTCTCAGCAGCTGCCTTTTCTTTTCTTTCTTCTTCTTCTTTCAAAATCTTTGCCATTTCCTTATTTGCCTTTTCTTTCTTCTCCTTCATCAACGCATTCAAATGCCTATTCTCTTCCATTTTCTTTGTCCACTCCTCATCTCTTCCCATATACCTATCATATGCCTGTTGCAGCTTCTGCATATTCCATCCTCTAACAATTTTAGCTGGAGCATAATTTTCAGACAAAGCATTAATCATTTGTCTTCTCCTTTCAGCATATGGTAAAGGTTTACTCCTTTTCTTGGCTAACTCATCTTGCTTTTTCTTCCTAGCTCTTTCCTCATTCGACTTTTTCATCAACAAAAATCCAGAAGATAACTCTTCCTCTTCATTATCTTTCTTTTTCTTTAAATAATCATGAACTCTCTGAGCAGGAAGCTTTAATCCTTGTGCAGTCTTTTCTTTAACAACCTCTGCAGCCTTCTGTGTAATAGTCACTACACTCAGATCATCCAAAATCATTCTCATATCATCTCCTTCTTCTTCAGCTTTAGCTTCTGCAGCTCTCCTTATCAACCTCTCTCTTTCTTCTACTTGCATCCTCAGCATATCATGAGACTCAATATGAGGTTCTTTAACTTCTTTCACTTTTGATTTTTCTTTTAACTTTCCTTTACCTTTGTCTTTTGCATCAATCACAGGCAATTTAGACTTAGGTTTGAGTGGTGAAGTTGGTTCTCTGATTGTAACAGGTACCTCTCTTGGTCTTGTTGTTGTTGTAGTTGTGGCAGGGGTTGATATGACAGTAGTGGTGATTGGTGTATTAACAGTGGTAGGAGTTGGTGTACTAACAGAGGTAGATGTAACAGTGGTTGTGTTAATGTTGACAGAGGTTGAAATTGTGACAACAGAGGTTGAAGTTTTGACAGGGGATAACCTTTTAGTTGGCTTTCTTCTTGGAATAGACTTCTTTCTTGTAAAAGTCTGCAACTTCTTCTCTTCATCAATTGACTTTGATTGCTCCCCCTTAATCTCAACTTCTCCTTTCATTTCTTTTTCAACATCATCAACCACCTCATACACTGACCTATCACTGAAACTAACTCTTTTCTTATCATCCAGATTAGCACCCATCACATCCCAAACATATAATCTAAGTGCAGCTTTCTCAGGCAATCCTTTATTCAATGGAAATACCTGATAAACTGTTTCATCAGTCTGCTCTGCTCCTGCACCATCAACCACCTCATCATCTAAACTTTCATGTATCACATAATCAGATACATTTAGCTCCTCCTCAGCCTTATCCCTGCTCTGCACATAATCATCATCTTTATCATCAAACACTAACTCCACAGTGTCTTCTGATTGTGCCTCAATATTCATCTCAACTGTATTATCATCAAACTCAAGCACCTCTGTAGCTGTATTATCATCAAACACCTCTGTAGCTGCAGAATCATCATTCATCTCATCAATATTGATCATTTCTCCATCCATATCATCATGAGGTCCATATGAATCATCATCATCATCATCATCACCTGCTCTTGAACCATCATCTTCAGGCACAATATCATCATCTGCTTTCTTCTCCCCCTTGCCTGAAGATTCTTTTAACCTATTTGCAGGTAGAAGAATATTATTGACAACCTCCTCAATCACTAACAACCTATTCTTCATATCAAGCAACTCTTCCTTCTGATGATCAATGAGCTCCTTCTGTTTAGCAATGAACTCATCCTGAGCTTGAATTTTCTGTTGAGCCTCTTTTCTGTAAGCCCTTTCCCTCTCATATTTGCTCCATAGTTTATTGACATCATGTACAAGATAAGAAATCGTCAATTCATCAGTATCACTAGGCTCATCAACATTAGAGTGTGACCTCTTAGTTGAATCCTTGCCCACATCTGCCACTGCAGATGTCCCTTGGTTATTGGTACTGGGACCTACATTTGAATCATCACCCATAGGCTCATCAAACATAGTTGCCTCTGGTTGGGTCTGATTAATGTTACCACTATCCTGCCCTGCCAGTGGGCTAGAAACAGTAGTGGCAGCCCTTCCAGAATGAACATTTTCATCAAGTATGTTCACCTGTTGTGTTGGAACAGTTGACTGAGACTGTGGAGAAACAGGAATCTCCATAGCCTGTGAAGCCTTCTTGGATTTCTTGGCTTTAGATTGGGTAGGCTGTTTGTTCCCTTGTTTTCTTTTGATGCCACCTCTTGATGTGTGTTCAGAACCAACTTGTGTTGTTGGTCTGTCATCATTTGGTCCAGATGGTGTTGGTAATACACCACCAGTAGCAGAAGGAGTAACTAGCATTGTAGAAAACAATGCAGTTTCCTTCTTAGAAAAAGCATTCTGATATTTATTCATAGCCTGAATAGTCCTCAAAGATAGAGTAGAACTAACAATGACACTATCCTCTGCTGGCAGATTTGACAATTGATTATTTAACAAAAGTTGAACAAATCTAGGGTACATAACGAATGTATCACCCTTTACATTCCTAACCATATTATCTAAGATAAATCTAGACATATTAAATTTGATACCCTGTGCCAAGCAGATAATAGGATATGCAATTGTAGAACTAAATTCATTAAAACTAGTTCTCTTTTGAGACAAACATACCAGAAAAGTATGAATGTAGAACTTCCATTGAGGACAAAACCAAGACTTCAAGAAAGTATATTCGGATCTTGTCTTTCCTGAACCTTCATACCCCATATCCATAATGCCTTTAAACAAATCTTCCCTCGATAATTCCAGAATTCCACCTTCATCATCAAACTGTAATAGTTCTCTTAGAACAATCTCAGTAACCATTACCTTCTGACCCTTCACAGTGGAATGAATGTGAGTAATGCCATTAACATTCCCCTCCTTTGCATTCTGCCAGAACTCCTGAATATGTGATCGAATCAAGCGTGGAGCGACAGTAAGGGCATAAGTAACTGGACAATTACTTAAGAAATCGATGATAGGATGAAAATACTCATCGGCAAGTTCTTTATTCAAGAAAGCCCTCATGTTGTGTTCAGAATGAACACTGAGCGTAGAAGTACCAGAATCAGACGAAGATGACGATGCCATTGAAGAAATTGATGAACGAATGAAGTGTGAATTACAATAAACAACTCAAATCGAGAGCGAATATTGAAGGGTTTTGAAAAGTTTGAAAGCGTAATTGAAAAAGTGAAGTATTTGAGTATTTATTTGATGACAGTGCCAAGCCCTAAAAATAGAACTAGCAGTGGCACTGCTGGTTATACCCAACAGGGGCACAATTTACAAATAAACCCAACAGGGGTACTTCACTTGACCAATTTATAGTCAACCCTTTCTAACCAGCTAACAAAGCTAGCAGCGGCTGATAGTCTAGCAGGGGCATCCGACCAAGGAAACACCAACTTAGAACTAACAGGGGCATAAGCTTAGCTTAATTAGACAACGAATTTTTTTTTTTTTTTTTTTTTTTTTTTTTTTTTTTTTTTTTTTTAACCAAAAGAAAATAAGAAGAAACAAATAAAACATTAAATTCCAGCTCAAGTGATGTCTCTTGACAGTGGCTGAAACCTGCAATATTAAACTAAGAAAAACAACTAGCAGGGGTTAAATTACACAGATATACAGCAGGGGTTTAAACTACATTGACAGTGGCACAGGTAAACTAACAGTGGCACCATCTGTTATCATAATGAAGCTAACAGTGGCAACACCTGACCCTGTCACATACAATATATTTTACCCCTGTTAGTATCAAATCCAGACCAAAACACTACGTGAGATTGATCATACCAATATTAGTTATCAAAAATGTAAATCTTCCTACATCAAATGCTTTTGTAAAAAGATCTGCAAGTTGATTATCAGTATGAATTTTAAAAATATGAATCAATCTTTTATCATAACAATCTCTTATAAAATGATATCTGATTTCAATGTGTTTGGTTTTTGAATGCTTAACTGGATTCTGAATGATACTAATAGCAGAAGTATTATCAATATAAATAGGAGTGTTCATGAAAGTCAAACCATAATCCATCATTTGATTCTGAATCCAAAGAACCTGTGCACAGCAACTTGATGCTGCAACATATTCTGCTTCTGCTGTAGAAGTGGAAACTGTGGTTTGCTTCTTGCATTGCCATGACACTAACCTATTTCCAAGAAATTGACAACCTCCACTAGTCGATTTCCTATCCATATTCTCACCACCATAGTCACTATCTGTGAATGCCTTTAGCTCAAAATCTGATCCTTTAGCATACCAAAGGCCCAAGTCTGGTTGACCTTTCAAGTATCTAAAAATCCTCTTCACAGCATACATGTGTGACTGCTTTGGATTGGTCTGATATCTAGCACAAAGACACACTGCAAACATTATATCAGGTCTGGATGAAGTTAAATACATCAATGAACCAATCATTGACCTGTATAAGTGCACATCTACTTCCTCCCCCTCAGGATCAGAATTAAGATGTTTATGTGCCTCCATGGGAGTGCTAGCTACCTTCACGTCTTTATAACCAAATTTATTCAAAATATCTTTCACATACTTCCCTTGGTTAATAAAGATTCCATCTAACTTTTGCTTGACCTGCAATCCTAAAAAGAATGTGAGTTCACCCATTGAACTCATCTTGAACTTCTTATGCATTAAATCTTCAAACTCTTTGCACAATGAATCCCTTGTAGACCCGAAAATAATATCATCAACATACACCTGTACCAACAATATATCTCTTTGAACCCTCTTGGTAAACAATGTCTTGTCAATAGTACCTCTCTTGAATCCATTCTTGAGTAAGTACTCAGATAGAGTATCATACCAAGCTCTTGGAGCTTGATGTAATCCATACAATGCTTTCTTCAATCTGCACACTCTATCTGGATATGTTGGATCTTCAAACCCTGGTGGTTGGCAAACATACACCTCATCATCAATTAGACCATGAAGAAAAGCACTCTTCACATCCATTTGATAGACTTTAAAATCCTGATAAGATGCATAAGCTAAAAATAATCTAATAGCTTCTATTCTAGCAACAGGGGCAAAGACATCATCATAATCTATGCCTTCTTCCTGTGTGTACCCCTGTGCTACCAACCGAGCCTTATTCTTGATCACTATTCCTCTTTCATCTCTCTTGTTCTTAAAGATCCATCTTGTGCCTATAGCTTTCTTTCCTTTTGGAAGATCAACCAAATCCCACACATCTTGCAGTTTGAATTGCAACAATTCTTCCTGCATAGATTCAATCCAGCTTGGATCTTTGAGAGCCTCCACTGCCTTCTTTGGTTCCATCTGTGAAAGAAAACATACATATAATGAAGTATGTACATCTTCTTCTCTTACCTTGGTTTGATGTCTTGTCTGAACAGGAGTCATAATATCACCAATAATCAAATCCAAGGAATGATCTTTATGAACCACATATTTAGATGTAGAAGTATCCAGTAGTTCTCTTTCCAAATTAGAACCCAAAAGATTATCTATCTCAGAGTCTGAAAAAGACTCTCTTTCCTCTCTTTTCTTTGATGGCTTTGGAGTTGCTTCAGAATCTGACAAAGAAGTCCTTTCCAAAACTTGAAATGGAGGACTTTGTTCAACAAATTTTGGAGAATCATGCTCTTCCTCTGACTCATGATGTGGATCTGTATGAGATCCCTTTGACGTGTATGGTTGATGATCTGGTGAAGTTGAATCATCTGAACCCTTGCTTGCACCAGTTTTACCAGGTGAACCATTTAAATCATCAGAAGAAGCATCTTTCTCTGGTTGATCCTGATCCTGTTGAAATACTTCTGGTGGATCTGGAGTCCAAATAGGAAACAAGACATACTTCAAGTCATCCTTTTTAGTTTGACTTGAGATTGAATGCCCATCTGTACCTGCATCATTACCTGCATCTGTACCTGCACTAATAGACAAAACTGGATATCTAAAAGCATGGGTTAGTGCATCAATATCAAACAAAACTTCTGGACCTTTTCCTTCTACATTTGATGTATGTTCATTAAAGGTCACATCCATGGTCTCTTCTATGATCCTAGTCCTTTTGTTAAATACTCTATAAGCCTTGCTTTGAATAGAGTATCCAACAAATACACCCTCATCTACCTTACTCTGAAACTTACCTAGATGATCTCTGGTATTTAAGACAGTACAAGGACATCCAAATGGTTTTAAAAAGCTAACCAAAGGTTTTCTCTTAAAGAATAACTCATAGGGTGTCTTGTTATGAGGTTTAATAATCAAAATCCTATTCAAAACATAACAAGCAGTGCTAACTGCCTCTGCCCAAAAGGACATTGGTAGTTTAGCATCTGCTAGCATGCTTCTAGCAGCCTCAATTAGTGTCCTATTCCTCCTCTCAGCTACTCCAATTTGTTGTGGAGTCCTAGGTGCACTATACTGTCTTTCTATACCTTTATCCTCACAGAACTTATTCATCTCATGATTCTTAAATTCTGTCCCATTATCACACCTGATGATCTTAACCTTTTGATTAGTTGAATTCTCAATCCTAGTTATGAATGATCTAAGTATTTCACCTGTCTCATCCTTAGTCCTAAGAAAGAACACCCAACTCATTCTAGAGTAATCATCAGTTATTACCAAACAGTAAGATTTCTTCCCTTGACTAGCTACATTGGTAGGGCCAAACAAATCCATATGTAACAGGTGTAAGGGAGTGGTATTGGTATTCACAAGCTTGGTCTTATAAGAGGTCTTGTGTTGCTTGCCTTTGAGACATGCTACACAGTGGTCACTACATTCAAATAACTTTTCAGGTAAGCCTCTCACTAGCTTATTCCTAACAAGTTTATTCATGGTCTTGAAATTCAAGTGACACATCCTCCTATGCCATAGTTCAGATTCAGATACAGTAGCTTTAGAAATGAGACAGTTAACATTTTGAGATTCCATCTTGTTTAAATCACTACAGTATACGTTATCCTTTCTTGGAACTCTCATTAAAATCTTATCTTCAGGTATTTTGAGTTTTTCAGAAAGTATAAGGCATTCTGTGTCAGTGAAATATACAGGATTTTGCTTATCTGTGATTTGACTCACACTAAGCAAATTGTATCTCAATTGCTCAACATAATAAACATCATTGAAGGTGAGCTTACTGCTTTTTACCTTACCTTTACCTGTGATTTTACCTCCTTTAGGATTGCTTCCAAACGCTACATCTCCTCCAGAAAACGCTTTAAAGTCCTGTAGCTTTTTCCTGTCTCCAGTCATGTGTCTTGAACAGCCAGAATCAATATGCCATAAGCTTGGTGGCTTGCCCTGCACATATATAAGAAAAACAATTAGTTTTTCTTGGGAACCCAAACCAATTTGGCTTTGGGTTTCCCATGAGCACCTTTGACATCAACCCTTTTGACAGTGATTGATCTCAGTGCTGCATTGGTTTTGGACACTTCAGATTTACACTCATTTTTATGTTTCCAAAAACAATCTGTTTTAGACCTGACAGGGGTTAATGGTTTGACAGTGGTCACCTTTAAGTTTGTATTGATTACCCTGGCAGTGGTAGCTTTACTTGGTATAAACATTCTTTTGAAATGTTTAATACCAGCAGAGGTACCATGCCTGACAGTGGTCAAACCCTCCCCTGTTCGTGTCTTGCCTCTGTTAGCCGTTGACAGGGGCACTGCTGTAGCATTAACAGGGGCTGCAGCCTTGCCTCTGTTAGGCTTATTTATCAACACATGACATGTACCACTGTTCCTATTATTTTTAGGATTGTAGTAACAGTCCTGTTGAAGATGATTATATCTACCACAAATAAAACATGACTTTCTTTTTACACATTCAAATCCATTACCCAACCTTTGTGAAACCAATTGGTTCCAATTTCTTTGATTACCCCTGGGAATGGATTTATTCACATTACTTGCAGTATGTAACTCAGACTTCTTTGATTTACATGTACACTTATCACATTCAGATTTTACCTTGTCTTTTGATTCAGTATTAACCTTTTTGTGTACATTCCCTAAACCTGAACTAGCCTTGTTGGTTTTCCTGACTTGATCTAACTGAGCCTTTGCCTTCTCAACAAACATCTTTTTACCCTCTTCTAGTTTAGTACTATTTAGTTCAGAAACTAGACCAGTAATAGGCTTAACACATTTATCCACAGAATTACCACTAGATGTGCTATCACTATCACTCTCATCTTCCTCAGTCCAATCAGATACCTCAACTTTATCAAAATTTACATAATCATCACAATTAACAACTGGATCTACCTTTTTAACCTCCTCAGACACACCTTCCTTAAGTGTTTCTAAAACAAAATCACTTTTAGGTGGGAAATAAGTATGATTATAAGGTGGAGGAACAGCATTAAGGTTGTAACCTAATCCAAGTTTTAATTTATCATGAATTTGAGACTTGATTAAGTTTTGAACACCTTTTGAAACATTTTCCAACTCATCAACTTTCAATTTTATTGACTCCTTATCAGAAATTGCCTCAGCCAACTTAGCACTTAGCATATCAACTTTTGTTTGTAAAGCTTTCTTTTCCCAATTTAGATACTTAACATCTAAGTGAAATTGAGATTCATTCTTTTCATAAGCTTTTATCTGATTTTCTAAGTTTTCAATAGCTAAAGTGGCATGTTGACTCTTTTCCTTACAAGCTTTTAATTCATTACACACAATCATATTATGATCCCTATAAAATTTAACCATTTTCTTACATGCAGGAGAACATAATTTAGATTGTACCTCATATGGAATGTCTGAAGACTCTGGTTCTTCTGTGACAGCCATCAAAGCTTGATTCTGAACTACAAGCTCTTCTTGGTCACTCCAGTCAAATCCTCCCATTCCATCTTGAGCAACCAATGAATCTGAAGTGGTGTTCTGAACAGGTACCAATCTTCTTTGTGGAGCAGAATTATTTCTCATAATACCATTCTGAGATCCTCCAGCCTGTGTGTTCTTGCATTCTCTAGCAAAGTGTCCCATCTTGTGACAATTGAAACACTCCACCTTGCTCTTGTCAAAACCAGCTACACCATCTCTCTTGTAAGAAAAGTTTCTGTTCCCAGACCTCTGCATAAACCTCTTTGCCCTGATTGTAATCATGGCCATTTGCCATCTTAAATCCATCTCTTCCAGGTCCTCTTCACTAACCTGCTCCAAATCTTCTGTAGTTAATGAAGAATTCACATGGCTTGCAAAGAATGCTTCCAATACATTATCATTAGCACCAGATGTGCTACAACTACCAGATTCACCAACAGAAACAAAAGCAGCATTGTTAGAGCTACCATTGGACTGTTTCAATGCTAGAACTTCAGGCTCAAAATTCCTCAGATCATTATACAGGTCTTCAATCTCTTTCTCTTCAAGATCTGGACTTTGTCTAAGTCCCACAGTGTACATATTCCAATCTGTACCAAGTGATCTTAGAAACTTCCTGTTCAAGTCATCTTTATCAATCTTGACATTGTGATTTTCTAAATCACCCACAAGTTTTTGAAACCTATCAAAAGTCTGAGTCAGAGTTTCAGACTTTACACCTGCAAAGTTTTCAAACTGTTGTTTGAGAAGAGATCTCTTATTCTTCTTGGTGTTATCATTACCACCAAATCTCTTAACAATTGCTTGCATAAGAACCTGAGCATCTTCACAGTTTTCAAACTTCCTTTGATACTCATTAGGAATAGACAAAAGTAGAGTACTTAATGCCTTCCACTCTGTTGCTCTTTCTTTTCTCTCTGCATCAGACTTTGGTGGTGGTCTTTCTTCCTTTTTACCATCTGCATCCTTAGTATAGTTTGGTCCATTAGTAACCACCTCCCACATCATATAATCCGTAAGCAACATGTATTGCCTAATCCTAGTCTGCCATAACTCAAACTCATCAGGTTTGAGCATGGGAATCTTTGTAGCTTGTATTCCTTCCATTGATTCAGTAGACATCTTGTTATTTGTTGAAAAAGCTGTGAAATTCAATTACCTTCTTCAAGATCAAAGTAATATCAAGCTCTGATACCACTTGATGATCCCAGCTAGAGATCTTAGTATGTATTACTTTGATTGATTATTAATAAGCTTGCGGAATAGTTTATTAATAACTTGAAGAACAAACTTGTATATAACAGAATATCTAACCAAAAGCTTCAATATTATTAATAATACGAACACACAATTTGTGTTAGGGTTTACAACCTTGAAGCTAATAACTAGAATGAATTCGTATATCACTCACTCTAGGGTTTTACAGAATCTCTATTTATAACACATAGAGTCCTTTACAAAATCAAACTATTATGGAAATCCTATCTATTCCATAATTATCTCTAACCGACTAACCAACAGTGGTTGAGTATATAACTAACAGGGGTAGTACTCGTATATTATCAACAGTGGTTGAGTACTTACAAAATACAAACTATATACTAACAGTGGCCCTATTAGACAAATGTACTAACAGCGGTTGTCTTCTTCTAACAGTGGTTGACTTCTAACAGTGGTTGAAGTCTTATACCAACAGCGGCATGATACTTGTATTCTGAGCAAATCTAACAGTGTCTCAGGTCTCAACAGATGTACATGTAGAAAAGCAGTAATACATGACATCAACATGGAAAATGACAATTAATATGAGTTGAACAACAAGGAATATTTGATAGCTAATACGAGTTCAAAGGTTACACCCTACGGATGTATTACAAGAGGCGTCGGGAATTGTTACATCCGACCGAATTATAGAGTAGCGCGTAGATAGTTACTAGATTACAGGATAGATTACAAGACAAAGACTACACTAGTCTTAACGTAGATTAATTTGTTCCATCATCGTGACAAGACGGTCCACAGTGGTTGCAAGCCTGCTAGCTTGTCGGGCGTTGTCTTCTGCTAGGGCAAGTCGTTGTGTTAGTCCACGCGCATACTCTTCTGCTTCAAGTGAGCGTTGCTCACATTCTTCCATCCTTTGTTGTAGAAGGGCATTTTCCACCCTTATTTCTATTATTTGATTGCGAAGGACATCCATGTTATTGTTCGTGGTTTCAAGATCGTCGGAGACCTGTTCTATGCGTTCAAGAGATGTAAGTCGCCAGTTTTCGTTTGTTTCCTGCAACACGACATCCATGGTGCGATGTCGTTGCTCGTGTTGGTTTACCCTAGCGGCTAAAGCCGGTAAGGCGATGTGAGTGGGGTACGGGACAGCTCGAGGCAACCTGTTGTTCCTCCTTGCTACCCTTGGGTTCTGCGACCCGGATTGAGAACGAGATGAATTTGATGGGATGTTTGCCATTTCTGAGACAAAGCGTTAGTCAGATTGAGGCCTATATTCATATAATTCCTATATAATATAGCCTATTGAGTGTCTAGCATAAACATGTTTGAGTCTCGGTTCTCTCGAGGTCAGAGTCTTCTATTGTACCCTGTTCAGCCATAACTACTTTCAGATCTTACATCATATTTGCTTAATTGTACATAGTTGATCAGGCTATGTTAAATTAAACTCGTATGCTGTAATCCCTGAACCAGTCATACCTAATAAGGAATACTGCCTAATGGTCATAGTCTAGGCTCATTAAATGCAACCTAGTTCACTATAACCTTAGGCTCTGATACCAATCTGTAACACCCCCAAATTTAATGATTTGCGGAAGCTTGATTTGGGTGTTACTAATCAATAACAAAGCACAAAGATAAATAGCAAACGACTCTATATGCGTCGTTTTAACAAAATATATTGATAACTGAAATGTTTACAACATTTAAAGCTTTACATAGCTCGAGTTAAAATAAAATGAGATTTCAGTACATAAGTACTTGTACAAAATATACTAATGCAAGAAAATCTCAATCGTCTGTATGCTGACTCGAGCTAAATCCTGAACCAGAAACATCCTACTGCTGGGTACCTGCGATATATGCTAAAAGGTCAGCTATAAAGCTGGTGAGCTCACAGGTTTGAAATCAAGTAATATCGTATGAACCGCAAGATTTAAATAATGAATTGCATCCAGCAATTAAATAATGAATTGCATCCAGCAATTAAATGATAATCATCGTGTATACAGCCATGAGCACATAGTTGAGCTTAACTCGAGGGCCGGGTCCCCTATAGAGAATTCCGGGCGAGGTGCCTCCACGAATGCCTAATCAACATTCGTCTTCCCAAATATTAGTACGTTCGTTTACCCGGTTAGTGCTTGCTAACCCGAACGAGGAGGGTCAATCCTATATGGTACCATATACTAATATTCACGCTACAACGTATTAACAACTATGCTGACGGAGGACTTCAAATGATTAGTTTCGAAAAACTCATGTAGTATATGAAAAGTTGGTACTTGCGTTCACATGTTAAAAGTTTGAGCAGTATATCACACCCCTGAGTAAAACAGTAAAAAGAGGGGCTATGAGACTCACCTGAGTCTGAAAGCGTTTAAACAAACGTGAGTTGATTAGCCGAAATGAAGTCCAAAGACTTGTAACCTGAGGGTGTCCACGACACGCGATGGTTATAAATATGATTGGGTATCTCAAAAGATCACCCCCGTAGTTGTTCGTCCAACTATAATGTCCAAATCTCCACTATTTGGTTGATATGTTTAAGTGTTTGAAAAGTGTACGACCCGTTGGTGACGAGTTTGAAATAATAAACTTCAAGTATTATTACCAAGTTATTGATGTTTTGCACTTACAAAAGTGTCCCAAAGTGTTTTATAAGTCGTATCGTATAAGGATTTGAGGTTGTAAAAGTTCGACACTTAGTGAAATTTAAGTTAGAAAATCTGCTGTTTTATGCGACACTATATGCGTCACTTACATGTTCTATGCGTCACTGAGATAGTGTCGTGTATCATCTTATGCGTCACTTACGAAGTAACGGGTTCCGTAACATTGCGGCACTCAAGCAGTGTCGTATAAGAGAATGATTTTCTAACATTTAGGCGTCACTTGAGAAGTGACGTGCAATATAGCGACACTAAAGAAGTGTCGTGTAAAATAGTATGGCGGCACTAAGGGAGTGACTTTAAGTAGTGTCGGGTAATATAAAAGGCGGCACTAGAGAAGTGTCGTTATATAGTTTATGCGTCACTATGGAAGTGACGGTATGAGGTTCGAGTGACGTCATCGGTAGTAACCGGACGTCACTTGTTTCTACTGAAAGTGTTAGGCTTCTACGGACAATAGCGACACTTAAGGAGTGTCGCATGTTTCTACCGAAAGTTATATGCTTGCGTCACTACCGAAGTGACGGTATGTGTGTGATAGCGACACTTAAGTGACGCTATTACTGTTTTTGGCATTCCTGCGACACTTAAGGCTGTTCGACGGATTTCGAGCAAAAATCATGTTTTCGGGTTTCCGATCGTTCCAATATTTTTACCCAACCCTTATAGGGACATTATAAGCATAAACAAACAACTAGAAAGTGAAAACACTAGAAATCGAGAGATGTCGGGATTTGTCGGAAACTTACAAAGTGTCGGATGAGAAATCCGAAAAGATAGGATGATAGATCGTGATGCGGTGGTCGTTTTCTTCCAAAAGAGTAGTATGATCCAAGGCCGTTTGATGTTGTTATTTTGCGATTTTGTGAAGTTTTTAGGGATGGTGGTGGTTGGAGAGAAAGAGAGAAAAAGAGAGTGAGAGAGAGAAAGAGTTGAGTGAAATGAGAAGAAAGAGAAGAGGAATGGGAGGTTATCCTCCCATTTTTCGTCCCGCGTTTCCGCTCCGTGCGGTGTTCGTTTGCTCCGTCGTTTAAACGTTAAATAATTATTTTAAATATTAATTGGTACATTTTAAAATACAAATTATTACGCGATATTTTATTTAAATATTTTACTAATCACTTTATATTTGAATTATAAAAAGGTAGGTTAATTTGTTTGCGCGTTTTACATTTTAAATTATGTAAGTTTTGGGTTGTACGATACGAATGAATACGAAATATTATTATAATAATATTTTTGACGTAACAACGTTATTTAATAAAATTAGTCACCAACGTCCGTATAAAATTGAATCGAAATACATTCGATTTAAATTGTGTACGATTTAATCAAATCGCATATTCGTATATATTCAACAATATATATAATTCGATACATTAATTAGCCTAACAAGGAACTAATTACATGTATTAACATATGATTAGGCACTAATTACTAGTCCTAATTTGGCGGGTGTTACAGGTAGCTAGACTTTTGGACAAATTTATTGAATATTGCCCAAGAGCAATTGTTTAAGTGAATTTGGTGCTCTTGGTTGAGGGAAAGTGTAGCGAGGAATAAAGTCACAAGTGAGAATCTTAATGACAGAATCAACTAGGTCTGCGGGATGTAACGAGAATCGTTCGTGTTCAGTGAGAAACATACGTTCCTTTTTGCCTAAATCTATAAGATTGTCAATAAACTTGTTAAATTCCTTTCTAACTTTCTTAGGGTTTGAAATTCCGTTTCGTGACCCGTCATCTATATGGTTTAAGTCATGAAGAAGCATTCCTAGGGTTTGTTGAAATTTCCATTCTTCTCTCGAATCGGGATCTCCGGTGGTAGTGTGAACTGACTCCGTGATTTCTTTGATTAAAGATGTTTGTGAAACAGTGAAAGGAAATTTTGACTGAGCAAATAACAAAGTGAGTGAGACGTTAATATCCTTCCTTCCAGCAAAGAAAGTAGCTTCCATGTTATCGTCAGTGGTTCCAGGGAATATCTCTAACAACTTGTCGATCATGTAAGTAGCGGGGTCAACGAAAAATGGAATTTTATCAGAAATGACGAGAGATATAGCGGGATCTTTTCTGATCCAGAACTCAAGCTCATAAATCATAGCCGCAACATGACGATTAATTAGGGTTTGGGAAACCGGTTGATAATCGGTGCAGGCGAATAGGTCCATTAGTAGGTCAATTTCTGATTTAAGCTTTTGTTCTTGCTCTCGATAATGTGTGAAGATACCTTCCTCCTTTTGATTTGGAAGATGGTGGAGAATACCAACCTGTTTCTTTATCCTACGAGCGACTTCTCTTTGTTCAACTGAAAAAGGAAAGTCGGACATTTTGAGTTGTCTAGCAAATGCCCGACAAACATCCAATCTCCTATCAGGATCAAAAGAGTTACCTACGTAGCGGATATTTTCTTCAGGTTTGTTTGGTAAAGTCCTATCAACAACACGATAGATGGTGTACTCAGGTTCGGGTACAAGGTTCAAAAAGATAGGTGATTTTGGAGGGTATTCGTAAACTTCTTCATCCTAGGGTGGAAGACGTTCTTCAATGGGTGGAAAACGAAAGGGCTGAAGATGTTCAGAGTTACTCTCGACAAAACCATTAGAAGTAGGGAATTGAAAGAAGTTTTCTAAGGAATATGAAATCTCAGGAGCAGGTATAACCCGATAGCTTAGAATGCTAGATGCAGAAGTTGAGATCTTCTGATGAGAATCATGGGTTCCTAAGTCAAGGTCTAAGAATTGCCCTTTGGTTCTAGATTCATCGTCTGAATTAGCGGAGATAACTTCGGAAGAGGATAAAGATGAAGAGTAGACGTCAGATTCCAACTCTTGTTCTAAGCAAGCAAAGAACTTAGCGTCATCCATGGCCATCATTTCTTCGGACGTCTTGAGGGCGAGTGGAGAAATGGGGCTAGACGGAAATGAATCATAGAAAGATGTTTTTGTATTTTTCATTTTTTTTATTTTATTTTAACTAAATTAAACTATCCTAAAGAAAGCAAATAACTACCAACTAAGTTTGAGAAAACCTAATTGGAAAAGATCTCCTAAAAGCTAGAATAACTAAGGCGACTTCAAATCGTAACGCTCTACGATCCCCGGCAGCAGCGCCAAAAACTTGTCGCGACTCCTATCGGTCGGTCGGATTTGACTCCGGTCGTTGTTCCAACAGCAACAGAAGCGGCAGACAGTGAGTTTTAAATTTATATGAGCTGGGGCTCAAACTATAAGTACTACCTACCTTGGGAGCAAGCAGTAAGTATAACTCGAGGTCGTTCTTAAATCGGAGCGAATTGAAATAAAGCGGGTCACCAAAGATTATGGTCGCAATTAGGATGGGGGTAGGTAGATAGATTTTTGAAGGTTTTGTTTTATAATTATCCTAAATGCAGAAAGGTAAATAACGAGAAATGAAATTAGGGTTTAAGCAGACAGGTAGAGATGTAATTGCTGAAACTTGGATAATTAGGGTTTCGGGATGATGTTCATTATAAAATTGATTGGAGATTTACCAGATAAAGCGTAGACATACTTTCGGTGTAAACACTAGGACCCTACGTTCAGGTGAAACCCTAGAAACATATGTCACTGGAATCCTAGGTTATCATGATTCTGATCAGATCAGGCTGTTTTCAAACCCTCCTGAGCCTTTGCTTAACTAAGACAAAGTCACCCTAAATGTTCTAGGGATCAGGCATAAGGCAACAGACCGCAATTGTATTTACTGACCTTTCTTAACACCTAATCGTCTATTTACTTTTATTATAGCAAATACTGATTGTATCCTGTGTATGTTAAACTATTGGTGTGATTAGGGTTTTGCATGTCCAGGTATATGATTGACACTACCCTGTATTGTTTCTATTGAAGCACATACTTAACCATCATAAATATAGACCCTCCTTTACAATCAGGCGTTCATCCCTAGGAATAATCACGGTGTACAGGGCAATTAGGCATTTCCACAGTGTTTCAAACCCTAGATGTACTGACGGTGTACTGGGCATTTAAGCATTTCCACAGTGTTCCGGATCTTAGGTGTACTAACGGTGTACAGTGCAACAAGCATTTCCAAAGCTTTGATTCCTAGACCACAGTTCTAGAAGGATCACTTCTAGGTAATTCACGATGAAACAATCCATGGCATTTCCTTAGCTTCCACGTATTTGTACTCCACACGAGGTGTTTCTAACGCTATACGAAGTACCGTGCCTTTTAAAGGAAAGTTCATAGTTTCATACTGTAACTGGAGATAACTGTTTATTCATAGTATTAGGGTTGATCAGATCCTATCCTAGGGCAACAGTCACGTGAAATTCTGGAAAGGGTGATGAGAGACTAGATCTATATTCAGGATAAGCTTAACCAGATACACAGCATAACAATTTCCAATCGTATAAATGAAACATTAATTTAACATCATCCCTACTCCTAATATCTACATTTCAACAATCACAATATTAAACTACTCTATAAACATGGCAATATGCAGAATACAAACTGAAATAACATAAAGCACAAGCATTATAACAGTAAGTAAAGTTTAGATATCACCGGGAATACAGCAGCGTAATACTGAGGATTACAAATAGTCTGAACTTGAAAAGCTCGTTACAACAAGATTACCAAGCTAAAACTTCCTCTAGACTCGAACCGTAAGCTCAACCCTAACCTTTCTCCTCTAACTCCTAAGAGTAGTGCTAGAGAGAGAAAGTTAGAGAGAGAAAGTTAGAGAGAGAAAGTGAAAGAAAATGAGAGAAATGAAAATGAGAGAAATGTGAGAGTGTGTGAATGTGTTAAGGTGTGTAGAATGAGGAGGGGTGACCCCCTATTTATAGGCAAAACTCAAAAATCAGCCGTACAACTCGCGAAACAGCACGTACAAGCAAACGAAGCACGATACGGGAGCAGGGGGCCGTATACGGCCTTGGTAGGGCCGTATACGGTGTGTACATGGCCGTATACGGTCTCTGTGGGGCCGTATACGGTTCCCAGGGCCGTATACGGTGTCTGTCTGATTTCGTTCGTTGCTTAAAATGCGCGTATCTCTTTCGTTATGCGTCCGTTTGACCTGATTCTTTCGCCTGTGTCTTCGTAATTCCGTTACGCTTCTAATGATGCCAACTTCACTGAAATTGGATGTGTATAGCTCAAGCATAGCTGAAATGACTTTATAGGGTCTGATACTGCTCAGTCTTCTCCGTTCTTTATCCGATTTGCATGATTCTTGATTTTTGCATCTCGATTTTACCTGTTTTATCATATGATGAAGTTAGAATGTGATCTATATAAGGTAAATGAGGCCGGAGGATTTTGTGCACGTTTATTCGCCCTGATTTGCTTGTTATTTGGACGTTTTAGGTGATTTTTGCAGCAACGCTTATATTTAGACCACTTTAGTGAATTTTAGTCAATAATGATCATTTTGGAATGTTTTCACTAAAGTTACGTCCAAAAAGTGCGGAATATTGCCCTTAAAATAATGACTATTTGAGTCACATCATTTCCTTTTTTCCGGACCTAATCAGATCGTAAACTCGATTGCAAGAGTGGAAATCAAAAAATCAAGTATTGAACGTTTAATCGAATCGCGAACACAAACACAATATCAATAATCTTTGTATATATTCACAATTGAACGTATGAAGATTACAATCACAACTCTCACTTTCTGCCACTCTCTCTACACGCCACTCTCTCTCTTTAGGGTTTTATCCACCCACAAATAAAACCTAACACACCTATTTATACTTCACGTCTGACCTACCTGTGACACAAGCCTTGTGTCGCAGGCCAAGACTCTTGGGACATAGGCTCTATGTCGCTATTGCGACACAGGCTATGTGTCGCATGAACAGTGTTCTATGTATATTCTATAATTGCATTTCGTTTACAGACTCGAATATACACACTAATCACATCACATACTAAGACTAATTGACTTTGACAAGTACAAACGTTGACCAACTGACTGACACAAAAAATGCACCAACATTCTTGATTCTCGGTCTCTTACACGAGTCCTAAAATCCCGTCAAGGCTGGTTAGCAGGGTCATCGATCATCTCTTGCTCGATAGAAGATATTGTGAATCCGTTATCCTCTTGTATCATGTTATGCAATATGACACAAGTGTACTATTGTCTTCGCATCTTGTTGATACTCATAGATCTTCTCGCAATCTTTAAAATTGAAAACCTACCATGAAGTATACAAAAAGTTCGTTCGACATCTTTTTGTGCACTTTCTTAAAATTTCTTGAACTTGGCTCGTTTATCATCGGTAGGGGACGTAAAGGCTTTGACAACTGTGACCTAATCTGGATAAATACCGTCGGCGAGGTAATACCCTTTTGTGTAGTTATGTCCATTTACTTCAAAAGTTGCGGGTGGACCGATGTCATTTTTGATGGAATCGAACTACGGAGAGTGGTTAAAATCGTTGATGTCGTTGTTTGAACCCGCCATGCCAAAAAAAGCATGCGATATCCACATGTCGTATGAAGCAACAGCTTCAAGCATGATGGTTCGGTGTCCGTGATCACCCCTAGTGTACTAGCCTTTCCATGCATTCGTGCAATTCTTCCATTGCCAATGCATACAGTCAATGCTCCCAAGCATTCCTTTAAACCCATGTTTCTGCTCATGTGCTGTGTATAGTTGAGCAATATATGTAGTCGTCGGCTTTCTCAAATACTCCGCCGAGTATAAATCGAAGACACACTTACAAAAGTTTTTTAGACAGTCGGTTGACGTTCTTTCACCCATTTGTAAGTATTTATCGAGCATATCAGCGGTCGTACCATACGCCAATTGGCGTATGGCGGACATGCACTTTTGTAGCACGGTAAAACCAAGCCGACTAACTGCATTCGGTTTTTATTTAAAATAATTAAAGTGCTCGGGAATAGGTTCAATAGAGTAGTCAGATATACCTTGTACGATTCGAATAAATAATTCTCGACGCATATGAAAACGTCGTTTAAACAAGTTTGGAGGATACTTTGAGTTCTCGGTAAAGTAGTCATCCCACAAACGTTGTTGAGCACCTTCATGATCCCTTGGAATGTAGACTCGACCGCGTGGAGGTCTTGAACTTTGACCGACCTCACTATTTTTTTCAGCGGCGTATTGTTGCATAATTTCCAAAAGAAATTCATCTTCCGAAGAAGAATCAAAAAGAAAATTCATCGCATCCATTTTTGCGTTTTTTGTATGATTTGTATGAATTTGGTGTGTGTTTTTGAGGTTGGAATTGTGTAGTATTTATAGGGTGTAAAATAGAAATATATATATTTTTAAAAAGCCGTTGCCTTTAACGGTAAAAAAATAAAAATAAATATATATATTTTTTACAACAGTCATATATGTATATATTTAAATTTTTTTTTAAAAACTGTTGAAACAGGCCAAAAAGAAAAGAAAAAATATATTAAAATTCGTGGGTCCCACACGAACGCCGGAAATATACCCGTGTTGGGCTGCACGACGCCCCATTACGCCTTGTTGTCGGCGTTCATGGCATTCTGAAGCCGGAAAACGCCTTAAAACGGGCACGTTACGAATGGTCTTAAGGGTTATTGATTCACGTCCAATTCATTGTCTTAATGCTAGTCATTACATAAAATAAAAGGTTTTCTTCCAGTTTTGATCCTAACTAGATTGAATTGATTTGTTAATTTCAAAGGTTTGGACCGCGTTTTGGACATCCCTTATTATTATTGTGTTTGAATGTAATTATCCTCTTGTGACAAGTAAACTTCGCACAGACTATATTACATTAACAAACATGTGAGTTCAAGAATTAGCCTTGAAGGTTTCTAGAAGATTAGCTGCAAAAACATGGAGAGCCCTTTGATCTGTTAGTACTATTATACATATACTCATTAGCCACGGGCTTTTTACTGTTCATAAATGGGTTTTGTTCGGCTGCACGCGGTAATTTGATACATCTCACTTATCCTCATCAGTATTAATGTATTATATATATTAAATCTTTTTTCCTGGCCGACTTACTTTTTTTTCTTTAGTAACGCCGACTTAATTACCTTCTCCCGTGTTTATCACCTAAATCCTTTTCTTTTATTATACATCTTCTTCACATTCTTTCCCTGAAATTTCTTCACCTACCGACCTTTCACATGTTCCGTGTAATGCTTCCAAGACATGGTTAGATATACTTCGTATATTTTTGGGTTACTATTTTGCTAATTTCTTTATACTTTTTCCTTGCATTTGATTTTTTTTTTCTATAAATTTTTTAATTGCAAATTCTCATTTTCAACTTCTCATCGGTTAACTATGCAGCATGAATTTGAAATTTTATTAGCTGAACTTGGTGTCTACATCACGTATTACTCAGCAAGGTAATTTCTATCCTTTGATGTTTACTTCTTAGGTATAATATCGTCTTTCTATTTCAAGGATTTTACTGATTTCTTTTTGTTCCGCAATCGATTATGGAAATCTATTATGGCAATTTATTATGGCTTTCGCAATGACTATTTCATATAGGAAGCTCAGTTATATAATTCGAACATAAAATTTCGTTAAGAAGCTCAGTTATCATTATTTTTGTCAATAAAAATGAGAGGTAAAAGAAAACAACAAATCTATAATACTACAGGACAGTTGCGTAATGATCAATTATTCATTAGTAATACAAAATTTGAGCCTGCTTCTACATCTATGAGACAGGGTAAAAAGAGAAGTTCCTTAAACAATGGTACACGTGCAGATGACCGTTCAACAAACTCTCGCGGGGCTAATAGTCCGTGTTTCGTACAGTTTAATCAATGTTCCGCAGAGTTTAGTGATTCTAATACTGAATCAAATGCATCATCTCATTACCCACTTACTCAATTTGAATATGGGGAAACAAGCCAGGTTCTATCTGAGAGTGAAAGAGATTCCACAGGTACTGTTTCTCTCTTCTGTCGTCTTTTTTATCCCGTGTATAATTATTTATTTAAATTATATGGAGTATATAATTCTGATTTCTCTCCTTTGTCAAATGTTACATGTAGGCGTATCACCCTTTTATCTAGACCTAGGTGATTATGATCAGGTGTGTGTATATTGCAAGGCGTTCTTTTGGTATAGCGAACGCTTACAAAAGTCCGTCAAGCGAAATGTTTGCTATAGTCGTTGTTGTGGAGGAGGAAAGGTTGTTTTACCAAGTGAGCCAGACCCTCCTAAATACATAAGGGATCTGTACAAGAGTAAGAATTTCTTAGACAACATTAGGGCATATAATCAGATTTTTAGCATGACCTCATTTGGTGCTCACATCGATGAGTCAATTAACAACGGAAAAGGACAATATATCTTCAAAATCTCAGGTCATATTCATCATTGGATTGGATCATTATGCCCAACTGAAGGAGATCCACCACGCTTCTTACAGTCGTATATTTATGATACTGAAAATGAGATAGCTAATAGAATGCATCACTTTGGTGGTTTAGATTCGGGTAATTTAAGATCTGAAATAGTTGAAGGACTTATTAGTTTCTTGAACGAACATAATGAATTGGTTAGGTTGTTCAGAACGGCAAGGGATAAGTGTAATGAGATAGATGTGCCAGAATTCAAGATTAGATTATACAATGTGATTGGAGCTTGAGTGTAACACCCGGTCAAAAAGGTCAATTTTCGCGCCCAATTTTAACTTCAAATACTCGTACTTAGTACGCATTTGAAAATCAGAGTATTCAAAAATTATATATATATGATTATATATATATACATATATATATAAATATATATATATATATATATATATATATATATATATATATATATATATATATATATATATATATATATATATATATATACAACATAAACAAATCTGAGAGAACGCAGATTTTCAAGTCTGAATTTCGGTGACAAATTCTCATAACTAATATTTTATTAGTTAGAATAAACATTATACATTTGGACAAAAATATTAATTGTTCGAAAATGCAGCTCGTTTTAGTTCAAAAAGTATTTTATTAAGTTAAGACCGCACGAAATTTAGTTATAAAACTTTAACCCAAACATTTTATTTTTATAAAATGTTTCGACTCAAAAATATTTCGAAAGCATATAAATGAATTTTATATATTGAAAATATTATCTATTTTACGATCGGGTACAAAAACACGGGCATTTTGTACTGTGGTTGGAGACCACAGTCCCCAAAATGGGGATCTGAGTTTTAATAAAAACCCAAACCCCCTCTTTTCTTTCATTCATTTCATTCTCATCTTCTATCTATCTTTTTCTCTCATCTCCAATAACAACTAACAACAATAACAACAACAATATCATCATCATCATAATCGGATATTATCATCATCGCCATCATCAAATCATCATCGTGATCATCATCTTCTTCACCAAGATCTTCACCATCTTCATCATCTCCATTCACTCTTACCTTCAAAAAGTAAGAAATCACTCTCTCTCTCTATCTAGAAATCGTTTCTTTTACAATAAATTACTTAGATTACTTAGAAATACATGTTAGTAGCTTCTTATAACATCAAAATGCCCAAAAATCGAACCAAAACACGATTTGAAACTTGAAATCGTCGAATAGACAGTGTCGCACGGACCAAAAATAGTGTAGCGTCACTTCCTTAAGTGACGCATTAAATGTCGCCAAAAACCCTAATCTTGCGTCACTTGCCTAAGTGCCGCTAAAAACCCTCTTTTTGCGTCACTTGCCTAAGTGTCGCAAATCCAATACCCGGCACTTGTACCCGACACTTACACCGACACTCATACCCGACACTTGCCTAAGTGTCGCCCTTATGCGTCACTTCCCTAAGTGACGCCTATAATTCAGAACTTACCATTTTACGCGACACTTCTTGAGTGTCGCTAAAACCATTAAGTGACGCATCCAGTGTCGCTAAAAACAGAAAACGGAAAACTATTATTTCACTAAGTATACGACGTTTACAACAAACAAATACTCGAACGACTAATTTAGTCAGACTAATTAGTTGCTTACTTATATAACCTCGCGTGTTTAGGACGCTGGGAGGTTATTACTCGGACATCACGCGTATCTTAAGATCGCTGACAACTCACAGGTGAGTTCATAGCCCCACTCTTTCAACTGTTTTACTGTTTTCGGGGTGAGACGCATGCGCAATTACTGTTTTCGAATTATAATGATAAACTTTTATAATTCACAGTTAACTATATTACTGGTATGTAATACAAAATGTGTAATACTTAGGAATTACACTCATCATATTGCCATAGAACAATATCACGACTTAACCTGGATAGGTTACAATTGTACACTGTTAGATTGTTGAAAAACTATTACCATTTCATAACTTGCTTAAGTTATCACTAAAACATTGGTCATATTGTCGTGGGACAATACCATCGGATACACTAGAATTGGTTAGTTCTACCTACGCTGGATAATAACTAGATTTTGTTACATGATTAGTCTTCCTTTTAGGAACTAAGACTGCTGATACACCCCATGTTTATTAGAATGGAATTGTACTTAAGTAAACAGTAACCACAGACCTCAATATACTTGTTAGGCTGAGGCTAGGAGTATACGATAGTAAACTACGTTAGTATAGTCCTTATACTAATACAAAACAACTAGGTGATGATTATTCATACCTAGGTTTATTGTGCAACACCTAATATCTAAGTATTGAATATACATGCTTAGATACACCAATCTACTTTCATGTGTTACATGATACTCAGTTAAACGTGTTTGTTGATTTGACTTATATATATTTATATATATATACATACTCGTACACTATCTCGAGCACTTGGTGCTACCTACAACATATTTATGTATATTGATATACATACACTTATACAAACACAATTACTCAAGTCGGGCATGTCGTAGTACTGCCGGCTCAATTACTCAAGTCGGGCATGTCGTAGTACTGCCGGCTCAATTACTCTAGTCGGGCATGTCGTAGAACTGCCGGCTCTCATATACATTGCTTGCGAGCAACACTGTTCGATGTCACGGTAAAGTGGGCACAAAACGATGTCTCGGTAAAGTGGGCACAAAACGAGATCACGGTAAATGATTCAGTGATTCAAAACGATATCGTGGTAAAGCGATACAAATCATAAACATACGAGTTGATACTCGCACTCATTAACGGATCGTCGAGCTGACGCTCGAGATCGTTAACTCAGTATTTGGTTAAATACCCAATCATAGTTCTGCGGGACTACACATTCATGTTGCTGGAGGCAACACACTATGCCAGGTGACATACCAGTTATTACTTGTTATCATATGACGTGGTCACACAGTTACTCGATTCATACTTAGGCAGGTACTGCCTCACAGTGACAGTTTTACTCATACCTGATAGGTATCCAGGCATGGATTGCCACACCCTCGATATGACGTGGTCATACACTTACTCGATAGTTCTTAGGCATGTATTGCCTCACGCTTGTAGACTTACTTATACCTGATAGGTATCTAGGCATGGAATGCCTCTTTCTTTATGTACTTAGGTACACACCACCATTATTTAGGTACGAGATATCTCGTTAGATGTATACACATTGATGTTACATCATTATAACAATACAAATCAAAATCATAGTTTTTGAACTACTTTTCAAACATACAAAGTTTATACCTTATGTTTCAACTAACAATTCTATGAACTCACCAGCTTTATAGCTGACTTGTTTTAGCATGTGTTCTCAGGGGCCCAGCGGGATTAGGATTGCTACAAGATATGCTAGCTCGAGTCGCATGATTTCAAACACTTGGATTTTCATTGCATAACTTTTGTACTATAATTTATGTATTGGAATTACATTCGCGAACTAGCAACGATGTAAACATTTATTTTGGAAATGTACCAACTATATTCAACGTCTCATTTAGAGTCGTTCATTATGTACCTTTGTGCTTGTGATATTTGATTGGTAACACCCCGACCCGACCGCTTCCGCAACCCGAAATTTGAAGGTGTTACATCGAGAATATGAGTTACCGACTTCTCATACACTTGGAGCTATAGTGTTTGAGAGTGGTCGAAAAAGTGAAACTAATTATGACGTGATAATTGACTTAAAGGATGGAATGCCCCAAAGAATTAACAAGTTACATCCATCATATATGTCACTTCAGTTTCCTTTACTTTTTTTCAAAGGTCAACCGGGTTATCATACAGCCATGAAATTAGTTGATTTGAGTGGTACTCGGTCAGGGGAGAGCAAAAGGTTAACAATGAACATGTATTATAGTTATCAGCTCCATGATCGACTCAACTCTTATAGTTTGTTGCTAAGAGGAGGCAGATTATTCCAACAATATGTGGTTACCGCTTACTATAGTATAGAACTAAGCAGAATGGACTATATAAGAAACAAACAAAGTGACATCAGAAACGAATATCTATCCGGCTTATATGACGCAATTACGAGAGGTGATCATGATGGGCTTGATGTTGGAACCAGAACTATTTTGCCCGCTTCTTTCACTGGAGGGCCACGATATATGTATAGCCATTACTTGGATGCTTTAGCTATTTGTCGTGACCGTGGAAATCCACAATTTTTCATTACATTCACATGTAATGTAAAATGGCCAGAGATCATAAGGTGTATGAAACCTTTTCCCGACCTGACACCATCCAATAGACCTAATACTGTAGTTCGGGTCTTTCAAAGTAAAGTTCAACAATTTATCAAGTTCCTCAAAGAAAAAAAACCTTTCGGATTTGTAACAGCAGGTAACATATTATTTTATAATTTTTAATTTTATAGCCGTTAATTTATTCTATCAGCTGTATGTATTAACATTAATTGGAAATATTTGTTTCATATTATATGCGTTTATAGTAACAACAAGGAGTTGGCTGAGATTATGCTTGCATTGTTTAAAAGGTTAAAAAGTTAATCATAAAGATAACACGAATATAAAAATGCCCAAAGTCTTGAAATCCCTTCTATGAAAAATATACCCTTAGAAAAACATAGTTTTCTTTTGTTTGACTACAACTCAGTCCGGTCTATTTTAACCTGCTCAATATCGTTAATTAATGTTCAGATATATCGAAATCCATGAATAAACACAGACTCATAGTACGCGATCTGCTTTAATATATTGTTCATTAATATCATTTTCTTCTTCTTTGACAGTTTTATACACAATTGAGTTTCAGAAGCGCGGGCTTCCACATTGCCATACGTTGGTGTGGGTTAAACCAACCACTCAATTACAACATGCTGAAGACGTTGACCAATTTATTCCTGCAGAGTTACCTGATCAAACGTTAGACCCACATGGATACAAAGTGGTTTCCGAAATGATGGTGCATGGCCCTTGCGGATTACCTAATCCTGATGCCGTATGTATGCAAGAGGGGATTTGTAGCAAAAAGTTTCCAAAGAAATTCATTAACAAAACATTTTTTGATAAAGATGGGTATGTTCATTATCGGAGAAGAGATACTGGCATTTACACAATGAAACGAGAAAGGAGGTTAGATAACAGTCATATTGTTCCATATAATCGGCTGTTGTGTCTCACCTTCCAGGCTCACATTAATGTGGAGTATTGTGGCTGGACAATGCTAATTAAGTACCTATTTAAATACATCTCCAAGGGTGCAGATCGTGTTGTCGCACATATTACAAGAGCAGTTGGTGATCCATCTCCGTCAAACGGTCAAACAAGAATTCATGTTGACGAAATTCAAAATTTTGTAGACACACGTTATATCTGTCCACATGAGGCCTGCTGGAGAATCTTTAATTTTGATATACATCATAGAGAACCAGCAGTGCAGATTTTGGCAGTTCATATGGAAAACATGCAACGAATGAGTTTCAGAGCTGCCGAGCCATTAAAAGCCGTTGTTAGTAATGATGCAAGGAAAATGACTACACTTACTGAATGGTTAACGTTTAATTGTAGCACTGATGAGGGTCATCACTTGACATATTTGGATTTCCCATTACAGTTTGTATGGTATGCAAATGAAAAAAGGTGGTCAAGTAGATACAACTTAGAGAAACCATCCATTGGCCGACTGACATACATACATCCAAGCTTTGGGGAAGTGTTCTATCTCAGAATGCTATTGTGCCATCAAAAAGGCTGCAAATCCTTCACCGACATACGAACTGTGAATGGCAGAATTCATCCAACGTATCGTGCTGCATGTGAGGCTTTGGGTTTACTCGGTGATGATAAAGAATGGACTATTGCTCTACAAGAATCGTCCCTTTCAGCTACATCGGCAGAATTACGATTATTGTTCGCTCACATTCTAATGTTCTGTGAGGTGGCTGACCCACTCGGTCTTTGGAAAATGCATTGGAAGAATATGACCGATGATATTCCAGGAAGAATTTCTGCATCACTTCATA
Organism: Helichrysum umbraculigerum; assembly: GCA_949592205.1. NCBI lineage: Eukaryota > Viridiplantae > Streptophyta > Magnoliopsida > Asterales > Asteraceae > Helichrysum > Helichrysum umbraculigerum. The sequence continues at coordinate 27,904,908 of CATIUR010000004.1, read as the reverse complement.
TCCAAAATCTACATGTCAACAGCCCAGATCTGGAGGTTTACGTGTTATATGAACTGGAGGTAATTCTTAATAGTTGTGCTAAATATGTGAAGGACTTTGGTTTACCCTTGCCACCACAACATTTACTAAATTACTTGAAAAATAGATTGTTAATGGAGGAGAGAAATTACGATAGAGTTCATCAGTACGTCTTTCAGTCAAAGCTAAGCAAGGAGCAAAAATTTATATATAACGAGATTGTAAATGCTTCAGCAAACAACAAACAAGAACTAATATTTGTGTATGGTCACGGTGGCACCGGAAAGACGAAATTTGGAAAACAATAATAACTACATTGCGGTCTGAGGGGAAAATTGTTTTAGCAGTAGTAGGATAGCCTCTTTGCTTCTTCCATCAGGTCGAACAGCGCATTCTCGATTCAACTTGCAATTGATCTTACAGATGAATCAATGTGTAAGATCAAAAAGGGAACACATATGGCTAATTTATTAGCTTCAACCGATCTTATAATTTGGGATGAGGCCCCAATGAATCATCGTCGATGTTTTGAAACATTAGACAGGACTCTCAAAGATATCCTTTATTTGGAGGGAAATCAGTAATGTTAGGTGGAGATTTCAGGCAAACTCTTCCGGTAAAAAAAGGAGCCCCTAAAGTAGAAATAATAGCAGCGTCTATTGTTGAATCAGATTTATGGCCACACTTCAAAATCTACATCCTAAAGCACAATATGAGGGTCTTGCAAACAGATCTAAATGAAAATGAAATGGAGGTGGCAACTGCATTTTCTTCATGGTTGCTCGATGTCGGAGATGGGAAAATTGGTCAACCCGATCAATCAGATCCACAAAATGTTTCATGGATCCAAATCCCAAATAGGTATTGCATTCCAGATGATAAAAATGGACTATCGGAACTAATCAGGTTCATTTATGATAAAGAAACACTTCATAATCCGACAGCTCAACAGCTACAACAAAAAGTAATAGTTTGCCCGAAAAACGAGACAGCAGACCTCATAAATTCAGATGTGTTACTGATGCTTCAAGGTGACACCACAACTTACTTAAGTTGTGATGGAGCAACACCTTTTGGAAATGATGGTGGGGAAACAGAACTGGTGTATCCCGTGGAATATTTAAATTCTCTCAACTTTCCAGGTTTGCCACCTCATCGACTTGATCTTAAAATTGGAGCACCAATTATGCTTCTCAGAAATGTCAATTTAGTTGGTGGATTGTGCAATGGCACAAGGATGATCGTGACGCAATTGCTAACTAGAGCTATTGAAGCAAAAATTATTACAGGCATGAGAGTTGGAGAAAAAGTTTATATTCCAAGAATGATTATCATCAACAAAGACTCAAAGCTACCATTTGTCCTCCGAAGAAAACAATTTCCGTTTAACTTTGCTATGCTATGACAATAAACAAAAGTCAAGGGCAATCTCTAAACAAAATAGCAATATACTTACCGGAGCCTATATTTGGACATGGACAATTATATGTTGCTTTATCAAGGGCGACTACACCTTATGGCTTAAAAATACTTATCAAACAACAGCAAGGTCAACCACCAAATACAACCAAAAACATTGTTTATAAAGATTTCCTATCAAAAATTGCTAAATAGGCAACTACTTTGCGTTTACCAACCGCTAATGACAATCAGTACTATATTAGAGATGTGGAATTACTGTAGATGAACTTTTGTGATATCTTAGGACCTATGTACGTATCCAAACACTATACCTATAGTTGTCAATAACAAATGTATGGTCGCAGCTTCACCTTCTAGGATTTTGAAGTAACTACTACAAATGCGTACACGCTGCGAAGCGCATGCCACGTCCCTTGTTTTATATCAAAGTAAGACAACATTTTCCTTTTTTTCTTTGTTGTTGTTGTATAATGGTATTAGCTAGATGCTCACATGAAAAATCAACAACCCTTTCGTACAAAACGGTTAACCGTTGACAGTTTGAAACCTTGGACTATTATAGTACCACATCCCTCAATGTGGTCCTATTGCTTATTCTTACGCTATCATAGTTAAAGTGATGTAGTACTATCACATTAACTCTTACGCCACGTTAATCATGATGAGGAGGTCCTAACAACTTGAACAAGCTCAGGTGGCGTATTTGATGAATCTTGTCGACACATGGAAGTATGGACTTCATGTTAAGATGTCATGACAAATTTGATTCTTAGTAGACAAGAATACGGTTAAAGATAACTCTTTTATTCGGATAAAGGTGTATTCTTTTGATCCACATTCAACTCACTGTTCAAATATACTCCACATTCATTCAACCGACTTATCTAAAAGGAATCATCACCACTTGAAAAGTTATACTATTTACTGTTTTTTAAAAAGATAAATTACTCTTCTAACTGCTAACACTTTACTTCCTTATATAAAGCTTCTGGTTCTCAAAAGTCTCATACACCAACAGCCACAAATAAACTAAATCTAATATCTGAAGCATTAAAAAATGGCACCCCAGAAACTTGCTAAAGTTGGTATTGAAGTGTTCAACACGGCAAATGAACGGTTATTAGGTGAGAAAGGAAGCTCTCCTGTTATGCAACAATCTTGCCACTATCAGTATGTCCCTCAACATCCTATCGTTCATCTGGTGGCACCAAAGTCTACCATAGATTGTCGAAAGGTCAGCACCATGCCAACAAGTTCTTTGGTGGTGGGAAGCTAGATTCGATCCATAAATCATCAGTGTTTACTAGATAGAGATACAGATAGGATTCAACTAATGTCCTTCAGTTATCTAGTGTTTTTGGTGGTTGTAGTCAGTTTACTAATGTAGCTAGTTGCAAAATGTTCTACTCATGTATGAGATAGTTCATCTGGTAAATATACCAGTCTTTTATGCCTCTCAGATTTGTAGTCACTAACTCTGTTTCTCTCCCTTTCTGCATAGAAATATAGAATAGATGTCTTGGCCATTCTGGATTGAAGCATGTAAAATACTAGATCAAGAATGTTGGTGTTGCTGAAATCGTTGATAGAATGTCAATTTCCATAATACCAAATATCAAAAGTTCCTGCCTGGCTCCTGTTATAACAAAATAAAGAAATTTATATACCAAAGGAAGATATGTAATTCAAGTAAGGAGTATCCAATAATGAGTTAAAAATTTAAAAATAAAAATAAATTATGAAAAGTAACCACAAGCATCTACAAATGTAAAAAGCTTTTCTGACTTACTTTACGCTTTAACAAAAGCAACATATTATATATAATTATAAAACTCATCTACAAGATGAACATGAGCAAACAGGTACAAAGAAGACCATCTGGACAGTAGCCACTGCACTGAAAACTTAGTGCAGACTCAACACGCCTAGAAATCTAGCACTCAACCACCCAAGCTACATATCGTACATCAACTATACAGCAACAAGCCATACAGAAAACACATGAAATACTATCAAACTAAGTTACAAGTAGCCATAGTGACTGATCCATTGCCAACCTAAACACACCTTTTTGCATCAACTGTTAATAATAGAAAGCACACAAGATTGAGCTTTATAGATCAAGCTTAAGGGTTGGGGCATTGGAGTTAATAATCCTATTGTTGGCATCAACAAAGAATGCCATCAAACATTTAGTTTGCTGACGTATAACAATATCTCTTGACGATGGCTTGCAGGTCATCGCTAAAAATCTCCAGAATCTTTTATTTACCTATCTCGAATGTCGGCAGATTACAACTTATTCCTATCAGTAAAGATATAGCAATATAATAATATCTTTTATAAGAAAACAGAAATGAATAGTATATACGTACATTCCTCCATTTATACTTTCTCTATACATATATAAGAAAGCCAAAAGTTGTTTGTTTTGATGGATAGAAAGAGAATATGTTCTGTTATATAAAGTTCAAAAAGCATATATCGAGGAAGACTAAGAATATAAAACCAGGTGTAGTGACCCCAACAAGCTTTTAGTTCACTAGAAAGAACTCCAAGCCTCCAAGAATTTCTCTAAATCCTTAAATTTTTTCTAAATTACATTGAAGGGGGACTTTAGAAAATTTTTGTTTCTTTGAAACACTCAAAATACATATACCTTACTAGAAGTCATTCTAAGCTCCACAACGAACGATTTTAAAGAAATTGGATCAAACGGTACTTGTAAAAGAAATCTGGTAATATAACGCCATATATGATATTTCAAGTACAGTTTATTCCATTCTCATTTATCAATAATTAAAGAGTAATTTAAAAGGAGATAGAGCATCTGGGCCTGGCTTCCCTCTTTAATATGCTTATGAATCTTTTACTTGTATATATGACTTTGCACCTGAGCTAAGGAATGTATCGAATCAAATCTCAGATTGAAGAATCTTAACGGCTTGCATGCATGGGCAACCTATAGAACACCACATGTCTTGTTCGTAGATGTTCCAAAATAACGGAAGTAATCGAAGAAAGGAGAGAGAATATCCAAAAGCAAACCACTACATAAATAATGAACTGCATAGAATAATTTGGAAATACAACCAGTAAAGAAAATTGGAATTTGATCCAAATATTTGAAAAAGCATAACTTTGTGGTAAAATGCCTCTAATCTCTACAGCACCTTCTGCAAACAATATCTCCTAGACCAAATCTTTCTGATTGAGGCATAACATATATAACTCCTGTTTTAGTAAGGCATTTTCCCCAAATTACTTTTTTGTCGATTTATATTTAAAACTTAATGACAAACAAATCAACAACAAAATGCGTCCTTGAAAAGAGACATTGATTAAGAAGACAATTAGTTTAAAACTTACATATTTGATACTATATTCGGGAAAGAGTCTATTCATAGCTCCACTACTTACGTTTGATTTTTACCTTTTGCCACTCACTAGATATCTAGGATCTCTTATTTCATAATCCATATTTCCATATACTTGATATTAACATGGCATGAGGTATACTCATTTTTCTTGTTCAATCTCATGAAGCTTTCGGATTTCCTGCGGCTTTGTTGTTAAGTTAAGTTTGTAAAAGCAAGCAGAGACGTCGACCTATTAGAACACAAATGTAACACTAGAATCATCAATTTTATAGAATGAAAATGTAGCTAATTACATTCTTATTTCTTATTTCTTCAAAAATAACAAAAGCAATTACAATGTTTACAACCCTGATGTTTTTTCTATTTCCAAATAATAACAGAATCAATTAGCTTAATAGGAACTCTAATGGTTATGTATTTAATACTTGCTCATTATATCTACTTTAGACGTACTATAATCTCTGATGATGAAGGAAGTGGTAACATACTCGCATCTAGGGATTTTTCTAGAGTTTCACATTAAGAATAAACAGGACAGTTTGTCCTTTGAGTAAAGAGGCGGACAATTGAAAAATGAAATCTTATGTCCAGCGTATGGTTGACGGAACTTTATGGAATTCATTGAAATTGGAGTGTTGAATTCCTATCCATCGACTGTTTGCTTGGAAAATGAATGGAATTGGAATTTATTTTAAATTCCATTATATCACTTTGTTCAATGGAATTCTACTTTCATTCACTTTTCCCTTGAAAGGTTCAACATTCCAACGGAATTCCATTCCACAATTAGTAACTAAACGTGTTCCACAATATTCCTATTCCTTTCGTTCACCCTTTATTTTATTTTTTTTGTTTTGTTTTATTCATATAAGAAACCTCTTCGTTAAGTAGATATAGACCATTATAAATCCTAAACTACTCACTACCACACTTAAATTCTCAATATTAGGTAGACGACACGGATGTATCAAATAGAGATTGGCATCTATGAAATTTCATGGTCGCTTGTACTCTTAGAAATGAAGTGTGTTAAAAGCTTCAGGGCATTTATCCGAATGTGACACTTCTTAAAGTCATCAAGCTTTAGAATGTATTGGGCCATCGGCCACGGCGAGCATAACTTAGGTTGGTTGTATTTTCCTGTTTTAGTATTATACTAGAATCACAAAATAAATTAACTGAAATAAAGATTACATGGGTGGTGTAATGAAACATTAGCAAAGGAGAAATGCAAACAAATACAAGGAAAAAGAAATTTAACCAAGAATTAGAAGCTATCAAATCAATATGTATACAGGCTAACAGGCCATATATGTTTAAGATGAAATTTCAGCTTTGGCAATCAAAGAAATGCCAACCAAAATTGCAGCCATGTTGCTTCCTGGTCACAGCCAGCGAAGACATAAAAGCCAGAAGATTTTGGGATTTAGATATCTTTTACATACCATATCATATCTGGAGCTAAAGAGAGCTCTGAGGGAACTTTTGGGACGATTTGGGGTAAAAGATCAAGAGACTGAAGACATTACATGCCTTAATTCCATAACAAATTGGGTATGCTTCTTCCTTACTTTGTACAATAAAATTATCTATCCCCAAGACGTTATTATACTTTTAAATCTCTCTATAATATCCAGATGCTATTTTATCCCCAAAAGCCTTTTACTCTCTCTATACTCTACTTGTTATGCTCTTAAGTCTTAACCTAATAAATTTCCAGGAATATTTCTGTTTATATACCTTCATTCTAGATACAAAATTCATAATCAATTTTGATAGATTTAGCTACATATAATCTACAGTGCTTGAGCTAATATTGGTTCTCTTTATTTTTAGCTGTATAGGAGAAGTTACCAAAGAATCCAAAAGAGTTATTTATATAAAAATGTTGGAATTTAATCTGGAAAGAGCATCTCCAGAAACTTCTATCAAGTAACTTCTGGTTACAATATGTGCAATGGACATTACAGGATATGTGTAAATGTGGTACCTTTTCTGTGAAAGGATTCCATTTACTTATCCATATGGAATTTGATTCGACGCCATTAGTAGCATTTCTGATCAAATATCATTATATTCTTTTATATATATATATATATATATATATATATATATATATATATATATATCCTATAAAAAGAGAAAAAGGAATAAATAAAAAAAATTATGCTATGTATAAAAGGAGTCTGGTCTCAAACTACACAGCCTAGAACAAACAACAAACTTCCATTATAACTCAGTACTAACTAAACGATTTTCTTCTTAATGGCATCAAAGACCAATCTTGCTATAGTAGGGTTAGACTGTTTCAGGATGGAAGATGATTGCTTTGGGCCAAAGGGAAATAAGCAAAATAGTCAGCAACAACCTCAACAACAGCTATGCCGATACAGGCATCTGCCACAACATTCCACTATTCATCAAGTGATCCTTCCGGCTACTGAAACGAGAAGGATGGTCATTGACTTTTACCAAGCAGCAACATCATGAAGAGGCACACTGATGATGGATAACCCTGACCTCAACACTTTATATATATACTGACTTATTAGTATATCAATGTAAGCTTGTAGACTAGCATATGTAATTAGGGAGATAAAGGCGTCAATTCTGTCTAGCTTTTGCTAATTTGATGTCCTAGGTAGTTGTGTACGGACAAGCTCCAACCTCTACTAGTTTGAGGGTGTTTTTTGTACCCATGTTCTATACTAGTTAGAACTTGTTCTGCATATGCTCTGTCCATTCTTCAAGTCTAAGGAGGGTGTTTACATTTACGGCTTCATGGTTTATTGAAATTTGGAAAGACCGATAAGCTCAACTTTGACGGTTTATGAGCTTAGGACTTGGTAAGACCATAAACTGAAACTTATAAGCTCATTTCAAAATTCAAACTGAGCTCGAGAATTTTCAAATTGCAATAAACCCATAAGGCATAAATTTAATTAAGCTTAGCCAAAGACCTTCTGATCATACCAAGAGAGGATTTTTGTTATCTGAGTCCTTAGTTGTTTTGGAACCTCCATCATCACAAGCCGTCTCCTTCAGATATTGAATCTATATATCTTTTACTACATATACTGTAGCTGTGGATGATAAAAAAAAAAGGAAAATGCCATCGGTTTTTTCTAAGAAATCTCATCTTGAACCCCAAAGGGAAATCTCTATTAACTCATTGTCATACTTTTTAGATTAGGATCTTCGATGTACTATCAACCACCTAAGCGTCCACTCAAGGGTCACACTTCATTAATAAAAGACCTGAAGTCTGCTCATTCTGGCATACCTTAGAAATAAGTCATGTGCAAGTCATGTAACTGAGTCAAGATACAATTTTAACCGAGTTTACGAGTTCATGATACTATCCTAGACATTAAATAATTCAGGGTACAAAGAAACTAGTCAATCAAGTCTAGGGTACTATAATGGATTTTGGCCTATTTTTTTTTATATCACCAATAGTCCAAATTCCCTTTACTCGAGAGTCGAGACTTTAAAAGGCAAGATTTAGTGATACCACTGAACCGAATGTCACCTGAATTTAATAAGATAAGCTGCAAAAACTTGAGTAAAGCATACGGTAAAAGAGCACATCTGTTTTTCTGTTATTATTATGCAGTCTAAATTTTCAATAAGTTTTTTGGTGATATGATGTCTATTCAAAACAGAGTCCTGTGTCTTTGTAAAGAGGGTCTAATTTCAAAAGAGTCTCCTATGTTTAAAATAATCAATAGAGAAGTTTAAAAGGATAAAAAGAAAATTAGAAGAATCAAGGGAAGTCTAATCCAAATTCTTGTCCCTTGGTGTATCTGCGGGTGTAGTCCTACAGTCATACAGAAATGATTACCATTGCCAACGAGACGGTTAACCATTTGAAAGTTATAAACTGTAAACCATCATAGTACAACATCAATTGAAGTGATCCTACGCCTCTTATTCCTATACTACAATAGTCTAAAGTGGCATATACTATCAAATTCCTGCACTAGGTTATAATTCAGCTAGCTGAATTAGATGAATCTTTGACACACAGACAAGAATGCAATTCATTTTGAGATGTCATGGCCCATTACAGTCCTCCAAGTTGGCAACAATACATTAACTTACAGAAAACTCCTTAATCTGGAAATATGTTCATTTGTGGGATCTCCTACCAACTCACAATGCATAATGATCCTACCGACTTATTTAGATGGAATCACCACCACTTGAAAAGTTGAACCATTTACTGTTTACTGTTCTAACTCTTTTCTTTCTTATATAATAATTCTTGTTCTATGAAGTATAATACTTACAAGATAACAATTCACTCATCTTTGTAAGTTTGATCAGCCAGGAACTATTTTACTTTTTTTGCAACACCAAAATGGCACCTCAGGCACATCTTGTTAAGGTTGGCATGAAAGCTTTACACACAGCAAATGAACGATTAGGAAAAAAAGGAAGGTCTTCTTCTCCCATTATGCAACAACCTTGCCACTATCAGTATATACCTCAACATCCTATCATTCATCTGATGGCACTAGAGTCTACTACAGATTGTTGCAAGGCCTGCAGCATCCCATCGAGTCCCTGGTAGTGGGAAGCTAAATTTGATTATAAATCATTATAATTACTTATAAAGAGAGATACAGATAGGAATCATCTGATGTCCATCTCTGATCTAATGCTTGTAATGGCTGTATGATGTAATCTACATGGTGTTTGACTGTTGGTAGTCAATTACTTAAATAACCTTTGTTACTATAAGTTCCTACACTGGACGTTTTATGTTTTTTCATTATCCCATTCATCCCACTGTGCATAGAATAGACATAATTAATCACAAAACCTCCCAATAGTTAATTAAAGATTAGACTTACAATTACAATACAACTCAACACAGTTACTAAAATCAAGCTTCTTCCTTGCTTTCATGGACGGATTGGGGGAATAGAAGGAGATGAATTAAGATCCTACGATTCACACTACTGAAGAGAAATCGGAATCAGCTTAAGAAATAAAAGCCTGAAAAACTACATCAACTGAAATACGAACTTTAGCAATAAGCTGTGCTATGACTCACTGAGCGAATATGTTCAATGCAACTGTCATTAATATGGTCAACTGAAAGTGGGATTAACATCCTACCAAATTTGCAAACATTTTAATCATGATGCGGTCTCATAAGGAGTTCAAAACTTATTGTTTCTTGATTTTGTAGTGAACGCATATGCGTTCAATCTTGACAAAAATAGAGCTGGACTTGACATATAGGCCTACAAAAATACATTTGTCCAATTTGTAAAAGAATAGTAAATCTAACTTATCACTAACATATTATAGATCAATTCAAAATTTAATTAAAATAAATTCACTTTATAAAGACTGGGTCTAAAGGCTACATGTAAAAGAAATATTATAAGATTCTATTCTATCTGATCTTTTATGTATAGTTTATTCTGATCCTCAATTATTAAGCAAGAATTACTATACAGAGACATAACATCGTGGCCTGGCCTCCCTCTTTAAGATGCTTGTGAATATCTATGACTTTTGCACCTACAACAAGAAAGGTATCAAATAAAATCTAACGTCGAAGAATCTAAAAGCGAGCATGAGCCACCATGTGTCTGCTTCACATAGATGTTCCAAAAGGAAATGAGCAAATATTCAAAAACAAAACACTCCACGAAAAAGCACATGATAACCCCATATAAAAAGATATATAGACGGTATAGTAGAAGATACTAAACTACCAACCAACTTGTACCAACCACAGATCTATATACTTCTAATCTTCCGATCACTTTTCAGCTTAATATCTAAGACCAAAATCTTTTCCATCAAAGGGCCTTTGGCCTAGCGGTATGTGGGGAACTCTTCAATCAAGAGGTTGTGGGTTCAAGCCTCGTGGTAGGCATGTATATATTCGTGTGACATTAAGTAGGGTAGATTAGATTGTAGGATTGCCTTTCTAAAAAACAAAAAAGACCAAAATCTTTTCCTTGGAAGTTATATTCACACAAATGACTAAAGATTGATAATTAAATAAGATTAATTTAAGTAGTTTAAAGGAGGGGATGAGAATATCACTTGGTGACAGAGTTCTTTATACTCCTGAGAATAAAAGCCTAATTCAAAGAGTGTTGAAAATCAATGGTGGTTTAAGCTGCTATGTTTCAATACCCTACTGTTCTCCATCTATCTTTCAGTTGATTAGTCCTATACCAAAATTATATTTTGGATGAGATACTTCCTTTTTTCTTACTGTTCTCTTAATTTGTTTCTAGTCCATAACCCATAATTACATTTCAGCATAAGTCATACACCACCTTCTGCAAAATCTCCAAGTCTGTTTAACAGGTCTGTTTCCCTTTGTGTGTGTTGTTATATGAAATATGTAAAATTTGCCTGGGTTAAACCCCTTTACCTGTAAATGAAGTATGAATGTATAATATAATATACAGTTATGTGTTAACTTAGTGTGTATAGATAAGCATAGTAATGTTAGAAGATGTAGTGGAGGACTTTAGAGAATTTAATTAAGGTTTATAAGTGATAAAGATCTAAGGATCACTTAATAGGGCTTCAGTGACAGATGGAAATCTATATCTGCCATATTTCAGGTGTTCAAATATTTATGAGCTATCAAAGTATATCCAGATAGTCAAAAGGCCAAGTCAAAGGAAAGTAAACGAGATGGAATACATACCACAGGGTACATCAATGATAATGCTAGAAGTCAGATCTAAAGATCATATCACAAATCACGTCATCTTTACATGAGCTTGAAGTCAAGCATCAGTCACTATAAAACAAAATTTCTTGTAATCTATTACCCAAACTCCAAATCTCCAATGATGATCCAAGCCAACTAATCAACCATAACAAACCAAACAAAGAAACACGAAGTTAGATGAAAACAGAGCATATTCCCTAGGAATTTTCAAAACTAATTGAGATACAAAGTTAACCAAGCAAAATAATTACCTTTAATCAATCAAAGATCACGTAACGGAATAAGTAATACTCCAAAAGACATGATTTAGAAGAGGGAATTTGATTTGATGTGTGGTATTAAAAGTCGGTGCAGTTTTACGGTGTTCAAGGCCTGCCTCCAATATTAGAGTAACTTAGGGCTAATTAATATGATCATAATTATATATATATCATCTTTTAAGTTTCATAATATGATGTTTGTTTTTACAATATTAAAACAGTGTATTTAGTCATATTCACACAGTTCTATTATTAGGTCTTTGGGACAAAAGTTGAGAGTCGAATCTGAAAAGAGTCTGCAGATGTATATATCTGGTAACTTTCGGAAGTTAGTTGAATTAATTAGAACGAAGCTGAAATTTGATCCCTCGAGTCCTTTAAAACATAAGTATGATAATTTAGTTTAGATGATAAGTAACGGTTTAATGCAGGATATGTATAATATGATTCTATAAACAATTTCTACGGAAGGAATAAATCCACCAGCTTATCCAAAAGGAACTGATTCCAAGGCCATTATTATGGCATTTCTTATTAGGAATCATAAGATTCTTTTATACCTTTTCCCAAGAAAATACTTGAATAAAAAATAAAATAAAAGACGATATCATGCTATCTATAAAAAGGATTCTTCTCTTAAACTTCATAAAGCCTACAACAAGACACAAACTTTCATTAAACCTCATAAAATAAGACCTTTCTGTAACTTCTGATACAACTTTTCTTCTCGATGGCATCCAAGATGGTAGATATCGATATTGTAGGCTTAGACGGTTTCAGGGCAGCGAATGGGTGCTTTGAGCCAAAGGGAAATAAGCCTAACGGGCAGCAACCACCTCGACAACAACTATGCCTTTACCAGCATAGGCCACAATACTCTACCATCCATCAGGTGATGCTTCCAGCTTCTGAAACGAGAGGTGTGATCGTTGACTTTTACCAATCAGCAACGACTTGAGATGGCACACTAAGTATGGGTAGATATAACAAGATAGCTATATTTCAGCTGTACTACCTTGTTACTTTATAATACTATGCATATAGTGTATGTAATTAGGGAGATGAAAGCATTGGTGTAGCTTCTGTGGCGTACTATCCTGGGTAGTTTGTGTATAGACTAGCTTCAGCCTCTACTAAGTTTGAGGCTTTTCTTTTTGTACCCTTGTGTTATACTAGCTAGTTGAAACCTTTTTCAGTATAGTCTCTCCATCATCTAAGTTTAGTATCGAGTTGAAGATCTTTATTTCATCTAAGATCGAAATTATTTTGGAATCTCCATCGTCACAACACATTGCCTTCTGTATATAAAACTCATCATCTTTTACCACGAATATGAAAAAGACTACCAATTTATATATCTCGTCATGAACAACTACGAGAATAATGTGTGAGTTATTGTAGTCTTGGCTTAAAACCACACATTTACGATCAGATTATCAAGAGGCAGTGTGGTTGAACTTCATTGTGCTCTTTATATTGAACTATAATTGTGAACTTCAGTGCGTTCTTTATTTTGCATTATATAAAGTCCAACGATTAGTTTGGAATAACATTTCAGACAAGATAGTTAAACAGAAAGCTGATTCACTAAAAACCAATCAAAGAGCTTTAGATGAAGATTCGATGCTAACTAAAGCTTACTATCTACCATACTCATGGCATGCTTGTTTGGGCATTACATGGAAATAGAGTTGAGTCGTGGAGTCTGACTGTTGATGGGCATTCATGTTGTCAATCCACTTATGTTAAATCACGGATTGAAGCATTAGCAAAAGGTCGAGTCGTTTATTATGTTACGAGAATATTAAAATGCATTTCTAAGGTAGCATTATGTTCTAAGAAAAAGATGTAATCTTGGAAGGCTATGTTGTTGCAGATTGGGTTGGTTGTCTACTTACACGAAAAAACACTATTAAGTATAATTAAAGTGGAAGGCATGGTTTTCAATTAGTCAAACAAAACATGTAAATGATAATGATAATTTTTCTTCAATTTTAGACAAGAAACAAGACAATACCGTTGTTCAAACGTTCACATATCCACTCGCGTGCCAGACTTCAAGACTGCCCAAGCACCTTTGTCACCGTAAAGCCCTGATATGAATCAATAATCGAGATTCACTAGCGAAATCCTGTTTTTTTCTCGTGTCCAGGCCAACTGTATCCAGGATTCAAGTTGTCATACTTTGTATCCAGGGCAACTGTATTATCAAGTTCCTAACAATGCAAATTTCCGTCATGTATCAATCCCATGTAGGCATGAATAATATAAGATTACTAAATTCAAATAATCTTTCATCACATTAAGAAACTTAATTTCAGATACATATTCATAACATTTACAATTCTTTCTTTCAGCAAGTTCAATGGATATCCCAAAAACACAAACATAGTGGCATGATACACAAAAGTAATATATCGAAACCAAGCAAAACCCTAGAATTGAGACCTAAAATCTCAAAATACCTTAAATTCGGGATGTGACTAAAGAGGTGCGAAAAAGCACAAGTCTTGTGTGTTTTTTTGAGCGGTTCTTCATCTGGATTATCCAATTCAATAAAAATATACAAATAGAAATAACATATTGAGTTTGGCATTGAGGAAGAAAGGGCAGCCAGTGGGTGGGGGCGTGGGGCCATGGTTTTCTCGACCCGGTGAGTCGGGAGGGGGTGTTGACTGTTGACTACTTGACCGTTGACAGTTGGGTGAGGGGGATTATTCTTTTTTTACTCTGCACTTCTGCAGTTTTTAAATACATCGTTGAATTAAGTCTAAGCTTATCAGAGCACACGGAGTGGTGACGGCCTAAACACTGAATGAGAATTTTGTGGTGAGGATTTTGTGAAGTGGTAACAGTGTTCAGCACAGTGTTCTGGATAGTGTTCTGCAATTTTTTATTATTTGTTTGATTTGTTTTTTAATGATGATAATTGTATAATTTAATATATAAAAAACAAATAAATTAAATAAAATTGATTAATTAATGAAATAAATATAAATAAAATAAAGTAATTAATTAATTAATTAATTTTATTATATGTACATAATCTAACAGAAAGTTTTAGGATTCCTTTGGATCATTTTTTTATTATTATTTAGCCCATTAATAAATTTAAGCCCAAGCCCAATAGTCTATAAATTAGCTTCATCTTCTTCCTTGTGCAGGAAGTTCAATACGTAACAGCGCCACAGCAAGTTCAATACACATTCAGTTCCATTTTATATGTAAAAAGCAAACAAACAAAAAAAGAAAAACAAAAAAACAAAAGAAGAACATCGCTTGTTTGCCGTCTGAAATAGGACGCTGGAGCCAAAACACTGCCGGGAACGCCGCCGGGAACGCCGTCCGACGGCGTTCTCGATCAAAAACGGCGACAAATCCTTCCCCACTCCGTTTGCTCTTAGGCGTGTTAAAAAATATCTATATACGCCGTTATCTGAGGATTCAAAAATCCGAATCGAATTTTATCCGAAAATTCGGATATTCAAAAATTCAGATAGCCAAATGTTTATATCCAGTTTTACAGATTCAGATGTCGATTTTTAAAAAAATCCGGATGGTTCGGATATCCGAAATCCGAAAGTTTAATTTTTATTTTTATTATTGTGTTCTTATACTTCTATCGTAATAGTATAAATAGATTTGAGACATTCAGTTCCACTTAAACCCTAAATATCAACACTTACTTTCCCCTTTCGTATATTTCCACCGCCTACAACAAGAACACCGTCAAATACTTCAATCAGGTATGTTTCTACTTTCTTTTTCTCATTAGATGTTATTCATATATGTGTTTCTTAAATCACTAAATCATATGCAAGTTTGATCCATTATGAGTTATTTCGTTTTATTGTTGGTTTGTTTAGGGTTAATACACACGGAGGGGATTAAAGTATCCCAAAATGTTTGCTTGGGGTACTAAAGTTTATGATTTGACAAAACTATGAGTTAACTATACGTATTGTGTTTAAGGGTAACTAAAGTTTATTAATATGTTTACAAGGATAACTAACGTTTATCAAAATGTTTAAAAGGATAATAAAAGTTTCTAAAATTGTTCAAATTGATGAATATTTATCAGCTCATTTTCCACTTGGGAGAGGTTTTAAAAGTTGGGTTATATTTTTGTCAAATCATAAACTTTAGTACCCTAAACGAACATTTTGGGATACTTTAATCCCCTCCATGTGTATTAACCCATTTGTGTATGAATGTAACTTGTTCTACATTCTTTTTCTCATAAGATCTATGCTTATAATATAGCTATAGATATAAGCTTTCAGCGCCAACTACCAGCTAGTTTGCCAAACACACCCTTAAAGCGAACATTGGCTTGCTAACTAATCTTAATGTTTGTAAAATGTAATCCAACAAGTGGTGTCACTGTTAAAATATGAAAACCCCCGTAGCCTATGATATATTATTGAGCCCCATTATATAGACATTACAGGAGACATAAAGGAAACTCTAACAGACCTTAAACCCATAAACGGACTTGGGCCAACCCACAATCGGGTTTGGACAACTAACCTAGCCCTCTAATAGTCACAACAAAAGCCCACTGATTTTGATTGTCTTTGCACATCGTATGAATTTGCAAATACATTGGAGCCCCATGTGGCTCTGAACAGGTTCGAATCCCATCCCCTGCAAAAGGCCGGAGGTCCTTTCTACCTTTAGGTAGAACCGGAAGCAGCCTCTCTACCTTAGGGTAGGGGTAAGGCTATCTACGTCTAACCTCCCTCATACACTGTCCTAGACGGTATTGGGCCCTAACCCGCGGAAGGCGGTATGGGATGTTCCTTTTTATTGGAGCCCCATGTGGCCATGTGTGAGTCGCACAAAATCTCTTATTGAAGTTGATGCAACACCGTGGCTTAAAAAGTTGATGGTGTTCTTGTTTTTTCCTTCTCATTTCTCTCTTTCTTTTTACTGTAATTTTCAGTTTTTCTTATCAGTCGTTTTAACTTTTGAAACTTTTCAAAATTCTTGACCAAAGTATGAGTAAATTGCAATATAGGGTTGAACACCTTTGTAGAGAACATTAAAAAAATTCAAAATTTGAATTTTCATTGAGTTGGATTTTCAACCTCTGAATCCTCATCTTCATCTTTTTGGGTAGGGTGCCAATGAACACAACCCCTAATTTAACTTTTAGGTGTGCATCCTATGAGGAGTATCAATCATCACATTTTTAGTTTGATTTTCTTTTTCAATTTATTTTCAAAATAATACAGAGTATATGCTTAATAAAAATTAAATAAATAATTGTAAATAATCTTTTATTGCCCAATTCTAAATCTATTTTTGTAAATTTTGTTGCTTAGAAAATTAATTTTTCCTCTGTATTAATTTAATTGTCCGTAGACAGAAGATTTGCAATTAAATGAAAATACAATAAGTACTTCGTCCGTCCCAACATAATGCCGACATTACTATTTTGGGTTGTCCCAAATAAGTGTCCACTTCTATGTTTCAACCGATCGAAATATACTTTAATTGGTAGATATGTTATTTGATTGATAAAAAATGTAGTTAGTGGAGAATTCTAAAACTGTGTGCAAAGTCAAAGTGATCACTTTGCTTGGGACGGGGGAGTATTACTTACTTTTTGCACAATCACATTCTTACCCTTAATTAATTAATTTGAGTATCTATATAGTTTTGTAATTTAATTTTTGAAGTAAAGACAATATGGTAAAAATGATCAGATTTCCTATCCATATTTGGTATTAAATTTGGGATAGCTCAAAATGGAAAGTTGGACTGATAAATTGGGACGAAAGGAGTATGAAGTTAATTGTTATTGTTAATTGTTTGTTTTATACTAATTATGTAAAATTATTTATTTACTTATGAATAATACTATTGTCTAGTGGTATGACACTTTTGCCCTTAAATTGTACAAAGTTTAAGAAATAGTATTGTTTAATAGTATGATACTTTTATCCTTACTTTTTGTACAAATTAAAAATGTGTATATAGCATAAGAGGTTAACGTTAATATATTTCTTTTAGAGGTGTGGACTTACTTTGAGATAAACTAAAATGAAAAGGCTAACACTTATTTTTGGATGAAACGAGTATTAAAAAAAGAAGAAAATATAAAATACTAGTTACATATACTTATTTATTTATAAATAATAAAGGAAAATAATTCTTTTTATGAAGAACAAGAAAAAATAATGAAAAAGAAAAAGTAAAAGAATAGAGTCAACATAGGTGGGCTTTGGTAGGCTATGAAGGTGCAAGTTTGATCGAGGATTGGAGAGGAGAGGTGGAAGAAAAGGCTCTGGATGAATTTAGGAGTCTTTGTGCGAGTCATATGCGGTGAGAGTCGCACGTACGGTAACGAGGGGGGTTCAAGCCTACTGGGTAATATCAGCATTATTTATCACTTCTCTTTAGCGATTAAATAATGGATAACTATTGTCAAATGGACTAAGCTTTAAAATAGGATCGTTACCTACTTTATTACAGTAACAAAATAGGTTTGTTATCTAATCTAACTCAGAATAAAAGAGTATGGATAAAAAGGTAAGTTTGTTACCGATTTAAAAATTTTACCTTTCAAATATTATCATTTTATTAAGATTGACGTTATTAATACGATATTAGGGTATGCATGCATGTAAATTAATGAGCTTTTAATAATTAAAGATTATATCAACTAAATGACTCACCCAAGACATTCATTTCAGGTTCTCTTCTCTTAGTCTTCCATGACCCATTCCTCTAGAAATTTTTTTATTCAAAGATGATGAAAATAATGATACAAATATAATATACAAAGAATATATTCGCTTTGGAATGTAGGAACCTTGAAGGGTAAGTCGATGGAACTTGTTGCGACTTTGATTAGGAGAAAGGTAGATATTGCGTGCTTTCAAGAGACCAAATGGAAGGGTCCCGACGCGTTAGGGATAAACAGATACAAATTGTGGTACTCGGGATCTAGGACCACACGAAATGGTGTAGGAGTCATCGTGGCGTCGCACCTTGTAGACAAGGTGGTCCATGTGGATAGGTGTAGTGATAGGATTATGACGGTAAGACTGGTGATTGAGGATGCGATGTTCACGGTTGTTAGCGCTTATGCACCCCACGCGGGGCTCGGTGAGGATGTAAAGAGGGGCTTCTGGGAATCACTTGACGAGCTTGTGAGGGCGTGCCCGGTCGACCAAAGCCTGATCATAGGGGGCGACTTAAACGGGCACATAGGAGCGGAAGCTGAGGGATACTATGGAGTCCATGGCGGTTTCGGGTATGGACAGAGGAATGACGAAGGTTGTACGATCCTAGAGTTCGCTACGGCGCATGACTTAGTGGTCGCAAACTCTTTCTTCAAGAAGAGGGATGCTCACCTAGTTACTTTCCAGAGCGGGGGTCATGACACGCAAATTGACTATCTCCTGCTTCGCAAAAGGGACCTTAGGACTTGCAAAAACTGCAAGGTTCTTCCAAGCGAGTCTGGTTGCTCCCAACACAGATTGTTGGTCATGGATATGATCATTCGTAGACGGACACACAAGCGTGCGATAACGGTAAAACCACGGATCATGTGGAAAAACCTTAATGGTGATGCGGCTGAGACCTTTAGAGCATTGGTTGTTGAAAGGGTACCCAATGAGGTGGAGGATAGAACTCATAATGACGCGGATCGGACGAGGAACACCCTAGCACACACCATCAGAGAAGCGACCAAAGAAACTCTAGGGGTGACTGTTGGGACTTCTGGATCACATAGAGGCCGTAGGGAGTCATGGTGGTTTAGTGATGATGTTCAAACCAAAGTAGTCATGAAACAGATCCGGTTCAGGGAGCTCTTTTCACTTCGGGATGGAGTAGAAGCCGATAGAATTAGGGCAAAAGAAAGGTATAAGGAAGCCAAAAAAGAGGCAAAGAAGGCAGTTACCCAAGCAAAAGAAAAAGCGTATGAAGCCCTGTATAGAAAATTGGACTCCAAAGAGGAGCTAATGACATTTTCAAGATTGCTAAGGCCAGGGAACGAAGAAGAAGAGATTTTGAAAACATTAAATATATAAAAAATGAGGGTGGACAAACTATAGTGAAAGATGAGGAAATTAAGTTAAGATGGGGGAGTACTTTTCAACCCTTTTCAATGGACGCGAAGTATTAGAGAGCACAATGACAGGACTAGAACCCCAAAACAACTGTTCATGTATGAGGATTGAACCACATGAAGTAAGTTCGGCACTGCGGAAGATGGGAAGGCACAAAGCAGTAGGACCGGACCAAATTCCTATAGAGGCATGGCTGTGCCTTGGAGATGATGGAGTGAGGTGGCTTACAATTCTTTTAAACAAGACGTTTAAAAGTGCTAAAATGCCAGAAGAATGGAGACTTAGCGAGCTTATCCCCATCTACAAAAATAAGGGTGACGCGCAACTATGTAGCAACTATAGAGGAATAAAGCTACTTAGCCATACTATGAAGTTATGGGAGCATGTGATTGAGGCTAGACTTAGACGTGAGACTAAGGTGTCTGAGATTCAATTTGGTTTATGCCAGGACGTTCTTCAATTGAGGCAATACACATTGTGTTGAGTCACTGGTCGCTGACCATGATGAAGTCGCTGGTCTCTGACCAACTCAACTGTTCACTACTCGATGAAGAAATGAATTGTATCGAAGCTGCTGTTGCTGATAATATGTTTCGCTGAGCGTCATTCATTCTACTTGATATGCTGAGGAAGAATAAAGCTCAACTTGGTGTGTCGCTGATCAACGTCAGCAAGAGCTTTACTTCTAATCAATAAAGGCAAAAGTCACTGCCAGAATAACAGCTAGTCACTGAAGATCTCTAGTTCAAGTCATTCTACAAGAGCATGCTAGCTCGCAGTGAGTGAGGAGGATTACTGCATCTTCAGGGACTATTCAATAAAGCCTCTCAATCATCAAGTACAGAAAGTATTGTACTTATCTATACATCAGCAAGAGTGTTCCAACTAGAAGTATGTCCGAAAGACTACGTGGCAGCAAATGATTGGTTTTAAAGTAACGAGATATTTGCGATAACAGAATTGGGACCCGCAGAATGTCGGTTCATTAGAGATCAAGCCAATCAAGCAGCGACATGTGTCATTCCAAGATCCTATTTTATAGGCGATATTTTAGGAACTCTTGTAGTATAAATAGTTCAGTGTTTTGTACTGTAGAGGCTAGTCGTTTAATCGTACTTATCACTTGTGTGTCAGTGATTAGTTTGTCTAGAGTACGTATTAACGATCCAGCGAGTGAACAGTCAGTGTGTTTGTACACTGCTGTTCATCTCATTTGTAATAGATTAGCTAAGTGTTTGAATTGGATTAACTTTGGTTAATCCATTCCGCATTCAACACTTGTGAATTGTATGATCAATATAATTCATCATTTTAGCTATCATTACCTTGTTACTTTGATATTGTCATATCTATAATCTGTTATACTTTGCTACTATTGTTTATACTCTGTTTTTGTTAAAACAATTTAAAACTCATCAGTCAACTGAGCTAAAATCTGAAATAGTTTTTAATTGTATTCAACCCCCCTTCCACAATTAAACTTTACACTTGCGATTCCAATTCACTAAGTAATAGTGAATTACGGGACTTTCAATTGGTATCATAGCATAGTTGGTTTAAATTCAATTAACCAGGTCTGCAATGGAATTAGTAAAGTACAGTTGTCTTGACTCTGATTATCAGAAGGGAAATGGTTCTACAACCAAACCTCCAGCTTTTGATCCATCAAGGATTGAAACTTGAATGTCCCGAATGATGATGTTTTTAGACCTAATTGACGACCGTCTCTGTAATGTAATAACCAATGGTCCCCACATTCCAACCACAATTGTTCCTTCTGTCATGGCTACAGCTACTACTCCTGCTATACCAGAAATGGTTGTGCCCAAAAGAGAGGAACAATGGTCGGATGAGGATAGACGATTGGTTAGATTGGATAAACAAGCTAAAATCTACATAGGCATGGCACTTCCTGATGAAGTGTTCGAATCAATCAGGCTTTGTAGAACTGCTAAAGACATGTGGGATACCCTTAGGAATATATATATTGGAACTCCTGATATTATTCGCTGCAGGGAAGTCAATCTCACTCGCCAGTATGAGCTGTTTGCAATGGAACCAAATGAATCTTTGTCTTCTACTTACACCAGAAACCAGTCACTGATGAATAAAATGGAAAAGGCTGGTATAGGTAAGGAACAGAGATTTGTTGTTGAGAAGTTTCTTGAGTTGCTGCCAAGGAAAATCTGGGGAACCATTGCCACATGTACCAGATAGAGGAATGATTATTCAGTTCTTAATCTCACTCAAGTCTATGGTATTTTGCTCAACTGGGAGCAGTCAGAAAAGCAAGCTGATTAGAGTGAGCATATTCGTGCTACTCTTGGAAGTCAGAAGATATCAAATGCCCTTGTAGCAGAGCTTAATGAAATCGATCAGAGACAGAAGTCAAAAGTGTCTAAGAAAAGCTCGAAGTCACTGATAGCTGAAGAAGAAGGTGGTCAAGATGAAGAACAGTCAGAGTACGAATATTATGAAGGACTGGAGAAGCTTGAAAAAGATATGGTCATGATGGTTGCTAATTTCAGAAGGAACACCGGATCAAAAAGATTCGCTGGTGCTCCATCATCTGATAAATTTCAATCCAAAGGTGAATGCTACAAGTGTGGCAAACCTTGTCATTTTGCAACTGAATGTAGATCAAAGTCAGTAAACCAAGTCCCTGAACCAGTGCCAGAATTCAGAAATGATAAGTATAACAAGTACAAGACAAAGTACAAGAAACTGAAGGCATTGGCTAAATTTGGAAAGAAAAAGAGAAAAGGGTTTGTCGCTGAAGAAAGTTCACTCAGCGACTCTGATTCATCATCTTCATCCGATGATGAAGAAGCTATGATTTGCTTAGACAAAGATTATTGTTTGATGGCTGATGACACTGAATTCCATGAAGACATCAAGGAAGTAGCTCAGAAATGTTCAGCATCTGGTTGGAATTCTGATAGCATCTACAAAGGAATTCTTAGAGAGACTATATGGTATTTGGACAACGGATGTTCCAGGCACATGACAGGATGCAAGTCTCTGCTCAGTAACTATCAAGATGAAAGAGGTCCTGATGTGGTATTTGGTGATAAAAAGGTTGGAAAGACCAGAGGGTATGGAGTCCTAACCAATGGAAATGTAATGTTCAAACGTGTAGCATATGTAGAGGGTCTGAAGCACAATTTGTTAAGCATCAGTCAGTTTTGTGACTCCAAGAACAAGGTACTATTTGATCATGAAGAAGGAGTCGTTTACAACAAGAAGGGAAGTGCTGTACTTGCTGCTAATCGAAAAGGGAATACTTATGTTGTCAATATGGATTCAGCATAGTCAGGAACGTGTTTTTACTCCAGAACTGTTTCAGAGGAAAAATGGTTATGGCATAAGCAACTTTCCCATCTGAATCTCAAAGCAATTAACAAACTGAGCAAGAATGGTTTAGTCACTGGACTACCAAAAATGTCTTATGACAAAGATAAGCTTTGTTCAGCATGTGAGAAGGGAAAGCATCACAGCTCGTCTTTCAAGAGTAAGCAGACTTCATCAGTAACAGAATGTTTTTACCTGCTTCATATGGATCTATTCGGTCCAGTGAGTACTCCAAGTCTTGGAGGAAAAAGATACTGTTTGGTGATAGTCGATGAATACTCCAGATACACTTGGGTATTTTTTCTCAAAGCCAAAAGTGAAGCTGCCAGCGAGATCATATCCTTTGTTAAGAAAATGGAAAATCTGAATTATGTCACTGTAAAACATCTGAGAAGTGATAATGACACTGAATTTCAAAATATTGACCTGGAAAGTTTTTGTGATTCAAAAGGTATTTCTCAAAAATTTTCAGCACCTAGAACACCCCAACAAAATGGGGTGGCAGAAAGGAGAAATAGAACTTTGATTGAATCTGCCAGGTCAATGCTCATTGATGCTGGTCTTAAGACCTATTTCTGGGCTGAAGCAGTAAGTACTGCCTGTTACACTCAGAATAGGTCACTGATTGTCAAAAGACATAGTAAGACAGCATATGAGCTTTTAAGAGGGAGAAAACCTGACATAAGTTTTCTCCATGTTTTTGGTAGCACTTGCTACATTTTAAACAAAAGAGATCACTTAGGAAAGTTTGATCCAAAAGCTGATGAAGGAATATTTGTTGGTTACTCAATTATCTCTAAAGCTTTCAGAGTTTACAATAAAAGAAGAGAATGTATTGAGGAATCAATGGATGTTACTTTTGATGAATCATATGATGAGTCACTCACTGATCCTAAAGAATATGAAAATCTTGTTTTTAACAAAATAGATGGTGAATTATCAAATGAAATAAAATCAAATGATAAGAAATATAAAAATTTCTCATCAGACTCTGAAGGTGAAGATAATATTCTTGAAATAAATTCCAGTTCTACTTTAGCTGAGAATAATTCAAGAACATCATCTTTACCTACAGATGTCCCATCATCATCAACTCAATGACCAAACCAAAACTCGCATAACAACAATACTCATGCTTCAAATGATGATCTGCCCTCTGAACCCTCACAAAGTAATCAAGTCACTGCTGAACCTCAGCGAATGACTAAGTGGACAAAACATATTGATAATCAATTGATTATTGGTAATCCACAATCC
Organism: Helichrysum umbraculigerum; assembly: GCA_949592205.1. Classification (NCBI taxonomy): domain Eukaryota; kingdom Viridiplantae; phylum Streptophyta; class Magnoliopsida; order Asterales; family Asteraceae; genus Helichrysum; species Helichrysum umbraculigerum. The sequence continues at coordinate 27,880,418 of CATIUR010000004.1, read as the reverse complement.
AGGGTTTAGACAAGATCAGCAACTGCTAACTTTTGTTTGTTTGTAAGTTTTGTGTCTCTGATGGAACCAAAGAAGGTTGATGAAGCACTCACTGATCATCACTGGATAGCTGTCATGCAAGAAGAGCTATCTCAGTTTGAAAGAAATAAAGTTTGGAAGCTTGTACCACAACCCGCTGGTAAATCAGTGATTGGAACACGATGGGTGTTCAGAAATAAAATGGATGCTGATGGTGTGGTAACAAGAAACAAGGCTAGACTGGTTGCACAAGGTTACTGTCAGCAAGAAGGCATTGACTATGACGAAACCTTTGCACCAGTGGCTAGGCTTGAAGCAATCAGGCTATTTCTAGCTTATGCAGCTCACAAGAAGTTTAAAGTATATCAAATGGATGTGAAAAGTGCCTTTCTGAATGGCAAGCTGCAGGAAGAAGTATATGTCAAGCAACCACCTGGATTCATTGATCCAAAACATCATGGTTATGTTTACAAACTTGATAAAGCCCTGTATGGACTAAAACAAGCTCCCAGAGCGTGGTATGATACTCTCTCTGTCTACCTGATAAAATGTGGCTACGTCAGAGGAAAAATTGACAGCACATTATTTATCAAAAGAGATAAGAGAGATGTCATATTAGTCCAGATCTATGTTGATGATATCATTTTCGGGTCTACTAACAGTGACATGTGCAAGGAACTTTCTGATCTCATGACCAAAAGTTATGAGATGAGCATGATGGGTGAATTAACGTTTTTCCTTGGTCTGCAAATAAAGCAAACCAAAACTGGAATTTTTATAAGTCAAGGAAAATATGTTAAAGATCTGTTAAAGAAATTTGAATTTGCTAATTGCTCAACCCTTGCTACACCCATGTCACCTGCAGTAAAGCTACATGCTGATCCTGAGGGTAAATCTGTAAACATCACTGCTTACAGAGATATGATTGGGTCACTATTGTATCTAACTGCAAGTAGACCAGACATTATGTTTGCTACATGTCTCTGTGCTAGGTATCAAGCTGATCCAAAGGAATCACATTTGCTCGCTGTCAAAAGGATATTCAGATATCTGAAGGGTACACTGAATCTTGGTCTCTGGTACCCATCTGGATCAGACTTCTCACTGAAAGGATATTCTGATTCTGATCATGCTGGATGCAAATTAGATAGAAAAAGCACATCTGGTAGCTGTCAATTTCTTGGAGAAAAGCTAGTAAGCTGGTCCAGCAAGAAACAAAACTCAGTCTCAACTTCAACTACAAAAGCTGAATACGTTGCTGCTAGTGCCTGTACTGCTCAAATTCTCTGGATGAGAAATCAGCTAGCTGACTATGGGTTTGACTTCAGTGAGATACCAATATACTGTGATAGTCAAAGTGCCATAGCCATTGCCAACAATCCAGTAATGCACTCAAGGACAAAGCATATTGATGTCAGATATCTTTTCATCAGGGACCATGTGATGAAAGGTGACATTAAATTGCATTTTATCCCAACTGATTACCAACTCGCTGACCTATTTACAAAACCTTTAGATGAGAAAAGATTTAATTTTCTCATCAGCGAGCTTGACATGTTAAACTTAAATGACTAGCTCAGCTATCAAGCTCAGTTAGCTATTTTTGTTTAAAAGCTTCATTTGGTTAATAAATTGAGTATCTGTTATATCTTCATATGATCTATATTTTATTGTCCTATATTTTCCCTTAAGCTGATTTGGTTATTATTCTAAGTTGTAACTAAATCAGTGCAAGATAATATAGTAAAGTATTACATAGTTCATATCAGACATAATCTATACTCATCTTTCTTTCATAATATATATATATATATATATATATATATATATATATATATATATATACATAATAAAAATTTCTCAGATCCCTATTCCTTCCTTAGCTGATCTTGTTAGTATTCTAAGCTGTAACTTTTTCAGTGAAAGATAAGTCTCTGTGATTTTTCTATTAATAAACAACACTCATGTTCAAGAATAAAAACCATGATTCATATTTGTTAGTGATCAAATCTCTATGACTTAGTTAGTATTCTAAGTTGTGACTAAATCAGTGAGATAACATCTCAGGCAAATTGAAAATTATGGTTAGTATTCTTGAATATAAGTGTTATTTTTTTTTTGCATACTCTCATATGATTATAAGTTTCAGTGACTTCCTGATCCTTTTATCATTAATGGTGAAGCGTTCAATCATTTCGATGTGTCACAAAAGTCGCACCTCTGACACAATCTCTTTTCTTACGTCATGTATACTTTTCCGGCGCACCTCTCCAATCACCATTAATACCACCAAGTTCCACAATCATCACCCCTATCCCATTAAACACCGTCAATGATCACCCCTATGCCACCTCTACTTACCACCATCATCAACCACGACGATCCATTTTTCACCACATAATTCTCACATAACTCCATTATAAAAACGACTCTTCATCTCATTTCACATAACGCCTATTTACCGATCATTTCCTTGTCACTCTGTTATACAAATAATTTCTTTTTCAAAAATAGCAAGATCAAAAACAAGTTTTACTTACATCATTTCTACAAGTTTAAAGCTTTTCAAGCCTATGTAGAAACACAGATCTTGCTAAAACAATTTTCAAAACCAAATCTTTTAAATAAAACTTCTTGCCGAAAAACAGAGCACAACAAAAAGCTTTTCCCATTTGCTCTCATGTTTTTCATTTTGGGAATATCTGTGTCCCAGTATGTAACTATTGTACATATGCCTGATTCTGCCCCCCAATCAACCATATCACTGACAAAACTCACAGTGATCAAAACTGGTCAACCACCATCAAAGAAAACTTCACCAACCTCTGAAAGAAATTTCAAAAAGAAGACGTTTACGGACGCCAAGGATGAAACAGGGTCTGAACGTTCAGTCACTGTGGGCATTCTTGCTAAAATCAAGCCTTCAAAACACAAACTTTTATCGAGTCAACCCATGAGCCACTCATTATTCTCACAAAAGGATGATGTTTTAAACAAAGGGCAAGTGACATCAGTGGGTGATAACACACTCTTCGCTGGTGTCACATCACTGGCTACAGACCCGAGCTATCTCTTATCTCTCACTGCACCAGCTGTCAATATCTCTCTCCAGTCACAGGGAGAGATACAAGCTGATCTCTCTGTTTTCAATGATCCATTAGCTAAAACACAAGCTGATGATGATGAGAAAACCAATCACCTACTTCAAACGGATCAAACATTTGTTACAGTATTTCATGCTATCATCAAGGGGGAGAAATATTCAAGTATTGCTGATGCTACCAGAGAACTACTGATCTACTTCGTGGTATTATCAAGGGGAGAAAACGTGTAAATGAATGCAAAAACCAATGTTTCTCATGTGCCAAATCGCTAATACTTGGAAATCATATCATCCTTAACATCGCTGATGCTGACAAAGTAGCTGATACTTGGAAATCATATCACAAAATCATGGATTTCCTGTATTTGAGTTACAATTTTCTTGGCGATTTTATTCAATATTTGTGTCCCTTCAGCTTAGCAATGAATCCTTCTCTATCCGAATCAGTTACAACATAAGTATCTGAAGGTTCATTGATTTTCAGTCGGTTAAAGCTTCGTGAAAAGATGTCGCTGAAGATAGTAGGAATCTTTGCTATTCATCTGATCGCTGAAGATAGTAGGAATCTCTGCTATTCATCTGATTGCTGAAGATAGTAGGAATCTCTGCTATTCATCTCATCACTGAAGATAGTAGGAATCACTGCTATTCATCTAATCGCTGAAGATAGTAGAAATCTCTGCTATTCATCTAAACACTGAAGATAGTAGATTTAAAGTTTATAATAGATTAGATGTATTGTAACTGAAAAACTATCTGTACTTTATATTTTGCAGTTCAATAATATCTGATCTTTTGAGATAACCAAAGTGCAAAACTCAGATCATATCAAAAGAATCCAAAAAGAAAAATGAATGGATCAAAGTGTAAGTCACTGAATGTTTAAAATCTTAAACACTGACTATAAACTTTTTCTCAGCATCTAGTTTGTCTAGGGAGCTTCAATCACAATCATTTAGGGGGAGATTGTTGAGTCACTGGTCGCTGACCATGACGAAGTCGTTGGTCTCTGACCAACTCAACTGTTCACTACTCGATGAAGAAATGAATTGTATCGAAGCTGCTGTTGCTGATAATATGTTTCGCTGAGCGTCATTCATTCTACTTGATATACTGAGGAAGAATAAAGCTCAACTTGGTATGTCGCTGATCAACGTCAGCGAGAGCTTTACTTCTAATCAATAAAGGCAAAAGTCGCTGCCAGAATAACAGCTAGTCACTGAAGATCTCTAGTTCAAGTCATTCTACAAGAGTATGCTAGCTCGCAGTGAGTGAGGAGGATTACTGCATCTTCAGGGACTATTCAATAAAGCCTCTCAATCATCAAGTACAGAAAGTACTGTACTTATCTATACATCAGCAAGAGTGTTCCAACTAGAAGTATGTCCGAAAGACTACGTGGCAGCAAATGATTGGTTTTAAAGTAACGAGATATTTGCGGTAATAGAATTGGGACCCGCAGAATGTCGGTTCATTAGAGATCAAGCCAATCAAGCAGCGACACGTGTCATTCCAAGATCCTATTTTATAGGCGATATTTTAGGAACTCTTGTAGTATAAATAGTTCAGTGTTTTGTACTATAGAGGCTAGTCGTTTAATCCTACTTATCACTTGTGTGTCAGTTATTAGTTTGTCTAGAGTACGTATTAACGATCCAGCGAGTGAACAGTCAGCGTGTTTGTCCACTGCTGTTCATCTCATTTGTAATAGATTAGCTAAGTGTTTGAATTGGATTAACTTTGGTTAATCCATTCCGCATTCAACACTTGTGAATTGTATGATCAATATAATTCATCATTTTAGCTATCATTACATTGTTACTTTGATATTGTCATATCTATAATCTGTTATACTTTGCTACTATTGTTTATACTCTGTTTTTGTTAAAACAATTTAAAACTCATCAATCAACTGAGCTAAAATCTGAAATAGTTTTTAATTGTATTCAACCCCCCCTTCTACAATTAAACTTTACACTTGCGATTCCAATTCACTAAGTAATAGTGAATTACGGGACTTTCACATTGTTAGAACTCTTATGGAGAAATATAGGGAGAAACAAAGAAACCTTCACATGGCTTTCTTAGACCTGGAGAAAGCTTATGATAGCCTTCCGAGAGAGTTAATTTGACGGACCCTAAATGATAAGGCAACCCCTGGTGGATACATTAGAGCTATTCGCGATATGTACGAAGGAGCAAAGACTTGTGTTAGAACTCCAGTGGGTGTCACTGCCTTTTTCCCGGTTGATATAGGCCTTCATCAGGGATTAACCCTTAGTCCTTACATTTTTACTTTAATCCTTGACGAGTTGTCGCATAGAATACAAGAGAGCATCCCGTGGTGCATGATTTTTACCGACGATATCGTTCTTGTTTTGGAAACTAAGGATGGGCTAAATAGAAGACTAGATCAGTGGAGGGAGGTCTTAGAAGACCAAGGCCTAAAAATCAGTCGACAGAAAACTGAATACCTGCATTGCAAATTCGACAGGAACGACGAGCAGCATGATGAAGTGGACATCCGCATCGGAGATCAGATCCTACTTCCACAAGAGACCTTTAGATACTTGGGCTCGGTGTTACATAGTTCAGGGGGAGCGACGAAGACGTGACTCACTGAATTAAGGTTGGCTGGTTGAAGTGGAGAGCAGCGACAGGCGTCATGTGTGACAAAAAAGTTCCCCGTAAACTGAAAGGGAAATTTTATAAGGTCACTATTAGACCTGCTATGTTGTACGGATTAGAGTGTTGGCCGATGACTAAGGCGCAAGAGAGGAGGATGGAAGTGGCGGAAATGCGAATGCTAAGATGGACTTGTGGTAAAACCATGTTAGACATGATACGAAATGAAGCTTTTAGGGGTGAATTAGAAGTTACAAGCATCACCAATAAGTTGAAAGAATGAAGACTTAGATGGTTTGGTCATGTTAAGAGGAGGCCTATCACGGCGCCAGTTAGGAGAGTGGAAACTCTTACTGTCGATGGGTCGAGGAGAAGGGGTCGACCTAGACGTAGGTGGGAGGATAGACTGAAGCTCGACATGAATGAGCTTCTCTTGACCGAGGACATGACCTTAGATAGGAATTCGTGGAGGAATAGAATTAGAACGGATGAGTAGATTTAGGACGGATTAGTAGAATATTTTTTGGAAAATCTTTTATATATGTGGGTGTTACAGAGATATTTATATATTTAATAAATAGTTTTATGTTATGTGGTATATAGGTAGAACCAGGATAGATGACACATAGTGTTTCTAGTTATATAGACATTATTATTATTATTATTATTATTATTATTATTATTATTATTATTATTATTATTATCTTTATTATTATTATCTTTATTATCTTTATTAGCTTTATTATCTCTACTACTACTACTGCTACTGCTACTGCTGCTGCTGCTGCTACTGCTGCTACTACTACTGCTACTACTACTACTACTGCTACTGCTACTACTACTGCTACTGCTGCTGCTGCTACTGCTGCTACTGCTGCTACTGCTACTACTGCTACTGCTACTACTGCTACTACTACTGCTACTACTGCTACTACTGCTGCTGCTCCTGCTGCTGCTGCCGCTGTAGTACTACCGCTACCGCTACTCCCACCACTACCACTACCACTACCACCACCACTACCACCACCACCACCACCACCACCACCACCATCACCACCATCACCACCACCACTACCCTACCACCACCACCACCACCACCACCACCACCACCACTACCACCACCACACTACTACCACTACTACCACTACCACTACCACCACCATTACCACCACCACCACCACTACGACTACCACCACTACGACTACCACCACGACTACCACTACTACCACTACCACTACCACTACCACCACCACTACCACCACTACGACTACGACTACCACCACTACGACTACGACTACCATTACGACTACGACCACTACGACGACTACCACTACGACTACCACTACTACTACCACTACTACGACTACTACTACTACGACGACCACGACGACCACGACCACCACCACGACCACGACCACCACTACTACTACTACTACGACCACGAAGACTACGACGACGACTACGACGACTACTACGACTACTACTCGTAGTAGTCGTAGTACTACTACTACGACTACTACTACGACTACTACTACTACTACTACGACTACTACTACTACGACTACTACGACGACGACTACGACGTCTACGACGACGGCGACGACCACCACCACCACCACCACCACCATTATTATTATTATTATTATTATTATTATTATTATTATTATTATTATTATCAGTATTGGTGCTGCTGCTGTCGTTGTTGCAGGCTGGCTGCTGCTGTTGCGGTTGTAGATTGGCTGCTGTTGCGGTTGCTGGATGCCGATGCCGTTGGCTGTTGTTGATGATGCTGATGTTTGTTGCTATTGTTGATGTTGTGCTGGTGATGCTGATGCTCTTGTTTGTTGATGTTGTTGTTTTTTGCTATTATTATTATTACTATTACTTCGTCTTGCTTTTTATTTTGTATGTATCGAGTTTGCCGGAGGTCCTTCTGGAAGCAGCCTCTCTACCCTTGGGTAGGGTAAAGCTGCCTACATCTTACCTCCCCATACCCCGCCCTCAGCGTGATTGGGTAGTGTTGTTGTTGTTGTATATTCGCTCATTTTCTTCGATCACCCTAGAAGCAAAAGACTTGTCTACCAAATTTTCTTCATCTTCCACGTACGCCAAGCTAAGTGATGATCAAGCTGCAAAATTTCTTCCTACTTTTCCTCTCCATTTTAACCGTCATCCTATCTCAGAAATTATAAGATTGCGATAAGTCATGTCCCGGAAGCATGCTGAATCTCTAGTTCCCTACCCATTTGGATTCTCCCCGGGTTGCGAAATCCAGCTCAATTGTACCTCGAACGGTGACGTTTTAATAGGTGAATTCTCTGTCTACCAAATCAACATGGATGAACTACTCGTCAGTCTTCCCACCAAGTGCAGCCGCCCTGTTGATGCTCTTAGCTACCTCTACCGCGACCACTATGCTCCCACGTCTAATAACATTGTTCTTATGCGAAATTGCACAAAACCGATGAACTCTTGTCATATTCCGATAACAAAGTTACAGACTAACTTGGAAACTGTCAATTGCAGCAGCGCTCAGGATGGTTACAGTAACGCCAGTTGCTACTCCGATGATGTTAGAACTCGTATGTTTCTTGATTACGAAAACATGACAAGGATGGGATGCAAGACTTTGTTATCTGCAGCTGTGTTGAATCAAACTATTGATAATACTCGGGTGGTCCTTGGACATGCAAATGGTTATGTTGGGGTGGTGGCTTAAGGGGACATGCGACTGTTCTAATGGTGCTGATTGTACGAAGATTGTGTCTCCGGTCGATGGAAGTGATGGTTATCGTTGTAAGTGTAAAAGTGGATTCCACGGCGATGGGTATAAAGATATCTCCGGTTGCCAAGAACCAGAAGGTATGTCCTTTCGTCAAATTTTAGTGTTTCATTTTAAATTCAAAACAACTCATTAACGAGTCAATCATTCATTTACTTTCAACCTGACACCTCTTGTGAGGACATCAAACCGTTGGTGATGGTTCATAATACAAATTTGTATTTTTGAAATTTTGTTGACAACTCTTTAAACAATTCAAAATAATACAATAATTGACAACAATTTAAAATGTAAGAACTATCGTAATCGTTTAAAGTGGTGTTGTCGGTTCACGCTTATGGAGAAGATGGAAGTGTATCGATGAAAGAAAGTGTAGTTCTGATACGAATACGTTTCTTTCAGATTTATGTCAAGCTATTAGGTGTTGATAAGGCAAGTGTAGTTCTGATACGAATACGTTTCTTTCAGTTTCGCTTTGTTTTTTCAGGAGTCATCTAGGTGTTGTTTATTAAGGTGGTCTCTCGAGTCCTTTTTCATTAATTTAAAATTAAGACTGGACTGGTTCCAATTATAGACTAACTATGGTCAGTCAGAGCCTTAAGTCCTTAACCTTTTCTTATTCAATATTATCTTTAGATCAATCAATGCAAATGACTATAAACAGTGACAACTGTGACATTTGGGGACATTTGACCAAGTCAGTCAACAAAGAAACTTAACACAGAGGCTTGTATTTTTTATAATATCATTCTTATTCAAGAGAATTGACAATTAAAGAATCAATTAAAATCTGTTAATTTCTATGAATGAAGTTAACCTACGTTTTACCTTCTTTTGAAAACAGGATCCAAGGGAGCTGCGAGGAAGCTTATAATAGGTAAGCTACCAGACAAGATTTAACTTGTAATACATTGTTTAATTAAGCAGACAATGTTGAAAACTTCTGAAATGTACCTCTCTTTAGTCATTTCAAGTCCATCTATTTTAAACATTTTGTGCAGGCATCTCATGCAGCATAGTAGGAATTCTGTTCCTGTTGGTTGTGATACTTTGTCGGAGAAAAAGGTTATGGGAAACTCGAAACGCCTCAAATTGTCAAGTAGAAAACGTCGTAAGGGACTATGGAGCTCTGGCACTGAAAAGATTCAAGTATTCAGATATCAAGAAAATGACCAACTCGTTCCTTGAGAAATTGTGTCAAGGAGGGTATGGAAGTGTCTACAAAGGACAGTGTCCCGACGGGCAATTAGTTGCGGTGAAGCTACTCACTGAAACTCAAGGAGATGGAGAAGATTTCATTAACGAAGTCGCTAGCATTTGTAGAACTTCTCATGTCAACATAGCGACACTCTTAGGCTTTTGCATTGAGGGAAAGAAAAGAGCCCTAATGTACGAGTTCATGCCAAATGGGTCATTGGACAAGTTTCTACGTGGTGATGGCCATCATTTGGACTGGAACACATTGTTGCAAATCGCCAAAGGGATTGCACGAGGTCTAGAGTACCTGCACCAAGGTTGTAACACGAGAATTGTGCACTTCGACATAAAGCCTCATAACATTCTATTGAACAAGGAATTTGTCCCGAAAATATCTGATTTTGGAATGGCTAAGTTATGCAAGACGGAGAGTATTGCGTCTGTAACGGGTGCAAGAGGTACCGTCGGATACATGGCCCCTGAAGTATTTTGCAAAAGCGGTGGAGAGCCATCTCACAAATCTGATGTGTATAGTTATGGGATGCTGGTTCTTGAAATGACAGGTGCACGTAAAAAGAATAATTCCAACGGGAAAAGCACAAGTGAAGCATACTTTCCGGATTGGATATACAAGCAACTAGAAGGCAATCTAGAAGATTATGGGGTGACAACAAAAGAGGAAGAGGAATTAGCTAGGAAATTGATGATAGTGAGCTTGTGGTGCACTCCGTATGATCCATCAGACCGACCATCCATAGGTAAAGTTGTGGAGATGTTGGATGGAAGCTTTGATTCATTGCAAGTTCCTCCTAGACGTTTCTGGTCATCTGCAGGAAGGCCCGCCCTAAGCTGTGGTCCAGCGAGCGACTATTAGCAGTGCAGGCTTTTGGGGCAGCCCTATCCTAACGCTTATAGGTTACCCTAGTTTACATCTAAAAGGGCTTTCGATGTCACCATGCAATCAGTTTCAATTCGAAGGTGATAACATGCATATTACAAAAAAGGAATTCCAAATGTAAAGAATACACATAATTCATAAAAGGCGCTGTAATCGAGTTAGCCGAGGCTTGTGTTGAACACATTTTCCTTAAAGCTGATTAGTTTCGAGTGTCTTTTTTAGAACAGTAGCGATAGCAGCGTACTCTGGATCATATTTATTATCCATTTATGGATAATGCACCTAGTTATTAGTATCCAAAAGCCCAGTTTAGAATCTGCTGTTTTTTTAGTCTAAATATAAGCCCACCATGTCTACATCTGTAAGCCCATTTCAATGTCAATTTTCAACCAAATGTTTCTATAATAAAGATGGTCACTGTGAACTTAAATTCCAAGTAGTTCATCTGATGATTTCTCACTCTCAAAGTCTCAACAAGACCACTGATTTACTACTCCGTATTATTTTTATCTTTGTTTTTCAGCGGATCATCACTATTTGTGCTTTCATAATAATTCATTAATATGTTGCATATGTTTTTAATAATCATTTCTCATAATCCTTCACTTTTTGTTGGTCTCGATGATGTAAACTGTTTTCAATTCTCTAATGAGTCTTGAATCTTATGTTATCTCAGTGTTTCAAATTTATGGGATTTCAACTATTGCATGCTTATTTTATGAAGCAACTATCTTGATATTGAATATCTTAGAGCACATTGGACGCCTCATACCCGTAGTCAAATACTACACGTTTGCAATTTTTGTATTCCGCCTGAAGCGAGGGTACAATGGTCATAATAAAACAGAATCCCTTTAGCTCAAAAACTATTTTTAACAGTTTAAATTCAATACATTAAGATTCATCAATTATGAACACAACTAAGATTCGTCTTGCTTTCCAATTAATGCCGGTAGTATATATCGATGGAGAATGAATCGTAAATAAACAATTGAAGGGTTAAGGTCTAAAGGCGTTGATCGATCTGTTAAGGATCTTTTTATTTTTATTTTTTTGGTAGTATATATTGAAGGATCTTTTAGAGTATAGAATATGCACTAAAGAGGATATCTAATGCGAGGTACTTTTAATATAATGTGAGGATACAATACTAATACAGAATTTCACTCTATGAGTAATGAAACCAGGGACCAACTTGTTGGTATATATGTACACGACTTAAGCATGTCCGGAAATTAATGAGCCTATGGGGGGCGCGCACTCAATCATTTAGACACGATTAATTAATTAATAATGTATTAATTATTATGCACATATAATATAAACTAAACTTGAGGGACTTAAATGTTAAGTGAGTGAAACTTGTATTGGGTTTTGATTTGGGTTGGGTTTTATATGGGCCGATATTTAGGTATCCATATACAACTCAATAACCTAATTAAAACCTATAAATACAAAGCCTAAGTTAGGGTTATTGTTAATCCTAAATATACAATACCCTAACAATAAAAAAAAATACCCACTTTACTTCTCCCTTTGTGAGCCGTCGGAAATCAAACCCAAAGGGGTTTTTAGTTTTGTTTTATTCGACTAAAAGCAAGAGAAGAAAAGGAGTGTTTTTTTTTTAAGTTTTATTAAGTGTAGTTCGACTAGCATCGTTATCGTGTTGTGAAGGTGGTGTGCGTACAACCCTAGAGGGTTTTACCATTAGTGAAACTTGTTCGTTTTATAAACGATTATTTGGAGCTAGCTAAAAGGTACACTTTTTCTATCTTAACTAATTATAAATACGTGTTTATTCGCTTTCTCAATTGTATGACAATTTGTTTATATTTATTGCTATATTCTAACAGTGGTATCAAAGCCACACATATATGTGTAATTAGTTAGATTTGTTAAACATAAAATTTGGTGGGTGTGTTTTGTTTGGTTCGGCTATCACAAAGAAAATTTTTGTTTTGGTTGTGCGATGATTTGTCGACGAAACAACAAAGAAAAAAAAATTGGTTGGTTGATTGGGATATGTATTGCCGACTGAAAAGAAGAAAAAGGTTTATGTTTTTTTTTATTTTGTGAGATCCAAGTTGGTAAATTCACCAAACAGCAAGGAAATTTTTTTATATTTATTTTTGGTGGGGATTTTTTGATTAATCATAAAAAGAAACAAATATCTTTGTTTGGTGGTTTGGTGATCCAGCGCCAAATATTAGAATTTTTTTTTTAATCTAAACTTTACAGTAAAGTGTTATACTTTTAAATCTCATTCTAAATTTTATGTTTAACAAGAATAATAACATGTTTAGTGTAAATTGTTTGTTATTATTAATGTACCTATTAAATTAGTTAAAATAAAGGGTATCCATGAAATTCATGCATAATTTGTCATGGATATCACTTTGATATATATTGATATGTTAGTTATAATTAATTGTTAATTGAGATGGCATGCTTAATTAATGTAATTATTTGTTACTTGTTTAAATTGTTTAATTGACAAGTTGTCCCTAGTTTGCCATGCTTTAGGGTTCCACCTACCAAAAGTTGCATGAAAATTAATTGTTAATTGTTTAATTGTTTTAGTAGTTTAAATTACACATACTAAAACATAGTGGCCATATGTTCAATGCCCCTTAAGCTAGTCGATTAGTTTAGTTTAATTATTTGCCAATTGTTGACTCGTGACGCAAAAAAAAAAAAAAAAAAAAAAAAAAAAAAAAAAATTGTTTTTAGAAAATAAAATTAAACTTGACTAAATGACTATGAAATATGATTTAGGGTTTGTAATATTACATATTTATGACGCATAAGGGTTGGGCTCACATACCGTAATTTGCTTCCGCGTCATAAAATATCTAATTGATTACAAATTCATTTTAATAAAATTGGTATCTTTCATCGCTAAAGAAACACCGGCTCACCCATTTGAACAAACTATAAGAGAGCTATAAGTCTGGAGGCTCCGTCTCCTTAAAGAAAGTAGGTTACTTAATCAGCCTTGTGCTAGCCTACTTCTGCGGTTCTTTGTGCGTTCAAATGGAGCTACCGAGCTCTTTATGTTGATGCTAGATAAAAATATTTTTATTAAACCTATGATATGAATATGGTGCATGCATATTCATACATATTTGATAACACATCAAATTGTGTTACCCTAAAACTTAAGTCATTGCCATCCAATCGTAAGAACACTTGCAGTTGTTTTTTACTCTGCGTGAGACGTAGGTAAATTGCAATCCCAAGGTAAATTACTACTCATCATGAGACGGTGGTGGACTATTTATAGTTCTTAATTGGACGACTTAAAACGAGTTAAGCGGTGAGATCCTAAAGCCCGTGGCAAAAGATGGGATGAAACATGTTTACAAATTCATTTGTGCTTGCTTCATAAATGTTATTTGTAAGTCCCATAATTTCTAGGAATTGCACTTGTAATGCAATTATTGATCGTCACTTACCTTTTGAGTAACATCATTACTAGCAGATCAACTGATGTAATGGTGCTATGTCAATAGGATCCTAGTCTTTTAGAAAATTAATAGTTTACTTGGTTAAACTTGGGTAAATTAATTATTCTATAAGAGTTAATTATCGAAAATACTGATTTTTGAACTTTATCTGTTTTGTAGATGGCAACTAATCCTGCCCAAAACCAAAACACTTCGTCTTTCAGGCAACAATTTGAGAGAGAGAAACTTACTGGTTCTAATTTCAATGACTGGTATCGTTCATTGAGGATTGTCCTCCGAGCTGAAAAGAAAGTTGATGTTCTTGAACAACAGCTTATGAACGCCCCTGCTGAAAATGCTTCTAATGAAGAAAAGGCAGCGTATTCTGCTGCTTATGATCGTTACAATGATGTAGCTTGCTTGATGCTCGCAAGCATGTTGCCCGAGCTGAAAGAGCAATTTGAGTTCCATGGCCCATTTGATATGATAAATGAGTTAAGGTCATTGTATGAAAAGCAAGCTGGAGTGGAGTTGTTTGACATTGTTCAAAAACTACATTCTTGTAAGCATGAATCAGGGAAACCAGTTAGTCCACATGTTCTTAAAATGAAGAGCTATTTAGAGCACTTGACAAGGCTTAACTATGCTTATCATCAGCCTGTTGCAATTGGACTAATCCTTTATTCTCTTTCCAAGGAGTTTGAGGGATTTGTGCGCAATTACAACATGCATAGTATGAATAAGACCGTAGTTGAACTTCATTCTATGCTCATTGAGTATGAGAAAAATCTTCCCAAGAAAGCTGAAACTCCCGCTGTGATGATGATCAAAGGGGGTAGAATCCAGAAGAAGCCGCAAGCTGCTAAAGGAAATCCGAAAGGGAAAGGCAAGAATAAGCAAACTGTTGCTCGTATTCCCAAACCCAAGAAGAATCCTCCAGCTAAGAAAGAGCATCCGGCAAAAGATGAGGTATGCCACCACTGTGGTGAAGTGGGGCATTGGAGAAGGAACTGTCCTGACTATCTTGCCGAGTTGATGAAAAAGAGGAAGCAAGCGGCTGGTAATACTGCCAGTACTTCAGGTATCTTTACCATAGAATTATATTCTTTTTCTAAACATGACTCTTGGGTATATGACACTGGTTGTGGTACTCACATCTGTAATACCTTACAGGGTCTTAGAGGAAGAAGGAAGCTGAAGCCAGGAGCTTTGCAACTGACAGTGGGCAATGGTCTGCCAGCAGCTGTGGAAGCAATTGGAAATTATGATTTAATTTTACCTTATGGTTTAGTAATTTGTTTAGACAATTGTCATTACGCACCTTCTATTACTAGAGGTGTTGTTTCAATTTCTCTTTTGAAAGACAACGGTTATGTAAACTCGTTTACTGATAATGGTATTTCTGTTTCTAAAAATAATGTTCATTGTTTTGATGATATTCCTTGTGATGGTATTTATGAAATAGATATGCGTGGTTGTGTTTCAAATTATAATTCTATGTATAATGTTAGCAATAAAAGAGCCAAGCCTAACTTGGACTCTACTTATCTATGGCACTGTCGTCTTGCTCACATAGGCAAGGATCGCATTAAAAGACTTCAACGTGAATGTCTTTTAAAATCAAGTGATGATGAATCATTTGATAAATGCGAGTCTTGTATATCTGGAAAAATGACAAAGAAACCTTTTTCACATCATGTGGAAAGGGCTTCTGATCTTCTTGGGATAATACATACCGATGTTTGTGGCCCACTTAGACATGTGTCTAGAAAAGGTGCTAGCTACTTCATAACCTTTACGGATGATTTCAGTCGTTATGGTTATGTTTACTTGCTGAAACATAAACATGAAGTCTTTGAAACATTCAAAGAGTTTAAAAATGAAGTAGAAAATCAACTCGGAAAAACCATCAAGATCTTTCGTTCGGATCGAGGTGGTGAATACTTAAGCCAAGAGTTTAAGGATTATCTAAAGGCGTGTGGAATTGTCCAACAGCTTACTCCTCCATATACACCACAACATAATGGGGTATCGGAGATAAGGAATCGAACCTTGTTAGACATGGTTAGATCGATGATGAACCTTACAACTCTACCTCTATCATTTTGGGATTATGCTCTAGAGACTGCTATACGCATTCTCAATATGGTTCCAACCAAGAAGGTTGATAAGACACCACATGAATTGTGGCATGGGACGGTCCCTAATTTGTCTTACTTAAAGGTCTGGGGATGTGAGGCGATGGTAAAGAGAGACACGCCTGACAAACTCGAGCAAAGATCTATTAAGTGTATCTTTGTAGGATACCCAAAGGAAACGATGGGTTACTACGTCTATATCCCTTCTGAACACACTGTCAAAGTTGTGAGATATGCGGAATTCTTTGAAAAGGATCTCGTACTTCAAAAAGACAGTGGGAGGGCGATAGAACTTGAAGAAATTCAAGAAGATGCATCACCTTCTGAAGACACTAGTAATCATCAAATTGAACAAGAAAGTCTTGAGGTTCAAGCTGATGATGAGGTTCCACTTCGTAGGTCCAATAGGACTATACGTGCCCCCGAGAAGTTATGTCTAAATGTAGAAACTGAGGAGCATGTATTAGGGGATTTAAATGAACCTAAAAACTTCAAAGCTGCATTATCAGATCCAGAATCTGAAAAATGGCTTGAAGCTACGAAAGTGGAAATGAAATCCATGAAAGATAATCAAGTATGGAGCTTGGTTGATCTTCCGCCCAATGCTCAAACCGTTGGGTGTAAATGGATCTTCAAGAAGAAGACCGACATGGATGGAAATGTACACACCTACAAAGCTCGTCATGTAGCGAAGGGTTATACTCAAATCTACGGAATTGACTATGAAGAAACCTTCTCTCCTGTGGCAGATATTCGAGCGATTAGGATTCTTATAGCCATATCTGCGTACTATGACTATGAGATTTGGCAAATGGATGTCAAAACTGCCTTCTTAAACGGTTATCTAGACGAAGAGGTCTATATGGATCAACCTGAAGGTTTTATTGACCCATCTCATCCCAACAAAGTATGTAAGCTTCAAAGGTCCATTTATGGACTTAAGCAAGCATCTAGAAGTTGGAATAAACGGTTTGACGAAGAGATCAAAAAGTTTGGTTTTCTTCAAAACATGATGAGCCATGTGTATACCTCAAGGCTAGTGGGAGAAATGTTACTTTTCTGATCTTGTATGTCGATGACATATTAATCATGGGAAACAACGTTCCAATGTTACAAGATGTAAAATCCTATCTTGGAACATGTTTCGCTATGAAAGATTTAGGAGAAGCGGCATTTATACTTGGAATCAAGATCTATAGAGATAGGTCAAAGCGGATGATTAGTTTAAGTCAAAAAGCTTATATTGATAAAATTCTAAAGAGATTTAGGATGGAAAATTCTAAGAGAGGGAATATTCCAATGCTAGAAAAGCTTGACTTAAGTAATAAACAAGGTGCGTCTACACCTGATGAGGTGAAGCAAATGCAAAATGTTCCTTATGCTTCGGCTGTAGGATCCATTATGTATGCTGTGAGATGCACTATGTCACACCCCCAAAATCCATAATTGTGTTTATTTAATGTTTAGCGGAAGCATCATGTGTAAACAGTTTAACAGCGGGGGTGATGACGTTACAATTGTGCATTCACTGTATCAGAGCATATGATCATACAGAACATAATATATAAAGGATGCCAATTTAAAATAGTTATTACAAAAGTAATACGACTATGTAAGTCGTACAGTAGTAATAAAGTTTAAAACATTTAGGTTTTACAATACATATATTAAGATAAGATTTCATGAGTATAACTGCAATGTCTGCAGTAATACAGAGGAAATCCTCAAAAGCTGTCCCAAAATATATGGCATCCTAAGTAGTCCAGGGTTGTCCATCCTGAATGCATGCGATTCTTACTTACGTAGCTAATTTCCTGTAAAACATAGAAAGAAAGTCGTCAACAAATATGTTGTGTGAATTCACAGGTTTTGTATAAGTATGTGGTATGTTAAACCATTTATGTTTGTATTGTTGAAATGTTATTCAATAAATAAATGTTTGCAGGTTTTGCAAAATATATGTTTGTAGGGATAGTTACCCTAAAATATAGTTTTATGTGGGTTGTTACCCAAGATGTATGTCTAGTGTTTCACCAGTATATAAATATAACCAGTAAGTATACCGGTATAAAACAGTTGTAGGATACGTTCATCCTAAATAATATGTGGGAAATACTTAGACTATAATCCCCTGAAAGGTGAGCTAAACCTCGCAGGTTAAAGTAACGCGACCTAACCCTATAACCAAACCACAACCAAAACTTATGTTGTTTGCCTGAAGGACAATTAAGTATACGCTCCATCCACAGGAGGGTCGTCACGGCAATAGTACTATTCGTATACTCAGTGGCTAGAGTCACCTAGCTAATGGTTATAGTCTGCATGACATAAGGGCTTTTCATGCATACATTAGGAGTCTGGGTCCGTACTAGGATTTGTTGTCTAATTCCCAAAATAGTTGTGAAATAATATTTCATGTCAAACAGTTGTATAAAGCAATAAAGCATTTATATAATTTGCTGCATGTGTTTGCATGCAGTTTCTATGTTTACACCCCTATGTTTAAAAGCATAAAATATTTGCAAAGTAGGGGCTGTGAACTCACTGTGGTTTGCTCGGTAGGAAAGCTAGCAGCCGACAGGTGTTTGCCCAAGGTGTGTTAACCTATATACCATAAGTGTATTAACATAAGTATACTTGATTTGGTAAATCAATTTATGTTAATGGTTTGTTTGTTTTGAAGAAATGGTTAATTTCTTAAGAATATAAGTTGTTAACTTTATTAATGTCATTGCGTTGAAATATCGATATTATTTCTAAAATCGTACACCTGTTAAATGTACAAACCAATATGTAATTGTCTATTTAACGGAAGGTCGTTTTGTTTTCATTTGCACATATACTTTGTATATTGCTATACGTATAATTCGATTTTTATTTCAATATCATTGTGTGTACATATATTTGTTCTATATATGTATACTTAAGTAATATACTTGTTGTATATTATTAGGTTATACGTTTGTTAAACGTGAAATTCATTGTGTATATATATATTTGTGAATATATATTTCTTAAGTGTCGTATATATTTATTTAATCAATACATTGTTCTCGTATACTAAAAATATATATAAGTTTTCATTTGTTTAAGAAAACCTATACTTTTGTGTCTATATATATCGTGTGTCCTCGTATATATTTATATGTTGTAATACGTTGTTTACGTATTTCAAAAGGTTGCAAGTTTTATTTGTTACAAAACTTGTTAGTATATTTATCCCGTTTATAAAATAGATGTCATTTGTTTTTGGATATCGTTACGTTTGTTTAATAAGTCTTAGACATCTCAAAAGTGTAATAGTATTCAATTCGTATAGTTTACAAAGTCCATATTCATATATACGTTTATATATATATCGTTCGTTCGTACGAGTTTAAATAAGTCCAAAGTCCGTATCCATAGTTTGTCTCGTTTTATAATGTCATTTAACAATTTATCATGTCTCGTATACGTCTTGTACAATTTTAATTGTTAACGGAAACGTTTGTATTTAAAAATAAAAGTCAAAGTTGTTGACCAGGTGGGGAATCTGCCGGATTCTATATAGTTTTTATGTGTTATGCACCTAGTTTTACCATTATGCACCTAGTTTTACCATTATGCACCTAGTTTATATGGTGATCCGCCGGGTCCTTTTACCCAGCCGCCGGATCGGGTCAAGAATAGGGGAATCCGCCGGATTCAATTGAATCCGCCGGATTCGTTTCAAATAAGGGGAATCCGCCGGATTCGCATGAATCCGCCGGATTCGTTTGATTTTTTTGAGGATCCGCCGGATCCACCTATGATCCGCCGGATCAACCATGTCTTTTACTCGTTCACCGTTTTAGCCAAAGTTTGTGTGCGAGTCGTACGTGGGAATCCGCCGGATCCCTTTGAATCCGCCGGATTCGTTTGGTGTTCAGCAGAGGGAATCCGCCGGATTCCCTTGAATCCGCCGGATTCAACTCGTTTTCAGCCCCTGTTCGTGTCTGTTAAAACATATACACGGGTTTATTTTGCTCAATTCCTTTACACTATGTTACCAAATGTTTCTAACAAGTTTATATGTCGTTTTTATAAGTTATTACGTTATTTTAACAAGTTTTCATATAACGATTTTGGTTTTAAGGTTTTGGGTTTTATAAAACCATTTTCATGTTCATCATCATAATCATCAAGCATATATGTTATATGTATAGATTTTGTGATATAAACATGTTATAACATGAAATCAAAGTAGAGAAATCGAAAAATGAGAGTTTTCCTTACAAAGAAAAATGAGATGAAAATGATGAACGGATGATGATGAAGATGTTGCTCCTGATCTTGTTGTTCTACTTGCTGCTACTGATCTTGTTGTGTTCCAGATGAAGAAAGAAAATGAAATGAAATAAAGGATGATGATTGTGTGTGTTTGTATGATTACAGAGAAAAGAGAGGAGGGAGTAACATATTCAAACGGGTATGCGAGATCACAGTCGTGGTCTCTCAATTATTGTAGTTAGGTGCCAAATGTTGGCACCTCAATTTCGAGTACGGGTATAATTTTAGCAATATAAAAATTAACAAATTACATTTTTATTTTGTAGGTGTTCTCCTGGTTCGTTATTTATAATCAGTATAATGATGTTATCATTATTTTAAATAAATGTACAATTTTGTACATTTTACTGCGCGCAACTATTTGAGCGCAAAATTTCAGTTAATTTAGGATTTCATATTTTGGGGTAATGTTCTAACTTCCTCCAAACGAATGAGAAAATTTGTATTTTTATGATTCGACCTTTTATGAGCGTTTTAGAATTGTTTCTGTTCGGTTATAATACGTTTTATGTTAAACGTATATTTAGACTATTTTATCTATATGTTATAGATATATAAATACTCGTAATTAATAATTTCATTATTAATTATTTTCGTGTCACGAAACTTTTGTTAATTATTTTTGTCGGGTTCGTTTCGATACGTTTGTACATAACTTTAAATAGCTACGTATTAAGTAATACTTTTTGTTTTAAAAGTACTGGGCTTGCTAGGCTTACATCATATCAAAAAGTTTTGTTAAAACTTAACCAGGAAATTAGCGTAAAAATGCACATGCTTAAATGTTAATTAATACCTAATTTGGAGAGTTGTCACATTCTCCCCCCGTTAGGGAAATCTCGTCCCGAGATTTAATTTGTGTCGTGAGTCGTGGTCACGGGTTCAAATAGGTGGGGATACTTCTTGCGCATTTCATCCTCACGTTCCCAGGTGAACTCTGGGCCTCTTTTCGAGTTCCATCGAATTTTGACAAGTTTGATCCGACTGTTTCGGAGTTTCTGCGTTTTCGTATCCATTACTTCAAGCGGTTCCTCCACGAAGTTGAGTTTTGCGTCGACGTAGATTTCGTCGGGAGGTATAATTAACGCTTCGTCGGATAGACACTTCTTAAGATTACTCACGTGAAACGTGTCGTGAATATTACTAAGTTCTAGCGGCAGTTTAAGCTTATAAGCTACAGGACCAATCCTTGCTAGGATCTCAAAAGGTCCGATGTAACGTGGGTTCAGTTTGCCGCGTTTCCCAAATCTCACAACTCCTTTCCAAGGAGATACCTTAAGTAGGACTCTGTCACCTACTTGAAATTCCAAAGGTTTTCGTCTATTGTCAGCATAACTCTTTTGTCGGTCTCGTGCCGTTTTTAATCGATTAAGCACTTGAGATATCTTGTCCGTTGTCTCTTGGACTATCTCAGGACCTGATAACTGTCTGTCGCCCATCTCTGCCCAACAAAGTGGGGATCGGCACTTGCGTCCGTACAACGCCTCAAAAGGTGCCATTTGTATGCTTGTATGATAACTGTTGTTGTACGAGAATTCAGCTAAAGGGAGATGAATATCCCAGTTTCCCCCAAAATCTATCACACATGCTCGTAGAAAATTCTCGAGCGTCTGTATTGTTCGCTCACTTTGACCATCGGTTTGTGGATGGTAGGCGGTACTCATGTCGAGTCTAGTGCCTAAAGCTTGTTGCAGTGTTTGCCAGAAGCGAGAGGTGAAACGTGCATCTCTATCAGAGATGATAGATAATGGAACTCCATGTCTAGAAACAACTTCTTTTATGTAAATTCTAGACAGCTTTTCCATCTTATCTGTCTCTTATATGGCTAGAAAGTGAGATGACTTTGTCAGTCGGTCGACTATCACCCATATGGAGTCCATTCCAGATGATGTTTTCGGTAGTTTCGTGATGAAATCCATCGTGATGTGTTCCCATTTCCATTTAGGCAACTCAGGTTGTTGCAAAAGCCCGGACGGCTTTTGGTACTCAGTCTTAACTTTTGCACATGTCAGACATCTACTAACATAGGTGGCAATGTCTCTTTTCATGCCAGGCCACCAGTAAAATCCTTTCAGGTCGTGGTACATCTTATCTGCACCAGGATGTATCGAGTAATTGGACTTATGAGCTTCGTCCAATATCAGACTACGTAGCTCAGCAACACAAGGAATCCAAATTTGATTCATGAAGTACAATACTCCATTTTCCTTAGACTCCAGTTGCTTCTCCATCCCCTTGAGGGATTCGTCCTTCATACGTTCTGGAGTAAAGGCCGCTTGTTGAGCGTCACGAATTTGGGTAATAAGATCCAAGTGGATTGTCAGTCTTAAGGCTCGAACTCTTCGAGGTTTCACTCTTTCCTTACGACTCAAGGCATCCGCTACTACATTAGCTTTGCCTGGATGGTACTTGATTTCACAGTCGTAATCATTCAACAGTTCAACCCAACGTCTTTGTCTCATGTTGAGTTCTTTCTGATCAAATATATGTTGAAGACTTTTGTGATCAGTAAAGATCGTACACTTCGTACCGTATAGGTAGTGTCTCCAAATCTTAAGGCCAAAAACGACTGCTCCTAGCTCTAAGTCATGCGTCGTATAGTTCTTCTCGTGAATCTTCAATTGACGAGACGCGTAAGCAATGACTTTGTCGTTTTGCATTAACACGCAACCTAATCCTTGATGTGAGGCATCACAGTAGACAACAAAGTTTTCTACTCCTTCTGGTAATGATAGGATAGGTGCGGTGCTCAATTTCTCTTTCAGCAGTTGAAAAGAATTTTCTTGTTTCTTGCCCCAATCAAACTTCTTGTCTTTTTGCGTTAGGGCGGTAAGTGGTTGAGCTATCTTCGAGAAATTCTCGATGAATCTTCGGTAGTAACCGGCTAGCCCAAGAAATTGTCGTATCTCAGTTGGGGTTTTTGGGGCTTCCCAATTCTTAATCGCCTCAATTTTGGATGGGTCTACGTGAATTCCTTTGTTATTAATCACATGACCAAGGAAATGAACCTCACGCATCCAAAACTCGCATTTAGAGAACTTTGCATAAAGCTTCTCTTTCTCTAGCAATTCAAGAATCAGCCTCAGATGTTGTTCATGGTCTTCCTTCGTTCGCGAGTATATCAAGATATCGTCAATGAACACTATGACGAACTTATCCAAGTAAGGTTTACATACTCTATTCATTAGATCCATGAACACTGCTGGCGCATTCGTTAACCCAAACGGCATAACCAGGAACTCGTAATGACCATATCGAGTCCTAAATGCAGTCTTAGGGATATCCTCATCCCGTACCTTCAGTTGATGGTAACCCGATCTCAAGTCGATCTTTGAATAATAACTTGACCCTTGCAGCTGGTCAAACAAGTCATCGATGCGTGGTAATGGGTATCGGTTCTTGATCGTCACTTTGTTCAGTTCACGATAATCGATACACATCCGCATTGATCCATCCTTCTTTTTGACAAACAAAACCGGAGCTCCCCACGGTGAAAAGCTCGGTCGGATGAATCCTAAATCCAACAGTTCTTGTAACTGTGCAGACAGTTCCTGCATTTCTGATGGAGCTAGACGGTAAGGCGCAGGAGCAATCGGTGCAGCTCCCGGCACTAGGTCGATATGAAATTCAACCTGCCGTGGAGGTGGTAACCCTGGTAGCTCGTCAGGAAATACTCCTAGGTATTCGCGTACTACGGCCACGTCGTCTATGCGTCGCTCCTCGGGTTTCTTATCCACAACATGTACCAAAAATGCTTGGTACCCTTTTCGTAGATACTTATTTGCCTTCATGCATGTAATCGTTTTCACCGCACGATTACTCTTTTCTCCTTGAACTAACAACATTTCTCCTGACGGTAAAGGTAACCGTACAATCTTCTCATGACAGATGATTTCCGCGCGGTTCAGTGACAACCAATCCATGCCAACCACTATATCGAAGCTCCCTAACTCTACCGGTAGTAAGTCTATTTTGAAAGAATGGCCTTCTAATGTTAAGGAACATCCTGGTACTATTTCTCCTGATTCAATCAACTTACCATCGGCTAGCTCTACAGTGTATTTGTTATCTAGCTTAAGGGATTCGATCTCTAATAGTGGTCTAAACTCAGTGGACACAAAGCTTAAATCAGCACCGGAATCAAATAACACAGAAGCAAAGTGGTTGTTTACTAGAAACGTACCAGTGACTGTGTTAGGATCCTGACGTGCCTCTGGTGCTCCTAACATGAACACGCGTCCACGAGCTGGCTGATCGTTGTTGTTGTTGGCCCGATTGTTGTTGGCTCGGTTGTTGTTGTTTCCACGGTTGTTTCCATTGTTGTTACGGTTACGAGCGTTGTTGGCGTTACGGTTTTGGTTATTGAGTCGAGGGCATCGGTTTCGATAATGCCTCGTGTCGCCACATTCGAAACAACCCTGGTTTTGACGAGCAGTGTTTCCCTTAGGGTTAGGGTTAACCTTGCAGTTTTGGGTTTTGTGACCCCATCCCTTACAGCTGTCGCAAAACCAACACTCACCCTCATGGTGTTTGCTACACTTATCACACTTAGGTTTGTTACCCAAGTATGGTTTTGGTTCCACAATGGTGGCAGCGTAAGACTTTGGATTTCCAGATCCTTTCTTGTTGGATTGACCCTGACGGTCATTCCACTTACGCTTCTTACCTCCAGAACTACCAGCTTCAGCACTGCTCGGCTCAACCTTAACCGACATAGTCTTCTTGGTCAGTGTCCCCATTCTAACTGCTTCATCAGTTAAACTCTGCGCTAAGGTAACAGCGCTCCTGAACGTGTCAGGTTTGGAGGACGTAACTAAACTCCTGATTTGCGGTGCCAGTCCATACACATAGCGTTCAATACGCTTGTACTCAGGTGTTACCATATGTGGCACAAGACGAGCTAGTTCTTGGAACCTGGTTGTATAACCAGTAATATCAGCACCAATCATAGAAATGTTCCACAGCTCAGTCTCAATTTTCTGCATCTCACTGCGAGGGCAGAATTCTTCCATCATCATACGCTTCAATGTTTCCCATGTCATGGAATAAGCAGCTGGTCGTCCCATCGACTGGACTTGACTGTTCCACCAAGTCAAAGCTTTATCAGCTAATGTACAGGCAACATACTTCACTGCAGTGTCTGGTAGACAATCACTGATGTCCAACACAGAATCCATCTTTTCTATCCAGTGTATGATGCCAATAGCACCTTCAGTGCCACAGAAAGGAGGTGGTTTACATGCCTGAAATGTCTTATATGAACACCCTCTGCGAGTATTCACAACAGTCTCAGCATTAACAGGGGTCGATCCACTGTTATTAATCCCATTCTCACGGTTTCGGCTTGCCTCATACTCGGCAATACCTTCGGCAATGCGTCTAGTAATCATCTGTTCAGTAGTTTCCTCCGTGTTAGGTGGTGGAATGGTTTCAGGTGTAGGGGGTACAGTTGTCTTCTGACTGTTCCTAGTAATTCGTCGTTTTGGCGGCATGATTCAGTTCTGCGATGAATAAAATGAAGAAGTCAATGCCAAGATAATGAATGTGATGAACAAGATTTCACATTGTCTATCAAACGAATAATATGGAGAATTTGAAAGAATAAGGTTTCACATTGTATATCGCACGACTTTGAAACACCCATATGTACTTTGTACAATATAATCACGTTGGCCAGGCGTCATTATATAATGCCAAATACATATTTCTTTTCATCATCGTTCAAGCGAAATCAATGTGTTATGGAATTCAAGAAAAATCAATAATTCAAAGTATGGTAGGTTTCAAAGTTGCAAGAAATGTTTTCAACGATCACTAAATGGAAATTTTTCCATCACACGTATATAGGAATGGATGTAATAGACAGGATATTTCGAATCGAACCTAAATTACATTATACATAATCTAAAACATTCTTACATCGTTTCACTACAAAACTTGATGATATCTTCTATATCCATCAAGAGTGGTTTCCAATATAACACAAGTTGCTACAGTACTAATTAGACTAAACTTAACTATATTTAGATCCTAACAAAATGATTATATTTCCTACGATAGTTCTTCATCAGTTCTTTATTAAGCTATCTTTAGCTATGTTCTCTGTCGCAGTGTAGATCTTTCCTTTTACTCTTGGTTCAGATTGGGAGAGAAGTAGCGTGTCTCCAGCATAGTTTTGTATCGCAGAGTCGGATAATAATCCAGATCATTCTCAGTCGAGCATCTGCCCAGACGTTTGATCCAAGACTTTACTCTTTTCTTGCGATTACTAGCTACCTTCTTCCAGAAGCGTATTTTATCCTTAACTCGGACAATCATAGGCCTCTTTAGGATTCTCAATTCTAGCTCACGGTTCCTACATTTGGACACAAGCTCCCAATTTTGACCATCCAACCTTTCAGCCTGGTCTCGTACTCTTTCGTACTCCTCTATGTCGACCATGCCGAATTGGTGGTTTTCAATTTCTTCTTCTACAAGTTCCACTATCGGAATTCTTTCGGTATCGACATATACGTATTGTATCTGCTCGTCGATAATTATGTCATCATCTGATGAGTATTCACTTATGACAGGTTCTGCCATTTTTCCAGTTTCAAGAGATCTATAGGTTACAAAGACATATTTCAGTATCCATAGTTATGTAGTCTCAAACATCAATCTATAATCCAATCACAATTTACAGTAATATAAACAATAGTAATAAACCATACACATATGTCATATCATATAACCAATCATAGTTAGTTCACAAGTTTTTATACAAAACAGGATGGGTCTTTCCTAGATACCCATCGTTCCAGAGACTAATCAAAGCATGACAGGTCTGTCTACACACCGTCGATCCAAATGATATACAAAACATGACAGGTCTGTCTATACTCGCCGTACTAAAGTTCCAAGTCTAATACATAGTATATATATAATCCTAAGTTGGCACAACCCGCCATAAATAGGTCTAACGGAAATACGGTAGAAATGATCCCACGGCTGTCCTCAACACAGCCATCACCACACTAGCACCAACCACAAACCCTGCAATCCTAACACGTCTCTCAAGTGTCCTCACACGAGCACGTGCGGACTCAGCTATCTCCTGGGCAGTAAACACATGGTTCAACAGAAAGTGATGGCGCTCATGCATACCAGCCATGTCCCCATACAAACGGGAAACCTCATCATGTACCTGCCAAAGGTGAGAACCCCTGCTAGAAGCAATACAGAACAATGTATGCATAACAGCAACTAATGTAGGGAGAGTCTGCTCTACCGGCTCTCCAGTGGTAGGCAATGGAGCTGGGGGTCGTGATGACTCTCCTGTCTCAAATGTGGAGGGAAAACCCTCTAATGACCTCCAGTGCCTCAACATAGGAGTCATCCACTCTAGATGAGCAAACCTGGGTGCCATCTGTGGAGACTCAACAGACTCGTCCGCTGATGCTAACGGACCAATAGGAAGATCTCGGACACACATCCTCGGTGTCCTCCTAGACACAGGCCTGCGAGAAGTCTCAGCAGCCTGATGGTGAATACCTGTAATAGTAGGGATAACCTCATGTGCTGTGGGTGGTGGCACGATGTAAGCGTCACTAGTGTCATCTGACATGTCTCTCAAATGAACAGATGACTCATCCCCTACAGTGATCGCGGGACCCTCAAAAGTAGCCTCAGTCGGCTCTTCATCCGAAGCATAAACATGGTAAACTGATTGACTAGACATACTGTGACAAAGGAAATTGTGTGTGACGTGTCAGTCGTATGTTAGATGTATGCAAACGTATGTATGTATGAATGCATGAATGTTCTAGCCAAGGCTATAGTCTAGGTCTCTAAGGTTTTCAGTCACCTAAAGACTTCTAGTTCGCTATAACCAATGGCTCTGATACCAAGTCTTTTACACCCCCAAAATCCATAATTGTGTTTATTTAATGTTTAGCGGAAGCATCATGTGTAAACAGTTTAACAGCGGGGGTGATGACGTTACAATTGTGCATTCACTGTATCAGAGCATATGATCATACAGAACATAATATATAAAGGATGCCAATTTAAAATAGTTATTACAAAAGTAATACGACTATGTAAGTCGTACAGTAGTAATAAAGTTTAAAACATTTAGGTTTTACAATACATATGTTAAGATAAGATTTCATGAGTATAACTGCAATGTCTGCAGTAATACAGAGGAAATCCTCAAAAGCTGTCCCAAAATATATGGCATCCTAAGTAGTCCAGGGTTGTCCATCCTGAATGCATGCGATTCTTACTTACGTAGCTAATTTCCTGTAAAACATAGAAAGAAAGTCGTCAACAAATATGTTGTGTGAATTCACAGGTTTTGTATAAGTATGTGGTATGTTAAACCATTTATGTTTGTATTGTTGAAATGTTATTCAATAAATAAATGTTTGCAGGTTTTGCAAAATATATGTTTGTAGGGATAGTTACCCTAAAATATAGTTTTATGTGGGTTGTTACCCAAGATGTATGTCTGGTGTTTCACCAGTATATAAATATAACCAGTAAGTATACCGGTATAAAACAGTTGTAGGATACGTTCATCCTAAATAATATGTGGGAAATACTTAGACTATAATCCCCTGAAAGGTGAGCTAAACCTCGCAGGTTAAAGTAACGCGACCTAACCCTATAACCAAACCACAACCAAAACTTATGTTGTTTGCCTGAAAGACAATTAAGTATACGCTCCATCCACAGGAGGGTCGTCACGGCAATAGTACTATTCGTATACTCAGTGGCTAGAGTCACCTAGCTAATGGTTATAGTCTGCATGACATAAGGGCTTTTCATGCATACATTGGGAGTTTGGGTCCGTACTAGGATTTGTTGTCTAATTCCCAAAATAGTTGTGAAATAATATTTCATGTCAAACAGTTGTATAAAGCAATAAAGCATTTATATAATTTGTTGCATGTGTTTGCATGCAGTTTCTATGTTTACACCCCTATGTTTAAAAGCATAAAATATTTGCAAAGTAGGGGCTGTGAACTCACTGTGGTTTGCTCGGTTGGAAAGCTAGCAGCCGACAGGTGTTTGCCTAAGGTGTGTTAACCTATATACCATAAGTGTATTAACATAAGTATACTTGATTTGGTAAATCAATTTATGTTAATGGTTTGTTTGTTTTGAAGAAATGGTTAATTTCTTAAGAATATAAGTTGTTAACTTTATTAATGTCATTGCGTTGAAATATCGATATTATTTCTAAAAGCGTACACCTGTTAAATGTACAAACCAATATGTAATTGTCTATTTAACGGAAGGTCGTTTTGTTTTCATTTGCACATATACTTTGTATATTGCTATACGTATAATTCGATTTTTATTTCAATATCATTGTGTGTACATATATTTGTTCTATATATGTATACTTAAGTAATATACTTGTTGTATATTATTAGGTTATACGTTTGTTAAACGTGAAATTCATTGTGTATATATATATTTGTGAATATATATTTCTTAAGTGTCGTATATATTTATTTAATCAATACATTGTTCTCGTATACTAAAAATATATATAAGTTTTCATTTGTTTAAGAAAACGTATACTTTTGTGTCTATATATATCGTGTGTCCTCGTATATATTTATATATTGTAATACGTTGTTTACGTATTTCAAAAGGTTGCAAGTTTTATTTGTTACAAAACTTGTTAGTATATTTATCCCGTTTATAAAATAGATGTCATTTGTTTTTGGATATCGTTACGTTTGTTTAATAAGTCTTAGACATCTCGAAAGTGTAATAGTATTCAATTCGTATAGTTTACAAAGTCCATATTCATATATACGTTTATATATATATCGTTCGTTCGTACGAGTTTAAATAAGTCCAAAGTCCGTATTCATAGTTTGTCTCATTTTATAATGTCATTTAACAATTTATCATGTCTCGTATACGTCTTGTACAATTTTAAGTGTTAACGGAAACGTTTGTATTTAAAAATAAAAGTCAAAGTTGTTGACCAGGTGGGGAATCCGCCGGATTCTATATAGTTTTTATGTGTTATGCACCTAGTTTTACCATTATGCACCTAGTTTTACCATTATGCACCTAGTTTATATGGTGATCCGCCGGGTCCTTTTACCCAGCCGCCGGATCGGGTCAAGAATAGGGGAATCCGCCGGATTCAATTGAATCCGCCGGATTCGTTTCAAATAAGGGGAATCCGCCGGATTCGCATGAATCCGCCGGATTCGTTTGATTTTTTTGAGGATCCGCCGGATCCACCTATGATCCGCCGGATCAACCATGTCTTTTACTCGTTCACCGTTTTAGCCAAAGTTTGTGTGCGAGTCGTACGTGGGAATCCGCCGGATCCCTTTGAATCCGCCGGATTCGTTTGGTGTTCAGCAGAGGGAATCCGCCGGATTCCCTTGAATCCGCCGGATTCAACTCGTTTTCAGCCCCTCTTCGTGTCTGTTAAAACATATACAAGGGTTTATTTGGCTCAATTCCTTTACACTATGTTACCAAATGTTTCTAACAAGTTTATATGTCGTATTTATAAGTTATTACGTTATTTTAACAAGTTTTCATATAACGATTTTGGTTTTAAGGTTTTGGGTTTTATAAAACCATTTTCATGTTCATCATCATAATCATCAAGCATATATGTTATATGTATAGATTTTGTGATATAAACATGTTATAACATGAAATCAAAGTAGAGAAATCGAAAAATGAGAGTTTTCCTTACAAAGAAAAATGAGATGAAAATGATGAACGGATGATGATGAAGATGTTGCTCCTGATCTTGTTGTTCTACTTGTTGCTACTGATCTTGTTGTGTTCCAGATGAAGAAAGAAAATGAAATGAAATAAAGGATGATGATTGTGTGTGTTTGTATGATTACAGAGAAAAGAGAGGAGGGAGTAACATATTCAAACGGGTATGCGAGATCACAGTCGTGGTCTCTCAATTATTGTAGTTAGGTGCCAAATGTTGGCACCTCAATTTCGAGTACGGGTATAATTTTAGCAATATAAAAATTAACAAATTACATTTTTATTTTGTAGGTGTTCTCCTGGTTCGTTATTTATAATCAGTATAATGATGTTATCATTATTTTAAATAAATGTACAATTTTGTACATTTTACTGCGCGCAACTATTTGAGCGCAAAATTTCAGTTAATTTAGGATTTCATATTTTGGGGTAATGTTCTAACTTCCTCCAAACGAATGAGAAAATTTGTATTTTTATGATTCGACCTTTTATGAGCGTTTTAGAATTGTTTCTGTTCGGTTATAATACGTTTTATGTTAAACGTATATTTAGACTATTTTATCTATATGTTATAGATATATAAATACTCGTAATTAATAATTTCATTATTAATTATTTTCGTGTCACGAAACTTTTGTTAATTATTTTTGTCGGGTTCGTTTCGATACGTTTGTACATAACTTTAAATAGCTACGTATTAAGTAATACTTTTTGTTTTAAAAGTACTGGGCTTGCTAGGCTTACATCATATCAAAAGGTTTTGTTAAAACTTAACCAGGAAATTAGCGTAAGAATGCACATGCTTAAATGTTAATTAATACCTAATTTGGAGAGTTGTCACACACTAGGCCTGATGTTGCGTTCGCGCAAAATATTGTAAGTCGTTTTCAACAGAATCCAGGAGTGAAACACTGGACTGCTGTTAAGAACATTCTTAAGTACTTGAGATCTACTAAAGATATGGTTCTGGTTTATGGGGGAAATCTTGCAGCTGAGCTTAAAGTAACCGGTTATTGCGATGCTGGATTTCAGACTGACAAAGATGATATGAAATCTCAGTCAGGATACGTCTTCACCTTAAATGGAGGAGCAGTAGATTGGAAAAGCAAGAAGCAAACTACTACTGCCATGTCTGCAATAGAATCTGAGTACATTGCTGCCTCGGAAGCCGCCATGGAAGCTGTTTGGATTAGAAAGTTTATTTCTGGGCTCAGCGTGGTTCCCTTAAATAAATCACCTATGGAATTATTTTGTGATAATTCAGGTGCAATAATAATTGCCAATGAACCTGGAGTTCAGAAAGGTGCCAGACACTACCAAAGGAGATCACACTATGTTCGAGAACAAATCGAACTAGGTGAAATCAAGTTATTCAAAGTTCGCACAGAACATAACTTAGCTGATCCGTTCACTAAAGCTTTATCGAGAGCAAAGCTTACTGAACATGCTGAAGGCATAGGACTTCGTCTAGCTAGTTATCCCATGTAATTCTGTTATTAGTATTTGGATATGAGATGTAAAACATTTTATTTATTAATCAAATAAAGTACTTGGTATGTTTATTTTATTTAAATATTATTGTATCTCATTTTTGCATGTTTAATCCTTGAATAATTTATTATTATTCTAAACTATCCAATGTCGATTGACTCTATGGGAATATAGTCAAACTAAGACATATCTGAGTGATTGATTAGAAAGGGTCTCACTAAACTCACATGATATTCATACGGATGCATATCGGATTCCCCAAATTATCGAATTATTACTTTATGGATCGTCGTCATTAAGGAATATTCGAAAATGATTATTTACAGAATCCTTAGACTTGAGATGCAAGTAGGTTCAGCGTGTATGGATTGCATCTTCTTGATATGGTTCTAACTATTCGTAAATGGTAGTTACACAGGACTATTTTCAGAAGTGTAGTGAAATGCATGACTGACACGTGCAGTCAATACAGAATTTGTTCCTTCAATACATTATTGAAGAATGATACTTCTAGGCCGCTCATTAGGTATTAATCAGATGTGTGTATGGCCATACCAAAATGAAATATAGTTGTGTCTCGATTCATTTTGTAATCTTGATTAATTATATGAAATGAGAAATAGAACTGTTAAATCATGAAATGACATTGATCCATATTCATGATTAACATCGGTATCTGAAACAAAGGGATTGTAAATGATGAAATCATTATCTGAGACTTTATGAAACGAAACTCAAAAATTTCTGGGAACATTGAAGTGTTGCTAGACGCTAACCAATGTTATTGCTTAAGACATGTCCAAGTGGGAGCTGTTGGTATATATGTACACGACTTAAGCATGTCCGGAAATTAATGAGCCTATGGGGGGGCGCACTTAATCATTTAGACACGATTAATTAATTAATAATGTATTAATTATTATGCACATGTAATATAAACTAAACTTGAGGGACTTAAATGTTAAGTGAGTGAAACTTGTATTGGGTTGTGATTTGGGTTGGGTTTTATATGGGCCGATTTTTAGGTATCCATATACAACTCAATAACCTAATTAAAACCTATAAATACAAAGCCTAAGTTAGGGTTATTGTTAATCCTAAATATACAATACCCTAACAATAAAAAAATACCCACTTTACTTCTCCCTTTGTGAGCCGTCGGAAATCAAACCCAAAGGGGTTTTTAGTTTTGTTTTATTCGACTAAAAGCAAGAGAAGAAAATGAGTGTTTTTTTTTTTTTAAGTTTTATTAAGTGTAGTTCGACTAGCATCGTTATCGTGTTGTGAAGGTGGTGTGCGTGCAACCCTAGAGGGTTTTACCATTAGTGAAACCTGTTCGTTTTATAAACGATTATTTGGAGCTAGCTAAAAGGTACACGTTTTCTATCTTAACTAATTATAAATACGTGTTTATTCGCTTTCGCAATTGTATGACAATTTATTTATATTTATTGCTATATTCTAACACAACTCACATATTTCTACTCAATATATTCCCTTCTACGGTAACTTATATATAGTACGTAATCAGTGGAGGATATTGGCATGCGCAGTATGTGCCGTTGCACAGGGCCCCCAAAATGTGAGGGCCCCCAAATTTTACAAGGGTTGCTATAATTAGTATAGGTTCAATGCGAACAAAAAAAAATATTTTAATATTCGAACAATACAAAGAGTGTGAAAAAACTTTTGGTTTCTTGTTTACTTCTAACAAGTTGCACTCTTTTGATGACAAGAGTCTTAGTTCGTGTTGTAGTGATCTTGAAAAAGCTATCATGAAGAGTGGACAATCTGATATTGATGGAAACGAACTCTATGTAGATTTAAGATTGCTTAAAAATTTGTTGCCTTGTGCCAATATGGGACCTATTGATATTCTAAATAATCTGAAACGGGTTGATTGCTTTCCTAATGCGATTATTGCATATAGAGTATTGTTGACTATTCCCATATCTGTAGTAACAGCGGAAAGAAGCTTTTTGAAACTTAAGTTATTGAAGTCATATTTACGTTCTAAAATGTCATAAGAGAAGCTTAGTGGATTGACAATGATAGCAATTGAGAATGCTCTACTTGAGAGTATTGATTATAAATGTTTAATCAACAATTTTACTTCGAAAAAATGCTTGAAGAAAAGATCTTTTTAAAGAAGAATAAAAATTGTTAGTTTTCCCGAATCGTTAGATTATGACTCGTATTTTTGTAAGTTTATATAATTGTCATAATATTAGTGCATTTTTCTATATATATGTTTGATTGTTTTTTTTGTCGATTCAGGGCCTCTTTTTTTATATCGCACGGGGCCTCCTGAATTCATTTGCCGGCCCTGTACGTAATAATTTCGGTTTACTCAGTAAAGTATCTTACATAGAAATCCATAATCGTTCTATAGTGAGTTTTCTTCTCTTGCACAACTGAAACAGAACTGTTGCGCGCAGACACTCTTCTGTTCTGAAGATTCAGTAAATTATGTGTCCAGTGTGTATAGTAGTAACATAAAGTACGAAACAATATTAAGTTATAACTAAGGTGGTGCATATGTATGTTGGGGATCTCAATTATTGCAATAAAGTGAAAGATGTTTATGTTCTAACGAATATAAGCATCCTTTGACCAGTTTTTATATTTGGTGGTGGGTGTTTAAGCACTAGACAAATGGTCCCATTTCTTGTTCCAAGTATTCATCATTTGGGATTTACAGTTTTGTTTTCAATAATCTTTGTTGCATATGAAAATTTTGTTCTGTTTTAACTTATAAAGCTACAACTAAATAATGAATGAACCATAGTTTAGATCAGTTTCTGTAAAGTAGACGTAACTGCTAACAAGTTATACTAAAAAAGTTATAGATTATACGTGTAATGCCCCTCAAAACGTAAAACAATAGATTAACCAAATACATTCAGGCAGGCCCGTAGCTCGAAATTAGGTGGCCCGGTACCACGACAAAAAAGAGGCCCCTTTAAATACATTTTTTTATATATACATAGACATAAAAAGGCTCATCACTACTAAGATGATAGATCTAACTTCTTAGATTTGAAACCCATATTTTAATTTTGTGCCTTTTTATGTGATCAAATAAATTAAAAAAAATATAGTAGCTAATATGATAGGTTCAACTTTTTAGATTTGCATTGTCATGAAATATAGGTTTGAAAATGAACCTACATACATGAACTATATGTAAAATTTGGAGGCCTAATAGAAATGGGGGCCCTGTGTGGTCGCCCATTCGGCACTCCCTCATCTACGAGCCTGCATTCAGGTTTCAACTGAAACCATGGTGAAGGTACTCCTGTACTGGTAACCCACAAGTGGATCTAACTTCTATGTGGGACGGGTGTTATACATATACTTTTTTTCTCATTAAGTCCTATATGGATATAGATGGTAATATGGGTATAGAATGACTGTATGCAGTGAATGAATAATGTTATTTACTTTTTGTGCTGAATAAATTGTCTGAATGATAAAAATGACTATATTACCCCTCAGTTAAATACAATTATTATTCGTTTCAATCGGTTAAAGTTTTAAATTTTCTACTATTAACACCAATAAAAGCGAAATGCTATTGACAGCCCTTAGGGTTGTCAATAAGATACATCCAATGCATTAATTAAAGTTAAAGTTTCCTTTTAAATCAAATATCTCATTTAATACATCACAAATAAATGGAAAGTTCTAGTGAATTAAATGCAAACATAAATTAAATTATATATAATCTTGAATGGATAAGGAAAGTTTCAACTTTAATTAATGCAATGGATGTACCTTATTTGTCAATAGCATTTCCCCTAATAAAATTACAAAATTAATTATTGTTTAAGTATATGTGTGCGTCTTTGTGTATAACAATTTTATATAGAACACAATTACAATTACGAAAGAAATATATATAAAGGATCAGCTAACGTTATCTATCTTTATAACTAAGGGAGGAGACCCTTAATTATTTGTCAAATATTTACTCATGCCACATCATACAAATCATATATGTCATCACCATATAAAAGAAATTGATGATGTTGATTTTCCTACACTTTTTATTCCAAATAAGGTAATATTCAATGAAAAATTATATTATAACTATTTTCATTTAATAAGGTAATTAATAAAATTAAATTATAACCATTTTAATTTAAAATAATGTGTCATGTGCTAACACTTATAATTTTTTATTATAGTCCAAACTCATGACATCCTTTAATCTATTTTTTCCTTCTAATTTTGTTTATAAAATCTTTTAGTTTTTTCATCTTACTCTTAACTATTCTTTCTCTAACTTTCTCTAAGTCTCTCTTTTCAAAAAAATAAATAAATAAACTTTTAGTACGTTATGAGAACTTGTTTTTTATGTAATTATATCTTTCATTAAAGTTTTGTTAATTTGAAATTTATTATTATCATCTCACAGAATAGGGGAATTCAATTTTCAATATTTAGTAACTGAATACAAACTTTATGGACAGGCAGATCAAGTTCATCATCTCTTTTTTTAAGAGTTTTTTTCTATTTTTTTTAGATCACACAACTCAATTACAAATCAGTATCCAAATGGTAAGACGTGTACTTCTATTAATTTTATATTACTTTTCAAATATATTATTTGATTGTTATAGAATGATTTATGTTTTGTACATATATATGCATATTAGTTATTCAATAAAATGTCTAAATTGTTATGGTAATTGTTACAATTTATTTATTTTTCCAAGACTATAACATACACATTGTTTATCGGATTGTTGCAAGGTTAACATATTATAACTACATGAAACGAAAAGGTCACAATGACTAGAAAATTATTTTTAGCTACAAAAATGTCAATTTATAACATACATATATTTGTTAACCTTCCCATTTCATTGATATATCGTGGGGAAAAAATGTTATTATTTCATTTTTGAGGGGTTAAAATTTATAAAGTATCACTAATAACGATAAAAAACGTTTCTCTCATAATCTAAAGTTTCCCCCATTTCATATACCGTTTTGACTTATGATTCACATATTACGACATTTTATAATGCTAGTCGTGCATCGCACGGGTTTAACACTAGTTGTAAATAACTAAATGATACGAGCTACATAATTCATCCGGTCCAACTCGATTCATCATCATCATTATAATATTCAAATCGATCCTCAATAAAATTCAATATACTAATGGAAAGTGGAACTGGATTATTACGTGTAACATAAAAACAAAAGAATAAGATAGATAAGGGTAACAGTGGAATAAGTGGAGAATAAAATGGCCAGATGGGGACAACACCCTTTTGGTGAATGACCGAATAATCTGATTTTGCTATTAATTTCATTAATGCATAAGTAAACAGGCCTAGTTATACTTATTACCGACATGTGTTTTAATCCAAAAGGAATAAAAAACAAAAAGAAGAAGAGAGATTATTCACAAGCTAACAAAAGAATAAAATTAGGTACAAAGAAGTATTAATAAAATATTAAAATATATGGTTAATATCCCAATTATCTTAGCATTTACATTAGGCATTCTATATAAAGGCATATGGTCTCTTGCATACACCCCCAAAACAAACACAACAACAAAACTATATACTACTTCCTTTCTGTCCCTTCACTTTTGCATATACAGCTTCACTAAAAATGGCAAATTATTCAAGCAACAAAACTGACCGCCTTCTTAATATCGGCAAAGAAACGTTTGATGTCATAGATAAAATTTACTCACGTGGGCGTAACAATAAGCATTCATCATCGGCAGCAAATGTTCCACCAAGTAGAGCCCCACAGCAGGCATTTTATTATCATCGGTACCAGCCCCAACAAGCTAATTATGTTGTTCAGCAGCAAGTGTATGATGCTCCAGTAACTGCCATGACGACCGAGAGGGTGATCAACTGCAACGAGGCTGCTAAGATGTATCGTGGGACTGTGTTTGTGGAGTATCCTTAAAGGAAGCCTGCTCGTAAAAGTCTCTTTTTTTAGTAGTTCCAGCTGGCTAGCTAGATATATATTAGTATTTGCTTTCTAAAGTATGTAAAATTAAGCTTGTGTATGCATCTTGGGTTCCATCCCTGGCCACTAAGTTAGCTGGTATTAAGTGGATGTGCCAAGAGTACGGTTGAAATCTATTAGTATGTACTGTATGATAATATAATACTCATATTACTGGCTTGAGGTTGTATTAAGTTGATCATGTTCTGTTTCCCACTAATCTCTCGATCACTTTAACATGTTTGAATTCACAATCTATTTCTTGTTCAGGGAAACAATTACATTTATTTTACAGGTAACCTGCAGTATCATTTTCATGCAAAGACTGTTGCCTGCAGCTATAGAAGTCGTGTTCTTAGAGTTCTTCTATACAGAATAAAGTTTGATACTAATGCATCAGTAGATGATAAGGTCTACGGTTAATCTGTAAATGATTGAATGGAATCTCAGACTAATTAAAAATGCATTCAGAAGGTGATTATCTTTTAAAGATTCTCTATAATCAGACATGCACTCAACAAAAAGAATAATAGACTTTTACCAGTACTGTTGGTGCAAGTATATAACAAGTGGATCATATGGATATAGTGATATACATTCAACACCTGACCCATGTGTGTATTATACAGGTCTAAATCATCCCAGTAAAATTATGATTTATCATCATTGAATATGTAAGATGATACATAATGAAAGACAAGTCGATTTATAAACTGGGTTGCAATGATTCGTTTATAAATTGTTTATTTAAAGTGTTTATGTGATGTGATTATAAATCGTTTATTGCTATATAAATATTTTGATAACGTGAATATGTGATATGAAAAATGTTACTATAAGTTTATTGGTTATCTACTCTCTCAATAATAAAAATATGATCGTATAAAAAGTGGCTAAAAAGTGGATGAAGACAACAATGGATGAAGAAACAAATAGTGAGATGTGTAAAACTACGATTTGCTATCAAAAGGTGGATCTTATTGAAACCTAATAAATGAAACATGAGTCTTATTGTATTTATGGTTTTAGCTCATGTGTTCAATTTGCTTGTAAATCAAAGAAAATAGTATCCTTCAAGCTCTGAATTTTTAGATAGTTAAGTCCATTTTCATTTTGAATGGGTTGATTTTCCCCCTCTTTTCATAAATTGAATCGTAAAATATACCCATATTCATGTATGCCTATAATTTCCAAACTTCAATTTTTCTCATTAAACTCTACTTATTACTCAACCCACCGTAGTTTCTAACAGATACCCACATGAGATTTCGCTCTAAAATCAGTTGGTGACAGAGGAAGTAACCCAAAAACTTATACGCTGCCATACGTTAGTTTCTCACATAACAGATCGACCAACAAAAAACACCCCATTAGAAGGCGAGTACTTAGAGCTTAAGGGAGCTTGTATGAGACGATTCGATGTTTATTGCTTCTACACGTCATAATATAAAAGTATACGACGTCACCACAATAATGTGTGGTAGAAGATTGAATTGCATCTCCATGTATAAATAGAATATATTACACGTGATTAATCGATAAGATTGGGTGGAATATATGAAAATATCTTTTAATGATTTTTCATATTTATTAAATACAAATCCAAGAGAATAATTAGACTATAATAGTTTATGGTGTAACCCATTTTATATATTAGCATCCATTTACACCAAAAGGTTTGCTGATATAAATTATGTTCATTTTGTATGAATTCTGGACGGTTGTTGATAATTTATGCTTCTAACTTCTACCTGGCTTTTCTAAAAATTCTATTTCCACTGTACCAAATTGGAATTAGTTTATTTACTTTAATTTTCCACTGTTTATTGATTCCATATTCCTCTTAAAAGTGTAATTCCAAGTCTATTTATTGTATACTTTAACCTAGCTTGTATAAAGACAAAGAATATAGGGGTTAGTGTCTGGGAATGCATCTAACATGTGCTCGATGTCTATTGTGTGTATCCTACTTACGTTTGCTCGTTATAATACATCAAACTTTCAAAAATGATGTTTTAATATATTTCGCTGATGTGTCACTCGTTTATGGTGTCACGTGGCATACAGAGAGTTTGACATACACTACTACAAAAGTGAGCATTCAAGGCGCTAAAAAAAGACGGTCCTAGAAGAAAACCCACTGCTCGACTAAGATTGTAGGGTCAAAGTGGGTTATATGGTGGGTTTCGATATCATAATAAAGCGGGTTTTTGTAAACCGCCTTACACTCACTAAAAAGGTAGCGGTTAAGCTTACCCCGCCTTAATTACTTTAGGCGGTGCTTTTATCACCGCCGTAAGTGTGTATTTTATAGGCGGTTTTATCAAAACGATGTATTCTTTTAATTTTTTGCATTTTCGAAACAATAAACAATTAATATACGGTTTGAAAATATAATAAGTAAATAAATTATTAAGTGATTGAAATATAGTACAGCACAGAAAAGCACCATATATAATTAAGATTAAGATAACATAATATTTAATTAATATTAATATTAATTATTATAACAGAATTTGTAGCATTAACATAATAACATTTACTCTACTACATTTATATCAATTAATAAAACATTTGAAATATGTAAACGGTTTGAAGGTTTGGATGGAAAATGGTCTTCCGTTATCTTTTCCTCACAATCCGCGATCTTCTTGTTTTTTTTATCATCTATACGTTCAACATGAAATCGTATGCAATCTTCATTCCGTTTAACGCTTTCTTTAGCATTCTTGACAAGTGATTCACACTTTTCTAAAATATATATCTATGTCCCAAATCTTCTTCATTCATTACACTCTATGTCCCGTTATCTTTTCCTCACAGTTCGCGATCTTCTTGTTTGATGATGTTGATGATGTTGGCGGGTCTGTACTCATGCTCTCTTGGATGAGGAAAAGGATGACATGAGAATATTGAGGAGTGTAACACCCGCCAAATTAGGACTAGTACTTAGTGCCTAATCATATGTTAATACATGTAATTAGTTCTGTGTTAGGCTAATTAATGTATCAAATTATATATATTGTTGAATATATACGGAAATACGATTGATTAAATCGTATGCAATTTAAATCGAATGTATTTCGATTCTATAAATACGGACGTTGGTGACACAATTTATATTTAAGTATAAAACATTGTCTGAAAACATTACTAGGTCCAAACTATTGTTTAAATTTTATTCCCAAAGTTACCCCGTTTTACACAATTGAAACCTACTTAATTAACAACAAAATACGCAAATTATTTCAGTCACATTTTAAACCTTTAAATTATTAGATAATTGGTAAAACAATTTAATTAAGTTATTAAACAAAATTCGTATGTTAAAATGGTTGATTAATACGAAAAATATTTATTAAAACGTTAATTGACGGAGAAAAATGAACACCACATGGAGCGAAGACGGAGACTGAAAATGGGGGACTTAACCTCCCATTTTCCCTCTTTCATTTCATTTTCACCATCTATCTTCTCTCTCTACTCTTTCTTTTCTCTCTTTTCTACAAAACAACCAGACCACCACCATCCAC
The DNA here is from genome assembly GCA_949592205.1 of Helichrysum umbraculigerum. Classification (NCBI taxonomy): domain Eukaryota; kingdom Viridiplantae; phylum Streptophyta; class Magnoliopsida; order Asterales; family Asteraceae; genus Helichrysum; species Helichrysum umbraculigerum. The sequence continues at coordinate 27,838,145 of CATIUR010000004.1, read as the reverse complement.
CTAAATCACAAAATAACACAACCAAACGCACTCGGATCGTCAATATTTTTAGAGATTCACGACCACCTCGCAACGATCTACATTTCTATCTTTCCGGATTTCCATTTTGTCAATTTGTAAGTTTCTGACAAAATCCCGAAACCTTTCGATTCTTAGTATTTTTCACTTGTTAGTTGTTTATATAACTTATATATGTCCATTACAAAGTGTAGAACACGATTTTATAGCTTAAAAACGGGTTTGAATTGGATTTTGGCCGGAAAAATCTCGACAGTCGGACTTTCTGGGCTGATGTTCTTCCATGCGACACAACCCTTGTGTCGCATGTTGTGTCGTATTTTGCCTCTTATGTCGTATCTTGTGTCGTATGAAACCAGTTATGTCGTATCCTATGCGACACAATATTGTGTCGTACCTTATGTCGCAATTACTATATGACACTATCACTATTTCGCTGTTGAATCAGCATCTCGCATCTATGAGACACAACCCTTGTGTCGTATAGGTATTGTGTCGCATTTCTATGCGACACAGCCCTTGTGTCGCATGACAAACTTTTGTGTCGCATATTGTGTCGCAAAACATAGAAAACTCAGATTTTTACTAAGTGTCGAGACTCGAAATTCATCACTCGATTTTACCCGAATTCAGATCCCAGATGCGTTTTTCACCAAAGCAATATAGTAGAAATAAAAATTTTTCGAGCTGACCTGGCATCTCGACCCCAGCCAGGGGCCAACCCCTTGGACCCCGCCAGGGGCGCTGCCCCCGGACCCCCGTACTTAGATTTCGTAAGCACATTTCTCACCAAGTGTCAAACTTGTATGACTTCAAAACGCTTATATGATACAACTTTTCAAACATAATGGAATATACTTTTCAAGTATAACACTTCGAAATCAATGTGATAACATCAGGACTATTATTACAATTAATCACCAAAGGGCCGTACACGTTTTCAAACACTTAACAAATCAACCAAATCGTAGTAATTTGGACATATATATAGTTGTGTAACAACTACAAGGGTGATCTTTTAAGATACCCAATCATGTTTATAACCATCGCGTGTCGTGGACACCCTCAGGTTACAAGTCTTTGGACTTCATCACTCGGCTAATCAACTTACGTTTATTTAAACGCTTTCAGACTCAGGTGAGTCTCATAGCCCCTCTTTTTACTGTTTTACTCAGGGGTGTGATATATTGCTCATTTTAACATGTGAACGCAAGTACAAACATTTCATATACTACATGAGTTTTTCACAACTAATCATTTAAAGTCCTCCGTCAGCATAGTTGTTAATACGTTGTAGCGTGAATATTAGTATATGGTACCATATAGAATTGACCCTCCTCGTTCGGGTTAGCAAGCACTAACCGGGTAAACGAACGTACTAATATTTGGGAAGACGAATGTTGATTAGGCATTCGTGGAAGCACCTCGCCCGGAATTCTCTATAGGGGACCCGGCCCTCGAGTTAAGCTCAACTATGTGCTCATGGCTGTATACATATACATTATCAATTGCTGGATGCAATTCAACCATTATTAAATCTTGCGGTTCATACTATATTACTTGATTTCAAACTTGTGAGCTCACCAGCTTTAGCTGACCCATTTAGCATGTATCGCAGGTACCAAGCAGTAGGTTATTTCTGTAACACCCCCAAATTTAATGATTTGCGGAAGCTTGATTTGGGTGTTACTAATCAATAACAAAGCACAAAGATATATAGTAAACGACTCTATATGCGTCGTTTTAACAAAATATATTGATAATCGAAATGTTTACAACATTTAAAGCTTTACATAGCTCGAGTTTAAATAAAAGGAGATTTCAGTACATAAGTACTTGTACAAAATATACTAATGCAAGAAAATCTCAATCGTCTGTATGTTGACTCGAGCTAAAGTCCTGAAGCAGAAACATCCTACTGCTGGGTACCTGCGATATATGCTAAAAGGTCAGCTAAAAGCTGGTGAGCTCACAGGTTTGAAATCAGTTAATATAGTATGAACCGCAAGATTTAAATAATGAATTTTATCCAGCAATTAAATAATGAATTGCATCCAGCAATTAAATGATAGTCATCGTGTATACAGCCATGAGCATATAGTTGAGCTTAACTCGAGGGCCGGGTCCCCTATAGAGTATTCCGGGCGAGGTGCCTCCACGAATGCCTAATCCACATTCGTCTTCCCAAATATTAGTACGTCCATTTACCCGGTTAGTGCTTGCTAACCCGGACGAGGTGGGTCAATCCTATATGGTACCATATACTAATATTCACGCTACAACGTATTAACAACTATGCTGACGGAGGACTTTAAAATGATTAGTTTCGAAAAACTCATGTAGTATATGAAATGTTTGTACTTGCGTTCACATGTTAAAAGTTGAGCAATATATCACACCCCTGAGTAAAACAGTAAAAGAGGGGCTATGAGACTCACCTGAGTCGTTGAGTTTATGAAAATAAACTGAGAATGATTAGCCGAGAATCGAAGTCCAAAGACTTGTAACCTGAGGGTGTCCACGACACGCGATGGTTATAATATGCGAAGGTGTCTAATAAGACTACCTTGTAGTTGTTCGTCCAACTATAATGTCCAAATGTTCCCAATTCGGTGGATAGTTTAAGTGTTTGAAAACGCGTACGGCCCGTTGGTGATTATTGGTAATAATGATATTGATGTTACTTTGTTAGTTTCAAAGTGTTATACAAGTTTGATGTTTGGTGTGAAATGTGTCTACGAAATCTAAGTACGGGGGTCCGGGGGCAGCGCCCCTGGTAGCTGGGTCCAAGGGGCGGCAGCCCCTGGTGGGGTCCAAGGGGCAGAGCCCCTGGCTGGGGTCGAGCTGCCAGGTCAGCTTGGAAAATTTTTATTTCTACTATATTGCTTTAAGGAAAAACGCATCTGGACTTGAAATTGGGTGAAATCGAGTGATAAAATTTATGGTCACGACACTTAGTGAAAATCTGTGTTTTCTGGTTTGTGCGACGTTGGGTGCGACGTGAGTGTTTGCGTCGCATTTTGCGACGTTCGCAATTCAATGCGATGTAGGGTGCTGCGTCGCTAGTGCGACGTTGGTTAAGTTGGCGACGTTAAGGTCTGCGTCGCTATGTGCGACATTCGCAAGTCAATGCGATGTAATAGGCTGCGTCGCTATATGCGACGTCGAGGATTCGTGCGACGTAAGTCGCTACGTCGCATTTGCTCCAGGCCAAATGCGACGTACGGGATCTGATCGGAGTTTCAACTTCAAAAACGCATTTTCCGGCCATCGATCAGCCTAATATTTTTACCCAACCCATTTTAGGACATTACAAGGTTATACAAACAACTAGCAAGTGATAATACTTAGAAACGAGAGTTTTCGGAGTTGTGTCGGAAACTTACAAATCGCCGAAATGAAATTTCGGAAAGATAGAAAGATAGATCGTTGCGTGGTGGTCGTGAATCTCTAAAAATCTTGAAGATCCGAAGTCGTTTGATATGTTTATTTGTCGATTTTTGATGGATGGTGGAGGTGGTGGTGTTTAGAGAGAAAAGAAAGAGAGAGAAAAGAGAAAGAGAGAGGTGAGTGAGAAATGAGAGGAGGAGGAGGAGAGTTGGAGGTTATCCTCCAACTTTTCAGTCTCCGTTTCTTCGTGCGGTGTTCGTTTGCTCCGTTGTTTAAACGTTAAATAATTATTTTACATATTATTTATAAGTTTTAAATTACAATTTATTACGCGATATTTTGTTTAAATAGTTTACAAATAAATTTATATTTGAGTTATATAATGTAAGTTTGTTTATTTAGTTTGCGCGTTTTAATATTTTATATTGTGTAAGTTATGTTTGTACGATACGAATGAATACGAAATATTATCATAATATTATTTTTGACATAAAAGCGTTATTTAATAAAATTGGTCACCAACGTCCGTATTAAATTGAATCGAAATACATTCGATTTAAGTTGCGTACGATTTAACCAAATCGCATTTTCGTATATATTCAACAATATATATAATTCGATACATTAATTAGCCTAACACAGAACTAATTACATGTATTAACGTATGATTAGGCACTAATTACTAGTCCTAATTTGGAGGGTGTTACAATTTCGGCTTCAGGACTTTTAGCTCGAGTCAGCATACAGACGTTTGAGATTTTCTTGCATTAGTATATTTTGTACAAGTACTTATGTACTGAAATCTCCTTTTATTTAAACTCGAGCTATGTAAAGCTATAAATGTTGTAAACATTTCAATATTAATATATTTTGTTAAAACGACGCATATAGAGTCGTTTACTATATATCTTTGTGCTTTGTTATTGATTAGTAACACCCAAATCATGTTTCCGCAAATCATTAAAGTTTGGGGGTGTTACAAGGAGGAAGATGATGACATGAGAATTTTCATGCTCGGACATGACTTTTCGTGCTCTTTCTCTAACAAAGCCAGGAGTATCATCGCTTAACAAAAGAGCAGAAGCACAAAAAGATGGAATTGATAAATACAACATACTGTACAACAGTTAAGGCATACTCTACAAGTTAAACCTGTTGATCCTAGGAATACTCAGGAATAATTCTTCCAACAAACGTTGATTCAAAGAGAATACCGTTGTTAGGATAATTTTCAACTCACAATTTGATAGAAAAATCAAAATTCTTGAAAATCAAAACTGAATTGTTTACAATGTCACATGAACCCTAATTAACAAGACTTTATAACATGTTTTTTTAACATGCACACTATCACCAAAATTGTTTCCTAAACTTAATTAATTGATTTATTATTGATTGTTTGACTATCAAAATTTGTAGATTTGAATGTTGTTTAAAATTCAAAATTTAATTTATTACAAAGTTATCATTCTTATCATGTTGTTAGTTACAAATATATTAATTCAAATATCATTTCAAATCCCATTGAACACTCAATTTTGAGATAACATTGTTACGTACCATGCTAACATATGTGTATAAATATCACATTTATTACTTTCGACCACCGGTTTTTATTTGCAATTCAACTCACTAATTCACTAAAATACATCAATTTCAATAGTTGTCCTGGCTGATATTGCTTTGTGTATGCGATATCCATGGGGATAAATATATATGTGTGGAATATCAAGGCTCAAGTGGTTTTACAACGAATTTGATTTAGAAGTTGATAATTAGTCGTTCATTGAATTTGTTCTATTATATTTTTTGTGATTCATGAATTTTATTTTATTACAAGTTTTGTTTAAATCATTGCTAAAAATAGTTTCGGTTTGATAATAAAATTGATTTTTTAATCCGACAATTGGCTATTCAATTTTTCAAGAAGATATATCTATTATTTATTTATGTAATTTATAGGTGTAAATTTCATCGCCATTAATATATTTGATAGCAAACAACATGAAGATCTAACGTTCAACAATAAGTCTCTTTATATCGATTATTCTTTTTTTATCATATAACATTTTGTATATGTTTCTTTAGATTTAATTGTTAAGTTTAAAAACTCAAATTTGTTAGTCTACATAACCGCGGATAAAAAAACTAGTAATATAATTATCAAAAATTAACTATAAGAACATCTTTATTAAACATACATAGATATATATAGGGAGGGAAAAGATCCACAAAGAAATGAGCTTTTTGAGGGAAACAATGATTTCTACATATATATCGAATATTTCACTGATATTATACTTCATATTCACAGGATGATTATTTTTATATAACACTAATCAATGAAAAAGGTGAAAAGAGTTGCTTTTGTTCTTCCCTCAAAACCTTGAGCAGTTTAACCAAACCAATACAAATATTTGCCCTTGTGTCGCCCAACCAGTCTAGATATCTTTGTTAATTGTTTGCAGATATTATGGATGTGTCTAGTTACGAAAAACTATCTTCATTTTTTCTTTTTCATTTTTCTAAAGTTTTGTTTCCCTTGAAAACCAAACGACTTTCTGAAAACGCATTCAAATGTAAGGAATTGAGTTTTCATTTTTCAAAAGAGGAAAGTAGGAAACCATACATGATAGTTGCAACTTGAACACGTTTTCTTATTTTTCAATTTTCTTAAAAAAATTTCTAGAAAACTGAAGGCGTATTCAGTAACTAAAACGCACCCTATGACTCTCAATCGATCAAAAGTTATCTCCTTTTGAAGTGTTTATTTACATGTAAGTGATGCTCAACCCAAAGCATATTTTTGTTTGGATAGACCAATTTAGTGCACCATTCTAGTAAATGTGTGACACAACTGATCTGATCAATATTATCTTTTGTAGTAAAAACCAACATAAACTATTGCTTTCTCTTGTGTGAAAGGAATGAGCAAAAATGTGATTCCAGTATTCCACACTCAAACAAAAGAATAAATTTCCATAAACACTTAATACAATATATAACTTAAAGAGTAAAGAGGAATATTACTAATTAACAATGATGAGTTACATATGGCATTCTGTATATAAAGGCATATGGTCTCCGGTAACATACACCATAACCAAATACAACAGCAGAAAAGAACTAGTACGTAGTTCCTTTTCTCAGAATCATTGATCCAAAAATGTCGTATTACTCGGAAACCAAAACTGAGCTTTCAATGATTGGGGCAGAAGCATTTGCTCTCCTGGACGATAACATCTCAAGTAGGCCAACCGCTCCGCCACGTAGGCCACCTCCTCAGCTATTTCCATATCAATATAAAGCCCAACAGACGACTTATATTGTTCAACAAATACCAGCCAAAAGGACCGAGACAGTGATAAATTGCTATGAAGCGGTCCACAAGTACGGTGGAACTCTGATTGTGGAATATCCTAAAAGGAAGCCTGCTCGTAAGGGCTTCTTTTTTTAACGATTTTAGCTAGCTGGAAACGTATGCTTAAATATGTTAAGTACTTTCAATGTTTGGTGTGTGTAACTTGGAAGCCATCCCTTGCCAAAAAGTTGGTTTTATGAGGGTGCACCAAGACTATCGTACTGATCAGCTACCATATGATCGATAAGATTAGTCGTTTTTGCTTCATTGATCTACTTTTCCTTGCACTATCACTCTCTTTGTTTTCGTGCATCACTTAGTTGCTTATACTATAAAGGAAGGCAATGTTCGAAAATAAAAAACATAACGAATATAGTGGACAAAAAGATATTAATTAGGTTGAATATAAGCATGGTAACTCGGTCATGGTCCTCAAGAATTCAACGGTGTGTAGAAAATTATGAACAAAAAGATATTAATTAGGGTGAATATATATAAACATAGTAACTCCGTCATTTTCCATCGAATATTGTGTGATCACATAAGATATATATGCGGTTGAAACTATTTTGGATCAAGAAAGATTAAATAGAAAGACAATATCGGTATGTAGGCACAACCTGAAAGGAGAAATTTGCAAAAATCTCAAATACGATTTGGAGAGGATCAGATAAACTTGACCGAGTCAGTCAAATAAACTCGAGTTACCTTTTACATAAGACCCAAAACGATTTCACTGTATTAAATTTAAGAAAGGGAAATTAAAAAAAATGCCACTATTTTTAATAGACTCATTCGTTTTGCCATTCCAAAAAAAAAAATTGACGATATACCACCCGAACTCGCAAAAGTAAATTTGCTTTTGCGAGCCCGGTATGCGAGTTGCGAGTGACCAAATTTGCGAGGTCGTTGCCGAGTAACGTATGCCATCGCAAAAGCAAATCTGCGATTTGCTTTTTGCGAGTTACCTATGCCCGAGGTCGTTGCGAGTAACGAGTCGCTAGCCTAGCCGTAGGCGTGAAATACGTGCCCTCGCAAAAGCAAATCTGCGATTTGCGATTTGCCTGTTACCTATGCCCGAGCCGTTGCCGAGTAATGAGTCTTGCCTAGTCGTATCCGAGATCGCTTGCCTAGTCGTATCCGAGATCGACGTTGCCTGATTTCTTTTTATAAAAAATTTTGGAAACCACAAACACTACTTTTTGCAATTATTTTTTATATATGTACATTTTTTTTGACATATTTTTTATAATATATATGGCATTGTATATATATATATATATATATATAATTAACCTTGTTTTTTTGACATTATTTTTTATATGTACATTTATATGCATTGTATATATGCATTGCACATATATATATATATATATATATATATATATTTGACATTTTCGGGATATATATATATATATATATATATATATATATATATATATATATATATATATATATATATATATATAATTAACCATTTTTTGACATTTTTTGACATTATTTTTTATATGTACATTTATATGCATTGTATATATGCATTGCACATATATATATATTTGACATTTTCGGGATTTTAGATTTTTGAATAAGATTTTTAGATACGCTTTTCCGTGATTTGTGGGATATAAAATTGTTGGATAAGATATCTGGATTTTTAGATAAGATTTTGCGTGATATTCGGGATATTAGATTTTCGGATAAGATTTTTAGATAAGATTTTCCGTTATTTGCGGGATATTCTCTGATAAATGGATAAGATTTTCTATGATTTTCGTGATATTCTGCCATTTATAAATAGTGTGATTGTAAGCAGTCATTGACAAGGTTTTTACGAATTTTCAGAATATAAGAAATAAAAATTTAAAAAATGGTTCAATCAGGTCACTTTTGGCAATTCCGATCCATTAATGAAGAATCATTTACTGAAGAATTATACGCAGAAGTTCCCGAGTTGTTTTCAATCGCTTTTCATCACTGTGGGCACTTTCAGGGAGCAAAAAGAATGTACACGCAAGGTTTGTTGACATATATTGACTGCGTAGATGTCGATGAATTTTCCACCAAATTGCTGGATTACGCTTTGGAAGAGCTAGGTTATTGGGCTCCAAAGAAGTGGTTCTGTTACTATAAAGAGCCTGGTAAAGACCTAGATACTGGTTTACAATTGATAACGGATGATGTCGACCAACTGAAGCAGATTACTGACTACGCAAAAATTCATAAAGAAATTGAGGTGTATGTTACACGTAACGATCTGGCACATTTCTCAAATTCTGATCAAACAATGCCAGTACGAATTTCTAAAATTAGTACTGGTTCTTCAAGTGCAAGACGTTTATTCGACTAGTGAGTAGTCAAATGTTGTAATTCGTACCTATGTTTCAATCAATTGGATCTTTGCCAAATTATGTTAGTCCTTATATAAGTTGTTTATCTAGTGTCAATTTAATTGTTATGTAACGTTAATCATTATGTAATGAAGATGTTTTAGTATTGTTCAAACATGTCAAAATGAACATCAAGCAATTTCATTGATTCAAATTAACCACGATAATAAAAACATAAATAACATTGTTAACTAGTACATAACATAGGTTTTATTTTATTAAGGGTCACTCAAATGAACACTTGGATAGCTTTGAGTCGGCTGAGACCTGGTTGCAGCTTCGTCCTCGATATGGCCTTTCGTTGATTTTGTGGACGTTTTCTGCAAGTAAATATTTGAGGATGGTTTAATGATACAATGTAATATGTTAGTTTTTATATGAATATTTTTGAGAACTCACCATTTTGGATCTTGATTTTGCCCTTGACTTGGATCTTGTTGTGGTTCTTGATCGGCTTGGCTCGTCTATTCTATCGTATGGAGCCATACAATTAACTCGACTATGACCATGTTCCTTGCAACGGCTACATTGCTTTGTGTATTTTCCTTTCTCCTCTCCTTTAGAAGGAATGCGTGCACGCCCAGGTGGGCGACCAGATTGCCTTTTCACAAGTATCGGGGGCAAGCAAATCTGCAAATTACAGGGATCGGCCAACTCTGAAGGATGAGGCAGTGGATTTATAGCCTCACTGTAGGCCGCTCGATATGTTTCCGTGGTGAAATAACTCTCTGCAAAGCCGAACACGTTGTCCATATGAAAGTAACGGGTCACTGCCGATACGTGTCCGCAAGGTAAACCTGATAATTGCCATTGCATGCAAGTGCATGTTCTCGCTTCCAAGTTGACTGTCCCATTCTTCTTCCCGTCTACCACCTCACATATCATATTTGTCGATGGGTTGACCCTCCAGCGTAGCGATTTGTTAACCCTTTTACCGATTTTGTGCTCCGCATACGGTGGGACAGGTGTTGTAACAGCTGCGGCAGTATTCCGATGTTTGAAATACCATTGTTGTATAAAAGATCTAAAAAACTCCAATAGCATTGTGACCGGCAGTTTCCTTGCATGCTTTGTCATGGCGTTAATGGACTCCGCACTATTAGTTATGAGGTAAGCATATCGTGTGTTTGTTGAGTGATGCCTCGACCATCTTTCTTTTCCCACGTCCGCAAGAACCTTAGCTGAAGCCTGTAAATGTCTAGAAATGGCATCATAATGGCGATCAAAATCTGATTTACGGTACGCCTTACACATTTGCCAATAATGCCATTCGAAGTGCTTGACCTTTGAAGATTTGCTTTTCAAGTTCATCAACAGATGACGACAGCACAAGGCATGAAATGCCTCTGGAAACACAGCAGAGATGCCGGATGCAATTGCTGGAGCCCTGTCAGAGATGAATGTCAGGTTGCTAATCCCACCTGCAGATTCAATGGCGTCTCGTAAGTTCCCTAAGAACCACGTCCAAACGTCGACCGTCTCTCCCGCCCCAATTCCATAGGCTAGTGGCAAGATGCCATTATTACCGTCCATCGCCACGGCAATCAAGTTAGTACCCAAGTAACCCCCCTTCAAATGGGCACCATCGACGATGATAATTGGGCGTGTATGATTGACAAAAGAACGTACCTGCAAGTTCAGATTAAAAAACACATAAATTTTGGAAACCATGTACGTATGCGAACATAAGATGTAAACCAACAATAATTACTTACAGCTGCACCTATGGACATGTAACACATTACAAATTTATTCTCTTTGTCTGTACGCAGATTTGTAATGCTCCCCGGGTTATATAGCTTTAGGTTGTGGAGGTAAATTGGAAGTTTCGTAAACGATTCAGCTGGAGTACCTCTCAACAACTCTATAGCATAACATTTTTCTCTCCATGCTTGGTTGTATGTAAGGCTTATTTTAAAGAGTTCAGTCATATCAAGTTTGATCTCTTTGCCTCTGTATACACGTCCTTCCAAACTCATCGCCTCTTTTAAGATGTTACCAAGCACTTTCTTGCTCGCAGAACGGCTGTTAGGCATATTTTGAGTACGCGAACAAGTGTGAACATCACGTAACTTCCGAACTTGGAAGTTGTGACTATCTCTGATACATGCTGCACTAATCTTCCAATCACAATTAGCCAAGATACATTTTGCCGAGTACCTTTTCTTGTCTGAATTCTTCAGCTTAATCTGAAAACCTTCTTCGAGACACTTTGTATGCAACTGGAGAAGAAATTCTTCTTTAGTTTCAAATGTTTTGCCCTCGCGAATCCGACTAGATGTCTCGTACATGCTCACTGGTCTTTGTTGAACTTCTTCTTCTTCGTTTCCTAAAGGCGATGGCATATTCCAGAATATTTCTTTTTCTGCCGCTCTTTGTGGTATTGGAATGTCATATGTATCTCTTGGATCAGGCTCATCCTCCTCATCATCCTCATCATCCTCATCATCAGTAACAATGTGATTGCAAAATGGATGGTCATGATCCTTAGGTGGATTGACATTTTCTTCATCATAATGAGCAAAATCATCAGGATGTGTATCCGGCTCCTCCGGCTCCTCCACATAGTATTCTGAATTAGTGTGATCATATTGAACATTCACATGATATTTAGAATCATCTTGGGTTTCTTCATCTACCTTAAAAGATGTGTCTTGGGTGTGTTGTGTAGGATAGTTATGCATCGGCATGTCTTGGGTGTGTTGTGTAGGATAGTTATGCATCGGCATGTTTGTTGGAGCCGCATGATAATGAAATTGATATTGTGGTTGGAAAGGAAATGGAATTTGTTGAAAGGGTTGTTGAGATGACTGATATTGGTGATGTTGATTGTATTCATTAGTGTGTAGTTGATGAAATTGTTGGTAAAATTGGTTTTGAATGCCAGAACTACTACTGCTAGGATTATTGCTACCCATACCCGAAACTTTCCTTACAATATCGACAATGTAAATTTCTATCGGAGCTTTGTTAATTGCATGGCACAAAAAATCTCCAAAATCATCAGCATCATCATTTATATCAATAACATATTGATCTACTTTATATTTCAGACAAACTGGTGTATCCAGTGGCAGACCAAGTTTTTTTAAAACGTTTTTCATCAATACTTTGCATGTCATGGGTTTTTCCGGTGCCACTGGAAGTTTTAATGGCACTCTACCACACTCTATTGGCAAATACATCGGGATGTTATCAATATATTCAAAACGACCACCATAACATATAAATACCTTGAACTTTTCCATAATGAAAGTAAATAAAACTAAATCTTATCAGAACTCGTACCTGAAAAATTCATCGAGTGGAACTGAAGAATAAAATGTTTTTGGTGAATGGAAAATGATTTCACAGTTGGGTGTCAATGTGTTTACAAATGGTTGAGACTAAAGACGGATCTTCTGAGGTGATTTTATAATTAGATTTCCATTGTGATAATGTTATCCGAAAAAATCTACAAAATTCGTAAAAAAATCTTATCCACAACGGATAAGGATAAGGATAAGGTTATGCTAGAAAATCTCACCAAAAATCTTATCCACAACGGATAAGGATAAGGATAAGGTTATGTGAGAAAATCTCACCAAAAATCTTATCCACAACGGATAAGGATAAGGATAAGGTTATGTCAGAAAATCTCACCAAAAATCTTATCCACAACGGATAAGGTTATGTCAGAAAATCTCACCAAAATTTTTATCAACGAAGGATAAGGTCAGTCGCAAATCGCAAATCGTAAACGTGTCCAATATACATGTTAACATTTTGTAACTATTATTTTTGACAACATTCGTTTCAAATTGTAACATTCGCTTATTACCAACTAGATTATTTGGTACCCGAACGCACAATTTTACAAAACATTATATATTATACCAACCATATTATTTGTTATCCATTTGTAAGATTCAGTTTTTACCAACCATATTATTTTATTATTGGACGAGATATTACAAAGCCGTTACACACTGAAATTAAAAACATACGAACTAGAATTAAAATCCTACATTACAACATATGAAATTCAATTCGGGTTCTTCACTCTCATACTCACTGACATTCAGCGGTAGTAATGTGCGTTGCTGTCATCACTCTCATACTCATTGAAATTCAATTCGGGTTCTTCATCCATGTGTACCAGATATAGCTCAATACCTTGACAACATTCTTTTGCATGTTTTACTACTGTATTCCAGTTTTCATCTGACAGAAGCATACGAGCACCAGCACTTTGAAGATTGCCGACTTCACAGTAGTATACATCAGTAAAAGCGAAATTTATGTTTCCCTTAAGATAGGAAAACAACTTACTGAGATCAAACGCCTTAACATCGAAATCGACGAATGTTTGTTTCAGCCCATTTTCGTACGCCTTATTGTCATCACGAAGTTCCCCCCCAAAAAAAAACAGTTAGGTTAATCAGTTGCATTTTGTTACCAGAGATTTAAATAATTGAAACAGACTAGAATTTGATGATGAAGGAAGAGTGATGTTATAAGGTCTATTTAAAGATAAATTTCAATCAAGATAAGCTTATCCAAAAGATCTGCATAGCTGGATAAGGTAATGTCAGAAAATCCCATCAATGGATAAGGTAATGTCCGAAAAATGGGCATACGTGGATAAAGTAATATCATCAAATCACATTGAAAATCTTATCAACAATCACTAAGGTGACTCGCAAATCGCAAAGCAAAAAATTCATTTGCGATTTGCGAGGGCACATAATTGTTAACTAGTACATAATTAATAACTACTACATAATTCCCAAAATATTCCATTACATGTAAGGCAATCATCCGTCCGCCGGCTCCCAATCAAAACGCGCACTGAAGAAAGTATCAATCATCCGTCGCCTATAATCCGCAGCAATCAAATCAGTCTCCCCACTCACACTGTAGTCCTCCCGATATGCAAGCTGCTCCATATTTCTGCACACCCATACCCCACAATCCCCTAGACTCCCAGACTGTTGAGGCACATCCTCCATCCACTGAGTTAAACACTCAGTGGTATCACGCCTAAAATGCTTTTTTTCATCAACGAGGTTCCAATAACCAATGGCGTCTACATATGTAACTAAATTTTGACCTAAGGTTTCAACAATTTTTAGTAGTTCCTTGTTGCATTTCAGTCTTTTACAGCTATCATATGCCTCTACATCCCAAGTATGGAGATCCAACACAATTAGAACCCAATGATCCCTACTCTCGATGTTGACCGGCATAAGTACCTACAATAGACATATTTTATTAGGGAAATGTGAAAATGTATCAACTTTTATTGAATGCGGATATTATACTTTACTTACTTTGTCGCAAGTCCACCATGGATAGTATGGGCTACGTTTTCCATTACCATATCCCATCAACAAGCTGTAGTCTGGTCCGGACGATGTCTCAGTTTTGTCAGCTGCATTAATAGACACAAGTATATTAAAGATTAACCCAAAACTATGATACATTAAAAAAAATGGAAATGTCCTTTTCGTAAAACGAAAAACCAGCTAATATTTAAGCTTATCACATCATCAAAGGTTCAACAAGTTTCCACAATTATCAACACTATAATATAATCGACACTACCATTTTACCAACTCTATGTTAAAATATATATATGTATGGGATATATATATATATACATACAAATTAACATACATATATACTTACCCGGCTCGGCAACCACAAGATCTCCCTTCTTCTTCTGGGCCTTTTCCTTTCTGTCGTCCTTGAAGTTCTTGAACGCACCTATCATATCAATAAAACCTATGGGCATAATTGTCCAATTCAATGTCTTTTCCAGCTGAGTTGGTCGAGTCCAGCTTCGATATTTCCACCACATGAGTAGATAGCTCCAACCGTCAATATGCTAAAAATTTGATAAAACTAGGTTAGTATCACGTATGTAAGATGCCAAAGTTGGAAAAAAAATCACTCGTAAACTTACAAAGTTGTCCAAGTAACCACTATCGAAATGTCCATACAACCGCCCCCAAAATTCCTTTGTGATTTCCACATAAGTCGTGCCCGGTCGAATAAACATACAACGCACAGAACCTCCACTCGCAAACAACTCCTCAACTGTGGATGGCCGGTCGATCTCTCTGGTCTGACGTATGACAGGGGAGGGGTAGTGAGAAAACCATTCTCGTTCACCAAATTGTCAACCATGCCCAATAACTTTTCCTCGGGTAACGCCTTCTTGGCCGACCATTTCCTTGCCGGGCGCTTCAACTTCTTTCTGCACTCTGTAGCCGCTCGCTCAACAACCGCCTTAGCCGGCTCAGCCGGCTTAGCCGGCTCAGCCGACTTAGCCGGCTCAGACGCACCAACAATCACATCATCGACTCCTAAATTAACTGGTGGTAGTTCCTCATGCTCCACCACAGGCACCTTCAAGGGTTTCTGCAAAAGTCGTTTCATATGTGTTGGTGTAACATACGACGAAAGTCTAGCCGGAGCACGTCGACGATCTCTCATACTTCGGCGCAACCCATATGCAACCGAGTACTTGCTGGCTGAAAAAAGCTAGGTGTCAGAAACATAACCCTCATCAACAACATCGTCATCACCCTCAGCCTGAAAAATTAATTTGATACGTGTTAAATAAAAAACACTTTGGCATATATATATATATATATATATATACTTTATATAAATACTTACTTATTTAAATTCATAACACTTATAAGATTTTTTAGGAAAAATTGGAAATGACCTTTCTGTAAAACGGATAAACCAGTTGACTTTTCAGCTCATAAATACATCCAAATTTCCGCTTATACAACCACTTGAACTTTAACGACTATCATTCCAACGACTGTAACAACGATCGACTTTTTTATATAATGTACAATATATACAATATACTTATATATACATATATATACTATACAAATAATATTCCATACTATACATATATATACTTATATAACATAGACTTATATATATACTAACCATGTATACATACATATATATAAATTAAATTGGTACGTGTTAAATAAAAAACACTTTGGCATATATAAAAGGCTAGAATTAATAAACCTCATACCTGACGCGTCTCAACCATCTTCAACAACCGGTTTATAGTACTTTGTTGTTCATCTACTCGCGTAGCTAAAGTGGAAATGGTCTGTTTCATCTTCTGCATTTCGTCTCGTAAAGAATGATAAGTACCAGGCTAAGATGCTGGCTGAGAGGCCTCACGACGATCTGTACCCACGGAATCATAAGTCGCCTGATCGTCATGAGACGGATTCAATTGAAAATCATCATATCGTATGTCATGGGATGGGATCGGATCAGATGGCTCGGCATCCTCCTTTTGACTTTTCCGTGCCTTCTTCATTGGCCTCTCGGCAACTAGCTGGTCGTCAAAGTATTTGCAGCTATCAATCCACCATTGACACTTATTCTCATACTTATTTGGCTTCAAAGTTATCTTCGGAAAATGCTCTGGTATAGTATCCTTCTGCATAAAACAAGTCATCAAATGTTCATCAATTTAATCCATATATATATACTTACTTACTTATATATAAAAGTATATAATTAAGTATATACATATATATATACATATACATACATATATATATATATATATATATATATAAGTAAGTATTATATATATGTACTTACTTATATACTTATATATATATATATATATATATATATATATATATATATATATATATATATATATATATATATATATATATATATATATAATACTTACTTTTATATATATATATATATATATAAGTGTATAAGTATACAAGTATATAAGAATATAAGTATACTAGTATTTAAGTATACAAGTATATAAGTATATATATATATAAGTATAAAGAGAGATATATAAAATTGGGAACGGAAAAACTATTTTATTAAACAATACATATACATGTTCAACATAATCTAGTTTATTAAATTTTAACTTACCGCAATCTTCAAGCATTGCTCGAACTCTTTGAATTCAGTCACCTTCTTTTTACACTTCCAGTAGATCCCACGTGGTATTTGATTTCGTTGTGGCCTTGTAGCAACATTCCCTACCTGACGATAATAAGCCTCCCAAATCCAAGTCTGGGAAAGAATAACCGAACAACAAATCAGCATATTATTGTATTATATATTATATTAACAGTAAAAAGAGATAAAAATCAATAGAACAATAGATGCTACCTTACACGCCCATCCGAAACCACTCAACGTGTACTGCATCCCTTCTTGGCTTAACCGAGTCTCCAACCCCTTATCCAGCTGCTCGTAAGTTCTGGCCCAGATAATATTACCCCAAGGGTACCGGTCACAGATACCTAAATCCTCAACTATATGCATATGATCATCCTCAACATTATGCCTAACCTGCTTTCCCAAAAACCCTTTATATATCAACACAAGCGTACACAGGCGCACGCAATCCTCGTCGCTCAACGTCCTCGGCCCACTAAACAAACCTTTATCTCGAAACTGGTCCATCAGGTCTGATACACGTACGCTGCGTTTGAGAATATCCGGGAATACGCGCCTTCTAAATGACGGGGTGTTCTCTCGAACCTCCTTTGGAATATGATCCGCCACGGCATGATTTGGACCAAATAGTAAACCTGTCACCAGACAGAACTCCCTGCGACCAAACCGTAAAAATGGTCAGCAGTATTCGCCGCCCTAAACCACAACTCCTCCGCCTCCGCGCGAGGGTGCTTTAACCCAGGACGCTCCGTTCGTCGAAACTGCAACACATGATGCACAAATCCAGGGTCATTTTCAGGAGACTTTACATCCAACCAATGGCCAAAACAGTGGTCTCTAAAAATTTTCAATTGATTCTGTGTTAAACGACAATTGATATGGCTAATAACGGTGAGGCTGCTTTTCAAAGTCAGGGTTGCATTAAAAATGTCCTGCAAAATCATCAATCAAGCCAATAAATATTTCGTTAATGCATACGTACATTATATACAATATACTTATATATAACTTTGAAGACCTTAAAAATCGTTAAAGTCTTTAAATATATATATATATGAAATAAATATATATAAAGTCTTTAAAAATCGTTCACGTTCTAAGTAATATGAAATAAATCGATATCAACACATCTTATTAAAATGAATAATAATAATAGTACTAAAGGTTGTGATATAATAAACAACTACATTCGGTCTCTTATTATATGAATCAAATGAAGAAAAATATTAAAGGATTTAATTTTTTATGCAAATAGCATATTTGAGAGTACGTGAAGTAACAATAAAATGCTAAAGTTCTCTATTTACTATGTTTGCATATTATCTAGACTACTCTATAGGTTTATGCAAGTTTTATTATTATTATTATTATTATTATTATTATTATTATTATTATTATTATTATTATTATTATTATTATTATTATTATTATTATTATTATTATTATTATTATTATTATTATTATTATTTTTATTTACTATTATTATTATTATTATTATTATTTTTATTTACTATATCGACCAAGAATATGGTACTTATAACGCCAAATACAAACACAACTGTGCACGTGAAGGTTTATCCAAGAATATGGTACTTATAACGCCAAAACCTTGTTGGACCCAAAATTTATTGACAAGTTCACATGTGCACATCGGAAAAAAATAACCTAAGGTTTCACTTGTGCACATCGGAAAAAAATAACCACTTCATTTGTGCACATCGGAGAAAAGAGCATTACATTAACAAGGGACACATCCTAGTTAGTGGTTATACGTGCACTATGTATTACTACGTATCAAGTAATACATTGAAACAACGAAACAACCTGTGTGCACATAACACTTATAAGATTTTTTAGGAAAAATTGGAAATGTCCTTTCTGTAAAACCGATAAACCAGCTGATTTTTCAGCTCATCTATACATCCAAATTTCCGCAAATACAACCAATTGAACTTTAACCACTATCAGTATCACGACTGTAACAACAACGATCGAATACATATATATTATTTTATATTAAAATGTTATATTCAATGGAGTAAATTTCTAAATAGACATAATGCAATAAGATTATATATTGGAACATAATAAGGAGTATTTTTATAGCTATATCTAACTATAGCTTATTTTTCCAGTTTTGTTGTTTTGCTTCTTTTTGCTAACACGTACGCAAAAACCCCGAAATTAAAATTTGCATCTTTTTCTTGAAAGTTAAATTAGTGTCGATATCACGATACACTTCGACTTTTACACGAAATATAAAGTATGTAATCCTACAAATAATATTTAACAGATACTTATATCTATACTACTTAATAACAGATACTTATAATACTTATATCTATACTACTTAACAGATACTTGTATGTAATCCTAAAAATTTGTAATATTATATTTTTATTAAATGATATCATAATATACATGTCACACCCCCAAATCAGTAATCGTGTTTATTAATAGTTTAGCGGAAGCTTTTAGTTAATTAGCGGAAGCATTTTAATAATAGTTAAGCATTGAGGGCGGACAGATTCGATAGTGCATTCACTGTATCAGAGTATATGATCATACAGAACATACATAAATTTAAGATGCAATAAGTTTAAAGTTATTACAAAAGATACGACTTATAAAGTCGTACATAAGTAGGGTTGTCAAAGACAACTTAAGTATTTGAAAATACATATTTACAAAAGAGGGATTTCATAAGTATAACCAATTGAATTGATAATACAAAGGAAATCCATGTGTCCCAAAAGTGGCATCATAAATAGTCAGGTTGCCTACGTCCTTAATGCATGCAGGAGTACCTGAGTCCTAATTCCCTGAAAAACATAGTAAACTGTCAACATTGAATGTTGAGTGAATTCACGGGTTTTAGTTTTGTATAAATCATCCATGTACGCAGACATAATATTTATATGTAAAGTAGGAAACACAAGTATTCTAATTAAAGAAAACATTTCCTATAATTGTATTCTAATTACTACAATAATAATTGTGTAGGAAACACAAGTTTAAACATAAACATTTCCTAATAAATAGTCGCCGGATATACAGGTTTATCAAATAAGTAAACATATCCATTTTTATAGTTAAGGAAAATCAGGTTTAGCAGTCAAGCAAACATTTCCCAACAGATAGTTAACAGGAACTCAAGTTTAACAATAAAGTAAACATTCCAATAATAATCATTGCAGGAAACACAGGTTTAACATTTAAGTAAACATTTCCTATGAATAGTTGTTTTGTGGGAAACCAAGTTCAACCAATTAAGGTAAACGTCTCCTAAAAATAGTTTCTCAAGGAACACCTGTCCTATTAGTCATCACAGGGAATACCCTTCCCAAATCAAGTTGTTGTTTAGTTGTTTAGTTGAGTGTAGTTGTATGTGGGAAATTTAGACTATAATCCCTCCAAGGTGAGCTAAACCTTTAGAGTTAAAGTAACGACACTAGTACTATAACCAAACCATGACTAGTTGTTTTGTTGTTGCCTCAGTAACACCTTAAGTATACACTCCTCGTTACGACTATCGTCGATGTGGTTGGAATGACCAACGAGTAATATCCTGGGAGGGTTGTCAAATCGATAGTACTATCTGTATACTCAGTGGCTAGAGTCACCTAGCTAATGGTTATAGGTTGTAAGCACTGGGACTTATGTGCACTATAACTACCTCGCGTAAACCTAGGATCGTACCAAGATCTGCTGTCTTATTCCCAAAATGTTGTGAAAACGTTTCATATAATTAATTCAAGTTAATTCAATATGAAAACATTTTATAGAAACAGTTCAAGTTTGATAGCGTGAAAGAAATCATGTTATTCAATTTCACATAATAGCATGCAGCGCAATACATAAGGCATATAGCATGTTATATCACATTGTTCTATGTTTTCCACCCCTAGTTTTAAAAGCATTTAAAACAAACAAAAGATAGGGGCTGTGAACTCACGGTTTGCAAGTCTTCAGCAAAATAGCTAGCAAACAATCCAAAAGCGTCGCTCGATTACCTAGACGCAAATAATAATACTTGTATAAGTATGTGGATTATTTGTTAAGTTGTAGAGTTTATAATATTTCAGTTGCTGGTGAGGTTTGCGTTTCAATTAGTCGTTGAATTCAAGTATGTATATTTATATACATATTAGTTGAATACATATATTCTAGTATATATATTAGTTGTTGTCATTGTTAATATCCATATATATATAGATATAAATGTAGTTGTCGTTGTTGTCGATTATGTTTTCAAAACATAATTATAATAGTTATCAAAATAACTTTGTTATATTGTTTACATATGTCGTTTGTTAATTGTCGCGAATAAAACTTAGTCATCGTTTATATTTTCAAAAACGTAACTTTGTTTGTTGTAAAATATATCTCGTTTTTGTTTATCGTGTATAGTTTGTACTAGATAATTTAAATCGTTCCATTTTATACGTCTCATTATATATACATTGTCCGTTAGTTTGTATATATATATTTTGTAATTGTTCCAAAGTTTTGTCGTGTCCAAAATGTCCGAAATATAAAATGTCTCAATAATATGTCCGTCTAATTACTAAGTCCCTTGTCGCAGTAATTTATTTCATCATTCGTACAATCCATACATTTTGTAAAATGTTTATTAGTTTGCACATTTTATGAAAATACAAGTCAGTGACCAAATATTTATCGGGGATCCGCCGGATCAAGTAAGGATCCGCCGGATCGGGTGTAATATAAGTGGATCCACCAGATCTAATAAGGATCCACCGGATCATTTGGTTTTCGGCTTGAGGATCCGCCGGATCTAAAGGGGATCCGCCGGATCTGGTTATAATTTGGTGGATCCGCCGGATCAGGACATGATCCGCCGGATCTTAGTCATTTGTACCCGTTCCCACTGCTAGTTCATCGGTCTAGGCTTGCGCGTGTTTGGTTAGGATCCGCCGGATCACCCCTTGATCCGCCGGATCGTTATGATTTTCCCTTGGTCAGAACGTTGAAAATAAGCTTAATACACACATTTTATATATGTGATCCGCCGGATCATGGCCGGATCATGTGCATGATCCGCCGGATCATGGCCATGACAGGTCTGTTCGTCCTCTGTTCTTATTTTTACATATTGGTTTTGATTTATACTCGTTTTTAATATGATCAAACACCATTATATGTTATATAAACTCATAATAACATGTTTTTAACAATTTTAACAACAAATCATCAAAAATTATCATACTTTAAGAAAGTTATAAAAATGAAATAAAAATGGGTAAGTGTTCCTCACAATGACTTGGATGAAGATGATGATGATTCTGATGTTGATGATGACAATGATGAACGATGATGATAATAAAGATCAAGAAACCATTTTTGTTAGTTTGATTGTTTGAAGATTTGAAAGTGGTGAAGGTGATGAAGATGAAATGGTGTTGCTGCTGTTTGTTGCTTCCTTCTGTTTCCTCCAGTACGCACACACAAATGAAGAAGAAGAAGATGGTTGGTGGAATGAATTATTGGAGATGGTTGTAAATGTATAGCAGAAGATTTTGGCGAGTTTTTCAAACGGGAGTATGGTGGGAGTGATAATATGTTCCCAGATATTTTGATATGTGTAATGGTAGTTTTTAGCCCGTTAATTTCGTGTACGGGTATAATTTGTGGTACTTTATTTATAATAAAATTTTGCGTTATGTTTCTCTATATCTCAGATTTAGAAATTTGAAATCGAAATGTGAAATACTTTGTTACAAGTATAATTAAAATTTATTACAGTAAACGTACTGTATAGTCAAAAACGCGTGCCAGATTTCAGTTAAATTTGGAAATCATATTCTGAGGTAATGTTCTATACATTACAACAGTAACTTACGAAATAATACTTTTATTATTTGGAACCTCTAGGCGCGTTTTAAAATTATTTCTGTTCGTATTACGCGTACTAAAAATCGTCTAAATATTTCGTTTTCTTTTCGTTGTAATACTTTTATCTAATAATTTCAAACTAAAAATCATTCAAAAGTATTTTCGAAGTTCATTTTGGAACTTTATTATTCGCGATTAATACGTTTATTATAAAACGTATAATTTGTTATATTATATCAATAATATAATTATCTAATAGTTGTAATTAATAATTTTCGAATTATTAATTATTTTGTATCACCAACATAATTATATTCAATTCGTAGAGTTCGATATATTTATTTTGTACGTAATTATATATACACATATAACTACAATCAAATATATCACATAACACATAGTAAGTTTCACAAAACTTAACACATAATTTGTTTTGAAATCGCTAGTCAGGGAATTACTCTAGGTAATGCATGAAATTAGGTTAAGTAAATACCCTAATTGGAGGATTGTCACATTCTCCCCCCTGTTAGCGAAATCTCGTCCCGAGATTTAATTTGAGTTATTCGTGTCGGTCGCTTGTTCAAACAGGTGAGGGTACTTCTTTCTTATCTCATCCTCACGTTCCCAAGTAACCTCTGGGCCATGCTTCGAATTCCATCGAACCTTGACAAGTTTGATTCGTTTGTTTCGCAGTCTTTGTGTTTTCGTATCAGCTATTTCGATTGGTTCCTCCACAAAGTTAAGCTTTGAGTTTATGAAGACTTCGTCAGGAGGTATAATTAATGTTTCGTCGGAAAGACACTTCTTCAAATTACACACATGAAAAGTGTCGTGAATACTACTAAGCTCTTGTGGTAGTTTGAGTTTATAAGCGACAGGACCAATCCTCGCAAGGATCTCAAAAGGTCCAACATATCTCGGGTTCAGTTTTCCTCGCTTGCCAAATCGTGCTATCCCTTTCCAAGGCGATACTTTGAGTAGAACCTTGTCTCCTACTTGAAATTCAAGAGGTTTACGGTGGTTATCGGCGTAACTCTTTTGTCTATCTCTCGCCGCTTTCAATCGGTTAAGTACTTGAGTTATCTTGTCTGTGGTCTCTTGGACAAGTTCGGGTCCGGATAGTTGTCTGTCATCCAACTCTGCCCAACAGAGTGGAGATCGGCACTTGCGTCCATACAACGCTTCAAACGGTGCCATCTGTATACTGGTGTGATAACTATTGTTGTAGGAGAACTCAGCTAATGGGAGATGAGTATCCCAATTTCCTCCAAAGTCAATCACACATGCTCGCAACAAATCTTCGAGCGTTTGAATCGTTCGTTCACTCTGGCCATCTATTTGCGGATGATAGGCCGTACTCATATCGAGCCGAGTACCTAGGGCCTGTTGTAGCGTTTGCCAGAAACGAGATGTGAATCTGCTATCTCTATCAGATATAATCGACAATGGCACACCGTGCCGAGAAACTACTTCTTTGATATAGATCTTTGCCAGTTTCTCAAGTTTGTCGGTCTCTTTGAAAGCAATGAAGTGGGCTGATTTCATCAGTCTATCGACAATCACCCATATTGAATCAACTCCAGTTGATGTCTTTGGTAGCTTTGTGATGAAATCCATTGTTATGTGTTCCCATTTCCATTGTGGCATCACTGGTTGTTGCAAAAATCCTGAAGGTTTTTGATACTCAACCTTGACCTTTGAACAAGTTAGACATTTGCTGACATAAGTAGCGATGTCTCTCTTCATATTAGGCCACCAATAGAAACCTTTCACATCTTGGTACATCTTATCTGCACCAGGATGAATCGAGTAGTTGGACTTGTGAGCTTCGTCCAAAATCAGCTTACGTAGTTCATCGTCATTCGGTACCCAAATCCTATTCATGAAGTATAAAACTCCATTCTCTTTTGTTTCAAGCTGTTTCTCCATTCCTTTCAGGGATTCGTCTTTCATGCGTTCGGCGGTGAAAGCTAATTGTTGCGCGTCGCGAATTTGAGTAATGAGATTTGAATGGATTGTTAACACTAAGGCTCGAACTCTGCGAGGCTTAACGTTCTCTTTACGACTCAGGGCATCTGCTACTACATTAGCCTTGCCCGGATGGTACTTAATTTCACAGTCGTAATCATTCAGTAATTCGACCCAACGTCTCTGTCTCATGTTGAGTTCTTTCTGGTCGAATATGTGTTGTAAACTCTTGTGGTCAGTGAAAATTGTACACTTTGTGCCATATAGGTAGTGTCTCCAAATTTTCAATGCAAAAACGACTGCTCCTAACTCTAAGTCATGAGTTGTATAGTTCTTCTCGTGAATCTTCAATTGACGAGATGCATAAGCAATTACTTTGTCGTTTTGCATGAGAACACAACCTAATCCTTGATGTGAGGCGTCACAATAAACAATGAAGTTCTCTGTTCCCTCAGGTAAGGATAGAATCGGTGCGGTGCTCAACTTTTGTTTCAGCAGTTGGAAGGCGTTCTCTTGTTTCTCTCCCCATTCAAATTTCTTATCCTTCTGAGTTAAGGTGGTGAGTGACTGGGCTATCTTTGAAAAGTTCTCGATAAATCGTCGGTAATAGCCAGCCAAACCAAGAAATTGTCGAATTTCTGTGGGAGTTTCTGGTGCTTTCCAGTTCTTAATCGCCTCTATTTTAGATGGGTCCACATGAATTCCTTTATCATTGATCACGTGACCTAGAAATTGAACCTCTCTAATCCAAAATTCGCATTTGGAGAACTTAGCATACAGCTTCTCGTTCTCAAGTAGTTGGAGGATAAGTTTCAAATGCTGTTCGTGATCCTCTTTCGTCTTTGAGTAAATCAAAATATCATCAATGAGCACAATGACAAACTTATCTAAGTAAGGTTTGCACACTCGGTTCATGAGATCCATGAATACTGCCGGCGCGTTAGTCAATCCAAACGGCATAACTAGGAACTCATAATGACCATAACGAGTCCTAAACGCTGTCTTCGGCACATCCTCTTCTCGAACCTTCAGTTGATGGTAACCAGAACGAAGGTCGATCTTCGAGTAGTAACTTGATCCTTGTAGCTGATCAAACAGATCGTCAATGCGAGGTAACAGATATCGGTTCTTAATAGTTACTTTATTCAATTCTCTGTAGTCAATACACATGCGCATAGATCCATCCTTCTTCTTGACAAACAAAACCGGAGCTCCCCAAGGTGAAAAGCTCGGTCGGATGAATCCTAAATCTAAAAGCTCTTGCAACTGTGTAGACAGTTCTTGCATTTCTGATGGAGCTAGACGATAAGGTGAGCGAGCGATTGGTGCGGCTCCAGGCACCAGATCGATGCGAAACTCGACTTGTCGCGGAGGTGGTAATCCTGGAAGATCGTCAGGAAACACTCCCGGATAGTCTCGTACTACAGGTATATCGTCTAAGCATCTCTCTACTGGTTTCTTTTCCACAACATGCGCCAAAAATGCTGGATATCCCTTGCGGAGATATTTACAAGTTTTCAAACAACTTATTGTTTTGACGGCACTCGTCCTCTTATCTCCTTGTATTACCAAAGTTTCTCCAGTTGACAATGGTAAACGTACCATTTTATCAAAGCAAACAATCTCTGCACGATTTTTCGACAACCAGTCCATACCGACTACGATGTCAAAACTTCCCAACTCAACCGGTAGTAAGTCTATTTTGAAAAGATGACCCTCCAATGCTAGAGTACATCCTGGTACTATTTCTCCTGATTCAATCAACCTACCATCGGCTAGTTCTAAGGTATACTTGTTGTCTAGCTTACGAGATCTAGCGTCTAATAGTGGTCTAAAGTCCTTAGACACAAAACTCAAATCGGCGCCAGAATCAAATAATACGGATGCATAATGATCGTTAACTAGAAACGTACCAGTGACAGTGTTAGGGTCCTGGCGTGCCTCTTGCGCTCCAACGACAAATGCACGACCCCTAACTGGCTGGATGTTGACGTTTCCACGATTATTGTTGTTGTTCGGGTTTGCAGGGCGGTTCGGATTGTTTTGATTGCCACGGTTCAGTTTAGGGCACTTGTTTCGGAAATGGCCTTGCTCGCCACATTCGAAACATCCATTTGCTGGTCGATCCCAATTTGCTTGAGTGTTAGGGTTCGCTCTACAGTATTGGGCCAGATGCCCCCAGCGTTTGCAATTTCCACAGAAAGTACAGTCACCATCATGGTGACGTTCACACTTACCACACTTGGGCTTACTCCCCATGTAAGTCTTTTGTTCAGCAGTAGTGGCAAGGTAGGCTTTCGTGGTACTAGCCTGTTTCTTATTCTTCTGACCCTGACGGTCATTCCACTTGCGTTTTCCTTTCCCAGCATCAGCATTGCTGGATTCAACCTTTCCAGTAGCAACTTTCTTAGTAAGATTCCCCATTCTTACTGCTTCATCAGTCAAACGTTGTGCTAGTTCCACAGCAATCTTAAAAGTAGCAGGATTAGCTGATGTTACCAAACTTCGAATTTGTGGCACTAGACCCCAGATATACCTTTCAGTGCGCTTGTACTCAGGAGTGACCATGTGAGGTACAAGGCGTGCCAGTTCTTGAAATCTGGTGGTATATCCTGTGATATCAGCGCCAACCATAGCAATGTTCCAGAGCTCAGACTCAATCTTCTGCAGCTCACTGCGGGGACAAAACTCTTCCATGACCATATTTTTCAGAGTTTCCCAAAACAGTGAATGAGCGGCTGGACGTCCCATTGCTTGCTTTTGGGCGTTCCACCAAGTCAAAGCCTTATCACTAAACGTGCATGTAGCATACATGACCATATCTTCACGAGCATACTTGCTAATCTCTAGCACAGACTCCATTTTCTCTATCCAATGGATGATTCCAATGGCACCTTCAGTACCACGGAAATGACTCGGTTTACAAGCTAGGAATGTTTTATATGAACATCCCTTAAGAGTGCTCTCAGGATTACTACCTGAAGCGTTTGGTTCGGTTTCTCTACTACCGCTACGGTTTCGGTCAGTATCATACTGAGCAAGGGCTTCAGAAATCCTTCGGTTAACCATTTGTTCAGTAGTCTCCTCAACAGCAGGAGGTGGTGTGGGGTTTCGTTGGCTGTTCCTGGTAATTCTACATTTAGGCGGCATGATTCAGTCCTAATCACACACAAGAAACACTCGTAAGATATCTAATCAAGTCATCACTCATAAAGTAAGTGATAAATATAAATATAGTATGAAATCAATCACCAATTGATATCATTCATAATGGACACAGCGATGTAAATCAAACATAAGTTATATATATCATGATCATGGGTTAATTGTTGTTACATAAGTTTTGTACAAAGATGGGATTTACTACAAAATATACCCGTCGGATCAAACATGATCTACAAAATGTGACGGATTTAACCTATACATCCATCTAGTCAAAAGTTAACCCAAATACAACATAACTATAGTCCTAATACATCATACATATGGTCTAAAAGAAATACGGTAGACTCCATCCCACAAACATCCTAACAGCAACCATCAACACACATAAACCAACTGCAGCACCTATAGTCTCCAAACGACGCTCTAGTCGGATCAGACGTGCTCTAGTAGCATCGGCAGACTCCCTGTCTACCTCAATATGCAACTCATAAGTCGCAAGGCGTCCATATATCGCCAGCACATCATCGTCAAGACGAGAGGTGTCACTGCGCATCACCCTGATGGCAGACTGCGTACCAAAATGAAATCCCAGCAAGGTAAGAATAACGGCGACTACAGTAGGGACCGTAAGCTCCAGAGGCTCCTCGGTCAAATGTAGAGATGTCGGTGTGTGAGATGACTCCCCAGTCTCATAGGTGGAAGGAATCCTCTCAATGATCCTCCAATGGCGTAAAATGCGTGGCATCCAGTCTAGATGCGGAACTCTAGCTCTCGGTGTCTGCTGATCACAGCGGATCTCTCGCTCCTCAGTCATCGGCTCTTTGCCGCGAGATGATGAGGGTCCTATGGGAAAATCCCTGACACACGACAGCGGTGTCCTCCTAGGTGTAGGCCGAAAATCAGGCTCTCCAATAAGATGACGTCTAGACATAGAGATAGATCCTAACATATGGGTAGCAGGATCAGTGGATGGCAATGGTGGAGTGGCTATCGAACCATCTGAAGTATCTCTAGGGAGTGTAGGCGGGTAAATCTCCTCAGACACTGCTATAGGTATCCCGTCATATGGCCCCTCCATGGGCTCCTCCTCAGTATCAGAATCACTGATGTGAATAGGTGCGTGTCTCGACATGCCTAGTCAAAGAATCGGGTGTGACGTGTCAAACGTATGCAATAGTATGAATGCAGAAATGTGTTAGCCAAGGCTATAGTCTAGGTCTCTAAGGTTTTCAGTCACTTAAAGACTTCTAGTTCTCTATAACCAATAGCTCTGATACCAAGTTCTGTCACACCCCCAAATCGGTAATCGTGTTTATTAATAGTTTAGCGGAAGCTTTTAGTTAATTAGCGGAAGCATTTTAATAATAGTTAAGCATTGAGGGCGGACAGATTCGATAGTGCATTCACTGTATCAGAGTATATGATCATACAGAACATACATAAATTTAAGATGCAATAAGTTTAAAGTTATTACAAAAGATACGACTTATAAAGTCGTACATAAGTAGGGTTGTCAAAGACAACTTAAGTATTTGAAAATACATATTTATAAAAGAGGGATTTCATAAGTATAACCAATGGAATTGATAATACAAAGGAAATCCAAGTGTCGCTGGAGGGTCGGGGTGGAGGTGGGCGGCGGGGTGGAGGTAGATCGCAAATCCGGTGTGGGTTTTGAAATGAAACGAAAACAAAGGCTAAATGGGTTATACCCGTTTTGTTTATCCGGCGCTCGCAAATCGCAAATCGCGCCCATGATTTGCGATGGCACGTACTCGGACATATGTAACAGGCAACGGCTAGGCTAGCGACTCGTTACTCGCAACGACCTCGGGCATAGGTAACTCGCAAAAAGCAAATCGCAGATTTGCTTTTGCGATGGCATCCGTTACTCGGCAACGACCTCGCAACTTTTGATCACTCGCAACTCGCATACACGGGCTCGCAAAAGCAAATTTGCTTTTGCGAGTTCGGGTGGTATATCGTCAATTTTTTTTTTTGGAATGGCAAAACGAATGAGTCTATCAAAAATAGTGGCAATTTTTTTAATTTCAACTGTTCAAATAAGAATGACAAAAACTTAAAGAAACGGGAGAATCAAGATTGCACCATTTTAAATATCAAATTTCATCTTTTTCTTTAAAATTAAATATCTCACAAATTATACGTTAATAAATTATAAAAGTTATCCATTTGGAATGAGTGTCATTTTATCTTCAATGAGAGATCTCACAATATATATTTTTAATAACTTTTTTTCATTTTTTGCCGGGTTTTAAAAAATTGTAATGTTAAATCAAATTGATTTAACACTAAATAATAATCACACACACTTATATATCTAATCACATTTTAAATTCAAATCATTGATGATTAAAAAAAATTAAACATTAAGATCTGGATGAATAATTACTAATGTGGATGAATATTGACATATATTCACGTGTTAATTAACATATAACAAGAATAAATAACCGTGAATAAATTCTAACTTTTTAACGTAAATTACATGTGATATTATTAAAAAACCTGACAAAACAAAGAAATGAAAATTTTGTTAAAAATATAGTTTGTGAGATCTCTAATTAAAAATACAAAAACATTGATTACAAATATGTAATTTTTATAAGTCACTGACGTACCATTTGTAAAATATTTAATTTTAAAAGTGAAGGTGAAAGTGAATATTGTAATCAAAAGAAGCAATTATATTAATTAGTATATAAGGGGTGAGTGAGGTTCAAATAAGAATGAAATTTTTGGTGAGAATGGAGGAACCAACTAGAACGTGCCACGTGTCACAAAGCCTACTTTCCCCCATATTTTTTAAACTTAAATATTTCCGAAACGGTAAGTCGAAAAATCATAAAAATTGCACCATAAAAATCAGCATTTTTTTCTCTTCGATTTGCCATCTCACAAGGTATACTTTCAACGAACTTTTTTTTTTTGTTTTACAAAATTAGTAACACATATGTTACTCGCTGCTAACATATGTGTTATACGCTGGTAACACATGTGTTAGCAGCGAGAGCAACTGCATGTGTTACTAGCCTGTAACACATGTGTTACCAGCGAGAGCAACTAACACATGTGTTAGCAGCGAGTAACACATGTGTTACCAGCTTCTAACACATGTGTTACTCGATTTCAAAACCCAACAAAAAATCAGAAATAAAAGTTCGTCAAAAGTATACCTTGTCACATCTCTAATCGAAGAGAAAAAAACACTGATTTTTATGGTGCAATTTTTATAATTTTTCGACTTACCGTTTGAGAGATATTTAATTTTTAAAAATTTGGAGGAGAGAGAGTAAAGTGACACGTGTCACATTCCTATTGGTCCCTTATTCTCACCAAAAGTTGTTGTACTCATTTGAACCTTACCCTATAAGGGTATATATCTCATCTCAATCTAATACGTATCCTAAAATATATACTCTATATATTGATTTATACTCCATTAACCGCTAACCCAAATCTCACCACCGTTCATACCACCACCCGACTACCGTCAGCGTCATCCATGGCATCATCATCACCAAATCTCTCTAACCCACACACAACCGACTCACGGTTAACCGAAGACGACCTCTACACTCGTCTCAAAACCCTACTCATGCAAATCCAATTGATCGAAATACAAGAAGCTTACGTAAAAGAAGAACAAAAAAATCTCATACGTGAACTACTAAAATCTCAAGAGGAGGTTAAACGCATCCAACCCGTAGCCCGCTTGTAATTTCTTAGTTTATAGATGGAGATGATTTATCAGAATAATGGCATTGTTGGATCAACTATACCGGTTTTAATTTTTATTATTATTATGTTATAATATTATGTTATAATATTAGGATTCTTTTGAGTCAGTCTGAGAAACCTGATGCATGTTAGATACATTGCTTAGTTTATTTAGGAATTTTGTGTTTCGAATTTTTTGATTAAAGTATTTTATTGAGTTATGGTTTCTGTCAGGTTTTTAATTAGTTATGGTATGGTTTCATATGGATTTTAATTTAATCATTTTTTTATTGGCTTTTGCATGAACTGTATAGTTTACTTTCTCTTAATCTCTTGATTCAAACTTTCCGTATTACTTGAAACCAAAGCCGAGCTTTTAATGATTGGAGAAACATATGTTTTTATTTCTCATGTTTTTCGACTATTGGTGTGTATAACATGGAATCCATCCCTAGCCAAAAATTGGTTCCATTAGATTGGAGAAATCCAATGGATTACGACCTCGGTTGTTGCTTCACTGGTTTGCATCATTATTGTATTTGTTTTCATGCATTACTTGTTTCGTTATAATATAAATGATGGGCAATATTTGGAAAAATAATGGGACTCGTGTATGTACAATCTTTATGGGTTCCCATGAACTACACCTGCATAAGGAAGCTTCAACGTTGAATGATGCTGCATCATGAGCATGTATTACTGTGTGTTTTTCATGTGCTCATGCTCATGAATAATCATGGAAAGCATTCAATCAAACTTAGCCAATTCAAATCGTCAATCTGTCAATGTTGATTTAAAGATTTCCTTTATTTTGAAAGCAAGTAAACAGTACTCCGTATGAGATGGAATAATCACTTTAGAGTACATTTTCTGAAAGTTCCTTAGATTCTGCAGCTACTTGTACGTAAATACGCCTGTTCAACATAGTACAACTTCAACATCTTTTGGCTACCAAGAGAAAACTAGGTACAACATTAAGAACAATCCAATATCCTACTTTCTAGCAAATAGAGGTGGCAAAATTGCAGGTTGGGTACCAAGTGAAGACGGATTTTGTTACAAAGATTTGTCTTTAAATGGATCAACACGGATCAGGTCAAACTGGGTTAGCAGATAACACCTTTGAACCTGTTTGATCCATTTAACTTTTTGGCATTTCAGCTCAAGAAAAATTATGTGGCTCATTGACCTGTATGTGATTCAACACAGAACCCAAGTTGACACATTTACAAGTAATGAGTACATTGCCACCTCCAATCGCAAAAGGATAACCAAAAATCTGACTAAGAAGCCCCATTGAAGGATTATAACCTTCACCGGAAACATATTACATAAACAACAGGCAAGGCAAAGACATCTATTCAACAGTCTACTTTAAGTTCTTTTCAATAATAAAAAGCTTCTACAATCAAGCATTCAGAGAAGGTGTTTTTTATGCGTTAACAACTAAAGAAACTAAGCATTCAGAGAAGGGTTTTTTATGCGTTAACAACTAAAGAAACTGAGGTCTGAACATTTCAATTTTCCTGATTATTTTGAATTCCAATATCTTCCCTGAGCCTGCGTACTGCATTCTCCAATTCAGCCTGTTGAAGAAGATATATAAATCAGTAAAGTAAAAAATAACCAGTGACATTACGAGATCTCTGTTTTGGAATATTTTCATCTAAAAAGAAACCCTTCACTCATTTTCCCTCATTTCAAATATATCCATCGTATTAGAACTAGTCCACAAGGTTAGTCTAATTTTATTTTTGATAAAAATATTCCTAGATATTTAGATAGTCAACTGATTCTCATAATTCACATGTCAAGTTAAAACTTGCAAATTCTATGGGATGGAATGTCAGGGTGTTCATCGGGCCGGGTTTCGGGTTGTTTGGGTGTTGGATTTTTCAGGAAAATTTAAAAAACCGATTCGATGTCAAATTCAAACTCGAAAAACAAAAGAATAACAAGATCTAGCTGTAATTTTGTTAAATAAAGAAGGGAAGTCTAATTCGAATAACCCGTCTTATATTTACAATCAAAATTAAAATTGATTTGAATTGAGAATCAGTAACTTGAAAGCTTATTCGTAAACCGAGTTCCTAATTTCATTAAGGTCCAAAACTGTTCAGAAACAGAATAAATGATTCGACTCGGTTTGAATATTGATTTCTTCTAATTGCATTCAAATACAGGATACCCCTTGATGAGATGAATACAAAAGGACTAAAAGCACTATCATTGACATTGATCACACATATAGACTTCAAATTAACTTCAAATATAAGGTGATAGAAGCTGGCATAATATATACCCTCAATGATTGGATTTCAGAGATGAAATTCCCTAGCCTCTCCCGTTCATCAACCCTTTGCTGTAGCTGTTCAAGCACCAAGAGACATCAACCCATGTTTCATAAGCAATTTATATAGATTTCGCAATTCATCAAATCAACTAATTATGCTTCTTGTATACATGTATGACGTGACTAAAGCTTACAAAATTTCAGAAGGTTCGTATTAGTTGAAAGAGAGCACACCATTTCGTTTCAACAAGCTCCATAAATTTCAAGTGACCCATAACTTTAATGTGCCACACTTCATCTTCAAAGCAGTGACTTGTGTGCTTTTAATTATATAATAAGGATGAGATGTCATTCATATCATCATCCACTTTAAAAAATGATTTCTAGGAAGCGTTGGATTAGTAAACAAAACTACCACACTCATGACTCATGCACACATAAGATAAACTAGTATATCAAAGTACTTAATTGTAGAATAGTGCCAAATGACATACTAAATGAGAGTTTAACTTACATTATGCACTAAGCTCTAATCCTAACAGCACCTAATTGACTTATATGTATACTAAATCAGTAACTACCATCTGAAAAGATAATGCTACTTACAAGAAGTGAATAAACACTTCTATTCTTCAGAGTTTGGATCCAAATACACATCTAAAACATCCTTTTCAAAACAATCCCATATATAAAAGAAGATCTCACTATCTCAGTTAGGGGTTTTTATCTTTCTTAATAAGGTGCAAATATTATTTGATGGTCTTTATTAGCTTTTATAGAATTCGGGAGACAACCTAGATCTCGAAAGTAGTTCAACTATTCTATCTTATTCTGATCACCCACTGAAATCAGTAAAATACCCAGTGTTAATAATATATGTCTCTCTATAAGTTGATAGAGAACATCGCAAAGCGATATAACGATTGAAGATATAAACCAGCACAATAAATGGAACAAAATTACACCAATTGATCAAGCTCAACCTGACACGGGTATGTGCAGAAGACATAAAAGACATAAAACCTTATTATATGTGTGTGTGTCGTATTAGACTGAAGAAAGTAAGTGTTACCTGCAGGCGTAATCTGAGTTCTCTATTAGATTGCACCCTACACACTCTCTTAAGTCGCCGTTCACCCTGCGATGACGGGATTATTGCATTAACTACTAGTTTTCAATAATTCATATGATATTGGCTAAAAGAAAAAAGTGAGGATACCAGACTTAACAAAGGATTGCGATAGTTGGAACATGAGCTCTGTTGCTTAAATCCCATGAAATCTACAGTACAAAAGCTCAGCACACAGTCAACAAGCACCTGGAGACATCAACCCACTTTTTCTCAACAATTGCTATACTATTCACATTTTCTTCAAAATATATCAAAATCAGAGACGATTAACTGGTGCAATAACCACAAATTCTGCGTCTTGTGAACATATTTGACATGATAAAGCTTACTAAAGGGGTTCAACTTAGTATATGACAAATTGAGTATCTCAAAACTAACACATGTTTGACATGGTAAATAAAAAAAATCACTACACATAGATGATCACCCTAAGAAATTAAAATGGACTGTCAGTTTCGTTTAATGATGGAAATTAATCCAAGTAACTTTCTTCTATTTAGTTGTGTATGTGTAAATTAACATGGACACGCCCTTTTACACGACTTGAATCAATATAATGGACGTGAGATCAATGTGTTGTCTTTCTATTGACAATGCAAACTTAAAAAGAGAACTTGAGAATATATTGAAAACCAAATTAGCAACAAGAGAGCAACTAATTTACATTCAGGCATTCTGCACTCAGCTTTAATCCAAAGTCCAAACATACATCATCTAATTGACTTCTGTTTCTATAAACTCAGTCTCTGCTAGCTGGAAGACACAATTCTATTTACAATAAGTGATAAAAACACTTCTAATTCAATTAAATAATTGGAAGAGGTAAAACATCCTGTTCACAACCATCTTTTCCGGAACATCAGAAGAAGGCTCTTACTTGTGTGATATAAAAATTAAACCTCGCCTTGGGTGTATGAATCCTTGTTAATAAGAAGATCGAGCGAATTAAGTTTTCTAGCTTTTCTAGGGTTTGGGAGACAGCCTAATTCTTAAAAGTAGTTCCAACAGAATCGCCCAGTGTTCTATCAGCAATGTGAATCTCTATAAGTTGATAGCATAGAACATGAAAAGAATATAGCAATAAAAGATAAAAACCGAGATAATGATTAAGGAAAAGATCTTAACCAACACAATAAATGGAACAAAATTATACCATTTGTGCAAAATTAGCAGGCAGCATGGAAAATCATACAATCACATACCTTAAACAAAAATTTCTAAATGGATTTGCATATCGATTAAAGTTAAACAAAAACATCACACATAACGATGATAAAAGCCGTTTAGATGTCTTAACCAGCACCCTAAACATTAAAATCCAGGCAGCATACATTGATTAACAATCAAACATTAGGTATCTATGTATACAGATTACAGACACATAGAAATGATAGGCACAAAAGACAGAGATTACCTTATAATCCTTTATTGTAAAACCAGCAGCACAACAACAGACCCTAATAAAGAGTAAAGACAGCAGACTATTTATATATACAAATGAAAAACCCTAGAATCATGTATACTGGGCCGAACAATCGACGTCGCAAATGACTTCTCCATTCGGGTCTTCGCAAATTCTAATTTGGGCCGCGATCAAAAAGTGGACC
This sequence comes from Helichrysum umbraculigerum, assembly GCA_949592205.1. Taxonomy (NCBI): domain Eukaryota; kingdom Viridiplantae; phylum Streptophyta; class Magnoliopsida; order Asterales; family Asteraceae; genus Helichrysum; species Helichrysum umbraculigerum. Next base: position 27,801,253 of record CATIUR010000004.1, on the reverse strand, counting down.
CACCCCCACCTCATAAGTTTAAAACATGGTCAATGATTTTAGGATATTAATACATCTAGTCTACAACATGCTTCAACTCTATTTGCAAAATATTTTCCAAATATATCTATAGATTTTACTGCAAAAACACCATTCAAGAATCCAATCACTTCAAAAACACAATTATTTCCGTGTCCTTAAAAAAAGAAATCTTACCTCCTATTAAAAAGAGCAAGTCTACCCTCTGGCTTCTAATCAAATGGATCTCTTAACTATACAATTGGCATGAATGATTTCCTGCACATATAGGAAAACTGCTAACTACATTGAGCTGTATGATGATATTGGTGTTAAAACTCTAAGGATCTAAATCAAAGATCCATGTCCTATTTCATTTTGGTAAATGATAACTGCTAAGTTCAAATCTCAAAAATAACAAATGGGCATATATCTTGCCGGTTAATAAAATCAAGTACCTGAATATGAAATGGATGAGACGCAAATAAAACTTGTTTTATCGTCTGGCAAATCACTAAATCTAATAAAAGAAATAAAATGAAACCAATATAGGACACTAAACAATAGAAGCATATGCTTCCATTACTATTTGATTATAATAAACTACACATGAACGATATTGTTTGCAGGTAAGGAAAAATCAAACCTGTCTGATAGAACATGAAAAATGTAAACAGAAAGATGCTCACGTTATAATGTCTTTGATTCTATGTATCGAACATACTCATACCTAACGAATATCTTTGCATAAAACTTATCAATTTTGAATTTTCATATCTTGGTCCTTAGTTTCTTCTATAATCTTAGACAGGGGAATAGTCTGATTGAGCACATATTCATATTGATTGTTAACTATATCATCAAGATCATGTATGCTACTAAACATATTAATTCTTTGAATCCGTACTCATGGAATATTAAACACATACAACAAGGATGAGTCATCAAAAAATGATTCTTTTAAATAGACAATGAATGGAAATAAGTCATAAACAAAAATCACACATACATCCTTTATAATTTTCTTATAAAAAAAGAAACATCATTTATAAACAGAAATCCAAAACTAATTTATGGGAAAAACATACCATAAACATCCAAACGATTGATTGTGATGCATCTTTTTCCAACTTCATATATAAACCCTAACATGGAACCCCACTTGAACTCATACCCATGGAAGATGCCACATGTAAGAAACTAAAAATCAAGAACTTGGGAAACATGAATAGTAAAGATACGTATAACGAGTAATCGATATGGGATTGCGATACATATTTGCTTACCAAGTACCGTATCACTTTTAATAAAAAGTGAACCGAAGGTAAAATGACAAAGGTAATGTGTTAGTCACCGAAATTACAAATTTCACTAATCAAATATCATTTCTAATTATTAACAGGAAAAATCACAAATTTGATCCTTTGACCAAACTTATTTAACAAAATAATCCATTGACTTTGGTTTTTAACAAAGTTATCCACTCATTCGCGCTGTAGTACACGAGCATGGCGCGCATTCAATTTTTTCAAAAATCTGTGGGCCCGGCGTGTATGTGTGTCAGGCGGCTCCGAAGGAAAAAAAGAGAGGGCGCGAGTGAGTCTTTTTAATTAATATATTATATTATTCATATTTAATTAACATAGTATTCCGTTTTTCTTTGATAACTTTTTATATACAATGTATAAAATAATTTCGAATATATATTCATGATCAGTGCAATTTTATCTACATTTCGACCTAAGTTTTATCGTCATATGTTATGTATTTAATGAAAGCATTTTTTTCGACTAAAAAAATGCTTTCGTTAAATACATAACATGTGACGATAAAATTTAGGTCGAAATGTAGATAAAATTGCACTGATCATGAATATATATTCGAAATTATTTTATACATTGTATATAAAAAGTTATCAAAGATAAACGGAATACTACATTAATTAAATATGAATAATATAATATATAATATATTAAAAAAAAAAAAACAATCCTCATTCGCGCCCTCTCTTTTTTTCCTTTGGAGCCGCCTGACACACATACACGTTGGGCCCACAGATTTTTGAAAAAATCAGGTTTTTGGTTTGTCTTATTGTATGCGCGCCATGCTCGTGTACTACAGCGCGAATGAGTGGATTACTTTGTTAAAAACCAAAGTCAATGGATTATTTTGTTAAACAAATTTGGTCAAAGGATCAAATTTGTGATTTTCCCTTATTAAAATCTTTTTATTGGTTGAGATTTTGAGTGGGACCAGGAGTATTTTGAAAGTTAGAAACTTATTTTTAACAACTAAAATAGAAATGTGAACTCTTATTTTGTGATGCACGGAGTATTTTAAAGGAAAAATAGTGTTTGCTGTAAAACTACACGATTCCTTGCTATAAAGGTAAATTGAAGAATCAATTTAATAAATAATTATAAATTTTAAGGGTCAAAAATGTAACTTTTATTTGAAAGATATTTCCGTCTATACAAAACGTACACACTCAAATGCACATGTAATATCCCTTATTTTAAAACCTTGAGCGTGATTACATTAGGGAAAATAAAGAAAAAATGACTCTACTTTTCACATACTCCGTATTTCAGTTTATGGTATAAATTTCGATAAATTTTTTTTTAAGGTATAAACTTTTATTATTTTCAAATTTAAGGTATCGAATTTATTATTTGTCATCAAATTAGGGACTTGACGAAGATCATTAAAAAATTCAGCTCAGAAATTGACATTTTATGGTTTACGAAACTATTACAAATGATTGATATGCTAAAAACGAATTGAATATACATAATAATTTTAACATTTGTTTAATTTTCGCCCTCCGAGAGTGAATACACATAATAATTCGACATTGGTTTAATGTTCGCCCTCCGAGGATAACCTGAACAGGACAAACTTCCGAGGGTAACCTGAACAGGAAAAACCTCATCTGTTTGTATAATATAACACCCCTCATTTTACCAACATTTAAATACAATATATCGGAAGCGTTAGTCCTAGTTTCAACATTTGTGAGTTACATCATTTCATATACTTATAAAATCAAACTAATTTAAAACATCTTTGGCAACATGGGTGTTATTTCAAAACCAAAAGATAAAAATGATTTATACAATTCAATATCAGAGTAACGCCTAATCATCAAACATTCCTTCCAGTCCAACTTCTTGCCCACCCGATAAATTATATAACCTGCAAGAAGTATTAATGTGGGGGATTAGCATAACGCTAAGTGAGGGAATAATTAATCAACAGTTCAACTTAGTATAACAACTCTGTTTACCAACAAGCATCGTAAACACACAATACCTAGTACAACAATTCAACTTCTCAACTATTCAACTGGTCAACAGTTCAACAATATCACAACTAAATAACGAGGATCGGTGGCTCTGGGGATACCATAATACCCGGGTAGCTCCCCAAGAACACTTATCCAACCATATCCGTATGGCCATAACGGACGAGACCGATAGCTAATTGTTATCATCAACCAACACAGGAGATGTGTTAAATCTTAAATAACAATTAGCCCAACCAACCAGTTCAACCTGTTGACCTCATTAAAAACTGATGCCCAAAGGCCCAACATATCATGTGATCACATATTCGCAACATATCAGGTCAACATTTCAGACTAACAGTCTATCAATAGTATTATTACTATTAAACCAAAATCATCATGGCAAACAAAAACAGTAATAATACGTTTACCCGTTGTAACCAAACCTGTTACAACTAAATCATACTGAGGATTAAAGATCCACTCACCGAATACCTCAGTCATCCACTCAGTAGTCTAATATCACTGAGTCTTCTCCACATCTAAGAGTACAACAGAAAAACACAAGTTAATCACTTGACTCAAAATCTATATAACATCAATCCAATAGATTTACACCAACAATTCCCATTATCAATACCAAATTCATACTTCTTGAATTATCACCTAATTATGATTTGATATCATGATAACCACTTTTAACATCATTTATGCCAAAGTTATGAATATCCAGCTTAAACATCAATATTCACAATCACTTATCACATTTATGATCATAGTATTACATCATCTTTTTAACCAACTTTAATTATCATTAATCCACATGGTTAAATCATTACCAAGGTTATCAACCTCTAACATCTTTAATTCATCAAACACTTCATAATCATCATAATCATCATAAACACTTAATCAACTTTACACATTTTAGCTTGAACACAATTAATCATCATCGTGAATCAACCTTAATATGATCATTAACAACAATCATCAACTACACTTCATCAAATTAAGATTATAAATCATAATTCATAATTAATCAATTAAACCCTTAATGACCATATATCAACTTCATCATTTCTAAGCTAGGTTTAGATTATAATCATCATATAATCATCAACTAACAACTATTCAAGCATTTCAACCTTCAATTTCAAGTTAATCAAGCTAATTTCATCAAATACTCAAAAACCCATTTCTAGGTATATATGAAAATCAAGAATTAACACTTACAACATGTTTATGATGATGATGGGATGATTAATCCATGTCATTGAAGCTCAATTCAAATTTCTACAGCTTCAATTATAGTCTCACAGCTTGTTTTGAAACTTCAAAATCGTCCCTGTGGTTGTTTTGAGTTCGGCCAGAGTGATTTCACAAAGAACAGGGATTGATTTCCCCAAAATTTGATTATTATGGTTTATATCTAGGGTTTTGATCTTTCACTAGCACACAATCGACATTTCTGGAGTTTTTGTGAATTTTAATACGTATTACACACATATATTAAAAATATGTGTACTAGTTTTGTCCCCCGTACTTATCATTGTTTGGAACTTAAAAACCATTTGCGGGGAAACAGTATTTTATTTTACCGTCAACTGAATTAAATTAAAACAAATAATAATTTATTAGTCACAATAAATTATTCGACTCTTTTCTCCATTTAATTCCAAATAATACAACAGAACTATTTTCTGACACATTAAATAATAATTCACAGTCAGAAAATATTAATTTACTACTAGACCCGAAGACTGGGTGTTACAAATCTCTCCCCCTTAAAGAGATTTCGTCCTCGGAATCTAAACACACTTAATTATTTTAGTGAAATAGAGTCACACATAACATTTCACTAATACTTTATATATCTCATACACCCACCTCTAGCTACATACTTATTCATTACTAATGTACACAAGATGTGGTTATAATTCAATTCACTTATGCGCATCATCATTATGCATATTTTTAATTATCTCAACATCAACTGTACTTGCATATATTTAATCACTTTAAACACAAAATGTGTATGCATCTAATCAACTTACACACCACCAGTGTGTATTTCAACTGAATTCATCGAAACACATAAATTGTGCTATGTACTCTACTTAATTTGCTAACACAAGATGCATTATTCATCAAAATATAGCATCTTCAACTATATAATCACAAATACACACATCAAACGTTACTCCTATGAGCAACTTACAGATACCGATACACGTTTTCAATTCTTTCCACATTCACATATCCAAATGTAAATGTTTCTATCCTTTCCCCCTACACAAATAATGTGCGTATATCATGTCTCTAATATGTTAATCGACCTCTTACATGACCATTCACACTTAGTCATGTAAACAATTTAAAACACATAATCACTGATAATAAATGTAGCACATATTCATGTGAACATTCCAACTTTACTACAATCACAACTAGTGGTAATGAATACCACCACACACATTGGTCGTAACAATTTTTAACTCAATTCATAACTAACAATTTAGCTAATAACCATATATTTCTTTAGCTAACAACTTGCTAGATTATCTCTACTTTTGCAACTATTTAATTACTACTTTACAACTTGTAATTATAAACATAACCTGATTATATGAAACCCTGTACTCGACAGTAATCTATAATCATATAATCTCAAATACATAAAAGTAAGCAACATGTATAGGTCAAATTTTATAGTTACAACCAGTTTTACATAATCAACTAGCATCCTATCGCACCAACCTGGATGCTAAATCAACACCTGTTAATACCAAGCATCATCAACAATGGTATTTCAACAACATAAGGTGATGTTCTTAATCACCTATTCAACAATATCATCACAATGAAATTCATCACACATACACATCTCTTGTACCATAGGTACCATATTAACAACAATTCATGGTTTACTATTCTTTCATTTCAGTCAATCTTTGACTATTTCTTAATTACAGGTCAACATATCTTACCTGTTATTTTTTAAATCACTTAACTTTATTTGGTATTTAGTAACCTCAACAACTCCATGTGAAATGGCATAATATAAATACGTTGGCCAGACGTCATCATATTATGTCAGTCACACTTCATTCTCAAGCCACTTTATACCATTCATCTCCAAAGTTATTACTTTTTACTTTTACATATATCATAACAATGATATCAATCATTTGCATAATTTTAACAACCCATAGTAGCAGATATATCACCAAATATTAACTTGCTACAATTTTCAACTCATCACTTTAAATGAACAATTAATCACATAATCAGGTAAATATAACTCTTTTTACTATTTCATTATCACTGATGTAATATCCAACACAATTACATCAATCAACACTTTTATTACCTGATTCAATATCAATTACTAGTTACATCTCTTTAACATGGATGTAATATCCAACAATTGCATCCATCAACATCAATTAACACTTTTAGTACATTTAGTTCCAAACCCTTCATCAAAACTATGTGTAATATTCAACACATATTCATCAATTTATTTACCTTTAAATGAATTACAATTGAGCATCTCATGTACAATTAATTCACATATATGATCTACATAATCCCATACTCAACATTTACTAACCCTGGTTAGCAACAATCAACTATACCAGTTGCTACCCGATTTTGCATTTAATTTAACTACCTGAGAACAACACATACACAATAACATATGTGAACCTCTTAAAACAAGTTCCGATCACACTCATTTGGTTCATTAATAATTAGTTAGACTCACACTAACTATCACTTATTTGTCTTAACTCAACAATTTCAAAATTTCCTTGTACCAACACATTTGCACATAATTTAATTATTTGAATCATTGCAAATTTCATCAAAAGGACATTACCATTGGAAAGTAGACTCTCTCACGTTTCCGGAGATATAAAGAACGTCAAAAACGGAGTTACGGTTCATCTTTTATGATCATTTTAAAATTGACCTCATGAATCCCCAACGAATCCGCCGGATTCACCGCACTTTTGACAAAAATTTCATTTCCCGAACCTCTCAAACCAATCCAGTCCACCCAATCCGCCGGATTCATCCTGAATCCGTCGGATTCAAGCTGAATCCGCCGGATTGGACCCAGTACAGCAGATCTGCACAACTTTTTGCAAAAGTATGAAATTCAAACGCGCATATCTCCTAAACCGTAAAGAATTAGACTCTGAAATTTTGCAGGCACCTTTATATAGTCAAAATGCTACTTTCCATTTTTTCACTTTTTCAAATTTCACGTTTATCAAGAAAACGAACGTATAACTCATTTTTGACCATTTTAGCTCATTTTGGTGACACGTCAAATTTCAAATGGCTTGGTTTCTGACTTCCATCCTTTGCCAACATGTTTCTACATACATTTGTGACGTGTGGGCATATTCATTACCCTCATATACCCATTATACATTATTTTAACACTTTGACCCGTTTAGGGGTCCAATTGGACACTTTTACCAATTTCAACCATATTAATCACCATAACACTTTCAATACACTTTACTACTATATTTATGACTTAAAGTCACTTTAACATTGGTTATAACTAAACTACCACTCAATTTAACCATTTAACCATCAAGTGACCCATTTGGGCACTTTTATAACCCGTTTGGGTTTCAACCCATATAACTACCATTTCATCACCCATTTCACATTACGTTGACTATTATAAGTCAAACTAACCCAATTTCACTATTGGTGTCCTATTATACCCTTAAAACACAAATTTCACATTAAAGTCATCATATTTAGGCCAATTACAACAATTTTCAACCTTGACCTTTAACAAACTTATCAACACACATAAAAGTTGATTAACCTCTTTGACTTTCTTACTACACCACCTTTAGTACATAGATCATAATTCAACCACAATCATGATCAATGTTAAACACATAAGCATCTAGCCACATTTATCACTTTATAACATAACAATTATCAAGTTCGACACGACCACATTCAACTTTGACTTTTCCAAGTCAACAACACACATTGCAACAACTAGACACTTTCCCATTTAAACAACTACATGACTTCAAACCTATTATTTGAGATATACCAACATCTCATTAATTTCACTACTTAGAGTCATATCAACTTTGGTTATCAAGATTTACTACTACACTTAATCATATTGCTCCCAAAATCATTATTTCACAAGAGCAAGTAATTCCACATACACAATTCAATTACTTCGAATTCACTCAAAATTACCTATTAATATTCCCATCATCATATTAACAAGTAATAATCATCAACAACTCACAACTTGGGATTCATATCAGTCTGACTCGATTTACTTTACTACTACTCATATCATAGCAAAGTAAACAATTTAAGCTTGTTTAAATACAACAAGCTTATCGAAAAGTACCTGATACACTTAAGCCCACAAATATTGAGGAATCATTGAGAATACCCTTAGGTTCCTCATATTCCTCCGTCTCTGCAACCAAAACAACAATCTTGCAACTTGTTATAGGTTAGTACACATTTCATAACCACTTTCTCATACAACCACTAATCCCACACCCTGGAATGTTTGACTTAACACAACTCTAGATTTGGGATTGAACACCTTACAATGTTCAATTCACCCAAACCTATGCTCTGATACCAACTTATAACACCCCTCATTTTACCAACATTTAAATACAATATATCGGAAGCGTTAGTCCTAGTTTCAACATTTATGAGTTACATCATTTCATATACTTATAAAATCAAACTAATTTAAAACATCTTTGGCAACATGGGTGTTATTTCAAAACCAAAAGATAAAAATGATTTATACAATTCAATATCAGAGTAACGCCTAATCATCAAACATTCCTTCCAGTCCAACTTCTTGCCCACCCGATAAATTATATAACCTGCAAGAAGTATTAATGTGGGGGATTAGCATAACGCTAAGTGAGGGAATAATTAATCAACAGTTCAACTTAGTATAACAACTCTGTTTACCAACAAGCATCGTAAACACACAATACCTAGTACAACAATTCAACTTCTCAACTATTCAACTGGTCAACAGTTCAACAATATCACAACTAAATAACGAGGATCGGTGGCTCTGGGGATACCATAATACCCGGGTAGCTCCCCAAGAACACTTATCCAACCATATCCGTATGGCCATAACGGACGAGACCGATAGCTAATTGTTATCATCAACCAACACAGGAGATGTGTTAAATCTTAAATAACAATTAGCCCAACCAACCAGTTCAACCTGTTGACCTCATTAACAGCTGATGCCCAAAGGCCCAACATATCATGTGATCACATATTCGCAACATATCAGGTCAACATTTCAGACTAACAGTCTATCAATAGTATTATTACTATTAAACCAAAATCATCATGGCAAACAAAAACAGTAATAATACGTTTACCCGTTGTAACCAAACCTGTTACAACTAAATCATACTGAGGATTAAAGATCCACTCACCGAATACCTCAGTCATCCACTCAGTAGTCTAATATCACTGAGTCTTCTCCACATCTAAGAGTACAACAGAAAAACACAAGTTAATCACTTGACTCAAAATCTATATAACATCAATCCAATAGATTTACACCAACAATTCCCATTATCAATACCAAATTCTTACTTCTTGAATTATCACCTAATTATGATTTGATATCATGATAACCACTTTTAACATCATTTATGCCAAAGTTATGAATATCCACCTTAAACATTAATATTCACAATCACTTATCACATTTATGATCATAGTATTACATCATCTTTTTAACCAACTTTAATTATCATTAATCCACATGGTTAAATCATTACCAAGGTTATCAACCTCTAACATCTTTAATTCATCAAACACTTCATAATCATCATGAACACTTAATCAACTTTACACATTTTAGCTTGAACACAATTAATCATCATCGTGAATCAACCTTAATATGATCATTAACAACAATCATCAACTACACTTCATCAAATTAAGATTATAAATCATAATTCATAATTAATCAATTAAACCCTTAATGACCATATATCAACTTCATCATTTCTAAGCTAGGTTTAGATTATAATCATCATATAATCATCAACTAACAACTATTCAAGCATTTCAACCTTCAATTTCAAGTTAATCAAGCTAATTTCATCAAATACTCAAAAACCCATTTCTAGGTATATATGAAAATCAAGAATTAACACTTGCAACATGTTTATGATGATGATGGGATGATTAATCCATGTTATTGAAGCTCAATTCGAATTTCTACAGCTTCAATTTAGTCTCACAGCTTGTTTTGAAACTTCAAAATCGTCCCTGTGGTTGTTTTGAGTTCGGCCAGAGTGATTTCACAAAGAACAGGGATTGATTTCCCCAAAATTTGATTATTAGGGTTTATATCTAGGGTTTTGATCTTTCACTAGCACACAATCGACATTTCTGGAGTTTTTGTGAATTTTAATACGTATTACACACATATATTAAAAAATATGTGTACTAGTTTTGTCCCCCGTACTTATCATTGTCTGGAACTTAAAAACCATTTGCGGAGAAACATTATTTTATTTTACCGTCAACTGAATTAAATTAAAACAAATAATAATTTATTAGTCACAATAAATTATTCGACTCTTTTCTCCATTTAATTCCAAATAATACAACAGAACTATTTTCTGACACATTAAATAATAATTCACAGTCAGAAAATATTAATTTACTACTAGACCCGAAGACTGGGTGTTACATATAACTAGTGGCATTACGAGATCTCCATTTCTGAAAAAGTTATGTACATATAGAATATTACATATATATGTATATACACATATAAATATTAACTAAGGCTTGATCAAGCTTGATAACAGCTCGAGCCGAGCTCTTAAAAGCTCGAGCTCGGATCGATATATATTTCGAGTTTGATTATTAAGCTCGAGCTCGAACTCGATAAAAGCTTGGCTCGATCAAGCTCAAGCTCAAGCCGAGCTCGACTCGTTTGCAGCTCTGGTTTTAATCCAAAAGGAATAAAATAAAATAAAAAAGAAGAAGAGAGATTATTCACAAGCTAACAAAAGAATAAAATTAGGTACAAAGAAGTATTAATAAAATATTAAAATATATGGTTAATACCCCAATTATCTTAGCATTTACATTAGGCATTCTATATAAAGGCATATGGTCTCTTGCATACACCCCCAAAACAAAGACAACAACAAAACTTAATACTACTCCCTTTCTGTCCCTTCACTTTTGCATATATAGCTTCACTAAAAATGGCAAATTATTCAAGCAACAAAACTGACCTTCTTAATATCGGCAAAGAAACGTTTGATGTCATAGATGAAATTTATTCTCATCGGTACCATCCCCAACAAGCTTTTGTTCAGCAGCAAGTGTATGATGCCTCAGTAACTGCCATGAGGACCGAGAGAGTGATCAACTGCAACGAGGCTGCTAAGATGTATGGTGGGACTGTGTTTGTGGAGTATCCTAAAAGGAAGCCTGCTCGTAAAAGTTTCCTTTTTTAGTAGTTCTAGCTGGCTAGGTTGATATATATATTAGTATTTGCTTTCTAAAGTATGTAAAATTAAGCTTGTGTATGCATCTTGGGTTCCATCCCTGGCCACTAAGTTAGCTGGTTTTAAGTGGATGTGCCAAGTGTACGGTTGAAATCTATTAGTATGTACTGTATGATAATATAATACTCATATTACTAGCTTGAGGTTGTATACAGTTGATCATGTTCTGTTTCTCACTAATCTCTCGATCACTTTAACATGTTTGAATTCACAATCTATTTCTTGTTCAGGGAAACAATTACATTTATTTTACAGGTAACCGGCCTGCAGTATCATTTTCATGCAAAGACCGTTGCCTGCAGCCATAGAAGTCGTGTTCTTAGAGTTCTTCTATACAGAATAAAGTTTGATATTAATGCATCAGTAGATGATAAGGTCTACGGTTAATCTGTAAATGATTGAATGGAATCTCAAACTAATTAAAAATGCATTCAAAAGGTGATTATCTTTTTAAGATTCTCTATAATCAGACATGCACTCAACAGAGAATAATAGACTTTTACCAGTACTGTTGGTGCAAGTATATAACAAGTGGATCATATGGATATAGTGATACTTGACCCATGTGCGTATTATACAGGTCTAAATCATCCCAGTAAAATTATGATTTATCATCATTGAATATGTAAGATGATACATAATGACAGACAAGTCGATTTATAAACTGGGTTGCAATGATTTGTTTATAAATTGTTTATTTAAAGTGTTTATGTGATGTGATTATAAATCGTTTATTGCTATATAAATATTTTGATAACATGAATATGTGATATGAAAAATGTTACTATAAGCTTATTGGTTATCCACTCTCTCAATAATAATATGATCGTATAAAAAGTGGCTAAAAAGTGGATGAAGACAACAGTGGACGAAGAAACAGATAGTGAGATGTGTAAAACTACGGTTTGCCATCAAAAGGTGGATCTTATTAAAACCTAATAAATGAAACACGAGTCTTATTGTATTTATGGCTTTAGCTCATGTGTTCACTTTGCTTGTAAATCATAGAAAATAGTATCCTTCAAGCTCTCAATTTTTCTCTCACAATCAGATAGTTAAGTCCATTTTCATTTTGAATGGGTTGTTGATTTTCCCACTCTTTTCATAAATTGAATCGTAAAATGTACCCCTATTCATGTATGCCTATAATTTCCAAACTTCAATTTTTCTCATTTAACTATACTTATTACTCAACCCACCGTAGTTTCAAACAGATACCCACATGAGATTTCACTCTAAAATCAGTTGGTGACAGGTGACAGAGGAAGTAACCCAAAAACTTATACGCTGCCATACGTTAGTTTCTCACAGAACAGATCGACCAACAAGAAACATCACATTAGAAGGCAAGTTCTTAGAGCTTAAGGGAGCTTGTCTGAGACTATTCGATGATTATTGCTTCTACACGTCATAATATAAAAGTATAAAACGTCACCACAATAATGTGTAGTAGAAGATTGAATTGCATCTCCATGTATAAATAGAATATATTACACGTGATTAATCGATAAGATTGGGTGGAATATATGAAAATATCTTTTAATGATTTTTCATATTTATTAAAAACAAATCCAAGAGAATAATTAGACTATAATAGTTTTATAGATAACGCATATTCATGATTTGGATGGATCTGTAACCCATTTTATATATTAGCATCCATTTACGCCAAAGGTTTGCTGATATAAAATATGTTCATTTTGTATGAATTCTGGACGGTTGTTGATAATTTATGCTTCAAACTTCTACCTGGCTTTTCTAAAAATTCTATTTTCCACTGTACCAGATTGGAATTACTTTATCTACTTTGAATTCCACTGTATTTTGATTCCATATTCCTTTTAAATGTGTAATTCCAAGTCTATTTTTGAATTGTTGAACTATAACTTGTATAAAGACAAAGAATATATATACGTATTACACGTGTTATTTATTTGTTGCTTCTTATCCTTTTTATTTTTAACATCTTTTTACTTGATCTTAAACCATCCATCATTCTATCTATCTTCTATCTATCTAAAGAGAATAACATTGAGTAATCTAGACCCTAAATTAGGTTCCATCTATGGAGATCTTACGGTCCAAAAAATTTCCTAAATCCATTTTCATTTTTTAAAAGGTATACCCACACGGTATACCCACAACTATTCAGAAACAATACTTTCAATCCTTTCCAAATCTTTTTGAGTCCTTATAGTTTGAATAACATGACATTTTTTTACCTGTGATTTATATATAACCTTTAATATTTGAAAGACTTGTTTATATTAATATGACTTTTTTTGTTTTTGTTATCAACAGCATGCCACATGCCATTAAAAACTGATCATTCATATTACCAAGCAACCTTAATATAATAAATACGTTAAAATCGCAAATAAATTTTTTTGGTATATAACTATTAATCTCTTAATTAATACTTAATTTACGTTGACCTAAAAAATATACAAATATATATATATATATATATATATATATATATATATATATGTCATAACCAACCATAATAACAATTCGCCCTTAATGTATAGAAGATGTAGTAACATTAAATTTTTTCTTATCCATAATGATTTCCTAAAATAAATGGATTGTTGGTTGGCACCAATTCAAAAATTTTATTTATATAATTAATTAAAAAATCAATCATTCTATTTACTCTAACATTTTTCAAACACTTTCCTAGAACACGACCAAATGTACGGTTAGATTGCTCCTAAAATCGTATGTAAATTTATAATTTATATTATGTGTAATCCTCTAATTATATCACCTTGACCTAAATAGTATAGTATACAAATATATATGTCATATTTAATCAAAGAGTTTTGTCGTCCACAAATACAAATATATACGTTATATTTTTTGTGATTCACTGATTTTATTTTGTTACAAGTTTTGCTTAAATCATTGCTAAAATTAACAGTTTCGGTTTAAAATAAAACTAATATTTTGAATCTTACAATTGGCTATTCAATTTTTCAAGAAGATATGTTTTTACATTGATTAGTCTATTTCTTTTTTTCTTATCATATAACATTTTGTATATGTTTCTTTAAATTTAATTGTTAAATTTTAAAATTCAAAGTTGTTAGTTCACATAACCGCGGGTCAAAAAAACTAGTGATATAATTATCATAAATTAACTATAAGAACATCTTTATTAAATATACATTGATATAGAGAGGGAAAAAATCCACAAAGAAATGAGCTTTTTGAGGGAAACAATGATTTCTACATATGTATCGAATATTTCACTGATACTATTAAATACTCCATATTCACAGGATGATTATTTTTATATAATACTAATCAATGAAAAAGATGAAAAGAGTTGCTTTTGTTCTTCCCTCAAAACCTTGAGCAGTTTAACCAAAACAATACAAATATTTGCCCTTGTGTCGCACAACCCGTCTAGATCTTTTTGTTATTTGATTGTAGATATTATGGATGCGTCTAGTTAAGAAAACCTATCTCCATTTTTTATTTTTCATTTTTTATAGTTTTGTTTCCCTTGAAAACCAAATGACTTTTTGAAAACGCATTCAAATGTATGGGGTGAAGTTTTTATTTTCAAAACAGGAAGGGAAATGCTAATGACAGCCCTTAGGGCTGTCTATAAGATAGATACAATGCATTTATTAAACTCAAAGTTTCCTTAATAATCAAATATTTCAATCAATACATCACCAACAAAAGGAAACTTTCATTGAATTTAATGCAAATCATAGCTGTATTAATTAAAAATACGGATAAATAAGGAAACTTTGAGTTTAATAAATACATTGTATATGTCTTATAGAGAGCCCTTAGGGCTGTCATTAGCATTTCCCAAACAGGAAAGTTAGAAAACCATAAATGATAGATTCCCTTTTTTCTGAAAAAATTATCCGAAAAATCACAACTTGAACACGTTTTCTTATTTTTCAATTTTCTTAAATAATTTTCTAGAAAACTGGATGAGTATTCCGTAACTAAACGCACCCTATGACTATCAATCGATCAAAAGTTATCTCCTTTTGAAATGTTTATTTACATGTATGTGATGCTCAACCCAAAGCATATTTATTGTTTGGATAGACCAATTTAGTGCACCATTCTAGTAAATGTGTGACACAACTGATCTGATTAATATTATCTTTTGTAGTAAAAACCAACATCAACTAGCTTTCTCTTGTGTGAAAGGAATGAGCAAAAATGTGATTCCACACTCAAACAAAAGAATAAATTTCCATAAACACTTAATATAATATATAACTTAAAGAGTAAAGAGGAATATTACGAATTAACACTGATGAGTTACATATGGCATTCTGTATATAAGGGCATATGGTCTCCGGTAACATACACCATAACCAAATACAACAGCAGAAAAGAACTAGTACGTAGTTCCTTTTCTCAGAATTACTTAATCCAAAAATGTCGAATTACTCGAATACCAAAACTGAGCTTTCAATGATTGGGGCAGAAGCATTTGCTCTCCTGGACGATAACATCTCAAGTAGGCCAACCGCTCCACCACGTAGGCCACCACCACAGCTGTTTCCATATCAATATAAAGCCCAACAGACGACTTATGTTGTTCAACATATACCAGCCAAAAGGACCGAGACAGTGATAAATTGCTATGAAGCGGTCCACAAGTACGGTGGAACTCTGATTGTGGAATATCCTAAAAGGAAGCCTGCTCGTAAGGGCTTCTTTTTTTAACGATTTTAGCTAGCTGGAAATGTATGCTTAAATATTTTAAGTACTTTCAATGTTTGGTGTGTGTAACTTGGAAGCCATCCCTTGCCAAAAAGTTGGTTTTATGAGGGCACCAAGACTATCGTACTGATCAACTACCATATGATCGATAAGATTAGTCAGTTGTTGTTTTTGCTTCATTGATCTTCTACTTTTCCTTGCACTATCACTATCTTTGTTTTCATGCATCACTTAGTTGCTTATACTATAACGGAAGGCAATGTTCGAAAATAAAAAACATAACGAAATAGTGGAAAAAAAGATGAACAAAAAGAAATTAATTAGGTTGAATATAAGCATGGTAACTCGGTCATGGTCCTCAAGAATTCAACAGTGTGTAGAAAATTATGAACAAAAAGATATTAATTAGGTTGAATATAAACATAGTAACTCCGTCATTTTCCATCGCATATTGTGTGATCACATAAGATATATACGCGGTTGAAACTATTTTGGATCAAGAAAGATTAAATAGAAACTTTTAGACAATATCGGTATGTAGACACAACCTCAAAGGCGAAATTTGCAAAAATCTCAAATACGATTTGGAGAGGATCAGATAAACTTGACCGAGTCAGTCAAATAAACTCGAGTTACCTTTTACATAAGACTAGAGGTGGCAGAATAAATGGGTCGGGTCGGGTCGGGTCACGGGTCTAGATGGGTTTAGGTCTAAATGGGTCCGGGTCTAGATGGGTCATTTAGAAGGATGGTCTAAACGGGTCCGGGTCAAATGGGTCTTGGGTCGGGTCGGGTCATCAGGTTCACCAAACTTTTTTTTTATTTGAGTGAAAAATGAAAAAAAATGAAATGAGGTGAAAAAAAAAAAAAATGTACCCGCTAAACCCGTCTAAACCCGTTGGTTAATTTTTACACAATTAGAGGTTATATTGAAAAATCCATTTAGACCCATCCAAAAAATGGGGAGGAGACCCAACAAACCCATCCCCTCCTAAAAATTAACCAAATTGACCCAAAATTAACCAATGGATCTAAAATTGCCACCTCTACATAAGACCCAAAACGATTTCACTGTATTTAATTTAATAAAACAGTTCAAATGACAAAAACTTAAAGAAACGGGAGAATCAAGATTGCACCATTTTAAATATCAATTTTCATCCTTTTCTTTTAAATTATGGAAGTCTATTTCTAAATGGCTAGGCATTGAGTTATTGTTCCATATCGACCAAATTGGTTTCTTGGACTCGGTCATGTCTATGAAATGCAGTTCTTTGGAGAAATTGACTATTACCACGGTGATTTATACGACTTGGTGGGAGTTATGGCGATTCAGAAACGAAAAAAATTTTAATCCGAAAAAGAAAAGAGATATGGTTCTGCTTGATTCTATTATTAATTTCTCTTTTATGTGGGTTCGGAACAGAAGTAAAAAGGTGAAGTTAAATTGGATTGATTGGCTCAAGAATCCGATTAGGCAAGTTTTGAAAAGAAGTAATTGATGTATTCATGGCCACTTGTTTTGTTTTTTTTTGTTGATTCATTCCCCGGAACATGTTTGGGCCTTCATCAAAAACACCTCGGAGTGAAAACCGGTGGCATAGCCTCCGTAGATGGAGTTTTTCTCATGCCTTGGTTCTCCGTAATTGGCTCGAGTTTTTTCACCCTTTTTGAAGTCCTCGCAGTTAATGTTTCGGGAAGGTTCTAGAATTTGTAGTTTTTGTAATTTCTAGTTCTGTTTGGATTTTGTTTGTTTTTTTGGCTTCTAGTGTCTTGTTAGCTGCCTTTTATTAATATATCTCTGTCATTCAAAAAAAAAAAATATCTCACAAATTGTATAAATTATAAAAGTTATTCATCTAGAATCGGTGTCATTTTATCTTCAATGAGAGATCTCACAATATACATTTTTGATGATTTTTATTTTTTCAGTTTTTACTGTGTTTTAAAGCTTTGTAATATTAAATCAAATTGATTTAACACTAAATAATAAGCACACACACTTATATCTCCAATCAAACTTTAAATTCAAATCATTAATGATTTAAAAAAAATTAAACATTAAGATGTGGATGAATAATTACTAATGTGGATGCATATTGAGATGTATTCACGTGTTAATTAACATATAGCAAGAATAAATAACCATGAATAAATTCTAACTTTTTATTATAAATTACATGTGATATTGTTAAAAAAAAACCCGGCAAAAAAAAGAAAAGAAAAGTTTGTTAAAAATATAGGTTGTAAGATCTCTAATTAAAGATAAAAAAAACGCTGATTACGAATATGTAATTTTTATAAGTCAATGACGTACCATTTGTAAAATATTTAATTTTAAAAGTGAAGGTGAAAGTGAATGTTGTAATCAAAAGAAGCAATCATATTAATTGGTATATATCTCATCTCAATCTAATACGTATCCTAATCTAATACTTGATCTATTAATAATTCAATATATATAATTTCTTTATAAAATATATATACTATATATATTGATTTATACTCCATTAACCGCAAACCCAAATCTCACCGCCGTTCATACCACCACTCGACTACCTACATCCATGGCATCATCATCACCAAATCTCTCTAACCCACACACAACCGACTCACGGTTAACCGAAGACGACCTCTACACTCGCCTCAAAACCCTACTCAAGCAAATCCAATTGATCGAAATACAAGAAGCTTACGTAAAAGAAGAACAAAAAAATCTCATACGTGAACTACTAAAATCTCAAGAGGAGGTTAAACGCATCCAACCCGTATCCCGCTTGTAATCGCTTGGTTTATAGACCGAGATGATTTATCAGAATAATGGCATTGTTGGATCAACTATACCTGTTTTAATTTTTATTATTATTATGTTATAATATTAGGATATTGAGTGTTTTGCTTTTGAGTCAGTCTGAGAAACCTGATGCATGTTAGATACATTGTTTGATTTATTTTTAGGTATTTTGTGTTTCGAATATTTTGATTAAAGTATTTTATTGAGTTATGGTTTCTGTCGGGTTTTTAATTAGTTATGGACTTATGGTATGGTTTCATATGGATTTTAATTTAATCGTTTTTTTTTTATTGGCTTTTGCATGAACTATATAGTTTACTTTCTCTTAATCTCTTGATTCAAATTTCCCGTATTACTTGAAACCAAAGCCGAGCTTTTAATGATTGGAGAAACATATGTTTTTATATCTCATGTTTTTCGACGATTGGTGTGTATAACATGGAATCAATCCCTAGCCAAAAATTGGTTCCATTAGATTGGATAGGAGAAATCCAATGGATTACTCGGGGTGGTTGTTGTTGTTGCTTCACTGGTTTGCACCATTATTGTATTTGTTTTCATGCATTACTTGTTTCGTTAACGTTATAATATAAATGATCGGCAATATTTGGAAAAATAATGGGACTCGTGTATGCTAATAGCTAGAAAAAGTTAAAGGAACAATTCTTCACGAATTAAAGAGCACGTAGAGCATACTGAACAAGAAAGGGAAAAGTGTAGCAGCGATGGTGTGCACACAATATGTACAATCTTTATGGGTTCCCATGAACTACACCTGCATAAGGAAGCTTCAACGTTGAATGATGCTGCATCATGAGCATGTATTACTGTGTGTTTTTCATGTGCTCATGCTCATGAATAACCATGGAAAGCATTCAATCAAACTTCGCCAATTCAAATCGTCAATGTTAATTAAAAGATTTCCTTTATTTTGAAAACAAGTACACAGTACTCCGTGAGAGATTTATGGAATAATCACTTTAGAGTACATTTTTTAAAAGTTCCTCAGATTCTGCAGCTACTTGTACGTAAATACGCCTGTTCAACATAGTACAACTTCAACATCTTTTGGCTACCAAGAAAAAACAAGGTACAACATTAAGAACAATCCATAACCAACGAGGCAATATATATTTAGCTTGCTTTTAGCAAATAGAGGTGGCGAAATTGCAGGTTGGGTACCAAGTGAAGACTGATTTTGTTACAATGATTTGTCTTTAAATGGATCAACACGGATCAGGTCAAACTGGGTTAGCAGATAACACCTTTGAACCTGTTTGATTTATTTAACTTTTTGGCATTTCAGCTCAAGAAAAATTATGTGGCTCATTGACCTGTATGTGATTCAACACAGAACCCAAGTTGACACATTTACAGGTAATGAGTACATTGCCACCTCCAATCGCAAAAGGATAACCAAAAATCTGACTAAGAAGCCCCACTGAAGGATTATAACCTTCACCAGAAACATATTACATAAACAACAGGCAAGGCAAAGACATCTATTCAACAGTCTACTTTAAGTACTTTTCAATAATAAAAAGGTTCTACAATCAAGCATTCAGAGAAGGGTTTTTTATGCGTTAACAACTAAAGAAACTAACCATTCAGAGAAGGTTTTTTATGCGTTAACAACTAAAGAAACTGAGGTCTGAACATTTCAATTTTCCAGATTATTTTGAATTCCAATATCTTCCCTGAGCCTGCGTAGTGCATTCTCCAATTCAGCCTGTTGAAGAAGATATATAAATCAGTAAAGTAAGAAATAACTAGTGACATTACGAGATCTCTGTTTCGGAATATTTTCATCTAAAAAAACCCTTAACTCATTTTCCCTCATTTCAAATATATCCATCGTATTACAACTAGTCCACAAGGTTAGTCTAATTTTGTTTTTGATAAAAATATTCCTAGATATTTAGATAGTCAACTGATTCTCATAATTCACATGTCAAGTTAAAACATGCAAATTCTACGGGATGGGATGTCAGGGTGTTCATCGGGTCAGGTTTCGGGTTGTTTGGGTGTTGGATTTTTCAGGAAAATTGAAAAAACCGATTCGATGTCAAATTCAAACTTGAAAAACAAAAGAATTACAAGATCTAGCTGTAATTTTGTTAGAAAAAGAAGGGAAGTCTAATTCGAATAACCCGTCTTGTATTTAAAATTCAAATTAAAATTGATTTGAATTGAGAATCAGTAACTTGAAAGCCTATTCGTAAACCGAGTTCCTAATTCCATTAAGGTCCAAAACTGTTCAGAAACAGAATAAATGATTCGACTCGGTTTGAATATTGATTTTTTCTAATTGCATTCAAATACAGGATACCCCTTAATGAGAATATGAGATGAATACAAAAGGACTAAAAGCACTATCATCATTGATCACGCATATAGACTTCAAATTAACTTCAAATATAAGGTAATAGAAGCTGGCATAATATATACCCTCAATGATTGGATTTCAGAGATGAAATTCCCTAGCCTCTCCCGTTCATCAACCCTTTGCTGTAGCTATTCAAGCACCAGGAGACATCAACCCATGTTTCATAAGCAATTTATATAGATTTCGCAATTCATCAAATCAACTAATTATGCTTCTTGTGTACATGTATGACGTGACTAAAGCTTACAAAATTTCAGAAGGTTTGTATTAGTTGAAAGAGAGCACACCATTTCGTTTCAACAAGCTCCATAAATTTCAAGTGACCCATAACTTTAATGTGCCACACTTCATCTTCAAAGCAGTGACTTGTGTGCTTTTAATTATATAATAAGGATGAGATGTCATTCATATCATCATCCACTTTAAAAAATGATTTCTAGGAAGCGTTGGATTAGTAAAAAAAACTACCACACTCATGACTCATGCACACATAAGATAAACTAGTATATCAAAGTACTTAATTGTAGAATAGTGCCAAAGGACATACTAAATGAGAGTTTAACTTACATTATGCACTAAGCTCTGATCCTAACAGCACCTAATTGACTTATATGTTATATGTATACTAAATCAGTAACTACCATCTGAAAAGATAATGCTACATACAAGAAGTGAATAAACACTTCTATTCTTCAGAGTTTGAATCCAAATACACATCTAAAACATCCTTTTCAAGACCATCCCATATATAAAAGAAGATCTCACTATCTCAGTTAGGGGTTTTTATCTTTCTTAATAAGGTGCAAATATTATTTGATGGTCTTTATTAGCTTTTATAGAATTCAAGAGACAACCTAGATCTCGAAAGTAGTTCAACTATTCTATCTTATTCGATCTGATCACCCACTGAAATCAGTAAAATGCCCAGTGTTAATAATATATGTGACTCTCTATAAGTTGATAGAACATTGCAAAGCGATATGAAGATTGAAGATATAAACCAGCACAATAAATGGAACAAAATTACACCAATTGATCAAGCTCAACCTGACACGGGTATGTGCAGAAGACATAAAAAGACATAAAACCTTATTATATGTGTGTGTCGTATTAGACTGAAGAAAGTAAGTGTTACCTGCAGGCGTAATCTGAGTTCTCTATTAGATTGCACCCTACGCACTCTCTTAAGTCGCCGCTCACCCTGCGATGACGTGATTATTGCATTAAGTACTAGTTTTCAATAATTCATATGATATTGGCTAAAAGAAAAAAGTGAGGATACCAGACTTAACAAAGGATTGCGATAGTTGGAACATGAGCTCTGTTGCATAAATCCCATGATATCTACAGTACAAAAGCTCAGCACACAGTCAACAAGTACCTGGAGACATCAACCCACTTTGTCTGAACAATTGCTATACTATTCACATTTTCTTCAAAATATATCAAAATCAGAGACGATTAACTGGTGCAATAACCACAAATTCTGCTTCTTGTGAACATATTTGACATGATAAAGCTTACTAAAGGGGTTCAACTTAGTATATGACAAATTGAGTATCTCAAAACTAACACATGTTTGACATGGTAATTAAAAAAAATCACTACACATAGATGATCACCCTAGGAAATTAAAATGGACTGTCAGTTTCGTTTAATGATGGAAAATAATCCAAGTAACTTTCTTCTATTTAGTTGTGTATGTGTAAATTAACATGGACACGCCCTTTTACACGACTTGAATCAATATAATGGACGTGAGATCAATGTATTGTCTTTCTATTGACAATGCAAACTTAAAAAGAGAACTTGAGAATATATTGAAAATCGAATTAGCAACAAGAGAGCAACTAATTTACATTCAGGCATTCTGCACTCAGCTTTAATCCAAACATACATCATCTCATTGACTTCTGTTTCTATAAACTCAGTCTCTGCTAGCTGGAAGACACAATTCTATTTACAATAAGTGATAAAAACACTTCTAATTCAATTAAATAATTGGAAGAGGTAAAACATCCTGTTCACAACCATCTTTTCCGGAACATCAGAAGAAGGCTCTTACTTGTGTGATATAAAAATTAAACCTCGCCTTGGGTGTATGAATCCTTGTTAATAAGAAGATCGAGTGAATTAAGTTTTCTAGCTTTTCTAGGGTTTGGGAGACAGCCTAATTCTTAGAAGTAGTTCAACAGAATCGCCCAGTGTTTTATCAGCAATGTGAATCTCTATATGTTGATAGCATTGAACATGAAAAGAATATAGCAATAAAAGACAAAAACCGAGATAATGATTAAGGTAAAGATCTTAACCAACACAATAAATGGAACAAAGTTATACCATTTGTGCAAAATTAGCAGGCAGCATGGAAAATCATACAATCACATACCTTAAACAAAAAATTCTAAATAGATTTGCATATCGAATAAAGTTAAACAAAAACATCACACATAATGATGATAAAAGCGGTTTAGATGTCTTAACCAGCACCCTAAACATTAAAATCAAGCCAGCATACATTGATTAACAATCAAACATTAGGTATATATGTATACAGATTACAGACAAATAGAAATGATAGGCACAAAAGACATAGATTACCTTATAATCCTTTATTGTAAAACCAGCAGCACGACAACAGACCCTAATAAAGACAGCAGACTATTTATATATACAAATGAAAACCCCTAGAATCATTTATACTGGGCCGAACAATCGACGTCGCAAATGACTTCTCCATTTGGGTCTTCGCAAATTCTAATTTGGGCCGCGATCAAAAAGTGGACCCACCCCCACCTAATAAGTTTAAAACATGGTCAATGATTTTAGGATATTAATACATCTAGTCTACAAAATGCTTCAACTCTATTTGCAAAATATTTTCCAAATATATCTATAGATTTTACTACAAAAGCACCATTCAAGAATCCAATCACTTCAAAAACACAATTATATCCGTGTCCTTAAAAAAAGAAATCTTACCTCCTATTAAAAAGAGCAAGTCCACCATCTGACTTCTACGTATCAAATGGATCTCTTAACTATAAAATTGGCATGATTGATTTCCTGCACATGTAGGGAAAGCTGCTAACTACATTGGGCTGTATGAAGATATTGGTGTTAAAAATCTAAAGATGTAAATCAAATGATCCATGTCATATTTTCACTTTGGTAAATAGTAACTGCTAAGTTCATATCTCAAAAATAACAAATGGGCATATATCTTGCCGGTTAATAAAATCAAGTACCTGAATATGAAATGGATGAGACGCAAATAGGACTTGTTTTATCGTCTGGCAAATCACCAAATCTTATAAAAGAAATGAAATGTGAAACCAATATAGGACACTAAACTATAGAAGCATATGCTTCCATTACTATTTGATTATAATAAACTACACATAAATGATATTGTTTGCAGGTAAGGAAAAATCAAACCTGTCTGGTAGAACATGAAAAATGTAAACAGAAAGATGCTCACGTTATAATGTCTTTGATTCTATGTATCAAACATACTCATACCTAACGAATATTTTTGCATAAAACTTATCAATTTTCATATCTTGGTCCTTAGTTTCTTCTATAATATTAAACAGGGGAATAGTCTGATTGAGCACATATTCATATTGATTGTTAACTATATCATATTAATTCTTTGAATCCGTACTCATGGAATATTTATCACATACAACAAGGATGAGTCATCAAAAAATTATTCTTGAAAATAGACAATGAATGGAAATAAGTCATAAACAAAAATCACAGACATCCTTTATAATTTTCTTATAAAAAAGATAAAAAAAAAAAAAAAAGAAACATCATTTATAACAGAAATCCAAAACTAATTTATGGGAAAAACATACCATAAACATCCAAACGATTGATTGTGATGCATCTTTTTCCAACTTCATATATAAACCCTAACATAGAACCCCACTTGAACTCATACCCATGGAAGATGCCACATGTAACAAACTAAAAATCAAGAACTTGGAAAACATGAATAGTAAAGATACGTATAACGAGTAATTGAGATGGGATTGCGATACATATTTGCCTACCGAGTACCGTATCCTTTTGGAAAAGTCGACTTAGATAATTCTTGCATAAAAATTATACATAACGAGTGGCAACACAGTTGGACCAATTACGTAAATTTGTAACTTCTTTCGCTTCATTCTCTCTCATGATATTATTGGTCCACTTAATTGTGTAAACAAAATTATATAAGATTTATGTATGTGTAGCATAAGTCATCTCAACCAATAAAAAAGATTTTGATAGATAAAAATGATACTTCCTCTTGGTGAAATTTGTGGTTGTAGCGGGTAACACATTACCTTTGTCATTTTACCTTCGATACACTTTTTATTAAAAGTGATGAGTCATGCTACAGATACATAAATCTTACATAATTTTGTTTACACAATTAGGTGGACCAATAATGTCATGAGATTGAAACTTATTTTTATCTATCAAAATCTTTTTTATTGGTTGAGATTGAAACTTATTTTTGAACGACTAAAATAGACATGTGAACTCTTATTTTGTGATGCACCGAGTATTTTAAAGGGAAAATAGTGTGTTCTGTAAAACTACAAGGATCTTCCGTGCTATAAAGGTAAATTGAAGAATCAATTTAATAAATAATTATAAATTTTAATTATTGTCGTCTGTACAAAACATACACACTCAAATGCAGATCTAATATCCCTTAATTTAACCTTGAGCGTGATTACATTAGGGAAAATAAAGAAAAAATGACTCTACTTTTCACATACTCCGTATTTCAATTTATGGTATAACTATCGATAAAAAAAAAAAGTTTAAGGTATAAACTTTATTTTTTTCAAATTTAAGGTATCGAATTTATTATTTGTCATCAAATTAGGGACTTGACGAAGATCAATAAAAAAAATTGAGCTCAAAAATTGACATTTTATGGTTTACGAAACTATTACAAATGATCGATATACTAAAAACGAATTGAATATACATAATAATTCGACATTTGTTTAATTTTCACCCTCCGAGAGTGAATACACATAATAATTCGACATTGGTTTAATGTTCGCCTTCCGAGGGTAACCTGAACAGGAAAAACTTCCGAGGGTAACCTGAACAGAAAAAACCTTATCTGTTTGTATAACTAATGGCATTACGAGATCTCCATTTCTGAAAAAATTCCTTAAAAATGAACCATTCGCACTATTATCTTCAACATAGTACAACTTTTAAATCTTTTGGCTAGCAATTTTGAACAAGCTACAACAAACTTGGCGCCAAAAGGCCTCATCTCTAAAAGCCCGGCTCGCGAGGCGTCCCTTTCGCAGTAGAGTTCCAAACCTTGCCTCGCTCTTGTGACATGCTATGTTTCCCCTCTCTATTCCCAAGTAAAGGGTGAGTCCCATGCGTCAGTTTGTAGATCGCGGTCTCACACACTAATCCCTACATGTGCCCGTAATAGGCCGGCCGCCCTACCTAAACCAATCATCATTAAGAGCAATCCATACACAAGAAGCAGTTTATGTATTCTAATCAAGAAGAAAAAGAATATCCTAACTCTTTTCTTTTCGGCTTTAGCAGAATACTTGGTATCAATAAGCCAATTCTCTCTCAATAGCAAGTAGAGGTGCAAGACCAATGGGTTTCATAACAAATGAAGGAAGACTTTGTTAGAAAGCTAGTTCTTATACGGATCAAACTTAATCAAGATAAGTTGGGTTAAGAGTAAACACCTAAGCATTCCAATGATAAATCAAAATCTGTAAGTAAATAAAACAATTTAGACACATTGAAACATTTGACCCGTTCGAGTTGTTCACCATTTGGCTAAAAAAGTTAGTCAGCTCATTTGACCTGTAAGAGACAACACTGTCCAATTTGGCAAATTCATAAGTGAGTTAACATGACCACCTCTAATAGCAACAAAGATAGCCAAAAAAAACTAAAAAGCACCAAAGAACAGGTCTAGACAATTTCAGTTTCCTCAATCATCTCCAACAGCCTGATTTTTGGTCCTAAGTCTAGAACCTTAAGATATTAACTTATCTACCCGACTGTTTTTCTTTTAGCCAGAAATTGAAGATAATTTTCAGAAGTCTAAGATCCACTGAGCTTGCATATATAGTTCATCCTGTTGGAGAAAATATAAGTCTTCCAAGAAAGAAATAACATGTGATGTTACTAGATTTTTGTTTGGAAAATATTTTAAAGTGAATATGCTCAATTATCTTCATTTCAACTAACTTCATACGCAAATAATTTTGGTCCAGCAAGTATCCTAGATACACAAAGGTCGTCAGTTGGTATCCTTACAATCATAAGTCAGGTAAAAAGTTCAAATTGTATGGGAAGGAATGTATACAAAAATCCCAAATGAACTATCAGAGTAATATATGTTGACACACGCTGGCAAATAACTTGTTTATTATAGTGCTGGATTTCTCAGAAATGGTCTTCAGTTCATCTGCGAGCAACCTGCTAGTAAGCGTTAGTGCATCTACCTTTTCCTGTAGCCGTAGAAGCTCAACCTGCCACGGGTGTACAAAAGACTTCCTGCGTAAGAGCTCTTCAAACCTTGTCCTATCGAAGCTGCGTTGATACTCCTGTAAGTGTAAATGGTTTTAAAAAAGAATCACATAGCAGAGTGAAAAGATTTGGTTAAAAGGATAGCCGAGAAAGATGTCTGATTTGGCATGGGATGCTCTGTTTTCTTTATGCATAGTGGGCGATATACATATACCCTATATGTAGAAGGATCAAGAGGGAAACAGTCTTTTTTGGGAGAAGTAGGCGATAGTTTAATATATATCACACGCTGTTAACATTCATCATCACTGAATGTCAAAAAAGAAAAAGAAAAAAAACACCAATTAATGTTGATCACAACCGATTTTATGAAATGATTTATTTTTTTTAATTATAGCATTTACTGATAAATATTAAGTTATAAACTTGCTAATATTCATTTGACGAATATCAACTGCAGTGAATGTTGCAAGTTGATACTCATCGATGAATACGTTTATAACTAATATTCATTAATAATTATTAAGTTATAAACTCATAACTATTCATTTAATTTAATGAATATATAACCATGATGTTATGAAAATTTTTGAGGGAGATCATTATATTTGAGAGAACGGGAGTTGGACCAGGAGAGAACATCATTTTTTGAGAGAACCAGGGAACATCTAAGATTACACTAAATATTCATCAATGAATGTTGTTTTATAATCTATATTCATTGATGAATATTGACAATCAAATATATTTATTGATGAATATTCAGTGTAATTTAGAGTGGTTCAGTGGTTCCTCCTAAAACTTAGGTTCCCTCTGGATCCTCCCCCTATATATATACATAATGAAGAAAGTGCATGTTACCTGCGTCCGCAACCTTGGATCTCTATTACATCTCAACCACTGTTGTCTTACCCGTTGTTGCTCATCCTGTGAAGATATAATTATTGCATAAATTACTTGTTTTTCATTAATCTCTTCTCTCTCTCTATATCTATCTCTATCTCTATATCTCTATATGTAATATAAGACAACCTTTCTGATGTCATTTCCGTATTTTTATGAATCCCAAAAAGAAATTTGGACCCTTCGATGAGCTCTCTTCTAGATCTCTAGACATCCCTCCATATGCTCATCAGACTTGTCCCGTTTAAACCGCTTAGGAATCCCATTGTTTACCAAGTAGCCATTCCTAATTTAGTTACTCCGTATTATTTTTTGACCTCCATCCTTGCCATTAAATATATTAAGTTTTCAACATCTGTTCCCTTTTAACATACTTTTACTAGCTTAATTAATACTCGTGTGTTGCTCAGGTATCGTTTTATAAGAATAATTATTCACATACAACTTGAATATATTAAGTTTACACAAAATCATAACAAAAAGAACTCAGCAAATGCAGTGAGATCTGTCTAAACATTACTCTTTTAATTTTCTCATTGCTCATAAATTCCAACAAATATAGGAGCCACCTTGCTTTTCATATCCAACAATTATTAGTCAAATGAAGGGTACATGTCTACAAACAATTATAGCAGGCAAAAATGGGTGGGCATGTCACATGTGACCAGGTTCTAACTTATAAACATTTAACTACATCATTGTATTATTGACCTGCTCAAACGAGTAAACCCATTTCTGTTAAATTATGGTTTTCTAGTTTTATCCATTTAACCACCCTGTTCTTTTATAGAAAAGAATTAAACTATTACTAACCTATTATCTAATTTATACAAAGGATCATATGAGTGGATGCAGGGGCGATTCCAGAAAAAAAGTTGAATGGGGGCAAAAGATTTATAGTGTACATCGAGTATGAGTTATCGACTCAAAAAAAAATTTTCTTTAACCGAAGCTATGTTAGTTGAACCAAAGTGAATTTAGTTCAACATCAAATTCAAATTACATGGACAAAATTATAAAGGATAAATAAAATAAAGTTGATGCAACAAGCTAGGGGTAAAAAAAGGATTAAAAGATGCAATAAGGAGGGATTGAACCTTAGACCTCTTGAACACAATACCCACTTCTCCACCACTAGGCTAAATACACAGATGATGTAACTATTTTAATTGTATTGTATTTATTAGTTATGGGTGCAATATGCATATTATACCAAAATCTACGAAATTTTTCTCGACTCGTAAAAACTTGGTGGGGGCGGATGCCCACCCTGCCCCCACCCTAAAATCGCCCCTGAGTGGATGGGCTAGCAGGTCTTCATCAACCCATTTTGACCCATAACCTTTTAACCTAGCTGACCATTTTGTTACATTATTTCTGTGACACTCCTCCAAATTAGGTATATAATTATACTTAAATTTCATGCATTTCTTACGCTAATTCCCTGCAATTGTTTTAAACTAAACTTATGATGTGATGTCAGTCTAGCGAGCCCTAAACAATAATACTAAAAGTATTACATGATACGTAGTTATTTATAAATTACGTACGAACGTATCGGAACGAAGCCGACAAATAAATAACAAAAGTTTCGTGACACAAAAATAATTAATAATGAAATTATTAATTACGAGTACTTATATATCTATAACGAATAGACAAAAAGGGTTTTAATATACGTTTAACATAAAACGTATTATAACACGAACAGAAACAATTCTAAAACGCGCGTACGACGTCGAATCATAAAAATACAAATTTTCTTGTTCGTTTGGAAGAAGTTAGAACATTTCTTCAAAATATGAAATCCTAAATTTACTGAAAATTGGCGCTCAATTGTACGTGCGCAGTAAAATGTACAAAAATGTACAACTATCAAAAATAATGATAATCTCATTATTCTGAAAACATATTACGAACCAGGAAAGCATCTACAAAATAAAAATATAAAATGTTAAATTTTATATTGCTATAATTATACCAGTACACGAAATTAACTGGCTAAAAACTACCAATATAGCACACCTCAAAATATCTGGCGACATAGTGAAGTACCCTCCATACTCCCGTTTGAAATCTTTAACACCAATAATACAACTCACCTAAAATTTTGATCTGTAAAATCTCACACACAACATTTCACTGGTTTTATTTCTTCTGGTTTGGTTTGTGCGTACTGGAGAAGAGGAAACAACAAGCAGAAGCAGGAAGACAACAACACCATTTCATCTTCTTCATTTTCTTAAACATCATCACCACATCAAACTCACAAACAAAATGATCACATAATCATCTTCATCATCTCCGTTCGTAATCATCATCAACATCTCAGAATCATCATCATCTTCTTCCTAACATCATTGTGAGGATTTTATCTATTTTTCTTTATTTATACAAATTCTTCAAATTATGATTTATGTTGATGATTATTGTTATAAACTTGTTAAAACATGTTACTAAGTGATTATACAACCTATTGTGATGTTTGATCATGTTAAAAACAAAGCTAAAATCAAAACCGTACGAAATTGTTATAACAGAGAACGAACCAGAACCTGCAAAACCATTGAATCCGGCGGATTCAAGTGAATCCGGCGGATTCCCAGCTGAAACAATGGTGAATACGGCGTATTCCATCGAATACGGCGTATTCCCCATTTAAAACTCTTGAATACGGCGTATTCCTCTGAATACGGCGTATTCCCATTTTCAAACAAGTCGAATACGGCGTATTCCTACGAATACGGCGTATTCCCCATTTATAACTCGAACACTTTGAACAACCCAGATGAATCCGGCGTATTCACGGGAATACGGCGGATTCCCAAATTTTGAAACTTCGAATACGGCGTATTCAGTTAAATACGACGTATTCCCACCTACGACCCGCACACAAACCTTCGGCTAAAACGATGAACGAGTAAAAGACACACTAGATCCGACGGATCATCGGTGAATCCGGTGGATCCTTTTAAACTCGAATGAATACGGCGTATTCACCAGAATACGGCGTATTCCCCTATTTTCGAATGAATACGGCGTATTCATCAGAATACGGCGTATTCCCCTGATTTGGCCCGAATCCGGCGTATTCACCAGAATACGACGTATTCACCCTTTTTGGTCCAGTCACTGACTTTTGCATTGTAATATAATGTACAAACAATTAATGGTACAGAATGCTACGACATGGGACTTAGAACTAGACGAACATATTATTGAGACATGATACTTCGGACAATTAAAACGCAACAAAACTTAATACGATAACAAATATATATATATATATATTAACGGACAATATATATATAACGACATATTATGGGAATGATTTGAATTATCTAGTACAAACTATACGACAAACGTAAACGACAACCAAGTTTTATTCGCGACAATTAACAAACGACATATGTGAACAAACATAACTTGGGAAAAACATTATTTATTTCCAACAACAAACATCAACGACTTACGCAAACTTAAGAAATTGATAATTTCTTCAAACGAATAAACTATTAACATAAGTAAACAAAGTACTTATAGTTAATACATTGTTGTGTATAGGTTGACTACGTTTGGGCTTCGTTATCTTATCTCGCTAGCATTCACATCCGAGCACTCACAGTGAGTTCACAAACCCCTTTTCAATGTTTTAATGTTTTAAAACCTCGGGGTGGAAAACATAGAAATCGTATGTATATTTGCATGCGACAACTGTTGGAATACTTGATGTATTTACTTAAACTATTGATGAAATGAGATTTCATGTTGTGACTGATTAAATACTGTACGTATTTGCTTAAACTGTTTATGAAGGGGTACTTCATACTTGAACTGTTTGTGAAAGGGTATTTCACACAACTATTTGAACTATGCTTTATGAAATGTTTTTCATAACTATTTTGGGAATTTAGGCAACGAATCTTGGTACAGATCTAGACTGAACGATGTAGTGCATAAAAGACCTTATGGCTACAGACTATAACCATTAGCTAGGTGACTCTAGCCACTGAGTATACGGATAGTACTATCGCCGTGACGACCCTCCTACGGATTTGGGAGCGTATACTTAAATGTCCTACTTGGCACAACAACAACAGATTAGGGTCGTGGTTTGGTTATAGGGTTAGATCGGGTTACCTTACTTGACAGGTTTAGCTCACCTTTCAAGGGATCACCGTCTAAATATTCCCACTAAACTATTGATTAGGAAAGGATTTCCTACGTACACTGATTTGGAAATGTTAATCTTTATTTAGGTTAACTTGTGTTTCCTACTACAATTACAATTGATTTGGGAAATGTTATTTGTTAATAACTTGTGTTTCCTACTTGACAAACAACACTTATTTGGAAATGTTATTCTTAAATGATTAACCTGTGTTTCCTGCATAACAAACAAACTTGTGAATTCACTCAACAATTTTGTTGACGTTTTACTCTATGTTTTTCAGGGAATTAGCAGCGTAAGTAAGATCTGCATGCATATCAGGACGGACTACCCTGGACTTGTTAGGATGCCACTACTTTTGGGACACATGGATTTCCTCTGTATAACTGCAACTACTGCAGTCATACCTATGAAATCTACTTTTGATATTATGTATTTTATGAAATACTGATTTCAACTACTACTATTACTGTTACCACTTTTCAAGTGGTAATCTTTTGTAAAACTTTAACTAATGGCATCTTAATCTATTTCGTTCTGCGATAATCATATGCTCTGAGTATGTATGTAACTGTTGGTTGGTTTACTGCTCGCACCCCCGCCACGTCACTAAGCTTCCGCAAACCACTCTACGTAATTGTAATTACCGTTTGGCGGGGTGTGACAGACTTGGTATCAGAGCCATTGGTTATAGCGAACTAGCAGTCTTTAAGTGACTTGGAACCTTAGAGACCTAGACTATAGCCTTGGCTAGAACATTTGTGCATTCATGCATACATACTTTGCATACAACTAACATACGACTGACACGCCACACTCAATTTCTTTTGTCACAGTATGTCTAGTCAATCACATTACCATGTTTACGCTTCGGATGAAGAGCCGACCGAGGCTACTTTTGAGGGTCCCGCGATTACAGTAGGGGATGAGTCATCAGTTCATGTGAGAGCTATGTCTGATGACACTAGTGATGCTTACTTAGTACCACCTCCGACCGCACCTGTGGTCACTCCTACCCCTACACCACCTGTTGCGAGTACCTCTCGTGTGCCTGTACCTAGGATGACAGCTAGGATCTGTGTTCGGGATTTTCCCAGGGGACCACTCGCGCCGCGCGATAAGGCGCCAGTGACTGAGTCTGAGGTTCCAGTTGTCGAGCCGCCACTGAAGAGGCTCCGACCTTCTCATCTGGACTGGATGCCTCGAGTATTGAGAGAGTGGAGATCACTAGAGGGTATTCCCTCGACCTTTGAGTTTGGAGAGTCCTCCCACTCACCACCATCTGCATATCTCACTGGTGAGCCTCTGGAGCTCACTGTGCCTACCCTTGTGGCTGTGGTCCACACCATGTTTAGGATATCATCTAGCAGGAGCAGAGATTTGATGGAGCTACTGAGTGATGCCTCCCGCACTGACATGGATATGGCTATGCTCCATCAGAGGATGGATTTTGTGGAGACTCACCGTCTGACAGACTGGCAGAATCTAGCATCCACCCGTGCACGCGTTGCAGCTTTAGAGAGGCGTGCTAGAGTGTCAGAGATTGTAGCTAGTGTTTGTGTGATGACTGCAGCAGTGATGTTTGCGGTTAGGATGTATTTACCATGGTTCCGTTAGGTTTGTGTATGGCGGTTGTGCCTACACCATATTAGACTATTACTTTTGGGGAAATATATGTATGTATTAATTATGGACTAGCTGTATGTTGGATGGAACTTTGTTAGTAGAATGGGTATATGTATAGGAAACCCATCATCTTTTGTATAACGCTAACCATCGATGGGTATATTAGAAATCCCATCTCATTTTGTACTAAACTCATGTAACAGCGTTATGATCTTTAATATATAATGTATGCTTGGTTTACGCCTCGTATTCATTATGCTTATTATCAACCATGTTATTTCCTCTTACAACTGTCGACTTGTGATTAAACCTATACTCTATCAACACTTTGTGACCAACTCTTGTAAACCCTGAAACATTTTACAGCTTGATGATTGATTATTCTTGAGAACCTCTGAAATCTACAGTGTTAAACGACAATGAAAAGAAATATGTATTGGACATTATATAATGGCGCCTGGCCAACGTGATTATATTATGCTAAATACATGTGGGTGTTTCAAAGTTGTATGGCACGTGTTGTAAAACCCTATTCATTCATCTTTTCATGTCATTCATTTCTATCAAATGTGAATCTTTGATATATTCACATTCAATATCTCAACATTAACACTCTGCATTTTATTCATCGCAGAGCTGAATCATGCCTCCCAAACGACGAGTCACTAGAACAAGTCAAAAGACGACTACGCCTCCACCACCACCCACTGAAACCACCGAACAAATGATCGCACGAAGAATAGCTGAAGGTATTGCTGAATATGAGGCAAGCCGTAATCGCGAACCCGTGGTTAACAACAGTGGATCTACCCCTGTTAATACTGAGACAACCGTGAATGCTGGCCGAGGGTGTTCATACAAAACATTTCAGGCTTGTAAGCCGATTTCCTTCCGTGGCACCGAGGGTGCAATTGGTATGATTCATTGGATAGAGAAAACTGAATCAGTATTGGAAATTAGTGACTGTTCACCTGACTGTATGGTGAAGTATGCTGCTTGCACTTTGGCTGACAAAGCGCTCACTTGGTGGAACAGTCAGATCCAATCACTTGGTCGACCAGCTGCTTATTCAATGTCATGGGGAACATTTAAGAATCTGATGTTGGAGGAATTCTGCCCTCGCAGTGAGATGCAGAAATTAGAAACAGAATTGTGGAACATCACCATGATTGGTGCTGATATTACTGGGTACACCACTAAGTTTCAGGAACTTGCACGTCTAGTGCCACACATGGTGACACCTGAGTATAAGCGTATCGAGCGCTACATATACGGTCTGGTACCGCAAATCCGTAGTCTGGTAACATCATCTAAACCGGACTCATTCAGGAGTGCTGTTACTCTAGCACAAAGTTTGACCGAGGAGGCAGTCAGGATGAGAAATCTGACTAAGAAAGCTGTGTCGGGAAAAAGTGAACCGAACAGTACTGATGTTAGTAGTTCTGGTGGTGCAAAGCTAAAGTGGAACGGTAGTGGTACTGATCGTCAGGGTCAGCAGAACAAGAAATCTTCTGGGAATGCGAAAGCATATGTTGCCACTACCACCGAATCGAAACCATATCTGGGTAACAAACCCAAATGTGGTAAGTGCAACCGACACCACGAAGGTGGGTGTGGGTATTGTGGAAACTGTAGGGCATGGGGACATAGAACCCGAGAATGCAAAACTAACCCTCCCCCACGAGCAAACACTGAGCGTCAAAACCAGGATGTTTTGAATGTGGTGAGCAAGGACACTACCGTAACCGATGCCCTAAGCTCAACAACAACAACCGCGGTAACAACAATAACCGAGCCAACAACATCAACAACCAACCGGCTCAAGGAAGGGCATTCGTGATCGGGGCACAAGAGGCACGCCAGGACCCTAACACCGTCACTGGTACGTTTCTTGTAAACAATCATTATGCCTCTGTGTTAATTGATTCGGGTGCTGATTTAAGTTTTGTGTCTACTGAATTTAGACCACTATTAGAACTTGAATCCCGTAAGTTAGACAACATGTATACCATAGAATTAGCCGATGGTGAGTTAATCGAATCAGGAGAAATAGTACCGGGATGTACCTTGGAGTTAGAAGGTCATCTCTTCGAAATAGACTTACTACCGGTTAAGTTGGGAAGTTTTGACGTTGTAGTCGGTATGGATTGGTTATCTAAGAACCGCGCTGAGATCATATGTCATGATAAACTGGTACGATTACCACTGTCAACAGGAGAAACACTTGTGGTTCAAGGTGAGAAACGAAAGAGTGCCACAAAAATGATTTCATGCTTGAAGGCCAGTAAGTATCTTCGAAAGGGGTACCAAGCATTTCTGGCACACGTTGTAGAAAAGAAAACCGAGGAGCGACGTATAGACGATGTGCCCATTGTACGCGACTATCCAGGAGTGTTCCCTGATGAGTTGCCGGGATTGCCACCCCCACGACAAGTTGAGTTTCACATTGACCTGGTGCCAGGAGCCGCACCTATCGCACGAGCACCTTATCGTCTAGCTCCCTCGGAAATGCAAGAGCTGTCTACGCAACTGCAAGAACTTCTAGACTTGGGATTCATCCGACCGAGCTTTTCCCCTTGGGGAGCTCCGGTCCTATTTGTCAAGAAAAAGGATGGATCTATGCGGATGTGCATCGATTATCGAGAACTGAACAAGGTAACTATCAAGAACAGATACCCGTTACCACGCATTGACGATCTGTTTGATCAATTGCAAGGGTCGAGTTATTATTCAAAGATTGACCTACGATCTGGTTACCACCAACTCAAGGTACGAGAAGAGGATGTACCGAAAACTGCGTTTAGGACTCGTTACGGTCACTACGAGTTTCTAGTCATGCCTTTTGGGCTGACCAACGCACCAGCAGTATTCATGGATTTGATGAACAGAGTGTGCAAACCCTATTTGGATAAATTCGTCATTGTGTTTATTGACGACATCTTGGTATACTCACAAACGAAAGAAGATCACGAGCAACATCTGAAGCTTGTCCTCGAACTACTACAAAAAGAGAAGCTTTATGCAAAATTCTCTAAATGCGAATTTTGGATACGAGAGGTTCAATTCCTTGGTCATGTGATAAATGACAAGGGAATTCATGTAGACCCATCCAAAATTGAGGCAATCAACAACTGGGAAGCACCGAAAACCCCAACGGAAGTACGACAATTTCTTGGTCTAGCTGGCTATTACAGGCGATTCATCGCAAACTTTTCAAAGATAGCTCAGCCACTTACCACATTAACTCAAAAAGACAAGAAATTTGAGTGGAATGAGAAACAAGAGAAGGCATTCCAAATATTGAAACTGAAACTGAGCAGCGCACCCATACTATCCCTACCTGAAGGAGTAGACAACTTTGTTGTTTACTGTGATGCTTCGCATCAGGGATTGGGTTGCGTACTGATGCAAAACGAAAAGGTCATTGCTTATGCATCACGACAACTAAAAGTGCATGAGAAAAACTATACGACTCATGATTTGGAATTGGGAGCCGTTGTTTTTGCACTGAAGATCTGGAGACACTACCTATACGGTACAAAGTGTACGATCTTCACTGATCATAAGAGCCTACAACATATATTCGACCAAAAAGAACTTAACATGAGACAACGACGTTGGGTCGAGTTACTTAACGATTACGACTGTGAAATAAAGTATCACCCGGGTAAAGCTAACGTAGTAGCAGATGCCCTGAGTCGTAAGGAACGAATCAAACCTCGAAGAGTTCGAGCTTTGGGATTGACAATCCATTCGAATCTCATTACTCAAATTCGTGAAGCTCAAGAACTTGCTTTCACTCCCGAACGTCTTAAGGATGAATCCTTGAAGGGAATGGAAAAACAACTCGAGAAAAAGGACAACGGGGTGTTGTACTTCATGAACCGAATTTGGGTACCATGCGTAGATGAGTTACGCAAGCTGATTTTGGATGAGGCGCACAAGTCCAATTACTCGATACATCCTGGTGCGGACAAGATGTACCAGGACTTGAAAGGCTTCTACTGGTGGCCTGGAATGAAACGTGACATTGCCACCTACGTTAGCAAATGCTTAACTTGCTCGAAGGTAAAAGTGGAATACCAAAAGCCGTCTGGGCTTTTGCAACAGCCTGAGTTGCCCAAATGGAAATGGGAGCAAATAACAATGGACTTCATTACGAAGTTACCTAGAACGGCATCGGGAGCAAATGCCATATGGGTGATTGTCGATCGATTGACGAAATCAGCCCACTTCCTCGCTATTAAGGAAACGGATGGAATGGAGAAACTAGCTAAAATCTATATTAAAGAGATTGTTTCTCGGCATGGTGTGCCACTATCCATCATCTCTGATAGAGATGCACGATTCACTTCTCGCTTTTGGCAAACATTACAACAGGCAATGGGTACTCGACTTGATATGAGTACTGCCTATCACCCGCAGACTGACGGCCAAAGTGAGCGAACTATACAGACGCTCGAAGACTTGTTGCGAGCATGTGTGATAGACTTTGGAGGTAACTGGGATACTCACCTACCTTTAGCTGAATTCTCTTACAACAATAGTTATCACACGAGTATACAGATGGCACCATTTGAGGCGTTATATGGACGCAAGTGCCGATCACCACTCTATTGGGCAGAGTTGGACGACAGACAACTATCTGGACCCGAACTTGTCCAGGAAACCACTGACAAAATAACTCAAGTATTGAGCCGACTGAAAGCGGCACGAGATCGACAAAAGAGTTACGCTGATAACCGCCGTAAACCTCTTGAGTTTCAAGTAGGAGACAAGGTCCTACTCAAAGTATCTCCCTGGAAAGGAGTAGCACGATATGGAAAACGAGGAAAGCTGAACCCACGATACATCGGACCGTTTGAAATCCTTGCTAGGGTTGGTCCTGTCGCTTATAAGCTCAAACTACCACAAGAGCTTAGTAGCATACACGATACTTTCCACGTAAGCAACCTCAAAAAGTGTCTTTCTGACGAAACACTTATCCTTCCTCCTGACGAAGTCTTCATTGACTCAAAACTTAACTTTGTGGAGGAACCTGTTGAAGTTATGGATTCTAAAACTCAGAAACTTCGACACAAACGAATCAAACTGGTTAAAGTTCGTTGGAACTCGAAACATGGCCCAGAGTTTACCTGGGAACGAGAGGATGAAATACAAAAGAAATACCCCAACCTATTTGAGAGCGTGACCGAGACTCACGGCTCAACTTAAATCTCGGGACGAGATTTCACTAACGGGGGGAGAATGTGACACTCCTCCAAATTAGGTATATAATTATACTTAAATTTCATGCATTTCTTACGCTAATTCCCTGCAATTGTTTTAAACTAAACTTATGATGTGATGTCAGTCTAGCGAGCCCTAAACAATAATACTAAAAGTATTACATGATACGTAGTTATTTAAAAATTACGTACGAACGTATCGGAACGAAGCCGACAAATAAATAACAAAAGTTTCGTGACACAAAAATAATTAATAATGAAATTATTAATTACGAGTACTTATATATCTATAACGAATAGACAAAAAGGGTTTAAATATACGTTTAACATAAAACGTATTATAACACGAACAGAAACAATTCTAAAACGCGCGTACGACGTCGAATCATAAAAATACAAATTTTCTCGTTCGTTTGGAAGAAGTTAGAACATTTCTTCAAAATATGAAATCCTAAATTTACTGAAAATTGGCGCTCAATTGTACGTGCGCAGTAAAATGTACAAAAATGTACAACTATCAAAAATAATGATAATCTCATTATTCTGAAAACATATTACGAACCAGGAAAGCATCTACAAAATAAAAATATAAAATGTTAAATTTTATATTGCTATAATTATACCAGTACACGAAATTAACGGGCTAAAAACTACCAATATAGCACACCTCAAAATATCTGGCGACATAGTGAAGTACCCTCCATACTCCCGTTTGAAATCTTTAACACCAATAATACAACTCACCTAAAATTTTGATCTGTAAAATCTCACACACAACACTTCACTGGTTTTATTTCTTCTGGTTTGGTTTGTGCGTACTGGAGAAGAGGAAACAACAAGCAGAAGCAGGAAGACAACAACACCATTTCATCTTCTTCATTTTCTTAAACATCATCACCACATCAAACTCACAAACAAAATGATCACATAATTATCTTCATCATCTCCGTTCGTAATCATCATCAACATCTCAGAATCATCATCATCTTCTTCCTAACATCATTGTGAGGATTTTATCTATTTTTCTTTATTTATACAAATTCTTCAAATTATGATTTATGTTGATGATTATTGTTATAAACTTGTTAAAACATGTTACTAAGTGATTATACAACCTATTGTGATGTTTGATCATGTTAAAAACAAAGCTAAAATCAAAACCGTACGAAATTGTTGTAACAGAGAACGAACCAGAACCTGCAAAACCATTGAATCCGGCGGATTCAAGTGAATCCGGCGGATTCCCAGCTGAAACAATGGTGAATACGGCGTATTCCATCGAATACGGCGTATTCCCCATTTAAAACTCTTGAATACGGCGTATTCCTCTGAATACGGCGTATTCCCATTTTCAAACAAGTCGAATACGGCGTATTCCTACGAATACGGCGTATTCCCCATTTATAACTCGAACACTTTGAACAACCCAGATGAATCCGACGTATTCACGGGAATACGGCGGATTCCCAAATTTTGAAACTTCGAATACGGCGTATTCAGTTAAATACGGCGTATTCCCACCTACGACCCGCACACAAACCTTCGGCTAAAACGATGAACGAGTAAAAGACACACTAGATCCGACGGATCATCGGTGAATCCGGTGGATCCTTTTAAACTCGAATGAATACGGCGTATTCACCAGAATACGGCGTATTCCCCTATTTTCGAATGAATACGGCGTATTCATCAGAATACGGCGTATTCCCCTGATTTGGCCCGAATCCGGCGTATTCACCAGAATACGACGTATTCACCCTTTTTGGTCCAGTCACTGACTTTTGCATTGTAATATAATGTACAAACAATTAATGGTACAGAATGCTACGACATGGGACTTAGAACTAGACGAACATATTATTGAGACATGATACTTCGGACAATTAAAACGCAACAAAACTTAATACGATAACAAATATATATATATATATATTAACGGACAATATATATATAACGACATATTATGGGAATGATTTGAATTATCTAGTACAAACTATACGACAAACGTAAACGACAACCAAGTTTTATTCGCGACAATTAACAAACGACATATGTGAACAAACATAACTTGGGAAAAACATTATTTATTTCCAACAACAAACATCAACGACTTACGCAAACTTAAGAAATTGATAATTTCTTCAAACGAATAAACTATTAACATAAGTAAACAAAGTACTTATAGTTAATACATTGTTGTGTATAGGTTGACTACGTTTGGGCTTCGTTATCTTATCTCGCTAGCATTCACATCCGAGCACTCACAGTGAGTTCACAAACCCCTTTTTA
The DNA here is from genome assembly GCA_949592205.1 of Helichrysum umbraculigerum. NCBI lineage: Eukaryota > Viridiplantae > Streptophyta > Magnoliopsida > Asterales > Asteraceae > Helichrysum > Helichrysum umbraculigerum. Next base: position 27,758,747 of record CATIUR010000004.1, on the reverse strand, counting down.
ATGTTTTAATGTTTTAAAACCTCGGGGTGGAAAACATAGAAATCGTATGTATATTTGCATGCGACAACTGTTGGAATACTTGATGTATTTACTTAAACTATTGATGAAATGAGATTTCATGTTGTGACTGATTAAATACTGTACGTATTTGCTTAAACTGTTTATGAAGGGGTACTTCATACTTGAACTGTTTGTGAAAGGGTATTTCACACAACTATTTGAACTATGCTTTATGAAATGTTTTTCATAACTATTTTGGGAATTTAGGCAACGAATCTTGGTACAGATCTAGACTGAACGATGTAGTGCATAAAAGACCTTATGGCTACAGACTATAACCATTAGCTAGGTGACTCTAGCCACTGAGTATACGGATAGTACTATCGCCGTGACGACCCTCCTACGGATTTGGGAGCGTATACTTAAATGTCCTACTTGGCACAACAACAACAGATTAGGGTCGTGGTTTGGTTATAGGGTTAGATCGGGTTACCTTACTTGACAGGTTTAGCTCACCTTTCAAGGGATCACCGTCTAAATATTCCCACTAAACTATTGATTAGGAAAGGATTTCCTACGTACACTGATTTGGAAATGTTAATCTTTATTTAGGTTAACTTGTGTTTCCTACTACAACTACAACTGATTTGGGAAATGTTATTTGTTAATAACTTGTGTTTCCTGCTTGACAAACAACACTTATTTGGAAATGTTATTCTTAAATGATTAACCTGTGTTTCCTGCATAACAAACAAACTTGTGAATTCACTCAACAATTTTGTTGACGTTTTACTCTATGTTTTTCAGGGAATTAGCAGCGTAAGTAAGATCTGCATGCATATCAGGACGGACTACCCTGGACTTGTTAGGATGCCACTACTTTTGGGACACATGGATTTCCTCTGTATAACTGCAACTACTGCAGTCATACCTATGAAATCTACTTTTGATATTATGTATTTTATGAAATACTGATTTCAACTACTACTATTACTGTTACCACTTTTCAAGTGGTAATCTTTTGTAAAACTTTAACTAATGGCATCTTAATCTATTTCGTTCTGCGATAATCATATGCTCTGAGTATGTATGTAACTGTTGGTTGGTTTACTGCTCGCACCCCTGCCACGTCACTAAGCTTCCGCAAACCACTCTACGTAATTGTAATTACCGTTTGGCGGGGTGTGACAATTTCAAAACACACGCCCGCTCATTTCGCAATGTCTAGTAACACAGAACACAAATATACATATATGTATGTATAAACAATTAAACATGAGACAAAACACATAACTGTAAAGGTAAGCTGTAAGCACCAATTAAAAGGGACTGATTCATATACAAACACAACATCAGCAGCACCAGAAGAGAACTTAATATCAGATCACTACAACAATAATTAGGTACCAATCGATCTGTAACTACATAATATAATAGTCAATATCCCACATTAACCTTATTTGTGCATAGTAAAATCAAAGGCATAAACATTGTGAAATTAAGTGCTAAAATAAATTGTAGACATAGTACACCAGCTATTCGTATAGAGATTTAAATCTTTAACTGGGAAACTTAAAAGTTAAATGAGTGATAAATTCATGACGGCCAGGGAGGAGGAAGAAAGATTTTACAACAATCATAAATTATTTATTCGATCCCGTAACCCCGTTGACCACAAGGAAAACAGTAACACAGGTAGAGTAAAAGAGGAGAAAGTGGATGCACAAACTTATAGTTCTCAATATAACGATTTGGGATGATTTTACGATTCACATATACCAAAATCATCAATTTCAAGCCTAATTCATCCGGATCAATAGTGCAGAGGGTTTCTCAGTGAAAGGTTACACCGGTTGTTTGTATCTAATTTTCAAAGTCAGGATGGAATTTGTTTTTGAGTCAATCTAAGTCTAACGGCTGAGAGAAGGTGACTCGTCACCATTTCTCTCTCAGTTATCATAATAATAGATATAGATATATAATGTTATCTGTACACTCATAATATAAGATACAACAGGACACAGATAATTATGTGAACCAACCTATACAATCACTTAGATAACTGTGAACCTACAAACCAATTAAAATATAGACAACATCCAATTATATAACGTGTACTTTCCATCAAACCTATACTGTCGGCCAATTCTCTCTATAGCAAGTAGAAGTGACACGATTGATGGGTAGGGTAACAAATCAAGACAGAAATGGTAGAAACAGGTCATTTATAATAATACAGATAAAAATGGACTGGGTCAAGATGGGTTAGCCGATAAGTACCTTTTATCTGTTTTATAAAACAAATATGACATATATTACAGTAATATAAATCCAAAATTTTGGAATGTATACAAAAGAGTTTTGTTAAGACAGCCCTAACGGTTGTCTGTTCAAACAATTTACGTGTTAGAATGATGGTATGTTAACCACCAACCATCAAAATCTCAAATCTGTAACCATAAAAGTTAAATCCTATAAAACCTATAAGAAATTCTTATTGACAGCCGTCGGAAGCTTTCAACCAGTTTAACGCATTTGTATTGTTCACCTTTTAGCTGAAAAACCTATTTTTGACCCATTTGACCTGTATGGTATAAAACACAATCCAAATTGACATATTTATAAGTAGATGAGTTGATATTGCCACCTCTGATTGCAAAAAGATAGCTAAAAATCTGACTAAAAGCACCATTGAAGGATTATTACCGTAACTGGAAACAGACTACAAAAACAACAAGCAAGGCACATCCATTTGCCAATTCTTCAGGTTCTTTTCAATAAATAATATAAGCTTTTACAAGCAGAACACACTCAAACGAGGTTTTTATGCATTACTAACTAACGAAAGGCATCATGAGTTAATCAAATAAGAGGCGAGAGGTCTAAGCATTTTAAGATCTATCAATCATCTCAAACAGTTATGGTACAAAACTTACTCAAATATGAATCAACGACTCGATATCAGTTATTCAAATTCAACTCAGTTAGAATATCGACTTTTTCCGAATACTAAACACCCCTAACCAAATGAACGCAAGAAGACTAAAAGAACTATCATTGATACCGATAACCATATATAGACTTCATATTAATGTAAAATATGGAGACGTGTATGGTGATAGAAGCTGGCATAACATACCTTCAGCAAGATGATTTCAGCTTCTATCATAGTGTATCGTTCAGAAAGCATCATCAGCTCATTAATCATTTGCAGTTCCCGTTCATGCGAAGCCTGCCATGTGTACGTACATGATACATAAAATACAAAATATAAAAATGAATATACGTATCTGTATTAGACTGAATGAAGTAAGTCTTACCTGCTTCAGCAACCTCGGATCGCTATTGGATCGCATCCACTGCTGTCTCCTTGGTCGTCGCACATACTGTGAAGACATGATTATTGAATTATTTACTTGTTTTTATTAATTCATACAATGATGGCTGAAAGAAAAGAGCGAGTGTTACCCGACGCAATCTTGGATCTCTATTAGATGCCACCCCCAGCACTCTTTGTGGTCGTAGGTCACCCTGAGAAGACGTGATTATTGCACTAACTACTTGTTTTTTTTTTTTATTATTTAATTAAAAAATGGCTAAAAGTAAAGAGTGAGGATACCAGATGTGGAGAGGGATTGTGATAGTTGGTACATAAGCTAAAAAAAAAAAAAAGTAACATCCCAATACCGCCTTCCGCGGGTTAGGGCACAATACCGTCTAAGACAGTCTATGGGGGAGGTTAGATGTAGACAGCCTTACCCCTACCAAAGGTAGAGAGGCTGCTTCCATTTCTACCTAAAGGTAGAAAGGACCTCCGGCCTTTTTGCAGGGGATGGGATTCGAACCCCTGACCTCTTGTTCAGAGGCAAGGGACTCAGCCACTAATCCAACCCTGCTGCTTTTATAGTTGGTACATAAGCTCTCTTGCTTAAATCCCATGACATCTACAGTACAAAAGCTCACCACACAGTCGACAAGCACCTGGAGACATCAATCCACGTTTTGTGAAATATTACAATTGCTATACTTTTCATATTTTTCAAAATTCATCAAAACAGAGATGATTAACTGGTGAACTAACCAAGAATTCTACTTCTAGTTTACATGTTTGACAGGGTTCAACTAATCTTATTACTTTAATCTGCCTTTAGTGACTCGTGTAATTTTAATTATATGATTATATTATTCATATTGTCTACTTCAGAATATACTTCAAAGCATTGGATCAGTAAGATTGAGCTACACACACATATAAAAGGCTATTTTCAAATAACACTATTATATTCAAGCGCATAAGATCCATTACTATATCACCAGTTCTTTATTGTATAATGTGCCCAAACAAAATACTATATGACACAATCACCAAGAAATAAGGGAGATCAACCTAGTATGTTAAACACTGAGTAACTCTAACTAACACATTGAGGTACATAAATTGTTTTCTAGGAAAAAATTAGTATACACAAGTTACAGGCATACTAAAGTGATTAGTGAGAAAGGTTCATGTATATAGTTGGTTAACAATGCTAACATAAAGGTGACCATCCTCGAAAGTAGTATGTGTGTGTGATTTAGAGGATATCAAATACCTTACATTAACAGGCGCTTGTATAACGGATGTGATAACCATGTGTTATGTTTGCTCTCAATAACATAAACATAAAATATATACAGAGGATATCAAATACCTTACATTAACAGGCGCTTGTATAACGGATGTGATAACCATGTGTTATGTTTGCTCTCAGTAGTAGGTGTAGTAGGTGTAGTAGGTGTAGTAGGTGTAGTAGTAGTAGTAGTAGTAGTAGGTGTGTGTATGTGTGATTTAGAGGATATCAAATACCTTACATTAACAGGCGCTTGTATAACGGATGTGATAACCATGTGTTATGTTTGCTCTCAATAACATAAACATAAAAATATATACAGAGGATATCAAATACCTTACATTAACAGGCGCTTGTATAACGGATGTGATAACCATGTGTTATGTTTGCTCTCAATAACATAAACATAAAATACACACACACACACACACACATTCTGCACTCAGCTCTAATCCAAACAGAGCCTGATTACAAAAAGTGAGAAGACACTTCTAAAGCAATACAAACGCATCCCTTTAACAACATCATTTCCAAAATATTAACAGGAAGCTGTTACTTTTATAATAAAAGCATTGCAATACATGAAGTAAATCTCAATTTGGGTTTTTTAATCCTTGTTAATATGGAGATTAAGAAAATTAAGTTTTTTATGCAAAAAAATATTGGAAGGTATTTTTTTAGCTTTTTTAGGGTTTGGGAGACAGCATAGATCTCAAACATAGTTCAATTATTCTATCAGAAATGTGGATCTTTATAAGTTAGTTGAAAACAAAAGATAATAGCAATTAAGAATGCGAAGCGAGGTAACAATTAAGGTAAAGATATAAACCAACGCATTAAAGGGAACAGGGATTAACATTTGCGCAACATTAGTAGGCAGAATGGAAGATCTTAAAATCAAATACCATAAACAAAAAACTTTGAACAGTTTTGCAAGGGGGTCGAAGTTAAGAAAGAACGACACATATAATGATGATAAAAGCAGTTTAGATGCCTTAATTAACAGCACCATTTACACCCGGCATTATATCAAACCAGCATACATTGTTCCAAAAATCAATCATTTAAGCATCTATAAGGAAAAAATTACAAAGAACCGTAGAAATGATAGGGATAACAGATATCGATTACCTTAAGAACCTTTCTTCTAAAAACCAGCCGCAGAACAACAGAACGTATTAAGAACAGCAAGCTAATTATGTACACAGATGAATAACCCTAGAATCATGTATGTTGGGCCGACGAATCAATGCCACAACAAATTCTAATGTGGGCCGCGTTCAGAAAGTGGATCCAAATAGAGGCTTAAGACATGGTCAACAATTATAGGATATTATTACATTTCAGTCTACAAAATGCTTCTATTCTAGTAAATTAACTGCAAAATATTTTCAAAAAGCATCCATTCAAGAATCCAACCACAGTACCTAGATACAATTTCAATTATAAGAAGATATTATCACTGTATCTTAAATCAGAAATCTTACATCCCATTAAAGAGAAATAGTCCACCCTTTGACTTCTGAGCATCGGGTCATCTCTTAACTACAAAATTACCATATGAAGGATTTCATTTGTGTATTAAAACTGCTAATTACATTGAACTGTATAAAGATCTCAGTGTTAAAACATCTCAAGATGTAAATAAAAAAATCCATGTCATGTTTCATATTGGTAACAGGTAATTACCGAGTGTTCTCTACTAAAATTACAGATGGGCATATATCATGTCAATAATCGAAATCAAGTCCCAGAAAAGGAAACGACAAGACATGGTAAATCACTGAATTCTATATAAGAAAGGGAATGAAACTTGTGGAAACCGTAAACTGTGTTAGCATATGCTTCCTTTTCTATTTGATTATGATATACTACATAAACTATACCATCCGATTACATTATGATGTACAGCGCCTATAAGTCGATTATAGTTGTCACCTATGTCAAACCAGGACTCCCAATGCACTCAAACATAAATCTTCAAGTAAAATTCCTTCTCGTTGAAGATTTTCATATACAACTTATCAGTTTTCCTAATTTTCATAACATGGTTAAATTGGTAACTGGTCCAAATATTTCAAAAATCTTAGACAGGGGATTAGTGGTAATATGTTTGAACTCATAATCATATTTATAATTCACAATATCATCAAGATCAAGTAAACTAAACAGATTAATCATTTAAAATCGTACACACGGAATACTGTCTTCACACATATTTGAAAAAAAAATCAAGATTTCAATATATGATTCTTACTAGACACAGAATGGAAACAAGATAGAAACGAAAATTATAAATTACACATTTTTATAAAGCATCTATCAACAAGAAATCAAGAATTATGCTAATTTATGGGAAAAACTTACCATATATTTGAAAACCATTGCATCTTTTCAATCTTTAACATAAACCCTAAAAAGGGGAATCCTTTAAACTCATGCTCATGGAAAATGCCAGTGACTGAAGAATGTGTCAACAAAATCAAGAACGTAAATTAGTAAAGATAGAGTAAGGTTCAAATGAGTACACCAATTTTGAGTGAGAATGAGGGAACCAACAGATTTCTGCCATGTGTCACTTTATTCTCTCTCCTCCACACTTTATTCTCTCTCCTCCACATTTTTAAAAATTAAATATCTCACAAACGGTAAGTCGAAAAATCATGAAAATTGCACCATAAAATTCAGCGTTTTCTCCTCTTCGATTTGCCGTCCCTCAAGGCATACTTTTGACAACTTTTTGTTTCTCATTTTTTGGTGGGTTTCACAGATTAGTAACACATGTGTTAGTGATTAGTTGTACATTTAATTTGTGGTTAAGGTTAGGGTTTAGGGTTAGGTTTAGGGTTTAGTAGGGTTTATGGTTTAGGGTTTATAAGGGTTTAGGGTTTAGAAGGGGTTCAAGGTTTAGGGTTTAGAATGATTTAGGGTTTAGCGTTTTGTAAAGCGTTTAGGGTTTAGGGTTTGGGGTTTAGGGGTTAGGGTTTAGGGTTTGAGGTTTGGGGTTTCGGGGAGAAACCCCAAACCTCAAACCCTAAACCCTAAACCCTAACCCCTAAACCCCAAACCCTAAACCCTAAACGCAACACTTTAACACATGTGTTAGTAAATGTGAAACCCACCAAAAAATGAGAAAAAAAAAAACTTTTCGAAAGTATGTCTTGAGGGACGGCAAATCGAAGAGGAGAAAACGACGAATTTAATGGTGCAATTTTCATAATTTTCCGATTTGTCGTTTGTGAGATAATTGATGTTGGGGGTAAATGGGTTTTGTACATGTGGAACATTCTCTTTGTACACATGGCTTGATATCATTGGTTCCCTCATTCTCACACAAATTCCTATTCTCATTTGAACCCTACCCAGTAAAGATAATAACTTTGGTACAACACACCATATTATCAACAAGAATCGTATACTAATTGAAAGGATGATGAACTCACCATAAACAGCTAAAAGGGTTTGCCATGAAAGGATGATGAACTCACCATAAACATCCATAGTTTATGCTTATCAGCTTATTTGCGTTCAAAAACACAATAATCTTCTCCAAAATAAGCCCATTTAAACACCTTAAATGAAGCTTATTAGCTTATGAAATAAGCATAAGTAAATAAGCACATCAAATAAACTTCCCAAACACCCTCTTAGACTTTAAAAAGTTCAATAAACGGACATGTTAGCACTTCATCATTCTCAATTGTAGTGGATTGAACTTTTTAAAAATTCATTAGATTGATACATCTACGTACTACTATCATTTATTATTTAATTCATATTTAAAGAAAGATTATTTAATTGATATTTATATTTATATGTATATAAATAGAATTCTCTTTTAATTATATATAAAAGATGCATCACAAGCTTCGAAATGACTTGTTCGAACATATTTGGGAACGGTTTTTATTAGAAAGTAATCAAGATGGGTGGTGATTTATTCACCACCACTTTTTTACCATACACTACCAAAATCATATTTTGGATATTTTTGCCCTTGAAGTTGTGAAGGAGTGTTTGAAAATTTTAAGTTGCAAATAGTAGAAGGATCTAAAGATATATATTAGTGGTGTATGATAAAAAATTGGTAGCGTACAAATCACCACCCAATCAAGATTGTTATAAAATTGTTTGTATGATTTATGTCTATATATTATGTCAAGTAATTTCAATGGACTTGTAGATTACCAATTACTTTGAATACATATCTGTGTTTTCGAACAAATGCATTCTTATTTGTTTATTAATTATTATTTGTATACTCTAATTGTATGCAAGTTAAACATAGAATCTATTAGATATAAATAGTGGAAGCATACAAAGTAATAAATAAGAGATAATATTAGTGGGGAATAAAAAATGGACTTTAATATAAGGGTAAATATATTTTGTCGGCATCGTACCTTCCATGTTTGTTCCGAGTTAAGCAACCTACCCCTAAAACTCCCAATGTATGCAACAAACCGGTGTTTTATGTGCTACAATCTTTGCAAACTATGTTTTTACCTGTTACAACCTACACAATGATGACGTGGCAACCACATCATGTGGCCTAAAAAATGACACGTAAGTAATTTTACCGGTTCTCCCGGTAACCGGTTACCATATTGCCGATATCGATACAACATTAACAAATTTACTGCAGACAATGGGAGTTTTAATGGTATGTTGCTTAACTCGGAACAAACAGCGGGGGTACGATGCCGAAAAAATATATTTACCCTTAATATAAATTGAACCCACTTCGGTACGCATTAATACGGGGTGGTAGCAATTCCCATCTTCTTTTGTGCGTTGCAATAGGTGGCAGGCCACAATGAGTTACACACATGCTAGCGTATCATTTTAATCTCTATCCGACAGAGCCACGCAAGACGATTGTAGATGCTATTAACCTTGGATTGTACACATGGATTTGTAAACAAATATTAGTGTGACGGTTGTGAAAAAAAAACGTAACTATATTCGGTTTTAACAAGAAATGGAAAAAACTTAAAGAAAGTTAAAGGTAGAGACAAACCTAGAATAGAAATTTACATTGGTCTACTTTTGTTTAGACAAAAGTAAATAAAAATCAAAAGTTTTGCATCGGATTGAGTCGGGTCCGGTAAGAAGATAGTCCTAACATTTTCATTAGCTTATCTCAATTGAAATTGAGAAGGCAAGGAAACAACTAATATTGTCCTAACTTAATAATAATAACATTCATACTAAACATTCAAAGTAATTACTCCGTACTAAAATGTGCTTATTTTTTGACATTCTCAATTTAGGTTGTTTTTAGTTGAAATGACTTTATAGAATAACAAAACAAAAGATTTATTTTCGCCAACATAACAAGTATAGGTAACATAACAAGTACGTACTATAGCTGCTAACTATAGCCCATAGGATAATGGTTAAATTGTCCATTCTTAATTATTTAAATTCACTTAAATAATAATGAACTTGTGACACCCAGTCAAAAATGACCCAAATTTCAGTACAAATTTAAACTTTAATTACAAAGTATTATATAACCCAAAACGATTATATAATAATCACACATACACAAGTCTGGTTGAACGCAGAAACCCAAAATAGAATTTGGTGAAAAACATTTTAAACAAAGTATTATTATTGAGAATAATAACTACGTACTCCCAAAATTATTTAAATATATTTTAGATACAGAAAACTATCCGTATATTTTGAGCTAAACTAAGATATATTTATATATCTCATTGAAAGTATTTTTATAGAATGTTTCAATTAAAAACGTATACGAAATAATATTTAGAAAATTCCATTTTAAAATATTATACTACATTACGATCGGGTACACGAACATGGGTCGAATAATACTACCTACCTCAATAATGGAGGCCGGTTATAACAACCGACCTCAATTATTTGTCACACACACGCACACACAATTCTCAAACTCTCGGTCTCTCCCTCCCTCTCGATTCTTCATCAAACAACAACAATCAACCATAACAATTCAAGAATCATCATCATATTTGAGTTCATCATCACCACCGATCATCATCTTCATCATCTCGTTCATCATCATCACCTCACGGCTCCAATTTCTACTTTGTAAGGAAACTTTGAACTTTTCTTTGATTTCGAGTTTAATATACTTATATTATCATGTATTAACATTCCAATAAGTAGATTACGTTCAAAAATGGATTTGAAATGGGTTTTGTAAGTAATCTGCATGAAACAGAGCCTGAAACATGCCATGATCCGGCGGATCAAGGCATGATCCGGCGGATCACCTTAAAACTGCATTTTTCATGATCCGGTCATGATCCGGCGGATCAAGTCCATGATCCGGCGGATCACCTCCAATTCAGCAGACCATATTTTTTGAGATTTGTAGATCTCTGAGTCGCGGTCGTTTGGGCAGCTTGATCGCCTAAATCCGAGTTCGTATGAGGGAGTTATGGCCAAAACGGTGCGGCCTCGCCGAATTAGTTTAATGACGAACTTTCTTTTTATAACTAAGTATTGGTTTTATACGTTCACGAATAATTATAAACAATACAAAACACAATCATACGAGCTATCTAAATACGAAACAAACATTATTATACTTTTGTGATATAATCTCGAGTCGCTACCAACGGGCCGTAAACTTTTACAAACTACAAACTTAATTGGATTTCGAAAATGCAAACATAATACTAGTCGAATACGTTGGACATAATTAACCAAACGAACAAGTATACAAATGAATTACTACGCGTACACTTACAAATATACATAATCTTGCGTGTTTAGGACATTAGGAGATTACTGTTGGTATACGCGCGCACGTTAGGATTGCTTGCTATTCAGGTGAGTCTCACGGCCCCTTTTTACTGTTTTACTGTTTTGGGGAGATGCATTACTTGTTTTACTCGAACACATGTACTTACTTACTTGATTTACTGGTATATCGATTGCATGGGTTTTACTTAATCCAATGAAGTCCCTTTAATCATAGTTGTTAGTTATGGACTTAAGCGCGAGTTTTAGTATATGGATCCATATGGGACTGACAATCCCCACCTGGGGTGGTAGCGCCACCACGAACAGTACTCGTATAAACAGGTGTTTTCTACTCATTTCATATGAATGTTTTTGGATTAGCATTCACGAGGGCAATTACTTACTTACTGTTAAGCTTCAACTATGGTGTTCATGGCAATGTATACGAAAACTATTGCAACTGTGCAATACTTACTTACTTTTACAAACTGATGTGTTCAAAACTGTTACTTACTATAAACCTGTGAGATTCACCAACCGTTTGGTTGACCTTTTTAGTAATGCATTCTCAGGTACACAGCAACAGTAGGGTTGCTCAGTAAGGATGGCCGCAGGATATGCTAAGATAGTACGAGTCGCATGCATACACCTTTACTAAGATTTTACTTGCATTATCTTTTGTACTTTGGTTATGTATTTAAAATCTTCAGAATCATTTTGCGAACTCGCTAATGATGTATACTTATGACTTAAAACCTTGTACTACTTTTGGTAATGAATGTATTTTTCTAAAACGTCTCAGTTAGAGTCGTTTACTATTAATCTTGGTGTTTGATATTTGATTAGTGGCACCCAAAAATTGCTTCCGCAAAGCATTAAATTTGGGGGTGTCACAGATTGGTATCAGAGCCTAAGGTTATAGTGAACTAGGTTGCATTTAGTGGGCCTAGACTATGACCGTTAGGCAGTATTCCTCACTAGATATAACTGGTTCAGAGACTTCATCATACGAATTTAATTTAACATAGCCTGATCAACTATGTACAATTAAATGAAGATGATGTAAGATCTAAAAGGGGTTGTGTTGAACATGAATGCACTAGTCGACTCTGACCACGAGAGAACCGTGACTTGTACTTGTTTTGCGCTAGATACAACTAGGTGGATAATATGTATGTATACATGGGTTATACATATATGATTAGGCCTAGTGATATCCTCAGATACTTGGTAACGAACTTATTGTTCATATGCGCCTTAGGAACTGGCCTATGGTATGTTGATCGAGTCAGGAAGATAGTCACGGGATGTGCCCTGGCTTAGAGGGTCATCTCTTCGAAATAGACTTACCCTAGGTAGAGATTAAGAACTTCGACACCTTATTCTGCACAAACTGGTCATCAGAGGACCATCCTTCGCTCACCCATCAGTGTTAACATTCGAATCCAGTATTTCTCTAAATACAAAATTTTTTTCCTACCCCCTATCACATTCCGCATAACTGCTAATATCCGTTCGGATGTAACATCCCTTTTACTTTTGTAAACCTTAATCCTCGTAATCATTTGAACTCGCAAGTTAGATGATTACAACTCCTGTTATTCTACACTATTGATTGTCACTTGTGTTGTGGTATATTATCGTTATATATACAACTACGATGATCATATTCTTATACGAAACTCTGACATGTCCCTTATCTTCATTGAAGGAACATGCCTCCACGACTCCAAAAGTTCACTCAAGCTCAGGTCGATCGACTAGTTGCTGACGCACTACTTGTCGAGCGACGACGATCTGAAAGTGCTGAAACCCCACCAAATACCACTGTAGTAAAACCTTGCACCTATAAAGACTTCCTTAGCTGCAAACCTCTGAACTTCAATGGCACTGAAGGTGCCATTGGGTTGTTGCGATGGCTGGAAAAGACAGAGGCAGTCTTTCGCATCTGCAGCTGCTCTGAGGACTGTAAGGTCAAGTTCTCCACCTATACTTTTATGGACGATGCTCTGACATGGTGGAACACTTATGCTGACACCGTGGGCCAAGACATTGCTCTGGAAACTCCCTGGGATGAGCTGAAGAAAATGCTCAAGGATGAGTATTGTCCTAGAGATGAAATCCAACAGCTCGAGGCGGAATTCTAGAATCTCACCACTCAAGGGAATGACATTGCTGGCTACTCTTCTCGATTCAATCAGTTAGCACACATGTGCCCATCTATGGTTGATACGGAATCCAAGCGAATTGAGCGCTATCTCTGGGGACTTCCTCCACAAATTCAGGGGATGGTTACTTCATCAAACTCTCCCACATTTCATGGTACAGTACGTATAGAACACAAACTGATGGCACAAATGCTTCGTCAAGGAACCGCTGGCGACAAAAATACTGGAAACAGCTCGGGAGATAGCAAGAGGAAAGCCGATGGAAGCTCTGGAAATCAGAGCCAAACTAACAAGAAACCTGCAACTGCTCAGGCCAACACCTCTGAATCCGATGACAAGAAAGAGTATAAGGGAAGAAAGTCCTATTGCCCTAAGTGCAAGCTTCATCATGATGGTCTATGTCCTTGCACCAAATGCAAGCGATTTGGACATCTGACCAAGGACTGTAAAGTAACCACCACTGGTACCGACACCTCTGCACCCAAAACCTGCTATGAGTGCAATGGTACCGGGCATTTCAAGAGAGATTGCCCAAAACTAAAGGACAGAAACAACAACGCCGCAAAGGGCAGGTTCTGTGTACTTAATGCTGAAGGTAATCACCAGAACCCTAGACTTATTGACTTACTCAACACGGGTACGTTCACTCCCGAATAACCAAAACTGCATCTGCACTACTTACTTTGATAGGTTCCGTTACTGCATAGCATTTGATCTGTTTCCTTAGATTCTAAGTACAAAATAGAATAAGGAAATTAGCGAACTATTTTAAATAGCCAGTATGATATCAAGGAATTGCGTGTTAAACTTAGTGAACAAGCAACACAGTCTATACAAATTATCTATCAAAGTAGCATACTGAACACTCCGCAAACAATAACAGGTTGAAGGACGACCAACTCAGTGAGGAACATGTGCTGTTTCTTTATCTTCTTACCCTAGATAGCTACATAGTGACAACTGGGAACGTGTTGGAAGAGATGACACTCGAGGTAGAAACTGTGAAACAACCAATGGGATTGGTGATACATACGAATATGATTAGGCTATTATGGGATATAGGTATATATACATACATAGGCCTCGACTAAGCACTACTCACTAGGCTATTATATACTGAATGTATAGGAATAGGCCTTTACTCGATAATACTTTTGAGACCACCTACACCACTACAACCGACAAACATACCTACTTCAACGTCCTTTGATATGGAGATCGGGACGTTGTTTTCAATTACTACTGTCTACTAAATTCTACGTCTACAACGTACTCCATTTTCAACAATTTCAACATGCTTTTACCCCGAACTTTTTCATAAATTCTGTTTTTGAATAGATTTTGTTAGACAAGATTTCAAAACTTTGTCGCTGACAAAAAAAAAAAAAAATTCAACCGAACTATTTATCGACTAAAGTCTTCATCAGACTTCAAGGTTTTCAACCGACTTTCACTATCGAAATTTTCTGACAAATGTACTTTTAACAAACATGTTGCAAAGTTTCTCACGAAATGTTTTAAAGAATTTTCAAAACTTCAAAACCGTGCAAACTTACTTACTGTACACAACTTTATACAAAATTTCAAACCATGAATGGTCAACGAAATTACACAGTACACAATGACCTCCTTGCTGTTTATAAGAACAAAATCTACCAGGATCTAAATAGGGATGCGAGTATGGGTGCTCGCTAACAACCTAACTGCTTTCATACTACTTACTTGATAAACTTTACTTGCTACTTGATACTTGTTATGTTTTCCCTAGATTCTAAGTGCACAATAGGGTTAGGGGAAAATAACAATTTAGATCTATAGTCTCTATATATGAAACTAGTTTTAGCACAAATGTATAGGAATCACATATCCTACGCTGTAGTATACCGGAAAACATACCGGTTGACTTTTATATACTGGGTAACGTCCCGAGTAAAACAAATTTTTGGGTGACGACTCACATAAAACCGTATTTTGGGTAACATCCCGCATAAACCTAAAATGTGTTAAACCACTTCGTTTCTATATGAGACTGATAGAGTCTAAGGTAGACTACTAGTACAAAATGTAGCGGTATACCAGCAATTGGCTGAACAATCAACCTTGTCCTACCGATAAAACAATCAAGGATTTACTGTATTACTTTAGGCTACTAGTACACATTGTAGCTACCCCCTAGTGATTGACTGGACTGGTCATGTAGGCATAATGGTCAACACATCTCGAAACTTCATTTCGAATTCCTTAGTTGCCGGAAGGGCACTAGTTCAACAAGGGGAGATAGACAACTCTAGATAGGTTTTGTCAGACTTATGTAGATAACACGCGAACTATAACTTGAATACAACAATAAATACTACGAACAAATTTCGGGACGAAATTCTCCTAACAAGGGGAGAATGTGACACCCGGTCAAAAATGACCCAAATTTTAGTACAAATTTAAACTTTAATTACAAAGTATTATATAACCCAAAACGATTATATAATAATCACACATACACAAGTCTGGTTGAACGCAGAAACCCAAAATAGAATTTGGTGAAAAACATTTTAAACAAAGTATTATTATTGAGAATAATAACTACGTACTCCCAAAATTATTTAAATATATTTTAGATACAGAAAACTATCCGTGTATTTTGAGCTAAACTAAGATATATTTTTATATCTCATTGAAAGTATTTTTATAGAATGTTTCAATTAAAAACGTATACGAAATAATATTTAGAAAATTCCATTTTAAAATATTATACTACATTACGATCGGGTACACGAACATGGGTCGAATAATACTACCTACTTCAATCATGGAGGCCGGTTATAACAACCGACCTCAATTATTTGTCACACACACGCACACACAATTCTCAAACTCTCGGTCTCTCCCTCCCTCTCGATTCTTCATCAAACAACAACAATCAACCATAACAATTCAAGAATCATCATCATATTTGAGTTCATCATCACCACCGATCATCATCTTCATCATCTCGTTCATCATCATTGTAACACCCTCAAATTTCGGGTTGCGGAAGCGGTCGGGTAGGGTGTTACTAAATCAAATATCACAGCATAAGATACATAATGAACGACTCTAAATGAGACGTTTGAAAATAGTTATTACATTTCCCAAAATAAAATGTATACAAACTGTGAGTTCGCAAAATAATTTCAATACATAATTGTAATACAAAAGTTATGCAGATAAATCCCGTTGTTTGAAAATATGCGACTCGAGCTAGCATAATCTTATAGCAATCCTAATCCTGCTGGGCACCTGAGAACACATGCTAAAACGAGTCAGCTATAAAGCTGGTGAGTTCATAGGATTGTTAGTTGAAAACATAAAGTGTAAATCCTGTATGTTTTGAAAAGTAGTTCGAAATCCCTGTATTGTATTAAAGATGTAACACCAATGTGTGTACATTTCACTAGGTATTTCCTACCCTAAAAGTAGCTGTGTGTACCTAAGTACGTAAGGAATGAGGCATACCATGCCTAGATACCTATCAGGTATAGTGAGTCTACAATCGTGAGGCAATACATGCCTAGGTACTATCTGGTGTAAGTGAAATAAACCAATGCGAGGCAAAACCTGCCTGAGTATAGTACAAGTAAATGTATGACTACGTCATGTGATGTTGAGTAATAATCGGCATGCCTATCTGACATGTAGTGTTGCCTCCGGCAACGTAAATTAAGCCAACGATCTCGAGTATAAGCTCGCCGATCCGTTGATGAGTATGAGTAACCGTGCAGTCCCGTGGAACTACGATAGAGTATTTAATCAATTACTGAGCTAACGACCTCGCCTGAAATCTCACCGACCCGTTAACTGTTGTGGATCACGGGTATAAGCCCGTCCATCCGTGAGTGTATCGCTTTACCGCGAATACGTCCTTGTGCCCATGCAATACCGTGGCATCGTTTTGTGCCCACTTTACCATGGCATCGTTGTGTGTCCAATCTGGACATCGTCCGTATTGCTCGTAAGCAAAGTATGTAATCGAGCCGGCTGTACTACGACAAGCCCGACTGGTGAAATGTAGAGCCAGCTGTACTACGACAGACTAGCTAAGTAAACGAGAGCCAGCCGTACTACGACGCGCCTGACTTAAGTAGTTATGTTTGTATGTATGTATACCAATATGCATATGTAAATTGTAAAAGGCCCCAAGCGCTTGATATAGGGTACGAGTATATTTATATATACATATATATATAAGTTAAATCTACAAGCACAAGAAGTAGTGTATCATGCTACGCATGAAGTAATATATTGTATCTAAATATGTATGTACGATACTTATATATTAATTGTATCACGTTGGGCCTAGGTGTGGATAGTCATCACCTAGTTGGTTTATATTAGTATAAAGATCCTATACTAACGTTTGTCACTAATGTATACTCCTAGCCTTAGCCTAGCAAGTATATCTGAAGTCCTTGGTTGTTGTTTACTTGGGTACTATTCCAGTTAGAAGTCCTGGGCTGTATGAGCGGTTGTAGTCCCAAAAGGGAAACTAATCCTGTAAGAGTCTAGTCGTTGTCCAGTGTAGGTAGAACTAACCAGTTCTAGTATAAGTGATCGTATTGTCCCGTGACAATATGGTCAATGGATAGTGATAACTTAATCAAGTCATGTAGTGGTAATTGTTTTCCATCAATCTAACAGTGTACGGTTGTAACCTATCTTGGTTAAGTATTTATACTATCTCAAAACAGTATGGTGGGTGTAATTCCTAAGTATTACACATTCGTATTACATGGCAGTAATAAAGATAATTGTGAATTATAAAAGTTTATTTGTATAATTCGAAAACAGTTATTGAGCATGTGTTTCACCCCGAAAACAGTAAAACAGTTGAAGTAGTGGGGCTATGAAACTCTCCTGTTGAAGATATCAATCCCGCGCTACGCGTGTCGTCACAATAGTAACCTCCTAGTGTCCTAAACACGTGAGGTCATATGAGTAAGATACTAATCGGTTTAACTAAACGTGTCGTAAAAGTAAACTTCTATTGTTTAGTTTTAGAATTGTGTACGGTCCGTTTGTGGTAGTTTGTAATAATGATAATTCTCAATTAAATCATTATTAAAATCGTTTTGTTGTCTATTTTACAAAAATATAATTTTCGTACGTAAGTCATCGTTGTAAAAAGTGTAGTTGTTGTTACGCGAAATTCGAATCGTTGGACAAAAACTCATTTCGCATACCAAGTCAGTTCAGGTAGCTCGACTCGGCTCGAAGCTCGACTCGGCTCGCTACTCGATTCGGTTCGTATCTCTACTCGACTCGCAATCTCAGCTCGGTTTGTTACTCGGTTCTACTCGCAGTTAGGCTCGGTTCGCTGCTCGGTTCGACTCGCAGCTAGTCTCGGTTCCCTGCTCGGTTCGACTCGCATCTCGGCTCGGTTCGCTACTCGGCTCGGCTCGTTCGACGAGCTGAGATCTGGAAACTCAACTCGCCCGATGAGCTGTTCGCATTTTTGGTTTCAAAAACACATTTTTGAGTTGTTTTTGGACATAATCAGTTTATAAAATGTTTATACATGATAATATAAGTGATATAAAATCGAAACAAAGAAGGGAAACGAGTGATTTATTACAAATCGAAGGTGGAACCGAAAATGGTGAAATGGGGATGAAATCTTGATGATGTTGAATAAGAAGATGATGTTGTTGTTGTTTGTTGATCTTGTTGATGATGATGACGGCGGCGGTGGCGACCGGAGGTGGTGGCCGGCGGTGGTAACCAAGAGAGAGAGATAGAGATTTGAGAGAAAGATTGAAGAAAATGAAAAAGAAGAAGTGAGATGGAATGGGGAGGGGGATGGGGTTTTACTCAAACTCAGATCCCATTTTGGAGACTGTGGTCTCCATCCACAGTACAAAATGCCCGTGTTTTTGTACTCGATTAAAATGTAGATTTAATATTTTAAATCTATAATTTTGTAAATACTTTTAATAATAATATTTCACTTGAACTATAAAAATGTAATTATTTAAAGTTTAAAATTGGCGCGAAAATCGACCTTTTTGACCGGGTGTTACAATCATCACCTCACGGCTCCAATTTCTACTTTGTAAGGAAACTTTGAACTTTTCTTTGATTTCGAGTTTAATATACTTATATTATCATGTATTAACATTCCAATAAGTAGATTACGTTCAAAAATGGATTTGAAATGGGTTTTGTAAGTAATCTGCATGAAACAGAGCCTGAAACATGCCA
The DNA here is from genome assembly GCA_949592205.1 of Helichrysum umbraculigerum. NCBI lineage: Eukaryota > Viridiplantae > Streptophyta > Magnoliopsida > Asterales > Asteraceae > Helichrysum > Helichrysum umbraculigerum. Next base: position 27,738,994 of record CATIUR010000004.1, on the reverse strand, counting down.
TGATCCGGCGGATCAAGGCATGATCCGGCGGATCACCTTAAAACTGCATTTTTCATGATCCGGTCATGATCCGGCGGATCAAGTCCATGATCCGGCGGATCACCTCCAATTCAGCAGACCATATTTTTTGAGATTTGTAGATCTCTGAGTCGCGGTCGTTTGGGCAGCTTGATCGCCTAAATCCGAGTTCGTATGAGGGAGTTATGGCCAAAACGGTGCGGCCTCGCCGAATTAGTTTAATGACGAACTTTCTTTTTATAACTAAGTATTGGTTTTATACGTTCACGAATAATTATAAACAATACAAAACACAATCATACGAGCTATCTAAATACGAAACAAACATTATTATACTTTTGTGATATAATCTCGAGTCGCTACCAACGGGCCGTAAACTTTTACAAACTACAAACTTAATTGGATTTCGAAAATGCAAACATAATACTAGTCGAATACGTTGGACATAATTAACCAAACGAACAAGTATACAAATGAATTACTACGCGTACACTTACAAATATACATAATCTTGCGTGTTTAGGACATTAGGAGATTACTGTTGGTATACGCGCGCACGTTAGGATTGCTTGCTATTCAGGTGAGTCTCACGGCCCCTTTTTACTGTTTTACTGTTTTGGGGAGATGCATTACTTGTTTTACTCGAACACATGTACTTACTTACTTGATTTACTGGTATATCGATTGCATGGGTTTTACTTAATCCAATGAAGTCCCTTTAATCATAGTTATTAGTTATGGACTTAAGCGCGAGTTTTAGTATATGGATCTATATGGGACTGACAATCCCCACCTGGGGTGGTAGCGCCACCACGAACAGTACTCGTATAAACAGGTGTTTTCTACTCATTTCATATGAATGTTTTTGGATTAGCATTCACGAGGGCAATTACTTACTTACTGTTAAGCTTCAACTATGGTGTTCATGGCAATGTATACGAAAACTATTGCAACTGTGCAATACTTACTTACTTTTACAAACTGATGTGTTCAAAACTGTTACTTACTATAAACCTGTGAGATTCACCAACCGTTTGGTTGACCTTTTTAGTAATGCATTCTCAGGTACACAGCAACAGTAGGGTTGCTCAGTAAGGATGGCCGCAGGATATGCTAAGATAGTACGAGTCGCATGCATACACCTTTACTAAGATTTTACTTGCATTATCTTTTGTACTTTGGTTATGTATTTAAAATCTTCAGAATCATTTTGCGAACTCGCTAATGATGTATACTTATGACTTAAAACCTTGTACTACTTTTGGTAATGAATGTATTTTTCTAAAACGTCTCAGTTAGAGTCGTTTACTATTAATCTTGGTGTTTGATATTTGATTAGTGGCACCCAAAAATTGCTTCCGCAAAGCATTAAATTTGGGGGTGTCACAGATTGGTATCAGAGCCTAAGGTTATAGTGAACTAGGTTGCATTTAGTGGGCCTAGACTATGACCGTTAGGCAGTATTCCTCACTAGATATAACTGGTTCAGAGACTTCATCATACGAATTTAATTTAACATAGCCTGATCAACTATGTACAATTAAATGAAGATGATGTAAGATCTAAAAGGGGTTGTGTTGAACATGAATGCACTAGTCGACTCTGACCACGAGAGAACCGTGACTTGTACTTGTTTTGCGCTAGATACAACTAGGTGGATAATATGTATGTATACATGGGTTATACATATATGATTAGGCCTAGTGATATCCTCAGATACTTGGTAACGAACTTATTGTTCATATGCGCCTTAGGAACTGGCCTATGGTATGTTGATCGAGTCAGGAAGATAGTCACGGGATGTGCCCTGGCTTAGAGGGTCATCTCTTCGAAATAGACTTACCCTAGGTAGAGATTAAGAACTTCGACACCTTATTCTGCACAAACTGGTCATCAGAGGACCATCCTTCGCTCACCCATCAGTGTTAACATTCGAATCCAGTATTTCTCTAAATACAAAATTTTTTTCCTACCCCCCTATCACATTCCGCATAACTGCTAATATCCGTTCGGATGTAACATCCCTTTTACTTTTGTAAACCTTAATCCTCGTAATCATTTGAACTCACAAGTTAGATGATTACAACTCCTGTTATTCTACACTATTGATTGTCACTTGTGTTGTGGTATATTATCGTTATATATACAACTACGATGATCATATTCTTATACGAAACTCTGACATGTCCCTTATCTTCATTGAAGGAACATGCCTCCACGACTCCAAAAGTTCACTCAAGCTCAGGTCGATCGACTAGTTGCTGACGCACTACTTGTCGAGCGACGACGATCTGAAAGTGCTGAAACCCCACCAAATACCACTGTAGTAAAACCTTGCACCTATAAAGACTTCCTTAGCTGCAAACCTCTGAACTTCAATGGCACTGAAGGTGCCATTGGGTTGTTGCGATGGCTGGAAAAGACAGAGGCAGTCTTTCGCATCTGCAGCTGCTCTGAGGACTGTAAGGTCAAGTTCTCCACCTATACTTTTATGGACGATGCTCTGACATGGTGGAACACTTATGCTGACACCGTGGGCCAAGACATTGCTCTGGAAACTCCCTGGGATGAGCTGAAGAAAATGCTCAAGGATGAGTATTGTCCTAGAGATGAAATCCAACAGCTCGAGGCGGAATTCTAGAATCTCACCACTCAAGGGAATGACATTGCTGGCTACTCTTCTCGATTCAATCAGTTAGCACACATGTGCCCATCTATGGTTGATACGGAATCCAAGCGAATTGAGCGCTATCTCTGGGGACTTCCTCCACAAATTCAGGGGATGGTTACTTCATCAAACTCTCCCACATTTCATGGTACAGTACGTATAGAACACAAACTGATGGCACAAATGCTTCGTCAAGGAACCGCTGGCGACAAAAATACTGGAAACAGCTCGGGAGATAGCAAGAGGAAAGCCGATGGAAGCTCTGGAAATCAGAGCCAAACTAACAAGAAACCTGCAACTGCTCAGGCCAACACCTCTGAATCCGATGACAAGAAAGAGTATAAGGGAAGAAAGTCCTATTGCCCTAAGTGCAAGCTTCATCATGATGGTCTATGTCCTTGCACCAAATGCAAGCGATTTGGACATCTGACCAAGGACTGTAAAGTAACCACCACTGGTACCGACACCTCTGCACCCAAAACCTGCTATGAGTGCAATGGTACCGGGCATTTCAAGAGAGATTGCCCAAAACTAAAGGACAGAAACAACAACGCCGCAAAGGGCAGGTTCTGTGTACTTAATGCTGAAGGTAATCACCAGAACCCTAGACTTATTGACTTACTCAACACGGGTACGTTCACTCCCGAATAACCAAAACTGCATCTGCACTACTTACTTTGATAGGTTCCGTTACTGCATAGCATTTGATCTGTTTCCTTAGATTCTAAGTACAAAATAGAATAAGGAAATTAGCGAACTATTTTAAATAGCCAGTATGATATCAAGGAATTGCGTGTTAAACTTAGTGAACAAGCAACACAGTCTATACAAATTATCTATCAAAGTAGCATACTGAACACTCCGCAAACAATAACAGGTTGAAGGACGACCAACTCAGTGAGGAACATGTGCTGTTTCTTTATCTTCTTACCCTAGATAGCTACATAGTGACAACTGGGAACGTGTTGGAAGAGATGACACTCGAGGTAGAAACTGTGAAACAACCAATGGGATTGGTGATACATACGAATATGATTAGGCTATTATGGGATATAGGTATATATACATACATAGGCCTCGACTAAGCACTACTCACTAGGCTATTATATACTGAATGTATAGGAATAGGTCTTTACTCGATGATACTTTTGAGACCACCTACACCACTACAACCGACAAACATACCTACTTCAACGTCCTTTGATATGGAGATCGGGACGTTGTTTTCAATTACTACTGTCTACTAAATTCTACGTCTACAACGTACTCCATTTTCAACAATTTCAACATGCTTTTACCCCGAACTTTTTCATAAATTCTGTTTTTGAATAGATTTTGTTAGACAAGATTTCAAAACTTTGTCGCTGACAAAAAAAAAAAAAATTCAACCGAACTATTTATCGACTAAAGTCTTCATCAGACTTCAAGGTTTTCAACCGACTTTCACTATCGAAATTTTCTGACAAATGTACTTTTAACAAACATGTTGCAAAGTTTCTCACGAAATGTTTTAAAGAATTTTCAAAACTTCAAAACCGTGCAACTTACTTACTGTACACAACTTTATACAAAATTTCAAACCATGAATGGTCAACGAAATTACACAGTACACAATGACCTCCTTGCTGTTTATAAGAACAAAATCTACCAGGATCTAAATAGGGATGCGAGTATGGGTGCTCGCTAACAACCTAACTGCTTTCATACTACTTACTTGATAAACTTTACTTGCTACTTGATACTTGTTATGTTTTCCCTAGATTCTAAGTGCACAATAGGGTTAGGGGAAAATAACAATTTAGATCTATAGTCTCTATATATGAAACTAGTTTTAGCACAAATGTATAGGAATCACATATCCTACGCTGTAGTATACCGGAAAACATACCGGTTGACTTTTATATACTGGGTAACGTCCCGAGTAAAACAAATTTTTGGGTGACGACTCACATAAAACCGTATTTTGGGTAACATCCCGCATAAACCTAAAATGTGTTAAACCACTTCGTTTCTATATGAGACTGATAGAGTCTAAGGTAGACTACTAGTACAAAATGTAGCGGTATACCAGCAATTGGCTGAACAATCAACCTTGTCCTACCGATAAAACAATCAAGGATTTACTGTATTACTTTAGGCTACTAGTACACATTGTAGCTACCCCCTAGTGATCGACTGGACTGGTCATGTAGGCATAATGGTCAACACATCTCGAAACTTCATTTCGAATTCCTTAGTTGCCGGAAGGGCACTAGTTCAACAAGGGGAGATAGACAACTCTAGATAGGTTTTGTCAGACTTATGTAGATAACACGCGAACTATAACTTGAATACAACAATAAATACTACGAACAAATTTCGGGACGAAATTCTCCTAACAAGGGGAGAATGTGACACCCGGTCAAAAATAACCCAAATTTTAGTACAAATTTAAACTTTAATTACAAAGTATTATATAACCCAAAACGATTATATAATAATCACACATACACAAGTCTGGTTGAACGCAGAAACCCAAAATAGAATTTGGTGAAAAACATTTTAAACAAAGTATTATTATTGAGAATAATAACTACGTACTCCCAAAATTATTTAAATATATTTTAAATACAGAAAACTATCCGTGTATTTTGAGCTAAACTAAGATATATTTTTATATCTCATTGAAAGTATTTTTATAGAATGTTTCAATTAAAAACGTATACGAAATAATATTTAGAAAATTCCATTTTAAAATATTATACTACATTACGATCGGGTACACGAACATGGGTCGAATAATACTACCTACTTCAATAATGGAGGCCGGTTATAACAACCGACCTCAATTATTTGTCACACACACGCACACACAATTCTCAAACTCTCGGTCTCTCCCTCCCTCTCGATTCTTCATCAAACAACAACAATCAACCATAACAATTCAAGAATCATCATCATATTTGAGTTCATCATCACCACCGATCATCATCTTCATCATCTCGTTCATCATCATTGTAACACCCTCAAATTTCGGGTTGCGGAAGCGGTCGGGTAGGGTGTTACTAAATCAAATATCACAGCATAAGATACATAATGAACGACTCTAAATGAGACGTTTGAAAATAGTTATTACATTTCCCAAAATAAAATGTATACAAACTGTGAGTTCGCAAAATAATTTCAATACATAATTGTAATACAAAAGTTATGCAGATAAATCCCGTTGTTTGAAAATATGCGACTCGAGCTAGCATAATCTTATAGCAATCCTAATCCTGCTGGGCACCTGAGAACACATGCTAAAACGAGTCAGCTATAAAGCTGGTGAGTTCATAGGATTGTTAGTTGAAAACATAAAGTGTAAATCCTGTATGTTTTGAAAAGTAGTTCGAAATCCCTGTATTGTATTAAAGATGTAACACCAATGTGTGTACATTTCACTAGGTATTTCCTACCCTAAAAGTAGCTGTGTGTACCTAAGTACGTAAGGAATGAGGCATACCATGCCTAGATACCTATCAGGTATAGTGAGTCTACAATCGTGAGGCAATACATGCCTAGGTACTATCTGGTGTAAGTGAAATAAACCAATGCGAGGCAAAACCTGCCTGAGTATAGTACAAGTAAATGTATGACTACGTCATGTGATGTTGAGTAATAATCGGCATGCCTATCTGACATGTAGTGTTGCCTCCGGCAACGTAAATTAAGCCAACGATCTCGAGTATAAGCTCGCCGATCCGTTGATGAGTATGAGTAACCGTGCAGTCCCGTGGAACTACGATAGAGTATTTAATCAATTACTGAGCTAACGACCTCGCCTGAAATCTCACCGACCCGTTAACTGTTGTGGATCACGGGTATAAGCCCGTCCATCCGTGAGTGTATCGCTTTACCGCGAATACGTCCTTGTGCCCATGCAATACCGTGGCATCGTTTTGTGCCCACTTTACCATGGCATCGTTGTGTGTCCAATCTGGACATCGTCCGTATTGCTCGTAAGCAAAGTATGTAATCGAGCCGGCTGTACTACGACAAGCCCGACTGGTGAAATGTAGAGCCAGCTGTACTACGACAGACTAGCTAAGTAAACGAGAGCCAGCCGTACTACGACGCGCCTGACTTAAGTAGTTATGTTTGTATGTATGTATACCAATATGCATATGTAAATTGTAAAAGGCCCCAAGCGCTTGATATAGGGTACGAGTATATTTATATATACATATATATATAAGTTAAATCTACAAGCACAAGAAGTAGTGTATCATGCTACGCATGAAGTAATATATTGTATCTAAATATGTATGTACGATACTTATATATTAATTGTATCACGTTGGGCCTAGGTGTGGATAGTCATCACCTAGTTGGTTTATATTAGTATAAAGATCCTATACTAACGTTTGTCACTAATGTATACTCCTAGCCTTAGCCTAGCAAGTATATCTGAAGTCCTTGGTTGTTGTTTACTTGGGTACTATTCCAGTTAGAAGTCCTGGGCTGTATGAGCGGTTGTAGTCCCAAAAGGGAAACTAATCCTGTAAGAGTCTAGTCGTTGTCCAGTGTAGGTAGAACTAACCAGTTCTAGTATAAGTGATCGTATTGTCCCGTGACAATATGGTCAATGGATAGTGATAACTTAATCAAGTCATGTAGTGGTAATTGTTTTCCATCAATCTAACAGTGTACGGTTGTAACCTATCTTGGTTAAGTATTTATACTATCTCAAAACAGTATGGTGGGTGTAATTCCTAAGTATTACACATTCGTATTACATGGCAGTAATAAAGATAATTGTGAATTATAAAAGTTTATTTGTATAATTCGAAAACAGTTATTGAGCATGTGTTTCACCCCGAAAACAGTAAAACAGTTGAAGTAGTGGGGCTATGAAACTCTCCTGTTGAAGATATCAATCCCGCGCTACGCGTGTCGTCACAATAGTAACCTCCTAGTGTCCTAAACACGTGAGGTCATATGAGTAAGATACTAATCGGTTTAACTAAACGTGTCGTAAAAGTAAACTTCTATTGTTTAGTTTTAGAATTGTGTACGGTCCGTTTGTGGTAGTTTGTAATAATGATAATTCTCAATTAAATCATTATTAAAATCGTTTTGTTGTCTATTTTACAAAAATATAATTTTCGTACGTAAGTCATCGTTGTAAAAAGTGTAGTTGTTGTTACGCGAAATTCGAATCGTTGGACAAAAACTCATTTCGCATACCAAGTCAGTTCAGGTAGCTCGACTCGGCTCGAAGCTCGACTCGGCTCGCTACTCGATTCGGTTCGTATCTCTACTCGACTCGCAATCTCAGCTCGGTTTGTTACTCGGTTCTACTCGCAGTTAGGCTCGGTTCGCTGCTCGGTTCGACTCGCAGCTAGTCTCGGTTCCCTGCTCGGTTCGACTCGCATCTCGGCTCGGTTCGCTACTCGGCTCGGCTCGTTCGACGAGCTGAGATCTGGAAACTCAACTCGCCCGATGAGCTGTTCGCATTTTTGGTTTCAAAAACACATTTTTGAGTTGTTTTTGGACATAATCAGTTTATAAAATGTTTATACATGATAATATAAGTGATATAAAATCGAAACAAAGAAGGGAAACGAGTGATTTATTACAAATCGAAGGTGGAACCGAAAATGGTGAAATGGGGATGAAATCTTGATGATGTTGAATAAGAAGATGATGTTGTTGTTGTTTGTTGATCTTGTTGATGATGATGACGGCGGCGGTGGCGACCGGAGGTGGTGGCCGGCGGTGGTAACCAAGAGAGAGAGATAGAGATTTGAGAGAAAGATTGAAGAAAATGAAAAAGAAGAAGTGAGATGGAATGGGGAGGGGGATGGGGTTTTACTCAAACTCAGATCCCATTTTGGAGACTGTGGTCTCCATCCACAGTACAAAATGCCCGTGTTTTTGTACTCGATTAAAATGTAGATTTAATATTTTAAATCTATAATTTTGTAAATACTTTTAATAATAATATTTCACTTGAACTATAAAAATGTAATTATTTAAAGTTTAAAATTGGCGCGAAAATCGACCTTTTTGACCGGGTGTTACAATCATCACCTCACGGCTCCAATTTCTACTTTGTAAGGAAACTTTGAACTTTTCTTTGATTTCGAGTTTAATATACTTATATTATCATGTATTAACATTCCAATAAGTAGATTACGTTCAAAAATGGATTTGAAATGGGTTTTGTAAGTAATCTGCATGAAACAGAGCCTGAAACATGCCATGATCCGGCGGATCAAGGCATAATCCGGCGGATCACCTTAAAACTGCATTTTTCATGATCCGGTCATGATCCGGCGGATCAAGTCCATGATCCGGCGGATCACCTCCAATTCAGCAGACCATATTTTTTGAGATTTGTAGATCTCTGAGTCGCGGTCGTTTGGGCAGCTTGATCGCCTAAATCCGAGTTCGTATGAGGGAGTTATGGCCAAAACGGTGCGGCCTCGCCGAGTTAGTTTAATGACGAACTTTCTTTTTATAACTAAGTATTTGTTTTATACGTTCACGAATAATTATAAACAATACAAAACACAATCATACGAGCTATCTAAATACGAAACAAACATTATTATACTTTTGTGATATAATCTCGAGTCGCTACCAACGGGCCGTAAACTTTTACAAACTACAAACTTAATTGGATTTCGAAAATGCAAACATAATACTAGTCGAATACGTTGGACATAATTAACCAAACGAACAAGTATACAAATGAATTACTACACGTACACTTACAAATATACATAATCTTGCGTGTTTAGGACATTAGGAGATTACTGTTGGTATACGCGTGCACGTTAGGATTGCTTGCTATTCAGGTGAGTCTGACGGCCCCTTTTTACTGTTTTACTGTTTTGGGGAGATGCATTACTTGTTTTACTCGAACACATGTACTTACTTACTTGATTTAATGGTATATCGATTGCATGGGTTTTACTTAATCCAATGAAGTCCCTTTAATCATAGTTGTTAGTTATGGACTTAAGCGCGAGTTTTAGTATATGGATCCATATGGGACTGACAATCCCCACCTGGGGTGGTAGCGCCACCACGAACAGTACTCGTATAAACAGGTGTTTTCTACTCGTTTCATATGAATGTTTTTGGATTAGCATTCACGAGGGCAATTTGTAACACCCTGAAATTGGGCCCAGTAGAATCAGGTATTTCTTTAGATTTAAATATGTACATTTAATTGTTAAATATGTTTGAATGTGAAATTAATAGATAAACAAGCCTCAGGATATATTGTGGCTAGAAAAATATTAATTGTTTTGAATAATCTTAGATGACGGTAAAATAAAATAATTTTCTTGTAATTGGTATTTAGGTTCCAGACAATAGATCAAAGAGTAGTATAATATTGTACTGTAAATTAAAAAGGGGCTGGTTTAATAAAAAGGGGTGATCGATCATATTTTCCCCAATCCCTCATTTTCACCAAGTTTTAACCTAACTCAAAATTAAACTCAAACCCTTATCACTTCAAAAGCTTAAATCAAATCGATTGAGGAATGGAAGCTTAAATTCTTGTTAAGATCATCATCCTCATCTTCATAGTGTTCTTCATATTGTAAGTTATATTTGTATATGTTGAGTTTTGAACACATTATTGATTATTATGATTTGAAGTTTGATGAGCTAAATAGATGGTTGCATATCGATTTGATGATGATGATTTAACTCCTTGTACTCGATTACATGATAAAAACATGAAAGATTTCTTAAGTTTTAGTTTGAATGGAAATAGTTAGGTTATAAGTGATTTTGATGATTGGTGATGAAATGTTGTTTGAATCATAGTTGTATGATGTTATTAGGTGTTATTGTACGTAGAAATCGGTAAAAATCTGAGTTACAAGTTGAGTTTGGTCGATTTTGTGGTTCTGGTTCGTGCTGAGTAATTACAGGTTTGAACCTCTGCTGAAAAATTGAGGAACGCGATCCTGCATCATTGACCGGATCGCGTTGCCATGTGTTACTTGGTTACCACATATTTTGTTCTTATAAACGCGATCCTGAAGCCTCTTACCCGGATCGCGTTGATCAGTAGAATATTGAGTTCGTTTGGATTTGTTCTTGCGAACGCGATCCAAGCCCTTTTTCCGGATCGCGTTCCACAGTGTATTTTGGTGACAGAATATTTTCCTTAAGAGGAACGCGATCCCAACCCAATTGTCTGGATCGCGTTTGTCTTTGTAATTTTGAAGATTTTGATATTTTGTGAACTTATATGAATCTACCACTTATATCATTTAATTATCGATATTTCTTGATTATTAATGTATGTAATGGAGTATAGTCATAATTAATTATGAGACGAGTTATTAAGTTGTGTTTTAATTGTGTGTACAGAGACACCGAAGACTCAATAAAATAAGACTTTTGAGTTTGGAGAAGGAGACTGACAGGTGAGTGGACTTTGATCTCTCGCTATGTTTGGTGATCACTTATGTGGTTACTTCAAGTGTTATTTGTGCATTCTTGTGTTACGGCATATTGTGAACTAGAAGCAAGTGTTAAGAAACCTTTTGGTGATTGTGTTAAAGAGGTCAATCTTGTTGGACGTCTTGCTACAGGTTAGTCAACACGAGAGTTGTGAACATGTGTTGTGAATAGAGCTTGTGTTGACTAAAGGTAGCAAACCGTTATCGGTTAACCACTGTATTGGCCTGCAGTTGGTGTAAGAGTCGCTTGGTGGGCCACCGCGGCTGAGGGTGCCACAAGGGCCACCGATCCTCTAGTGATGTTGAGTCAAAGTGTTAGTTGTTGTAGACTCATAGTGTTAAACTAAGTGTAGTGTTTGTGATGAGTTAACTCACTTAGCTTCGTGCTAATCCCTCGTTGTTTACTCCTTGCAGGTTAATATATTTTGTTAAGGGCGGGTCTCGGAGTAAATTGAAGGAATGTTCGACAAGGATGAAAACTCTGATGACTTTTGTACTACTTTAAATGTTTTGATAAAGTAACGCCCATCTAATTTGTGTAGTTATATAAAGAAGTACTTATGTAAATGATTATGTATATTTTGGATAATCCAAGGTTATATATATATGGGATATTGCTTCCGCGATGTTTTAAAAAAAAAAAAAAGTGTTCTTAAAATTAGGGGCGTTATAAGTTGGTATCAGAGCTTAGATTTGGGTGAATTGAACAACTTAGAGTGTTTAATCCCAAATCTAGTGTCGAGTTGTCAAACATTCCGGGTTGTGGGATTAGCTATAGTGTGAAATGTGTTAGTATGTTAGTACTAACAATTAACAAGTGTTGAGATGTGTTTTGATGACAGATGGCCGAAAATGAGCAACCACCCCGTACTCTCTATACTGCCTCAGCTGTTCACTCCGCCCCAGAAGACGTGGATCATAATGGTACTTCGAATCCGGTAAATACAGAAGTTGAAACTAGTCAAGAGTATATATTAAGGTTAGAGAACAGGGTAGTTGAACTTGAGAGAGAACGTGCAGGGTCATCTCAAAGGTCCATTCCTATTTATTCGCATGTTGCTACTACTACCCCTCCCATTACTGCTTCTACTCGGATTCCGGTTACTTTTCCTCATGTTTCACAACAACAGCAGCAGGGTTATGATTTTCAGACATCAATTCCGTTTCCTTCTTTTGGATCGATTGGTTATCAAGCACCTTTGTTTCCACCATTCCAGATGCTGAAGAAAGGATGTTCTCTCAAAACCTTCATGTCTAGTAAACCATCCTCTTACTCTGGAAGTCCTGATCCTACGGTTACCTTAGACTGGTTGCGTGATGTGGAAAGAAAGTTAGAGGTTTGTCACTGTGATGAGGAAGACAAAGTTCCCTATACTGTCCAATTGTTGAAAGGTGAAGCTATGTCGTGGTGGGATTCGATAACTGCTCATTTCACTCCACAACAAAGGAGTTCTATTAAATGGCAGGATTTTCATGCAGAGGTATGCAAACAGTTCTGTTCGGAATATAATCTTGATCGTGTCAGACAGGAATTTATGGATTTACGAAAGACTGATGAGATGTCAATCGATGAGCTTATACGACATTTTTCTGAGAAATTAAGATTTGTGCAACAGTGGGTCCCGACTGAAAGAAATAAAATTAGTCATTTTGTGAAAACCTTACCACCAGATTACCGTACCACGGTGCGATTAGCTAGTAGTATTTCTCAGGCTTTTGAGTGGGCACGATCCGTGGATAGTGACGTTATGGCTAGGAGGTTGCAAAATAAAGAAAGGTATGCACAGAAACCGAAGAGTGATTCTTCCGGTAAAGGAAAACAAAGATGGCAACCTTCCCAATCAAACAAGAAAACTAGTTATGGTGGTGTTCCGATGGATAATTCTTATTGTGCAAGATATCGATCAAAACATACCGGACCTTGTTCTATTCGGACATCTAGGTGTATGAAATGTGGAGTGTTGGGTCATAATGCGAGTGATTGTACTTATCCAAATAATGTGTGTTGGACATGTCATAAAGAAGGACATCGAGCGGGTGATTGTCCTGATACAAGGAAGCAGGGTACGGGTGCGGCTAGGGGTTCCTCATCTTCTGGACAGAAAAGGAAGAATCCACCAGCTGCTACGGGTCGAGCTTTCCGAATGACTGTGGATGATGCTGTGCTTATTGATGACGTGATTACTGGTACTTTCCTTGTTAACTCTGTACCAGCCCGTGTATTATTTGATTCTGGAGCAAATTGCTCGTTTATATCTGTGCAATTTTGTGATAAACTGAAATTAATGCCCTCTGTGATTTCTAATCCCTTAGAAGTTGAGGTAGCTGATGGTAAGACAGTTCCTGTTACCACATCGGTAGCCGGAGCTAGTATATTAATAGAGGATCATGAATTTCCAGTTTCTTTCCTATTGATGCAAATCCCTAGTTTTGATGTGGTTCTTGGTATGGACTGGCTGAGTCAAAACAAAGCCGACATCTCTTGTCATAAGAAGTTAATAAAAATCCCAATTTCCAATCTATCTTATGTTGTGGCACGTGGGGAACGTTCAAAGGGTAGTATTCCAGTAATATCCATGATAAAGGCTATGAAGTCTTTAGTTAAGGGTTGTGAATCCTTTGTGGCCTATGTTGTAGATGTCAAAGTAGAAAAGAAATCCATCTCCGATATTCGGGTGGTTTCTGAATATTCGGACGTGTTTCCGGATGAATTTCCTGGTCTTCCCCCTGTAAGAGATGTAGAATACCAAATTGATTTAATTCCTGGTTCGTCTCCAGTAGCAAGGGCTCCTTATAGATTAGCTCCTTCCGAAATCCGTGAAATGATGGGGCAAATTCAGGAATTGTTAGATAAGGGATTTATTAGGCCGAGTTCATCGCCTTGGGGTGCTCCCGTGTTATTTGTGAAGAAGAAAGATGGTACTCTTTGTATGTGCATCGATTATCGGGAATTAAATAGGAGAACGGTGAAGAACAAATACCCGTTGCCCAGAATTGATGAATTGTTTGATCAATTACAAGGATCCTCATATTTTTCTAAAATTGATTTGAGGTCGGGATATCATCAAGTCCGAGTTCGTGAGGAAGATATTCCTAAAACCGCTTTTCGTACGAGGTATGGTCACTATGAGTTTTTGGTTATGCCGTTTGGGTTAACGAATGCTCCTGCAATCTTTATGGATTTAATGAATCGTGTGTGTCGTCCCTATCTTGACCAGTTTGTGATTGTGTTTATCGACGATATTTTTATTTATTCCAAGTCTGAAGCGGATCATGAAATGCATCTGAGATTGATACTTGAAACCCTGAAAAGAGAGCAGCTGTATGCAAAATTTTCGAAATGCGAGTTTTGGTTGCGTGAGGTGCAGTTTTTGGGACATATTATTTGCAAAGACGGGGTTAGAGTGGATCCGTCTAAGGTGAAAGCTGTTATGAATTGGAATGCGCCTAAGTCTCCTTCAGAAATTAAAAGTTTCCTTGGATTAGCAGGATACTACAGAAAGTTTATCAAAGATTTTTCTAAAATTGCGAGCTCATTGACTAAGTTAACTCGAAAGGATGTGAAATTTCAGTGGACCGAACAACAAGAAACAGCTTTTCATACATTGAAGCAATTATTGTGTCAAGCCCCGGTTTTGGCGTTACCTGACGGGTCGGATGATTTCATTGTATATTGTGATGCATCGCATACCGGGTTAGGTGGTGTTTTAATGCAAAGAGATCGCGTAATTGCGTATGCTTCTAGACAGCTTAAACCACATGAAAAGAATTATCCGACACATGATTTGGAGCTTGCGGCTGTAATTTTTACCTTGAAGATTTGGAGACATTATTTGTATGGTACAAAATGTGTAATTTGCACTGATCATAAAAGTCTTCAGTACATGTTTTCGCAAAAAGAATTGAATATGCGTCAGAGGCGGTGGTTAGAATTGATTAAAGATTATGATTGCGAGATCCGTTATCACCCGGGTAAAGCTAATGTGGTTGCGGATGCATTGAGTCGAAATATATCTAGTGACAAGATTTGTTTCATGCGATTAGAGGTGTCCTCTGATTTGATTTCTCAGCTAAGGGTCGCACAGATTGAAGCTTTATTTGTAACATCCGTTCCTCGGGTCTGGTAATATTTTAATATTTTCTGATTGTGAGTTATTATTTAAAGTGTCAGAAAATGGTTTCCTTTGTTATTTGAAAATAAATGAGGAAAAGAGTCGAATAATTTATTGTGACTAATAAATTAATGATTGTTTTAATTTAATCTAGTTGACGGTAAAATAAAATAATGTTTCCCCGCAAATGGGTTTTTGTGTATTTGATTCAATTAGGATGATTAATATGAAATTGAAGCTTGTAATGATCATATAGTTGTTAGTTGATGATTATATGTGGATTATAATCTAAACCTAGTTTAGAAATGGTGAATTTGATATATGATCATTAATAAAGTTAAAGGGTTTAGTTGATTATGATATGATCAAAGCTTATAAGCTTGTGTAATTAGTGTATGTTTGATAATTGTTGTTAGTGATCATGTTAGAGTTGATACATGATGATGATTAGTTGTGTTCAAACTAAATTGTGTAAAGTTGATTAAGTGTTCATGGTGATTATGATTGATTCATGAAGATGATTATGAGGGGTTTGATTAATTGTTGATGTTAGATGTTATTAATCTTGTTAATGGGTTAATTATATTAGTTAACAATGATTAAGATGGATAAAGGTGAGAATGTGATACTAATGATCATAATTTGGTAATTGATTATGAATATTGATGTTTATAATGGCTATTCATAATCTTGGAAACTTACTTGATTTGATATTGAAAGATGATCATAGTTTATTAAGTGATTGTGAATTGAGATGATTGAAGTGATTAATCATAATCTTGAAATGATGAAAGTTGAATTAATACAAGTTAGTGATAAGTTGTGTGATGTAATTACCATTGTATGATGTTATATCTACATTGGGTCAAATGACTAACTTATGTAGTTCTGTTGTGTTTTCAGATAAACAGAAAGACTCAGTGACATTAGACTACTGAGTGGATGACTGAGGTATTCGGTGAGTGGATCTGTAACCTCAGTGTGATTTAGTTGTAATGATTTGGTTACAACAAGTAATTATAGTATTACTTTGATATAATGTTTTCGTTTGTAGATAACTTGCCATGTTAGTTTGGTTGTTTGCTTACTTGGCTGTTTGAGCTAGTATGTAAGATTCTGAGGTCAACTTGAAATGATGGTTGGACTTGGTTGTTATTATAGACGACAGGAAATCTTGGAACTTGAAATGTTGGTTCAGAGATTTAGGTCGTGTGTGATTAACAACAGGTTATCGGTAATTCTGTATAGGCCAATACAGATGATTGATAAGTGTTCTTTGAGTACCAAACCGGTATAGAGGTATCTCAAGAACCACCGATCTTTATGATGATTGATTGATTGATTGATTGTTTATTGTTATTTGATGTAAACAGATTGTTGTGCTAAGTTGGACTGTAGATTATAGTTTCATTCACTTAGCGTTATGCTAACCCCACCACAGTTCTTCCTGCAGGTTATAAGTGATGGGACATATTGGGTGGGGCAGGAAGTGTTTGGAATTGATGGAATGTTTGACAGGTTGTTACTCTGATGTTGGTTTAATAACCGAAGAAATGTTTTAAATTATATAACACCTAGTTGTTGAAATGTCATGTATTTAGTTTGGAAAAAGTTTATCTACATTAAAGGGTAATGTAAAGCATGGTTACATGTGTGAAATATACGCTTCCGAATCACAATTATTATTATAATTGTTTTAAGAAATGAGGGGTGTTATATTATTGGATGTTAATTTGAAATCCGAGATCATGTTGAAACGAAAGGATTTGTTAGTTGATGATTCACGTGGGTTAAAAACTTTTCAATCTCGGGTTTGGGTCCCATTAATTGGTGGACTTCGTGAGTTGATTTTGACGGAGGTTCATAAATCAAGATTATCTATTCATCCTGGTAGCACAAAAATGTATAATGATTTGAAACCTCTTTATTGGTGGCCAACTATGAAAACGGATGTAGCAAGATTTGTGGAATCATGTCATATTTGTTCCCAAGTAAAAGCCGAGCATCAAAAGCCTTATGGTTCGTTGAAACAATTGGAAATACCCGAGTGGAAATGGGAACACATCACTATGGATTTTGTCACCAAGTTACCGCGTACGCAGAAAGGCAATGATATGATTTGGGTTATAGTTGATCGTTTAACTAAAAGCGCCCATTTTCTGGCGACCAGTGAAACCGCTTCTTTGACCCGTTTGGCTCAATTGTATATTAATGAGATTGTATCGAGGCACGGAATTCCATTATCTATTGTGTCAGATAGAGATTCCAGATTTGTGTCAGGCTTTTGGCAGAATCTTCAGAAAGAGTTAGGTACTCGAGTTAATCTTAGTACTGCATATCATCCTAAGACAGATGGACAGTCAGAAAGAACTATTCAGACTCTCGAGGATATGTTGAGGGCGTGTACTTTGGAGTATGGGGGTTCGTGGGACTCTCACCTACCTTTGGTGGAGTTTGCGTATAATAATTCGTATCATTCAAGTATTGGTATGCCGCCATATGAAATGTTGTATGGACGTCGTTGTCGAACGCCGACTTGTTGGTTAGAGGCGGGGGAAAAACAGTTTGCGGGTCCCGATATTGTTCAGATTACGGCCGATAAAGTTGCTATAGCTCGCGAGAAATTGAAAGCCGCTAGAGATAGACAGAAACAGTATGCTGATCCGCGTCGTCGACCAGTTAATTTTGTCGAAGGTGAATTGGTTTATTTAAAAGTGTCACCTTGGAAGGGCGTGATTCGTTTTGGTAAGCGTGGAAAATTGGCTTCGAGGTTTATAGGTCCATTCAAAATTCGCCAAGTAGTAAATGACCAAACCGTTGCCTTAGATCTTCCTTCTGAATTAAGTGGTATTCACGATACCTTTAATGTTTGTTATTTGCGGAAATGTAATGTGGAGGATCCAACCCAAATCCTTCCGTTACAAGATCTTAGAGTTGACCAAGGTCAGAAATTAGTAGAAGAGCCCATTGAGTTAGTTGATAGAAAAGTGACTAAATTACGCAAGAAGGAGATACCTATGGTTCTAGTGAAATGGAAACATAGTTTGTGAGAAAATCTTACTTGGGAGACCGAGTCGAGTATGAAGGCCCGTTACCCTAGTTTGTTCGAGTCTAGTTAGATTTCGGGGACGAAATCTTTTAAGGAGGGAAGATTTGTAACACCCTGAAATTGGGCCCAGTAGAATCAGGTATTTCTTTAGATTTAAATATGTACATTTAATTGTTAAATATGTTTGAATGTGAAATTAATAGATAAACAAGCCTCAGGATATATTGTGGCTAGAAAAATATTAATTGTTTTGAATAATCTTAGATGACGGTAAAATAAAATAATTTTCTTGTAATTGGTATTTAGGTTCCAGACAATAGATCAAAGAGTAGTATAATATTGTATTGTAAATTAAAAAGGGGCCGGTTTAATAAAAAGGGGTGATCGATCATATTTTCCCCAATCCCTCATTTTCACCAAGTTTTAACCTAACTCAAAATTAAACTCAAACCCTTATCACTTCAAAAGCTTAAATCAAATCGATTGAGGAATGGAAGCTTAAATTCTTGTTAAGATCATCATCCTCATCTTCATAGTGTTCTTCATATTGTAAGTTATATTTGTATATGTTGAGTTTTGAACACATTATTGATTATTATGATTTGAAGTTTGATGAGCTAAATAGATGGTTGCATATCGATTTGATGATGATGATTTAACTCCTTGTACTCGATTACATGATAAAAACATGAAAGATTTCTTAAGTTTTAGTTTGAATGGAAATAGTTAGGTTATAAGTGATTTTGATGATTGGTGATGAATTGTTGTTTGAATCATAGTTGTATGATGTTATTAGGTGTTATTGTACGTAGAAATCGGTAAAAATCTGAGTTACAAGTTGTGTTTGGTCGATTTTGTGGTTTTGGTTCGTGCTGAGTAATTACAGGTTTGAACCTCTGCTGAAAAATTGAGGAACGCGATCCTGCATCATTGACCGGATAGCGTTGCCATGTGTTACTTGGTTACCGCATATTTTGTTCTTATAAACGCGATCCTGAAGCCTCTTACCCGGATCGCGTTGATCAGTAGAATATTGAGTT
The DNA here is from genome assembly GCA_949592205.1 of Helichrysum umbraculigerum. Taxonomy (NCBI): domain Eukaryota; kingdom Viridiplantae; phylum Streptophyta; class Magnoliopsida; order Asterales; family Asteraceae; genus Helichrysum; species Helichrysum umbraculigerum. Next base: position 27,719,654 of record CATIUR010000004.1, on the reverse strand, counting down.
CGTTTGGATTTGTTCTTGCGAACGCGATCCAAGCCCTTTTTCCGGATCGCGTTCCACAGTGTATTTTGGTGACAGAATATTTTCCTTAAGAGGAACGCGATCCCAACCCAATTGTCTGGATCGCGTTTGTCTTTGTAATTTTGAAGATTTTGATATTTTGTGAACTTATATGAATCTACCACTTATATCATTTAATTATCGATATTTCTTGATTATTAATGTATGTAATGGAGTATAGTCATAATTAATTATGAGACGAGTTATTAACTTGTGTTTTAATTGTGTGTACAGAGACACCGAAGACTCAATAAAATAAGACTTTTGAGTTTGGAGAAGGAGACTGATAGGTGAGTGGACTTTGATCTCTCGCTATGTTTGGTGATCACTTATGTGGTTACTTCAAGTGTTATTTGTGCATTCTTGTGTTACGGCATATTGTGAACTAGAAGCAAGTGTTAAGAAACATTTTGGTGATTGTGTTAAAGAGGTCAATCTTGTTGGACGTCTTGCTACAGGTTAGTCAACACGAGAGTTGTGAACATGTGTTGTGAATAGAGCTTGTGTTGACTAAAGGTAGCAAACCGTTATCGGTTAACCACTGTATTGGCCTGCAGTTAGTGTAAGATTCGCTTGGTGGGCCACCGCGGCTGAGGGTGCCACAAGGGCCACCGATCCTCTAGTGATGTTGAGTCAAAGTGTTAGTTGTTGTAGACTCATAGTGTTAAACTAAGTGTAGTGTTTGTGATGAGTTAACTCACTTAGCTTCGTGATAATCCCTCGTTGTTTACTCCTTGCAGGTTAATATATTTTGTTAAGGGCGGGTCTCGGAGTAAATTGAAGGAATGTTCGACAAGGATGAAAACTCTGATGACTTTTGTACTACTTTAAATGTTTTGATAAAGTAACGCCCATCTAATTTGTGTAGTTATATAAAGAAGTACTTATGTAAATGATTATGTATATTTTGGATAATCCAAGGTTATATATATATATGGGATATTGCTTCCGCGATGTTTTTAAAAAAAAAAAAAAAAAAAGTGTTCTTAAAATTAGGGGCGTTATACAATTACTTACTTACTGTTAAGCTTCAACTATGGTGCTCATGGCAATGTATACGAAAACTATTGCAACTGTGCAATACTTACTTACTTTTACAAACTGATGTGTTCAAAACTGTTACTTACTATAAACCTGTGAGCTTCACCAACCGTTTGATTGACCTTTTTAGTAATGCATTTTCAGGTACACAGCAACAGTAGGGTTGCTCAGTAAGGATGGCCGCAGGATATGCTAAGATAGTACGAGTCGCATGCATACACCCTTACGAAGATTTTACTTGCATTATCTTTTGTACTTTGGTTATGTATTTAAAATTTTCAGAATCATTTTGCGAACTCGCTAATGATGTATACTTATGACTTAAAACCTTGTACTACTTTTGGTAATGAATGTATTTTTCTAAAACGTCTCATTTAGAGTCGTTTACTATTAATCTTGGTGTTTGATATTTGATTAGTGGCACCCAAAAATCGCTTCCGCAAAGCATTAAATTTGGGGGTGTCACAGAACTCTTTATTTTTCTTTTAAAAAATGTGTGAATATAATTTATTCACATAAATGATGAGTTTCAAACTTGAAATATTGTTAAAAATGTAAGGTTTAGTCATTGTTTTAAGAGCTGTGGTTAGCATTTTTCGTAATAATTACTAATACTCTATGTTTTATAAGAAAATATGATAATAATAATAATTAAATTAACCCAAAATTTCAAATATAACAGCCAATATTTGTGTTATTTATAGGATTTAGATAAATAGAGCAAACTCTCTGATAGAATAAAAAATAAATTTGAAATTTATTAGTTATTTTAATATTGGTTAAAGGCTATTTTAAACATTTTACTTCACATTTAAAAAAAATAACTCTCCCACATCCCTCCTTTTTCTTCACTAGACGCATCTTCTTTTCTCCGACCCAAACCCACATCTCCCTCTTCACGAAATAAAAACAGGGCTTTCGATACTCATGTTACATTTATCTAAGTGTTCAAGTTCAAGAGGTCCAGACTCACAAGAAGAATTTAAACTCATTTGCAAGGAGGTTCCATTAATAATTTGTATGGATTTTGTTGTACAAAAAAATTTCTTTCTAATAATGGTATGATGCCCCACTTAAGATGTATGTAGATTTTTCATTTTTCTCTGGTTGAAAGAATGAGAAAGTTTAAAAATCGTCTACCTTTTGATGTCATTTATCAAAAAAAGGTATAATGTATACTCATTGTGTTGAAAATTTCTCTAGAAAAAGTCTCTCTAGCCTATGATAGATGAGAGAGTTTGAAAGAAATGATACTACCTCCGTCCCAAAATTATAGTCCATCTTTCCTTTTTGGGACGTCCCAAAATAATTGTCCACTTCCCATTTCAACCAATAAGAAGAGAGTTTAGTGGGTGCAGATTCTATTTGAGTGGTTGAAAACTGTTGTGATCCCACTTTTATTAAACTGTGTGTTTTTTGTTGGTGGACAATAATTTTGGGACGGAGGGAGTAATATTTAATAATCGTGTACTTTTTAATGTCATCTATCAAAAAAAGATATAACATATACTCATTGTGTTGAAAATTTCTCTAGAAAAAGTCTCTTTAGCCTATGATAGAATTATGACCGTCTACATCTCACCTTCTTATATCTCACTCTCAACATGATCGAATATTATTAATGTTGTGTTATAGAAAAGACCTCAAAAGAGTCTATCTAAATTATTATCAAGAGTAAGGTTCAAATGAGTATACCAATTTTGAGTGAGAATGAGGGAACCAACAGATTTCTGCCATGTGTCACTTTATTCTCTCTCCTCCACACTTTATTCTCTCTCCTCCACATTTTTAAAAATTAAATATCTCACAAACGGTAAGTCGAAAAATCATGAAAATTGCATCATAGAATTCAGCGTTTTCTCCTCTTCGATTTGCCGTCCCTCAAGGCATACTTTTGACAACTTTTTTTTTTTCTCATTTTTTGGTGGGTTTCACAAATTAGTAACACATGTGTTAGTGATTAGTTGTACATTTAATTTGTGGTTAAGGTTAGGGTTTAGGGTTTAGTAGGGTTTATGGTTTAGGGTTTATAAGGGTTTAGGGTTTAGAAGGGGTTCAAGGTTTAGGGTTTAGAAAGATTTAGGGTTTAGCGTTTTGTAAAGCGTTTAGGGTTTAGGGTTTGGGGTTTAGGGTTTAGGGTTTGAGGTTTGGGGTTTCTTCCCGAAACCCCAAACCTCAAACCCTAAACCCTAACCCCTAAACCCCAAACCCTAAACCCTAAACGCAACACTTTAACACATGTGTTTGTAAATGTGAAACCCACCAAAAAAATGAAAAAAAAAAAAAAAAAAAAAAACTTTTCGAAAGTATGTCTTGAGGGACGGCAAATCGAAGAGGAGAAAACGACGAATTTAATGGTGCAATTTTCATAATTTTTGGATTTGTCGTTTGTGAGATAATTGATGTTGGGGGTAAATGGGTTTTGTACATGTGGAACATTCTCTTTGTACACATGGCTTGATATCATTGGTTTCCTCATTCTCACACAAATTCCTATTCTCATTTGAACCCTACCCTTATTATCGATGTCAATTACGCAATACACTAAAATGACAAAAATATTTGAGTTGAATTCGTTTGACGTCAAAACATAAATGTAAATTCTTCTCTTGTTTTTAATAATGAGATATTAAACTCTAAAACCCACACCATCGTCTATCTGGAACACATCAAGATCAGGTATTACCATGTTTTATGTTTTTTGTGTGCTCTTACTCATAAATAGTCTTCGAAGGCATGCAATTAAATTTCAGCAATACAAAATATTTTTAATTTAATGTTGGTTAAATGATTTCTTGTAATACGCAAATAAATAATAGGCGGGGTGATAATAATCACCTTAAAGTAAACGTTTTTGAATGATTTTCTACATTTGCAACTTTTAAGTTTTAACATATTTTGGCTAGCAAGAATTAACAGGCAATTAGGCGATTCTTCTATAAGAAGTAGAGTTGGCAACATTGACAGGTTGGGTAGCGAATGAACACGATTTTGGATGTACCGTACCGTTCAATACAGATCATGTTAAGAAATCTAAATCTTGCCCATGTGCCTTGTTTGCCCTCTAGCTAAAAAAAGTCATATGGCTCACTAACTTGACCTGACTCAGATATAACGCAATCCAAATTGAGAAATTTATAAGTAAATGAGTCGGATATTACCACCCAAAAAAAAGAATCTGACTAAAACCCACCATCGAAAGGATTATAAACCTTCATCAGCAACAGACGACAAACAACACGCAAGCCACAACCATTTACCAGTCTTTTAAGTTGTTCTTAATAATAAAAGCTTTTACAAGCAGCATTCATATAAGGTTTTCATGCAATTATTAGATAAAAGAAAAATCACCAATTCACCATAAGCAAATGAAAACAAAGGTCTGAACATTAGAAGTTTCAAACAGTTGGGAGTGTTTGTTCCTTCCATACTTCACAAGCAGCAGCTAATTCCAGGCTCCTTCTCGATTCTTAGAAACCATCTCATTAAGTATCAACTCTTTTTCTACCAGAGCTTCAACATACATTCCAGAGAGCTTGTGAATTTCATCCTGTTAAAGAAAGTATAAATCATTAAACAAGAGAAATAACTAGCGATATTACAAGATTTCCATTTCTTTTCATGTTACTATAAACTTTTCAATCAATTATCTTCATTCAAATAAATTTATTCTCTTATTTAGGACCACACGTTTAGTCTATTTGGTCTTTGCTAAAGGTATCCGAGATAAGCTTCAGATTGGTTTCAAACATGGAGACACATATATGGTGATAGAAGCTGACATATACCTTTCGTGATTCGAGTTTGGATTTTACGTTCTCGCATTCCTCCAAAACCCTATTCAGCTTAGCTTCAATAGAGCTGATTTCAGAACTAGCTTCATTGTAGGTTAGAAAGAGCTGTTGAAGCTCAGCCAGCAACTGCTATGAGAAGAATACTTAATAACAATAGTATTATATACACCTTATAGTGTGGGTATTAATTAGATTGAAGATTAAGTGTTACCTGCTGAGACGCTATTGGCCATCCCGTCAGCAGTTTTTCATCCTATGAAGACATGGTTATTGCATTAATAAGTAATAACTTGCTTTTCATTAATATCAATATTGGCTATAAGATACGAATGAGAATACCATAGTTACACAGGATTTTTGGTTGTTGGAAAGTGAGTTCTGTTCCTTAGCTCCCACGATATCTACAGTACAAAAGTTAACCAGACAGTCCATAAGTACATGTGGACATCAACCCACGTTCGTGAACAATAGCTATAGATTCCATACTTCATAATTTATAAAACTGGAGATGGTTAACTGGTGCATTAACCGCAAATTCTGCTTCTAGTGTACATGCTTGACATGGCTAAAGCTTAAGATATTTCGAGAAAATTTGTCTTTCGGTAGTTCATCTTTAGAGTAGTGATTCATGTAATTTTGAACATATCACAAGAATAATATAGATCATTCATATCACACACTTTAGTAAATGACTTAAAGGAAGCACTGGACCAGTAAAAATGAGCTATAAATATATACGACTACATCTCAATATATACTATAATATACAAGCGCATTTAATTAGATTCCTATAGCAAACTACTTTATTGAACAATGTACCGAACAACATACTAATTGAGAGTTTGAGACCACCTACCATGAAATAAGGGAGATCAACTCGGTATAATAAACACCAAGTAACCCAAAAGTATCAGATATAGCAAATTTAGGTAACACCAACTCACCATATTATAGCAAATTTAGCCATTTTGCCGCCTCTATTCAAAATAAATCCAATGCATAACATATCTCATACACAAAAACCATACGTGATGCACAAAACAAAAAAACGTGGTGCACAGATTTAAACGTCGGATCTTACACTTCTGATGTCGTTAATGAACTCTCTCTCTCTCTCTTTTTTGAGGCTTTATTTTCAAACCCTAACCACAAACGAATATGGATTCGATCAGCTACAAAATACATAAGCGAAAAAAAGGAAGATGAAGAAGGCAAAGTTCGGTGATCTTTCTAATGCACACTACACGATACAACTAGCAGAACTTACTGATTCTTCTCATGGTGATGTTCATAACAGATCTGAATAAAGCTTCGATATTTTGGTTTCTGATTGAAACGACATAGAAAGTGAGGTTGCAGAATCTTTCGTTTCAAAATGGAGTCCATTATGGATCTAAATACGAATCAAATCCAAAATGGACTCCACTTTGAAATGGAACATTCCACAACCTCAATTCCAATGTCATTTCGATCAGAAACAAAAATATTTAAGCTTTATTCAGATCTGTTATGAACATCACCATGAGAAGAATCAGTAGGTTCTTCTAGTTCTATATTGTGTATTGAAGTGTGCATCAGTAAGCTCACCGAACTCCGTCTTCTTCATTTTCTTTTTTTCTCTTATGTATTTTGTAGTTGAATCCATATTTGTTTGCAGTTAGGGTTTAAAAATAAAGTCTGAAAAAAGAAAAAGTTTACTGATTAGAAGCGTAGATCTGATGTTTAAATCTGTGCACCGCATTTTATTATTTTGTGCATCATGTATGGTTTTTGAATTAAATTTGTGTATGAGATGTCATGTATAGATTTATTTTAAATAAATGGAAAGATAAGTTTTTTTTTTTTTCATTATATTTGACGTTTTTATTCAGTTTTGTTAATGGTTTGTGATTAGGTAAATAATCAATGCATCAAGAAAGAAATAATGTATCCATCAAATAATCACAGTGCATCACCGGAATACGCAGTGGGGCATCACCGAATTTCCAATGTTTTGGACCCCGGTTTTGAGGTTATATTGGCCCTGTTGAACCAAAACAGGTTTCCGGTTCAACCGGCGACCAGGCTAATCGGAAACCGGCAAAAACTGTTTTTGATAATTTTTATTTTTCACTTTTTTTAGGGATGAAACAAAGAAAAAATGATAACAAGAGATAGATAAGTACTAGCGATGAAAGCCATAAGTACAAGTGGCATAAGCAAATCGTATTGTATGTTGTGATGGAAATAAGCATCTCCTGTTAAAGTTTAGATATCCAATGCTGCATAGCCGGGAAAGCTGACCGGATTGTGGCATCTTCTCCACCATTCAAGAGTTTTTCAAAGTTAGTTTTTCTTCTTGTTTTGCGAAGTTTTAGATGAGAGAGAAAATCAAGGTTTTTTGTGAAGTTTCATATGTGCATAGCTTGAAATCGATGTAATGTGTTAGGACATTAAGTTTCTTCCATAAATCCACCATTAAGTGGATAGAATAGACAGAGAATATAGAATGGGCGTTATGAATTTTGAATGAATGTAGAGAAAGAGAAAGTAGGTTGTGATGGGAGTAAACGGGTGAGAGAGAGAGAGAGAGAGAGAGAGAGAGAGAGAGAGAGAGAGAGAGAGAGATTGCATCTCATAGAAGACCCATTTTTTTTACTCTCCTTAGGCTATGTGTGTGATAGAGTACAAAGTACATACAAGATTGCAGAGCAGAACTAGTGTAGAAAATGAATAAAATGATAAATGCGAAGTTTTAGGAAACCAGTCACCCGGTGGACTAACCGCTGAACCAACTATTTAACCGGAACCCAAAAACTGGGTATTAAAACATTGGAAATTAATGTGTGCTGTCAGAAAGTGATGTGCATTGCCTAGTAATCATTATGCAACGGCGGAATAATCATTGTGCATCCGTATAAAATGAAAATCATAATCTTTAAACCATGTGCCTAAATGACCTTTATACCCTTTCAGCTACTTAATGACTCTTTGACTTTTCTAAATCAGATCTCATCTAACGGTTAAGATACAGATATATATATACACACACACACACACACAAGGATATGAGAATATATTATTGTGAGAATAAAAGCATCTAAATAAACAAGCATATATGAGCATGTATAAGTGGGAATGCTACGATCCTAGGAACTAGATATATAGATGTATCTCTATGCATAAAAGCATGGGCAAATATCTACACTCTACAGGAGAAGGCAGTCAAGGCACTAAGTCACCTAAAATGTCTAGAGGAAGCTATCAGCAAAAGGCAAACCACCTAAGTATCCTACTAATATAAGCACTAGCAGAATACCCGCGCAAAGCAGCGGGATAGGTATTGCATTTAGTTTTAATACATTACCAATAAATTGAATTTAATCGAAGGTTATATAATTTTTTATTTGACAGAGTAAGACCGTAGCTTTTGTGTTATAACATGAATGTCATATCTACTTAATTGTTATTTTATAAAGAAATCGTCAAGACTTTTTGTGAGTTTTTGTTAGGATATATACTACTTTGAAATTTAAATTATAATGCTACTTAGAATCATCAATGATTTTTATTTTTTGATATTTGTCTTACATAAGATTAATTAGTTGACTATTCTAATTTCATTGCTTGCCTAATATAGTTATTATAAGGGCAATTTAGTCATTTACTCTAGTTGAGTATAATTTTAAGATCATAAGCAAAATGCTTTATATTTATAGAGATATATATGTATCTATAAACCTAAAGTGAGAGGCAAATATCTACTCGTTGAGGCACGAAGTCGCTTAGAAATCCTAGAGGATGCCATCTCGCAAAAGGCAAATCACCCAAGCATCATAGTCATGAACCTAATTCTAATTCTTCATGTCTTGGAGGTCATGTCTCGGAGGTCATGTCCTCGGACTGAAGAAGTCCCTTTGGGTCAAGCTACAGTATATCCTCTCGCCTAAGTTTGGGTTTGCCTCTTCTCCTTAAGCCGTCAACTTCAACTACGAGAGCTTCCACTAGCCTAGTTAACTTTTGTTTATGCTAAATCGGCAATAACTAGCTTGAAGAGTGCTAATTACATATTGATATGACAATTGTAATTCAATACTAACACTTCTAATTCAATACAAGCACATCCCTTTTATAAAAGATCCATTCCGGAACATTATAAGTAGATCTTAGTTCGATGGTTGATAAGCTTGCAACTTATCAATGGCGGATATGAGATGAAATCACTTAAATAGCTTGTGATTCACAATCTCAATTGAAAGAAATCTTAATTGAATCCTAATTTGCTCAAGAACAACTTAAGAGCAAAAATGATTGTTTAGTGATCACAAATGCTATAAATCTTAAACTTCTTCCCATGTGTTGTCTTCAACAGTAGCATTACTCCATTGGACCAAAACAGGTTCTGCTTTTTTATCGTTCCCTTATCCAAAACCTTAATGGAATCCTTTAAAACTCACCAGATTCATTAATAAGTGGTAGGTGGCTGCTACTTACTCCTTTTTTTGGCGAAAACAAAGATATATTAAAAAAAAAAGTCTTCCTGGAAGTGAAGACAACTTCAAGGATACAACAAAACTACAAGAACACAACAATGCCAATTGAAAAATTGAAGAGCTACAGAACTTAACAAATCTCAAAACCAAACTTGTTGTAGAAGACCTACTAACTATATCCTTGAGCAAAAAACATCTTTATGGAACTCTTGAACTTGAGAGAAAGAACTTGATCTGATCATGACCTTTAGAATCATAGAGTTATTTATAGATCTCCTTACAAATCGAGTAGAATACTTAAATGATGCCATTAAAATACCCATCATATTGACCTTAAAGAAGCAGATTTGAAGAAAACGATTTCTGTTAAAATTGCACATCAAATCGGAAAAACTAACAACGAGGTCAATTCATAGCCGGAGAGTAGTCGATCATACTTTGCATGAATTCATCAAAAGAGATGCTTTTGTTTTCATTCTTCTTAGAGTTAATAAGTTTCCCAACTGAAAGTTTCTTTCCAAAGAGAACTTGTGAGAAAGACGTCCGCTGATTACCAGCTTGTTTCTTGAATAAAGACCATGAAAACATCATGTATCTTACAAACTAAGGGCAAGTACAACTTATAAGCAACTGAGCCTATCTTCTTGAGAATTTTAAATGGTCCATAATACTTTGCAGAGAGCTCATGGAATGCCAGCTCACGAAAAACCCTTATTATATGCAGAGAGTGTTGTCTACAGGAATGAAACTTTAAATAACCAAAATTTCCTACATTAAAAGCCATTTAACATCTGTGTTTATCTTATCAACCAGCACTTCCATTCTTTGTTGGGCCTTAAGTAAATGGGACGTTAGCAGTTGAATGTGTACTTCTCTACCCAAGAGTTTGCTTTACCATTTTTTGTAAAATTGGATTACAGTGTCTTTATACCAACAAAAATTTCAAAGACAATCTTTATTATCAACGGTTGATGCGAGATGTAGCCCTTCAACCTTTGAATAGCTACCACTATATCCTAGAGTTCCTTTTCATAAGTTGCTAAGTGCAAATGTTTAAGACCCAAAGCCTTGCTAAATAAAGCACTAAGGTGTTTATGTTTTATAACTGCACAAATGCCTACTCTTGAAGCATCTGTTTTAATGGAAAATGGCTCTTTATTATTAGGTAAAGCCAACACAGGGTCGTACTCATAGCATTTTTCAACTCATAACATGCTACCCTTGCATGGTCATTCCAAGTAGAACCACCTCTCTTCAGCAATTTATTTAAGGGTTTAGCAATTATGCCATAATTTTGTACAGACCTGTTGTTATACCTAATCAAACCAGAAATCTTGTCCTTTACATCCAATTCCTTCATTCTGATTTGGTGATGGCTATCTCTAAGTTCTAAATTTTAAAACATTGGGCTACCATGTAACTCATCTATCAATTCCTCAACAACAGGAATAGGAAACTGATCCTTGATATGTGCTTTTTTAGCTTTCTATAATCCACATAAAACCTCCAAGTTCCATCCTTCTTCTTGACTAAACCACTGGAGAAGCAAAACTAAGTATTCCACTTCTTACCATTTCTTGCACTAAATCATCTATCACATTATTTTGCAAAGCACTGTACTTATATATAGGCTTTCTGATTAACTGGATTACTTGCATGTTTTAAAGTACTAGCCTGATCCAAAGCCCTTGCAGGTGGTGAATCCTTTGGCTAAGAAAATAGATCTTCATAACCATATACTCATTTAACAGTGCCCTTTAAGAGATTCCTTTTTTATATCATCTAAACCTAACAAAGAGTTAGTTCTTCAATTTAATAAACCAAAACCATTAACAGTTATCTGTATGGTCCAACAAATATGATTGATCTGCATCCTAAGAAGTATTGATACTCTTCTTTTAAGCTCGGTAACCATGGTATGCCCAAAACCACTCCATAACCTCCTACAGCAACCTTTACTTCTTTAGTAGGGGTGCACGACAACCAATTCGCATAGCTAAGCCCAAAGAATGGCTTGAGACCAAAAGTGTTTGTTTCATTGATTATCAAATGCTTAAAAATTTCCATTACAAGACTCGGACCTTTTATACTACAACTAACTGTGACGTGTTCTAACCAATCATTACTCGACAGCTGTACCAAAATTAACTAACTCACCCGCTACCTTTTAATGATCTGACTTTCGTTGACCAGCCATTTTTTCCCCATATCAGGGATACTTGTTAATATGAAGATTTGTACAAATTGAGTTCTCTATGCAAAACATGATTGGAAGGAATTTTTTTAGGGTTTGGGTGACAGCATAGACCATAAAAGTTCTTTAACTATTCTATTTCCTTCCGATCATCAACTCATTCAATAAAAGTGCCCAGTGTTCAATCAGCGATGTGAATCTCTATAAGGTGGTAGAGGAAACAAATATAATCGCAATTAAGAATGCAAAAGAGATGTAATGATTAGGGTAAAAATATAAACAAACACAATAAATAGAAGACGAATTTACCATTTGTGCATAATTAATAGGATCATGGAAGATCATACACTCACATACCCTAAACACAAAATTCAGTACAGATATGCAAGGCGATCACAGTTAAGCAAGAACGACATACATAAGGATTATTAAACCAGTTCAGACGGTATAATCAAGCCAACATATGGTGTTCAAAAATAAAACTAAGCATCTGTATAGAAAAAATACAAAGAAATGTAGAAACGATAAACGCAACAAATAGAGATTACCTTAGAAACGTTTGTTGTAGAAACCAGCCGCAGCGCACAATAGCAGAACCTAATAAGAGCAGCAGACTAAGTATATATACAAATGAAAAACCCTAAAATCGTGTATATATTGGGCCGAAGAATAAATGCCTCAACAACTTCTGTATGTGGGTCTTTGTAAAATCCTAGTTTGGGCCGCGATCAAGAAATGGATCCAAATAAAGGGTATAAAACACGGTCAACGATTTCAGATATTAATATAACTTAGTCTACAAATGCTTATAATGTAGTGAATCAAATGCAAAATGTGTTCCATTTATCTATATAAGTTACTTCAGATACAACATTTTAAGAATCCAAATGAAATATTCTAAAAACTACATCAATTTAACAAAAATTATCTCCATACTTAAATACAAAAATCTTACCTCTTCTTATAAGAGATAGCGTACCTTGAGTTCGAGCATCAATCAGTCATCTGTTAACTACAAAATTGTCATATAAATGATTTCCTTCAAGTAAAACAGATTGTTACCTACATTGGAATGAAGATATTGGTGTTAAAACATCTCAAGATGTAAATCAAAAAATCCCTATCATGTTTTATTTTCAGTAGATGGGTAACTAACTAGCTACCAAGTGCAAATCACTATAATAGAGAATACATATCATGCCAATCATCAAAATCAAGTACGATAACATGATATGCATATGAAACATATTTCTAAGACAGGTCTTATTTTATCATATGGAAATTACTGATTTCTATATAAGAAAAGAAATTTAACTAGTATAGGACACTAAACTGCATAAGTATATGCTTCTTTCACTATTCGATTATAAAACACTCCATAAACACTATTGTTAGCATATAAGGAAAAATAACTCTAACTGGTCAAAGAAGAACAATGTAAACAGAAAAATGCTCAAGTTGTATTAATACAACGAAAGATTTTTAAGTATACTAATATTACCATTATCACGGAACAAATATGCTAAGGCAATAAGGATACAAATCCCTAATTCATATTGAGACAACGGAGGATGGTTCTGTTTGACTAAGGCTAACTAAGAAACCATACCATGATATACATTAAGCCCATAAGTTGATTCCATTCCTTGTTTCTTATGTCAAACCAGGCCTGCCAATGAACTGATATCTTCATCCATTTCATAGATAATATTTCGCTTTCTAAATCAGTAAATCTCCGATTAAAAGCCATACACATGAAACTTATTCACATAAAAGTCACATATTTTTCCTAATTTCAAGCATCATGGATTCATGGTTCGATACGCAGTAGTTGTAATATCATTGGTCCTAATATTTTTTAAAATCTTAGGAGAGGAATAGAGGCAATTTGATTACACTCATAATTATATTACCTGTATCATAATTTAATTTTACACTAAACACATTAACCATTTGAAAGGGTTGAGCCCACTATTTACAAACACATATACGGAGTATATTTTACAATTATAAAGCATCATGAATTCATAATCAGAAAAGATGGAAAAACTTACCATAAACATCCAAACCATTGTGATGCATCTTTTTCAAACTTCATAAACCCACTTGAGCGAATCATATTGACTGCCGAATTCATTCCGTCGGGTTGTATGATGCACCGATTGGATTCAAGAAACAAAGTTCCACAAATTCACGGCTACAGGGATTAGGGCATAATAACAACGGCTAAAATGATCCACTCATCCAACTTCTGTTCTGTTAACAACGGCCAAAATGATCCACTCATCCATAGATCGTTGATCACTCGCGAGCTTTCTAGTTAGAAAAAGCTTCATACTTTGATCTTCTTGTTTTTTTGTGAATAAGTTGTTAAACTCTTTCAGTCTCAATTTAAATATGGGAAATATTATTTTTTTATACTATAATAATAATAATTAATTAATTATAGTAAGGTTCAAATTAGAACATCAATTTTGAGTGAGAATGAGAGAACCAATAGATCTATGCTATGTGACACTTTATTCTCTCTCCTCCACATTTTTTAAAATTAAATATCTCACAAACGGTAAGTCGAAAAATCATGAAAATTGCACCATAAAATTCAGTGTTTTCTCCTCTTCGATTTGCCGTCCCTCAAGGCATACTTTCGACAACTTTTTTTTTCTTCCATTTTTTGGTGGTTTTACAAATTAGTAACACATGTGTTAGTGATTGGTTATACTTTTAATTTGTGGTTAAGGTTAGGGTTTAGGGTTAGGGTTAGGGTTTAGTAGGGTTTAGGGTTTATTAGGGTTTAGGGTTTAGTAGGGTTTAAGGTTTATGGTTTAGTATGATTTAGGGTTTAGAGTTTTGTAAAGCGTTTAGGGTTTAGGGTTTAGGGGTTAGGGTTTGGGGTTTAGGGTTTAAGGTTTGGGGTTTCGAGGGAGAAACCCCAAACCTCAAACCCTAAACCCCAAACCCTAAACCCTAAACGTAACACTGTAACACATGTGTTAGTAAATGTGAAACCCACCAAAAAATGAAAAAAAATAAAATTTCGTCGAAAGTATGCCTTGAGGGACAGCAAATCGAAGAGGAGAAAATGCTGAATTTATTGGTGCAATTTTCATTATTTTTAGATTTATCGTTTGTGAGATAATTGATGTTGGGGGTAAATGGGTTTTATACATGTGGAACATTCTCTTTGTACACATGGCTTGATATCATTGGTTCCCTTATTCTCACACAAATTCCTATTCTCATTTGAACCCTACCCTAACTAATTATTATAAAGAATTTATTAAATTGATGTATCTTTTCTAGAGTAAGGTTCACAACAATTTTGAGTAAGAACGGATTAAAAAATCAAAGAGCTCCATTTAATAAAATCTTTACTTTTTTACGTTTTTAAAAATTAAGAATCTTAAAAAAGTTAGTCATAAAATTATAAAAGTTGCATCATAAAAATCAACGTTTTTTCTCTACATGATATACTTTTGACGAACTTTTTTTTCAGTTTCTTTGTGGATTTTGAAAACAACTATCATATGTGATACACACGACTATCACATGTGATACTAACGAGTATCACATGTGAAATTACACAGTATCACATGTTGATAGTAAATTGTACAATTTGTACGACCTACCAAAAAATTAAGAAAAAAAATCATCGAACTATATCATATGAGATGTCTAATCAAAAAGAAAATAATACGTGGGAAAAGTGAGACTTGATGGAAATGAATAGATGAGATTAATTCCGACATTTTTACTAAAATTATCTTTCTCATTTGAACTAAAGCCTTGTTTTTCTAAAATAATTGTTAATTTTTTATTTTCTCGGATAAAAAATGTTAGAGCAAAATAACACAATTCATGTATCACAATCTCTTACTTAAATTTATAATTAAAAGAGAGAAAATGATCTCAATTGTAACAACTTAATTTTTATATCAACAATAACGATTACAATTTATATTGTCGTTTGCTTAAAAATTAAAGGTGTTTAAGACAGATTGATTTCTACGTGTATTTATTTATTTATACATTAATAATTAATAACATACATTACAAAGTACAAAATATTGCATACAATGTACTCCGTATTTCATTTCCAAAGAGATGAAGAGTCCATTAATACTACTTCGGCACTTGGCTTCAACAAAACTAACAACTATAACATATAGTCTATTGTATATTTTCAATTACTTTAAGATATAAATTTATAAAGTCGTAATTGTTCTAATAAAAAGTCTAAATGTGAGTTCATTTTTAACATAAATATACATATATAAAATCTATTTTACCAAGTTTATATTATAAACATGCCCAAACAAAAAACCAAACCGAATAAATTAAATAAAGTCGAAATCAAACAAAACCAAAATCGAAAAACTCGAGCAGTTATAGTTTTTGATTTTTCAAAAACCAAACTTACGGTTTAGTTTTAGCCAAAAACCGAATAAAACCGACCCATACGTACCCTATTGGATATCACCATTTTCTTGACACCTAATTATTTACAAATATAAAACATTAGCTTTATTTAAATAGTTGTAGAAATTGAGTTTAGAATTAAGTACCTTTCTTCATATTAATACATCTCAAACTAACATTTTAATTCTACAAGAATGCATTGCATGTTTACAAGTTTGTTACATTCACATAATCTTAACGGAGAAAGTTGTACAAAATGATATGACACGAATTATAACAATCTAATGTTTTTATCTCATGCGGTCCACCTAAGTTTGTGCACATAATTTTGTAAAACTTGTGTGAATCAAACATTTCTCGTTTGTTCAACACTTTATTTCTAAGATTAAGAATTTTAATTAAACTCAAATTGTTAAACAGGTAATGAGACCATTAACTACTACGCAAATTCATCCCTTAATCTGAAAGCTTTTATCATGAACATTTGTATCCTTTTAATCTTTAATTATTAAAGATTTAAAGACATCAAGCATTTTTTTCATTTAAATAATTTTTTTAAAGCATACCACATTACCACCCCACTTTTACCATGTACTCCGTAAAATTTTGTACAAAGAGCATTGCAAAGTTGCCCTCTCGATTTCCCGAGAACAACTTCAAATTCACTAAAACAGCTTTACAAAAAGTTGTTCAAGGAAGATAATCTCTAAAGAGTAAGGTTCAAATGAGTACACCAATTTTGAGTGAGAATGAGGGAACCAACAGATTTCTGCCATGTGTCACTTTATTCTCTCTCCTCCACACTTTATTCTCTCTCCTCCACATTTTTAAAAATTAAATATCTCACAAACGGTAAGTCGAAAAATCATGAAAATTGCACCATAAAATTCAGCGTTTTCTCCTCTTCGATTTGCCGTCCCTCAAGGCATACTTTTGACAACTTTTTTTTTTCCTCATTTTTTGGTGGGTTTCACAAATTAGTAACACATGTGTTAGTGATTAGTTGTACATTTAATTTGTGGTTAAGGTTAGGGTTTAGGGCTAGGTTTAGGGTTTAGTAGGGTTTATGGTTTAGGGTTTATAAGGGTTTAGGGTTTAGAAGGGGTTCAAGGTTTAGGGTTTAGAAAGATTTAGGGTTTAGCGTTTTGTAAAGCATTTAGGGTTTAGGGTTTGGGGTTTAGGGGTTAGGGTTTAGGGTTTAGGGTTTGAGGTTTGGGGTTTCGGGGAGAAACCGCAAACCTCAAACCCTAAACCCTAAACCCTAACCCCTAAACCCCAAACCCTAAACCCTAAACGCAACACTTTAACACATGTGTTAGTAAATGTGAAACCCACCAAAAAAATGAAAAAAAAAAAAAACTTTTCGAAAGTATGTCTTGAGGGACGGCAAATCAAAGAGGAGAAAACGACGAATTTAATGGTGCAATTTTCATAATTTTTCGATTTGTCGTTTGTGAGATAATTGATGTTGGGGGTAAATGGGTTTTGTACATGTGGAACATTCTCTTTGTACACATGGCTTGATATCATTGGTTCTCTCATTCTCGCACAAATTCCTATTCTCATTTGAACCCTACCCAATCTCTAAATTCGAGATTTCAAATTTTGATATTTTCCCACCAGAATTGAAATCTAAACAAGTAAACAAATTCAAATAAAACTCATATGGCACACCCATCTCGTATATATAACAATAATTTCTAAGTAACACCAACAACACTAAAAATTAAATTTTCATAATCACAACAATATACCAACAACAACAATAATCAAATTTGATAACAACAAACAGTAATTAAGAAAAACAACAAAATTTCCAGCGATACATCCCCATCACGTAATAGTTTGATATACACTCGTATGTTATTATGCCTACAAATTTAAATCCGCGCATCATTGTTCACTTTTATATTTTCATTGATGCTGGGGCATACGTTGTTGTCAACTTTTTGTAAAATTGTTTCATCTAACAATTTAACTTCTTTTGTCTAATAGATAAATAAGTTTATGAATCTAGAAAATCGATTTTTTCACTCTCTTGCTTTTGCGATGAATATCAAAGAAGTAAAGTCATTGACAAAAGTTACATTACATCCCTCACTTACAAAATCTAGATTCACGTTGATTATCGTTTGATTCTAGAGATTCTCTTCAAATTTGACACAATTGAATTTAAATTTGACGCAAAAGTTACATTACATCCCTCAGTCACTGAATTTGAAGTGTTCTCATTAAACTTGAGTCTTGAACTAAACCCACACCGTTTCAATTTTGAATTTCAAAATTTGAATTGTTCTCATTGACAATTTCCCGTACGTGACATCTTTTTTCTTTATCAATCTTACAGCTTTACATCTCCTTTTTGTAACTCTTTGACCATACAAAAGATGTACATCCACCACTGATCCACCTCAGAATTTTACTTTTGCATAATTGCAACAAAGCTAAGATTATTTATGTTTTATAATTTGACAAACAATAATACTTAAAATAATTGCTCCGTGGGAAATTGTTTGTATAATAAAAAAATGTAACAACCTCTTTACATTTAACAAAAAATAAATGCGAGATAAACATTAACAACCTAACTGTGTTACACTAACATAACCAGATCAACCAAATATAACTACACGTTTACAACCAAAGAATCTTAACAAAACAATAAATAACTGCCATGGTTCCTACGAGATGGAGATAACTGTAACACCCCCAAATTTAATGATTTGCGGAAGCTTGATTTGGGTGTTACTAATCAATAACAAAGCACAAAGATAAATAGCAAACGACTCTATATGCGTCGTTTTAACAAAATATATTGATAACTGAAATGTTTACAACATTTAAAGCTTTACATAGCTCGAGTTAAATAAAATGAGATTTCGGTACATAAGTACTTGTACAAAATATACTAATGCAAGCAAATCTCAATCGTCTGTATGCTGACTCGAGCTAAATCCTGAAGCAGAAACATCCTACTGCTGGGTACCTGCGATATATGCTAAAAGGTCAGCTATAAAGCTGGTGAGCTCACAGGTTTGAAATCAAGTAATATCGTATGAACCGCAAGATTTAAATAATGAATTGCATCCAGCAATTAAATAATGAATTGCATCCAGCAATTAAATGATAGTCATCGTGTATACAGCCATGAGCACATAGTTGAGCTTAACTCGAGGGCCGGGTCCCCTATAGAGAATTCCGGGCGAGGTGCCTCCACGAATGCCTAATCAACATTCGTCTTCCCAAATATTAGTACGTCCGTTTACCCGGTTAGTGCTTGCTAACCCGGACGAGGAGGGTCAATCCTATATGGTACCATATACTAATATTCACGCTACAACGTATTAACAACTATGCTGACGGAGGACTTTAAATGATTAGTTTCGAAAAACTCATGTAGTATATGAAAAGTTGGTACTTGCGTTCACATGTTAAAAGTTTGAGCAGTATATCACACCCCTGAGTAAAATAGTAAAAGAGGGGCTATGAGACTCACCTGAGTCTGAATGCGTTTAAACAAACGTAAGTTGATTAGCGAGAAATGAAGTCCAACGACTTGTAACCTGAGGGTGTCCACGACACGCGATGGTTATAATCATGATTGGGTATCTCAAAAGATCACCCTTGTAGTTGTTACACAACTATATATGTCCAAATTACTTCGATTTGGTTTATTTAATAAGTGTTTGAAAACGTGTACGGCCCGTTGGTGACGGATTTGAAATAATAAACTTTAAGGATTATTATCATGTATTTGGCGTTTTGCACTTAAAAGTGTGTCCCAATGTGTTTTATAAGTCGTATCGTATAAGTGTTTGAGGTTACATAGTTCCGACACTTAGTGAAATTGAGATTTGAAAACCTGCTGTTTTATGCGACACAATCATGCGACACTAAATGAATTATGCGACACAAATGTTGTGTCGCATAGGAGTGCGACACAATGTCCATACGACACAAGGGTTGTGTCGCATGGATGCGAAATGCTGATTCAACAGCGACATAGTGATCGTGTCGTATGGGGTATGCGACATAGTGGTTGTGTCGCAGGACTTGCGACACTAAATATCTGGTACGACATAAGGTACGACACAAGGGATTTTATGCGACATAAAGGCTAAAATACGACACAACATGCGACACAATGCTTGTGTCGCATGGATGAACACCAGCCCAGAATTCCGGCTGTTCAACATTTTCCAGCCAAAAATCCGTTTTTAACCCGTTTTCAAGCTGTAATTTCGTGTTCTATACATTGTAATGGACATATACTAGTTATAATAACAACCACAAACGAAAAATACTAAGAATCGAGAGATTTCGGGATTTTGTCGGAAACTTACAATTTGCCGAAATGAAAATCCGGAAAGGTAAAAATGTAGATCGTTGCGAGGTGGTCGTGAATCTCTAAAAATATTTGTGATCCGGTCGCGTTTCGTGGTAGTATTTTGCGGTTTTATAAGTTTGGTGGTTTGTTTCTTTTTAGAGAGAAAAGAAAAAAGAAGAGAGAGAGATAGAAGGAAAGATGAAATGAAGAAAAAGATGGGAGGTGGGGGACTTTCCAGTTTTCGCTCCGCGTCACGTGTGGTGTTCGTTTGCTCCGTCGTTTAAGCGTTAATTAATTATTTACATTTTAATTATAAGTTTTAAATTACGATTTATTACGCGATATATTATTTAAATATTTTACAAATCATTTTATATTTGTGTTATAAAACGTAAGTTAGTTTATTTCGTTTGCGCGGTTTAATGTTTTAAATCGTGTAAGTTTGGTTTGTACGATACGAATGAATACGAAATATTATCAAAATAATATTTTTGACATAAAAGTGTTAATTAATAAAATGAGTCACCAACGTCCGTATAATATTGAATCGAAATACATCCGATGTAAATTGCGTACGATTTAATCAAATCGCATATTCGTATATATTCAACAATATATATATAATTCGATACATTAATTAGCCTAACAAGGAACTAATTACATGTATTAACATATGATTAGGCACTAAATCACTAGTCCTAATTTGGCGGGTGTTACATTCTCCCCCTGTTAGAAGAATTTCGTCCCGAAATTTAGCTCGAAGTCGTGTTTGATGTGGCATCAGTGAAAAGTTGAGGATATTTGAGTCGCATTTGGTCTTCCCGTTCCCAGGTGAATTCCGGACCACGCCGCGAATTCCATCTGACCTTGACGATGGGAATACGACTTTGTTTCAGTTGTTTGACCTCACGGTCCATAATTTCAGCGGGTTCCTCAACGAAATGAAGTTTATCGTCAACCCGAATTTCATCTAATGGAATAATAAGTGTCTCATCAGACAGACACTTCTTCAAATTTGAGATATGAAAAGTAGGGTGCACGCTGCTAAGTTCGGATGGCAGCTGCAATCGATAAGCTACGGGGCCAATCCGTTCGAGGATCTCAAAAGGCCCGATGTATCTGGGATTCAACTTCCCGCGTTTGCCAAAACGGATGACGCCTTTCCAAGGCGATACTTTCAAGAGTACTCGATCCCTAACTTGGAACTCGAGTGGTTTGCGTCTCACGTCAGCATAACTTTTCTGACGATCACGTGCGGCTTTGAGTCTGTTTTGGATTTCCACAATTTTCTCAGTGGTGGCGTGTATGAGTTCAGGACCAGTGAGTTGACTATCTCCCACCTCAGTCCAACAGATCGGTGATCGGCACTTACGACCGTACAGTGCCTCAAAAGGTGCAGCCTTAATGCTGGCGTGATAACTGTTATTGTACGAAAATTCGCACAAGGGTAGATGTTTTTCCCAGTTTGTACCGAAATCAACTACGCAGGCTCGTAGCATGTCTTCCAGTGTTTGAATGGTTCGTTCACTTGGCCATCGGTTTGAGGATGGTACGCGGTACTCATATCGAGACGGGTACCCATAGCTTTCTGAAGTGATTGCCAAAAGTGAGAGGTGAAACGGGCATCTCTGTCAGAGATGATTGAGACTGGAACACCGTGATGAGAAACGATTTCCTTGATGTAGATTTGTGTAAGGCGTTCCATTTTATCGTTTTCTTTGATTGCCAGGAAATGAGCAGATTTGGTGAGACGATCGACGATCACCCAAATGGTATCGCAACCGCTCGACGACTTGGGTAGTTTGGTTATGAAATCCATGGCAATTTGATCCCATTTCCATTCAGGGATTTCAGGTTGTTGAAGTAACCCAGGAGGTTTCTGATGTTCGGTTTTGACTTTCGAGCAAGTAAGACACTTGCAGACATAAGTGGCGATTTCGGCTTTCATGTTTGGCCACCAATAAAATTTCTTGATGCCGTGGTACATCTTATCGGATCCCGGATGAATAGAATATTTAGACTTGTGAGCCTCGTCCATCACCAAGTCTCTTAGGTTCCCAAAACTAGGCAACCAGGTTCGGTTTGAGAAATACCTAATCCCGTTAGGTTTGATTTCAAATTGTTTGTCAATGCCCCGCAAGGCTTCATTTTTGATGTTTTCCGGTTTCAGGGCTTCGATCTGAGCGGTATGAATTTGAATGGCAAGATCGTTATGAATGGTCATACTGAGGGCTCGGACTCGAAGTGGTTTTGGTCGTCCCTTTCGGCTGAGGGCATCGGCTACAACATTAGCCTTCCCTGGATGGTACTTGATCTCGCAATCGTAATCGGTAAGCAACTCGACCCATCGACGTTGCCTCATATTGAGATCCTTCTGATCGAAGATATGTTGGAGACTTTTATGATCGGTAAAGATTGTGCACTTAGTGCCGTAGAGATAATGTCTCCAGATTTTGAGAGCAAAAACGACAGCTCCAAGTTCGAGATCGTGAGTGGTGTAGTTCTTTTCGTGAATTTTCAGCTGTCGTGAGGCATAAGCAATGACCTTGTCTCGTTGCATCAGCACGCAACCAAGACCTTGGTGAGAAGCATCGCAGTATACCACGAAGTCATCGGTGCCTTCGGGTAAGGATAGAATCGGAGCACTGCAAAGCTTTTGTTTCAAAAGTTGGAACGCTGACTCTTGTTTGTCGGTCCAATCGAATCTTCTGTCCTTCTGAGTCAGTATCGTGAGTGGTTGAGCTATTCTGGAGAAATTTTCGATAAATCGTCGATAATACCCAGAAAGACCCAAGAATTGTCGTACTTCAGTTGCAGAGGTGGGTGCTTGCCAGTCTTTGATAGCCTCGATTTTTGATGGGTCAACGTGAATTCCCTGACTGCCGATCACGTGACCAAGAAATTGAACAGTTTGGATCCAGAACTCACACTTAGAGAATTTAGCATAAAGCTCCTCGTGTCTAAGTAGTTCAAGGATGATTTTGAGGTGTTGCGCATGTTCTTGCTCGTTGCGCGAGTAAATGAGTATGTCATCGATAAAGACAATGACAAACTTATCGAGGTAAGGTTTGCACACTCGGTTCATGAGATCCATGAATACAGCCGGTGCGTTGGTTAGACCAAAGGGCATCACTTGGAATTCGTAGTGCCCGTAACGAGTTCTGAAAGCAGTTTTTGGAATATCGGTGTCGCGAACTCGTAACTGATGATAACCTGATCGCAGGTCGAATTTTGAGTAAAAACTTGAACCCTGAAGTTGATCGAATAGATCATCAATGCGAGGAAGTGGATAACGGTTCTTGACGGTCAATTTGTTCAACTCTCGGTAGTCAATGCACATTCGGAATGAACCGTCCTTCTTTTTGACAAATAAGACCGGAGCTCCCCAAGGTGAAGAACTCGGTCTAATGAATCCTCGATCCAGAAGTTCCTGTAACTGAGAGGACAACTCCTGAAGCTCGGATGGGGCTAAACGGTATGGAGCGCGGGCCACCGGTGCGGCACCCGGCACGAGATCAATTGAGAACTCAACCTGTCTAGGCGGAGGTAGACCAGGTAGTTCTTCCGGAAAGACTTCAGGAAAGTCTCTAACAATTGGCACATCCTCAAGTCGCTTCTCTTCCGACTTCTTCTCCATGATGTGTGTGAGTATGGCAGGGTAACCCTTTCTCAGAAATTTTCGGGTTTTTAAGCAGGAGATTATATTGAGTCCCGTCCCACCGGTCTCCCCCTGTATGATCAAGGTTCCACCAACGGCGAGTGGGATACGGACGATTTTATAGTGACAAACGATTTTAGCTCGATGTTTGGACAACCAGTCCATTCCAATAATGACGTCGAAACTTCCGATTTCAATGGGTATAAGGTCGATCGAAAAGGTTTCGTCAGCTAGGTTTAGAGTGCAATTAGGTATCACACTGGTGGTTTCTACAAGTTTTCCATTGGCTAGCTCTACAGTGTACTTAACATCTAAGGCAACAGGAGTGATGTCAAGTAATGGGTAAAAGTCATCGGAGATAAAGCTTCTATCAGCACCA
The DNA here is from genome assembly GCA_949592205.1 of Helichrysum umbraculigerum. Lineage (NCBI taxonomy): Eukaryota > Viridiplantae > Streptophyta > Magnoliopsida > Asterales > Asteraceae > Helichrysum > Helichrysum umbraculigerum. The sequence continues at coordinate 27,695,313 of CATIUR010000004.1, read as the reverse complement.
GTATCAAATAGAACAGAAGCAGTTAAGTTGTTGAGGAGGAACATACCCGAGACCACATTCGGGTCTTGGCGGGCGTCCCCAGATTTGATGACGAAAGCTCTGCTACGGGTGTTGTTGTTGTTGTTGTTGCGGTTGTTGTTGTTGTTGTTCTTCAGATTTGGGCACGTGTCCCTGAAGTGCCCGGGTTTTCCACACTCAAAGCATACTTTGGGTGGTCTGGTGTTGTTGTTGGAATTATTGTTGGTAGGAGAGCGACAGTCTTTGGTGAGATGGCCGTACCTCTTGCAGTTGTTGCAAAAGGGACCACAGGAACCTTCATGGTGACGGCTGCACTTGGGACAATATGGTTTGCTCCCAGTGTAACCCCGGATGATGTCAGTGGTGGTGTTGTAGGCTTTGATGGTGTCAGGTTTCTTGTTTTGTTGGTTGGAGTGGTTGTTGTGGTAGTCAGACCACTTGCGTTTGTTGTTTTGGGAGGATGAAGTGGGTGGTTCAGAATCTTGGCTCATAGACATCAGGTCTTGGGCCAATGAGATTGCACCGTCAATGGTGGTTGGTTTGGAAGAGATGACGTGTCCCCGAACAAAATCAGGGAGACCAAGGGCGTACTTCCTGATTTTATCAGGTTCAGTGCTTACCATAGCTGGGCGGAGGGCAGCTAGTTGTTGAAACCTGGTGGTATAACCATCGATATCACCACCCTGAACCTTTAAGTTCCAGAACTCCTCATCTAGCTTTTGGAGTTTGGCGATAGAGCAGTATTTGGCAGTGAGTTTTGCCTTCAATTCCTCCCATGTGAGTTGGTAGGCAATGTCAGCACCCACTGATTGGGTATACGAATTCCACCAAGAGTGGGCATCATCTTCAAGAGAGCAGGTGGCGAAGTTTACTTTGTCGTTCTCCTCGCATTTACTAACACGGAAAACAGTTTCCATTTTCTCGAACCATCTGATCAGTCCGATGGCTCCTTCAGAACCCTTGAAGCTCGAGGGTTTGCAGCTTTGGAAGTCCTTGTAAGAACAAGGTTTGACGGCAGAGGTTCCAGCGGTATCGCTGTTTCTTGTGGAGTTGGGTGGGGTATTGCGAGCCAAGGCTTCAGTAACAGCCTGGGTTATGAGTGACGTAATCTGAGCATCGGTGTAAGGTCGTGTCTTTGGCGGCATGATTCTTCAATAAAAGAAATGAAGATACATGAGATTTTGTAAGAAAGTTGTATTTATTATAGATGTACATGTAGAAAGCAGTAATACATGACATCAACATGGAAAAATGACAATTAATATGAGTTGAACAACAAGAAATATTTGATAGCTAATACGAGTTCAAAGGTTACACCCTACGGATGTATTACAAGAGGCGTCGGGAATTGTTACATCCGACTGAATTATAGAGTAACGCGTAGATAGTTACTAGATTACAGGATAGATTACAAGACAAAGACTACACTAGTCTTGACGTAGATTAATTTGTTCCATCATCGTGACAAGACGGTCCACAGTGTTTGCAAGCCTGCTAGCTTGTCGGGCGTTGTCTTCTGCTAGCGAAAGTCGTTGTGTTAGTCCGCGCGCATACTCTTCTGCTTCATGTGAGCGTTGCTCACATTCTTCCATCCTTTGTTGTATAAGGGCATTTTCCACCCTTATTTCTATAATTTGGTTGCGAAGGACATCCATGTTGTTGTTTGTGGTTTCAAGGTCGTCGGAGACTTGTTCGATGCGTTCAAGGGATGTAAGTCTCCAGTTTTCGTTTGTTTCCTGCAACACGACATCCATGGTGCGAAGTCGCTGCTCGTGTTGGTTTACCCTAGTAGCTAAAGCCGGTAAGGCGATGTGAGTGGGATACGGGCCAGCTCGAGGCAACCTGGAGTTCCTCCTTGCTACCCTTGGGTTCTGCGACCCGGATTGAGAACGAGATGAATTTGTTGGAATGTTTGCCATTTCTGAGACAAAGCGTTAGTAAGATTGAGGCCTATATTCATATAGCTCCTATATAATATAGCCTATTGAGTGTCTAGCATAAACATGTTTGAGTCTCGGTTCTCTCGAAGTCAGAGTCTTCTATTGTATCCTGTTCAGCCATAACTACTTTCAGATCTTACATCATCTTTGCTTAATTGTACATAGTTGATCAGGCTATGTAAAATTAAACTCGTATGTTGTAATCCCTGAACCAGTCATACCTAATAAGGAATACCGCCTAATGGTCATAGTCTAGGCTCACTAAATGCAACCTAGTTCACTATAACCTTAGGCTCTGATACCAATCTGTAACACCCCCAAATTTAATGATTTGCGGAAGCTTGATTTGGGTGTTACTAATCAATAACAAAGCACAAAGATAAATAGCAAACGACTCTATATGCGTCGTTTTAACAAAATATATTGATAACTGAAATGTTTACAACATTTAAAGCTTTACATAGCTCGAGTTAAATAAAATGAGATTTCGGTACATAAGTACTTGTACAAAATATACTAATGCAAGAAAATCTCAATCGTCTGTATGCTGACTCGAGCTAAATCCTGAAGCAGAAACATCCTACTGCTGGGTACCTGCGATATATGCTAAAAGGTCAGCTATAAAGCTGGTGAGCTCACAGGTTTGAAATCAAGTAATATCGTATGAACCGCAAGATTTAAATAATGAATTGCATCCAGCAATTAAATAATGAATTGCATCCAGCAATTAAATGATAGTCATCGTGTATACAGCCATGAGCACATAGTTGAGCTTAACTCGAGGGCCGGGTCCCCTATAGAGAATTCCGGGCGAGGTGCCTCCACGAATGCCTAATCAACATTCGTCTTCCCAAATATTAGTACGTCCGTTTACCCGGTTAGTGCTTGCTAACCCGGACGAGGAGGGTCAATCCTATATGGTACCATATACTAATATTCACGCTACAACGTATTAACAACTATGCTGACGGAGGACTTTAAATGATTAGTTTCGAAAAACTCATGTAGTATATGAAAAGTTGGTACTTGCGTTCACATGTTAAAAGTTTGAGCAGTATATCACACCCCTGAGTAAAATAGTAAAAGAGGGGCTATGAGACTCACCTGAGTCTGAATGCGTTTAAACAAACGTAAGTTGATTAGCGAGAAATGAAGTCCAACGACTTGTAACCTGAGGGTGTCCACGACACGCGATGGTTATAATCATGATTGGGTATCTCAAAAGATCACCCTTGTAGTTGTTACACAACTATATATGTCCAAATTACTTCGATTTGGTTTATTTAATAAGTGTTTGAAAACGTGTACGGCCCGTTGGTGACGGATTTGAAATAATAAACTTTAAGGATTATTATCATGTATTTGGCGTTTTGCACTTAAAAGTGTGTCCCAATGTGTTTTATAAGTCGTATCGTATAAGTGTTTGAGGTTACATAGTTCCGACACTTAGTGAAATTGAGATTTGAAAACCTGCTGTTTTATGCGACACAATCATGCGACACTAAATGAATTATGCGACACAAATGTTGTGTCGCATAGGAGTGCGACACAATGTCCATACGACACAAGGGTTGTGTCGCATGGATGCGAAATGCTGATTCAACAGCGACATAGTGATCGTGTCGTATGGGGTATGCGACATAGTGGTTGTGTCGCAGGACTTGCGACACTAAATATCTGGTACGACATAAGGTACGACACAAGGGATTTTATGCGACATAAAGGCTAAAATACGACACAACATGCGACACAATGCTTGTGTCGCATGGATGAACACCAGCCCAGAATTCCGGCTGTTCAACATTTTCCAGCCAAAAATCCGTTTTTAACCCGTTTTCAAGCTGTAATTTCGTGTTCTATACATTGTAATGGACATATACTAGTTATAATAACAACCACAAACGAAAAATACTAAGAATCGAGAGATTTCGGGATTTTGTCGGAAACTTACAATTTGCCGAAATGAAAATTCGGAAAGGTAAAAATGTAGATCGTTGCGAGGTGGTCGTGAATCTCTAAAAATATTTGTGATCCGGTCGCGTTTCGTGGTAGTATTTTGCGGTTTTATAAGTTTGGTGGTTTGTTTCTTTTTAGAGAGAAAAGAAAAAAGAAGAGAGAGAGATAGAAGGAAAGATGAAATGAAGAAAAAGATGGGAGGTGGGGGACTTTCCAGTTTTCGCTCCGCGTCACGTGTGGTGTTCGTTTGCTCCGTCGTTTAAGCGTTAATTAATTATTTACATTTTAATTATAAGTTTTAAATTACGATTTATTACGCGATATATTATTTAAATATTTTACAAATCATTTTATATTTGTGTTATAAAACGTAAGTTAGTTTATTTCGTTTGCGCGGTTTAATGTTTTAAATCGTGTAAGTTTGGTTTGTACGATACGAATGAATACGAAATATTATCAAAATAATATTTTTGACATAAAAGTGTTAATTAATAAAATGAGTCACCAACGTCCGTATAATATTGAATCGAAATACATCCGATGTAAATTGCGTACGATTTAATCAAATCGCATATTCGTATATATTCAACAATATATATATAATTCGATACATTAATTAGCCTAACAAGGAACTAATTACATGTATTAACATATGATTAGGCACTAAATCACTAGTCCTAATTTGGCGGGTGTTACAATAACAACTTCATATTCTGATTTCCTTTCGTCGGCGAAAGCTTGACATTGCTAGAAAAAATTCAGTCAAAGGAAAACGAAAACTTACACTACAAATCGTACATATACAAACTTGATTTTTCAGCTTCTCCTGCACTTCGGATTTCGACAGAAACCGTAGATTCAGATTGCACATTTCCGGCTGTAAAAACGCATAGTCGATAAGCAGTTCTTCTAGAAATAGTTTTTTAGATACATACCGGTTACATACCCACCGACTTGATTTAAAACCTTACGAGTTTGATCCAACATTTGCGTCGTTTAGATCTGGAGGAAAAATAACAAAGAAGTTTTAGATCTGAAGAAACAAAATACAACCGGAAAACAATTTAGGTCCACAGAAAAAATAAATACTAACCCTTGTAAAATATGATTTGGTTAGGTCCATAGAGTATGCTTTAGACAATTTATTTAATTGAAAATGATAACTTTGAAATCTCTAGAAGTGATGAATCTTATCTACTTTATTGCATCTCAGAAAAGATGCTTCAGGAATAGTAAAGAAATAGTAGAAGTCTAATCCTTACAACCAAAACATTACATAAAACCACTGACATTTCTTTTTAACACTTAATTACTTAAATTAACATCACCAAAAATCTAACATTACAACTTGTCATGCATACCGTACAAATCCAGCATAGCATATCTATATTATATAGTAAAGGGGAGATGCTTAAGAATCTGTGCAAGGATTGATGATGTGTACCTCTTCTAAACTCAAGAAAATGATGATGTGTACCCCTTCTAAACTCAGGAAAATGATGATGTGTATCCCTTCTACACTAAGGAACATATATTTTACTTTTATCAGATACACTCATGAAAATATGGTCCACGCCTATTACTAGATTGCTAAACACTATGATAAGGTGTAAGGGTTGATTTTTATTGGTTATTGTAATAATGATAAAAAGGTAATGGTCAAGATTCCTAAAAGAAAGGCGCGTGTTTGCCCCAAATCTTCTATCTTCTATCTATAATTCTATATCTAATCTATACAATAGTAAAAAAGAAATACTCTTCACATTTATCCAAAAAAAAATAGGGTGTGGTGCAGCTTATTTCCTAGGCATAATACAGAAGCATGCTTTTCTCTAGACTCTTTTCATTATTAGAAGCTCAGTAACCTTTCATATTCATTGGCTTCTCTTTTCTCCATACAATCTTTACAACAATATCAAGAATTCAAAATTTTAATTTCATTTGATTAATTCCTCACCTTCTTCTCCTTCTTATTTCATCTTCTACATCTGTATCATATTCTTTCCTTTTAAATTCCATCTTCATCAATTCAAACAATATCAAAACCCTAAATCGAAATTCAGAGACCCAAATCTATAATTAGAAAATGAATTCCGAAACGAGATCTTAGATCTTATCCATGGCTACTGGCGACGATCTTTTGTTTGGCATTCCGACCTGCTACCGGGACGTAGATCTGAACTGTGGTATAGACGGAGTAGCCAGAGATTTTACATCCTTCATGAAGAAATCGAAGCCACGAAATAGATTCAACTACCCTTTAAAGGGTCATTTACAGCGAGTTCATGATTGGAAAGTGAGTTCACGATTTAGGGTTTTCGTTTTGCTCGATTTAGGGTTTTCATCTTCCTTCGCTTCATCGGTTTTTCCGTTAATGATTACACAGATGATTCTTCTTGATGAAAGATGATTACAATAATCCTTACAAGACGAAAATGACAATTATAGTTATCATTTTGATTTCTAGAAATTCAAGGTGAGTATACAATTGTTCAATTACAAGTGACTTTTTTATTATTTGTTATTCGTAATTGTTATAACAAAAATCCATTAATCGTTAATTTTAGATGGATTATTTACATTTATCGTTGTTCAAATGATGTTTATGTTTGAACGCACACCAGGTGTTTGTCAAAAGGTCTAAGTTAATATTTTGTATTTTGTCTCAGGAACACCCGATTGCAAGGTATAAGTATTGAAGGTGTGATTGTTATGCAGGTTTTGGCTACTAATGTTAAGGTATTGTTTTTGTAGTTCTTTGATGTTTCTTCCTCTTCGAGCAATTGGATATTCTGTTTAGTTCACTTTTTGCAAACTGATTGTTGAATCACAGGTTATGAAAGATTATTTTGGATATTCCATTTTTGCAAACTGAAGTCACATAGACCATCAATACTTTAACTTTTTGAGCACATATATTGATTTTGATACTATTAATTTTTGAGTTGTTATGTACAGGCTATGAGAATTGTGATTTAAGCTGACAATGGGGGAAAGTGGTGGTGGATAGATGCGGTCAGGGGGATCGGTTGTGGTCTTGGAGAGAAGACATATGTTTCTGCCGTTACGGCTGTTGAATGGGAGAGAGATTGTTACATCTGGCCAGCAGCAGTCTTTCCACTGAAAGTGGTGTATATAATCTGTTCTTTTGTTGGAATTTTTTGATCCTTGGGTGCCCATTGAATTTTTACCAGTCAATTATCTGATATGGTGTTAATATGTGACACCAACTGTGAAAAATGTTAATTAAAACAACCATTACAGCTATTTAGAAATGCTACAGATCCCAAACAATTTAGTGAAATCGATTTTGGAGTAGGAAGTTTGAGAGGGGTGTTTAAGTTTTTGCAGGTTTCAAAAAAAAATTATGTATGCATATATGTAGATCATTATTTGGTGTTTTTAAACAATTTTTTAGGTTATGAATTGTGTAGATCAAAATTTACAATTTGATTTAGGTTCTTGACTTTGTAGGTTTGAACGTTTGCTTCAATTTCAGGTTTTAATCGTTGGCTATATGGTCTCCAAGTTTTCATGGCTGATCCAGTACATGGCAAAGTTTCATGGTAATGGTGTAATGTATTTTTAAACAATGAAGATGATGATAACAACATTCAAGGAATCACGTATTTAAGGTAATCCTTTTATATTTGTATATAATATAATTTCTATATCAAAATCATAAACATATTTGAAAATTATAGGCACCATTGTAAGTATGTGTGTCATGTTTAGTGCACTAATATGTTTAATGTTCAAGTAATGATTTTAGCTAATTAAAATACAGTTAGAATTTACGCTGTGTTGTTTCTTGTGCAAGAGTTCTTTAGATTTCAAATATGGCTTTTCTATTAAAGAGGATTTTGGTGGAGGTCATCACATTGTTCATCTCATATTAATATTTGATGCATCTCCACTACAATTTTATGTGCTGTTTGATTTAGTTTAAGTTATGATGGGTTGTTGCAGGTCAAATGTGGTAAAGACTTAGATCATTTTGAAGCAATTCCTGGTGCTATTGTTATCAATATGGTTATCGCATCAGGTACTTTTATGTGCTACCGATTACAAGGATTTTAATAGTAAAGTTAATAGGATGTAGCATTAGGACCTATATAATATTAGCTGTAGTCACGAGCAGTTGCTTCTTGCCTAAATCTCTTCTTATATGGTCCCATGTCTTGGTTTTCTTATGTTAATAATTTGATTGAAATGTAAATTAGACTCCATATGAGTAAAAGATAATAATTACATAACATAGTCAATTACTTACAAAGTACTAACTATACCAAAATTCGTGAACGTAATATTTTTTAGTAAGGCAGACTTACGATTTATCCCACATAGTACGTACAATCTCACACAACGTAAAAAATGGTGTTGGCTAAAATATCGAGAACAAAACTAAATGTTGTGAAATGGACAGTTCAGATTAGTTGGGTAACATGTAAATAAAGGCAGTTTTTTAGTATGGGTCAAATGGGGTGGGTTGACCCGAAAAACTTTTTGTTGAATTTTTATTTTTTTTAAATAAATAATTATTGTGTCAAATATGGATATATATTTATATCATTCCAGTAGGAAACTTAATTTTTAAATAAGATGTTTTAGGATGTTTTATGCATTAAAAAATGAAATACACTTTGGGCTGCTTTTAAGTTTTAAGCCATTTCACTTATACTAGAATAGTATTAACTGTTTCTGATGAACCATTTGATTGAGTATTTAGTTTTAAATTGTGATTTATTTATATAAGTTTCCTTTCTAGGCATAGCTACTGCTATGTGTGCATACAATGTTTATTTATTTGGAAAGGTATTGCTCGAGCTTATAACATGTAAAATTGGTATTAGTGCATCAAATGACTCAATCACAAAAGATTTGTTGGAAGGTATCCTTCCATCCATCAGTGTATACGATAAAGAACTTGTGACAGACATAATGGATCCGTCTCTATTTATTTACTGTTAATCTATATCACAAAACTTCAACTATATAAGCAGTGCGAACATCTCTATTTATTTATTTAGTTTTGATTTTGCATCCTGAAATAGGTTATTATCCGATTCCTTTGTAAGAAGGTTATTGTGCTAATTATAGTCACTTTAATAGTAGCTCCTCTGATAGGCCGAACTTGCTATCTATATATATTTTACGTACTTGCGTTTAAAGAATTGACTGCTTTTGGTCTATTAGTTGGCTACTGTAATTCATAAGTCTACATTAGTTTCATGTACTTTTTAAATTTCTGGGTATTTTGCGATTATAGATAAAGTTGTTGCTGCACTTGGAGCTGTGAACTTCCTTGGTTGATGGATAACCCTGTCATTTTTTCTCAATGGTACTTGCAGGTTTAGGTGGGTTCAGATTGAGCTGGATGAGATTCGATCTCAAGTATATTTTTAAGACAATGGATCACTAACAATTGAAATTGCCCTCAAGATGGAATTTAGTGATTATTATTCTATTACTCCAACCATATAAAGGAACCCATATGTTTTATGCATGAACCAGTGTTACCATCTTCTCTCTTACATGTTATTGTCGCATGAACAAAGCTGCTACTTTAAATTTTGATGCCATAATTCTGTTGGAGTATGTGTATGAAGTGGATTCTGAATTTTTGGTGATGTGTTTGAGCTACTTTTCTTCATATAAACTATATGATGAAATACAAGAAATAAATTTATTTTTTTGTGTATTGTATTACTGCACCCAATCTGAAAAAATAATTTAATTTATTTATCATTATAAAATTTAACTTATCGGCTGCCAGTTTGATTCCATAACGTATATGTTATGTTATTTATTCCTAATAAGTGTTTTATTATTTTTATAGTATCATTTGCATATTTGTACATTGATATTTTTTCTTATACCAAATATATGAAATCATGAAAATCTTTGTAAAAGGCTAATAGTACATAACGAAGTTTGCAAGAAGTGTTATTTGAAAGATGTAGTTGCTTGACAAATTTATTTTAATAAAGTTTAATGATTTATTTGTCAATTAACTCTTACATAGGTGTACCACTAAAATGGCTACATGATGCACTAAGGTAAAAATATTAATACATTAAACTTATTCCACATTTGTTATAGTTGCAAAATATACCAATTTCTTTATTCATTTATTTTTCATCAAACCCGTGTATACACGGGTCAATAAACTAGTTATTTACAAAATGATTCCTTAAAACCATGAGAAATGTACAACCCATTATGCATATTGAACACCCCATATAACAAATATTACAACCTATGATGACTTTAACTCAATATTTTGGATCGTAAATTAATTGTTACTTCCACGTTTCTAAGATTCCATCGTCGATGATGGTTTGATCGGTTCTAGATCTCGCTGGAAAAATGTAAGTCACACATAAAATGTCAAATAAGTGACAGATCGCTAAACTAAAGGTAAAAAAGAAAAAGAAAAGAATGGTTACGTGACTGGATAGACGTAGCGAAATGTTAAGTTATATCTAAACATCTGCAACGAAAAAAAAAAATGACTACACATACGCTACACCAAAAATCTAAAATAACGACCCGAACCCCCAAAATTTCCGGCCAACTTGATTTTCTCACGGGTCAAACACGACCACTAAATATCAACAAAAATGACATCAAAACGCACAGATCTCATTAAATCATTACAGATCTAAGCAAAAAACAACATAAATCGGAATAAAAATGATGGATCTCGCTAGATCACGTCGGGTCTCAACACCAAACGGTGGAAACCCAAGAATTCCGAGTCTTTTGACAAACATATTTGTATCGAAGAAACTTCTCACAAAAAGAAAAGTAAAAACAGCTTATAATAACGACAATCATAAAAAATCGTTGGGTCTTAACACCAAAAGGTGGAAACCCACATACGTTGGTGGTGAGTGAAATGTTCGGGTTGTTGGTTTAAGTGAAGAGGAGAATAAAGAACTGGATGATTTTTGAGATAGAGGAATGAGAGGTGCAGAAGTGTGTGTGTGATTTGTGGTGTTCAAGTGTGTGTATACGTATGGTTGGGTGGTCATATAGGTCTATTTTTTTTTTTATTTCAAAATAAAGGGTTAAGATCAACTTGACTCAAATGAATGGTTGGGATTGAATGATGGTTGAAACTTAAACTCTTAAAATGGGGAAGGGGTAAATGCATTATAAGATAGTACTAGTTCAATGACCCGTGACTACACGGGTTTGACAAAGAAATAAAAATATAAGATTAATTGGTATATATTCTATTCTATCTATAATAATAAGTATACATATAAGTTCTACCTATTGATTTTGTATTATTATGTTTTGTATACATAAATTAAACAACAATATTATTAATAACATGCAAACGTCCAGATATTATTACAAAAACACTATTATTAATAGAATTTCCAAATATACCCATTGATTTGGGTCATGAGTCAAACGTCCAGATAAGTAAAGCAACAATCACAATTGAATGGTTACAAAAACACTTGAATCAAAATCAACCCATTAGACCATAGTTGGGGCATGATTACCATCTCTGACTATGATTACAAAACGTAAAACATACCAACTTGTTGTGCTGTCTTGCACAACAACCATTGTTGCTTGATTGAAGAATTCATTAGGGGTCTGCAATGTCCAAAAGTAACTTTAAAAAATCATGTCAACAAAACTAACTAAAATCAAAAAGAGAGTCTTCAATATAACTTGAAACAAAAAGTATAATAAGTATAGCATAAGTATATTATTTCAAACAATAGAGTACTTGGGGCTTCAAAGATCAAACATGAATTACCTAATAAACCCATAAGAACTAAAGTGCCATAGTGGTCATTTTTTCAGGACATTTGTACTTTGCATAAATGTTGCAATATGGCAACAAAAGCAAACCATCATAAATAAATACTACTCCTTTAACTTAAAGCAAACAATTATAACTATGTACTCCTCCAACACAAAGTAAACAATCGTTGGCTTCTCCAAGACCTTTAATACCACTACAGTGACAAAAGGAAATTAAACAACAATATTATCAATAACAACTTTGTGCCAAACGGCTGCTTTTCGCATGGGCTTTAATCGAGTAAAACACTTTTTTGTCCAACGTTTATGTACCTTTAAACATGTTCAAGGCAAGCCAGTTTGAAGTGGCACACACCACGATAATTGGAGCTTGATACCACTTGTATGCTTTCTCAAATGTTCAAGTGTACTCATTCAAATGATTTATACACCTACAGTTTCCTGATGTATCATTGTTATCAAATCTTGTACAACCTGCCATTAGTTTAAATTAACAATAAATGGGCAGAACCTTGATATAGATTTGAGCAAAATGTGGTGGCAATAGTACCATAGGGATTGTGAAGCTTACATCCAGCCATTGCACATGTTATTACAATCAAAATGTGACGTAACTTAGCAAAATTGAAACCTGAGTCTGCACCGGTCCTTGTGTTACGGCATAATGCCCGCAGTAATAGATTACGTGTGATAAGGAATTAAGGTAAGATGTTTACAACATGATAAGGAATTAAGGTAAGATGTTTACAACAATCTCTCTAAAAAACAACATAAAACACACTAAAATTTAATACCTTAATTATAGTAATTATCTTTAGACATCAAAGATCCTCAGTCTTGTCATTAAAAGTCTTCAACCATGATGATACTCCACTGACATATGCACCTGGGCACCCCATAAACTGGATCAAACAAAAATCATGCTTTACACTTATATATTCAATCCACACAGTTCGTTGAAAAGGAAACCGGAAACTTACTGCTCAGCATCCAAATCTGGAGAATCGATTGAACACATTAACAAACATAAATAGCACAATCGATAAAGTCACTAACTCACTTTCGTTGCATTCCTAGTAGACTTTGCGTTTTAAGTTCCCTAATATGCACACATAGAAACAATTTTGATTATAAAAAACTAACGAACACATACACATATCATAAAAAAAAAACACATCACAAAATCAATAAGCCATGTGTCCTCAAAGTTAAAGGAAAACTCTAATATGGAAAAGCCACAAAACCGCCTGGTAATTTATTGAAGCACGAAGAAGTTTATAAAACTGAAGCAAAATGACAATAACTGCCTAAACAAAATCAACTACTTTGAAGTGTATCCAGATCTCATACCATTTACAAATCAATCATATGACCACAATCCAAATTAATGACGAACTAAGAATCCAAATAGGTGTAGAAATTGAATAAAGATATTACCTGATGTATATTAAAGACCCTAAAAAGCCGTCTAGTTTCTTTGACTTCCATATCCAAGCTGCTCAATCAGCTCAGCAAAAGCATAAGCTATCTAACATGATCATCAAAGACATCATTTTTGCATATATGAACCATATTATCAAACGTCGGTATGCATGAACCATATATATTCCTAAAAAAAAGCAAAACAATTAGAAAAATCAGTTTCAAGATTCTCCTAATTCACTCAACAACTTTCACACAAACACAAAAGCAAAGAACTTCTAGAAGTATCTACTAACATCGAGATCACAAAGTTTAAGGGGTTCTACTCTTTTTTAGTTCCCACTTCAATTCAATAAAAAAAAATCTTCAAACTGTTTCTCATCAAATTAGATAATTCATACATACATACCCACCTCACATTTAGTATAAAGACTCAAACTTAAACACCCAAAACAACTTTTTATTACCTTAAATTTTCAATCTTTCCAAGTGGGCGTGGATGTTGGTGTTAAAAGATCTTGAAATATTACTTTAAAGTTGGTGATAATAAATATAGAAAAGAACAAAAAATGTTTATAGTAAAAAAGTACAATCTTATTATAAACCAAAATTATTTACAATATTACTTAGCAATCTCAAAACAACAATAGGTGCAGAATTCATACCATACAACTTCTTTTCTCTTGGACATTTCATCGAACACCTTTCATGCAGTTTCATAATCACTATTTAACTATAACCTGCGGCACCTGCATCTGATCAAAATAAAAGGACATGAAATTTGATCTAAGAATTAGCAGCAAGTAACAAAACATATTGAATGCGAAACACGACCTTATTGTCTGATTGAACACTTTCAAATCGGTCACTTTGTTCATATGCGAAACACAACCTTCTATTTGAATATGAAATGAAACCCTTTGTTGAAGAAAACACTCAGTTGTGTAGAAGATCAAAGAAAGAACATGGATGTAAAGAATTGGAAGAAATTAGATACTGAGTAAAACCAAAAATCAATTTTCTTGCAACTCCTATGAAGCTGATTATCTGATCCCAAATGATTCGTTGCTAATCAATCCCAAAAATGTAATTGAAAACCTAAATTACATGTCATATTAATCGGTCACAAAAATGTTAGAAGCCATGAAATTGAGAAAAATAATAAACATGATGAAGAAGAAGATGAAAATACATCTACCGGTGGATGGAGAGAAAACTCTCAGATATCAAATTGGAATATCATATTATGTATTAATTTTGAATTCAAATGTTAGCTTGCTCAATTGAATGGCAGTAAATGTCATTGGTAGGTATAGAGGGTAGTGAAAAGTTGCACAAGATCACGCGTGAAAATACTGAAAAAGATTTGTGAGAAAACGTGCAAGTGTGCATAGAGGCAATGGACCTTGGAAATAACAGATAAGCCAAAAAAATAAAATAAACTATTTATAAAAAATTCAAAAAATTGAGAAAATTTCTTGCACCACAATGTGCCATGTCATCAATGCAAACAGCCTAAGAATGAGACAAATCAGCTATATGACATCAGCATAAACCCCCTTTTATTAGGTAGGAAAGATAGATATTCTAGAATTTTTTTTCACTAAACAGATCTAGTCCTATCAAAACTTATAAATGATAAAATAAAATTATATAAATATCGAAAACATAGTCAAATACATAAGATCGATTTATTGCTCGACGAGCTTTCAACAAGTAAAAAGCTTTCACATCATATTTCCTCTCAATTTTATGTATTCCTTTTTTAAAGGCACTTAAACTATTTACATATGCTTAACGTTTATTGCATGCTTAGTTGGATCGTTTGATATCAGTTATATTAATTTAGATAGTTATATGGTAATCTAATTTTTTTTTTTTTGTTTTATGTAGTTTCAGTATTTGAAGATGCTAGGCTAATCTAGATTGTTGTTTGTTTTTGTTTGAATTGGTGCTGATTTGGTTTAGTATTTTTGGTTTGAAACATACAAGTTCAAATTGGTTTATGTTAATATTGATATCAAATCTATGATAGTATTAATATTAACAAAGATTAAAACACAAATTGGAATGTGTAAATGGATCAAAAATAATAAAATTAGACAAATAAAGGAACAAATTGAGGGTGAGTTTGGTTTAAGAGAATATAAATGAAATAACCAAGTTTAAGAGAATATAAATGAAATAACCAATTTCATTTGGAGAAAAAACTCTTGTCTTAATTTTTGGTATCAAAAGTTACTACTTCAAGCACATCTAGTGATGAAATAATATATACATATGTTTTAATGAAAAAAATGCTTTAATCTAAATAAAAAAAATCATATGTACAATAAAGTGCACAGTTATTACATGCACTCAGATATAAACGAGGGAACAATTTATATATATTTCAAAAAAATTGAGAGCTAAATGCATAAAAATACACTTAACTTTAAGTCTATGTTGCACCTATCATATAGTCATTTGAGTTCTTTTGGCTCGTTTACAACCAGTACACACTAGGCATGAACAAAACCGGGTTTTGGCCCAACCCGACCCGACCCTAAAACCGAACCGCTTTTTGGTCAAACCCGGTATTTGACCAACCCGAACCGGGTTTTGACCGGGTTGGAACCGGGTTTTTGACCGGGTATTTGACCGGGTTTTCGGGTTTTTGACCGGGTTTTCAACCCGACCCTATTTCAACCCGGGTTCAACCTGATTTCGATTTCAAAAAACCGTACCCGGTTCCATACCCGCCGGGTACTAAGAAAACCCGAACCGGGTAGGGTAAAACCGAGAAGGATCGGGTCGGGTATTCGGGTTCAAAATCGGGTTCGGGTTTCAACCCGGTTTTTTTGTTCATGCCTAGTACACACCACATAATAATGTTCAAATATTTATTAAAATTCTTGATTTAAAGTTGAAATTTTTATACATACAACCATAATTAACACATATATCCACCAAGCGTACAATTTTTTTTTTTTTTTGAATAAATGTTTTGAAAAGGTGTGATGACTTGAATATTAGGTTTTAAAAGTTTAGCTATCTAAATGAGCACAAAAATAGTATGATGAAATAAGCGAGTATTTTTATATAGTATAATAACACAAATTAATATGTAAATGTTTTAGCACAATGATTTGAATAGACATAAAATAAGTAGAATGACCGAGATAGATATTTTTGAAAAGTACATTGACTCTTGAGTGTACTAACTCATATAAATTTATTGTTATTATTCTCTCCGTCATAAAAAGAATAACCACCAACAAGTGTTTTCTATTCTAAGATAGTTCATATAAAATCACTTTGAACCTTATATTTAAACTATCTTTAACTTGAAATATTTAAGAAATAAATTATTAATAGTAATAATAATACATTTTAAACTATTTCAAAATTTATAAATGGTGTATAATACGGTTATTGAAATATTTAAGAAACTTAACTTAATCGAAATTAAACTGAAATTTTGATTTTATCTTGAAAATGAAACATTTTAAAACTATGTTTATAGACTTGTACGGAGTAGTTCATTTCATTCCATCACATCTCATGTACAAGTACAACTCCATATTTGTGATAGGGATACTCTTTACATACCACCCTAATCTAATTTTATACCACTTTTAATATTAAAAAAATAGAAAAATTACAGAAAAGTAAGAGAAAGTGATTGGTAAAAGTACAAAAAAAGTACAGTAATGATTGTGTTTGAAATAAAAAATAAAAAAGGGTGGTATATAAAGTAGATCCCTTTGTGATATTGATAATGCAGGAAACGTACTAATTTGTTTTAAATTAAAAACAGAATGAAATCATTAGTATTATAATTAAAATTGTCCAATAACCATAATATACACCATAATCACTATTATAATAGTACCAAAAACCATATTATACACCATTCAATCCAACCTTTCTCATTAATTTGCTTCATACTACATTCTTTCCAAGATAATTGTCCAATTTTGACTTTTTAAAATTTTTCTTTTTCAACTTTGACCTTAAATTTTTTTGTTTGTGTTATATAATACCTGATGCAAAATTAATATGAATGAATTGAGCTTTAAATGTATTTTCATTGATATAATCTTCATCAAGTATTATTATATGACACAAACAAAAATATTTAAGGTCAAAGTTGAAAAAAAAAAAACTTCAAAAAGTTAAAACTGAATAATTATTGATACTGGTTCCTGTGCGGCAATACCTTTTTGGACGCAAGTGAGAGAAGTGAATAGCAGGCAGACACGTGTAAATAAATTAAAAAACAATTTTTAATTATTTTTGCTCTCTGCCCGATATAACTGCCCATTTTCATTCGATTTTGCGCCGTTCTAAAACCCTACCTCGTTCATTATCATCTCATTGCAGCGGTATTCATTCTCGTTAGTTTCTCCAAATCTACAGAGATTTTGTAGATCGAAATCGTCATGTCGAGCGTTTTTTCAACTCCGGTTGTTGAAGATCCCCTTTCTGAAGGTAATGTTTTGATTGATTTCGATTTGTGTTTACTTTTTTCAAAATTTTATTTTTATTTCTTTACTGTTCTGCTATTATTGTATGCGATTCTTTTAGGTTTTTATAATTCTGTATCTATCGTAGTGTATTTTGCTATGTTGCGTTTTTTATTTGATATTTTTTTGTTTGTCATAACATGATGATTTGTTTTTGTTGTTGATGGTTATGTGTTTTTGAGTTTTAATAGTGAAGTATGATGCATTTGATTTTTTGTTTCTTTAAATGTTTGTGTATTTATGCTATTTTTAACATACGATGCATCTTTTTTAAGATGCTCTCTCTAACATGTGTGTTATCATGCAAATGTTTATGATGATGTTCATTTGTTTTTGAGTTTAAAGCGAATCATGATGCATTGTTTATGTGTTTTCTTACATGTTTTTTTTTGTGTATTATGTCATGTTTTTCCATATGATGCATCTTTTTTTAATCTGTGTATATTTTAACCATGTTTTTGTGTATATGTTTTATTTTCATATTTTATTTATGTAGGATCTGATTCACCGTTAGGTATGAAAGAAGTTGGTTTGGCTGTTTATACACCATTAGGTACAAGGTTTTGGATCCCTGATGTGGATAACAAGCCTGAATTAGGTATTGTTTTTGAGTCTAAGGAAGAGGCCTATAATTTTTATAAACAATATGCAAAGGATGGTGGGTTTGAATCTAAGTTAAGTAGTTCATGGAATCCCAATAAGTTGAAAAACCCAAGGATCAAGTATTTTGCTTGTACTAAAGAAGGTAAAAAACGGTTGCCCAAGAAGAAGCCAACAGAATATAATGCTCCAATTCCTCCAGAAGTTCGTAAGAGGAAAACTTGTTCTCAAAGGACTGGATGTCCTGCCAAAATGGGAGTTAAGAAGATTGCTGGTAATAAGTATGTAGTGATGCATTTTGTTGAGAAACATAACCATTTTTTGGTTCATGAATCTGATATGCAGTTTTTGAAGGGTTCGCGTGACTTGGGTTATTTTAAACAGCATTTTTTGTTTGAAGTTTCAAATGTTAACATTGGTCCTGTTAAAGGTTTCAAGCTGATGAAAGAAATCTATGGTGG
The DNA here is from genome assembly GCA_949592205.1 of Helichrysum umbraculigerum. Classification (NCBI taxonomy): domain Eukaryota; kingdom Viridiplantae; phylum Streptophyta; class Magnoliopsida; order Asterales; family Asteraceae; genus Helichrysum; species Helichrysum umbraculigerum. Next base: position 27,676,617 of record CATIUR010000004.1, on the reverse strand, counting down.
ATTTGAAGAGTTAGGGGTTACTTCTGTTGACTGCAAGAATTTCCGGAGGGATGTGAACAAGTTTATTGGTATTAGGGATGCGCAAATGTTTATTGATAAGTTGCGTACTAGGCAGGTGTGCCAACCTGATTTTTCCATCGAGTATTTTTGTGCTGAAGATGATACTTTAGCTGGTGTTTTCTGGGCTGATTATGAAACTAAAAGGAACTATAGACTATATGGTGATGTTGTTTCCTTTGATTCTACTTTCCGATCTAATAAGTAAGTTTTTTATTTCATTAGTAAACTGTTTGTTAAAAAAAAAAATTTGTTTTTAATTTATGTTTTTTCTTGTTTTTTGTTGTTTGTTTTTAGGTACCGGATGGTGTTGGTTCCTTTTACAGGAATTGACAATCACAACCGATGTGTTACTTTTGGATGTGGTCTGATAACTAGGGAAACCAAAGATGCATACAAATGGCTTTTGTTATGTTTTAGAAGAGCTTTTCTGTATGCTCCTAAGGTTGTTGTTACCGATCAAGATGCTTCAATGAAATCTGCTATTATAACTGTTTTTCCAGAGTCAAGGCACCGTTTTTGCATGTGGCACATCATGGACAAGTTGACTACCAAGGTATGATGCATTACCTTGTCCATTTTTTATTATGTGAAACTTAACTTACGATTTATGTTTTTTTTTTTTTTTTTTTTTTTTTTTTTTGTCATTCAGGTTAGTCGTAATATCTGTAGAAACACTGACTTCAAACAGCGGTTATGTGATATCGTTTGGACGGATCAGATTGGTCCTGAAGAGTTTGAGAATAAGTGGGCACAGATAATAAATGATTTTGAGCTTAACAACAACATGTGGCTTGCAGATATTTACGAAATCAGGCAAATGTGGATTCCTGCTTACCTTCTAAATGAGCCGCTTGCTGGTTTAATGCGAACCTCTTCCCGATCTGAAAGCGAGAACCATTTCTTTGGGAAGATTACAAACCCCTATCTTAGTCTTGTTGAGTTTCTGAGCCATTATGATACTGGAATGGATTGTCAAAGATATGTTCAGCAAAAGAATGATCATGAGTCCACTTACCTTGTTCCTGACTTGAAGACTAATTTATCTTTGGAGAGACATGGATCAGAAATTTACACAAAGACGTTGTTTCATGATGTTCAGGATGAAATTATTGCAGCTGCTGATCACTGTCTTTGTGTTACGATCAAGTATGGTGAAAGTTTTAACACATATACTATACGGGACATTGAATTTCAAGTACCAGTACCAGTTGAATATGAGGTTTGTTCTATTACCTTTTTATTTTATTTTTGTGCATCAGACTAGATTTTTTAGTGCATTAAACTATATTTTAGTGCATAACATTATATAAAAAGGCGTGTTATATGTTTTTAACCTATCTTTTTTATTGTTTTTATAGGTTGTGTTCAATCAATCAGAGATTTCTGCTGAGTGTGCTTGTAGAAAGTTTGAGTCCTATGGTTTGTTGTGTCGACACATTTTTTATGTGTTCAAAATGAATGGTGTGCTTTACTTTCCAAAGAAGTATGTTTTGAAGCGTTGGTCTATCGAGGCGATTCCTGAGAAGCCTGTACAAGCTCCTGTTTTTACTGAAGAAGTTTATGGCCCACAAGCTGGGGTGCATGATATGCTTCGGATTGTCAAAACAAACTGCAAACCGTCTAGTTCATGATCATGATTTGTTTTCAAAGTACCGGGCAGATCTTACTGGATTACTTCATCAGGCTAAAGTTGATGTTCCAGTACCTAAAAAGTTGGATTAAAATGAGGTAATTTGTTCTCTTCTCGGTGTGAAAGAGCCTGATGAGATTAATGTGAAGTGTCCTCCTCCTTCAGAGAACAAGGGTCGCAAGAGACACAAGTCTAAAGCTGAGATTGCAAAGACTAAGGCTATGAATTCCTCAAGGAACAAAGGTTTAGGTAATCAATGCCAAAAGTGTAAGGGATATGGACATAACTCTAGGGGCTGTGGGAAGAAGAAGTCTGTTGCAGAATCAATCAATGTGTGATGCAGTTTTTTGGTGAATGGAAGGATTTTTATGTTTTTCAGACTTTTTAATAGAGATTTTTTTATATGTTTTTTATGTTGCTGGTATTTGTTCATCTGTGTGAGAGATGAATTGTGGATTTTTTTTTAAAAAGAATCATGATGCACCTTATTATTTTATGATGATGCAGTTTTATTATATTATGATGATGCAGTTTTTTTGTTTTGTTTTTGTGTTTTATATACAAACAATAAAGACATTTTTTGTCCATATAAAATGATTTATATATATATAAAGACATGTGTCCATATGTTGCAACAGGTAAACATAATTCATTACATTTTAAAATATTAAAATACAGATAAACATTACAACCAGGAGTGTGTACTTGAAAATTATATCCGGTAGGTGCTATCTAATGTATATCAGCATACTAAGCGCAAAAGTAGTTCAACCGATGTCTACCAGAAATAGTATAAGACCAGCAAACAGTTAACATGACAAAATACAACCATCCTTGAAAATGATACAGTAGGTGCTATGTAATGTATATCAGCATAGTAAGCGCAAAAGTAGTTCAACCGATGTATACCAGAAATAGCCTACGACCAGCAAAACAGTTGACATTACAAAATACAACCATCTTTGAAAATTATAGGCAGTAGGTGCTATGTAATGTATTTCAGCATACTAAGCGGAAAAGTAGTTCAACCGATGTCTACCAGAAATAGTCTACGACCAGTAAAACAGTTAACATGACAAAATACAACCATCAAGTATAAAACATAGTTCACGAAAGAACATCAAAACCTACGAAATACTTTACACTGGCTTCATCTTCCGGTAGGTGTTCAAGCGGACTTCATCAAGTGGACCTCTACTCGACTCTTCACTTTTTTACATGCATTTTGAATTATCTTCTTTCGCTGAATTGGTCGAATCTTCTCAAAATTCTTCACCTCGTTCTTTACCTCTTCTCTCTTGTCATTTAATCTTGACATCAACATCTTCGTGACATACCTTTTTCTTAAATCTACCATTTGATCGTCCTGTTCAATTCCTTCTGGTTTGAGCTGGCTGCTAAGGTCTCGCATCTCATAGCCATGGTATGTCTCCATATTCCGCATGACGAATATACCACAATCAACATCATTGTGCTCTGTCTGCCAACCCATTTGTAGCAAGTTGGGTTTTTCATTCCTCAACTGTTTGGCTGCAGGATGTGGTGGGTCCTCTTTTTCTAGGTAAGTTGTAAACAAGTGTGTCTGCGTTTTAATAATATATAAATGTGCATCATAATAATATCTAAGGTGCTTTTTTTTTTTTATAACATAACAAGATGCATCATAATAATGAACAAGGTGCGTCGTACATGTTTACTTACCAGTTTGTCTGGCAGAGTACCATATCTGACCTCAATATCCGTGATTTCTGACTTGACGTTATCAAGTATATCGATCTTGCACGTCATGAGGTTATAACAAATAAGATAGAAATGCATTGTGTTGCTTTCTGTCTTTATTATCAGGAAGAATGCCTTTTTTTTTTTTTTTTTTAAATGACACATTATTAGATGTATAAACGATGAATAATGTATATATCTTAATTTTTTATTCGATTTTTTTTGCATTACCTGAGTAACATCTCGCAAATCATCATACATGCTGCTCAATCTGCAATGCTGTATATTTCCTGCAAATGCTCCATATAACCAATCTGGATCTTTTTCGGCTTGTTTATTTGATAGCATGCTGTATGTCTGTTTTCAATTGTACATATTAAAATCAATCAATTAAACTGAAGTTTTTTTATTGATGCTAACATAAACACTATGATTTATTTTTTACTTACCAGTGTTCCCGTTTCCAGGTACAGTGGCCTTCTAAGAACATTCCTTTCAATGTAGTACTCCTCACTGTTTAATACAGATGCCCACAAATCTATTGCTGATGCAGCAATTTCTAGACCAGGCATGAGTGACTCAAATATAACACGCTCAATTTGGATATCCGGCGAGTTTAAAAAGATTATATCACTGTTTGAAACAGATAAATAACCGAATTTATAATACGATTAATAAGTTTTTTCATATTTTTATTATCTAATTGAAGTTTGTACTTACGTTGGTTTAGATGTCCCGCTGAAAATGTATGTTGACACTCGGTCTTCATTATTTGATATCTATTCCGTCAGATCAATTGCTTTTCCTACGTTTGGTGATTCAAGTTCAGCAACAGGGCTTACTGATGTTGTCTTTCCTTTTTCTTCCTTCTCCATCATGTTTTGATCCGGTTCCTCCACAATTGGTGTAAGAATGTCAAGCTTTTTTGCTGCTTGTTTTTGTTTGCCAATTGCAGGACGTGTAGGTTTGTATGTGTCAGCAATCTTCTTCAGGTCCTGTTTAATTGATTTTCTCGATGTCCTTGTTGTTGGTTGTTTCGCTGACTCTTCAACTTGAGTATTCTTGGTATTCTTCTCTGCGGTTTTTGTAACGGCTCTTGTTCTAACTGGCGTTCTTTTTCTTTTTTCAACCTGTTGATCATTCCCAATCTCCTCTTTTTCCGGATTCTGATTCACATCATCTGTTGTTGCACCAGTCTTCTTCTTTTCATTCTTTGTTGGTGCATCAATCGTCTCCGTTTCAACCTTTTCATTCACATATTCTGCTGGTGCATTCGGTTGTGTCATCTTTATTAATGTTTCTTCATCTGTTGAGCTCAATTCCTCTTGCACTCTCTTTTCCAGTTCCTTTCTTCTTTTTTCCATTTCTGTTTCTTGTCTTGCTTTATATGATCCATCTTTCTGACTCTCTTCAGATATTCTTAAAGCTTCATTGGCAGCTTGTGCATAAATTTCTTCTTCTGTTGGATTCATTGTTACATCTGGTTTCTGAGTTAGTGCATCTTCTGTGGACAATATTGGTAGGGTGTTTATTATTTCATGTAAATCATGCATCTCATCATCCACCTTCCCTTTGATATTCTCATCCACATTCTCCTGTACCTTCTCTTCCAGTTTATCTTTCACCATCTCCTCAACCTTTTCTTCAAGTTTATCTTTCTTCTTATCCTTATCTGAATCTGTCTTTGGAGTGTTATCTTTTGGAATTTTTGGCGATATTCCAAGATCAAACGATGGTGCTTCTATATCTTCTGTTGACTTGCTGGTGGTTGTTGTTGGTTGGTTATCAGGTTTTGGTGCATCATCTTCTGCCAAGTTTACTACATTCTCAAGAGGCTCGTCATCTTTGAGCGAGTTGTTCTCATGATTTTTCTCATTTAAGTTCTCTTCTAGCTGATCTTTATCTTTTACTGTATCATTCAACTTGCTGTCATCATTAGCTTTTTGTGTCTCATCACTCTGTGGATGTCCCCTTGTTCTCGTTTTAAAAGTTTCCAAGAACATTCCATCTACTTCCAGCTTCAGACTTGATACACTCTCGTCACCTGGGTATTCCAATTATGCGTTGATGATAAGGTCTTCAATTTCTACCTTTAACACCTCTACATTCACCAACTTTGATTTTATCAGGAGCTTGATTTCCTGTAAATTTTAATGCATGATGTTATTTCTCTAAATGTTACTATTGAATTGTTAACTTATTTTTTAAAATAATTTTTGATGCAATTATTTTTTTATACAAATGTATTACCTCTAAAGATGTTGGTACTGGAGTTGTGCTTGATGGTTCTGTCGTTTGAAGATAATCATGCATTGTCTTCTGTCTCTTAACATGTATACATATTTGTTCATGTGTTTTTTTGAACAGTGTATGATGCATTATATTTTATAGTGAAAATTACTCAAATGAACACAGTCAACTCTTTTTTTTTTTGAAATATACCTTTGTCTTTCGGTGTTTGTTTCTTCTTGTGTGTATCTTCAAAATCAACACCTTCAATTAAATTCACCTTTCCAAAACATCCTTGTGCCTTCTCTTCTTTCTCTCGTTGTTTCAACTTCAGCGTGTCCCAATACTGAATAGCTGGTATAGATCGGTGTGGATCTTGTATGTATGTGGAGTTCACATATATCAGCTTCAAAATGGAACACAAGCAGACATTGTCAAGATATATATACTTGTAATTAAGGTTATTTATGTTAGATAATATAATTTATTTTAGAATACTTACTATCAGTAGAGTTAGTGGTCCATTGAAGTTGTTTTTCCCGTTCCAATCTCTCCTCGTTTCCTTCAAACAATCAAGCAAATATGAACACCAGTCCATATCCTTTGAGTGTGTTCCCAAGTTTTTTTTTAAAAAGAAGATGAAGGAAGGGGAGGGGGAATTATTCCAACATTTCTTTCCGAATAATCCTTCCAATTTGGAGAGAAGATGAAGGAAGGGGAGGTGAGTGTTGTTTGCTGACCATTTATCCTTCATTTTCTCTTTCATTCATTTAAAATTCCTTTAAACTCTGGAACACAAAAATTGAAGGGATTATCATTTCTTTTCCTTTCTTTCTTGACATATCATTTCCATCCCTTTCTTTTCCTTATAGTTTAAGCTCTGGAACAAAGCCTTTATGTTCTCCATATTTTTGATGCATGGAATGAATCTCTGGTTGATGCATCCATTCTTTGTACTTTCCGCAATGACAGTCATAAACACCACTAGGAAATTAGTTTTGAAATAATCCCCGAGATCTAATGAACTGTTGATCCTATCCATTATCGGCTTCACAATCAATCTCCCCTTATCATCCTCTTCATCTTCGAACGTTTCTCTCCAGACTGAAGTAGTTTCATCCGTTTTGTCAGCTTTCTTTCCTGGTGTTACTTTAATCAACCCCATTGGAATACCTAAAGCATCATGAACTGTTTGCGCTGTTATCTTTAACTTTCTTCCATCATGTAACTTCAACGTTGAACTTTTTGGATCATAATTTTTGACTACCCAATACCCCATTGCTATAGGTGCATGTGTTACTTTGAAGTAGTCTATGATGTTTCCAAACCCTATTCCCCTGATTACCTTTTTTTGTTCAGTACTCAGCTGCTGTAACACCTCAACAAGTGACAATGGTGAAGCTCTTGGAGTTATCCTATTCCAACTTATCTTTTTGGCTTTCTTTGATACTTTTTTCACATTTTCTTTTTTTACTAATCATTTCCTTGATCCATCTGTTTTTATTTTCTTACTTGATGAACATCCTTCATCTGCTGTCGATTTTCTCTTTATGCCCATCGATTTTTTCAAGCCCTGCTTATAAGTTTTTACAACAGGTTTCGTATCTGCAGTAGGTTCTGCGTATAGTTTTTCAAGATGTTAAAGTGTCTCATAATGCAACGGAAAACTGATAGACTTATACTCAAAGTTTTTTGACATATGATGCAGCTAAATTTTTTTATTTTTTTAAAACTTTTTTTTTGTGTTTTACTACTAAACTTTTTGTCTGTTGTTTAATACATGATGCAGCATCAGTGTTTTTAGCATCAATGATGAACTGTTTTTTTTTTTTTAATTTATTTGTTATTGATTTTCTTAGCATGATGCAACATCAGTTTTTTAAGCATGATGCAGCATCAGTTTTTTAACATGATGCAGCATCAGTTTTTTTTAACATGATGCACTGTTTTTTTTATATTTTTTGATCTTTTTTAGCATGATGCAGCATCAGTTTTATTTATCATGATGCATATCATGATGCATCATCAGTTTTTTTATCATGATGCATCATCAGTTTTTTTTTTATCATGATGCATCATCAGTTTTTTTAGCATGATGCAGCATCAGTTTTTTTTTTTTTATCATGATGCATCATCAATTTTTTTAGCATGATGCAGCATCAGTGTTTTAGCATGTTGCAGCATCAGTGTTTTAGCATGTTGCAGCATCAGTGTTTTTACGTGTTTTTACCACTAGGTTTATGCAGATGATGCACTGTTTTTTTTTTTATAAAATGATGTTGATGATTTTTACTTTTTATAAGTCTTTTTTTTTTTTGCTAATATATGATGCATCATGCTAAATCAGTAACGCTAGAATGTGTAATAATGTGTAATAATGCTCCTAAACAAACTTATAACAACTTTTTTGTTTCATAGCAAATATGGTGCATCATATAAAATATAAACTTACGGTTTACTTCGGCTTCTTTATCGTTGTCTTCATCTGATGTATGAAGAGATATAGGTTTATCCTTCTCAGTGTTCTCTTCAGTCTCTTTATGTTGCACAAACAAATTTCGTCCGCTTCTTCTTGTTGCTGCAACATTTTTTTAGTTTTTTTTTTGTTAATAAATAATGTAAATGAGTAGCGATAGAATGTAAATCATGCAAAATATTGATTACTTACGAGCGGTAGTTTGTTTAACTTTTTTCTTAGTTGTTTTGACAGATTTAGGCGTTTCCGATGGTGTTCGTGTTGTCGCCGTTTCCGTCGGATCTCCATCTGCTGCTCTCGTTTGTGCGTTTTCTGATGCCGTTTTGGTCATCTTTTAGGGTTTATTGCGGGTTTTTGTGATGGTGAATCGTTGTTTTGCGATGAAATTAGGGTTTTAGGATGTAAAATCGCCCCAAATTTTGAGAGAGAAATGTGTTAGGTGATGTTTGGGGATTTTTTTGGTGAAAGTGAAGTTTTGTGGAGGGAAGGGATTACGATTCGACGTTTTTTTGCAGTGTTTTTTGCAGGTGAGTGTTGTTAATTACCATTTTGCCCGTCATTTGCTGCTTCTAAAGTTGGTGTTTATTACCAAAATGCCATCGCGTTTTTTATAGCCATTGATATGATCTTTATTTGAAATGGACGGTTGAGATCAATCTTCCTTCCCTTCTCTCATTTTTTAACTTCTTCCATGAACTACACCCATGATTATTTTGAGACCACACCCATAATTATTTTGAGACGGAGCCGATATCATTTTTTTGTATTTATCCATTAAAAAAATTACAAATGTATCTCAAAACTCTTACCAAAAATTATCATTAAAATTGCGAAACCCCTCTTGTACTCCTAATCTCCTCCTATAGACCACAACCACCAGGCAGCTCACCAACCAACCCTTGTGATTCCTATAAAACCGGTAAGATACACCCAACCCAACCCAAGTACTCCTGTTAAAACAGAGCTCTCATTATCCCCACCTTTCTTGATTTTTACAGTAAGTTTTTTGTTCCTTTCGGATGTTCCCCTCTTTTTCCTAGGGTTTTCTTTTCTGGACTTTGTTCCATTTTTTGTTTGGTTAAATTTTCTTCTTAATTGGATTGGATATATTATCATTATCATTTACAGATAGATAAGGTTCCTCTTCTTCTCTCTCTGTCTCTATCAATATATATCTCTAATCTTGTATCCATAGATACATAATCTGTATTAAGGTTAAATCTTTGGTTAATTACTTATTATCTGTTAAACTTGTATGCTGGTTAATTGATGATTCTAATCCTTAATTTATTTGTCAGGAGAAAAACAAACTACTCCATCTTGATTTTTTAGTAGCAAAATAGTATAGCTTTACTATTCCAAATAGGCAACCCTAGTTTTCTTACATGTTCTTATTGATGTTTTGTGATATATGTTTTGAAGTTAATTAATTAAGTTCAATTAATGTTGATATATGCCCCATCATTTTAAATTTCACAACTTTCCTTCTTCTCATTTGCTGGTTGTGAAATTTGCAGGAATTTGTATTGTAAACAGAGGACAGGAATTTGCTGTTAGAAATTAGGTTTTTATAAATGTGTGTAGCTATATATGATGTATACATCCCACAGTGTTGAAAGTAAGGCGCTTTGTATCACTGAGTAAAATAATGCCAACTAGTTCTCTTTCTAAGTTCAACATCCCTCTTGGTTTTGGACTAAGAAAAGGTGTTAGATTGCAACTAAAAAATAAGGTCCAACAGAGGGGTGTGTTTTGCACCAATATCACAACTCGTTTATCACTGAAACCGGAGTGTGAATTTGGGAGCTTTAGGAAAGAGTCACAAGTTGCAGGTGTTATAAAGTTGCATTCTTGTATCTCTGGATATACGAAAAGCTCGTACTTTTCAAGAAGTATGGCTACGTCTGGTTCTGTAACTGCATCTGGGGATATTATTGTGGACAATTTCATTTCAAGTTGTGGAAATGTGTCGAATTTTGCGAGGCCTACCGGTCATTTTGTGGAAAGAAACAGTCGGAGTTTTCATGCGGCTAGTGTTGGTATGAAGAGTAGAGAACCGAGTAAGATACATGGAGTTCATGGGTATTTTATATTTGGTGTCACTCACATGGCAAATAACAGTAGTACACTTGGTGGGAAATTGGGAAGACGATATAATACGTCCTCTTCAACGTGTTATTCCGATGGTGGACTGAAGGAAACATCACATGATGAAATGATAACAAGTCTTGCTATTGAAGCCGACAGGTACGCTACATTCATGTGCATCTTCATGGAATTTCTGTAGGGAAATATACCTAAATAGCATTTGTTTTTTTTTAATGCTGGTTAACAAGTTAATCTCAAAACCTTAATACGAAATGTTGAGTTTATATACTGTGAAATGTTGAACTATAACAGTTTTTCTTTAAAATGTTATTTTGGTAAGTGACTTTTGAAAAAATGCTGTTCAAGTAGTTTTCCCATTTCTTTATTCTACTTGTATTTGTTGCTTGATTACGTTTTTGTATTTGAAACTTTAGGAAGGTTGTGTGTGGTAATCCTCTAAAGCTACTATCAGGATCTTCTTATCTGCCACATCCTGATAAAGAAGCAACAGGTGGAGAGGATGCTCACTTCATTTTAGTTGACGAACAAGTAATTGGTGTAGCAGATGGAGTCGGTGGTTGGGCCGATGTTGGCATTAATGCTGGACTGTATTCCCGTTCACTAATGTCTAATTCTGTGAAAGCAATACAAGGTGAACCTAAGGAAGCCATTGACCCAGCTCGGGTCTTGGCTAAAGCTCACTTGGCCACGAAAGCCAAAGGTTCTTCTACTGCTTGCATCATAGCCCTAAAAGAAAAGTGCCTTCATGCCATTAATCTGGGTGATAGTGGGTTCGTTGTGATCAGAGATGGGTGTACCATCTTTCATTCCCCTGTACAACAACACGATTTCAATTTTACATATCAGCTAGCAACAGGGAATGAAGGTGATCAGCCAAGTTCTGGTGAAGTAAGTTATAAAGCAACTCCATGCATTCTTGATTACAATTTTAGACACTAGGCTATTTGGACGTGCCTTTTCTAAAGTGACTATGAAATTAAATAATCATAATCAGACAATCACTTAAGTGGTCTGTAGAGGTTAGGATTTGGATGTGCTTGTGATGTTTGAAGTAATAATGTAGGACTAAATCCGTTGACCAAAAAAGACATAAAAAAACTTGAGTCGTTTTGTTAAAGCCTAAAGGGAAGTGAAAGTCTCTGATATTAGCCTAAAAATGGTAAAATGGTAATTTTAACTTATAGTAAATGGTATTGTTACATCTAGTATGAAACATGTTCTCCGAATCTGATTATTTTGACCTTCAATTACTAGTTAGATAACTAGAAGTAGAATATGTGTATCCGAACACATAAATCTGATTATTGTCAATTAAAGATACTTAGATAACATTTTCAAATTGTAACCAAAGACCCTGTTATTTCAAATGGATGATTAATCAGTATTGTTATCTTGATATACAGGTTTTTAAAATTGACGTGGCAGCTGGTGATGTCATTGTTGCCGGGACTGATGGATTATTCGACAATTTATATAATAATGAAGTAACGGCTTTGGTGGTTCAAGGGGTTAGATCAAGGGTGAGTCCTGAGGTCATGGCTAAAAATATAGCGGATTTGGCACGTGTGAAAGCCCTAGACAGGAAACGACTGTCCCCATTTGCTACTGCTGCACAGGAAGCCGGTTTTCGTTATCATGGTGGTAAACTTGATGATATAACTGTTGTTGTGTCGTTCGTTACTTGCTCAAATGACAAGTAAGTTTTTATTTTATTTTTTGATACTTTTTGGTCATAGGGAACAAAGAACTTAGATGAGACGCATGGTTCTCATTTTCCAAAGAGTCATTTTATTAGATACTGTTTATTGTCTATTTGTTTCTTTTTTCTATTGCAAGCCTCTTGGTCATTGCTTATAAACCAATGTCATATTTTCCCCTTATGACTATAATTAATAATAATAATAATAATAAGAATTAGTAGAAGAGCTATTCCACAATGTCACAATTTTTACATAGATAAAGAGAAATGATTCAAAATTATAGAAATAATTTAACATAGACAAACAACTGTTTATTTTACTTTATTCTATTTATTTATATATTGTTAAGAAGAGATATGGTCAACCACATTTGGATTTGCAGTTTTTCTTACATTCATTAGCTGTATCATAACATTTGGGACCTGCTTCATCATAGCAACAAAATGAAGCTTTTGGATCGATATTGCCATCGTAGCTTCTTGTTATTTCTCTGGTCTCATGGATACCACTAATTCTGCTACCTATACACTAACAAAAATAGTTGTCATTATTGCAACTTAATGATGGGGCATGTTGTATGTTCACTGCCAAAGTTGACTCTCAGATGAAACTTGTTCAACTATCATTTCACAACTAATGCAAAAAAGGAAAAAAATAACAAGCCACAAAATTTGTTAGTACAACAAACATAAAAGTGTAGGTCATAACTTTCATTAAAGCGTCATTCTAATCACGAATTGTGCGATTTACCTTGCGACAGTCGGTGGGACTGTTAAGACTTGAGTATCTGCTACCTCTTTTGTTATTACATAAATAAAATCATATAAAGTATTTACCGAAAGTGTTTAATGGCAATCAAGTTGGCAATTTAATGCGAGTAGGCCATAGAGCCTAATCACAAGTATTCAATATATATATATTTTATTTATCACATATATAACATGTTTTTATGTATATGTAAAATATGTATAGTTCAAACAAAGAGATTTTTTTTAGAACGACAATAACTCACACACCCACCACGAACATTTATGTTTTCTCCACGAATATATACAATTGTCCACCCCTGAACTTGAACCCTCAACCACTTAGTTGAAGGGTTAAACAAAGAAATTAAAGGTGTTGAACAAGTTACCTTTAGCCATACAAAGTAAAAGCAGAAGAAGACAAGCAAGCATAGGAAGGTTCTTCATTTCCAACTTCTTTGAATCAACAAATATATATAAAAAAAATACAAGACTGCAATTTTTTTATATACAAAGAAAATAACATTAAACAAAGGCTCCACGAGTTTTGTGTGAACATGTTTTAAAAAATAACAAAAGTGTGTTGCATGAACTTGGTTGCGTCCTTGGTTTACCCTGTTGTGGTAACGTGAAAATAAGGGTTCTTTATTAATAGGCCAGATATGAGAAATGGACTTAAAGCCCAATATTTTGTTTCATCTAGGCCCATGAGTTTGGACTCAGTAAGTCAGTCCATGAGTCCAAGGAGGCATAACATTTAGTGGTAAACTAAAAATAAGATATCGAGTAAATTGCATGAACGGTCCTTGTGGTTTACATACATTCTCACAGTTAGTTCTCGTACTTTGTTTGTTGCATGGACAATTCAAAAACTCAAAAGTTGTTGCGCATTTAGTCCTTTATCTATCTAAAATGACTAAAATACCCTTGTTGATACTATCTATTTTGTTTAGCCAGGTGAGGGTATTTTAGTTATTTTAGGTAGATAAGAGACTAAGTGTGGAACAATTTTTTAGTTTATTATTCTTCTTAAAATATCAGTGAAGATGGGTAACTTTATTCTATTGAAATTAATTATTCTTCTTAACTTTGATTAGTGGTGAACTAAAAACATATTAAAGGAGAAATAACATATTTTAATGTGTTAAATTATTATTAAGATTGATAAAGTTGCTTTTTTAATCTAAACATGTAGATAAGTATGTCCTTCCAAGTCCACTAATATTGCCACTACCATTTACATACTCCAACTTGTCGCTATATAAATTAAATAATAATCATCTAACGCAATTTGTTGTCAAACATACCCTACATGTTGTTATTTCTCTCTAATCGTCCGTTATAAATAAAGCAAACTTCATCAACTCTCTTATAACTAATTATATTTCTTCATCATTTCTTTCGTTCTCTTAATTTCTTGCATAACTTTAAAAAAAAAATGTGTGGTGGAGCAATCATCTCTGGCGACGAACCAGTCTTCAACCGTGGTCGTAAGGTGAGGACTCATGATCTATGGTCTGAGTTTGATACCGCGGATCTCTTTGATTGGGACTTCAAACCACAAACACCAAGTTCAGTCACTCATGGAAGTACAAACAACATAACTACTTCAAAACACAAAAACATGGTCAATAAAGGTACGTATCAAATTATTAACTCTTTAATATCATACTTCATACTAAATTGCCAAGTGGTAAGTTGGGCTCATGACTTCCTAGAGTTCACGGGTTCAATCCTGCCCTAGGTAAACATTTAGCAACATAGGTATCCACACCCGTAAAAACACAGGGCCCTGGAGGAACTTGCGGATAAACGTTCATTCCAACTCCAGACGCCCCCACTGTGCCAGGGGAGTTGCCCGGAGTCATCCTTGTGGGGTGGATAATGACTGGTGACAAAGGCACACAGGACCGGGGTCTTCCCCCAATTTACCCATTTTTTGCGGAAAAGGCAATATATGTGTAACGCTTTCATTATGGAAATCATTGTTTTTTTTTCTGAAAGTTATTTTTCGCCGTTGAATTATTAGATCGATAAATTTGAAAGAGAATGGAAAGATTCAGATGTATTCGTACAAACATGCATGAGTTCCAATTAAAAATTATATCAATATTAATATTAATATTAATATTCAATTAAAATAATAATTATATTAGGAGTAGGTAGAATTTTAGATTAACAACCAACAATTTGAAATATAAAAGCAAATTGGACATTAATAAATTAAACGTATACCACTTGGAAGTTGGAATACGGTTCAAATTAATTATTGACTTAGTTACCGTTGGTTAGTTTTTATACTTTAATTTTTCATCTACTTGTTGTTAGTTTAATCAATTTTTCCTTTTTAATGTTAAAATCCTTATTTTTATTTATTTTTTTATTTTATTTTGTGTGTTATTTGACATGTTAAAAAAAACTATTGTCAACTCCTATTATGAACACTTCAAAAATATCATGTCACTTCATTTTATTGATTTTTATACTATAATTCATATAATAATATATGATACCTTTTTTTTATAATATGTCATGGTTAATAAAATTACAGGGCAAGATGAGTTTTCTTGGGAACTAAGTGAGAAAATTAAGGCTAAACCTAGGCCGAACAAGTACAGAGGGATTAGAAAGAGGCCATGGGGAAAATGGGCATCTGAGATTCGAGACCCACGGAAAGGTGGTCGAGTCTGGCTAGGTACATTCAACTCAGCTGATGAAGCGGCTCGAGCCTATGATGAAGCAGCTAAGCATATTAGAGGCAATAAGGCTAAGCTCAACTTTCCTTCACCACCTGCTGCCAAGAAAATGCGTGTCAAGTCCCTCACTGAGTCAACTCGATCGACTATACGGGAACCAACTATATCGTCTCCTGCACTTCAAAATTATGATCATTTCGAAAACCAATCGTACTACTTGAATGCGATGGTTGATGAGTATGAGTTCAAGGACCAAATATCAAGCCTCGAGACCTTTTTAGGTCTTGATCATGACTCGACTCAGTTTGGTGAGATCGACCGAAATCATCTTTGGATGATTGATCACCATTAAGTGAGCAATCGAGTTGTGTGAGAGGATATAGTGGCTTAGTGACTGAAGTTGGTAACTGTTATGAAGTCGTTGTGATAGTGGTGATGAACTTCACATAATAAGCTGTGTTAGAAGTGGTACCTATGTAGTGTGTGTTTTCCCGAATGGTTATGGTTTTCTTATTTCTTATATTATGTGTTTCTTACTTTCTTATATAATCAAGCATATATTTGTATATGTAGGTTATGTACATATGGTTTATCATGGTGAAATAAACTTTAGAATATAATATTTATAATAGAATCTCAACCGTTGGATGATAGCTAGGCTAATCAAGTCATATTTACAAAATTCAAGTATCATTAAACATCACGAAAGGGTTTAGAGAAAACAATTGTACTATTTTCGAATTTGTAATATCCGTTTATTAGCAACTTCAAGTTCCTATATTTCTTGATGAACATGTCACCCCCAAAATCCGGCTATAACTTTCAACTACCAAGAAATAAATAAATCTACGGCGGATGTAAAAGGTCTTCAAAGCTTTCTAGACCTTCTCATCTCTTTTTCATTCGGCATCTCTCTAGCTAGTTAGGTTCTATTAACCTGTAACAACAACCTTCAGCTAACACCGGTGAGTTCATGATTTACCCTACAAACATACAATTCTAAAAAAAAAAAACAACTCTTCTCAAACACTGACGTTTTCGATAAATGTGATCGACCTTAATGTTGACTATGATGAATTGTTGATTATTCAAACCCAAATATAAATGAAATTAGTCTTAAGGTTAACTATGAATTGAAGTTTATGTAAAAATAAATGTTATTAGCCTAAAGCTTATAAATAATAAAATAATATAATTAGAACTACTATGATGATGTGTGAATTATAAAGGCATTTAGATGTTACGTTTTTAGTTATCATCTTATTTTTACATAATCTATGATTGATTGATGGTTAGTTTAAAAAAGAAAGAACATGTTAGAGCAAAGGGAGTGGGAATGCATTTTTACAGCGTTCGAGCATGTTGAACACTGAAACTGGCGTTCAACCACTCCGCCTCAATGTTCAGCTTCGGCGTTCAACTTCAACGTGCCAACTAGAACGGTGAAGCAAGTGGTTTTTTCGTTTTTCTTTTCTTTCTCCCTTTTCTTGATTTGTTAAAAACTATTATTGTGGGACCAATTGAACACCGAGTTGAACACTCAACCACTCCCCAATTAATTGTATCCAAGTCAACCTTCGGTATTCAATTAAATATCGAGTTGAACATTGAACACAAGGGCAACCACTCCTTGTGCTCTATTAGTCCATGCAAATCAAACTAAGATTAGAAACATGTGAGAGTTAATGTAATCATGGATTAGCAGCATAATATATTAGTTAAAAGTGATACGAATCATGACATATTTACTTAATTATATATGAGAATTAAGTCAAATTTATTAATATAAAAAATTAGTATAAATTAAAAAATTAATTAGTAAAAAAGTTAATGGTGATGATGTGTCATCTGAAGGTGAGTTTAAGAAGTTGATGCATTCCTTTTATCTATACTACTTAAAACATCTTGAGATGCTGAATCTTAATACTTAAAAATGAATTAAAATTACTTATTTACCCTTATTACCGAAAAGGAAACTACTAATTGGCTTATTTACATTGGTTATATCATTAATGAATTTTTTTAAAGATATTTAAATTTGTATTACTTTGTTTATTGAAATTTACTTATATGTATAATAAATTCAATCAAACTGATAATTTTATGGAATGATAATAATGACTTCAGAAAGTACATAAGATTTATTTATAAAATATATGGCGTGTCTATTTTAAATGATTGAAATATGAGATATGAAATATTCAAGAATAACATGTTAGCTATTTAATGAACATATTATTATATGTAACAATAATCAATGAAATAGTTGTCACCTTCTTATTGCGCGGGCAACATGCTAGTGTGTGTGTGTATATATATATATATATATATATATATATATATATATATATATATATAAAGAAATCAATAAAAAGGATAGTGTAAACATATATGCATTTAAGTCAATCCTTTTTTGATGTGAATATATTTTTGAGTAAATTCCATAAATGGTGCAAATGATTTACATTAATTTACGAAAATCATCCCAGTATTTTCTTTTAACATTTTTGTTCAAGAAATTTACATTTTGCTAGAAAATGTTTCATACTTCACTTAAAATGACTAAAGTACTATTTTCTCTTGTCATTTTTGAATATTCAAGATCTAAACAGTCAAATGGTGTTTTCGTATAAAAACATATCAATCGATCTTGGATGATTTTATAGCAAAACTACAAGTTGAGTTAAGAAATTAGTCATTAAGATAATATTGATCATATTCTTAAATTGAAACCCATTCAACAAGTTGCAATTAAGTAAAGCAAAATGAAAAGGGGAGAACAAAGTTCGATTAAGAGTTGCACGCCATTGGATAATTGTGGTGTAGTTGAAATAGAATAAAACAAGTGTGAAAGATGCATTGCTTGTAATCATAATGAATGACTAAATATAAGAATATAAATTTACAAGTTGTATATTTTATTACTTTATAATATAAATTTAACCTAGCTCAACAATTTGCTTATATATTAATTGATGGAACTATGGAAGATTGGAAAATGGCCCCTACTAGTACACTTTTTTGTATTGTTTTCATGGTTTGTTCATGCATCTTACTTTCTTTACTGTAATGAGGCCCATTAATTTTAATAGTTTATGATTTTCTTTAACAACTTGAGTTTAACTAGGTTTATAATGCCCGTACTATATGGTTACCCAACTAAAAGCATCCAATAAGATTTGATTAGATTGGCTTATGAAAGGTCACACACGTACGAAAGGCTGGCAAGAGGTTTGGCAAGCGGAAATTAGGGGATTGAAGAGGTGTTGAAGAACAGAACAATGTACATTATTGATCTGGTGATGAGGCAGGTGATTCGAAGAAACGTTTTAAACGAATTAATTAATGGCTTTTTTATGTGATAGACAATTAAACAGGGTAGTGGTTTATTAGTAGCAAAATTGACATGTACAGTTAACCAGGTTGGATGATTTGTGCACAAATGTTTCAATATATGGTACAATGTATCTTCTAAAATAAGCTTCAAGAATGAGTGAGGTAAACATACAGTTTTCACACTTGAAATAAACACTCCATTGTCTCTGAATAGTTTATCTTGGGTGTCAGGCTACATAAACGAGTGCAGTGGCGGATCCAGGATTTTGATTCACGGGGGGCCACTTTTAATAGAACAATATAAACGGGTTAGCTAACTGCTAAAAACGGGTCGGAAATGTATGATAAAAATGTGTAGAAAAGAATATAAAATCTTTTAAAATGTGTAACAAAGTTTGGTATGTAAATGTATCCCATGAAAATAGCCTATATAGATATTTATAAATAATAAGAAGTCCAGCTTTTACCTAAAAATCCACTCCTTAATGAAAGCAAAATACATAAATATATCGGTTGGATTCAAGGAATTTCATGGAGACTATATACATAAAAACCCAACTAAATATGATTTTAGGTGGGCTTTTAGGTGGATGTCCATAATTCTAGCTTTTACCTATATAATTAGTTGGACTTTTAGGTGGATGTCATTAAATATATACATAAATATATAGTAGTGGGCTTGAAGTCATAAATATATACATATAAGTCTAGCTTTTACCTATATATTTAGTTGGGCTTTTAGGTGGATATACATAAATATATAGTATTGGGCTTGGAGTTACTGGGGGCCCGGGACCCCCCTCCTAACACTGTAAATCCGCCCCTGAACGAGTGTAAATGTGCTCGACATCGAACACACACACATCTACCATGTCGTCAATTGGAGTATGAGGCTTGGATCAAACTCAGTGGTCGCCAAAGCCATTCATACCTCTTGTTAGTATGCAGGATTTCATATAGGGTAAAGTATCTGGAAATGCAACTAACTTGTACCAAATCTCTATTGTGTGTACCCAACTTACGTATGCTATTTTTAATGCAACCAACTTTCAAAAAATGTCTATTGTGTGTAACTTGATGACGTGGCGAGCTCAGAGCGTGCCACGTGGCGTAGGATAGAGTGACATGAGCTCGCCACGTCATCAAGTTACACACAATAGACATTTTTTGAAAGTTGGTTGCATTAAAAATAGCATATGTAAGTTGGGTACACACAATAGAGATTTGGTACAAGTTAGTTGCATTTTCAGATACTTTACCCTTTCATATATTGTTTCTGTTGAAGAAATCTGCATATTTCTTAGCTAAGGGGTACATAACATATAAGAAAGATACGAGTTCCATGGTACAAAAAGACTTGCCCAAAAACAGTAGTTTGGAAATGAACTAGTTGTGTTTTGGTAAATGGGATAAAAATTCCGTAACTAAACGCACCCCAAATTATCCCATTTTGAACTAGTTACACAAAATACACATGTAACTTTTTTGTAAGATAGATCATATTATGTACGCTCGGTCGAGAAAATTCACTTGATACCTTTGAGAACTAATAAACCAATAGGAATAGCCTAGGTTTAGATTCGTTGTTGTATTTGATTATCATTATTTTTTTATTACAAAATTAAATACAATTAGAATCAATCCACGTCATACATTTAATGGTTTCGATATATCCCAGGTTTCTTTAGTGGTTTGATAGGAAACCACCTTTAAGATTGTAAGAGATGATGTCAAGACTTCTTTCTTTACTTTATTTAATCTTAACAAACCCAGACATAACAAATGAGCTGTCAAAGCTAATTTTATAGTAAAGCCTTAAGAACAAGACAACCCCATATATATGCCTGTTAGTCTGGGCCTTATTATACCTTATTATCAATTTGCAAATTAAAAAGCTAGCTAATATATCTTGTTATGTTAGTTTATATACAAAAAACAAAGATGCAACCTTATTATAACTTTTTTAAAAGGGTTTATGGACCAGATCGCCAACGTACTTTACTTTTTGTCCCAATGTTACAAATGAACCGGTTTTATTACCAAGGTCAAACACCAAACTTTTTACTTTTGTCTCAATGTCACCAACGAACTAATTTTATTACCAATGTTGACAACGAACTTGTTAAATATGTTTTGAGGTCACCAAAATACTTTTTTTAATGAGCTAAGTTTTTAATTTGTTGATGTGGTGTTGCCATGCATTTCATTTATGTGACCAGACTTCCATGTAAGCTAAACATGTACACGTATGGTCAACTTCATCTTCTCCGACCGACTAACATGTAATTTTAGGTTACGTTTTTGATACAAAAAAATAGTAATTGCGTTTAGATTCACTAGAAAAGTGGTGATTATCGTAAAGCAATAAAAAATTACATGTTATTCGATAGGAGAAGAAGAATTAACCATACATGTACAAGTTTAGCTTACGTGGAAGCCTGGTCACATAAATGAAATGCATGGCAACACCACATCAACAAATTCAAAACGTAGCTCGTTAAAAAAAAGGTATTTTGGTGACCTCAAAACATATTTAACAAGTTCGTTGTCGACATTGGTAATAAAATTAGTTCGTTGGTGACATTGAGACAAAAGTAAAAAGTTTGGTGTCGACATTAGTAATAAAACCGGTTCATTGGTGACATTGGGACAAAAAGTAAAGTACGTTGGCGATCCGGTCCATAAACCCATTTTAAAAAGATCATACAACTTACTTATGTCACATAATATATGTACATTGTTATCGTACATATATATACATTTATTTAATGAGACTTGAACACAACCAAGAGGTTGATAGACTTCTCATATGTCACAAGAGGTTGATAGACTTCTCATATGTCACAAGAGCATAAGCATTACTATAATAATAGCATCCTGCATCAGCAATGAAAAGTTATGTCATTTTTTTTTAAGTGAGTAAGAGGTTTTTTTATAGAATTTTGCATAAACCTTTTGCTCTAATGGTTTAAAGTTCTCAAAGGTTTTTTAACATTTAAAACTGATTAAATAAGTAAAAGAGATGATACAGACTTTGATCTTGAAAGTACAGATCTTTTTATTATATCTCATACTATTTGTATTTATATAGCACCCTTCAATTGCTTGAGTAAAAAACTTTATGTAAAGTTTTTCTTTAAAGATCCTATCACACACACACACAAAGTTTTACATAAATCTTACATTGAAAATGCTCTTAACAAACTTATATGTGAATGTACCAACTAAATTTGATTTTAATACGATATAATTAACCCCCTGCGAAGCGGGGGCAAATTAGTCCTCGTTACTACTCATTTTTGAATGGGTTAGCTTGGGCCGTCATGTCCTATTAAGTCCTTATATATGACAAAACTCTGAAGCCCAGGACTAACTGCTAACAGACCAAGATAGCTTATACTGCAACCCTGAGTATTGTCCTTAAGCAAAGGATTTGATTAAAAGGTCACCCGAAAAGAGCAACCAGCAAATATACTGCAACCTACATAATGCTGTGTCAATGCCATTCATGTCAATATTACCATGCTATACTCTCCTGTAAATAAGTTGAATATCCTGCCCATCAAGTAATCCCTAATCCAACTGATCACATATACAACTTAGCTACTCTTGGATCATTAGCAGATAAACCTTCATGACATATAGTAACCACAAATTTATGCATGGTAACACAAAGCATCTACCGACGGAAGTAAAATCAAGTTCTAAACATGAAAGCAAGACCCATCAGAGCTAACATTTTCAATGAACATGCAATTATTTCCATACTCAGAAGACATAGAGCACATTTGGACTTCGAGAAAACTAATTAAAGTTAATAAAGGGAGAAAATAACTAGAACGTAAAAAAAAGTAGTTTTGGAGTGTGAGAACATTATTAACATACAGTACACACACATATAAACCAAAATAACTGTACAAGCTAGGAAAGATCAACGACTATCAAAACTTGTACAAAATGGTTCATCAAGGAAGATGTTAATCAAACTATTTGGATGACATATACAACAATCCTACAAACAGTCAATAAACCTAAACACGAAAGATGTATGATGACAAAACTAAGTAGAGAAAACAAGAGCATATGCAAAGGGTATAAAAGGATCTTTTGAAAGTAGAAGTCAAACCTATATAACTTGCAGAGTCGAAGTGTAAGTACCGTATGTTCTCTAGCTAGAACTACACAAATAAGATTTCTAGATAAGTACTCTTTTTCATCATTCCTTTTGTTTTTTTTAAGCCACTAGTCCAGAAGTGTTCACAGACAATAACTCAAATGGTGTATAATGAACCAAGCCCTGTAGATAACAAGCCAAAACGTATCCTACTCGTCTACTCACCAGCACCCAAATCAAACCTACGTTATTTTCCCTATTAGTTTGATAAAGAGGAGAGCAGCCTGCATGTATCAGGCAGCAGCCAAGCCACACTAACACTGATGCAAACACAGTGACATGTCTCAAAAACTAGTGCTTCACACACCAAAAACTGGTGACTAACATCTTGATCATTTACCATTAGCAGTTTGGCACCCCTTTCTAGTTTCTGACTGTTCAGCATTGAAAAACACAATATATGTCTTTCCTACAAAGGCTATAGATAATTCAATCAACTGGATCTCATGGTTCAGCACTTCACATATGCCTTACTGACAAGTGACAACATGACTTAAGCGTAATATTACCCAAGAACGCGTATCACCACTCTTTACCATCAAGAGTTCAGATAGCACAATAAGGCATTACCTCAAGTAAGAATCAGTTTTATATATATATAAATGATGATAGAAAGATAATCATATAAATCAGCTATAGGAATGATATCATTTCTAAAGGGTTAGCATTTGCATAAATCAACTAAGATACTAAATTAAGACTAGGCACAGATAACCAGTATGAAAATCAATTTATTAGTATATACAATGTCAATGTTGAGCACAACGCAATAAATTATATACATTATACATTATTTACATCAGTAACCATCAAACTAATTAACGAAACCGATGTTACCAAATTAGCAAATTGGAGTAAACCTCATAGGGACCTTCTCTCTTTCAGTATCAGCAATTCCATCAGCTAGAATTCTGATCACTTTTTTAAATGCGAAATGCAAACAATTCGAGAAAACAATCCAACAAAGTACTCCATACACAAAATCAAAAGCCGGATCCGACGGCGAATCCGGGACCGATTCGTTCCAGTTGAATCCACCAAAATCACCTCCACCGTCACCGCCACCGCCGCCGCCGCCGAACGGACCATCTCCACCATCGAAGAATCCGCCGCCGTCTTCATCAGAATAAAGACCGCCTCCGCCGTCGGATTTGGAGCTACGTTTAACGCGGCATCGTTTTCGCGCGAGTTTTTTAGGTGCGGTTCTAGGTTTAACAGTTGGTGGAGCGATGGCGTCGATCGGAAGCATGATGGCGGTGATTTGCAGGTGGTGATCGTGTGATGAAAAGTGGCGATCGGTAACGGAATTGGAAAGCCCTAACCCTAATCCGTGGCTGTATTTGGTAGCGATCGTGGTTAGTGTATCGGAAATCAATGAAATCTCCATTTGGTTACCGTTTGTGTGTGATTATTGGTGACTGATTATAATAACTGAATGAATTTGATCGATGGGTATGAATCGGAAAAATGTGTAGGGGAAATCGAAGATTGAAAGAAGAAGATATTCCCAATCGGTGGCGTGAGGATCGTGTCAAACTTGTGAGTCAAATATTGATTACGTGGACTTCTGACCATTCGTATAAAAAAAATTGATTTTTTTATAAAAGAAGCCTTTGTTGATACTCCGTACCTGTTTAACTTTTACGATTCACGAGTTGACTCAATAATTCAAAAAACGAGACAATTCGAACCATGACTCTTAAATAAGTTTGACAATTCCTAGTCGTTTATTTACTCTTCTGAGTCGTGTATGACTCTTTCGAGTCTTGTGGTATCCTTACGACTTACGAGTTAGAAAATCAAACAAACTTTTATCATAATTTAATATTTAATATAAAATATATAAAATATTAAAGGACAAGTTAGACAAATTCAAAAGGTTACAACTTACAACATTATTCTGCTCTAAAGGTTACATTTAGATAAATTCAAAATTTTATATTATTTATTTAAAATAACGAATATTGTGAATATATGTTTTCTAAAAAAAAAACAATTCTATCATTAACAACAAAATGTTATTTTTTTAAGAAAAGCAAACTATTTTATTCATATACCATCACAAAACAACGACGAAATCTAATTTTATAAAGGTTAACTTATCTAAAGCTAGTTCTTACTTCTTGAGGTAAGACGTTAAACTTCATTAATATTACTAAGAGTTCCTACTTAAATCACAAAATGCATACTTATAATTAATAAAGTCTCCAATCTTCTTACGGAGTAGGGTATATAAGTGGGTATTAACGATAATTTGTAATATTTCATGACAACTTCTATTTTACTTAGTTAATGACTTTTAACAAAGTGCCATGAAGGTACAAGTTAAACAAATTCTTTCATAAAAATTGATGTTTATTCAGGGGCAAATCTTGTGTATTAAATGGGGGTCCATTGCACCCACTTAAATCTCCATTTTTTGATAGATATATACATAAAAATAAGTTGGACACCCCTTATAAATATATTTGGACCCCATTTAAATTTTTGACAAAACAAAAGCAAATTAACACTTAATACACCAAGCCCAAATAGTATCGATTTAAACTCAAAATAATTGTACACATTGTTAATTTGTATTAGACTGTTAATTTAATTAGATTGGGGATCATAGGGGAAGGGGTCATATGAGGAGAAGGAGTAGAAGTTTTATTTGTAGCCATTGGATCATCTTTTGGGTTGGATCAATGGTTAAAAGGGGTGGCAATTTTGTAATTACTTAAAAAAATAAGGGTATTAGTTAACAAAAAAAAACATAACATTAATTTTCACTCCACACCCCTTCCACTATTTAGACTTTTACATGTTAACCCTTCCACTTTATTTTCTTCCCCCTCCTATCTTCTTCTTCCACCAACCCCACCTACCACCACCCCACCACCCCCACTACTTGCTGCCACCATCTGACTGCCGCCGGCCGCCGTCAGCCGCCGCCGGAAAAAAAAAATTTCAAAAATTTTTTTTTTTCAAAATTTTTTTTTTTCAAAAATTTTTTTTTTCCCATAAATTTTTTATTAGATATGGTATTCCTTTTCCTACTGCATTTTTAATAAAACTATACGTTTTTTCCACTGCATTTTGTATATTATTGTTAATTAACTAAAACTTGTATATATATTTTACCGCATCTTCTATACCCAACGTCAACAAAATACCGTACAAATGGATAATATATATAATCTAAAATGCAGTAAAAAGAGAACAATATGTCCTAAATGATGTATATGCAAAATGCAATAAAAACAACAATATGTATTATACTTTAATACAAAATGCAATACAAATAGATAATATGTAAAATACAAAATGCAGTACAAATCGATAATATGTAAAATACAAAATGCAGTGAATAACAAACAATATATAATGAATGAAATATATGAAAAATGTAGCAAAAATAACAAAATGCAGTGAAAATAACAAAATGCAGTACAAATAGATTATGTATAATATAAAATGCAGTAAAAAAAATAAAATGCGGTACAAATAGATTATATATAATATAAAATGCAGTAAAACGAACAATGTGTACTAAATAAATATATGCAAAATGCAGTAAAAACAGTAGTATGTATTATACTTTCATACAAAATGCAGTAAAAATGGATCATATGTATACAATAAAATGCAGTAAAAAATAAACAATATGTAATATATGAAATATATGCAAAATGCAGTGAATAATAATAAAATGCAGTGTAATTTTAACAAAATGCAGTAAAAAATATATTATGTATAACTTAAAATGCAGTAAAAAACAAACAATAAATATAAGATTGACGTGTATAAATAAAATGCAGTAAAAACGAACAATATCTACTAAACATATATACAAAATGCAATAAAAATAATAAAATGCAGTACAAAGTGATAATATGTAAAAAAAATTGGAAAAAAAAATAATGAAACAAAAATTTTAATTTTTTTTTTCCGACGACCGGTGGCGGGTGGCGGCGGCGGCGGGTGGCGGCGACGGGTGGCGACGGCGGCGGGTGGCGGCGGGTGGCAGCAGCTAGTGGTGGTGGGTGGTGGAGGGGAGGGGTGGGTAGGAAGAAAGTAGGAGGGAGTAGTGTACACTATTAAAAAGGTGGGGGGGTAAAAATGAAAATTTGAAAATTTTTCTCCTTCTTCTCCTCAAATAATACCTTCTCCTATGAACCTTACCCATTTAATTAAGGTTATTATATTAAAAATTTTAGATGTTTAATTGTGAGATACGTTTGAAGTTATATTTTTGTGAATAGTATCAAGTATTAATGACATATTTTTGTTAAGCAATGTTTGTAACAACCCGACCCATATTAAAATAGGATACCCTTTTCAACTTATTTTCATCAACTTAGAAAATTGGATCCCAGTAAGTTTAAATCCTAGATTCGCCATTGTGTTTATTACGACATACCTAAAAAATACTAATAGTTTGACCGATTTAGCAATCTCCATCTTTCTACTATCGTATGTATTGAAATAGTGTGATGATTTTTGTGAAGTTATATAATTCGAAATCAAGTAAGTTTAATTGATAATGTTGTAACTACGCTTGCTATATTATATTTAAGATGACGTGAAACTAGGAATTATATATCTAGTTTGTGAAATTTAACAATTCAAATAAATACAAATATACAATATAATTGCATTATCGCTTACCAAATAACATACATCAAGTTAAGGCTGACAATTTATGACTCGACACGAACCCAGCTAAAATATAATAAGGTTTGGGTCGGGATTTTTGATGTGCCAACCCATCAACTCGAAACCCGCCAACCCGATATTTTTTCGGGTCGGGTCCGAGTCAGCAAATGAATATTCGGGTTGAACCCGACAATCCGAAATTCTTTTACTATCATTATAAATTTATTTTAATTGAATATGACACATAAGTTAGACATTTTCATTTACTGATTTATAACATTTTCCTTGATACCTTTATGTTTTGATATAAGTTGTGAATTACTGTTTTGATGATGCATCCAAATGGATATAATATTTGTTATGATTACTTTTGAAATTTTTATAATCATTCGTGGTTAAAAATGATTAGCTATTACTTTCAAAAGATTGGTCAATGTGTCCTATTTGACCCGAGTGACGTGAAACCGAGCTGAAAATTCAAAAATCACGCGAAAATTTGTTGACTAAATAAAAAATCGGGTTACTCGGGTTGGGTCCGGGTTATTGGGTTTTGGATTGGGTTGACATACTCAACCCGATTAGAAAATCAGGTTGGGTTCGGATTGACCATATATCACTACAAATTAAGTGTCTTTCAAAAATAAGTTAAAAATATTTCATACTATTTAATTTTGGGATAAATAAGTTGTTGATTTTGTAGATAATGCAAGATGAGTTGTTACCCGAATTGCTTAGAAGTGAAGACCGTGGGTGCCTTCTACTCCTTAAAAATGACAAGGTAAAAGATATTATAATATTTTGATTATGTGCTTGTTGCAAGAATAGATATATAGTGTCTAGAGTATTAATAGTTGATAAATTTTTGATTTTTAATGTTTTGGTAAATTAGTAGTAACAGAGTTGATTTGGTTTGATAATCTGTTTGTGAGTATTTAAGTGGCAGTGAACATGTTATATGTTATGTGGTAGTTGCAATGTGCAAACTAGTGTGAAAGTATACTGTTCTTGATGTGCTCTTAGAGTATTATGATGATAAGCGAGTTTTCTGGTGTATTGTTGTTAGATATTTATACATGCATCATTTGTGATGTGAGTAGATAATAGAAGTTTGGAAATTTTATTTCAAGTATAGCAATGGTTGAAGTTTGGATGTGTCACAAAGTGAGTGATTATATATATATATATATATATATATATATATATATATATATATATATATATATATATATATATAGTGGCATGATCCAGAGGGAAGTCCATTTTTTGAGGGAAGGGGGAAGCGTTAGTACGCATCAGGAAGCATATTACCTTCACCTATACTAATCTCGAAAAAAGCAAACTGAAATTTAGTAAATGTTAATCAGAATCGATGTTATAAATTTTAAGCTTCCTTGATAAATTTTTTCTTCAAGTTATAGTATCGATTTATGAATATTTGATCCAAATCCGTTAAGATGCATCGCGGTGCATATTAGTTAATCTGCATTGTGATGCATCTTAACAATAAAAATATTTTTCAAATAATGTGAAGTTTTATGATGCATCGCGATGCATCTTAGTTAATATGCATCACACTGCATCTTAACAATTAATTAAATAAATATTCATCAATTAATGTTATGACTTAAAAATGAAATTCATTCGTTAAAATATTTTTTATAGCATCGATTTTGATTACTATTTACCGATAAAAATAATTTTTTGTTGACGTTTTGATTGATAATTGTAATATGCTTCCTGATGCGTACTAACGCTTCCCCCTTTCTCCCAAAAAGACACTTCCCTCCATCACTACCCTATATATATATATATATATATTTTCAAATTTCATCTATCTCATTTTCTTGGCAGGTTGATGATCTGTCAATTATGTTCGAATTGTTTTCAATGATACCCGGCCCATGGATTGCGTGATATGTCTAATATGTTCAAGGAGGTTTGCAAAAATCGACCCGGCCCGATCCGAAGCAAAAATCGTGACCCATCCAAAATCCACTCATTACCCATGACACCAACGTACAAAGTGCTCCGGAACACATTCATAATCACTTTCCATACTTTTTTCCACAATTTCCTTCCTTCGATTCTCAATGTAATTTTCGGTACAAACAGCATAATTATATCTCAGAATTTGATTTGCAATGATGATCTTGTTTAATCATGACATTGTTCTGATCGGATGATATATGGCATCTGAAAAATTAATGCCTGAAGGTGGTTCACGTTACGTACAAATGCAATCCGAACCGTCAACGACCGTGTCATCGTTTTTCTCGCTACAGAATCCACCAGAAGCTAGTCGGATATTCGACGAGCTACCGAAGGCTACAATTGTTCAAGTTTCTCGTAACGATGCTGGAGATATTAGTCCCATGCTTTTAACATACACTATTGACTTCCAATACAAACAGGTCTTATATTTTGGATCGTATCGTACATATATACATAAAAAAAAACATGTATTACGTAGATCGTTTTTTGTTTTCGATATACATATATGTAAATGTTTATAGATTTATGATGATAGATTGATTGATTGCTTGTTTGTGATGAAAATTCAAAAGTTTTGCTATGTGGATCTTTATGATTTTAGATTCATTGATTTTAATTTTGTTTATTGATTAGATTTTAAGATGATTTAATACTTTCTTAATGTGGATTGTGATTGTTTAAATATTTATGTATTTACTGATTT
This sequence comes from Helichrysum umbraculigerum, assembly GCA_949592205.1. Lineage (NCBI taxonomy): Eukaryota > Viridiplantae > Streptophyta > Magnoliopsida > Asterales > Asteraceae > Helichrysum > Helichrysum umbraculigerum. Next base: position 27,646,409 of record CATIUR010000004.1, on the reverse strand, counting down.
ACTTTATATGTGTACTAGTTCAAGTGGCAACTAGTGAAGAAGGCTTCACATGTATTTTATTTACACTTTGCTTTAAAGAAACGAGCCATTATCGAAGAAATTCATGAAAAACAAGAACAGGTGAGTTTTAACTTTATCTTGTTGAATAACGTAAGAAGTGTAGAAAATGCTCCGCGCGCTTCACTTGTTTTATAATAATGAGGCACACCCTATACGTGTGTGGTTAGCGTTATAAAAGTGGTGCATCAATGCACTATTTACACTTCTTACACTAAATGTGTAAAAAGTGTACTGATGTACCACTTCTATAACACTGAGGTAACATAATGCCAGTTTTACTCGTTTTACGTTAAGAGCCGTTTTTAATTCATCATAATCCTATTAACACATTTGACTTGTGAGTTGGATTGACCTAATTACTGGGGTGTTACTTTTGAAGGTGAAAGAATGGCTTCATAACATAGGAATAATGGATCATGCAGCAGTTGTGCATGATGATGACGATGAACCTGATGATGATGTCACACCTGTCCATAACAACGATGAAAGTGTCAGAAACAGGTGATTGCTGATCAATAGCTTGATTTTATTTCAGGTTCATCCTTTTTCTTGCTATAATGATTATAGTTCTTACAGGTGGTTTTTTGTTCAGAGATGTTCCATCAAGAGCAGCTCTGCCAATGATTAGGCCGCCACTTGGACGACAACATTCCATGTCAGATCGTGCCAAGACAGCAATGCAGGGGTATTTGAACCATTTTCTTGGCAACTTGGACATTGCAAATTCACGAGAGGTACATTTATTGCTGGAATGTGTGCATTGGCGTAAAATCTTGTGAACTATGCATATGAAAAGTGTTTAAATTCAGGTTTGCAGGTTTATGGAAGCATCTAAGTTATCTTTCTGCGCTGAGTATGGGTCCAAACATAAAGAAGAATACGTGTTTGTGAAACATTTGCCGAAAATTCCTAGCAGTGGTGACAGTAGATTATGTTCTGCTTGTCAGTGGTTCAATTGTTGTAATGACAATTGGCAACAGGTATTGTTGTCTTGTAAAAATTAGTAATATATTCAATGCTGTTTGAGATTGCTTATTTTGAAGCGCTTATTAGATTAAACATTAGTATGTACAAATCTACTTATTTTTAAGCGTGTATTCCTATGAAGATAGGCAGACAAACAATTTATGTAAGAGTGCTTACTTATCTGTTGTAAATTAAGCTATAACCAGAAAAGCAATTTGAACCATTCCTTGGGTTTTTTGAGTCATTCCCAAATTGTGTACAGGTTTGGGCTGTGTTGAAACCTGGATTCTTAGCCCTGCTGAAAGATCCATTTGACAAGGACCCATTAGATATTATTGTTTTCGATGTTCTACCTTCACCACATGGGAACGGACAAGGACGAGTGGCATTAGCAACTGAAATCAATGACCGTAACCCCCTACGCCATTCGTTAGAGGCAAGTAAAACTAGTACTTTTTTACCGCAAGTTATCAGGGTGAGTTAGGAGACAAATCCAATATATCTGTGTAATGTGGTTAGGTATCAAGTGGAAACAGAAGAATAACTATAAGAAGTAGAACTAAAGTTAAAGTTAAAACCTGGGTGGCTGCAATTAATGATGCTGGGCTTCGGCCTCCTGAGGGTTGGTGTCACCCTCACCGGTTTGGGTCATTTGCTCCACCACGGGGTCTGAGTGACGATGATAGTCAAGCTCAGTGGTTTGTTGATGGTAGTGCAGCTTTTGATGCAATTGCTTTAGCAATTGAAGAGGCAAAATCAGAGGTTCTGAATTAAACCTACTTATTTATCCATGCAAATTAGAAGTTCAAAACACTGTATAATAATTGTGGTTTCATGCAGATATTTATGTGTGGCTGGTGGCTGTGCCCGGATCTTTATTTACGACGTCCTTTTCATGTCAATGCGGCATCTCGCCTTGATAATCTACTGGAGGCAAAAGCCAAGCAAGGTGTTCAGGTAGTATGCCACATTGTCCTTTTCTGGCTAACCATTTAGTCCACATCATCTAATTTGTACAAGTATGATGACACATCAGCATTGTTCATGTACCACATCTGGGGGGAAAATGTAACAGACCTATGTTACAGGTCAAATAACTAGAATAAATACATATACTTGTATATTGGAAGACAAAAAAGTCGAATAACATTGTTGAAAAATTAAGTTGAGGACTTATTCGCGAAAACTCGGAAAGGAAGATGAGTTTTTATGGTATTTTCCCATGCAGATTTATATTCTAATGTACAAAGAGCTTGCTCTTGCCCTCAAAATTAATAGCTTCTATAGTAAGAAAAAGCTAGTTGGCCTTCATGAGAATATCAGAGTTTTACGTTACCCAGACCATTTCTCTAGTGGTGTCTATCTATGGTAAGCATTTTCCTTTCATTTTCTTGTTCCTTCTGATCTTTGTAAGTCAAAAGTCAAAACTAATTCCTGTATTATTGGTGAAATCTAGGTCCCATCATGAGAAACTGGTGATTGTTGATTATGAGGTTTGCTTTATTGGTGGTCTTGATCTTTGCTTTGGTCGTTATGACTCATACGAGCACAAAGTGGGTGATCACCCTGCAACGATATGGCCTGGAAAGGACTATTATAATCCAAGGTAATCTGTTTTCTGTTATTCATGATTTCGTATATGAGTCGGCTCAGAAATCAGCATGTATATTAGAGATGACAGTGTCAATCCATTAACTAAGGATTTGATCTTGGTTGTGATTCATCTCAAATGGGTCAGATGTGTCAAATTAGATAATTTAGTTAAAAGGAAAATTGTTAAAATGGGTCGAACTGGTTGACAGTTATCCAAAGCTTAAATTTTAATGCATATAACCTCCTATAACGTTTTATTTACAATATATTATTATTGTAATACTAATTGAAGCATAAATTATTCATTAGAAGGTTTGAAAATGGACAAATGTGATTGTGAGTCCACCTGACCCGGTCTGTTTTGAACCATACTAAGAATTGACATGTTTTGACCCACTACCCAACCCACCCTTCTTGGAACCTTTATATAATATCCCATTTTTACAGGGAATCAGAACCTAATTCGTGGGAAGATACCATGAAGGATGAGCTAAATCGAGAAAAATATCCTCGTATGCCATGGCATGATGTCCATTGTGCGTTATGGGGACCACCATGTCGTGATATTGCTCGACACTTTGTTCAGCGTTGGAATTATGCAAAGGTTTTATGCTTTTTCTTTTAAAAGTAATTTTTAAGGCACAATTATTGTAATACTATTGTGTTAGTCTCATTTGGTTATTACTATATATTTTCTAGAGAAATAAAGCTCCAAATGAGCAAACAATTCCACTACTTATGCCTCAACAACACATGGTAATCCCACATTACATGGGTAGTAATAGTATAGAACAGGCAGATGGAAAGCCTGAAATCGTGGACGTACCACAAGCAATCAACAGACAGGATTCTTTCCCCTCTTTATCTACCTTTCAAGATATCCCATTGTTAATTCCTCAAGAAGCCGATGGACTGGAAGCTTCCAGCGGACATTCAAAACAGAACTCTCTGGGTAAAGCTCATCATATACATGGTCATTCAAGCAGACCACCACGGTCTCCTTTTTCTTTTCGAAAATCCAGAATGGAACGGTTTGCTCCCGATATGCCAATGAGAGGGTTTGTGGATGACCAAGATTCCTCTAATCTTAAGCACGGGAAGTCCATTAAATCAAGTGACAGAGAATGGTGGGAGACTCAGGAACGAGGTAACCTAGTTGTTTCTGCAGATGAAACAGGACAGGTTGGTCCTCGTGTTACATGTCGCTGTCAGGTCAGCTATAACTCTTTTATAAATGCCTAACATATTATGTTGTTATTATTGGTTGACTGGGTTATGTGTAGTTCTAACTTCTACGTGCCAAACGTGTATAGTGAAATTATAGCTTAAAAGGAAACGGGTCAAATGAGTTGAGCAAGCCAAATGGGTACAAAATAGAAAGTCACCCAAAACATGTTTGGCATAATATCTCTTAAATCTTTTTATTCCTTACCTTAAATTTTGTATAAATAAAGATATTAAATTTTTGCAATCATATTTGACACAGTAATTATATACAAATAATCTATAAGTCCTGGGCAGAAGTGTTTCAAGTCAACCTAACACATTTCGACATGCAGGAAAAAATTTCCATTTTGTCTGGTTACCCGTACCACCAATTTAGCATCTCTAAGTTGAGCGTACTGATTTAGTTACTGAGATTTCTGGTTTATAGGTTATACGCAGTGTGAGTTTGTGGTCTGCTGGGACAAGTCAAGTAGAAGACAGCATTCACAATGCTTATTGTTCGCTCATTGAGAAAGCCGAGCACATGGTTTACATCGAGGTACTTAATAATAGTAATCTTATGCAGATGCATTTAGGAAATAATATTTTACAATAGCCGACTCATGTTGCTGACCTTTCCTTTTTCTGCATAATAATTTGTGATCAGAATCAATTTTTCATCTCGGGTCTTTCGGGAGATGAGATCATACGAAATCGTGTTTTGGAATCTCTATACAAGCGCATTATGCGGGCGTATCAAGAATATCAGTGTTTTAGGGTCATCATTGTTATACCATTATTGCCTGGATTTCAGGGTGGATTAGATGATGGTGGTGCAGCATCTGTAAGAGCTATTATGCACTGGCAGTATCGTACCATATCAAGAGGGCCCAATTCTATATTGCACAATCTATCAGATCGTCTTGGTCCCAAAGTTCATGACTATATATCGTTTTATGGTCTCCGGGCTTATGGTAGAATTTCTAATGACGGGCTTGTGGCCTCCAGCCCGGTATCGCTCTAAACTACCTTTTTTTAGATTTCTTGGCCATAACTTTACTAATTCTGTATCCAAAGGTGGCAATTTTTGAACCATTAATGGGTCAACTTGAGTTCAAATGGGTAAAACAAAAAAAGTAGTTAGGATACATAGTCAAATGGGTTGATAAGTTGAACATGTTAGACCGGTGCCAACGGCAAATCGGTTTGGATATTCGGTTGCAACCGGTTGGAGGGAGGGATGCCATCAGTAATCAGCTGCAAACCGGTTTCATGGAGGAACCGATTATAATCAGTAAACTGATTCAAATCAGTTTCATTTTGGTGGGCCTCATTCGATTAAAATAGTATTTTTTTTTAATTTACGTAAATAAAGGGGTAGTGTGTGTCGCTTTCACTTCGTGGGCCGCATTATTTGGGTTTTTTTTTTCTTCTTTCGGCTGGGCAAGTGGCCATCTGTCACATATATATTTTTTATTTTATATTTTATTTTATTTATTTATATTAAATAATTAAAATGAAAATAAAGTGGTTTGGAAGTGGTTAAACTGTTGGCATTGAAGAAAATCAGTTTTGAATCAGTTGGTTGAAAGCTGATGTGGCGCTGATGTGTCAGAAGTGGTTTGGAAGTGGTTCAACCACGGTTGGGAGTGGTCTTAGACGTCACCTTTTTTAGTAGATACATTCTGTTGAATCGTTTGCATTAACAATTAATCTTATTGTTTTAATGATACTGTTTATGTAATCATGATTGACGCATTCACCATCTTTGAAAATTTCTAAAATATGGACTATAAAGTGTTTCAGGTCACCCAACCCAAACTGCACTAAATGACTTGTTTCAACTTTCAACCTGTACCCGTTATGTCCAGTTATTCAATTTATCTGACCCAGACAAATTACCCCATCAAGTGGCTACCACTGAAAGTAAATTTGTTTGAAGTTGGAACTAGATCTTATAATAGAAGACAAAAAGGATAAAACTTTAACTTGGTTACAGTAATTTTGACTGCGTTTCTCTTTTATGTTTATTTACTGGTGTCTCTTACTGCAGGTATACGTGCATAGCAAGATTATGATAGTAGATGATAACAAAGCACTGGTTGGATCAGCTAATATCAATGACAGAAGTTTACTTGGATTACGCGACTCTGAGGTAATTTATGCATTCTTTGTTGCCACTGTTATTTTCTACTTATAATTGAATTATTTAAAAGTGGCAACTGTGACCCTTTTATTTATGAAGGGGTTGATTAGGGTTCTTATATCTATAAAATGTTAAATGGATAAAAAAGGCTTATAAGTTATAAGGAAATGTGTCAAATGTTGCCCAAAGTGATTTTCATAATGCATAATACCTCCCAGTTATTACTACAGAAAACATGCTTAATTATCTAGATAATACAGTTTTAGTTATCATAGTTGACATTCTTTTCATTTATAACAAAAAAGTTCTAACCTTTGGACTAAAAGTGTTCCCGGTCAACCCAACCCGTAAGAAAAAGTTTCTGTATTGACCTATTATCCAAACTTCCTTGTTTTGCTCTTCTAGCATCATCTTTGATGGATATGGCTTTTGAACATGGCCCAAATGCATATATGATGCTTCTTGTTCATCATTCCTTGTATGTGGTTTACTAGTTTTTTTTTTTCCCCAACTTGAACTCCTGCTTAGAACAGCCTGTTCTTGATGAAGCTTCATTTTTAACTAAAAATACACCTTTAGAGTTTATTACTACTTGTGCAGATTGGAGTAATTATCGAAGATAAAGAAGTTGTAGATTCGTATATGGGAGGGAACCCATGGAAGGCAGGAAAGTTCACCCTGAGTCTTCGTCTTTCACTATGGTCTGAGCACCTGGGTCTTCACAGTAGTGAGGTGATTCTTATTTCTGTATGATACTTCATAAATCTTATAAGACGATCTTATGAATACGGTCTATCTTTCTAGGTTAGTAAAATAACTGACCCCGTGATTGATTCCACCTACAAAGACATATGGATGGAAACCGCAAAGGTAAAGATTCAACCTTTATCTATATTTGCAATACATGAAGAAGTATTGTACAGAGAACTAAGTAAAAGGATTATTGTATTGTTTAAACATGGGTCAGAGTGTTCGAAAGTCGCCATAAAACCTCTTGTATTAACTTATTCTTAAAAAGTTAGTTAATTATGAAATTCTAAATTTTTTTATAAGCATACTTATCACACGCTAATCATCTATAAAGAGTTTAGCATTCTTCGACGAAAAGCGTTTCAAGTCAGGCTTACACTTTGCTATTGACAGACAAATACGATGATCTACCAAGACGTCTTCTCTTGCATCCCTAATGATCTTATACATTCCAGGTACAATATTTCATATCACTCCCTCTGTTTTTCTTTAATCAGTTCCATTGTGGTTATTAAGATTCATTAATTTCACTTACGAGCTTTAAAAACTAACACACAGAGCGTCGTTGAGGCAATGTATGAGTGAATTGAAGGGAAGACTAGGACATACGACAATCGATCTAGGAATAGCTCCAAAGAAGCTGGAATCATATCAAGATGGAAATGTTAAGGGTACTACTGATCCAATGGCTAGATTGGACGGTGTAAGGGGACATCTTGTTTCTTTCCCTTCCGATTTTATGTGCAAAGAAGATTTAAGACCCGTGTTTAAAGAAAGTGAGTATTACGCATCACCTCACGTATTCCATTAAGCGTTCGTGCTACCACGTAATTAAAAAAGTGGTTTTTTGTTCATTCTTGTTTCGGGAGAGAGTAGATAGAACATAAGAGACATACATATCATTCTTTCGGACTTTCGATGTAATTGTATAGAGCCAATCATTCATTTATACATGCCTTCAACTAAAAAAAGAAAACTGTGACATGTTTATATCAGCTTAAGTGGAAGAAAACAGTGTTTATAGACATTTCAAAACAAGTGGTAAAAAAAAGACTTTTCATTATAGCCCCAGTTAATTGATTTTGGGCGATTTTAGGCTTTTAAAATTGTTTGAAGTGTGAATTTGGACTTCCTTCATTTTTTAAGTGGGCTATTCTGGACTGGACTAATATACATCTTGGGCTCAAATGAATGGGATAGAAAACTCTAAATGGGTAGATTGGGTAATTGGAAACATATCCACATTGTCAATCACAATTCACAAACCCGTCCATCCGTCCAATTTGCCACTAGCCCACTATTACATCTAAGTTTAATACGACTTTTTGAACATATGATATTACCATTAACAATTACTTGAATTAAAATGTTGAATTCATGATATTTTCGATTTTGTAAATGTTCAACATAACTTACTATGCGGCGCTATCAATTATACATCTCTTTTATACCAAAAGAAAAAAAAAACACTAGCCCACCACTTCTTCCGTTCCTTTCATCGCTTGATAAATAAAATAGAAAGAAAAGAATGCAAGGAGGACACACACATGATGTCGATTTTTCGGAACTCTTATCATGAACACACTTGAATTTGTGTATATGTTACCAAGTAACCAACGATATTACGAAATTTGATCGATGCTCACATAAATAAATAAAAAGAAAAAGTAACAATAGTTTAGAGACACGATTATGAAAAATTATAGTTCAAGATTTGGCAACTGTAAAAATAAAAACAGTCAATTAGTATGTGTACCAGACAGTAGAGATGAGCAAAACAGTCTAAGACTGAAACTGGTCCTGAACCGGACTGGGACCGGTCCTAGAATAACTGGACTGGGAAAAAGACTGGACTGGTCCTAGGACTGCCTGACAGTCCTAATTCAGTCCTACTTTTCAGTCAGAAGACTGATTAAAAACTGGACTGAAATCAGTTTAAACTGGTTAAAGACTGAAACTGGTTTAAAACTGGCAAAAAAACTGAAATGTATTATAAGCTATTTATGTTTATTTATTGTTTATTAACTTTTTTCTTTCCTTATAAAATTTAAATTTAGGTCAAATTGTATTTGATACATTTTTATTTCTTTATTTATAAACTTTTATTTATTTTCACATCAACAATTTCAATTATATACATTTTAATTTAATCATATTTCACATTTATTGATTTTTTCTATTGGTTTTAAAATTTTATTGTAACTACTGACAAAATTATAGACCATGAAAAAAAAGACTGGAAATGACTGAAACTGGACTGGGACTGGACTGAAATTCTAAGAAAAACTGGCAAAACTGGCAAAAAACTGGACTGAAACTAGACCAGTCTTAGAAAAGACTGGTTTTTAATTTTCTGTTAAAAAACTGGACTTTTTTGAACTGGACTAAAACTAGTTTTATCTAGTCTTTGCTCATCTCTACCAGACAGGCAGACACAGTTAAATATATAATTCGCTTAGTAATTTAAATATAATATTTCTGATACACAAGATTAATATATTTATTACAAGCAATAAAATATTCAACACAGAAGTATTCAAATAATATATGTAATCAAATGATTTACAACAAAAATATATAGTACTAGTAAATTCATGTATATATATCATCATCATTATATACAATGCAAAACCTTTTTGTTTGACAAAAATGCAACATTGTTTTTTGATTTAAAATAATCATGACATTTTCATTATAGTTTTCTACTCCTAATTAACAACATAATTATTGTGATAAACTATGTATTAGGTCATGCGTTTTGATTATCTTACAAATAATATATGACACCAAAACAGAGTCATCATTTAATGGCTTAAGGAAAAATTATGTTACATAAAGAGTTAACAAAACTCAATATGCAAATTAGTGCAGTAAGAAAACAATCGAATTGTTTAATAAACCGTAGAATATTAACATGTACAATCCTATTATTAAGAGATTTTGTGAGTAAGTAGTAGTTTTAACTCAACAAATACATCCTTTTTCATCAACATCATATCCATCATCGCTTTTAATGCACCCTCGAGACATATATAGCATATACACACATGTATAACTTTTTTGAGGTCCCTCAGCTCTTAATCGAAGGTCCAAGCGGTTGTCTACGTTTTCCACCCCTAAAAGCGCCTGTATAAAAGTAAATAATATACTTACATATAACACTCGATCTTTTTAAATACTCGCTCTGTCCCATAATAAGTATGAATAATCAGTTTGCAATTTTTTATTTTTTTTAAATACATTGTTTAGTGTAATGATGACAATTATATTTCCAAAAAAATTACATTGTTTAGTGTAATGATGACAATTATATTTCTACTTTTTGCAAAGCCTCCAATGAAATCAGTATTGTTAAAAAGTATATTAAGAGTAAAATGGTACAACTAGCTAGTATGAAACTATTAAAAGTTGACATTTATATTGGGCAAACTGATATGGAAAGATGAACACTTATTTTATGATGGAAGGAGTATACGTAACTTGTCTCTGATTTGTTACTTGCTGGTTTGCTGTATGATTTGTCGATCCAAAGTAACTTGAAAGTCTTGATCAAAAGTTTTAAAAACCTTTTTTATTTAACATATTCCATAAATTATATTACACAGGTGTTTACTGTTTGCCCGTTGCAACGCAACGAAAATGAGATAAAAAATGCCATAATTATGTATGTGTAATCGTGGTTAGGTTAGCCTATTGCCAAATGCACATAAGAGTTAGAAGGTTGATGATGTCGTTGTTATATATATAGTAGCAAGTGCCGCCATGTAGAGAAGGCAAGACTTGTAAATAGAGATGTACACTAGTAGGGTAAAAAATTGTCGAAAAATAAACAACCAATCTACTTTTTTAATTTTAAGGTATCGACTAACTTTTTTTGGTTTAGATAGAATTACTAATTTTAAACAACATATCAAAGGACATGTGTTCAATTTATACACATCAATTTCTTCAAATAACTTCACTTAAACATCGAATGATATCATTTTAGCCTTACATTATAAGCTTTTTGTACATAGAAATTAGCAGTTAGTCTTACATTACCATTCATAATATGTACATATACCCCTTAATTTGTAATTTTAAATTAGTTATCTCTTCTAAGCAAAAAAAATTAGTCGATACCCTTCAAATGTAAAAAGGTGAGGTAGTTATTTTTTGCACTTTACTCTAGCCTAGTGTAATATGTAATATTTTGAAAATCGAACCGGACAGTGAACCGGTGGAAAATTTTTACTATAATAATCAGCTTCTCCGAAAATCGCGCCTCCATAGAAAATATCACGATTGCCCAAAATGACTGTGGTTCTTATCTTTCTACCTATGCTTCCCGCCCCAACCGTTATAATCCATGGAGCACAATTTCTTACTGTTGTGGCCCTTGGTCCTTCGTTTCTTGCACAACAACAAACAATTATCCTTGTACTCATAGCCGCAAATGTCCCTATGCCAATCGGATCCTCATAACGTAGACATGGTCTATCGTCGACGATTGAAATATTAATGACGTCAACTTGGTCATCAACAGCTTTTAAGATAGCTTACAGTGTCGCCTTATAACTATATGAACCCTCAACTTTATAAGTCACTAAATTAGCAAGCGGCGCTACTCCAGCTGCAGTTCCTCTCTCCCCACAGAGATTTGCATCATATACAAAGTTTCCTGTTACTATAGACGAAACACATGTTCCGTGTCCATTCTTATCGATTGGTGACGCACAACCGAAAGGCGTTGTAACACCCCCAAATTTGATGATTTGCGGAAGCTTGATTTGGGTGTTACTAATCAATAACAAAGCACAAAGATATATAGTAAACGACTCTATATGCGTCGTTTTAACAAAATATATTGATAATTGAAATGTTTACAACATTTAAAGTTTTACATAGCTCGAGTTTAAATAAAAGGAGATTTCAGTACATAAGTACTTGTACAAAATATACTAATGCAAGAAAATCTCAATCGTCTGTATGCTGACTCGAGCTAAAGTCCTGAAGCAGAAACATCCTACTGCTTGGTACCTGCGATACATGCTAAAAGGTCAGCTAAAAAGCTGGTGAGCTCACAGGTTTGAAATCAGTTAATATAGTGTGAACCGCAAGATTTAAATAATGAATTGCATCCAGCAATTTAATGATAGTAGTCGTGTATACAGCCATGAGCACATAGTTGAGCTTAACTCGAGGGCCGGGTCCCCTATAGAAAATTCCGGGCGAGGTGCCTCCACGAATGCCTAATCAACATTCGTCTTCCCAAATATTAGTACGTCCGTTTACCCGGTTAGTGCTTGCTAACCCGAACGAGGAGGGTCAATCCTATATGGTACCATATACTAATATTCACGCTACAACGTATTAACAACTATGCTGACGGAGGACTTTAAATGATTAGAGTAAAACTCATGTAGTATCTGTAAAAGTTGTACTTGCGTTCACATGTTAAAATAAGCATTGTATCACACCCCCGAGTAAAACAGTAAAAAGATGGGCTATGAGACTCACCTGAGTCTGAAAGCGTTTAAATAAACGTAAGTTGATTAGCCGAGTGATGAAGTCCAAAGACTTGTAACCTGAGGGTGTCCACGACACGCGATTGTTATAAACATGATTGGGTATCTCAAAAGATCACCCTTGTAGTTGTTACACAACTATATATATGTCCAAATTACTACGATTTGGTTGATTTGTTAAGTGTTTGAAAACGTGTACGGCCCGTTGGTGATTAATTGTAATAATAGTCCTGATGTTATCGCATTGATTTAGAAGTGTTATACTTAAAAGTATATTCCATTATGTTTGAAAAGTTGTATCATATAAGCGTTTTGAAGTCATACAAGTTTGACACTTGGTGAGAAATGTGCTTACGGAATCTAAGTACGGGGGTCCGGGGGCAGCGCCCCTGGCGGGGTCCAAGGGGCTGGCCCCTGGCTGGGGTCGAGATGCCAGGTCAGCTCGAAATTTTTTTTATTTCTACTATATTGCTTTGGTGAAAAACGCATCTGGGATCTGAATTCAGGTAAAATCGGGTGATAAATTTCGAGTCTCGACACTTAGTAAAAATCTGAGTTTTCTGTGTTTTGAGACACAATATGCGACACAAAAGTTTGTCATGCGACACAAGGGTTGTGTCGCATAGGAATGCGACACAATGTCTATGCGACACAAGGGTTGTGTCGCATAGATGCGAGATGCTGATTCAACAGCGACATAGTGATTGTGTCGTATGGAAATACGACATAGAATACGACATAATGGTTGTGTCGCAAAACTTACGACACTAATTCTTTGGTACGACATAACATGCGATATACGACATAACGTGCGACACAACAGGTAAAATACGACACAACATGCGACACAAAGCTTGTGTCGCATGGATGAACATCAGCCCAGAAAGTCCAGCTGTCAAGGTTTTTCCGGCCAAAAATCCGTTTTAAACTCGTTTTCAAGCTATAAATTCGTGTTCTATACATTGTAATGGACATATACAAGTTATAAAAACAACTACAAATGAAAAATACTAAGAATCGAGAGATTTCGGGATTTTGTCGGAAACTTACAAATTGCCGAAATGGAAATCCGGAAAGATAGAAATGTAGATCGTCACGAGGTGGTCGTGAATCTCTAAAAATCTTGGTGATTCGAGCGCGTATAATGGTGTTATTTGCGGTTTTAGTGATTTGTGGTGTTTTGGTGGTTTTGGAGGAAAATAAGAGAAGAGAGAGAGAAATGATAGAGAAATGAGAAAAAAGTGAGTGGGAGGTGGGGGTTATCCCCACTTTTCAGTTTTCGCCCCGCGTTTCGCGTGGTGTTCGTTTTCTCCGTCATTTTAAACGTTTAATAAATATTTTGCGTATTAATTAACCATTTTAAAATACAAATTTTTGTTTAGTAATTTAATTAAATTGTTTTACCAATTATTTGATAATTTAAAGATTTAAAACTGTGATTTATATAACTTGCGTATTTTGTTGTTAATTAGGTACGTTTTTAATTGTACGATACGAATTGTAATTTGAACCTTATTAAAATGATATTTTTAACATAATAGTGTTACTTAATAAAATAGGTCACCAACGTCCGTATTAATAGAACCGAAATACATTCGATTTAAATTGCGTACGATTTAGATCAAATCGCAAAGTTTGTATATATATTCATCAATATATATATAATTCGATACATTAATTAGCCTAACACAGAACTAATTACATGTATTAACATATGATTAGGCACTAATTACTAGTCCTAATTTGGCGGGTGTTACATTCTCCCCCTGTTAGAAGTATTTCGTCCCGAAATTTAGCTCGAAGTCGCGTTTGATGTAGAATCAGAGAATAGCTGAGGATATTTGAGTCGCATTTGGTCTTCCCGTTCCCAGGTGAATTCCGGACCGCGCCGCGAATTCCATCTGACCTTGACAATGGGAATACGACTTTGTTTTAGTTGTTTGACCTCACGGTCCATGATTTCAGCGGGTTCCTCAACAAAATGAAGTTTGTCGTCAACTCGAATTTCATCGAGTGGGATAATCAGTGTCTCATCGGACAGGCATTTCTTTAAGTTAGAAATGTGAAAAGTAGGGTGCACGCTGCTGAGTTCGGATGGCAGCTGCAATCGATAAGCTACGGGGCCAATCCGTTCGAGGATTTCAAAAGGCCCGATGAACCTGGGATTTAATTCCCGCGTTTGCCAAAACGGATGACGCCTTTCCAAGGCGATACTTTTAAGAGTACTCGATCCCCAACTTGGAACTCGAGTGGTTTGCGTCTCACGTCAGCATAACTTTTCTGACGATCACGTGCGACCTTGAGTCGGTTTTGGATTTCCACAATTTTCTCAGTGGTGGCGTGTATGAGTTCAGGACCAGTGAGTTGACTATCTCCCACCTCAGTCCAACATATCGGTGATCGGCACTTACGACCGTACAGTGCCTCAAAAGGTGCAGTCTTAATGCTGGCATGATAGCTGTTATTGTACGAGAATTCGCACAACGGTAGATGTCTTTCCCAGTTTGTACCGAAATCAACTACGCAGGCTCGTAGCATATCTTCCAGTGTTTGAATGGTTCGTTCACTTTGGCCATCAGTTTGGGGATGGTACGCGGTGCTCATATCGAGACGAGTACCCAATGTTTTTTGAAGTGATTGCTAAAAGTGAGAGGTGAAGCGGGCATCTCTGTCAGAGATGATCGAGATTGGAACACCGTGTTGAGAAACGATTTCCTTGATGTAGATTTGTGCAAGGCGCTCCATTTTATCGTTTTCCTTGATTGCCAGGAAATGAGCAGATTTGGTGAGACGATCGATGATCACCCAAATGGTATCGCAACCGCTCGCCGACTTGGGTAGTTTGGTTATGAAATCCATGGCAATCTGATCCCATTTCCATTCAGGGATTTCAGGTTGTTGGAGTAAACCAGAAGGTTTTTGATGTTCGGTTTTGACTTTTGAGCAAGTAAGGCACTTGCTGACATAAGTGGCGATTTCGGCTTTCATGTTTGGCCACCAATAAAATTCTTTGATTCCGTGGTACATCTTATCGGATCCCGGATGGATAGAATATTTAGACTTGTGAGCTTCATCCATCACCAAGTCTCGTAGGTTCCCGAAATTAGGCAACCAGATTCGGTTTGAGAAATACCTAATCCCGTTAGATTTGGTTTCAAATTGTTTGTCAATACCCCGTAAGGCTTCATTTTTGATGTTGTCAGGTTTCAGGGCTTCGATCTGAGCGGTATGAATCTGAACGGTAAGATCGTTGTGAATGGTCATACTGAGGGCTCGGACTCGAAGTGGTTTTGGTCGTTCCTTTCGACTGAGGGCATCGGCTACAACATTAGCCTTCCCTGGATGGTACTTGATCTCGCAATCGTAATCGGTAAGCAACTCGACCCATCGACGTTGCCTCATATTGAGATCCTTCTGATCGAATATATGTTGGAGACTTTTATGATCGGTAAAGATTGTACACTTAGTGCCGTAGAGATAATGTCTCCAGATCTTGAGAGCAAAAACGACAGCTCCAAGTTCGAGATCGTGAGTGGTGTAGTTCTTTTCGTGAATTTTCAGTTGTCGTGAGGCATAGGCGATGACTTTGTCTCGTTGCATCAGCACACAACCGAGACCTTGGTGAGAAGCATCGCAGTATACCACGAAGTCATCGGTGCCTTCGGGTAAGGATAGAATTGGAGCACTGCAAAGCTTTTGTTTCAGAAGTTGGAACGCTGACTCTTGTTTATCGGTCCAATCGAACCTTTTGTCCTTCTGAGTCAGTACCGTGAGTGGTTGAGCTATTTTGGAAAAATTTTCGATAAATCGCCGATAGTACCCAGCAAGACCCAAGAATTGGAGTACTTCAGTTGCAGAGGTGGGTGCTTGCCAGTCTTTGATAGCCTCGATTTTTAATGGGTCAACGTGAATTCCCTGACTGTCGATCACGTGACCAAGGAATTGAACGGTTTGTATCCAGAACTCACACTTTGAGAATTTTGCATAAAGCTCCTCGTGTCTTAGTAGTTCTAGAATGGTTCTGAGGTGTTGCGCATGTTCTTGCTCGTTGCGCGAATAGATGAGGATGTCATCGATAAAAACAATGACAAACTTGTCGAGGTAAGGTTTGCACACCCGATTCATAAGGTCCATGAATACAGCCGGTGCGTTGGTTAGACCAAAGGGCATCATTTGGAATTCGTAGTGCCCGTAACGAGTTCTGAAAGCAGTTTTTGGAATATCGGTGTCGCGAACTCGTAATTGGTGATATCCTGATTGCAGGTCGATTTTTGAGTAGAAACTTGAACCCTGAAGTTGGTCGAATAGATCATCAATGCGAGGAAGTGGATAACGGTTCTTGACGGTCAATTTGTTCAACTCTCGGTAGTCGATGCACATTCGGAATGAACATTCCTTCTTTTTAACAAATAAGACCGGAGCTCCCCAAGGTGAAGAACTCGGTCTAATGAATCCTCTATCCAGGAGTTCCTGTAACTGGGCGGACAAATCCTGAAGTTCGGATGGGGCTAAACGGTACGGTGCGCGGGCCACCGGTGCGGCACCCGGCACGAGATCGATTGAGAACTCAACCTGTCTAGGCGGAGGTAGACCAGGTAGTTCTTCCGGAAAGACTTCGGGAAAGTCTCTAACAATCGGCACATCCTCAAGTCGCTTCTCCTCCGACTTCTTCTCTGTGATGTGTGCGAGTATTGCAGGGCAACCCTTTCTCAGAAATTTTCGGGTTTTTAAGCAGGAGATTATATTGAGTCTCGTCCCACCGGTCTCCCCCTGTATGATCAAGGTTCCACCGACGGCGAGTGGGATACGGACGATCTTATCGTAACAAACAATTTCAGCTCGGTGTTTGGACAACCAGTCCATTCCAATGATGACGTCGAAAATCCCGATTTCAATGGGTACAAGGTCGATTGAGAAGGTTTCGTCAGCTAGGTTTAAAGTGCAATTAAGTATCACACTATTGGTTTCTATAATTTTCCCGTTTGCTAGCTCTACAGTGTACTTAACATCTAAGGTAACAGGAGTGATGTCAAGTAATGGGTAAAAGTCATCGGAGATAAAGCTTCTATCAGCACCAGTATCAAATAGAACAGAAGCATTTAAGTTGTTGAGGAGGAACATACCCGAGACCACATTCGGGTCTTGGCGGGCGTCCCCGGATTTGATGACGAAGGCTCTGCTTCGGGTGTTGTTGTTGCTGTTGCGGTTGTTGTTGTGGTTGTTTTTGTTATTCTTCAGCTTTGGGCACGTATCCCTGAAGTGCCCGGGATTTCCACACTCAAAGCAGACTTTGGGTGTCCTGGTGTTGTTAGGGTTGTTGTTGGCAGGAGAGTGGCAATCTTTGGTGAGGTGGCCGTACCTCTTACAATTGTTGCAAAAGGGACCACATGAACCTTCATGGTGGCGACTGCACTTGGAACAATAGGGTTTGCTCCCAGTGTAGCCCCGTACGATGTCTGTAGTGGTGGTGTAGGCTTTGATGGTGTCGGGTTTCTTGTTTTGTTGGTTTGAGTGGTTGTTGTGGTAGTCAGACCACTTTCTCTTGTGTTGGTGGGAGGATGAAGTAGGTGGTTCAGAATCTTGGCTCATGGACATCAGGTCTTGGGCCAATAGGATTGCACCGTCAATGGTGGTTTGGTTGGAAGAGGCAACATGCCCCCGAACAGGCTCATTAAGGCCAAGGATGTACTTCCTGATTTTATCAGGTTCTGTGCTTACCATGGCTGGGCGGAGGGCGGCAAGTTGTTGAAACCTGGTGGTATAACCATCGATATCACCACCCTGAACCTTTAGGTTCCAGAATTCCTCGTCCAGCTTTTGGAGCTTGGCGATAGAGCAGTATTTGGCAGTGAGTTTTGCTTTCAATTCCTCCCAAGTTAGTTGGTAGGCAATGTCAGCACCCACTGACTGGGTGTATGAGTTCCACTAAGAGTGGGCATCATCTTCGAGAGAGCAGGTGGCGAAGTTGACTTTGTCGTTCTCTGCGCATTTGCTGACACGGAAAACAGTTTCCATCTTCTCGAACCATCTGATCAGTCCGATGGCTCCTTCAGAGCCCTTGAAGCTTGAGGGTTTACAGCTCTGAAAGTCCTTGTAAGAACAAGGTTTAGCAGCAGGGGTTTCAGCGGCATCGCTGTTTCTTGCGGAATTTTGTGGAGTATTCCGAGCCAAGGCTTCAGTAACAGCCTGGGTTATAAGGGATGTAAGCTGAGCATCGGTGTAAGGTCTTGTCTTTGGTGGCATGATTCTTCAATAAAAGAAATGAAGATACATGAGATTTTGTAAGAAATTGTATTTGTCTCAGATGTACATGTATAAAGGCGGTAATACATAACATCAATATGAAAAAGAATTATGGTAATTAATATGAGTTGAAACAGCAAGGAATATTTGATAGATAGTACAAGTTCAAAGGTTACATCCTACAGAGGTATTACAAAAGGTGTCGGGAATTGTTACATCCGACTAATTTATAGAGTAGCGCTAGATAGTCATTAGATTACGAGCTAGTTTACAAAACAAAGACTACACTAGTCTTAACGTAGATTAATTTGTTCCATCATCGTGACAAGACGGTCCACAGGGTTTGCAAGTCTGCTAGCTTGTCGGGCGTTATCTTCTGCTAGTGCTAGTCGTTGCGTTAGTCCACGGGCATACTCTTCTGCTTCATGTGAACGCTGTTCACATTCTTCCATCCTTTGACGCAGGAGGGCATTATCCACGCTTATCTCTATTACTTGGTTGCGAAGGACATCCATGTTGTTGTTCGTGGTTTCCAGGTCGTCGGAGACTTGTTCGATGCGTTCAAGGGATGTAAGTCTCCAGTTTTCGTTCGTTTCCTGCAGCACGACATCCATGGTGCGAAGTCGCTGCTCGTGTTGGTTCACCCTAGCGGCTAAGGTTGGCAAGGTGAAGTGAGTGGGGTACGGGCCAGCTCGAGGCAACCTGTTGTTCCTCCTTGCTACCCTTGGGTTCTGCGACTTTGATTGAGAGCGAGATGAATTGGGTGGGATGTTTGCCATTTCTGAGACAAAGCGTTAGTAAGAGTGTTTGTCCCTTACTTTGGATCTAGAACGAACCGAGTCACTCTAATTGCTAGCGGAAATAACAATTAGATCACGAATAATCACACGAACAATCAATACGCAATCAATATCAAACGAACGTAATATTATTGCTTATAGTCGATCAGATTACAGAGAATTTCGACAAATTGCGTTTAGGGTTTCGTCAACCCTAAAACAGAAAACACAAAACGTTTTTATACAAAATCTGGCACCTGCGACGTAGCACGCTACGTCGCAGGCCCAAGCCCATGCGACGTCTGCTACGTCGCAGGCCCAAAACCTGACGTCGCACCTGCGACGTTGTGCGCTACGTCGCACCTGCGACGTTGTGCGCTACGTCGCAGGAGTCAGAAACACTATTTCTAATTACAAACTACGAGCTAGACCAACTGACAGACACTAAACATGTACTAACAAACTCCCCCGTGTCTTCAGCTTGGTCTTCAACAATCTTCTTTAAACCCAGCCCGCAGGAAACTGGCCGTCGGCATGAATTCCATTAGCTACACAAACAGTAACAACATTGTAAAACTATTGTGCTAAACGTCTGTTGAATTCATTCTTCTGACCAACTCGAATCCGATTATCATAGAGTTTTCTTAAATCTTTTTCATGAAAATTAATCAAACTCATCGGATCATACAGCCTAAACGTTGCTTGCTTCAAATTCCATATACCTCCAACTTCTGGCCACGGTTCAGAATCTGGAACGAAAGTAATAACCGCTTCACCAGTCTGTGGATCAAGTTCCCATTTTACAAGTCTTCTCAGAAAATAATAAGGAACTGATTCCAGAGGTATCTCAGTCAAACCTTTAGCCGGCGAATAGTGAACTTTAACCAAAGGCTTCCTGGTGACTGGATCAATCTTTTTCTTCCACGTATACCGAGTTCCCAACGTCGGCTTCAATTTCGAATAAGTCTTCAATAATACTTCCCGACGTAGACTTCTCTGAATGAACTCAGCATAATCATTCTCGAAAGGATTAATCAATTTAAGCTGAGCTACTCGATTAATCTCTCCTTTTGGCAACGTGCTCAATCTATCAAAACGCATTCTAAAATACTGAATTCCATCTTCTCTCTTGATCATAAACAAATTCCTCTGACACTTCCAGCTTTTAATAACACCGGTATAATTCCGACTAACCCGGTACACTTGACATTTCACTGGAATAGGAACTGGATTTCGTCCCTTAGGCCACCATTTCTTGTTTCTCTCTCTCTTTTCTTCAGCAGTTAATTTCTTTGCTGCTGAGTCCGGTACCTGTGTCTCTGAAGCTGGAGTTGCAGCAGAACTAGATTCTCCATGTTGCGCTTTATCAGAACTCTCGTCTTCACTTGAATCAGATTCTATAATTGGTGCACCATCATAAGCTTCCCCAGATTGTGCATTATCATATGTTTCATCTGCATTCAACTGCTCTTCTTCAATCGAGACATCCTCATTCATCTCAAAAGCATTCTCTGTTTCTTCCTCAGAGCCAACTCCACTGGCCATCCTCTGAATAAATGATAAGTCAGCGAATGAGTAATCAACTGCCAGCGGTCTCGGTTGCCCTGGAATATCATCAACAGAAAAGTAATCCAAAACAGAAATATTTTCATTAACATTTTCAATTACAGGGTTGGGATTTACAGACTCAGGTTCACTTGACTCTAAAGTGGGTATCCCAGACCCATACTCCCCCGAGGCAAGTAACCTGCCTTCCAAAACGTTAACCCTATTCTTCGTTTCCTCAAGCTCTTTAGATTGAACCTCGATCAAAGCAGCTTGTTCAGCAATCTTCTCATCCCGAGCCTCCAGCTTTTGCTTCATCTGCTGCATATCTTCCATGATCTTTTGCATGAAAGCTGGAGTCGGTTGAATCTCAAAAACATCCTGTTGCTGTGGATTGACTGGAGCTCGTGTTGACGAAGAGCGACGAACACGACGAGGCGGTCGATAAGTCTCATCAGCAGGATCATCACCGTCGCGTGTACGTTTTCCAGTATCCCTTGGAGGTACATACTTGCGTCCTTGTCTGATCCGACGCTGAATTCGCAGATATCTAAATGAATCTGAAAGCCTGATACGTTCCATCTCAGAGGGATGCGGAACAGTACCATCAGAATGCTCAGGCATCGGACCCCCATCCTGAGGACCTGCATTGGCCGGTTCTTCAGAATCAGAACTCTCGACCGTGTCGTGAGATGCTTGATTGTCTGAGTCAACGTGGCCAAACTGCTCAATGTTTTCCAGTAGAGCATCCACATTCTCCCCCGCAGCTTGAGCAGGAATGTTCTCCCCCGCAGCTTGAACTGGAATGTTCACAAACGGTTGCTGCGGTTGCTGAGGTGCTGGAACATCCATATACTGAGGATCTGGGGGCGGAACATAATTTTCATCAATAATAGCACCGAATAAAGGAACATCCCTTGGTGCCTCGACCCCTTTCTCAAACCCTGCACAGATAGTAAAAATCCGACTCATCATCGGTGAAATCTTTAGCGGATGATCGATATCACCCTGTGCCTGAAGCTCTGGATGATGACGATTGATGTGCAACTGTACAAATCTTGGATATAAAATCCATTTCTGATCCCCAGCATTCGCATTATCAACCATAGCCCTGAAGATAAATCCCGAGAAATTGAACGGCTTGTTATATACCAATGCTAGCATAGCAGAAGCCATACTTCGGCTCATCCCATCCGTTCCACCTTTCCTATTCCCCAAGCACACAATGATCACGTGCATCAAATATCTCCAGACGCGTGTGAGATTCGCTTTTCGATATTGATCAGAGGGAATCCCGGGATATCCTAACCGTTGCATAGCTCCGGTAACAAAAATATGATCAAAACCGACAGGCATATCCGGTTGATCATTCAGCTGTAAAAGTTCCCGAATGCTTTGTTCTGTAATAGTAATCTCCGTACCCAGAACAGTAGAGACCAATCGTGTAACGTCGTTTTTAGTAACGACAGTTGCGTTTCTCCAAAAAGGGTTGATCAGATTCCCAAACGCCATAGTGTTATCAGAAATGGCGTGAAATACCCTTGAGCGTCTCAAAAACGCGATCATCTGACGATACGGTGCAGCTTTGTCAGAAGTGTCAGTAAGGAAAGCAGCCGTATTGTGACGAGCTTCAAAAATCAAAGCCATATCTGCACAAACAGAAACAGATTGCAACTCGAAAAAGGTTAGAAAAATGTTATATTTTTTAAACAAAACCTTTCAAATTCCCTGGAACTAGCGACGTAGCCACGTACGTCGCATGAACACAGAGCGACGTAGAACTGTACGTCGCTAAAATTCAAAATAAATTGAAAAGCGACGTAAGGCCTGACGTCGCATAAAATTCGAGCGACGTCAAGGGGGACGTCGCATTTTGCAATTTATTGTGAATTTAATCACTTTAATAAAAAGAGCGACGTAGCGTGGTACGTCGCATCGGACGTCGCAGAAAAAGCGACGTAGGGAAGGGCGACGTAGGAAATGAACAATAAATAATAAAAGCGACGTAGGCCACTACGTCGCATCGTACGTCGCACTGACGAACATTCATCCCCAACCCAGAAACCCTAACCCTCGAATTTAGGGGTTTTCAAAATCAAAGGCACTACAACGTACGGCTAACGATGGTGATCACGAAAACATAATTTATAACCAGTGATTTACACGATATACCATCAAATTTATCCCAAAACCGAAACCCCTTTAACCCGTAATATATACATAGCAATTAAACACAATATACACGATGAAAATGGGTAAAATCGGTACCTAAGTGTGCGGAATAACGAGTAGATCAAAACTACGTGAATAGATCGGAAAGAAAACAGCAACAAATCACAAATATGCTCGTAAAAATGCTACGTCGCAAATCGCCTCTCGTACGTCGCAGGCTACGTCGCACGTGAATAGTGAATAGTGTGACGAGTTACGTCGCAGTGGATACTATTTAAAGTCTAACCCTATGTGCGACGTAGGCTGGGACGTCGCAGGCGACGTAGAGCCGGACGTCGCATAAAACAGTTGTGATCCAAATTTGAATTTTTAAACCGTTTACTCGTTATTTTAGCAAATAAAATCAAATAACTCGTGACTCGGGAAAAATAAATTGGAATAAAAATAAAACATAAAACTAAAAATTCTTTTTGGTATTTTCTTAAATTTTAAAAAATAAAAATTACTAACACTCTATTTTTGGTGACGGAGTTGCGTTGTCTGATTAGGGATCATATCGGAATAACATGCATTTATTAGGAATAGTAAGTGTTATTTCGATCATCAGTATATTTGTCCACTTTAAATTTACGTGGCACATTTAAAACACCTTTTATAAAAATTATTTCAAGACAATTATTGGTATTGTTTGTCCACCTAAACATGTTACATCCGTATTTGTGAGCTAACCTTTATTGTTAGAATGAATATTAATTTTGTGAAACCTATTATATGATATACTGATAAACTTTAGTAAAACAAACACTGCATATTCACACAAGGTAGAGATTACAAGACCAAGTTTATCTCGGTTTTCTCGTAATATACACTTGATATTTATATGTAGGCATACATCAAACTGATTATGAAGATACTAGTGGCCCCAGATCTGTACTTAGTACAACAGAGGGTCCCTTAGTATGAACATAACAAGTTTGAGACTATTTGCATAACTAATGGATTCAGGTCTGTACGTGAGTACAACAATAGTCACCATTAGTTAGGCGAATAATCATATTATTACTATATGCCCATTTTACATTTACATAATTATGACAGTGTATGATAGTACTTCCATTTATCAATTAAGACTTATGTCATACATCATATAACATTTTTCACAAAGTAATAGACAAGTTTTATCATTACTTCTTACTCACTCACAAACCGGTGTGTAGCATGCCTACCAATACATCGTATGATGAATATAATTTAGATAAAAACTGTTTTAAGTGTGTCAGATAAACCTACTGACACATCCAAGATAAACCTTAAAATTCCATTTTGTGCATGTCACCCGATTGTTAG
Organism: Helichrysum umbraculigerum; assembly: GCA_949592205.1. Lineage (NCBI taxonomy): Eukaryota > Viridiplantae > Streptophyta > Magnoliopsida > Asterales > Asteraceae > Helichrysum > Helichrysum umbraculigerum. Next base: position 27,622,095 of record CATIUR010000004.1, on the reverse strand, counting down.
TCCCGTACACGTGGGATCTGATCGGATCGTTTAACTAATTGTAAGCGCGGAAATCAAACAATCAATAACAAACGTTTTCTCTATAATCTTTTGTATATATTCACAAATGATAATATACGATTACAGACTCAAACTCGTTTTCTCCTCTCCTCTCTCACACAAAACGGCCCTCTTTCTCTATATGACGTCCAACCCTAATTCTTAGGTTTAACTCACTATTTATATCACCATACCGGGCCCTGCGACGTTAGGCCCAACGTCGCAGGCCCAACCCAATGCGACATCTGACCCGACGTCGCAGGCCCAAATACAATGTCACCATTCTATGTAATTACATTTCGTTTACAGACTCGAATATACATACTAAACACATCACATACGCAGACTAATTGACTTTGACAATTACAATAGTTTGACCAGCTGACTGACACACAAAATGCACTAACAAACTCCCCCTTGTCAGCAGCTTGGTCAAATAAGTCTTCAATTAGTCTTCATCAACAAACTCTTCACGTCTTTGACAATCAGAAACTCCCCCTCTGAGATAGCATGGTCTTCAAAGAAATCTTGGTGTCCAAATTCATGTGACTGACACAAATTTATCATACAATAAGATCTTCAAACTATGTGACCATCTCTCAATCATCAGCAGTTTCTCCGATAGAATTATCTTCACAATCTTTGGAGAATAGCTGACATCCTTTGCATCTTCAATATTTGACTTTAACGAGATATGTGATGTTTGAAGAAAATAACATAGAAATAAAATCTTTTTGTATTTTTCTTTATAAATGAAAAGTAAAGAACGAAGATTAAAATAACATTTGGGATAGGATTGTTTTAAGTCTGCTTAGGGATCATATCAGGCCAACATGCAATTATTAGGGAATAGTAAGTGTTATTTCGATCATCAGTATATTTGTCCACTTTAAATTTACTTGACATATTTAAAGCACCTTGTATAAAAATTAGTTCAAGACGATCATCGGTATTGTTTGTCCACCTAAACATACTACATCCGTATTTGTGAGCTAATTATTATTGTTAGTTTGACGATTAATTTTGAGAAACCTATTATATGATATACTGATAAACTTCAGTAAAACAAACACTGCATATTCACACAAGGTAAAGATTACAAGACCAAGTTTATCTCGGTTTTCTCGTAACATACACTTGATATTTATATTTAGGCATACATCAAACCGACTATGAAGATACTAGTTGCCCCAGATCTGTACAAAGTACAACAGAGGGTCCCTTAGTATGAACATAACAAGTTTGAGACTATTTGCATAACTAATGGATTCAGGTCTGTACGTGAGTACAACAATAGTCACCATTAGTTAGGCGAATAATCATATTATCACTATATGCCCATTTTACATTTACATAATTATGACAGTGTATGATAGTACTTCCATTTATCAATTAAGACTTATGTCATACATCATATAACATTTTTCTCAAAGTAATAGACAAGTTTTAATATTACTTCTTACTCACTCACAAACCGGTGTGTATCATGCCTACCAATACATCATATGATGAAGCTAATGTTTATAAAAGATGTGTTAAATATACCAGATAAACCTACTGACACATCAAACATAAACCTTAAAATTTCCATTTTTATGCATGTCACCCGATGTACTATTATATCCCAAGTTGTTTACAGACACAACCCATCATCTTTTCAAGAATTAAGAATCTTGCTGTTCACATTTCTGAATTAAATAATCAGAATTTTTAATATTCAGAATTACTCCCCCTGAACAGCAAATTCTTATATCCAATCCAAAAATACTCCCCTCAAACATTAAACATATTTTTGTATTTTTTTTTAATTGAATAAATTTCGCAACATTGCATTTCTTTAATACTAAAAAGTATAAAGAATGGCTGTTGCACTAATAATTTAATTTAAAATAAAAGTTTCAAAATCACATATCAAGTCAAATCAAATCCTTTTAACGCTTTTACCACCTCGAAACTTCAATATACTCATCCAAATCACAACTCATCACACATAACTACCATGACAAAATCTTTCAAAAATGTCCACATCCTTGCAGTCACTAAAAATATTAGCTATTAAAACCTGACTGCACCACCACAAACAAACAAACATTAGTACCTATGGGACACCCAAGCCTTGATAGACTTGGGTTGTCCATGGTCATCCATAATCATCACATCAATGAGTTTATGATATTTTAAAAATTCGGAAGATTTCATTGATGTGTTGTTTGTGGATTTGGGTTTCCAAACCTTTGTAGGTTCAGATGAGTTGTTTTCAACAATGTTGTGCTGTTGAACTTGAGGTTTACTAGGCACAACATTGTTTACTCTAGCCACGGGTTTTGGAGAAGAGGATGCAAATCTTGATATAGGCGAATACGAAGCACGCCTAGAAAACGATTTTGAATAAGAATTCCTAAAGGAGGAAGTTCTTGACATCCCTCTACCAAACCTATCTAGGGATAATAACCGACAATCCCTAATTATATGGCCTTGTTGTCCACAATGGAAACAAGAACGTCTCTCAACATAAGATTTATTCCAATGAGTTCCCTCAAATCGTTTCGGTGGAGGACAATACACAGAAGGTCTATGACCAGGAACATTTGTTGAACATGCACTCTTAGGAGAACATGTTGAAGTAGATGTTCCTGAGGTTGAGTTAGTTGATTTTGAAGGTTTATTCTTTTCAGATTTATCAACTACAACTTTTGAGGATTCATTGTCAACCTTAGCTTTGCCTTTGCATTTAAAACGATCATCATTTTCAGTTGTAATGATGAAATTTTCAGGTTTGACATTTATTTTCTCAACCTTAATGGTAGACTCTTCAGGTATATCTTCTACCTCAACGACCTCCTCAACACTAACTGAAGGTGAATTATCAGACTTAACAAAAGTGGGCAAAGGATACTCTGTCCGATTGGTTTTCTCCTTTCCCTGCCTCTTAGGCTTAGCTTCTTTATCTTTGGTAGCTGACCAAGACGAGTAGTCAGCTACTACCTCTTCGATCCCTTCCTTAACAGGCTTAGGATAATAGTTAGTGGGAGGTGGATACCCAAGTCCCGCTTTACTTTTATCTGTCCTCATCTTGTCAACCATTTCATCGAAGAGTTTATGAGAATTTGAGAAATTTGTGATACCCTTTTTAAAATTGTTAGACTCAGACTTTAGCTCAGAAAGTTCTTTATTCAAAAGTTCCATTTCTTTAAGATAGCTATTAATAGCATCTTGTTGGCTAAAAACTTTAGACTTGTATTTTTCAGTGTCTAACTTATAAGCCTCAATTTGTTTTTCATAAAGAAATTCATTAGCTTTCAAAAACTTGTTTGACTCGGTGAGTTTAACAACTTTTTCTCTCAAATCCGCATTGTCTATTTGAGCACATTTTAAAGAAGCATCAAGCATAATACACGATATACAATTAACGGGTTCCTCAGGTTCATTATGTACCTTATGTATCTTTGCCAAGAGTGCACCATGTTGAACCTTTCCTTGAAGTGCACTAAAATCAAACATTCCTTGATTAAACACCACCAACGCCTGTGATGTTGAATCTTTCTCTGGAGTATTGGGAGCTGAAGGTGTAGTGAAACCAGATGATGGATATCTTTCTTTTTCACACTCCTTAGCAAAGTGTCCATAACTCTGACAGCTTTTGCATTTCACTTTGCTTTTATTAAAACCAAAACCTGTATCACCATCATCATCCAGGTCCTTTTTGCCCGTTCTCTGAAGAAATTTCTTTGTCCTTTGGGTTATCATGGCCATGCTCCATTTGATGTCCATCTGCTCGAGATCGTCAGAATCGATCTGTTCAAAGTCTTCTTCAGTAAGCTGTAGAGTAATAGCCTTCTTGGAAAGAAAATTCTCATAAGAATTGAGGAAAGCTGTAAAGATTTTAGCATGATCCTCAGTAGCCTTTGAAGGAGCTGTATGATCTGTATGAGAAGTATAGGAAGCATATGAAGTGCTACCAGAAGGAGATGTAGCTGACTTGGAATTAGATATGGAATTATCATTGAGACTAGGATTTTGAGTGGAAGCCGCTGACATCGTTTCTTTCTTCTTCATGTCAAGAGCATCAGCCTGTAACTTTCCGAAGAGTTCTTCCAAATCCATGACTTCAATTTCTGGATCTTTTTCCATAGTTGATACCGTTGCATCCCAATCCTTAGGTAATACACCCAATAACTTCTTGTTTACTTCTCCATTATTAAGTACCATTCCTCCATCAGCCAGTTCATCTATGAGTTGGGAATATCTTTTGAAGAGTTCTTCTAAAGATTCATTTGATAGTAAATCAAATGTGTCAAACTGTTTCTTGACAAGTTCCATTCTATTTCTCCTATAATTTTCATATCCACCACATCGTTTCTCAATTGCATGCCAGAGGTCGTATGCAATAACATAATGTTTAAACATTTGTTGAACTTCCTTTGATAAGCATTTGACAATTGTTGAATAAGTTCTCCTTTCGGTATCGAATGCTTTTCTTTCCTCTAGTGTCATGCCATTGTAAGACTTTTGTGGTGATACTCTTAAATTCTTTGTTCCAACTACTGGTCTTTCATATCTTTCAACCAATGAGTTCCACATATCTAGATCGTTTTCAAATATGAAAGCTTCGAACTCAAATCTCCATGTAGCATAATCAGTATCATCTGTAAGCATGGGGGGTTCAATCTCACTAACAGCTCCACTATAGTAACGCATATGAGCTTTAGAAGACATTTTCAAACCAGAAAGGTATTTGGCCTCTTGCGACTTTTCCCTCCAATACTGAATTCGAATAATTTTGACGACTACCCGAGTATAGCGAAACTTTTCCAACACTAAAGCTAAGCTATTTTAAGCCTAAAAACAAAATTTGAAATTACAAAATTTTTCGCGTTTTTCCCGCCAAAATTTCGTCCGAAAACGTCAAAAACTGGCCGGGTAAAATGAAACTTTTTCCAGACTAAAATTGAACAGTTTTAATCTTATGGAAAAATTTTGAAAACGCAATAATTTTTTTTTTTTTTTTTTTTTTTTTTTTTACGAAACTAGAACGAGGTTAATGTCGGAGAAAAATAGCAACGTCGCAGCGGTACGTCGCAAAAGTCCGATGACTCAATTAAGAATCGAAAATGCGACGTAGCGTATAACGTCGCAGTCCAACGTCGCAGAGGCTAGCGACGTCGCAGCCTACGTCGCAGATGACGTCGCAACAGTACGTCGCTCGGACTAATTAAAGTCCAAATCACTACGTCGCAAGCGACGTCGCAGGTGACGTCGCAGGTGACGTCGCACAGTCGGGCTTCAGCGGCCAGAAACCCTAAAAATCGAAAATTTTCGAAACCCTAACGAAATTTCGAAAACCAAACGTCGATCTAACCCAAAAACACTTCTAGAAATCGATTTCTTCAAGCAAACTAACTCAGAAACGAAGATTAATCATTTAAACCTTTGCGAATCAAACCAAAAACGTTCAAAATAACGATCCGAAACCGACGAATCCTTGATTCTACGGCTCTGATACCAGTTGTTTGTCCCTTACTTTGGATCTAGAACGAACCGAGTCACTCTAATTGCTAGCGGAAATAACAATTAGATCACGAATAATCACACGAACAATCAATACGCAATCAATATCAAACGAACGTAATATTATTGCTTATAGTCGATCAGATTACAGAGAATTTCGACAAATTGCGTTTAGGGTTTCGTCAACCCTAAAACAGAAAACACAAAACGTTTTTATACAAAATCTGGCACCTGCGACGTAGCACGCTACGTCGCAGGCCCAAGCCCATGCGACGTCTGCTACGTCGCAGGCCCAAAACCTGACGTCGCACCTGCGACGTTGTGCGCTACGTCGCAGGAGTCAGAAACACTATTTCTAATTACAAACTACGAGCTAGACCAACTGACAGACACTAAACATGTACTAACAAAGAGTGAGGCCTATATTCATATAGTTCCTATATAATATAGCCTATTGAGTGTCTAGCATAAACAAGTTTAAGTCTCGGTTCTCTCGAGGTCAGAGTCTTCTAGTGTACTTCTGTTCAACATAACTGTTTCAGACCTTACATCATCTTTCCTTAATTGTACATAGTTGATCATGCTATGTTAAATTAAAGTCTTATGCTGTAATTCCTGAACCAGTCATGCTTAATAAGAAAATACTGCCTAATGGTCATAGTCTAGGCCCACTAAATGCAACATAGTTCACTATAACCTTAGGTTCTGATACCAATCTGTAACACCCCCAAATTTGATGATTTGCGGAAGCTTGATTTGGGTGTTACTAATCAATAACAAAGCACAAAGATATATAGTAAACGACTCTATATGCGTCGTTTTAACAAAATATATTGATAATTGAAATGTTTACAACATTTAAAGCTTTACATAGCTCGAGTTTAAATAAAAGGAGATTTCAGTACATAAGTACTTGTACAAAATATACTAATGCAAGAAAATCTCAATCGTCTGTATGCTGACTCGAGCTAAAGTCCTGAAGCAGAAACATCCTACTGCTTGGTACCTGCGATACATGCTAAAAGGTCAGCTAAAAAGCTGGTGAGCTCACAGGTTTGAAATCAGTTAATATAGTGTGAACCGCAAGATTTAAATAATAAATTGCATCCAGCAATTTAATGATAGTAGTCGTGTATACAGCCATGAGCACATAGTTGAGCTTAACTCGAGGGCCGGGTCCCCTATAGAGAATTCCGGGCGAGGTGCCTCCACGAATGCCTAATCAACATTCGTCTTCCCAAATATTAGTACGTCCGTTTACCCGGTTAGTGCTTGCTAACCCGAACGAGGAGGGTCAATCCTATATGGTACCATATACTAATATTCACGCTACAACGTATTAACAACTATGCTGACGGAGGACTTTAAATGATTAGAGTAAAACTCATGTAGTATCTGTAAAAGTTGTACTTGCGTTCACATGTTAAAATAAGCATTGTATCACAACCCCGAGTAAAACAGTAAAAAGAGGGGCTATGAGACTCACCTGAGTCTGAAAGCGTTTAAATAAACGTAAGTTGATTAGCCGAGTGATGAAGTCCAAAGACTTGTAACCTGAGGGTGTCCACGACACGCGATTGTTATAAACATGATTGGGTATCTCAAAAGATCACCCTTGTAGTTGTTACACAACTATATATATGTCCAAATTACTACGATTTGGTTGATTTGTTAAGTGTTTGAAAACGTGTACGGCCCGTTGGTGATTAATTGTAATAATAGTCCTGATGTTATCGCATTGATTTAGAAGTGTTATACTTAAAAGTATATTCCATTATGTTTGAAAAGTTGTATCATATAAGCGTTTTGAAGTCATACAAGTTTGACACTTGGTGAGAAATGTGCTTACGGAATCTAAGTACGGGGGTCCGGGGGCAGCGCCCCTGGCGGGGTCCAAGGGGCTGGCCCCTGGCTGGGGTCGAGATGCCAGGTCAGCTCGAAAATTTTTTTATTTCTACTATATTGCTTTGGTGAAAAACGCATCTGGGATCTGAATTCAGGTAAAATCGGGTGATAAATTTCGAGTCTCGACACTTAGTAAAAATCTGAGTTTTCTGTGTTTTGCGACACAATATGCGACACAAAAGTTTGTCATGCGACACAAGGGTTGTGTCGCATAGGAATGCGACACAATGTCTATGCGACACAAGGGTTGTGTCGCATAGATGCGAGATGCTGATTCAACAGCGACATAGTGATTGTGTCGTATGGAAATACGACATAGAATACGACATAATGGTTGTGTCGCAAAACTTACGACACTAATTCTTTGGTACGACATAACATGCGAAATACGACATAACGTGCGACACAACAGGTAAAATACGACACAACATGCGACACAAGGCTTGTGTCGCATGGATGAACATCAGCCCAGAAAGTCCGGCTGTCAAGGTTTTTCCGGCCAAAAATCCGTTTTAAACTCGTTTTCAAGCTATAAATTCGTGTTCTATACATTGTAATGGACATATACAAGTTATAAAAACAACTACAAATGAAAAATACTAAGAATCGAGAGATTTCGGGATTTTGTCGGAAACTTACAAATTGCCGAAATGGAAATCCTGAAAGATAGAAATGTAGATCGTCGCGAGGTGGTCGTGAATCTCTAAAAATCTTGGTGATTCGAGCGCGTATAATAGTGTTATTTGCGGTTTTAGTGATTTGTGGTGTTTTGGTGGTTTTGGAGGAAAATAAGAGAAGAGAGAGAGAAATGATAGAGAAGTGAGAAAAAAGTGAGTGGGAGGTGGGGGTTATCCCCACTTTTCAGTTTTCGCCCCGCGTTTCGCGTGGTGTTCGTTTTCTCCGTCATTTTAAACGTTTAATAAATATTTTGCGTATTAATTAACCATTTTAAAATACAAATTTTTGTTTAGTAATTTAATTAAATTGTTTTACCAATTATTTGATAATTTAAAGATTTAAAAATGTGATTTATATAACTTGCGTATTTTGTTGTTAATTAGGTACGTTTTTAATTGTACGATACGAATTGTAATTTGAACCTTATTAAAATGATATTTTTAACATAATAGTGTTACTTAATAAAATAGGTCACCAACGTCCGTATTAATAGAACCGAAATACATTCGATTTAAATTGCGTACGATTTAGATCAAATCGCAAAGTTTGTATATATATTCATCAATATATATATAATTCGATACATTAATTAGCCTAACACAGAACTAATTACATGTATTAACATATGATTATGCACTAATTACTAGTCCTAATTTGGCGGGTGTTACAGGTGTCATGCGAATCAACTTATTATTACAACCCTTAAATTTAGAAGCGTCATTCCATCTTGTTGGAAGATCAAGGACTTCTTTGTCGTCAAATGAAGGATGTCATGGAGTAATTCTAGTATCGACAACTCCAACAATAAACCCTCTTCCTTGATCAATATCGTTCGATAAACCAGTTGATTGGTTTAACCCCAAGAACTCACAATTTCCTATTGTCTTAATATAAAATTCGTATGAAAACGCGTCAAACTCCTTGGGATTTTGACCTCACTTTAGTGCTAATGCAAAAAGATTCTCGATGTTGAAATTTAACCTGTCACATACAAGTCGGAAACACACGTATTAAATCTCCGCGGGGTTCTGTTTGTATTTACATCAACATGTATTAGATTCAATAGCACCAATACATAATTATATATCCACTAGTTGAAAACACACATGTTGAAGAAATGACAATTAAAACCAATTTTCTGGAGTATTTGTTAAACTGACTTTATTACCCCTTTTTACTATGTGATACTTGTATTTAACTTGTTAATTAAACGGTCCTTTGAATTGAAATGACTTTATTACCCTTTTTTTGTATGTGAGAATAATATATAAGTTGTTACAGTATTAAACTGTCCCTTTAAACTCAAATGATGATAGTAATTTCAAATCAACATTAGAAATGGACAAAAATATTATAGGACCGATATAAACAATAAGATGGATATAAAAATTTGGACGAAAAAACATTGAGCAAATACAAATTAAAAAAAAAAATGCCCCATTATGTTCGAAGTTGAGCTGATTATAGTTCTATAATAAATTGTGAATTTATTCAACCACATTTGATTGTTTTTTTCTTTAGATAAATGATAATGATGGTATGTCAAAGTATCATATATATTAGTATTATCTTAACTTTTAATCGCGAATTAAGGTTTAAAGCGAAATCAAGATCCACATTTTTAATTAGTTGAAAATTCCAACACAAAATTGAAACTCAAAATAATATTACAAAAAAAGATTCGTATCGAAATTAATACTTGTTTATTTAATTTTTAGTTATTTATATTATATTTCAAACAATTTTCAATACACTCGTTGTCATAATTCATTCTCTGTCAGCTTTGGGCAAAATCAAAAGGCTGCCAAGTGTTTGTATTCCTAGTAAGAGATCCGATGTTTGTGCATTATGTTACCCGATAATCATAATTAAATTATTATTTATTAAAAACGATCACCTTTTCATTTTAGCTTGTCTTAAAATAAATGTCATTTTCAATACAGTTATAATAATTTTATCAATTTACTCCTAATTTTTTTTACAAAACTGAATTCATCGAAGACGGTGCGAAAAATAAGGGTAATATTGTCGTTTTCTTTTTACACAATGTACTCGATTATTCTTTTTATTAAATTTTATGTAGTCTGATGGTGAAATTTCACTATGGAACGGAGTAAAATATTTGGTTCATTTAATACCAAAAAATAAAATAAACAAAAGGTGGGTTTAGTGCTTTAGTTCATGTTAGTTGGTAGTACATCACTCGTACTTATTTAAATTCACATAATTGTTTTAAATAGTTTTTTAACCTATGAAATATAGTACAAATTAATTAATTAATTGTATATATTTTAGTTTACAGATTCATGTCCTGTGGCTGGTGGCATGCTGTCTGGACCACCACATTAATTTCAGATTTTTTTTATCTTTTAAAATCTTAAGGTGCGTTTGGTATGGATTGAAGTTTACGAGAATAATTGGAATTTTAAAAGGGAAATTAAAAAAAATGCCCGTTTTTTCGACGAAATATATCGTTTTGCCCTTCGTGGAAAAAAAGTGACGAAATGCCCTTAGAAATCGCAAAAGCAAATTTGCTTTTGCGATCCACGATTTGCCATTTGCGACCTCGTTCACGTGGCCCGGGAAAAATCACCGATGCACGCGATGGCAAATCGCAAAAATGTTTTTGCGATTTGCGATTTGCCGATGCGGCTGTTTTTTTCGATGGCCGGTGACACAGACTCGTGAACGGGATCGCAAATGTTGGGCTCGATTTGCGATTTGCCATCGCCTAAGAGACACAATTTCGAGTCGTATTTTTGACATTTTTGTATATATAAACATATATTTATGCATATATGGTATATGTGGTTTTTATATATATACACTTTATTATATTGTTTATATATGATAATCACAATTATTTTTTATCATATTTATATTTATATTATTTTTTAATATATATACACACTATTTATTTTGGATAAGAAATGTAAGCTAATTTTTGACATTTTTGTATATGTAAACATATATTTATGCATATATGGTATATATGGTTTTAATATATATACACACTATTTTATTGTTTATATATGATAATCACAAAAAAAATTTATCATATTTATATATATACACATTATTTATTTTGTATAAGATTTTTAATATATAAGCTATTTTGGATAAGATTTATCGTGATTTTCGTGATGTAAGATTCTTGGATAAGATTTTTGGATAAGATTTTCCGTGATTTGCGGGATCCAAAAATTTTGGATAAGATTTATAGATAAGATATTTGGATAAGAATTTCCGTGATTTTCGTGATCTTTTGCCATCTATAAATACTCTAGCTGTAAGCAAGAAGACATCTAAAAATATTTAAAGATGGTTCAATCAGGTCACTTTTGGCAATTCCGATCAATTAATGAAGAATCATTTACTGAAGAATTATACGCAGAAGTTCCCGAGTTGTTTTCAATCGCTTTTTATCATGGTGGGCACTTTCAGGGCGCAAAAAGAATGTACACGCAAGGTTTGTTGACATATATTGACTGCGTAGATGTCGATGAATTTTCCACCAAATTTCTGGATTACGCTTTGGCAGAGCTAGGTTATTGGGCTCCAAAGAAGTGGTTCTGTTACTATAAAGAGCCTGATAAAGACCTAGATACTGGTTTACAAATGATAACTGATGATGTCGAGCAACTGAAGCAGATTACTGACTACGCGAAAATACATAAAGAAATTGAGGTGTATGTTACGCGTAACGATCTGGCACATTTCTCAAATTCTGATCAAACAATGCCAGTACGAATTTCTAAAATTAGTACTGGCTCTTCAAGTGCAAGACGTTTATTCGATTAGTGAGTAGTCAAATCTTGTAATTCGTATCTATGTTTCAATCAATTGGATGTTTGCCAAATTATGTTAATCTTTATATAAACTGTTTATCTAGTGTCCATTTCAGTGTTATGTAACGTTAATCATTATGTAACGAAGATGTTTTAGTATTGTTATAAAATGGTCCAAATGAATGTCACGCAATTTCATTGATTCAAATTAACCATGATAATAAAAACATAAATAACATTGTTAAGTAATACATAACATAGGTTTTCCATTAAATATAATTTAAGGGTGACTCAAATGAACACTTGGATAACTCTGAGCCGGCTGAGACGTTGTTGCAGCTTCCTCCTCGACATGGCTTTTCGTTGATTTTGTGGACGTTTTCTGCAATTAAATTATTTTTATATGAATTTAATAATACTATTCCGTATGTTAGTTTTTATATGAATATTTTTCAGAACTCACCTTTTTCGTTCTTGATTTGGATCTTGATTTTGACCTTGACTTGGATCTTATTGTGGCTCTTGATCTGCTTGGCTCGTCTGTTCTATCGTAAAGAGCCAAACAATTAACTCGACTATGACCCTGTTCCTTGCAACGGCTACATTGCTTTGTGTATTTTCCTTTTTCCTCTCCTTTAGAAAGAATACGTGCACGTCCAGGTGGTCGACCAGATTGCCTTTTTAGAAGTATCGGCGGCAAGCAAATCTGCAGATTACCGGGATCGGCCCACTCGGAAGGATGAGGAAGTGGATTTATAGCCTCACTGTATGCCGCTCGATATGTCTCCGTGGTGAAATACCCCTCCGCAAAGCCGGACACGCTGTCCATATGAAAGTGACGGGTCACTGCCGAAACGTGTCCACAAGGTAAACCTGATAATTGCCATTGCATGCAAGTGCATGTTCTCGCTTCCAAGTTGACTGTCCCATTCTTCTTCCCGTCCACCACCTCACATATCATATTTGTTGATGGTTTGACCTTCTAGCGCTGCGATCTGTCAACCCTTTTACCGATTTTGTGCTCCGCGTATGGTGTGACAGGTGTTGTAACAGCTGCGGCAGTATTCCTATGTTTGAAATACCATTGTTGTACTGAAGATCGAAAAAACTCCAATAGCATTGTGACCGGTAGTTTCCTTGCATGCTTGGTCAAGGCGTTAATGGACTCCGCACTGTTGGTTGTGAGGTAAGCATATCGTGTCTTTGTTGAATGATGCCTTGACCATCTTTCTTTCCCAACTTCCCTGAGAACTTTGATTGAAGCCGGTAAATGTCTAGAAATGGCATTATAATGTTGATCGAAATCTGACTTACGGTATGCCTTACACATTTTCCAATAATGCCATTCGAAGTGCTTGACCTTAGAAGATTTGCTTTTCAAGTTCATCAACAGATGACGACAACACAAGGCATGAAATGCCTCTGGAAACACAGAAGAGATGCCGGATGCAATTGCTGGAGCCCTGTCAGATATGAATGTCAGGTTGCTAATCCCACCAGCAGATTCAATGGCGTCTCTTAAGTTTCCTAAGAACCACGTCCAAACATCAGACGTCTCTCCCGCCCCAATTCCATAGGCTAGTGGCAAGATGCCATTATTACCGTCCATCGCCACGGCAATCAAGTTAGTACCCAAGTAACCCCCCTTCAAATGGGCACCATCAACAATGATAATTGGGCGTGTATGGTTGACAAAAGAACGTACCTGCAAGTTCAGATTAAAATATATATAAATTATATATGAATGTACGTATGCAAACATAAGATGTAAACCAACAATCATTACTTACAGCTGCACCTATGGACATGTAACACATTACAAATTTATTCTCTTTGTCTGTACGGAGATTCGTAATGCTGCCTGGGTTATATAGCTTCAGGTTGTGGAGGTAAATGGGAAGTTTCGTAAACGATTCAGCTGGAGTACCTCTCAACAACTCTATAGCATAACATTTTGCTCTCCATGCTTGGTTGTATGTAAGGCTTATTTTAAAGCGTTCAGTCATATCAACTTTGATCTCGTTGCCTCTATATACACGTCCTTCCAAACTCATCGCCTCTTTTAATATGTAACCAAGCACTTTCTTGCTCGCAGAACGGCTATTAGGCTTATTTTGAGTACGCGAACAGGTGTGAACATCACGTAACTTCCTAACTTGGAAGTTTTGACTATCTCTGATACACGCTGCACTTATCTTCCAATCACAATTAGGCAAGATACATTTTGCCGTGTACCTTTTTTTGTCTGACTTCTTCAGCTTAATCTGAAAACCTTCTTCGAGACACTTTGTATGCAACTGGAGTAGAAATTCTTCTTTGGATTCAAATGTTTGGCCCACTCGAATTCGGCAAGATGCCTCGTACACGGTCACGGGTCGTTGTTGAAATTCTTGTTCTTCGTTTCCTAAAGGCGATGGCATATTCCAGAATATGTCCTTTTCTGCTGATCTTTGTGGTATTGGTTTGTCGTATGTATCTCTTGGATCAGGCTCATCCTCCTCATCATCTTCATCATCACTAACAATGTGATTACAAAATGGATGGTCATGTTCCTTCTGTGGATTGACATTTTCTTCATCATAATGATCAAAGTCATCGGGATGTGGATCCGGCTCCTCCGGCTCCTCCACATAGTATGCTGAATTAGCATGATCATCTTGAACATCATCGTGATCGTGATATGTAAAATCATCTTGGGATTCTTCATATACCTTAAAAGATGTATCTTGGGTGTGTTGTGTTCGATATTTGTGCATCGTCGAGTTTTGTGGCGCAGCATGATAATGAAATTCATATTGTTGTTGAAAAGGAAATGGAAATTGTTGGTACGGAAATGGTTGATTGGGTTGTTGAAATGACTGGTACTGGGGTTGTTGGTTGTATTCATTAGTTTGTAGTTGTTGAAATTGTTGGTGAAAACCCGAACTACTACTGCTAGGTTGATTGCTACCCATACCCGAAACATTCCTGACAATATCAACAATGTAAATTTCTATCGGAGCATTATTTATTGCATGGCACAAAAAATCTCCAAAATCATCAGCATCATCAGTTATATCAATGACATACTGATCTACCTTATATTTCAGACAAACGCGAGCATCAAGTGGTAGACCAATCTTCTTCAAAACATTTTTCAATAAAACTTTGCAGGTCATGGGCTTTTCCGGTGCCACCGGAAGCTTTAATGGCACTCGACTACACTCGATTGGCATATACACCGGCATGCTGTTAATATATTCAAAACGACCTCCATAACAAATGTAAATTTTGAACTTCTCCATAATCAACGTAAATAAAACTCTGAAGGATAAAATTAAAGTGGATAATACGAAGGGAAAATGTTTTCAGGGTTTGAAGTGAGATGAATGTCAAAACAATTCTTCGGGTTTATTTAAAAGTGAATTTCGTTTAAGATAACGTTATCCGGAAAAATCTGGAAAATATAATCAAATGTCAGAAAATCCTACCCAAAAGGTTATCCACAATGGATAATGCCACCGACAAAATCCTTCAAATGTCAGGAAATGTAAGCTAAAATCTTATCCACATGGGATAAGGTTGATCGCAAATCGCAAATCGCAAGGTGTCATAAAAACAGTTCTTCGGGTTTATTTAAAAGTGAATTTCGTTTAAGATAACGTTATCCGGAAAAATCTGGAAAATCTAATCAAATGTCAGAAAATCCTACCCAAAAGGTTATCCACAATGGATAATGCCACTGACAAAATCCTTCAAATGTCAGGAAATCTAAGCTAAAATCTTATCCACATGGGATAAGGTTGATCGCAAATCGCAAATCGCAAGGTGTCATAAAAACAGTTCTTCGGGTTTATTTAAAAGTGAATTTCGTTTAACATAACGTTATCCGGAAAAATCTGGAAAATCTAATCAAATGTCAGAAAATCCTACCCAAAAGGTTATCCACAATGGATAATGCCACTGACAAAATCCTTCAAATGTCAGGAAATCTAAGCTAAAATCTTATCCACATGGGATAAGGTTGATCGCAAATCGCAAATCGCAAGGTGTCATAAAAACTGTTTTTCGGGTTTATTTAAAAGTGAATTTCGTTTAAGATAACGTTATCCGAATCATGGTTTATTTTGTCAGTTGTATAAAATTTCTACCCACAATGGTTTGTTATAAACTAGAATGTACGCTGGTCATGAAATTAATTTACCGAGATAAGTTGTAAAAGATATAGATAAATATAGAAAATGGCGTAGGTAGTTCATACAAGAGACTTTGATAATAGACCTAGATATTTCATACGTAGTCACTGAAATTAAAAAGACACTAGACTAGAATTGAAATCTTACATAACAACATATGAAAGTTAACTGCTAATAGACCTAGATATTTCATACATAGTCACTGAAATCAAAAAGACAACATTCTAGAATTTAAATCCTACATAACAACATATGAAAGTTTACTACTACTTGCATGACGTCTGAAAGTGAGTTGAGTGCCCTGTGAATCCCTTCTAGGAACGTTCATCGGTAGTAATGTGTATTGCTGTCATCACTGTTATAGTCACTGAAATTCAGTTCGGGTTCTTCCTCCATGTATACAAGATATAACTCAATACCTTGACAACATTCTTTTGCGTGTTTTGCTACTGCATTCCATTGTTCATCCGACATAAGCATACGAGCACCAGCATTTTGAAGATTGCCGGTTTCACAGTAGTATACATCACTGAAAGTGAAATTTATATTTTCCTTAAGATAGGAAAACAACTTACTGAGATCAAACTCACTAACAGCAAAATCGACGATTGTTTGTTTCACCCCATTTTCGTACGCCTTATTGTCGTAACGAAGTTCCCCACCAAAAAACACAGTAAGGTCAATTAGTTGCATTTTGTAAACCCAAAATATATATTATTGAAATAGAAAACATATGATGATAATCTAATAACGTACGTGGTTTGAGATGTGAATGAAGACTGATGTTATGAGGTCTACTTAAAGGTGGATATGGGTTATCAGTAAAAATCCGTAAAATCTGTGAAATGTCAGAAAATCTTAGCCAAAATCTTATCTACAATGGATAAAGTCAGTCGCAAATCGCAAATCGCAAAATGATTGAGTTTTCACTAATATATCACATAGTAACACGGATCAATTTTAACATAATACTTAAGTCTATCAAATACTGACTAACATCAACGTTTTACATCACACATAATTCTACCATATAGTAACATGAATTTTGTTTAACATAATAGATACATAACCAAAAGCTTATGGGAATAAGAAAGTCTCGATCATCCTGGTGGTGGTGGTGGTGGTGGTGGTGTCGGAGGCTCCCAATCAAAACGTGCCCTGAAGAAGGTATCTATCATCCTCTTCCTATATTCCCTAGCGTACCACTCTCTATCTCCACTAACCCTCCTCTCTTGCCTATTGACATGCGTCTCCATATTCCGACACACCCATACTCCGCAGTCCCCTAAATCCCCATCCTGCTGGGGGGCATCATCTAGCATGTGTAATAAAAACTCAGTAGTCTCCGACACTTCCCTTTTTCTGTGGGCATATCTCCAGTAATCAATGGCGTCCAAATATCTACCTATGTTACGAGACAACTCTTCGACAATATGACAACGCTCCAAATCCGTACAATGATCTACAAGGCTATCGAATCCGATCACTTCCCAATCTCGAAGATCTAACACAAGTAGTATCCAGTGACTTTTCTTTGGAACCATGACCGGAAAAAGTACCTGTATAATGTCAGGGAAAAGTTAGTTAAATCATCCCGGCAAGATTCCTCAATTATCAACCTTTGTAAATTTATTTAACAAAACTACCAGGATAGCTACATTTAAAAATTACTTACCAAATCACATTCCCACCAAGGAGGATAAGGTACACGGGTGCCGTCTGCATATCCCTTTAAGAACCTATAATTAATGTTTTTCTTCTTCTGCTTCATATCCTCCTTGTAGTTCGCGAAACAAGAAATGACCCCAATAAAACCTACAGGCATAATCGTCCATCTCAATCTCTTGGCAAGCTGCGTTGGGCGTGTGTAAGTCCTATATCTCCACCACAACAGAAGCATCGCCCAACCATCAATATGCTGAAAATAACAACGAATATAATGATAAGAAAGCAATACAATTAAACATTTGTATACATCAAATAAAAATTAAACATCCCACTTACACAGTTATCTAAGTATCCCTGCTCGATATCTCCATACAACCGCCCCCAAAAATCTTTATCGAGACACATATACGTCGTATTGGGTCGAACAAACATACAACGCACAGTGCCACCAGACAAATATAACTCACGAACAGTGGATGGTCCATCGATAGACCCCGGTGGCGCAGCCGGTGGAGTCGTCAAGAAACCAGTCTCGTCCACACATAACGAAACCATGTCCACCAGTGTGTCCTCAGAGAGCTCATCCTCATCATCGTCTTTCTTCCTTCTTGCCCGACGCTTACATTTCTTACGCCTCTCAACTGGCTCATCCACCGGCTCATCCACCGGCTCATCCACAAGCTCAACCTCCAGCTCAACAACCGGATCTACAACCCGAGAAACTACCGGCTCATCCACCGGCTCATCCACAAGCTCAACCTCCAGCTCAACAACCGGATCTACAACCCGAGAAACTACCGGCTCATCCACCGGCTCATCCACCAGCTCAACCACCTGCTCAACCACCGGCTCAACCACCGAACCTAAAGTATCATGATCTGCCCCCAAATCAACATGTGTTTCCTCATGCACCTGTCGAGGTTTGTTGACAAACCTTTTAAAATGCCTCGGTGTAAGATACGGCGAGAGTACAGACGGCCCACGTCGTCGTTCTCTGATACTACGCCGCAACATAAAAGGACCCGAGATCTTCCCCGCAGAGGCAAGTATAGTGTCAGATACATAACCATCATCGAAATCACCGTCAAACTGAAAAGGCATTAAATAACAAGTTAAAATTATACAGACAAAAATATACATAAAGAGTTAAAAGTATAATATAATATAATAAATAAAAATTACAAACCAATACCTCATTCGTCTCACTCATCCCAACCTGCTTCAACAACCTTTGTATAATGACGTGTTGCGCATCAGCCCGCTTGTCTTGCGCATCAGCCCGGCTAACAAGGGATTCAATCGTCTTAGCCTGAGCGTCCACCATTTCTCGTAAGGAGCGCAACTCCCCCTCTGATGTCGACTGATAGGTCTGACGAACATCTGGACTAGGACCATCACCAAACAGCTGATCATCATGCCGCTCTGAAAACGTGTCTACATCAGGAGATGGGCTGGGATCGGAGGGCTTATCCACATTTTGACTGTTCCGTGCCTTCTTCGATGGCCTTTCAGTAACTACCTGCTCGTCAAAGTATTTCCAGCTATCAATCCACCACTGGCACTTCTTTTCATACTTATTCGGCTTCAAGGTAATCTTCGGAAGATACTCTGGTGTGGTATCCCTCTGCATAAAACCATTCGATTAGTGAGCTCACATTTAATTTAGTTTAATAACTTTATTAACCGCCATATATGTACACACACATACACATATACATATGTATATACCTTTAAATATACCTACATCCATATATAAATATAAACTATATATATATACATATATATATATACATATATATATATATATATATATACATATATATATATATATATACATATACATATATATACATATATATATGTATATGTATATATACATATAGATATGTATATATACATGTATATATATATACATATATATACATATATATATGTATATGTATATATACATATAGATATGTATATATACATGTACATATATATATATATATATATATATACATGAGTATAGCCAAATATACACATATAGATATATACATACATATGTGTACATACATATAATTTCAAGTAAGTATACATATATATATATATATATATATATATATATATATATATATATATACAGATAGATATAACAGATTCTATACAGATACATACAGATAGATCAATCAAGTTAATATATAATTGCAAACGAAAAAACTATTTTTTAAAAAAAATTGGAAATATCCTTTTTGTAAAACGGATAAACCAGCTAATATTTTAGCTTATCAAATGACCAAAATTCCATCAGCATCACCCAAAGATCAACAATATATACTTATGTTCACATACACATACTTACACATATACATATACAACACATAGAAACATATATAAAATAACTTACCGCAATCCGCAAAGCCTGACCGAATTCTTTAAATTCAATAACCTTCCTCTTGCGCTCCCAGTAAATCCCGCGTGGTATTTGATCTCGCTTAGGTCTTGTAGCAATTGTCTCTACCTGACGATGAAAAGCTTCCCAAATCCAAGCCTTGTAAACAAAAAGGAAACGACAAACAACCATGTTATTGTTTTAGTATATTATCAATTAAGTAAACAAAAGGTATGAAATAATTCGAACATCGATAATTAAGATGATGCTACCTTACACGCCCAGCCGAAACCACTCAACGTGTACTGCATCCCTTCTTGACTCAGCCGAGTCTCCAAACCCTTATCCAGCTGCTCATAACTTCTGGCCCAAATAATATTACCCCAAGGGTACCGGTCAAAAACATCAAAATGCTCAACCATATGCATATGATCATCCTCAATATTATGCGAACCCTGCTTTCCCAAAAACCCTTTATATAGCAACATAAGCATACACACGCTCACACAATCCTCATCGCTCAACTTCCTCGGCCCACTAAACAAACCTTTATCGTTAAACTTATTAGAAAGGTCGGATACACGTACGCTACGTTTGACAATTTCCGGGAACACACGCACTCTAAATGCCGGGATCGTCCGTCTAACCTCTTTGGGAATATGATCCGCTATATTTTCATTGGGCCCGAACCGAAAACCTGTCACCAGACAAAACTCCCTGCGACCGAAACGTATAAAATGGTCATCCGTATCCGCCGCCCTAAACCACAAATCACCCGGCTCCGCGCGAGGGTGCTTTAAACCGGGACGCTCCTTTCGTCGAAACTGGAGTATATGATGCACAAAACCCGGGTCATTGTCCGCAGCCTTCACATCCAACCAATGGCCAAAGCAGTGGTCTCTAAATATCTTTTCTTGATCGTTTGATAAATGCAGCTTGATATGGCCAGTAACTGTGAGTTGACTTTTCAGAGTCAGCCTTCCATTAAAAATGTCCTGCAGAGTGATCAATCAATCAAAACAAGATTCGTTAATATAAGTGATAAATAACAACATATTGGAAATGAAACAACTATATTCTATATGTTTAATAAAAGGTCACATTAATATGATATATGTAAAATTTGTATTTACGACATAACTATAATTGGAAATTAGAATAGAGGCGATGACTGATTGTGCAAAAATCTTTTACTACGTATAACATAACTAGTCCATTAATAATTACAAGTGAAATGATCCCAAATTTTCTACAGGTTTTTTTAGTTATATATATATATATATATTATTAGAAGTAAATAAAATAAACTAGGTGAGGATATTTTATCATCATTTATTCTTTTCGTAACGAATAGAAAATGAATCTGTAAATAATTTGATATTTAAATGCCTTCTAACAAAATAGCTAAATTAATTAGTTTTCATGTAGCGCACACCATTTCAAATGGGTCCACAGGTCGTCGACCAACATTTTCAGGCTTATCCATTTCCTTTATTTTACAGCAATTTATAAACCAGTCCTTCAATTTATAAAGCATCGACATATCTAGATATTTTTTAGGAAAAATAATGCTACTTGCTGCATCTTGATAACTTTATATACAGTGGCGAAACTTGAACTTATTGTTCAGGGGGCTTAAAATAATATCAAACAAATTAGGGATTTTTTTACATAAATAATATACATATCATCATATTATATAATTAGAGTTATATAACGAAAGAAAGATACGGAGTAACATTTAGACGCTAAGGTACACAAGAAGTTCGTTAATGTAGATATATACGAAGTTGTGATACGAAGAAATATATAGGTGCTTTCTATTTTGCAACTCTGTAAGTCCTAACTAAATCGAAATCAGTAGTTAAACTAAGAAATATGTTGTCACTATGATCAAATTCGCATAAAGCATTCACTTCAATTGAATTATTCAACAAAGTAATAATCAAGCAAATTAAAGGAAGAAAAATAAACAGTTTTAAAGTAAATGGAGAACAAAATTTGAACCCCTAATAAGCTAGGTTGAATTATAACCTCTATATTCAATCAAATAAAGCTACGCGACACAATGTATGAAAGAAAACTCAAACATTGCTATACCAAATATGATACGAACGGAAAATGTTACAAAATGTATTACCAACCTAGCTTCGTAATATCAAACAAACATTGCGATTTATTAAACACCAATTAAACTCTATACACAATCTTTTAACCTACCGAGATTCGTAATATGACACAAACATTGCTTAAAGACCGATTTAATTCATGAAGAATGCAAAATATATGTTGCACACCAAGTGTTCGACAAAATGCCACAATGAAATTTCGGATTTAAACCATCTAAATTCAAAAACACGCGCTAACTTTAACAAATATTATTCAAAAACATCGTAATACCTGAGAATCATCCATATTCCGGTCAAGAGCGTCGCCGGTGAGCCGTGGCAGTGGCGAAAACCGCCTCCGAACCCGGAATAACTAGCGTCGGTGGTGAAACCAACCGAGGGTGGTGCGGTTGTGGTACGGGGGTGCTGCGGTGGTCGGGAAGGAGGACGGTACGGTGGTGGTGGTGCGGCGGAGGCTGCGGTGGTGTGACACGTCGAATCTCCGGCGAAAACGGGGAGGTGGGGGTGGTGTTTGGGTCGGGGTGATGGTGGTAGGTCGGATACACGATGGGGACGCGGATCGTAAATCGCAAATCTTGCGATTTACGATCGTCGTTGGGTGGATCGGGGGGTGTACGGAGAGGCTATGGAAGTTTTGGAGGGTTAGGGTTTAATGACCCGTTTATGTGATGATATAGTTTGTAAATTGGGCGGTGGCAAATCGCAAAAACGAGCCCGACGATATTTGCGATCCCGTTCACGAGAAAAAAACGAGCCAGTGTCATGAGCCATCGCAAAAATACACGGGATATGCAAATCGCAAATCGCAAAAATTTTTTTGCGATTTGCCAACCCGGCCATCGATCAAGATTTTGCGCCAACGTTAACGAGATCGCAAATTGCAAATACGGGATCGCAAAAGCAAATTTGCTTTTGCGATTTCTAGGGGCATATCGTCAATTTTTTCTCGCGAAGGGCAAATCCATATAATTCGTCGAAAAAAGGGGCATTTTTTTAAATTTCCCATTTTAAAAATCTGATTTTTTTTAAGTGAAAGAATTTGATAATTTCAAATTAATTTATTCGCGAGCCAAACAATCTTATTATGTAATATAATTGAAATTCCAATTTCATAATTCCGTTAAAACGTTTTGTTTTCTGATCGGAACATATTTTGCAATTCAAGATTCTAATGAAAGAAACTTTTATTTCAACTATATACACATGCAACTTTCAAAATGATTCGTTACAAGTCCCTTAAGTCAAAGAACTAGATAACAACATCATACCCTAATTAAAGGTTTAATCATACAATTATCACTAAAAAACATCATTAAATTAATCTTAAAATGGTAAACTTTTCGAGGTCGAAAAGGATGCAATCGACGACTTTGAATGCTCCAAATGCGCAAACTCTTTCGGGAAGTTGGCCCTCTTCACTATCCTTCTCATGTTGTTCTGCAAACTCTGTTCTACCAATTGTTTTACGGCATTGTTATTTGCAAATCTACTTGACGAGTCCACCGATTCATTATCAATGGATCCACAAAGGGGCGCTGAGAGGGTCGCCCCTACATCCGAAACTTGCTTTCCTTTGTTATTTCTTAAAATTTCTAGAATTTTAGATGATCTTTTTTGTGCTAAAGTGCTACCTAAAAGAGTTAATTCAAGGAGTGCTGACATAATCCCGGCATCAATCATAGCATGGCGATCTACGTAGGACTTATGAGCCATCACCATTAAAACGTACACCGCTTTTTCTTGGCAATTAGGCAAATCTACCCAATTTAAAACATCCACCAAGATTGTAAACGCATCTTGAACGATGCTAACAGCCTTTCTTCCCTCAGGAGTCGACACGATATTACTCAGAATCGAAAGGATTCTGTCACTAACTTCAATATCTCCAATTGCATTCAACAAAAACGGTACAAAATCATCAGTCTCAACGATAGGCATAACATTCGACGACAAAATGGATAAATTGTAAAGCGCCCTCAAAGAATCTTGAATCACTTGTGAATTCTTGTCGCTCTTAGCAAAACTTTTGAGAGTTTTGATCAGGAATGAAATCGCTCCAGATGACCCGATGATAGGTTTATTCGAATCAAGCGCACTTAATCCCAAAAAGTTAGCAACAATTGCGGCTAACAAATCCTGGTTAGGTGAACCATGATCATCCAATGTACATTGAACTAGATCTAGCATCTTGTGTACCACCCCTGCTTCAACAATATCAGATTTATTCCTGAAAATTAACACCAAACATAAGAACATATATTATTATTATTACAATCAATTTTGAAACAAGATCTAACACGCACTGGAGGTGAAATGTGTGCATCAATTTTAGATAATATTGTTAAATGAAAATTACATGTTATTTCCAATTCCTAGATTGAGTAGAGCATAAAGAGCAGCAATTTGGAAATCAAGATCCTTGGAATCAAGCATTCCAACTAAAGGCGAAATCGCTCCAAGTAATCCGAAATTCGTTCTAGCTTCCAAATCTTCTTTCACTAACTCCCGTACTTTCTTCGCTCCTAGTAAAACGTCGTCGTGTCTTTCACTCACTAACAATTTCACCACTTCTTTCAGCTTCACATTTTCTTCATCCAATACTTCACCATTACCGATGCTCTTATTCGTATCTGATCTGCATTCAGATATCGACATTTTTGGCGCCGTCACCAGAGACCTGACAGTTTTCTTATGTCTTGGCATTCCACCGCCGCATTTCATCGCTTCGATGATTTTACGGCGGCAGGATGACCATAGGTTGGTGGTTTGTTGATACCTTGCCATTATTGTTTTTTTGTTTTTCTGACAAAGTGTTGGATCAATGCATAGAAATCAGAGCTAGCTTATAGATACTTAAATTGATTGTTTGTTACATATGTAATATTAGCTCATAAAAAGACACAATAGTATGTAGTACGTGAGATTTAGGGAGAGTAAAGCTATAAAGTGGCAAAAGGTGAAGTTTAATGAAGAAGATAGATGGATAGGGACTAGTGTAAAGTGATGTTGAGAGATGAATTAAAGAGAAGCCTACAAGGCTTTTAACAATAGTGAGGGGCCTTACTTTTGTAGGATAATTTTTGGAAGATTATAATAATTGTCTTCTTTTTTTTGTTCGGCACATTAAAATAAGTCACTTTATTTGGCAGTTATATGCATATATTGTGTGAGAAAGGTACAAAAACTTTTGTATAAAACTTTTTAGGCTATCAATAATTCAATATTATTACACCAAGAGTCCAAGAGCACACACGGTGGGTCATTTTTTTCGCCGTTCAAGTTCGAGAATGTCATGAATCGACGGTGTTCCGTTTGGCGTTGGACACTGAATTTAGACTTTTTCTGACTTCGACTAATAACACAGAGAAAACTCTATTCCTTTAGTCTACTAATTCTTAGCTTTGATGTTTTACTCGGAACATTGAGAAACTAATATCACTACTCTTCACGCTCTAAGGATTAACAAATTCACGGAATAACTAAAAATTCACACACAAAAAAAAAAAAAAAGCCAAACTTCACAAGAAAATGATCAACTTCTTCTAAAATTGGACATACTATACGAAATTTAATGTTATATTTTGTAAGAAATATGTAATGTGCTTATATATTAGTAAATAATATATATTTGAAAAGTGTTAGCCAACTACTCCGTATGTTTTTTGATTTTTTTTTTTTTTTTCAATATTTAATCTCGTTCCCAAACAACAAAATTGTATACCCGGGTTAAAAGGAATCTTTGAAGAACTGATAAAAATATATTAGGAGGCTGCCAACGGTTTCGTCGGTTTCAACCTTTTCTTTCATCACTTTCAAGCAACCGATGGCACGTTTTCATCATTTGCTTTCGTCGCTTGCGTTCTTCGGCTAACCGAAGAAGGGAAACGAGTTTGTATGTGGGCCAGCTTAATTTTTATGTATTGTTAATTATTGTTTAGTGTATATAAATGTAGGTATATTGGTAAATGTGGGATCCAAAAATCAAAGGAAGAAATGATTGTTGACAATGTTTTATCAGTTTTAAATATGCTGATGTGACGCTAAGCTGACACAAGGAAAGAATCAAGTGACGAAAGCACTGTCAGAAGTGGTCTTGGAAACTCAAAAACTCCTACCACAACGCGTGCCCCGTTTGTTTTAAATCAATGTAAGTTTTTTTTTACTATTTAGACGTTCAAACAAATAATAATTTATTATTACATATATGACGTATTCAAAACAAACATCATATAATTAAAAACAAGACAATGTATCTATTCTATTACTCATAAGAGGAAAAAAAAAACAAAAAACAAATGGAGCCTAACACATCTTCCAAATAACTTATAATCTGTGCAGAGCCCAAAACAAAGAATTAAGAACTCAACCCCACATAACCTTTCTAAAAATTACTTTAATATAGTTAAGTTTGTTTTATTATGACAAAGGGGAAAGATATTTAAAAAAAAAAAAAAAAAAAATTAGAAACAGGCCCTTCCATCTGTCATTATGCACATCCACAAAACATAAAAACAGAAGTGCAAGAAAAAAACAAACACAATGTTATCCATGTACTTGGTGGACTCCACAACCTGATCTACACTTTAATACTCCCTCCGTCCCATATTAATAGTCCACTATTTCTTTTTGGGCTGTCCCAAATTAATTGTCCACTTCTAAAAATGGATAAAAATGATGAGCTAAAATCCTTTTATACCCCTACTTTATATATGTAAGACAAAAAAGTAGGTAAAAAGTAAGGGGTAGAATTGTCATCTTATCAAAAAGTAAGAGAGAAGTTGATGTTTTCTTAAACTGCGTGTTTCTTGTCTGGGACAATTAAATTGGGACGGAGGGAGTAATACCTAAGCCAACTGCTTTTCATTTATTTCTGCACAGGCATAATAAACCAACAGACAGTAGCATCAAATTAATACTCCCCAACACTTATAAAAACATGAAGTAAGAATCTACTTTAAGAGGAACAAAAACTCATGAAGTTGCTAACTTTTATGAAGGCTCTCAGTGACTTGAAGTTTAATAATGAATACAACCCTTCTGATACCCCTTTTTCATCATATCATGAATACTATCATCTTTGATCTAAATTATAATGCCTTCAAACAAGTATATATATATCTACAGTAATGAGCTTGATGAAACATTAGGAAGAAAAACTAGAACAACGAGTCTAAGGTTTAGTAGCATTACATTTTTAGAACTGACAAAAAACAAAACTATATGATATGTTTCATTCTATAAACAACTCCCAAGACTAACTTAGTTATTTGCGACCATGTCCTCCGTACTGGATTGGCTCTCGAGTTTCCTGATTTGCAAACCGTTCTTCGGAGATGAAGACACGTCGACGATAATAGTATCGTCTTCGTTAAAATCTCCTCTCAATATACCCATTGAGATTTCGTTCTCAACCATCTGTTGGATCACTCGCTTTACTGGTCGTGCTCCGAAGTTGGGGTCAAATCCTAGTCTCCCAAGAGTATCAATAGCTTCCGTTGTGTAACGAAGATCGATTTTCTTCTGTTTAAGCCTATCTTTTACACGATTCAACTGCAACACAATAAGAGCCATTTAGATAAAGACAATTTTTGCCAAGGAAGGAAACATATAATATACTTCATGACAGCATGAGGTACGTAAAATTTCTAGCTCATAAAAAGGTAGTGACATAAATTCATTCCTAACATTAAAGGAAATAATAGAACTGAAGTTGCCCAAAAAGGTAACATGCTACGGGGTATTTTAAAGTTAACAATGGGGTTTATGTCAAATTCACTATTTTAGTCCATATTACCCTGAATGTGAAAACTTGAACTTATGTCACCTAATTAACGAGAAAACTGATTCTTGTACATACGGAGGAATTGTACCTGGATTTCAACGATGTGTCTGATTTGTGTGGAATCGAGCGGCTGAAAAACGATATACTCATCAATTCGGTTCATAAACTCAGGCCGGAAAGTTTGCCTAGCCAATTCAACAACCTGCTTTTTCATTAAGTCATAAACTGCATCCTTACTATCATGTGTACTTTGAAGAGTATCCAGTATATAATGTGAACCAATATTAGACGTCATTATCACGACCGAATTAGTAAAACTAACGGTCCTTCCTTGAGAATCGGTTATTCTTCCGTCATCTAACAACTGTAGAAGAATGTTGAACACATCATGATGCGCTTTCTCAATTTCATCGAACAGTACCACCGAATACGGCCTTCGACGCACGATCTCAGTAAGTTGACCACCTTCTTCATAACCAACATAGCCAGGTGGCGCACCAACTAATCTCGACACCGCATGTTTTTCCATGTACTCACTCATATCGATTCTCACAAGAGCGTTCTCTGTGTTGAAGAGGTAACTGGCTAGGGCCTTTGCAAGTTCCGTTTTACCAACACCTGTGGGACCCATGAACATGAAACTTGCTATAGGTTTGTTGGGATCAGATAGTCCTGCCCTTGACCGTCTTATTGCATCTGCCACCGATTTGACTGCCATATCTTGACCAACAACTCTCTTATGAAGAACGTGTTCAAGTGACACGAGTTTATCTCTCTCTGACTGTTGAAGGTTTGATAAGGGTATTCCAGTCCATTTGCTAACGATTTCAGCAATGTCGATATCTGTCACTTCTTCACGCAGCAAAGATTTCCCAGAATGCTGATATGCATACAGATTCCTCTCAGCTTCTTCTAGCTGGCGTTGGAGGGTCATTAATGTTCCATACTTGAGCTCAGCAGCCCGGTTCAAATCATAATCACGTTCAGCAGCTTCCATTTCTTGGTTTACCCTATCAATCTTTTTACACAAAACTATAATTAACAAAGAGCTTGGAAAGATATATTATCTAAGGGTAGAGGTTCAGTCGATATGGGTCATAATTTAGTGTTATGGGTTGACCCACAAACACTTGTTCAATTTTTTTTTTAATATAATCATAGATTAAAATGTAATACGTTCGACAAGAAAAACAAAATTACCTCCTCCTTGATTGACCTTATGCGGGTTATCATCGATTTTTCACGCTCCCACTGATCATTTAACTCTTTCTGTTTCTCTTTCAAAGATTCTAAATCACTTTCCAGTTTTGTCAGCCGTTCTTTTGATGCTTTATCAGTATCGTTTTTAAGAGATAGTCTTTCCATCTCAAGCTTCAACACAGCTCGATCTATCTCATCCAATTCAGTGGGCTTAGATGTAATTTCCATTTTTAGTTTTGCAGCAGCTTCATCCACCAGATCAATTGCTGCAATCAAGTACTAACATTAATATGGGAACAGAACAAAACCCTACATTAAAGACAGAAACTTTGTTTTATGTCCTGACCTTTGTCAGGCAAAAAGCGCTCGCTTATGTATCGATCAGCAAGAACAGCAGCTGAAACTAGTGCACCATCAGATATTTTAACCCCGTGATGCAGTTCATATCGTTCACGTAATCCACGAAGAATCGAAATTGTATCTTCAACAGACGGTTGATCACAAAATACTTGTTGGAACCTACGTTCCAAAGCGGGGTCCTTTTCAATGTACTTGCGGTATTCATTTAATGTGGTTGCTCCGATACATCGAAGCTCGCCTCGACCAAGCATTGGTTTCAACAAATTTCCAGCATCCATTGATCCACTAGTAGCTCCTATACACACAAATAGTCATCACATTATTTTAGTGAGCAAAAAAATAACGTAAATAATAATGAGCTGTAAAATCGTTCACCTGCACCAACCACAGTGTGAATCTCATCGATGAACAAAACAATTTCTCCATTTGAAGCTGTGACCTCCTTTAATACAGCCTTGAGCCGCTCCTCAAAATCTCCTCGGTATTTCGCACCAGCAAGCAATGAACCCATATCCAGAGATATCAGCTGCAGAAATTAGAAAATTTCATTTTGTTAATCACAAAACAAATCAAAAACGAGAGCAAGATGAAAAAAATATAGCTTGTTAATTTATTATAACCTTACGATTCTTCAGAGGCTCTGGTACATCTCCACGTACAATTCTTTGAGCTAATCTGCATATATAAAAAACTCCATAGTTTAACAATTATGAACAGATAAAGGACAAAACATACATGCGAAATTCAAGAACAATGACGTACCCTTCGGCAATTGCGGTTTTCCCGACACCAGGCTCACCAATTATAACAGGGTTATTTTTTGTTCTTCTAGACAATATCTGGATGCACCGCCGGATTTCATCATCCCGACCTATGACTGGATCAAGTTTACCCCTTCTAGCAAGTTCCGTCAAGTCATTACCGTATTTTTCAAGTGCCTGATATTTCCCTTCGGGATCTGTATCAAACAAATGAAGAATAAGAGCATTAAGAATAACAGTTTGATATTAGGAAAACGCATTAAACTTTGGATCAAATAAGTAACGCTTATACTTTGATCAGTTACTTTCTGATTTCCACGAACAGCTTGAACAGCGTCTTTTAATGCTTTCTCACTTAGCTGAAGATTCGTGAACAACTGCTTTCCGAATCTTTTATCTGAATAATATGCTAACACTAGATGTTCCACAGAAACAAAGTCATCGCCCATTTCTTTTTTATGCTTTCTCGCGTTTTCCAACAAAGAACTCAGATTAGACCCGAGTACAGGATAACTGGTGTCACTGACCTGCAAAAGACCAACTAGTATAATTTATGGTACTCACGCAATGTCAAATCAAAACTAACAATTTTAATACCTTTGGTTGTTGATTTATAAAATCATCTGTAGCTTGCAGAACTGAAGTGTTGTCCAACCCAGCCTTTGTTAGTATTCGTCTTGCTAAACCATCTTTTTGCTCCAAAAGGGCTTTCATTAAATGCTCAGATTCTACAATTTGTTGTTTGCTACCTCGTGCTGCATCTATTGCACCAACAATTCCTTCCCATGCCATCTCAGTGAAATCCTTATTATTGACCTAATAATATAACAGAATGTTTTATACAAAAAATGAATAAGACATGCAAAGAGACATACTAGCAATTACTTTCTAATAGACATGACTAGAAAAGATGAAATATTAAACCATATCAGAGATGCAATAATGGTCCTCATAACAGTTATTACTTTCTATATGGCACGTCTTCCAGAAATCAATCACGCTACAATTGTGTTTTGGTTTAAAAGCAAAAATCTATGTCATACTTGGTCATGTCATCCTATTATAAAAACTCACTTCATACCAAGCGGACATAACCAATATATTTAAAACCAAACTTACAAAGTTCTTTGACCTTTTAAGATTAATCCGATATGATATACAGTGGTCATAACTTCATTATAACCGAGGATATAATGAATTGGAAAGTCTATTACATACTTGAAATGTACATTTAAAGGTGAGGCGTGCTCAGTACTAACAGATAAAAGGTTTTAATCCACCATTTACAGTCAGCTAAACAGATATCATTAACCCTATATTCCAAAAGGTCGACCTGATCCAACTGTACCATTGTCATTAGAACATTAACCCATCATCACTAATATCAATAGTAATTATTTATATTTTTGATAATAAAGCAGTTTATAGCAACTTCAGTATCTTCTGATAAACAAAAGACACAAAGGTTAAAGCAAAACACTACGAATATTCAACTTGAAACGCCTCCCACTTAATCATGTCTAATATCAAAATATTATAAGAAAAATAATTACATTATATCAGAACCTAGTACTCTCCTGTGTTTTTTCAAAAGAGAAACAGGACTTCTTACTGATATAAAATGATATCAATTTTAGTAAAAGTAAGGATGTTTTTGGGTCTTCCATTTACATCCAAATCACCTATAGACCCTAAGAAGATCCTTTCACATCAATTCACCATATACGCCTTCTAACTCGTCATTCGTTCATCACCACTACTCCATTCAGGAGCTTCCCGCAACTACTTGATAAAGATACATTCAGCTGCAGCTATAGAACTCTACACATCTTGTAATCACTTTCATTAAATATATGAACTATTAGTTGTTGTCAATGCATATGATTCTTTATATTTCAAAATGTTTCATCAAAAATAGTAGATGATATCGTTATCAGAGTACTCGTGCTGATCCTATCGTACCTTCAAAGGGTTAAGACGATACATAACTATTTCAATTAGTGTTATAGTTCTGATAACAACCTCTTACAATACAACTATAACGTTTACATCTTTTCCCAGATAAACCGAAAACCGAGAGTAATATGCATTTCAGTATTTTCATTCTAAAAAGGAGCAGTTCTAAATTCCCCTTCGCTGAGTAATGCTAAATAGGTCTAATTACGTAGAGCTAATTTCTGATTGGTTGAATTTTTTCTCACTTTTGGGTCTATTTTAAGTCCTACAAATTTAGGCCTACCAATCATTTATCTTCCCCTTCTGCTTTATTGATTATTGTTACTACAAATACAAACTAGTGCCATTACTACATACATGTTCCCTATCCTACTTGCCCTAGTTTTGGTAAACTCAAATAGCACAGCAATTCACAAATACCATAAAGCTATACATACACTTTCATGATCAACATTATAAAGTACAAAAGGTTATTATTTACCGGAGAAGAGCTGGCAGGAGCAGTGGAATAAAGTCTCGGACTTAAAAACGAAATCCTGTTGTTGTATCCAATAAAACTTCGATGAGGGATGTTATTTTGTATAACATTCGCGAACGTCCGTGGCCTAATAACATCATTTGGGGATATGATGTCAGAAGTGCGAGTAAGTGACGAGAAATTGGACCGAGATTGAGAACGAGATGCGTAAAAAGAGCCATCGATGACTGAAATTAGAGCGGATTGAGCGAGCTTGATTGTGTTGGAAGTTGCACTCTTCCGTATCATGACTGCAGTAGCCATGTAATGTAATGTTATTGTTTATTTATTGAGAGTTATTTGTGATTGTTGGTGATTGGAGTTATTGTTAGTTTGATTGATTGATTGTTGATATATTGAAGGAGGAAAAGGTTAAAAGAATTTGGAAGATGGAAACTTGGAGAAGATGAGGGATGATTATGAAGGTTCTAGAAACACCTGGTTTGGAACTCTCTCGGTTCTACTTCCTTTTTTAGCATGTTGCACGTGAAGTATGCGTGCGTTTTTTTATTTCCTCCGTGATAGTCAGATTATTTCCGGGTGAGTGTGTGATTTGACATTAAGCCGGGTTTGAAGACAACGTGGCTTTGATCGCAAATCATTTAAAGACGGGATGATTTAAAGACGGGATGATTAGGGTTAAGTTATTTGGCTTATCATGAGTTTTGGAGTTTGATTAAAGTTTAGGGAGCATTGAATTAGAAGAAGCAAGTACATCTTAAAAATGAGTAGTTCCTTATTTTGAGTCAACTTAAAGGATAATCAGTTTACCAATCACCGCAAATATATTCCTACTTGTTGAATCGGCTTTGAAGATTACTTGAAAGACAACTCAATTTATAGTTGAAGCCAAACCAACTTTGGGAAAGTGTATGCACAACCCGCTTTGGAAGCAAAAGACCACCACTACTACAAAAATGATCATTTAAGGCGCTCATGTAAGGCGGGTATAAGGTAAAAACCGCTCAAAGGCTCAAAATGTGGGTCCAAACACAAATTTAAGGTGGTTAATTGCATATATTCAAAGTGGGTATGTAAGAACTAACTTAATTATTAGGATTTAATGCGCTTGTAAGTAACCCGCCATTCTAAAGCATTTGTTTAAATCGGTTATTTGATTGGAACCGCCTTAGTAATTTCAATGAACCATTTTATTATTAACAAGTATAGCAAAGGATATTCAATATCCTACATGCCCACATATTCTTTTATCCATTCTTTCTCTCTACACTTTATTTTTCTCCACCTACCAAATAAAAACTCCCTTGTTCCTCCTCATTCAACTTTCACCACTTAGACCATTTGCAACCCTGCAGGGCATTCTGGGTGCCACATCAGCGTCGACTCCTAGTCAGCAAGTGCAGTGGTAAATCAAGAACGCCCATCATCCTCCCTAGGCCCCACCATTTTCATTTTTTAAACAAAAACAAATACATTTAAGTAATTAATAAAAATACAATATAAAATAATTAAACAAACCAAACACATTTCGTGGGCCCCACAAAAATGCTCCATCGCTTGCCCGTGCTCCTCCGCTCCACGCCCCGAGAACGCCCACCTAGAACGCCCCATTGCCGGCGTTCTGGGGCATTCTGAGGCTCCAACTCGGCCAGTACGCCTGCGTTGCAAATGGTCTTAGACCATTTGCAATGGTGATGGGCATTCTGGGCACCACGTCAGCGTCAACACCACGTCAGCACATGCAGTGGTAAATCCAAAACGCCCATCATGCCCTTAGGCCCCGCCATTTTAATTTAATTTTCATTTATTTTAAAATACTAAATAAATTTTCAACTAAACTACAATTTAATAATTAAAAAGGTAATTCATTAATAATTAAAAATAAACGTTACATTGCGATTAAAAATAAAGTTACGATCCTAGAAATTAAAATTACAATAATAAAAAGCTTATGTTCCTAGAAAATAAAAATACAATAATTAAAAGTTGCGATTACTAGTCCTACAAATTAAAAAGTACAATAATAACTAAACTACTCGTCATCGAAGTCTTCATCGCCATCTTGATCATTGCCTTCCTCGCCTCCGTCATCACCGGCCTCCTCTTCTGTGACAACCCGTACTTAGGAGTATTAATTTACCCTAATCTTGCTTGTAATTACTTGTAATTAGTGTGGAATAGAACTAAGATACTTGTAATATAACGTATATTGAATATACACCCGTACGTAATAAACTGTTATTACGCGATTTGCCTAGATGAAATCCGAAACACCTGACCGTTGGTGAACCTTTTCATATGACTTGTTAATCTATTTTTATGATAAAATAGTTGTTAATTACTTCGTATCATTATTTTATAATAATATACGCGGAAAACTAATACGTTTTAACTAAAACGTTAGGAACACAAGAAAACGCGCATATCGAACACGACACCCGAACGAAATCCAAAATATATTTTGGTAACTCAAATTAAGTGTTTTAAAAACATTTAGTCATTCCACAACAACAACAACAACAACAATACCCAATCCCGCCTAGGGCGGGGTATGGGGGAGGTAGGATGTAGACAGCCTTGCCCTACCCAAGGGCAGAGAGGATGCTTTCAGAAAGACCTCCGACAGAGTATTTATTTAGTTCTTTACAAGTTATGCACAAAAAGTACAGAAAACTATAAAGTATAGTAAATGCAAAGTAAACAGAACAGCTAGCAGTAGCTCCAATCAACTTCCTCCACATATGCATCCTCATCCGGCAGCAGAAACAGCAAAACTCCACCGCAACAGCCAAACAGCAACCTAACACAAACACCTAAAAACACAACAACCCACGACGGCAGCAGTAGAAATAATAATAGTAATAATAATAGTAATAATGATACTACTAAGTAGAAATAATAATAGTAATAATAATAGTAATAATGATACTACTAGAACTAGTAATAGTAATAGAAGTAATACTAAAAAATTATGAATAATAATGATATTCATAGTAATAATACTACCAGTAATAAATCTAGTCGTATATGCAAACAGTAATAATAATAATGATAGTAATAGTAATAAAAATAACCTACAACAAATACTAGTAATAGTAATAATAATAGTAATAGCAATAATAATAGTAATAGTAATAACAATGTTAATAATAATTAATACCAACTAATAATAATAATAATAGGTACCAATACTAATAAGGATAGTACTAATAATAGCAATAACAATAACAATAATAGTGATAAATAGTAATAATAATAACAATAATAATAATAACAATAATAGTAATAATAATAATAATAATAAGTATCGCTAGACCCTCTCCTCAACTACCATAATTCTACGTCTCCACTCAATTCGATCAGAGGTCATGTCCTCGGTAAGTGCCAACTCTTTGAGGTCTAGGTTCACTCTATCCTCCCACCTAAGTTTAGGTCTGCCTCTCTTCCTTAAGCCATCGATAGTGATGTCCTCTACTCTTCTAACAGGTGCTGATTGTGGTCTCCTCCTAATGTGTCCAAACCATCTTAGTCGTCCCTCTCTCATTTTCTTCTTATAGTCGCCACTTCTAACTTCTCCCTGAAAACACCGTTCGAGATCATGTCTAACATGGTCTTCCCACACGACCATCTTAACATCCTCATTTCTGCTACTTCCATCTTAGTCGCTTGGGCCTTAGTCATTCCATATGCCAATTACATATTGAAAATACTCGCGAGAAATCAAACGTTATGACTTAACTTTTAACCACACGAAGTAACGTTTAACCGACAAACAAACGTAACACGAACTCGAGGGATCAATTCACGAGCCCAACTCTTACTTGGACCGACCCAAAACCCACGTGATCAGGCCCAGAATCGGCCCAAAAGAGCAGCCCAAGGCTTCACCCCATAAGATCCCCTTAATCCCTAAATCTCTCATTCACCAACTTATCCTCTACCACTTCCTCTCTCATTTTCTCTGATTTTCCAGCCCAAAAACGACCAAAACAACCTTCCACCACCTTCATACACCTCTTCCAAGAGTCATCAACTAGCACCATCATCATCTATTACCTCTAGCTTCGGTTTTATACGAGAAAAGCAAGGATCGAGCAGCAGCAGCACACCTCTTCCATTTTCGGTTCTAAATCTGCATTTTCGTTGGTATGAACCCCTCCTTTTTCATTATATTTCCTTGGAATACACTCATAAACATGTTAGTTGTTCGTTTCTACTCGTTTGTGTCCAAGATCCACGTTAAAAACCGAAAAACAAAACTAAAAACCGTTGGGTAAAAGCATTAACCACTGGACAATATTTTAGATCGGTTTAGATAGAGCATAACGAGACCATTTATTGATGAAATCTAATGTTATTGAGCCTAAAATCAAGTTTAAGATGTCTATTTTAAGAATCTGTAAGCCTCACGTTTTGATCTGGTCGTTTGCTATTTTAAACAATCGAAATAAAAGTACATATCAGATCTGTACCTTCTGATCAGAATCTGTTGTCAAATGTTAAGGATCATATCTTGGTGTGTGCGTCGAATTAATTCCTCAAACCACTTGTAAAATCTGTGTTTTTGTGTAAGCTTTCCAGATCCTACTTTCACTTTGTGTGAAGTTTTATAAAACTCGAGATATGACCAAATCTTTGAACATATGTACTGAAACTATAGCAGTTGAACCCATGTTGCTTTACAAATTTATTTCTCGACTTGTGTTTGGTGTTAGACTTAATAAAAATATGTTCCAGAAACCCAACACATAGGAGAATATGTGTGAATTTTCTCAGAATCGATTGTCGCAATTTCTGTTGTTAAAATGCCTAGACAAAGTCGTGTAATTTTGGGAAAACGTAAATAAATGTACGTTTTCATATTCGGTTTAAAAACGACACTTGTGGGTCACCAAAGGTCACGAAACTTGTTTACTATAAGTTTTATAACATAATAGAAGTCGTGTAAAAGTTTCGGTCAAACCGAGCATTTTTAACCAAAGGCATGAAAAGGAAAAACCTTAACAGCCCGATCCTGCAACACTTAAACCGAGTGTCGCCAACCACACTTTGCGGCACTAGCTCAAGTGCCGCAGCTTTGCCAAATCATTTTACTCAGCGACACTTACTCGAGTGACGCACCAACCAAGTGTCGCTACATGCGACACTGACCTCGAGTGTCGCCATAATTTATAAATTACACAGCCCGCGTCACTAGCTTAAGTGTCGCTACCACCACATGCGACACTACCTTGAGTGTCGCCAATAATCAGAAACATACTACTTAGCGACGCTGACCTCAGTGTCGCCAATAATACCGAAGTGTCGCCAAGAGTGTCGCCTTAAACAGAATGTTCAAAACTATGTTTTCACACTAAGTCTCGATCTCGCGCAACGTTTACTAAACTATTACACGATACTACTCGATCATGCAAAACATATACTTATAAAAGTATACAATGAAACAATACGGAACCTAATAATAATGTCTTCGGGAATTATTATTACATACTTAAACATTCACCAATGGGCCACAAACATTTTTAAGTAAACAAACGATTTACTACTTGGACATAACTAGTTGAAGTGGACAACTAGCATGAATAGTCTTTTGAGACATTCACTTATACATACGACCTTATATGCTTAGGGCATTAGAAGGTTGCGGGTTCGGAGAACCTACTAGCTGATTTACTTTGGACCCTCGCTTGATTGCAAACGTAGCTTGCTTACTTGACTCAGGTGAGTCTCATAGCCCCGCTTTTTACTGTTTTTACCTCTGGGTGATGATACATACTCTGTTTTACATATGAACACAAGTACTGATTTAACTGATTTAACTAATATACGGATTGCATGAGTCACGACATAATCCACTGAAGTCCCTCCATCATAGTTGTTAGTTATGGACTTAAGTGCGAGTATTAGTAAATGGATCCATTTGGGACTGACAATCCCCGCCCGGGGTAGTAGCGCTACCACGAACCGTTCCGTAGAAACGGGCGTTTGATACTTGTTTCTTATGGGTGTTTTGGATTAGCACTCACAGGGGCAACTTACGGTACTTGGTTGTACCACTTTTACGTTAAGCTTCGACTATGAGCTCATGGAAGTGGTATATAATTTACAAACTATTGCTTGGTTGCAATACACTTGTTTAAGCATCCGTGCAGACTGATGAAATCTTGTGGTTCATAACTATTACTTTACTACTTAACCTGTGAGCTCACCAACATTCGTGTTGACCCTTTTAGTATGTATTCTCAGGTACCCGTACGGAGTAGGATCACTCCAGGACACTAGCTAGAGTCGGATGATTTCTATACTGCATTTAACGGAGATTCTTAGCATTACCTTTTGTATATTGTGGTTATGTAATAGAATCTCCCGCTATTTACGCGGACTCTAGGAAACTATACTTTTGTAACGAAAACACTATGTTTTCAAACATTATTTATATGGAAATGTAACTATTTTACAAATGTCTCATTTAGAGGTCGTTTGCTGTATCTTGGTGTTTTGATTACTTGATTAGTCGCGCCCCGACCCGAACCGCTTCCGCAAACAGGTAATTTGGGGGTGTGACATCTTCCTCGTCCGATTCATAAAACTCTCGAAACTGGGCCATAATCTTTTTCTTCATCTTGTTATGAGCTCGTAAGGTGGCAGCATCCATGTGAGAGGTGTCGAGTGAAAGGAATGTTACACCTTGCATAGCAGTCCGTAGGTTTTCGTTACGGGTGAAAACTTCAACCGCCTTTTTCTTTGCCTGTAACATGTCAGTTTTGTAACGTGTAATACCCTTCGCAATTTCCTCCAACTTTGATTTCGGGGTACTTGTACGCGAAGAAGTAGCCGCGTCTGAAGAACCGGAACTTCTAGCTACCTTTTTAGCTTTGTTACGGCCAATGGGCCGTGGATACAGGTCATCCTCAAAAAGCTCATTGGGAAGGCCAGTCGGGTTGTCGTCAGAGAGATCAACCGAGTCCGTGAATATGTCGTCATCCTCGTTTTGAACCCCCGGTGGTGCACGCCATTTTGGATGAGTTCTTACAACGTCCCAAGCTTCTTTATTGTTGAAGCTCCTTTTGTAGATATTAAAATATTCACTAAGAGCTCTCCTATAGACCATGTCATCGTCGGTACCGCTGCGCCTATTAGACATCTTGTTATGTGCTTCGTATATTCCATTGAAGTCTTTGCAATATTTATTTATATAACGCCACTTAAAAGATAGTGCGTCGGCAAGAACCCAACCGTATTCGTTAGCGTTAAACTTTTCTTCCACCGTGGTCCACAACGTACCCCTTTTTTGATTGGTCCTGGTGACGGAGTCCTCCGACGTGTCACACCAACATGCCGCCAACCACGCTTCTTCATCTCCCGACCAATTCTTCTTTGGACATGATT
Organism: Helichrysum umbraculigerum; assembly: GCA_949592205.1. Taxonomy (NCBI): domain Eukaryota; kingdom Viridiplantae; phylum Streptophyta; class Magnoliopsida; order Asterales; family Asteraceae; genus Helichrysum; species Helichrysum umbraculigerum. The sequence continues at coordinate 27,581,908 of CATIUR010000004.1, read as the reverse complement.
TCGGACCCGGTTCAGCTGGTTTTTTGTGGCTTCTTTTTTTGTGGCTTTGTTGTGGTTGTTTTCCGGATAATTGGGTGGTTTGTTGTTCGGGTTGTTGGGTTTGTTGTTCGGGTTGTTGTGGGGGAAAGAATGGTTATTGTTGTTGAAAGTATGGTTGTTGGTGTTGAAAGTATGATTGTTGTTGTTGGGAGTATTCGTATGGTGGTGGATAATACGGTTGATACATCCCGTATTGTGGTACATTTGGATTGTGAATAGGTTGTGAGCTAGCCGAAAAGGGAGCGTTTGATGTTCCGAACATCATGAGGTTAGTGTACAACATTTGTTCGTGATTAAAGTGAGGGTTCGGGTTTTGATTTGAGTGAGGGTTTGGGTTATCATTTGGAGAAGACATGTTGATTTGGTGTTATTTTTTTGAATTGTTTGGAGTATATAGAAAAGATTGAAGTGTAGTGTGTGAAAAATGAATTGAGAAAGTGTGTGTATATATAGGTGAGAAATAAGGTTTTTTTTTAAAAAAAAAAATAATAATTTTTTTTGGCTCCAAAGAGCCGTTCAACGGTCACCCTTTTTTTTTTTTTTTTTTTTTTGTTTTTTGTTTTAACGGTAACTTTTTGAAAAAAAAATAATTTTTTTTAATAAGAAATGGTCAAAAAGGAACAAAAAAAATTAAAATAACCAATGGGTCCCACGTGCACGCCCTCGTTCGTCCCCGTGCTTTCGTGCTTGCCGCCCCGAGAACGCCACCTCAGAACGCCCCGTTGCCAGCGTTCGGGGGCGTTCTGAGTTCGATTTCCGACCAGAACGCCACCGTTGCGAGTGGTCTTATACTGTAAATACATTGTGTGTTTCATATGAAATCCTTAGTGACCATTTGAATAGAAAAGATAAGCACACACAAGAAACGCATGAAAGATTTTTTTATTTCAAAACAGATTTAGAAAGGAAGACGACGGTGGTGTCGATGGTGGTGATGAACAAGCGAGGCAGCGAGCGGTGCAAATGAAGATGGTGACAATGAAGATGATGGAGTCTGCGATAAAGGTGTAGAACTGATTTGAAGGTTTCTTGTGTTTTCTTCTGTTCTTATATTGTAGATCTATAATCTATAATAGGTAGTAGCAGATCTATTATTTTTATACACAATTTCTCTCTTTTTTAATTTAGGTCAAACGACCAGAATCTAATATGGAGGCAGTATTTGATGTGGGTGTAAATGGAGTGACCGGAATACCTTTTAAGATGTTGGAGCAGAGGTGTGATATGAAGGTGTTGAATAACATGATGATGAAGTTTTTAGGAGAGCCCACACTCAAAATACATGTAAAGAGTAGTTGTTTTTTTGAACCGCAAAAAGAAAATTGAATAAATAAAGATTAACTAGCAAGGAGCTAGAGACCAAATTACAAAAATCCAGAAATACAACAATTACATATGCTGTTTTTTTTAGTTCTCTTTAACATGTTACCCTTAGTTTTTCATATATATATATTGAGTAATTTGAGTTTCATAGACTGTTTACTTGAAAAATCAATATCAATATAATCTTTCACTTCTGTAATTATATTATCCTTTGCTTGTGTTGGATGTTGTTTGTAACACAACTTTGTTGGCTTGTTACTGCTGCTGCTCTTGAAATGATACAAATTAAATAATCGTATTTTAAAAGAGAATAGTGGTAATTTGTGGGTAGGTAAAACTGAAAAGTGGGGTGACCGGGTGACGAACCCAAAAGATCCACCTAATTAAAAACCATTCAAAAAACCCGCTAAAAAAAACCCCGCTAAAAGTTTGCGCGTAAAACCCACTGCCCTTAAATATATGTATGTTGTCAGAAACTCCTCTAAGAAATGGCGGTCAAATAATCGACCTATTATATAAAATTCTTTTTTACATCGCTCACAATGAAGGCGGACGAGTCACCGCATGTAGTATAATCGGTATATAGATAGATATAGATATGATGAGTTACGATACGTACGTGGATAGATTGATTTTTCTTTTGTACATAAATCATTTTCATCCGTCCATGTCTAGCATGTGGTTCGTTCACCATCGACAAATGAAACATATTGGCATGCACAAAGTTTTAATTCCTAACCATTAACTTTTTTGATCTGATAAATATTTTTTAATTTTTTTTTTTTGAATGGCCAAATTTAATTACCCTAATACACCACTGTGCTTGGGCTCGAACCCCAGACCTCCAGGGAGGCAAGCCTCCCACCTCACTCTTACCACTTGGGTAAGAGATCGTTGGCTTTTAATTGATAGATAACATCTTTATTGTTAATTTGTTATTACTATAATTAATGAGATTGAAAGATGCGATATTAATGATTTACACGTTTCAGATTATAATTTCCTTTAGCCCTTGTTGAAAAATGTGATTTGGTTTTAGTCTCCAAAAACTATATTAATGTAAACTTTTTGTTTAGTAAATGATATTAAAATATAGGGTTATTGTAATTGTAGAGGGGTAATATAGGCATAATATTTTTTTTAAGAAGTGTAATATTCAACATTCAACACTCAACACACTTTATAAGTAGTTATAGATTATAGATACAATATATCTAATATATAGTATATACTATGTAGTATGTACCAACTTCAAAAACCATCAATAAATACTTTCCATTGAACATTTATTGAAATTGGTAATTTGAAAACTATACCATATTGAAAGGGGGAGGAGGCGCATAGGCATTTATTCATATAAAAATTATAATACGAATTACTTCCTCCGTCACACAATTATTGTCACCAGACAAAATACATAGTTTAAGAAAAGTGTTTTAGTTACTGTCGACCATCAATAGAATTTCATCTTTATCATTTTCAAATATTTTGATTGGTTGATTTTATAAGAGGACAATTATTTTGAGACAAACCGCACTAGATAGGTAGAAAAATAAATTGAGACGGAGAAAGTAAGACTTTACTACAAATAGTAACATATTTGTTTAACATTCTTACGTACCAATATTTACACATTAGGTGTATGATTAGTTTTAACTTATTCTTGTGCAAATCATAAATGCCTAGGATAATCACAAATATATTTGAAATATCATCATTTCATTAACAAAAAGTTTAAATACATAAATGAAGGTGTGCTCTTTAAATATGTATCCTTTTAATTTTAAAATGACAACCATCTTGTAAAATATACAAATTGATAGAACCTAAAAGTGTGACCATCCATATTACTTATGATTCATTATTCAAATAGATTATAAAAAATCTGACTAATAACAAGTAAAAATTTAAAACACTGTAATTGATAGTCCCGAAATCACTATTGCTTAGTGATATGGAATCGCAATATGTAAAGTTTAATTGTAGAAGGGGGGTCGAATACAATTAAATTTTTTTTCTGATTTTATCTAAGTTAAATGATCAAGTTTTTAATTGAATAAACACAAACAGAGTATGATGAATATAAAGCAGAGATAAACAAAACGCAATAATAGCTGAACTATGAATCTTATTAATTATAAAACTCACTGAGTGTTGATTGCGAAATAGACTAGCCAAAGCTAATTTAAATCAAACACTTAAGCTAATTATTACAAAAGAGATGAACAATAGTGGACAAACACGCTAACTATTCACTCGATGATCGCTGGTACGTACTTAGACAGACTACTCACTGACAGATAAGTGATTAATACGTACACAACGGCAAGTTTCTAAGTACAACGTACTACTCTATATGTAACATCCCCGTTTTGAGCCTAGTCGAAATCGGTAATTTCTTTATTTATTAAATTATTTAAGTGTGTTTTTAAATAATTAATGTCTTGTGAATAATTATAAATATAATAGGTCCATTAGCTAAATGAGTTATTGTGGATAGTAAAATATTACTTATTATAAATTTATTTAGTTGACGGTAAAACAAAATTGTATTTCCCCGTAAATGTTTTTTAAGTTCCAGACAATAATAAATACGGGGAATAAAAATTAACACTTATATGGTATACTCTATGGGATGAGTCGGTTTTTTATTCCCACACATATACACACATACGTACATGCATACATACACCAAGAAAACCCTAAATCAAAACATGAAGAAATCATCAAATTGGAGCTTCATAACTCGAATTCAAGCTTCCTTAATCGTCAAGAACAAGGTATGATCTCATGTTCTTCATTTTCCATAACCTAGAAATTGGGGTTTTTGGGGTTTTTGCTAATTAGTAAGTTTAATTCGAAATTGAGGGCTGGTTTTGTGAAATTGTTGTTAGTTAAGATTGTTATTGTTGATTACTAACGAGATTCTAGCTTAAGATTATAAAGTTATGGTGATTCTTAGGGTTTATGATGATTTTGATGGGTTATTGATTATAATCCAAAAATTTAAGGTTGTAGTAATTATATTAGTGTTAGTTGATGATTAAATGATGATTATAATATAAACCCTAACTTAGAAATGATGAAGTTGATATATGATCATTAATAAAGTTTGTGAGTTTGGTTGATTATGAAGAATCCATGTTTTAAGTTGATGTTATTAGTATATAATTGATAAGTATTGTTAATGATTATATTATAAGGGATTAATGATGATGATTAACATTATTCAAGTTAAAAGTTATAAAGTGATTAAGTGTTCTTGAGAATTTTGATGATTATGATGATTATCATAGGTTATATGATATATTTGATATGGTGTATAATTTAAAACACTTTATTGATAATCAAAGAGTAATGTTGCAAATTATTGACTAAGTATTCATTAAACCATGTGTTAGGGGTTTTGAATGAATTAGTGATATTTGATGGTAATGATCTTATTAAAGATTTAACCATGTTAAGGGAGATAATAAAAGTCGATTAAATGAGGTGGTGGTCATAACGATCATAAACTTGATAATTGAGTTTGAATTGTGTTGTTGATATGGTTATTTATAATATTGGAATGATGTTGTATAGATTTTGAGACAAGTAACTAACTTGTTTTATTCCATTGTATTCTCAGATGTGGAGAAGACTCAGTGACATTAGACTACTGAGTGGACGGCGGAGGTATTGGTGAGTGGAACAATGTACCTTCAGCGTAACTTAGTTGTAACAGATTGGTTACAATGGGTAAACGTGGTTTTACTGATTATAGACTGATGATTGACATGTTGCCTTGATAGATATAGATTTTGTGATATCTGGCCTTTGGGCATATGTGTTTAATTGGAGGTCAACATGGTTTGGGCTTAAGGGTACTATTGAGTTGCCAACACAGGTCCTTGTACACGGTTGGTTATAGGAATACTGTGTTGTGTGGGTAAATAGTACCTAGGTTATCGGTTTACCGCTGTATTGGCCTGCAGTTGGTGTGAGGTTGCTTGGGGGCCACCCGGGCATGAGGGCGCCTCAAGGACCGCCGATCCTCCTTGTGGATATTTGTTTGCGATGCTTTATGCGGTAAACAAATGATTGTGTGTTTACGATGTTGTTACTGTAAACTGGTTTATTATGCGATGCTTAGTTGTAAACAGATTTGCTATGCTAGGTTGCATTGTAGGTTATTGGTTCATTCACTTAGCGTTGAGCTAATCCCCCACATTACCACTCCTTGCAGGATATGATTAGATTATGGGATGAGCAAGGAGCTGCTGACTGGATGGAATATTTGACGACCCGATGTTTACTCTGATATTTGATTTTATAAAATCATTGTTGTCTTTCAAATTATGTAACACCCAAAATGATAAATTATGTTTTGAAATAGATTGACTAATATGAGTATTATATAATGTATAATTATTAATGTTTGTTGGACTTTCGCTTCCGGTTATTATAAAAAAAAATGGTTCTGTAATATGAAGGGTGTTATAAATTGGTATCAGAGCATAGGTTTGGGTGAATTGAACATTCTATGGTGTTCAAACCCAAATGTGGATTGGTGTCAAGTCAAACATTCCAGAGAGTGGGATTAGTTGTTGCATGAGAATTGGGTAGTAGGATATGTACTAACGCTTAACAAGATGTGAGATTGTGTTTTGGTTGCAAAGAAGGAGGAACATGAGTAACCGATTGGTATTCTCAATGATTCCTCTATGTTCGTTGGTGTAAAAGCATCAGTTAATTCTCTATAAGCTTGTTTAAATTAAATAAGTTTGAACTGTTTACTTGCTATGATGACTATGATTAGTAAAGTAAATTGAATTAGATTGATATGATTTCTCATTTATGAGTAAGTTGACTTTGCCTATGTGTTTAGCATAGTTGATTATGTGCTTAGTAGTAAATCTTGATAGATTGAATTGATATGACTTTCCATAAGGAAATTAATGAGGCGTTGGTATACCTCAAGTAAAATGTTTAAAGTAGTGGTGGTTTAAATTAGAAAGTGTACATTAATTGAAAGATGTGTGTTTGACCTGAAAGTCAAAGTGGTCAACGATGCTTGTAAATGTATTGACGAGTTTAAGGAAAGATTCATGTTGAGTACTTGTTTTAATTGTGTAAATATAATGGTAATATGTGAAATTGGTGATTTAAGGTTATGTTATGACACCAATAGTGAAAGTGGGTTAGTTTGACTTATAATAGTCAAAGTAATGTGAAATGAGTGTTAAAATAGTAATCATATGGGTTGAGACCCAAATGGGTTGTTAAAGTGTCCAAATGGGTCACTTATTGGTTAAAAGGTTAAATGCTAAGTAGAATGAGTGTCAAAGTTACTTTAAGACTTACATTTGGTGAAAATGTGTGTTGAAAGTGTTTTGGGTAGTCAATGTGGTTGTTTTGATAAAAGTGTCCAATTGGACCCTTAAATGGGTCAACGAGTCAAAACATGATAGAATGGGTATATGAGGGTGATGAATATTCCCACACGTCACAAATATATGTAAAAACATGTTGGGAAAGGGTGGAAGTCAGAAACCAAGTCATTTGAAATCTAAGGTGTCAACCAAAATGGTCTAAAATGGTCAAAAATGAGTTACACGTCTGTTTTCTCGTAAAACGTGTAAATTGAAAAAGTGGAAAAATGGAAAGTTGTATTTTGATTATATGAAGGTGCCTGCAAAATTTCAGACCCTAACTATTTACTGTTTGTGAGATATGCGCGTTTGAATTTCAGAAATTTGCATTAAGGTTTGCTGGTGCAGGGCCTGCTGTACAGGCATGGGACCCGGCGGTTCCAAAGGTAACCCGGCGGGTAGAGTAGTAACCCGGCTGGTAGTACTTAAACCCGGCTGCTCCTCCAGCCCAAATAAGGCAAAATGTTTCTGTTTGGCCAAAACTTAATTCACCCGGCTGCTGGGTATTAGGACCCGGCTGCTGGGTATTAGGACCCGGCGGCTCCCCTGTAGAAGCCGGCGGCTTGAGGCTTCTCAGGTGGTAAAATAAAATTTTTAAGTTTTTCGACGTTCGACGTAACGTTTGACGTAGAAATTTCCGTTAGAAAATTTCGGTGTCAGAATAAGATGAAATTTATATGTCCACTCAAAACGGCCCAACGGTCAAAGCTCCTTAAGCTCTGTCAGTTTTTGGCACTTCGGGGTCGTTTGGGGCCCGAAAATGGCATTTTATTGTTTTTCGGACCTTATTTCAGATTTTTGACTTACGATTTGTATTGGGCTTTTGTTTCTTTGAGCCCAGAGATTATTCCTGTGTATATGTGCAATGTTAAAAACCTGTTTTAAGTGGTCCACATATGCAGCTTTGACTTAATCATTTCCTTCATCGAGTTTGTTATCATTGAGTTGGTCAGCGACCAGTGACTCAACAGTAATAAAAACTGAACAAAAATAAATAAAAATTGGCATATATTTACTCAAATAACTAAATGAAGCCCCAACTAGTAATGTAATTTATATCAATAATTTATATATATACAATTTCACAACATTTAGTACCAAATTGGTTGTCATTTATCAATATCCAAATCCGAATTCTTGCTTCATGAACTGGAATGCACAATGATTTATGCAATTGATAATAACAAGGTTTTACATGGCCACACTTCGCAATGGTTTAAAATACTGTGTACATCGATTTTAATGTATGACAATTTATTTTAAAACAATTGGTCTTTAACCTAACTATATCAATGTTGTTTTGCAAATATTGGGTTGTGAGTTCACGTTTCGCTTGAGATATATTCGTGGTGATTATGTGTTTTGTTCTTAAAAAAAGAATTTTATAACTACAAAAATTGTAACATATTATATGCCACGTTAAAATTGTGTATTATATAAAGTATGTCCAATAACTATTAGGTTGTGTGATAGCTATAACAAAATTCTAAACATAAAGTCCACTTATTTTTGGAATTGAAACAAACATTTCAAATGACCTTTAACCTAATGTTATGAAAGTGGTCTTACAACCATTAGCATGTGAGTTCAACTTTCGCTTGGGAGACAAATATATACATTATTGATAAACATTTATCGTTATAATAAAAAGAGTAGTTTTAAAATTTACAACACATTATCTCTTAATATCAATTGCTATATTCATTTAACATCATGTCATATGTTATATACAGTATGTTCAATAATTACTTGTGTGATAGTCATAACAAAATTTAAAAAAAAATTAAAAACTAAAGCCTACATAATTTTTTAGAAATCAAAAAAGAAAAAATGTAGGAATAGAATGCAAGAGTCAAGAATTGAACTTGCATCATATCTACAAAACTTGTTTTAATTGCATATTGACTACCACTTACTCTAGTTACTCAATTTGAAATTTTTTAGAATCTATATAATTTATCTATAAATATAAACCACAAAAGATAAAACACTTACGTACTATTCATAAGTGGTTGCTAATTGATATTATAGGATAATATTTCACCTATGTCATTTATATCAAAGCCCATATTTATTATCCTACTTCCTACACTAGTCATGACAAAAATAAAACCCGAAACTGAAACCGGTCCCAACCGATTTTTGTGAATAACCGATTCGGTTATTCCAAAACCGGCGGTTACTGACCGGTTTAGATATCCCCTTTAAAAATCAGGTTCTAACCCATTTTTTTCAAACCGGTTTCAAAAACCTGTTATTATAACCGGTTAGTAACCGGATTTTTTTTTACCATTAAAAAAACAAAAAACGGGTTCTAGACATTTTAGAGCCGTTTGTGACCGTTTTTTGGGCCTTTTTTTTTTTGGGTACCATTTTGCCATCCCAAACATAGTATAAATACATAGGTTGAGTTTGGTTTAGTCTCAACACTTACAAACTCTCAAAACACTCTCAAAACGCAAAAAACGTATACAAAATTCTCAATTCTCAAATAGCAACTCAATGTTCTTCAACTTTCGAAAATGTTGGTTCTTCCAATGCACTAACGATTGTTGAATATTTAGAAACTAAACGAAACCAAGAGGTGTGATGTAATTACAACGAAGTTAGGTTGTCGGATGGGTCGATTAAGGCTCATTGTAAACGTTGCGGAAAGTTTTTGAAACACGAATCCAACACAACGTTGAGGCATCATAAAGATAAGTTTTGCGCTGCACTCTAATCTAATCCGGAAGCGGGTCAAGCTTCTATTAACCGAGATGGTAGTATTTTTACATATGAAGCGGAGCGGTGTCTAGAACAATTTGCAAGCTATGTGATTCAAGAAGGTTTACCGTTCAACCACTTCGACAACACTCGGCTTACTAGGGTGATTCAAAATACTCTTGAACTATGATATAATCAAGTAAGTCGTACTACTATAAGACGTGATTGTATAAAATTATGGAAAAAAGTTAAAATAGACTTGGTAAATGGTTTTGCAAATTTAAATGCAAGTATAAACTTAACAACCGATGTTTGGTCGGCACTTCATGGTTTACCCGGTTCGTACATTTGTGTCACCGCGCATTGGGTTGATCCCTCCTCATGGCAAATGATGAAGCGTACGATTGCTTTTGAAAATTTTGAGGAGCCGCACACGGGTCAAAATTTATTTTATAAGTTACGAGATGTAATAAACTTCTTTAAATTAGAAAATAATGTTTTTGCAATCTCATTTGATAACGCGAGTAATAATACAAAAGCCGTTCAAAAAGTAATACTAAAATACAAACCACCTTTGAATGACATTTTTTATCATAGTCGATGTGTTGCACACATCATAAACTTGGTTATGCTAGACGGACTAGCGGTTCAACAAATAAGTTTTATAAAAGACGCTTTAAAAAATATGTTAAGGGTAAAGCTAGGAACAATATACGAAATTGTGTAAGGATACGGATTCCATTTTTTAACCCTAATTGGGATTGTCCTACAAGATGGAAGTCGACTTATAAAATGTTTTTATGTAGTTTACGCCAACGCCAAACTTTACAAAGTTTTCATGATCATCTTGTTAATAAGGGTAAAGCTATACCATTTCCAAACCAAAATTCGATGTTATTTTAAAATAACCGAATTGCTCAAAGTTTTAAAAAATGCAACAACTTTATTATCGGGTATTTATTATCCCACAATTCATTTGGTACTTAATCAAATTTATTTAATGTGTGAAAAATTAACCGAATACGAATTTATGGGTGATATATATCCAATAATATATGGTAAGTCCCATGAAAGCAAAACTAAGAAAATATTTCCAAGAAATGCCACCGGTAATTAGTTGTGCCGCTGCATTGAACCCATGTTTGAACATTAGTGGGGTGAAACTGTTTCTCGGTTCCATTTGTAATGATTTGGATTTGAATGACGCGGACCCATTTTTTGCGCACAATACAAAAACTAATTTTAAAAAATGTTTTTTAGATTTATTTAGTGTTTATTTTCAAAAATATGGTTCAATAAATGTTTCTTCAACTTCGGCTTCGACATTGTTACTACATCTACTTCCCGGGATCCGATGGTTAACTTATATAATAGTTTAAGACAAAAAAACACTAAACGGGCTAAGTGTGATGGTGATCAACCATCGACTAGCGAATTTGAGAGATATACCGGAATCGATTTTTTAGCCACTATGGGACCCGATGAATTCGCACAATTTGCTATTTTGGCTTGGTGGAAAGGCCAAGAATCTCAATTTCCCGTTCTAACCGCCATGGCCCGAGATTTACTAACCGTCCAAGCTTCTACGATAGCTTCGGAATCTGCTTTTTCTATTAGTGGCAGTGTATTATCTATACGAAGAACAAGACTCACACCGACATCATATCATTAGAGATGTGCATTTGCTTGAAGGATCACTTAGACGCCGTAGAACGTATACAACATATTTCAAGTCTTGAAGGTGAACTAGAATACGAACAAGATAATACATGATGAAGAGGTGGAAGCGATATGACATTCTCACTTTCCGATGAAGAAATCTCTCTCGATGAAGCTTATCGCGCTAGCTCCGAAGAAGATCTCACAATCGACGAATAGCGAATTATACGAATTAACTTTCATGTTCATATATTAATAAAAGTTGAAGTATTATGAGTTTATTAAGTTTATGTTTCCATTCCAAATGTTCCCTTAATGTATGATGAATTTATTTAATAAAATTTGAAGTTTACATTTTTATAACGTTCGTATATTAATAAAAGTTGGAGTATGACGGTTTGGTTGCATTTCGTTGTGTCCAAAGAGTGTTGTTGAATTGGTTAGTGAATTGAATTGGATGTAAGTGGCCTAAAGTTAGTGAATTGAATTGGTTGTAAGCTTGGTTCCTAAAAGTGTCAAAATGGTCACTTTTCGGATTTAAGTCCAAACCCGTCATTTGTGTGAATTTTAGAAAAGTGTCAATTGCGAAACCTCCATTATATCATACGTAATATGTCCGCAAAATTTTATGTCTTGATTGTAAACGAGTCAAAAGTTATGCACGTTCGAATTTTGATTAAAAACCTAAGTTTGTTGAGTTTCAGTTTCTAAGTATGCTTACACGATCCAAGAAAGGTCCAGGATCGCTTAACTACAAAAAAAACCTACTGTGACGTTTTGAAGCATAGTTACGCGATCCCACAAAGGTTCCAAGATCTCGTAACATAAAAAAAACCTAATGTGACGTTTTCAAGCATAGTTACGCGATCCCACAAAGGTTCCAGGATCACGTAACATCAATGGTTGTGCGTTTCAGAAAAAACCGGTTAATAACCGATTTTTATACCCGAACCGGTTTGTAACCGGTTTGTATAGGGTTCGGTTCTCATGTTAGGTAACCGGTTTGGTTACTAACCGTTATTGACCGTTAACCAATAACCGGTTAGGGTATTATACTCGAACCAGTTTTTCAAAATACCCGGTTTTGTGCATGCCTATCCTACACTATAAGGGTTGTATACCTTCGGTTCATAATTCTTATTTTGAAGAGTTTGAGGTAGCAATCAATTGAGATACCACATTAACAACTTGCTATGATCAAAACATGTAAGAGTAAGGCTTTAATGACTATTAAGTAACATGAAAAATAGTCAATTATTAATTCCTTGATAATTAGTGCATCTATTTATCTTCTTATGATCGCTTATGACTTTCGATTATTCATATTTATATAGAACTTAATTGATTTTTAATGCAAATATATATAATAAAGAATGATGGTATGACATAACATCATAAATTGAAAGAGATGAGGTTGTCATATTAAATTTTATATGATTTGTAACTTTGTAAGTACGGAGAGTAGTCACTTAAAATAGGGGAATATAACTTTGTAAGTATGGGGAGTAGCCACTTAAAATAGGGGAATACTCGATGACTAATTTTAATTAATGTATATAATGGTTATTGTATGTGTATATATTGGTGGTTTAGATATCAGTCTTCGAAGCTACTTTACTAATCGTGATTATTGTTTTGTTAACTTCTTTTTAATAAGAAATAATATTTCGTATTAATAAAATTGTTTTGAACTTACCAAAGGGCTTATGATCTAGGGGTATGTGAGTAACTTATCAACCTAGTGATTGAAGGTTCAAACCTCGCAGGATAAATAGGGTAGGATTGCATTAAAAAAAATGTTTTGCCCTTGTTGGACCCTCTTCTCGGTGTGACGCGATATACGAGAAATAGATGCTCAGCCTGAAATGTCCAATAACGGCGCTGAAGTGTTCGCTTCCTTGGGAGTAGTGACCCCAAGCAAGCTCGCAAATCGAATGATGCGGCTCCATACTTCACCAAGCCCAGCAGTTCAGCCATAGAGGAACCCAGGGCCCAACTCCCCAAGCCCATAAGCTCAGCCACCTATCGTCCTATCATCCCTTAATTTTCATACAATACATTTAACACAAAAAAAGGTGTGTTGCTTGTTCCAAAAACAAAATGGTGCAAGTGTTGCAGAAACTCAAAACAGTCAGTTATAACTTATAATATGCAACTTTGAAATAAATACACAACGAAAACACTTCGCAATAGCACGCGAATAGTCGTACAAATATAGTAGCAGTGGTTTCGAAGTAAGGGTAAATGTTGTACGTGAACTAACACCCTACCATTCGCTTCGTTCTCATGTATATATCTAACTTACCTATATAATACCGAAGTTTAATTTTTGTGTCTTTGTGTTAAATTTTTTCTTGATATCAACCACATCATAAAATATCCTGATACAAAGTGTCAATTAAAAAATATCGCCGGAGCTGGATAAGAAAAACGAAAGTAAACCGGCTGAAAATTTGAAATTACATGTTATACCTGTTTAAATATGTTAAATGTGTGTATTTGAAAGTTAATCACATATAATAGAGGCGATTAAATTTGAATACATACTATAGCTAGATATTGATCCATAATTTGATACATTTCAGCTTACTGATCGGCCATTTAGTTTTTGCTGCTAAATGCATATTGTTGCTAATTTCCAAAAAACAGCAACTACAAGAATATTACTGTTAAAAGCTGCATTTATTGTTTCGTCGCCAAGTCATTAAGATTGTAAACATATCAATTTCATCGCGGTTTTGCTAAATTTTGCAAATATATACTCCTGGATTATACAGAACTGAGCAACTACTTTTAACTTCGTTGGTAATTAGAAACAACTTTCAGGGTTTATACATATATGTTTTGGTAGAAGTTACGAATTAATGATGTTTCAATAATGAATCCAAATGAATATAATATGTATCATTTACTTTTGGATTTTATAAGCATTTTAAGCTTATAAATGATTAGCAATCTTTTTTGAAAAGATAGACTAATGTGACCATTTGATCCGAAACCGACCAGAAAACTCAAAAATCACCAGAAAACATGCTGACTAGATTAAAAATGGGTTACCCGGGTTGGATCCGGGTTAGCGATGTTTGGGTTTGGTTGAAATATTCAACCCAAGATTTCTGACTCGTCAAACTGACCCAACATGAATTGTCGGCCTTTTTCTTCCAGCTACTATGATTTAAATTCACACTTTATTTTATTCGATACATGGTTATATATGTTACAGAGGCATGGAACTAAATTGTACCAAAATACACTGAAAATTCGTACCGTATAAATGATCGATGCATTTCACATACAATTCTGACCTACAATATTCATGATATAGGGATCAAAACTACTTGAAGTACCAATAAACACCTTTATTTTCAGAATTTTCATCTGGTTCGACATAGATGCACTCTATCGTGTCTCTCCACATTGCCTTTAGCATTGGGGTATCATCGAATTTATAGTAATCACCTAATATAGGCTTCACAGCCTCTCGAGCCTCAATCGCATGATAATGTGGAATCGTTGGGAACAAATGATGAATCACATGATTTTCAGGTGAATTATGGAACACCCAATTCAACAATTTACCATAATCCCTATCGATTGTCGATAAAGCACCTCTTAGCCAGTCCCATCCAGTCGAATCATAGTGAGCGATTGACGGGTGACTATGGTTTAAATAAGTCAATACGATAAAGAAACAGCTCATCACAAATAACGGAATCCCGTATAAACAAAGGCATGATTTTAAACCTTGTGTGATCACAAGGCGGTAGAGAGTGTAGAGAACCACGATAATTCCAATATCAGATACTACAACCTGACCACGTTCGCTGTCGTTAAAGATACCGCTTTGTGGTAAGTAGTGATTTGCGAACCGTTCGTAATCGCGACCATAAGCGTTGAAGATGAAGTACAAAGGATAACCAAGTGTAAGTCGTACGGTAAGAGTGAACACGTTTCCTGGCCCGTTGTTTAAGAATTCAGAGAAAAGTGTGTCCTTCTTGCGTTTCGGGATGTAAACCTCGTCATACTCGATTGAATTTGTGTGGGCATGGTGGCTACGATGACTGTACTTGAATGAAAAGTACGGGGTCAAAGTAACCGAATGGGTGAAGAAACCAATTGCGTCATCAATCCATTGGTAGTCGCTTAAAGAGTTGTGTCCACTTTCGTGGCCGAGGATCCAAAGGCCCATAAGAATACTACCTTGAGCTAACCAGTACAATGGCCATGCGATATACGAGAGGGGTTTAGGGAGTAATTGAATGTAATTTGATGCGAGATAATAGAGGGTGTAGATTATGATGAGATCACGAAAGAAGGAGCCTAAAGAGCGAATAAGAGAGCGTTTGAAACAGTGTGGTGGTATGGCTTTCCTTAGATCACCTATGCCGAATGGAGGTTTAGCGACGGGAACACGTTTGAGTAGGTCGTGTTCATTCTTCGAAACGTTCATTTGGCCTCCCGCACCCATGGTTTCGAACCCGAAAACCTGAAAAGATGGTAATGAGTTAAGTATACGTTACTTGAAATTTATAACTCTACATAGATAAATTGGATGTAAATTCGAAAAATGGTACGTACCTGGTGGTTAATTAAGTGTTGAATTATGCAGAAGATAGGGTATTGATTTATAGTTGTAGATTAGGACATTGTGTGCATGATTAATGCTTTTACTTTTTTTTTTTTTTTTACTATATACAAATAACATATCTAGAGCCCAGTTTGTTTTATAAGCCATAAAATAATTAAATAAAGTGAAACGGTGAATATATTACTTTTTAAATTGCCGGCGTTCTTGACTATATTCAAATTATTTTACAAGAATATAACAGAGTAAAAAATACTTTTTTTTTTTTTTTGGAAATATTAAAATTATATTCGACTATATTGAGATTTATTATCATTTACTTTTACGTGTATAAAGAAGATACCAGTTTAAAATTTTAGATACCTTATAAGTTGATCATATATATGCTTCTTCTATAGTAGCATACGGTTTATCTTGGAATTAAATATTAAAAATGTTCGTTGCTAACGACGTTAATAGCCTAAGAAAGGAACGATTATACAATAATCGTGACTGAAATATTAATTATGCAATGCAAAGTGTATACCGTATATCGTATTCAAAGACCGACAACGAATAGTTTTCACTTTTCAATGCTAGTTTGGTCCAACATCGATCAGCGGGCTCACTGGTCAAGGTTTTGGATTTATCTTCCAACTACCTCATTTTGGTATCTTTATCAGAGTCCCATGTTTTTTCTTAGTGTCATATAGCAGATTAAAATTGTTGTGGGACATCATTTTCCATTGGTGGAAATTGCCGATTCCACATGTTACCTAGTACCAACGTTGTGGATATATTCAACATATCAAAATATGCCATAATCGGACTACTGTTTAATTGGATGATTTGGACATATAGAAACGAAGTCACATTTGACTCAACGAAGCCGAGATGTAATACTTTGAAACGATGATAACTTTTTTCTTTTCTTTGGATCTCGACAAGGTATTGTACTGCTAATGTTCATTAGATTGATTGGGCTTCTAATCCAAATTCATCAAGCTTCAAATATTTTGTAATGTTGCTCTTAGCTTCTTACTAATTTTTAATATAAATTTCGTCGTTAAAAAAAAAAGTTATCTTTATGCTACATCGGTATCGGATTAACATACATATATTTGTATAGGTAGCTTTTGCCATATCCATTTATTGTCTTAATCATTTGATCCCAAAATAATTGTCCACATCACTATTTATATCTGCTCTAAAATAATTGTTCACTTACAAAAAAAGCTACTAAAAATCATTAAACTTCTTATTTTACCCTTATTTGCTACTTTAAATTATTTACTCCCTCCATCCCATCCCAAGTGCCTTCCTTTCTAGTTATACTTGTCCCAATACAAATGTTCATTTCATATATTTACCAATCAAAATAGGTTAGTAGGCAGATATAATTGGTGAAAATTGTAGTTAGTGAAGAATCCTAAATTTTTTTGTCCAGTCAAACATGACACTTTGACTAAGACGGAAGAAGTATTATTTGTTAGATAAATTTAGTTAAACTTCCTTGTATATTAGGTCAAAATTGACTTTTATCTAATACGGAGTATATCTTAATTATCTCAAAAATTGCTTATGATTTTTGTGAAACTGGTGTGTTTCTCCTTTTTGTAAAAGAGCACGTTCTATATAGCACCGACATTGTACTTGTACGATATACTCCGTAGCTTATACAAACACTGCACGTGTAAAACATGATTTAATCCATGTTACAACTTTTTTTTTTGAATGGCGGAATTTATAAATAAAGAACTCAAAACCCTAGCAAGGAACTAGGGAATGGATTAAAAGTTACATCATGAGATCCCAAACGAGGTTGGGTTTACAAAACCAATCAAACCAACTAAAACTATTTTTCTTACACCGATTCACTATCCAAGAAAATGATAGAAGCGTCACTTCATCAAACAAAACCAATCGATTTGGCTTCTTAGAATTGAAGGTGAAAGAATTGCGAAACCTCCATATAACCCACATGACGATTTGGATTACGGCATCAAGACCTTTTAGAGCATTTCCTTTCAAGAGCGAATTTTGACCAATACACCGAATTTCGTTGATATTAGTTGGTAACTCGATTTTTAGACTCCACCATTTGAAAATAGAAGACCATAGGCATTTAGCTAGGGTACATTTCGCAAACTGTTAGACTGTTAGACAACATAATCCATGTTACAACTGTTAGACAACATACGACCTATCATATATATATATATATATATATATATATATATATATATATATATATATATCACGATCATCAATTCGATCATAGTGTTTAAAATTTCTTGCTAGTTTATAATGTAGTCAATTTGCTGTTAAAAGAAAGAAAAAGAATATGAATATTTTTGCTTAGAAAAGTAAAAAGATGAATTTTTTTTTTTTGAGGGGGGTAAACCATGGCGTGTTCTATTTTTTTTTTTTTGAATATTTTTGCTTAAAATATATATATATATATATATATATATATATATATATATATATATATATATATATATATATATATATATATATATATATATATATATATATAATAAAATTATTCCCTTCTTATTGTTCATATTTTAGGTAAATAGACAAGGTCTTTTCTGAATCATGCTTTGTACTACATATGTAGTTTGTAAAAAAAAAAAAAAAGTGAGACCAATAAGTAAATCATATATAAGTTCGTATCTTTTCGTTATTCTAGCACAATTTTGAACTAGGGTTAATTATTTGGTTATGTATCTAACTTTGCCCTTTTTACTATTGTACGTAACAAACTTTCAAAACATCTATTGTATGTAATAAACTTGTAAAAAATGCTATTGTATGTAACAAACTTTCAAAACGTCTATTGTATGCAATAAACTTGTAAAAAATCGCTATCGTATGGTGCGGTAGTCAATGATCTGCTAGAGTTTGCTCGTGCCGCCACAAACCAATGTTAAAGAGCCATTTTCAGTTTGGCATGTACACATGGTAATCCGCAACATACAATAGAGATTTTTTACAAGTTCATTGCATACATTAGATGTTTTTAAAGGTTGTGACATACAATAGGGATTTTTACAAGTTTATTGCATACAATATATGTTTTGAAAGTTTGTTACATACAATAGTTGTAACATCCTCTCCAATAGCCTGGTATTTTCTATTTATAATTGCGTATTTAATTGTTTTAAATAAATTTGTGATATAATTATTTAACTATGAAAGTTGGTGAAATAGGTCTCAGGACGTATTGTGGATAATGAAATGTTGCTTGTTTTAATATATTAAAGTTGACGGTACAATAAAATGAATTTCTCGCATCTAGCAATTAGGTGCCAGACAATAGATTTAGAGCGGGTATTAAATACCCAAAGTTGTAGGTCGGTTTTAATAGGGACCGACCTAACCTTTTTATCACTTTACCATTTCATTTCATTTCCTTTTCTCTTTCAAACAAAACACTTAAACCCTAACTATGATCCTCTAAAATTACCCACAATCATAAACAAGATTTAAAGCTTCAAGTTGTGATTCAAGTTTGTTGTTTTCATCTTTTCTAGACTTCATCTTCTTCGATTAGTAAGGTAAGAAAACTTATAGTTTATAAGTTCATATATTAGGTTTGATGAATAATTGATGGATTGATTTGATTTTTTGAGTTTATGTGATGTTTATTTGGGATATATGATGTTATGTGATGATTCTTAACTAGTTAGATGCATTAGAATCGAGTTTGATGAGCTTGATTTATGAAAATGGAATTTGTGTTCGTTCAGGTCTGTTCTTGAGCTGAAGAACAGATGAACGCGATCCCGGCTATGGTTCCGGATCGCGTTCCCTTGTTGTAAACGACCTATTCGAGTTTTTGGCCTTAGAAACGCGATCCAGGCCAAGTATCCGGATCGCGTTTGCTAGTGTTATTCGGTCACAGAATTTTTGCTAAAGGACGAACGCGATCCAGCCTGAATAGTCAGGATCGCGTTTGCATGTTAAATTTTGATGGATTTTTATAAAATTTCATATATGCATAGGTGTTTAGAGGTTGTGTTAATAGTGACATTTATTGGATGCTATTGTGGCATTTTATAATAATGATCATTTTGATATTTACGAATTATGAGGCAAAGTACTAACTTATGTTGAATTATTGATTCTCAGATCCTCCGAAAGATAAGTAATCTCTGGAATCAGAGATTTTGAAGACAAAGGTATCGGTGAGTGGATTCAGAGCTCACCATTTAATCTAGTTGTGATCATTTGATTGCAACGAATAAACGTGAATATGTTTTGTTGATTAGTTGATATACCTTGTTGACTATGAACCTATGTGCTATGTGTTTGGCCTTCGGGCATCAGTTGTTAACGAGGTCAACAGGTTGTTAAATGGTTGGTTGAACTAGGCAGGGGTTGAATGAATGATACAGAGTCGTACTTCATTTGTTGTGTGTTTGATTCTGTAATTGAGTTCAACTACCACTAGTTATCGGTCTCGTCCGTATGGCCATACGGATATGGTTGGGTAAGTGTTCTTGGGAAGCCACCCGGGCATTACGGTTATCCCCAGAGCCACCGATCCTCGTTAAGTTGTTATTGATTTGTTGAATATCGTATTGCGGTTGTTTGAAGCAATTATATGATTATGCTAAGTTAGATGTTGTGTTATGAACTCACTCACTTAGCTTTGTGCTAATCCCTCGTATTTACTTTCTGCAGATTATACTTTGAATAGGTGAGTAGCAGAAAGTAGATGCTCTAGGAGCTGGAAAATGTTTTGACAACTTGCTACTCTGATTATGTTTTGTAACAATTAATGCTAAGTTTTATATAATACCCCGTATTATGTGTTTGTTAACCAGGTTCAACTTGACATGACTTAACTTATGATCGGTTTATGATTTTGTTCTAACGTATAGTAATTAAATATGTTTTTAAATCTCTTCGCTTCCGTGTTTTCAATATAATAATATTATGGAGAATGAGGGGTGTTATAAGTTGGTATCAGAGCATAGTTTTGGGGTAATTGAGCATTGTAGAATGTTCAATCCCAAAACTGTAGTGTGGTATGTCAAACATTCCTGGGTAAGGGATTTAGCATTGGTTGTGAAATTGTTAGTAGATAGGTACTAACGATTAACAAGTTTCAAGTGTTGTGTTGATTTCAGAAATGGCAGATGACGAACAACCGATCCCCAACCCCAATAATGCCTCTCGGTATGTTGTTCCTCCTGTTGTGACAAATGTTCGGGAAGGTACATCTCATCAAGGCGGTGAAGAAACCAATAGGGATGAGTATATACATGAGATAGAAGATGAATTGATATTTCTGAGAGAGTTTAAAAGGAAAGCAGAGGAAGCTGCAGCTAGGCAACTTTTGCAACAACAATCTTCGGTGTTTGGTGCTAGTCCATCTTCTCAGACTAATAAGATGTGTACTTTTAAAACTTTTATGTCTTGCAAACCACCGGAATTCCATGGAAGTACCAATCCAACTGTGGCTTTAAATTGGTTAAGAGATATGGAACGCAAGTTTGATGTGATTAGCTGTGAGGAAGAATCCAAGGTCAAGTTTGCTGTGCAGTGCTTGAAGGACGATGCCATGGTTTGGTGGGATTCAATTACTGGGCATTTTACTCCACAACAAAAGGAATCTTTACGATGGAATGAATTTCATCAAGTAGTGCGTAATCAATATTGTTCTGATTTCCATATGGCACAAATTAGGAGGGATTTTGTGAACCTTCAATTAACGGATAATATGACCATGGAGGAGTTGATAGCACAATTTACAGAAAAACTTCGATTTGTACAACAATGGGTTCCGGAGGAGAAGACGAAGATAGAGCAGTTTGTGGATACTTTACCCCATAACTATCGTACTACCGTGAGACTAGCCACTAGTTTATCTCAGGCTTTTAATCTTGCTCGATCCGTGGATAGTGACATTAGAGGGTCTCGTGAAACACGATCTAGAGATAATTCTTCAAAGTCTAGAGCGGACTCCTTTAGTAAAGGGAAATCAAATTGGCAAGGGAATCGTCAGACAAAGAAGTATGTTAGTAAGAGTAGTTCGTCGGAAAGTTCGAACTGGTGTAGTACATGCAAATCTAGACATTCAGGGCCGTGTACTCCGCAAACAAATAAGTGTCTGAAATGTGGTGATCTTGGTCATGAGATAAGAAATTGTCGTTATCCGAACTTTGTGTGTTGGACTTGTAAGAAGGAGGGACATCGAGTGGGGCAATGTCCAGAGGCGGGGAAATCGGGGCTTGGTTCGGTCTGGAGTTCGGCATCTTCCGGTCAGAAAAGGAAGAATCCTCCACCAGCAACCAGTCGGGCTTTTCAAATGACAGTCAATGAGGCTGTGCATACAGAAGATGTTATAACTGGTACATTCTTTATAAACTCTGTACCGGCTCGTGTTTTATTTGACTCTGGTGCTACTTGTACTTTTATATCTGTATGCTTCTGCGACAAGTTGAAAGTAGTGCCTACTGTGATAACCAAACCCGTAGAAGTAGAAATTGTTAGTGGTAAATTAGTTCCTGTTACCACCTCGGTGACTGGAGCTAATATTGTGATTGCTGACCGAACTTTCCCTATTTCATTCTTGTTGATGCCAATCCCTAGTTTTGACGTAATAGTTGGTATGGATTGGTTAAGTCAGAATAGGGCTAGCATTGATTGCCACCAAAAGTTGATTAGGATCCCAATCTCCGACGGGTCATACGTCGTGGCTCGAGGAGAACGGGATGGTATGTCTATTCCCCTGATTTCGATGATGAAGGCTAGGAAGTCATTATCCAAAGGTTGCGAGTCCTACTTAGCTTATGTAGTTGATGCTAAACTTGAAAGAAAGGTTATTTCCGATGTACCGGTTGTGTGTGAATACTCTGAGGTATTTCCTGATGAGTTACCTGGGTTGCCACCAGTTAGGGAAGTTGAGTACCGTATTGATCTTGTGCCGGGTTCGTCGCCTGTAGCTAAAGCTCCTTATAGGTTAGCGCCTTCGGAGATTCGCGAAATGATGAATCAGATACAGGAACTGTTAGATAAGGATTTTATTAGACCGAGTTCTTCGCCGTGGGGTGCACCAGTATTATTTGTGAAAAAGAAAGACGGGTCTATGCGCATGTGTATCGATTATAGAGAGTTGAACAAGAGAACGGTAAAGAATAAGTACCCTCTTCCTAGAATAGATGACTTATTTGATCAGTTGCAGGGTTCTTCAGTGTATTCTAAAATTGATTTGAGATCGGGTTATCATCAAGTCCGGGTTTGTGAAGAAGATATTCCGAAAACTGCTTTTCGTACTAGGTATGGGCATTATGAATTTTTGGTTATGCCTTTTGGTCTGACGAATGCTCCAGCTGTGTTTATGGATTTGATGAATCGGGTTTGTCGACCTTTCTTGGATAAATTTGTTATTGTTTTCATTGACGACATCCTCGTGTATTCGAAATCTGAAGAGGAGCATGCCATGCATTTAAGATTAGTTCTGGACACGTTGAAGCGAGAACAGTTGTATGCTAAGTTTTCTAAATGCGAATTTTGGATTCGAGAGGTTCAATTTTTGGGTCACATAATTTGTAAGGATGGTGTGAAAGTGGATCCAACTAAAGTCGAGGCTGTGATGAAATGGATCGCCCCAAAGTCTGCTTCGGAAATAAAGAGCTTTCTTGGATTAGCGGGTTATTACCGGAAGTTTATAAAAGATTTTTCTAAGATTGCGGGTCCGTTAACCAAATTAACCCGTAAGGATGAGAAATTCGTATGGACTGATCGCCAGGAGCATGCATTCCAAACGTTAAGACAAATGTTGTGTCAGGCACCGGTGTTAGCATTACCGGAGGGTTCAGATGATTTCATTGTTTATTGTGATGCTTCTTTTTCGGGCTTGGGTTGTGTTCTTATGCAAAGGGATAAAGTTATTGCCTATGCTTCTCGTCAGTTGAAACCGCATGAAAAGAATTATCCCACTCACGATTTAGAACTTGCAGCGGTTGTATTTGCCTTAAAACTTTGGAGACATTACTTGTACGGAACTCGATGTGTTGTTTGTACTGACCATAAAAGTCTGCAGTATGTGTTTTCCCAAAAAGAGTTGAACATGCGCCAGAGACGATGGCTTGAATTAATCAAAGACTATGATTGTGAAATTAGATATCACCCAGGCAAAGCTAATGTGGTTGCGGATGCTTTAAGCCGAAAGGGTGCTTCGGATCGAATCTTCTATCTCAAGGTAAATGTTTCCTCTGACTTGATTGATCGAATCAAAATTGTACAATTAGAAGCTTTGTTGGATCACAACTTAAAGTCCGAAATTATGTTGAAAAGAAAAGATGAATTAGTGGACGATTCTAGAGGATTGAAAACTTTTAAGTCTCGGGTGTGGATTCCATTAATTGGCGGAATTCGGGATACGATTTTAAATGAAGCTCATAAGTCTAAGTTAACTGTTCATCCCGGTAGTACTCGAATGTATAACGACTTAAAACCTTTGTATTGGTGGCCCACGATGAAAACTGACATTGCACGGTTTGTTGGTAATTGTCATATCTGCGCGCAAGTTAAAGTTGAACATCAAAAGCCGTACGGATCACTGAAACAGTTGGAAATTCCCGAGTGGAAATGGGAACATATAACCATGGATTTTGTAACTAAACTGCCGCGTACCATTCGAGGTAATGATATGGTTTGGGTTATTGTTGATCGGTTGACAAAAAGTGCGCATTTTCTTGCTGCGAGTGAGACCACCTCTTTGACTAAGCTCGCCCAGTTGTATCTTAATGAAATTGTATCAAGACATGGTATTCCAGTGTCAATTGTGTCAGACCGAGATTCCCTTTTTGTTTCGCATTTTTGGCAGAGTCTTCAACAAGAATTGGGTACCCGTGTAAATCTAAGTACAGCGTATCATCCTCAAACAGACGGTCAATCAGAACGAACGATTCAAACATTGGAGGACATGCTTCGTGCTTGTGTGTTGGAATATGGAGGTTCATGGGATTCACATCTTCCGTTGGTCGAATTTGCTTATAACAATTCGTATCACTCGAGTATCGGTATGCCTCCGTATGAAATGTTGTATGGCCGTCGTTGTAGAACACCGACATGTTGGTTGGAAGCCGGTGAGAAACAGTTTGCTGGACCCGACATTGTGCAAATGACCGCGGATAAGGTAGCAATTGCACGTGAGAAGTTGAAAGCCGCACGCGATAGACAGAAAAAGTATGCGGATCCGAAAAGGCGACCGGTTGTATTTTCTGAAGGTGAACTAGTCTACCTTAAAGTTTCCCCGTGAAAAGGTGTAATTCGTTTTGGAAAACGGGGAAAGTTGGCACCTAGATACATTGGTCCGTTTAAGATTCGACATGTGGTTAACGACCAGTCAGTGACGTTGGATCTTCCTCCGGAGCTTTCGGGTATTCATAGTACGTTTAATGTGTGTTATTTGAGGAGGTGTAACATTGAGGACCAGTCACAAATACTTCCTTTGAAGGATTTAAAAGTTGATAGAACTCAGAAGTTAGTTGAAGAACCGATAGAAATCCTAGATAGGAAGGTTACCAAACTTAGGAAGAAACAAATTCCTATGGTGCTTGTAAAGTGGAAACATAGTTTAGGTTCCAACCTGACTTGGGAGACTGAGGAGTCGATGAAATCCAGATACCCTGGATTGGTTGATAGAGCTGAGATTTCGGGGACGAAATCTCCTTAAGGAGGGGAGATTTGTAACATCCTCTCCAATAGCCTGGTATTTTCTATTTATAATTGCGTATTTAATTGTTTTAAATAAATTTGTGATATAATTATTTAACTATGAAAGTTGGTGAAATAGGTCTCAGGACGTATTGTGGATAATGAAATGTTGCTTGTTTTAATATATTAAAGTTGACGGTACAATAAAATGAATTTCTCGCATCTAGCAATTAGGTGCCAGACAATAGATTTAGAGCGGGTATTAAATACCCAAAGTTGTAGGTCGGTTTTAATAGGGACCGACCTAACCTTTTTATCACTTTACCATTTCATTTCATTTCCTTTTCTCTTTCAAACAAAACACTTAAACCCTAACTATGATCCTCTAAAATTACCCACAATCATAAACAAGATTTAAAGCTTCAAGTTGTGATTCAAGTTTGTTGTTTTCATCTTTTCTAGACTTCATCTTCTTCGATTAGTAAGGTAAGAAAACTTATAGTTTATAAGTTCATATGTTAGGTTTGATGAATAATTGATGGATTGATTTGATTTTTTGAGTTTATGTGATGTTTATTTGGGATATATGATGTTATGTGATGATTCTTAACTAGTTAGATGCATTAGAATCGAGTTTGATGAGCTTGATTTATGAAAATGGAATTTGTGTTCGTTCAGGTCTGTTCTTGAGCTGAAGAACAGATGAACGCGATCCCGGCTATGGTTCCGGATCGCGTTCCCTTGTTGTAAACGACCTATTCGAGTTTTTGGCCTTAGAAACGCGATCCAGGCCAAGTATCCGGATCGCGTTTGCTAGTGTTATTCGGTCACAGAATTTTTGCTAAAGGACGAACGCGATCCAGCCTGAATAGTCAGGATCGCGTTTGCATGTTAAATTTTGATGGATTTTTATAAAATTTCATATATGCATAGGTGTTTAGAGGTTGTGTTAATAGTGACATTTATTGGATGCTATTGTGGCATTTTATAATAATGATCATTTTGATATTTACGAATTATGAGGCAAAGTACTAACTTATGTTGAATTATTGATTCTCAGATCCTCCGAAAGATAAGTAATCTCTGGAATCAGAGATTTTGAAGACAAAGGTATCGGTGAGTGGATTCAGAGCTCACCATTTAATCTAGTTGTGATCATTTGATTGCAACGAATAAACGTGAATATGTTTTGTTGATTAGTTGATATACCTTGTTGACTATGAACCTATGTGCTATGTGTTTGGCCTTCGGGCATCAGTTGTTAACGAGGTCAACAGGTTGTTAAATGGTTGGTTGAACTAGGCAGGGGTTGAATGAATGATACAGAGTCGTACTTCATTTGTTGTGTGTTTGATTCTGTAATTGAGTTCAACTACCACTAGTTATCGGTCTCGTCCGTATGGCCATACGGATATGGTTGGGTAAGTGTTCTTGGGAAGCCACCCGGGCATTACGGTTATCCCCAGAGCCACCGATCCTCGTTAAGTTGTTATTGATTTGTTGAATATCGTATTGCGGTTGTTTGAAGCAATTATATGATTATGCTAAGTTAGATGTTGTGTTATGAACTCACTCACTTAGCTTTGTGCTAATCCCTCGTATTTACTTTCTGCAGATTATACTTTGAATAGGTGAGTAGCAGAAAGTAGATGCTCTAGGAGCTGGGAAATGTTTTGACAACTTGCTACTCTGATTATGTTTTGTAACAATTAATGCTAAGTTTTATATAATACCCCGTATTATGTGTTTGTTAACCAGGTTCAACTTGACATGACTTAACTTATGATCGGTTTATGATTTTGTTCTAACGTATAGTAATTAAATATGTTTTTAAATCTCTTCGCTTCCGTGTTTTCAATATAATAATATTATGGAGAATGAGGGGTGTTATAATAGTAAAACGAGCAAAATTATATACATAACCAAACAATTAACCCTTTGACCTATACTCTAATTTAAGTGGAGTGTTTGTCATATATATATTAGTTTTACCACTTGTATACTACTACGTATTTAGTACTGATACAAATCTTATCTTAAATATACCATAGGAGGTGATATCATCAATTAAAAATTAGATTTAACTAATCAATAATATCATTCTATTTTAATTAATATTAAAATCAAAACCTGTATTTTAATTAAAATCAACATTCTCATTTGTATATATGAGTTTGAAAACTAGTATAATACTGTAATAATAAGAATTTTGCTAAATGTAACCCTTAAAGCCATGTTTAAGAATTAAATTAATGTATGAAGTGGTGGTACATTAAGTTGGTTGGTTAAAGTTAAATTAAAGGTGGGTGGTTAGGTCACTCCCATCGGTTGAATCACTTCCAAATCGGTTGGGAAGTGATTGGTTATTTGGTGCCATTGGCCATATCAGTTTCTAATCGGTTGGAATGCTAATCGGAAAACCGATTTGTAATCGGTTGAAAAATGTGGGGGACGTTTTTCCTTTTTGTTTTTGTTTAGTGTATAGAAATGGTGATATATTGGTAAATGTGGGGCTCAGAAAAATGAAGTGGTTAGTCATTGATGGCAGAGAATAATCAGTCGTGAATCAACTGGTGGAAAACTGATGTGACGCTGATGTGATAGAAGTGATTTGGAAACGTTGCGACAAAATAATGGTTGTTGAGAGAAATGGGCGGGTTAATTATTAGTCAAATATATTATTATTATTATTATTATTATTTGTTAATTGTTAATTAGTACACACATACGTCAAAAAATTGCATTGGAAAATATTATAATTTGTTGGAGTTTGAAATATGTCACTATGTGCGATCGATCGAGTTCATGATAATATATTCTAAATCATGTTAATAATAGACGCCCACATAAATTGACCTTACTAATTATAAAAAATGTAATCTAGTACGGAGTAAAACAAAAGGAAAATAGTCGGTAGAAGAAAGTAAACAAAGACAAGTAATTAATTAATAATACAGTAAAAACAAATGGAGTGTAGTTGAAGAAATAAAAATTAGCAGAAAAACAAATAAAGACGAAACAAAAGTCGTTTCAAGTAAAAACAACGTACATGATGTACTGGTTTTATTACTAGCAACGTATATACGAAAAAGTAAATTAACATTGTACGTAAAATATGTGTATCATAGCTTTAAGCTCCATATACGGTAATAGAAGTAGCTAGAGAGAATGACATAAATATTTTCTTGAATTTATTATTTTTCGATCGATAAGCACCGGCCGATTTGGGATTCACTCATAAAACTAGTATCTCAATTTTTGTAAACCTATAGCACAAGTCACAAATAAAGAATGCAATATCTCATAAAAAATTTACACTTCGTATAGTGAATTCATAGCTACACTTACACCTACTCTTAACGTGACTGCCTCTATCAATAAGTATACGTTAAGGCATATTATTATTAGTAAGTATAAAAAATAACGTTTCTTTTTTATACGCTTTCAATTCCCAAAAAAAAAAAAAACATTTTACCGTGGATCCAGTCCTTATATGCGAAAAAAGTTTGAATATATATGAACCTAGCAAATTACAAATAATAATTGGAAAAAAAAACTAATTAATTTGAACAAAATAATTTCAGATGAATTAATGTTAGATATAGTTTACATGTACGTATACGTCAAAATTCAACTCGCTCTTTCCACAACTTCCTTTAAAAAAAAAAAAAAAACTTATCTCAAATGAGTTTAAGGGAAACATGTAAGTCTTGGTAGTTAGTATTAGTATGTATTTTAAAATAAATATATAAGTAAAGTACGTGAGCACACAAACTTCGACCTCCGTTATGAATCTATAAAAAGGAAACATAGATTCATTAGTTTCAACATAACACCAATAGCCCCTTCAGCCCCACAAGATCAAAACATCTAATTAATTACAAAGGTATTTCTATTTCTATTTAGTCTTATTTTATGATCAATAGTCGTCTATACACACTTTTGTACTAGTAATTAAACTGATCGATCGATATCTTTTTTTCTATAGGTTAAATTCAACCATGGGGGCTGGTGGACGGATGAATGTTGCTAAGGAAGAAGAGAAACCACAAGCTTTCAAGCGTGTACCGGTCTCAAAACCTCCGTTCGAGCTTAGTGATCTCAAGAAAGCCATCCCACCACACTGTTTCAAGCGTTCCCTTGTACGCTCTTTTGCAGCCGTCTTTCGTGATTTTATCATTATTGGTGCCTTGTACTATCTAGCAGATACATACATTCCTATGCTCCCTAAACCCTTAGCGTACGTTGCGTGGCCGGTTTATTGGTTCTTCCAAGGTGCTTATCTCATGGGTTTGTGGGTCATTGGCCACGAATGCGGTCATCAAGGCTTTAGCGACTATACATGGCTTAACGACACAATTGGGTTCATTGTCCACTCTTTAATCCTAACTCCATATTTCGGATTCAAATACAGCCACCGTACCCACCATGCTAACACCAACTCCATTGAATACGACGAGGTTTGGATCCCCAAACGTAAGTCTGATAAATTGTACTCCGAAATTCTAAACAACCCAACGGGCGCATTTATTGTGTTTGTGTTCAAGATTGTTCTTGGCTTTCCATTGTACTTCGTATTCAATCTTTATGGTAGGAAATACGACAAGGGCATCACGAGCCACTATTACCCATACAGCCCAATCTTCAACGATAGTGAACGATTTCAGATCTTTTTAACCGATCTTGGTGTCTTTGGGACTTGTTATTTGGTCTACAAAATGGCTGCAGTCAATGGCACACAATGGATGATAAACATCTATGGAATGCCAATCCTTGTCATGAGTGGTTTCTTCATTTTACTCACATATCTCCACCACACTCACCCTTCAATCCCTCACTACGATTCAACCGAATGGGATTGGCTAAGAGGTGCTCTAGCCACGGTCGATAGGAATTTTGGAATCTTGAACCACGCTTTCCATGATGTAACACGAACACACACCTTACACCATCTTTTCCCCACGATTCCACATTACCATACTTTTGAGGCTAGGGAAGCCGTGAAACCTATATTGGGAGAATACTACAAGTACGATGATACACCAATTCTTCAGGCTGTTTGGAGGGAGACAAAGGATTGCATCTTCATCGAACCGGATGAGGGTACCGGAGAGAAAAAGGGTATTTACTGGTTTTACAAATAGAAGGGTACGTACTGATACAGTATCGTATTGATCCGTACGTTGTTAATGTTTGTTTTCGCTAAATCTATCTATATTAATAAAGGGCTATATGGATTAGCGATCGGTGGTATGGTTGTAAGTAATTTACTCATGTCAATGTTGTTCGATCTCTTGTTTTGTAAAATGTTTCTTGAATGCTAGTCAAAAGACTTCCATGAGTTGGGTTGATAAATCAATCAATATTATATATGTAAATTAATCGATCATGCATATGTAATTAGATCATCATCGAAGTTCAAGAATTGAAGTAGCTAGCTAGTCATCTTCAATGATCAAAAGTTTATCATCTTACAACTAATTTTCCCACTGAAACCAGTCGAATAATTTAGATAGGTTGGTTGTTGATATCTGAATCATCGATCGAGTACAACTGTTAAATTTAAATCATACTTTGAGAAGCGTACGTGATCAGTCAGTTATATATTAAATTAAATAGATGTTTAATAATTTCGTTGAAGAGGCAAATTTGTTTGAATATAACATGGGAGGATATAAATTCACTTATTCACGGGAAAATGGAACAAAAATGAGTAAGATTGTGTTGGGTTTCTATTCCCTAACTAGATTATTATATATACGCAACGGAATAACAAAACTTAATATAATCTAAGGCAATAAGGAAACTAAAACCCTAAGGGATCTTTAACTTTAACAACATAGTACAATAAATAAATTGGATAAAGAAAATAAGGAAAACACTAACCTTAAAGAAAACCTATTTCTCGCGTACAGACCAACGAGCAGAGTTTCATTACTTGGAGTCAAGTACCCAAAGAGTAGAATACCTCTAATGTTTCACACCCAAAAACCCAAGAAAAAGTCGAATTTTCGAAACCCTTAAAAATTCGTACTTGAAAACCCCTGTTATGGAGGTATAGGATGTCCCTATTTATAGTTGTGGAAGAAACCCCAGATTCAACTCCCAACCGGCGGTTGGACCTTCCAACCAGCAGTTGGAGCTGTTAGACTTGGACTCCAAGTCTGCAACTTCCACCGCCTCAGAAACCCTAATCCCAACCAGCGGTTGGACTTTCCAACCGGCGGTTGGATCCTGTTTCTGGAATCTTCCGCCAAATTTAATTACTTTTGATTTCTAATTAATTTAACCATAAATTAATAAATCAACTAATTAAATATAACATTAATACTCCCTCCGTCCCAAAATTATTGTCCACCAACAAAAAACACGCAGTTTAATAAAAGTGAAACCACAATACCTTTCAACCACTCAAATGGAATCTTCACCCACTAAAGTCTCTTCCTATTGGTTGAAATGAGAAGTGGACAATAATTTTGGAACATCCAAAAAAGGAAAGGTGGACTATTATTTTGGGACGGAGGTAGTACTAATTAATATTATTCTTTCATCTTTCTCTTGACTGTTTATTGAGGGCAACCCAAAAAGGACTTTACCATTAATGATAGTCTCACCAATTAGTTATGATATTGGACACTATTCCAACAGTCTCCCACTTGGACAAATCATCAACTATTATTGGTCTAAGTCTATATCCAATTAACTTTGTAAAGTGTGTCATCCACGCTACTGCCGAACTTTGAATCTCATCTTAGAGTCAGTCTTTTAGATAAGTGATCAACCATTCATTTGTTTCACGATATCGTATGAACCGAGACGTGGATTATAATCAATCTCTAGCATACTATTCATCATTTCCTATAGCTAAAACGGGATTTTGTTTTACTATTTTAAGTCTACTTTTAATCTTGACATCATCCTATCAAAAGTCCTCGGTAGCTCCATCGAACGCACAAAGAAGCGGAGAAGCAGGTCAGCGCGAAGCCTATTAAAAACCTGACTTCTTTAGGCAAGCAAAGCGACCCGCCTTATACCTCTCTTATAGTTTGTTCACTATGGGTGAGCCGATTTATCAATTGACTGACGACGTTATTAAACTTTAATTATACATATATATAAATCATATTATACATATAATATCTCTTGAAGTATTAGGGTTCTATTTTAACTTTTAAAATTGAGTGGTCTATTTTAAACAATTCAAAATTATCAGTATCTAAATTGTAAATGCATATTACCTGTTTAGATAATTCTCTTTCCAATTTTTCTTTACCTACATACTATTGCAGATAATTAAATGCTACTAAGCTATGGCTCTGATAACACTGTTGGGTTTTCTATCCCTAACTAGATTATTATATATACGTAACGGAATAACAAAACTTTAAATAATCTAAGGCAATCAGGAAACTAAAACCCTAAGGGATCTTTAACTTTAACAATATAGTACAATAAATAAATTGGATAAAGAAAATAAGGAAAACACTAATCTTAGAGAAAAACTATTTCTCGCGCACAGACTAACGAGCAGAGTTTCATTACTTGGAGGCAAGTACCCAAAGTAGAATACCTCTAATGCTTCACACCCAAAAACCCAAGAGAAAGTCGAATTTTTGAAACCCTCAAAAATTCGTACTTGAAAACCCCTGTTATGAAGGTATAGGATGCCCCTATTTATAGTTGTGGAAGAAACCCCAGATTCGACTCCCAACCGGCGGTTGGACCTTCCAACCGGCGGTTGGAGCTGTTAGACTTGGACTACAAGTTTGCGACTTCTACCGCCTCAGAAACCCTAATCCCAACCGGCGGTTGGACTTTCCAACCGGCTGTTGGATCATGTTTCTGTAATCTTCCGCCAAATTTAATTACTTTTGATTTCTAATTAATTTAACCATAAATTAATAAATCAACTAATTAAATATAACATTAATACTAATTAATATTATTCCTTCATCTTTCTCTTGACTGTTTATTGAGGGCAACCGAAAAAGGACTTTACCATTAATGATAGTCTCACCAATTAGTTATGATATTGGACACTATTCCAACAGATTGATCGTGTTTTGGTTTGCTCCTCATTTTTGGATAGATAACCTAATGCTTCATTAATGGCTTTATCCAAAAAGTGGTCGGATCATCATCCACTAGTGTTAAGTGTTGCAAAAAAAAAAAAACTTTGGACCAAAACCTTTCAAATTTTTCTCTTCCTGATTTTCAAAGAAAGGGTTGGATGAGATAGTCCTAGAGGCGTTTAATAAGAAAGTTACAAATGGAAGGCCAGATTACAAATTGCACTTGAAACTAAAAAACATTAAAGAAGCAATAAAAGTTTGGTCTAGCAAGCAAAAACAAGCAGCAGGTAATTGTGTGATGGATCTTGAAAACCTCCTGAGTGATCTGGAATCGGTTGCTGAGGTAAGGGATTTATTAGAAAGAGAGATTGAGGAGAAACTCAATGCAAAAAAAGAAATAATGACGCTAGAAGATGACAAAAGGCAAGATCGCATTCAGAAAGCTAGAGTCAAATGGGCTTTAGATGGGGATGAAAACACAGCTTTCATTCATGGTTGTATAAACGCTAGAAATATGGTAAATAAAATCAATGGCATTAAAGTGGATAATAATTGGGTGGATGATCCGAAAATAATTAAAAAAGGAGACTGCGGTGTTTTTTGCCAACAAATTCAGGGAGCCTATGAACAACAGACCCAAAGCTACATTAGAGAAAACTAAAAAGCTTTCATGTAAAGAGGCTGGTGAGTTAATTATGACATTCAGTAAGGAGGAGATCAAAGTTGCAATAGGGGAGTGTAATAGCAACAAACCCCCGGGTCCAGATGGTTTCAATTTTGCTTTTATCAAACATTACTGGGACTTATTGCAGGATGATATCATGAAAATGATGCAAGCTTTTCACAAGGATGGCATAATTAGTAGGGTATATAATAAAACACCCTACTTTTTCAACCCATTTATAATAATGATTTTTCACCGGAAGCGATGGTCCCGAAACAAACTTTTTCATTTTATATACAAAAGTCCAACCTGTTTTCAATCATATACATATAGATTATAAACATATAATTAAAAATACAACCCAGTTGGGTGTTATATCAATTCAAAACCAAACAACATTGACTTGTACAAATCAATATCAGAGTCAACGCAGTAGTCGTCAAACATTCCTTCAAGTCAACCCCTTCTTGCCCAACCGTTATATCCAATCATAACCTGCAAGAAGTAATTAAAGTGATGGGATTAGCACAACTGCTAAGTGAGATAGAACTGTGACCGACAGTCCAATTTAGCAATAACAACTTTGTCTACAACAAATAATCACAGTCACATAGTTTCACACAACATCAGAGGATCG
Organism: Helichrysum umbraculigerum; assembly: GCA_949592205.1. Classification (NCBI taxonomy): domain Eukaryota; kingdom Viridiplantae; phylum Streptophyta; class Magnoliopsida; order Asterales; family Asteraceae; genus Helichrysum; species Helichrysum umbraculigerum. The sequence continues at coordinate 27,547,155 of CATIUR010000004.1, read as the reverse complement.
GTGGTTGCTATCAGTCAAGCAACACTTAGTAACCCCACTGAGATGTAGACCAAAACAGCGGTTATTCAATAACCCAACTGAGCTGCAGGCCGAAACAGCGGTTAACCGATAGCTTGTTACTATTTTCACACGACCTAATTTCCTATCAACGACATGTACAAGGAAATCCCTGTCGTCCAACAATAGTAACCCAGCCCAAACATCTTGACCTCTGATTAATCACATATGCCCAATGGCCAAGTAATCACAGTCAACATATCAGACTAAACAGTCTATCAAACAGTACTCGCTGTAACCAAACCTGTTACAGCTTAATCACACTGAAGGTACAGATCCACTCACCAATACCTTAGTCATCCACTCAGTAGTCTAATGTCACTGAGTCTGCTCACAATCTGAGAATAAAATAGAATAACGAGTCAGTAACTCATTCATAATCAATACTACAAGCGTTTAAGTAAAACACACAAAATGTTACATAAACACAAGTTATTTAGGCTAGAACAAGTCTCATCACCATTTAAGGATTAAAACTCCAAAAGTACACAAAACACTGAGTACCCGCCGGGTTCTCTCACTACCCGTCGGGTAATAGGCTAAGCAGCCGGGTAATCAAGTAATCAACCGGGTAAATTACAAAATTCAGTAACAGAACAAAATTGCATTTTTAAAACTTAGAGGAGCCGTCGGGTCAAGTAATTAGCAGCCGGGTTCTACCTCAATTTAAACTACCCACCGGATCGGGTTATTACTGTAACATCCCCAAATCGGGCCTAGGAGAAAAAGGTATTTCTTTAAATTATTTATGTGATTTATAATTATTACCTGTGTTTGATTTTAAATTTAATAGGTAAATGAGCCTTAGGAAATATTGAGACTATTAATATGTTAGTTGTTTTAGATAATTTTAGGTGACGGTAAAATAAAATAATTTTCTCGCATTTGAAATCGAGGTTCCAGACAATAGATTTAACACGGGTATAATTTATACCCAAAATTTGCTGAGTCATAACCACAGGTCGACACCTGTGGCTTCAGGGTATTAACACTTCATTTTCTCCCATATTTTCATTTCTTCTCCTTTCAAAGAATTTTAGATATCAAACAATACATCTGATATCTTCAATTCAAGGCTATGATCTTGATTCCATAGTGTTCTTCATCTTCTTTATTTCATAGTCATCTCCATTGTAAGTGTAATCCTCTATTTTCATGTATGAACTTGAATTGGTTGAAATGGTTGATTTAATAGGATGTAATGATGAGATAGAGTAAATTCATGTTTAAATGTGTTTGTGTGATGATTGTTGGACTGATTTCATGCTTATCTTAGATATCAAGGGTGTTCTTCATGTTTTTATTAAATAAATGTGGGTTTTGGTTTAAATTAGGTTGAAAGATTGATGCATGTTAGTAATTAGAATTTGGATGATGTTTGTTTGTTGTTAATACATATTATTACATGTTATGTGAGGTTATTTGCTGGTAAAAATCGTACACTTCAATGGCATTTGGTAAAAATTGGGTTTGTAGTTCGTAGTTGTAAGTTGCAGGTCTGTTTGGAGCTGAAAAGCTTTGAAACGCGATCCCACTACTTGACCTGGATCGCGTTCCTTAGTTATAAACTGGATCCTTCGTGTTTTGGTCATGTAAACGTGATCCTGACCCTTAACCCGGATCGCGTTCCTCAGTGGTTTTCGGTAACAGAAAATTTTGTAAAGAGGAACCTAATCCCAACCCCCCTGAACTGGATCACGTTTGCCTTTGTAGTTTTGAAGAAATTGAGATTTTGTGAACTTATGTGAATCTAACCCTTATGTTGTTTAGTTATCGATATTTCTTGATTATCAATGAATGTTATAAAGTATAGTCATATTAAATTATGAAACAAGATATTAACTTTTGTTTTACTGTGCATTTACAGAGACACCGAAGACTCAATAAAATAAGACTTTTGAGTTTGGGGACTGAGACTGACAGGTGAGTGGACTGATTCTCACAATGTAATCTTGGTGTTAACAGTTAGTTGCATCAATTTTAAGTTGTTTGTAATGACTGATTTATCGTTGCGTTAATGATAGGATTATTGATTAAACTTGTGGTTTGATGGATGGATTGATTTCTTGTGAATAATTCCATGATAGGTTGGAATGATAGAGGTCAATTTTGGGTTTAGTTGCTATAGGTTAATCTTTATGGGTCGGATGAACATTCGTTGTGATTTAATCCATATTGGTTAAAGATAGCAATAAACTATCGGTAAAAATCTCTGTATTGGCCCGCAGTTGATTATTAAGTGTTCTTGGAGTGCCACCGCGGACTGAGGGTATCTCAAGAACCACCGATCCTCTGTTTGATTGTTTGTTTAGATGATTGTTGTGAATTGATTGTTATACAAAGTTAGATTGTTAGATTTAGTTCATTCACTTAGCTTTGTGCTAATTCCCCACCTACTCTTGCAGGTTAACTTTTGAGATATGATTAGGCAATGGTGTTGTTTGAAGAAATGTTTGACAATGGGAACTCTGATCGTTTTGGATAAATCATGTTTTGTTAACATAACACCCAGTTATTGTATTAGCGTTGTAATTATACTTAATACTTATAAACTTGTAATGTTTTGGTATGACTAAATGTCGTATATATATAATGTTATATCTATATTGGTATAAATGGGATTTACGCTTCCGAATAAAAAAAATGTGTCTTAAATCGTGGGGTGTTATAATTACCCGCCGGGTTCTAACCAAACACAACCAACCCGCCGGGTAAGGTCAGTACCAGCCAGGTACCACCTTCTTCCCAGCGACCTGCACAAACTGTGAAAATCCCAAACCCGGAAATACACCTATCAATTCAATAAACTCATGTTCCAAATCAATTATAATAGCTAACTATGAGCATATAACATCATATATCAATTATCAAGTCCAAATTTACAAGCATCATATACCTTCAACTTCAACCCCAACTATTAATCCAATTCAAAGTTAAAGAACACTAAATACTTGACTCATCTAATATCACCATATATTTTCTATAAATCATCACTCGACATCAAGTATCATCACAATTCAGTGGCACATTTAATATCTACCATACTCAATAAAGTTAGAAATTTAGTTTAAACTAATAACCACTTACAAGTTGAGAAAGATACAAGTGATGATAAAGAATCTCAGGTGAAATTCAAGAACCCAAGAATCCTTTCTCCTTTAATTCCTTATGTTATGGTATCTTTAGTTGGTGTAAAATGAAGGTTTAGAATGAATTGGGAAATAAAGAAATTAGGTCGGCTTTTCCAACCGACTCCAAACATATCAATGTAATTTTATTCCCTTTTCTGATCTATTGTCTGGAACCTAATAACCATTTGCAAAAATAACTATTTTATTGTTCCAACAACTTTATTAATTTAAAACAATTAATATTTTACAAGTCACAATAAGTCCTTAGACTCTTTTACCAATTATTTTCAGGTAAACCAAACAATACAATTTCCTAACACATTAAATTATTATTTAAAGGCAGGAAATATATCATAAACTACTAGGCCCATAAAACGGATGTTACATATACGCTTCCTTTTTCACGCTTATTCCAAAAACTAGTGATCCCTATTATTTTGATGAATTTAGGCCATTTTATTTGGTCGGGTGCATACCAAAAATGGTCTCAAAAGTTTTGGCGAATAGATTAAAGAAAGTCATTGGATCTGTGGTGTCTGATGCTCAATCTGGATTTTTGGAAAAGCGTAGTATTCTCGATGGTCCATTAGTTGTTAACGAAATCTTATCATGGGCCAAAAAGGTCAAATATGAGGCAACTATGTTTAAAATAGACTTCAACAAAGCTTTTGATTCCTTAAACTGGAGCTTCATCGATTCGATTCTTGAGCAAATGAACTTTCCTCAGAAATGGAGGACTTGGATCTCAGGTATTCTCACATCCTCTTCTGCCTCTGTTCTCATTAATGGTTCTCCCTCAGATAACTTTCATTGTTCAAGAGGTGTTAGACAAGGGGACCCTTTGTCTCCGTTTCTTTTTATAATAGCAATGGCGGCACTCAACTGTATTTTTGTTAAGGCCAAAGATCTCGGCATATTGAGGGTAGTTAGATTACCAAATCGAGGGCCTATAATCACACACTTCATGTTTGCTGAGTATTTAATCGCGTTAGGGGAATGGTCGGCTACGAATGTGAGAAATATTATGAGAATTATGAGGTGCTTCTCATTGGTGTCAGGCCTTGAAATGAATTCGGGAAAAAGCAATATTTTTGGTTTAAACGTTGACACTGTTGTGGTCAAAACTGTGGCTGCTCAAATCGACTGTACGGTAGGGAAATTGCCAATTGATTATCTTGGATTGAAAATGGGAGCAAACATGAATAGATGTAAAAAATGGTTAGAAATAATTGATATTTTTAAAAGTCGGTTGTCATCGTGGAAAGCAAAGAGTTTATCAATGGCTGGGAGAATTGTCTTCATCAAAGCTGTTCTTGATAGTCTCCCAGTCTATTACTTTTCTGTATTTAAAGCCCCTGCTCAAGTTATTGAAAATGTAAAAAAAAAAAGAAATTTCTTATGGGGTGGGACAAAAATTAACTCAAAAATAAATTGGGTGAGCTGGCCAAGGGTAATAGCTCCAAAGGATGAAGGTGGGCTTGGTATTGGGTCATTAAAACAACTCAACATCAATTTATTGTTAAAGTGGTGGTGGCGTTTTCATCAAGAAACAAATGCACTGTGGAGTCAAGCAATTAGAGCAATTCACAAGAATAAAGCTAACTTCTCTCTGCTACCAGTTAAGAAAAGTCTTTCGAGTCTATGGGTCAATATAGGAATTATTGGAAAACAACATGGAAGTGTCGTAGCTGATCGTAAAAGAAAACGTCTCATGGGTCTGGAAGGGCGACTCGACAAGGGTGTTCTCGGTTGCATCTGCCAGGTGCAATATCATCAAAGCATCTGTTTGGAAAAAAGAGTTTTACTTTAATTGGAGTAAATAGGTTCCAGGCAAGGTTAATCTTTTCATGTGGAGAGCGGAAATGGATCATCTGCCTACAAAATCAGCCTTGGTTCGAAGAAATATTTAGGTTACTTCCATCCTTTGTCCATTATGTAATCAATTCGATGAAACAACAAATCATCTTTTAATTTCATGTGAATTCGCTAACTTGTTATGGTGCTTCATAAGCTCTTGGTGCAAAATAACTCCCATTTTTGCCTTTTCCATTCGAGACCTTATTTGCACTATGGAGAATGAAAATAGTTGGAGGTGTGCAGTCATTCAGGCGATCATATTCACAGCCTGTTGATGTATATGGAAAGCGAGGAATGATGTTTGTTTTAATGGTATTACACCCACATGGCAAAGATTAAAAGAAGATGTGCAAAGCCTTTCTTTTTTGTTGATCAAAAGTAGAGCAAGAAGAAATGATTTAACTTGGAAGAGATGATGTGTGTTCAATTTAGAAGGATAAGTAACTTTGGTAGCATGGATCAAGTCAGCAGCATGTTGGATAATAGTCAAGTAATCCATAAGTTCACAACTATCATTATTTATGTGCATGGAGTTAATCAAGAGATATGGTTGTCAAATGGGATCTGTAACTTTGTTATTTCACTTGAGGTAATATTGTAAATTCGAATATGTTTAGGGTGCTACCAAAAACGATCTAGAGTAAAAACTGGTGGCTCGGCCTCTAGTTTTTGGGATTTTTTCCTGTCAGGTTTTTTTCATCCATTTTAGCTCACTCGCAGTTAAGATCCGGACGTTTTGGTGTTTTAAATGTAGCAATGGTTTTTGTGTTTGTATAATGTACTCTTGTGACTATATAGCAACTTGCTAATAGTTGTGTTTGATAAAAATTCTCTCTGCCTTTCAAAAAAAAAAAAAGCTGGTGTCTAAAACACATCAAACCGCGGGTTCTTTCAATACACGTAAGATGTTGTATGAGAGCCGTCAAAAAACTTGTTGTAAATGTGTGGGAAACATGTACATATTAGTTACACTTGATCAATTTTATGATAAAAAAATGTTGGACCTTATTTTTGACACATTTTTACAAGCGTCGGTCAATTCAAAAAGGTTTGTGTGACATCTTACGATGTGTTTGGTTGCAGGATCTTTTTTATGGAATTTGAACTCACGAAAAGAATTGAAATATGTGAATTCTTTTAAGTGAATAAATTTGATGACTTTCAAATTAATTCATTCGTGAAGTAAACAACCTTATGAAATACAACTAAAATTTGAATTACATTGAATTCCATTAAATTCCGCTAAACAAACGCAATTCTAATAATATTTTTCTTTCCCTTTTGGTATAAATTTCCAACTTGTCTTTTTTAATTAAAAATATATATAAAAGGAGAATTTCATGTATATCCTTGCAAACTCTTCAAATTACGTCTATATCCTTTTAAACTACAAAATTACACCAATATCCTTTAAAACCTACAAAATTCCTATTCATATCCAAATATATTTCTTTCTTATAATTAAATGATTTTGATAAATAAAAATTCCATTTAATACTACATAACAACTTTTATGACCCTTTCACCCATATCACAGTAATCAAAATCAAATCATCTTGGAACCTAAACATGTTCTGTAACTTAAGCTTTAACCGACTACAATGAATATATTATTGTTTTTAATAAATAAAAAAAACATAACATAACAGCGGGGACATTAATACTTGGCCTATGCAAAAATAAATGACGACGATGATTGATGAAGTTAAGATAATATGAGTATATGGTGTTAGCAACTTGTACGATGAGAAGAAAAAGAGGAATCATGAGAAGAAAAAGAAGAATTGTGAGAGTTGGAATCCGGCCAATTATATCACTTTGATCGGAGAATGGATTAAGACTTATGTAATCGTAGGGAAGAAGAAGAAGAAGAAAAGTTCCGAACATGATTTGATTTTATTTTGATTAGGGTGAGGGGTAAAAAAGTTTTACAAATTGTTATTTATTATTTAATTATATCAAAATCATTTAGTTATAATTAAAATATATATTTGGATATAGAGAAGTATTTTTAAGGTTTCAAAGGATATTGGTGTAATTTTAGAGTCGACAAGGATATAGACGTAATTTGAAGAGTTTGTAAGGATATACATGAAGATCTCCCTAAATTAAAATTGGTGGGGTTTTTTTAATGGCCAGTCGTGAGTGTCGTATTGGTATAGTACAAGATCGTGGACAACTCACAATATTACTATATTATTTTATTTTATTTTTGAACATACAATATTACTATATTTTACTATATATATGTAATAGATTTTATGACCGTGTATACACACGGGCCGTTGACTTTTAATATAAAATTTCGTATTTAGTATCTTATTTATAACAATAAAGCGTGTAAGTTAATATGTATATTAAATATTTAGTTGGATTCATAATAATATTACTTTATGTAAATGGATTTATATTGGCAGTGATTAAAAAATTAGAAGATTTTGAAACCAGTGAAAAAATTTAATTATTTCAAGTCTATATTAACATTTTCAAGTAATTTTATTTTTACATGGTGAATTAAAAATAGAAACATTACATATCAATTTCGATAATGCTTAATTAATGAATTAAATTTTTTGTTTATATGTAAGTAGGTAGTTGTTTAAAAAAAATTCTTATTTAATAAGTTAGGGATCTTATTTTTAAAATTTATTAAAATTATAAAACTTAATTGACAAATTGAAGTTTAATTAAAATGATGACATCATAAAGGTGTTTCATATATTATATATAAGATAAGATAAGATATGATTCTTATATCACAATATATTAAACACTTCTTAATTATTACTAGCATACTACCCACGTGATGCGGCGACGTAAAAATATACACTCGGAGTAATATTGTATTCGATGACATGTAAACGGTAAATAAATTTTTTTAAAAGAGTACTCGTATTATACTATTTTATACGTTATGATTCGAATGATAATGTAAAACCCCATTGACTTTCATATTTGAGGTTGAATTTGGGTTACGGTTTGGGTCAACAGGCGATCCAGAACTCTGAACCTTTTATTTTCAATGAAAAATTAACAACCCAACCCATTAACTCTTTTGCCTAAATAAGTTATGCGGTTCGTGTCATATTAGTTAAGTTTCCCATTCACCATAGTTTGATTTTGGGTTGTGAAGTTTTGACCAGCAAAATCTGAACCCTTTAACCCAAAACTTTGTCAACCTTTTTAATTTATTGGGTATGTTTTGCACGCATAAGTTTGGATCAACGGGTTAAGCCACCAACTCGAAAATAATTATATTAAAAGATTACAATAAGTCAACCAGGAATATAGGTGGTTAGTACGTGAGATAGAAAATAGTAATTTAGCATAGCAAATCGATGAATTCACGCTACTTATGAAACTGGTTTATATAAATTATGGAAAACAATATAAAACACTTGAGCGTTATCAATCGACATGTACCACTAAATTATCCATAAGATCATTTGCAATGCGTCCCTTTTGGGCAGCGTGCATGGCCTAAAACGCTCGTAACGGACTTCGTGGTGAGGGATGAGGGGCGTTGTGCCACTACAAATTAAATGACATTTAGTGGCACACAAAAAATGCCACAGAAAACCCAAAAAGTGCCACTAAAGGCTGCACTGGGAATGGGTGGCACACAAAAAAAGTGTCACTAGAAGCGCTACCACTAAAGACTTTTAATGGCACTTTTTGGTTATGCCGCCGCAGTTTTTAAGGTTTTAATGGCACTTTATTTTGTGCCTCAATAACACAGAATGGCTTTTGTGGCAAACAATATGTGTCATAAAGTCTATCTGTTGTAGGATCCAATTCTGGTTTTAGTGGCACATGTTGTGCTACCAAAGTAAAAGAAATGTATGCCACGAGTGATATTATAATATTGATTTTAATTTTATTTTTATTTTTATTTTTGTATTCCATTATAATTTAGATTATCTTATAAATAGTAATATAAAAGGTAAAAACAAAGTTACAAGATCAGAACATGAAATAGAAATTCAATTATATTGCAACTATGTTCTCAAAAATTCACAAGACATATCCAACCAAAAGTTAAATAACTCATAAAGTATTACAAGGTACTCGTAAAAAAAATCTATATTTTGACTAACAAAATACTTAACTACAAACTTTGGAACTTCACTCGAAACAATAATCTCCACTAAGTAGAACGTCATCTTAGGATAATTCCCTGTAAAAAAAACAAAGAGAATCTAGTTAATTAATAAATATTAAAAACTAGTTAATTATATAACTAAAAGTGGTTATATATATATAAGAAGAAAACGCGCAAGTGATTACCATTGTTATTGTGACTTTAAGTAGTTGATCTTTCGGTAAATTAAAATACCTGTAACAAGAGTCAAAGGTATATGTGTTGTACGCGCTTAAAAAAACCAAACAACACAATGACTAAAAAATTATAAGTTCAAATTATACCTCTTCATTTTCTATTCTGCCAAGTGATTTTGTCAGGTGACACGAGGCTCTTGCCTCTTTGAGCGACTAACTCTTTGAACATCACTTGTCCTCTATGCAATTACAAGAAGAAAAGATTCAATATAAATATAAGACATGAAAGGATGTCTTTCACTTTTTGTATTTCCATACTTACATATGTACACAATAATTTGGTTTGTCTAGTAAACGTACAATTTAATTTTTACCTGGTCTTCAGAAGTGAACCAACGAGTAACGAGTTCTTTAAATTGTTCCGGGTTTACCCTGCTATCATGTTCAGTTTGTTGTGCCACAATTTCATCAACTGTAAGGCTCCGATCAAATCCGCATGCTTTTAGCGAACTGTTCCATGTCTTCCACTTTTTTCCCATGCTTTGAAAAATCCATAGCTTAATTGCGGGTGTTTCAATTGGATTAATAATAAATTTTGCCTATAAATGGACCTTAAATATGTTATTATATATTTGTATACAACAACACAAAATTTCGACTACTTAAAGTATACATACCTTCATCATGGCGTACAAGTCCTCTTTTTTTTCCATAGGTACCTTTCTCCAATCACGATAAATTGTTTGCCAACATGTTCACCCATTCTCATAAGTGTCCCAAGGTATTGCATAAGTTTATTTCTTCCATTACCCACCCACTGCACTTCCCATCCTGGTTAAATGTGACTACTATTTTTTGAGAATGATTCATATTTCATATCTCAACTTTTTGAGAAGGATCATTTTTTTGAAATGATACCAAGTCTCTTGCGATTACCCATCCAGAAATTTTAACAAAAGAAAAAAGAGAAGATTTCATATAATGTATGAATGTATTCATCTAAAAACATAAGTACTACTCATAGAATATCAAATATCGATCAATCAGTCAAACTAATACAACGAAAGAGTTTTATATAGACTACAATAGCAGAGAATAAACGATCCAATCTAATGAAGAAACACAACCCTAAAGTAAAACTGATATTTATGATTTATAATTAATAATAGCCTATGAGAAGTATATAATGAGGCAAAATACAGAAATTCTATACACGTACCTTAGGCTTGAGAAGAATTGAGAGAAATATGAAACTCTTCAAAAATGGTGATGTAGAAACAAGGTTAATAATGTTTACAAAATGGTGCCTATCTTTTAGGAATTAGTGGAGCAAATCTACAAAAATCAAGGAAATTGATATTTAAAAACGAGAGAATGGAGGGAATATTTGACAAATTAGCCGCCACATTTTTAATTCACCAATTTTTTAACTCACTAAAATTTTTAACTTAAACATTCTACATCATATCATTTTGGGGAGTACATAGTTTTATATTTTGAAATATCTCTAAAGCACATAATAAGGACATTTTATGTAATCCAATTTTCTATAAATAAAATAAATTGTACCTAATGAAAATGTACAATTATAATTTAATGAGTTTAATAAATGAAATTTGTGATATATTTAAAAAGTTTAAGAATTTAACTTGTACCCTAAAGACACAAGTTAACCAACCCTTTATATAACTAGTATTTTACCCGGGCATTGCCCGGTTAAATGATTGCCATAAAATAAACATTAATATCGTAAAGTACATGTACATGTTCTTTTTCCATTCCATAATGGTATATATTACAATATTACATGGACTTATACTGTATGTTGTCAACAACACAACTATTGATTAATCGAAGAGCTGAAAAAAGTTTTACAATTTATACTTTTAACCTTTAATTTTTTTATAACTACACAATTGGTCCCTGATTTAATGCTAACGCTACAAAATCATTTATGCACTTCAACTGCTCCAAACATTAACCCATATTACATTTAATGTTAAATTGTATATGTGACCGTATATAACACTTGCTCAATGTTTCATTTTTACATAAGCTAGTTATTCAATGTAAGTGATATATAAGGAGAATTACCAACTGGTAAATGTATATTAAAGATCGTAGAAGTTCTACAAAATATTAAATTAGAATGTAGCATGTTTTGTTTAATGAGCAAGATGATACAAAACTATGCTATTTGTTTAATTTACCAAAATAACTTAAGTATTACATTGATGAAAAGCAAAACATGAAATTGTTGCTAAGTTAAGTTTGAAGGAAAATGCACACATCGACTTATTTGTAGCATTTTCTATGGTATTATGAAATGGTTACATGAGTATAAAGACATGTATTAATTGTAGATGGATAAAATGACCTTATATTTTATCTTCAATCGAATACGGAGTATAATATAATATAATGGATTTATATAATTGGTCCAAAAATGAAACTCATTGAGAAATATTATCAAAGATTATAAACGAAGCTTCATATTAAAAGACTAACATTTTCAAGATCAACAATCAATTACACTAATGTATAGATAAGAATTGAAAGTGCACTAACAAAAAGTTCAGATTTCCTTAATTATTACAATAGAAGTACAAGCTATCAATTCTTTTTCTAGATTGGAATCCTTAAAAGAGGTCTATGGAATCATATGGATGCTTATCCCTATTTTTACTCCTGTATTAGGAATCACAATAGGTGTATTAGTAATTGTTTGGTTAGAAAGAGAAATATCTGCAGGTATACAACAACGTATTGGTCCTGAATACGCAAGACCTTTGGGAATTCTTCAAGCTCTAGCAGATGGTACCAAATTACTTTTAAAAGAGAATCTTCTTCCATCTAGAGGAGATACTCGTTTATTCAGTATTGGACCATCTATAGCAGTCATATCAATTTTATTAAGTTATTTAGTAATTCCTTTTGGGTATCACCTTGTTCTAGCCGATCTCAGTATCGGTGTTTTTTTATGGATTGCTATTTCAAGTATTGCTCCTGTCGGCCTTCTTATGTCAGGATATGGCTCAAATAATAAATATTCTTTTTTAGGTGGTCTACGAGCTGCTGCTCAATCAATTAGTTATGAAATACCATTAACTCTATGTGTGTTATCAATATCTCTACGTGTGATTCGTTAAGACATAAAATTCCCCCGACTGCTTCTCTTTCTAGGAAGGAAGTGCCATGAGTTGAATATCTATTTTCAGCTATCTGGCATTGGGTGTATTGGGATCTAGAAATATTTTGTGATGAACGTACAGGAAAACCTTCTTTGGATTTGCCAAAAATATTTGGAATACATTTATTTCTTGCAGGCGTGGCTTGCTTTGGTTTTGGTGCATTTCATGTAACAGGCTTGTATGGTCCTGGCATATGGGTGTCCGATCCTTATGGGCTAACAGGAAAAGTACAATCTGTAAATCCAGCGTGGGGTGTGGAGGGTTTTGATCTATATAATAACAAAAACAAATCAAAATATACATGAATCCATCTTAATATACATATTACAAACACAGTTGGAGGCATTACTAACTTTTTTTAACGTCCAATTCAAACTTCTTTCATTTGACTTGAACTCCACAGCAGCAAAATGTGGTTCTATTGCAAAGAATCTGAATCTTAATTTTGATGTAGAACAGTAGAAGTGATGTTCCAACCTCAAGCCAAGACAACATAGTTGACTAAGTGGATTACCTATAAACTTAATGAAGCTGAAAAGTCATTTTGCTTAAGGTGTTGTGCATAAATTAAATTTCAGCCAAATAAAGTATCCAACTTTAAGGTGTCGAAAAAAGGGGTTAAACTCTAATCCGAATGTGCAGAAATTAGAAAAATATACACAAAGCCAAAGAACTTAATCATGAACAAATTCTCAAATTGCATGGGTAAAAAGTTAAGCTTTACCCGGTTTCCAAATGGCCATGCTTAAACACGAAAATTTAAAAAATTTAACTGATGCATGTGTTTCAAATGGCTATACCCGAAGAACCCAATGGCTGCTTTGTACCCAAGCTGGATGATTTAATGTTGCAAAACAGTCCAGAAAACAGGAAGCGACTGAGGCGTGCCTCCCAAGCCCCCCAATTTTAGTGCAGCATCTGATTATATGAATGTTTGACTTGAAAGGTAGAATCCTCTAAATAGCAAATTAAGTCATCATAACTGCAAAAAATAAAGATATATATAGTCTCTAACATATGTTGCATTAGTCTTTTACTTTTAAGTGCTTATAAAAAAAAGGTAGTAATCAATTAGAAATCTACATACAATATAGCTTCCAACAAAAGACGGAGAAATAAATAAACAAATCTATCATACCTACTGTTGACTAAGATGTGGAATTTTGAGGAGGGTAGTCAAATTCAGAGATGAAATTTTGACATTGTTGTTTCTGAAATATATCATCGAGCATGAGCCCCTGATTCTCCATTCTAACCAATAGTATAATCAATATCCAGAAGTGGGTAAATATAAAAATAAAGAGTAATACAACAAATAAAGCGAAAACTACACATTGTACATATGCCAAAACGAAATCAGTGTGTGCAACATTAACTCCCATCAGATTATGAGCTGACAAAGCATTAACAATAATTCACATCACAGTAGTTATTAACTTGTAAGCTTTTCGATGAACACCTTAGGAGTTTGAGCTACAAGCTAACAATAGAGCTTTCGCCAATAAGAATATTTTATGGCTATAAGCCACCAATTAGATAATTTTATAGATCTTATGGCTATATACATTAAGGTAACTGATTAATGTTGGATAGCTGCTAAAGTTCGTTTTGTCCTCATTGAGACAATAAGATCATTGAGCATCATGACACCAAAATGTATGTGGATATGATGACACAAATTAAAATTAATCAATAATCAATTAACAAAAGATAAGCTTCATATCACTCACCTTGAGAAGTTCCAATGTGTAGAAAGGCCCAAACACATTCTTGAGCATTTTCTTTAGAGCACTTATCCGACTTGGGTGCACTAAGATCCTCCATTTTAGTCAAAACTGAATCAAGCTGACTTTAATAGCTGTTTTCCAAAAATGGTGCACTGAGTTCTTGATTTTGGGTCGCCAAAAAATTGAGTTTGTCAACAACTTCGCATATGTATTTGTTTGCTAATTTCCAAGTTTGGTTCCACGAGATCTTCTTTTCAATCACATTGACCTGTAAAATCCTGCACAAGTTTTACAAAGATATAAAACGGAAAAAAAAAACTAAAGCTAAATATTGCCATGAAAATATATAAGGACAAGTTGTCTTGCACCCAATAAGAGTATACAGTACTATTAAAAGACAATATGGGTAAACAATCGCCATAGTGTATTCGTGAGTGCATGTAACCTCTAAATCAATATAATCAAAACTAAGATTGTTAGAAAAATAATATTATCTTGCAATTGTATTTGACACAGCAACTATTAGTTAAAACTTTTAGAACAGGTGATTGAGGTTAACCCACATACCTGTTTTGACCCGAAACCCAATCCCTCAATTTCTCCGCATCTATTTACTTATAGAAAGTAGCCTTCTATAGGCTTTCATGAGAACAGTCGAGATATGTTGGAAAACTTGTTTCATGGCTTTGCTTCCAGGAGAACGGGCAAGATCCACCTCCTTAGGTGTAAGTTATACAGATTCAAACTATATGTTGCCTACATTATTAACAAAATAGGACAGTTGAGCATACTTGGATAATGGTTATGCTGAAAATTTAATAATATTTTACAGGCCATGAACCTACCTCGTCTGCAACATTTTAGAGAGCTATATAAACACCAATTCAGACACGTATTTTGGCTAGGGCTGACAGGCAATTCATAAGAAAATTTAATGTTAATGATGCTTTAGATCACATATTGAATATCAATTACCAGGCCCAAATTGTGATATCTATCTGCAAGAATAACTAAAAATGTGAAAAGAACATCATTTCATGTGTAAATGCGCACATTAAAGCATATATTGAGCATGCGAGGCTATTAAGTACCTAGAAAAATATTCATTCCAATTACCTTGTACAATATTGCAGTTGAAGATAAAGTTTCTCCTACAAATCCATGATAAGGTAGTCGAATGAAACAAACATCACCTACGTAGGTTCTGTAGGAAAAACAAAAACATGTAGATATTTAAGACATTTTTAGGTGAATCCTACTCATTTTGAAATTCTAGTAATCATATCTTGGTCCAAGTCAGCAAGTCATCACCAAGTCCAACTTTAGTAATCAGAATTTGATAGTGTACATAAATAATAACAATAACAATCTTGATCCAAACCACTGATGGTGAAAGTGTAAATCAGAATCAGCAACTCAACTACTTTGATGAGATAGGCCATTCTCACAGATACACATTTGGAGGAATTCTTCATCCAAGCATCCAGAACTTAACGTAATATCCACCAAAGACATAATGTTGAATCAAAACCAGTACAATATAATAAAACTATAATAACCACTAAATGAAAGCCTTTTAGCAACAACTAACATTGAAAAAAGCCTACTAAAGCCAGTTGATCTAAACACATTTATAGCCTTATCTTGCCAAATCAAATAGAGAATAGTTGAAACATGGTTCCTTAAATGAGTAGAAAAGGGAAAAAAAAGAAAAGATCTTTTACCATGCCAAATGCATTGCAAAATAGAAAACACAGCTAAAGTGCCTTAAATAACCATGAATTGGCAAAATGGGTGGGTCAGCCTACATAATAAGTTCCAATTAGTGGAGGCCATAACATGTATATTTTCAGCAAGGTATTAGCAACACATACAAACTAAAGAATATCTACTTGCATTAACTACAATTTTAAGTTTAATTTGACAATCTGGTTGGAGAAGCCCACAAATACAACTAAGAAAATAAACTGTGATAAGCGGTATCCGGTTTGGCCAGCCAGACTTTTTGTATTTGTAGAGTTTCATATTCATAGATAATGTGTGCAGACAATGTTCCTACAAATAGTTTCATTATAGAACTGCTAAGCTAACCATTTAAATAAACTTTAAGGTTCAACTCGTTTGATATAAGATAAAGCGGAGGATATTGCCCCAATCTAGTAAGTGTTTCATGCTACAAAATAGTGTAAAACTGAACTATTAGTACCTGAGACAAAATATACAAAACCGTGGTTCGATTAAATCCTTCTGATTCCATGTAATTCAGTATGTGCCTTGGGAGTTTTTCCATGGTGCCTACAACAAATAGACCAATATGACAAAATGAAAGTGCAAAATAATAGAAATAATTGTATTATTAATTGAAGACAAACTTTCATCGTTCCAAAGTAAAACATTTTATAAAAACCTCTAGTAGCATTAGCTGCAATATGTATATATAAAATATAGAATACATAAACAAAATGGATCAGTAATCATCGGATAAAATATCAATTGATTTGAGAAGTAAAGGTATTGTGTTTCATTTTGTGCGTATAATCATCTAGCTACAAAGAAGAAACAACTCAAATCAATTATATATTACCAACAGAAAATAATGTTCTGTTTCCGAAAAAGGATCAATAATTATAGATAGATTTTACCTTTTCATGGGAGCTTATGTGTCTAATCAGAAATCTAAACTGCAAGTGTCATCGACTTGATGAAGAAGATGGTTGACGGGAATCGATATCCTTCGTTAAGAGATTACAATCATTTTTGCGGCATAAGTGGAAGATGAAGGAAGCCGAGTGCGAAAGTTGTTACGACACAGAAAAAATTGGTGGAAGATGTAGATAATCAAGTATATTAGGTCTAGAAGAGAGGGGGGAAGTTACCGGCGATGAATAGAGGGAATAATCAATGGATGTGGGGAAATCGGTTGAAGAAATAATAGGGGGGAAACCGGTAATACATAGCTGAGAAGACAGTTATCATGGCGGAGTGATAAACTGCTGGGGAAAAAGAAAACTGCAGGTAACTAACAATTATAAGATAGGACGGTGGGGATTAAAAGTATTTAAGATCTAACGGATGAAATAGAAAGTCAACCAAAAACTGCATGGTCAACTCATTGACAGCCATAGATAGGGAGAATTCAAAATAAGGACATATAATAATCATAACTCAATGAAATTCCACTTCAAAGTTTTAAATATATACAAGATTTCTTATTTAATATTTAAAATATGTAATCAAAACGATTTATGATCTACTTTACTTGCATATATATATATATATATATATATATATATATATATATATATATATATATATATATAATTGCCTTGAAATATTATTTCCCTTACGAACTTATGCATTAAAAATTTGCATTGCATTGTATTGTGTATAAGTTATAATATTCTTCATTAATCTCAACCTAAAGTATCATACTTGTTATTTATAATTGTCCTAATACAAATGTTCATTTCATATTTCAGCTAATCAACTTTGGTTTAGTAGATAGATATGATATATGATTGGTGAAAATTGTAGTTAGTGGAAAATTATAAAACTTCGTGCCCAGTCAAAGGGACACTTTGACTGGGACGGAGAGAGTATTATTTTATAACATATAAACCAATTTGGCATGCTTAAGTGTTACTGTCACTGTAAAAATAAGCGCCCAGACTTTACATGCGTAACCGATATATAGGTTATGGGAAGGAATTCATGCCTCGGTATTTGTGGGTGATCTGCATGGCATTGATGCTCCTTGTGAGTAGGGCGAACACGTACCATTAAAATATTGTACACGTGACCGATATATGGTACATGATCAGGGTGCCCCTCAAATTACCTTTTTTGTCACATATATTTTAAATGAATTGCTATAACATGAGATAGAAGGGCAAAATGGTAATTGAACTATTTAATTACACAGGTAATTCCGTATTAATATATTTGAATTTTGATTTTTTAAGATTTAGTGTATATCTCGTATTTAATTGATGATGGCATATTTGAATTTATATGTATTTATATTAATATTTTAACAAATATGTGCCACCGATGTGTATATACATTATAATCTGTACCACTAATGTATTTGTACTTTATTTGCATATTCTAATCTGTGTCGCCAATATGTATTTACATTAATGGCACAACTGCAATGTGCCACTGATACATATGTGCATTAATGGTATATACCGCAATGTGCCACTAATATGTATATACTTTAGTGGCAAATCCTAACTTGTGCCACTAATATGTGTGTAAACTAATGGCACTATGTATTAAGAGCCACTAAAAGTCACGGTAATATAGTGGCATACGAAAAGGTGCCACTGAAAATGTTATATTGTGGCACATAAAGAAAATGCCATTAAAAATGTATGCCACTAAATGTCAATTTATTTGTAGTGTGCGAAGGAAAACAGGCAAAAAAAAGGGCTTTGTGCGGGTCCCACACACTATTTCCTTTTTCTTTTCTCTTTTTGTTCGCCGGTTTATTTCAAAACCCAAAAAAAAAAACATTTTTTAACCCGATCGTTGCACACAAAAAAATTCAAAAATTTTTTTACTGTTCCAACGGTTATAATTTGGAAAAAAAAAAAAAAAAACTTATCCCCCAATTATTATCTATAAATACCATACAATTACAACTTCAAAAAATACACCGTAATTCATACAATTCATCTATATACAAACACACAAATCCATTCAATAATTTTTTTTTGATATTTTTTTGGAAGATGAACTTCTTATGCAAATTATGCAACAATACGCCGAAGAAAAAGAGAGTGAGATCGGTGAAAGTTCATGTAACACCCCAAAATCTAAAAGTATTATTGTGAATAAAGTAATAGTAATTGTTTTAAATTATTATTACTATAGGTGAAATAAAATAATAATAATTGTAGTCGGTTTTTAAGTTCCAAACAATAATAATTATGGGGAATGAAATTAAAATATATGTATCTATCTATACTTGTACGTACCTATCTGTTCTTCATTCCAAACAAAAACACTTCCAGAGAAATACATAAAGAAAGAAAAGTCGCAGGAACTAAACCCCTTCCCAAAATCAGTTCCAAAACATCGAATTAGAGCTAGAAAACTTGGATTCTTCATCGATTAATCTTCCTTAACATGGGGTAATTCGTGTTCTCCACTTCTTGTAATCTATAATTTGATTTTTATATGCGTTTTGATTAATCAATGGTTTTAAGCTGAAATTGAAGCTTGATATTGTTGAATTGATATTAGATTAGGTTATTAATGATGATTAGTAACCTTATTACATGTTAGAGATGAAGAACTATTAATGGTGATTAGTGATTTAAAATGGGTTTTCATGGGACTTATGATACTAGTGAATTTAATATCAAATTAGGTATCTATATGTTGAAATGATGTTAGTAAAGCTTGCTAGTGAATGAATTAACATTTAGAAGGAGTTAAAGATTAAGAATCTATTAATGTGTTCTTGAGGGTTTTGCTTAAATGATGATGAATTGGTGTTAATACACCTTAATTAGTAATTACAAATGTTGTTAGAGTGTTGTTTATGAAAATTGAAGTATTGAATCAAGAGGTTAAGTGATTGGATTAATTATGATCATGAGGATGATTATGGTTTAAGTAATGGAATATTGAACTTAAGAAATTAATATGAATTAATGATGTTTGATGTGGTTCTTCATAACCTTGGGGTTGGTTTATGATGAGTCTTGAATTATGATAAGAAATGATCATAAAAGTGATTATGCAAGTAATGAAATAGTGAAATAAAGAGAATTATGAAAAGAGATATCATGGATAGTTTAATCAATCCAAAAGGGTGATGGATTGATAATGTTGATTAATTGAGTATGATGATTATTAATTGTTAAATGTGTAATTGTATCGATATCCTATATGCTAGGTGATCAAGAACGGTGGACTTGCTAATCGAATGTGAGATCATACAATTGCCTAAAAGCACAGATGAGTGATACGAGGATTAAATGAGTAATGGTTGTATGTACCGGATTGTTTACGAGCAAAAGGTTCATACAATCAAAAGGATTATGTTTGTTTCTTATACTTGTTTCTAATGATTGTTCTCACATTGTATCGTATCTCGAATCTTAAGTTGATATTCGTTGTTGACCATTGTTGTTAATTGTTGAGTTATTTGGAATTAATGTGGAATTATATGGATTATGTGGGTTGAATATTGTAGAGATTGATTGTTACGAAATAAGTGCTTGGCACTACTCGGTATCTATTAAGTTTGGTATCCATTTCGATGTGATTTGGTGCCATACTTACTTGTATCTATTGGACTACGGATCCATACAAAATATGGAGAAATCTCTATAGTTGCTCAATAGTACTGCTTAAGCAGATAAGTAGTTATTTGATAATTGTTTCATGTTGGTGCTTTTGGTGAATTAGTTATTTAATTGCTTGTATACTCACTAAGCTTTATGCTTACTCGTTTTAGTGATTTTATGTTGTAGGTGCTTGGTTTGATTGAACCAATTGGATGAAATGTGATTACAAGGAGATAGCGTGGATTGGAGCTTGTAATGTAGTTAGATAAGCTTCTTGTTCCTTTGAATTGTCGTTTTGAATTGCCATTGTATAAATCGCCCAAAAGATTATGATTTAGTGAAATGTGTCATCGTTGTATTCATTTTGAATTTGCAAAATTAAATGTGGATTTCAAATGGAATAGATTGTTGTTGATTATACATAGGACCAAACGTAAAAGAATTTAATAGTAAAGGATATGATATAAATAAATAAAAATTGGGGCGTTTCAGTTCAAGACTACCACAAAATCGAATCTTCATCTCAAGGGATTGTGAAGGTACACAACAATATTTGTGGGAGAAATACTTTGTGGAGAATCCAAAGTATCCTCCAAACTTGTTTAAAAGACATTTTCGTATGCGTCGGGAACTATTTCTTCGAATCGTACAAGGTATATCCAACTACTATATTGAACCTATTCTCGACCACTTTACTTATTTTATTCAACGTCCAGATGCACTTGGTCGGCTTGGTTTTACCGTGCTACAAAAGTGCACGTCCGCCATACGCCAATTGGAGTATGGAACGTCGGCAGATACGTTTGACGAATACTTACAAATGGGTGAGAAAACGTCATCCGAATGTCTAAACAACTTTTGTCAGTGTATTCAATCAATATTCAGCGGAGTATTTGAGAAAGCTGACAACTATAGATATTCTTCGGCTATATAAAGCTCACGACGAGAAACATGGCATTAAAGGAATGCTTGGAAGCATTGACTGTATGCATTGGCAGTGGAAGAACTACCCGAATGCTTGGAAAGACCAGTACACTAGAGGTAATTACGGACACCCGGCCATCATGCTTGAAGACGTAACTTCATACGACAGGTAGATATAACATGCATTTTTTGGCATGACGGGTTCGAACAACGACATTAACATTGTAAACCACTCCCCGTTGTTTGATTTCATAAAAAATGACGCCATTCCACCCACACCATTTGATATGAATGGAAATCACTACACGAAAGGGTATTACCTCGTCGAAGGTATTTTTTTGGATTGGGTCACACTCGTCAAAGGGCTTTACTTGTCCTACTGACGATAAACGAGGCAAGTTTAAGAGATTTCAAGAAAATGCACGAAAGGATGTCGAACGGACGTTTAGTGTACTTTAAGGTATGTTTGCAATTTTAAAGATCGCGGCACGAGCTATGAGCGTTAACAAGATGCGAAGACAATTGTACACTTGTATGATATTGCATAATATGATACAAGATGATAACGGATTTGCAATAACTTCTCTCGAGGAAGAGATGATCGCTGATCCAGCTAACCGGCATCGTCAGGAATTTTAGGATCGAGTGCAAGACCGTGAATCAAGAATAAGAGAAATACGTGACAAAAATGTGCATGACCAACTACGGGACAATCTCACCGAGCACATTTGGATGCTTCCACCAAACTTTCGCACCTTAAATGCATAATTAATTGTAATATTTTTATTTTTAGAATTGTATTTTTTTTAATTAAGTACTTTAATTTTATTAATTGTATTTTAATTAATTAATTAAAATTAAATGTATGTGTTTTTGCTTAAATAAATAAAAATTAAATTAAGTTAGTGGACTCAACATGAATGTTCTAGATGTTACTGTTACTAGTGATAATATAGTATTGTGATGTTATAATGATCTGACGCCCGTACAATGTTATCATAACAAATGGTCCGACGAAAGTTGGTCTGTGATTCGTACAAGGTGACAAAAACCTGGTGGTTGAATTAATTTAAGCCTTCGTTGATCAAAAAACAAAGAGTTATGCAGTGGCGTAGCCAGCAATTTTGTATTGGGTGGGCCAAAATAAAACGCTAACAAATCCTAAAAAGTTTGAAAAGGTATATACAAATGTAAGGAAACTAAGGAACTAATAATTAACCTACAGAGTATTAAGTACTTGTAGTTAGAAAGTTTAAGCTCCACACAACACACTTTTTAACTTTTTAAGTTAGTAAAAATCATCTAATATATAATCTATGTATCCCAAACAAGACATTATTAAATTTTCAAAAACTTGTGACCAATATGATCGTCAACAACATAATAAAATAAATCATCATAATGCAATTATCAACATGAATATTGAATAGTACATCATATTATTACAATTATTTACGAACAATGGAGTGTATTAAAGATTAATACTATTAATTGAACCCTAACAAACAGTTAACTTCAATAATCAACAACAAATAACGTCGATAAAATTGAATATTATATAGTTGATGATTGACCATGAAAGTAAGAATATCAATCTTGTAGTAAATCAAAATACACAATAAGATGGTCTCAAAGCAAATTACGGAATCGAAAATGCAATCATTTGGTTAAGCAAATCAAGAATTCACAAAGAGTGACATTTATTAACTGCAATTTGTAAATTAACAGTTTGTAAATAACAAGAAAATAGTAGATATATTGAAAACAAAGTCAATGTTAATATACCAAATAAACTAATAAATTGGATCAATCGCTTATAACAAAGCTTGTGAATACCTGGTTGGTTAGTTGCCGATTACCGAGTTGATGTGCTGAAAATTTTCTTGATTTGTTGAGCCAATTAGTTGAGATAAATTGTAGGTAGTATTTATCATTAAAATTCCCATGTACGTAGTAGAATAGTTACGTACTCTAGTTTTAGGATGGCTGGGCCGTTTTATTTTGTGATTTTTACATTTTAAGGTGGGCCATGACCAACTTATTTGATCACATTAGAGCACACGGAGCGCCTACCGATTCTCGCCGTTTTGGGTTCGAAAACGCCGGAGCCTCGGCGTTCGGCACTCCCCGCCGGTGTTTTGGCTCGGCGTTTTCGTTCGGTGTTCAAAACAAAACGCCGGTTTTCAATGCTTTTTCCTTTTTTTTTTTGATTTTTTTTTATTTTTTTTTGAATTCCAACGGTTCTTTTTCAAAAAAATAAAAAAAATTATTACGAGAACACTGACGAGAACACTGAAACTCAATGTTAACCACTACCCCACTTTTCTGTTTCAGTGTTTTGGTTCAGTGTTCCCGAAAACACTGACTTGAACACTGAAACAGTGTTAAGCACTCCTCGTGCTCTTAGTACTAAATTACTCATTGTCTATTGTTGTATGTCACATCATTCCATTCGATAAATTTAAGGTGAACTTATTTTATGTTGATTTAATTTGGTGGGTGTTTTTATTTTTAAGACAAAACAAGGAAATTATATTAACAGCAACGACTATTTTATTCGGTAGTCAAACTTGGATTACAAATTCATTCAATCTTTTTTGAAAGTCAGTATTGGGTTCAGCGGTATTGCCTCTTCATATACCCATCACCAATTCCAGGGGAAACCCGAATATTTCGAGAGAAAACCTCTGTCTCCATCCCGGAGAACATTTTGCTCACATCCGGGTCATGTGCCACTTGAGCTAGAAGCTCTTAATTGAGTTTAATATTCTTACTTCTATTTTTATTCGGTATCGTCTTACAATAAAATAATAATAATATATAATATACTTATAAATAATAATAATTGAAAAATTTTAAAAACATGTATTTAGTTTTAAACGCAACGTACAAGTGACAAACACACGTTCGGTAAGTGCACAACCAGCAATAACAAATGTAAAAATACGTGGATGCATTAGTGTAGTTGTACGTTATTGTTTTGTTAGATTAGAATTAAATTACTCATTATTAATTATGAGTAGAGTTCAAATGAGTACATCAATTTTGAGTGAGAATAGGGGAATCAATCTCAACCACTCATTTTCATCAAATACCAATTTCGCCCCGAAACCCCCAACCCTAAACCCTAAACCCTAACCCCTAACCCCTAAACCTCAAACCCTAAACGCAACACTTTAACACATGTGTTAGTAAGTGTGAGACCCACCAAAAAATATGAAGAAAAAAAAACTCGTCGAAAGTATACCTTGAGAGACGGCAAATCGAAGAGGAGAAAACGCTGAATTTAATGGTACAATTTCCATTATATTTCGATTTGTCGTTTGTGAGATAATTGATATTGGGGGTAAATGAATTTTGTACATTTGGAACATTCTCTTTGTACACATGGTACAATATCATTGGTTTTTTCATTCTGATACAAATTCCTATTCTCATTTGAACTCCACCCTACTAATTATATAACTTAATTAGTCAGTATCATTATGGAATTTGGAGCATTATACACATATATTGACTATTTAATACTCTCCAACATACGTACTTTTGGCCTTAATATCAGTCTCTATAGTCAAGCAAAATAAAGCAGGCAAAGTTGAAAATCCAAACTATAAATACCCAGCAGACCTTCACTTTGTTTCCAACACAATCTACCACCCAAAACATCCATCTAAACTTGTTTAAAAAAACTCTCTTTCTAAACAGTTTGAAACCATGGGGGCCGGTGGTCGAATGAATGTTAACGCCACTACTGACGATAAACCTGTTGCTCACAAACGTGTTCCGGTCTCTAAGCCTCCGTTCGAGCTTAGTGATCTCAAGAAAGCGATACCACCACACTGTTTCAAACGTTCTCTTGTACGCTCTTTTGCTGCCCTTTTTCGTGATTTTATCATCATTGGGGCCTTATACTATCTAGCAGATACTTTCATTCCCGCACTTCCTAAACCCTTAGCGTACATTGCATGGCCCGTTTATTGGTTCTTCCAAGGTGCTTATCTCATGGGTTTGTGGGTCATTGGCCACGAATGCGGTCATCAAGGCTTTAGCGACTATACATGGCTTAACGACACTATTGGGTTCATTGTCCACTCTTTAATCCTAACTCCATATTTCGGATTCAAATACAGCCACCGTACCCACCATGCTAACACCAACTCCATTGAATACGACGAGGTTTGGATCCCCAAACGTAAGTCTGATAAATTGTACTCCGAAATTCTGAACAACCCAACGGGCGCATTTATTGTGTTTGTGTTCAAGATCGTTCTTGGCTTTCCATTGTACTTCGTATTCAATCTTTATGGAAGGAAATACGACAAGGGCATCACGAGCCACTATTACCCATACAGCCCAATCTTCAACGATAGTGAACGATTTCAGATCTTTTTAACCGATCTTGGTGTCTTTGGGACTTGTTATTTGGTCTACAAAATGGCTGCAGTCAATGGCACACAATGGATGATTAACATCTATGGAATGCCAATCCTTGTCATGAGTGGTTTCTTCATTTTACTCACATATCTCCACCACACTCACCCTTCAATCCCTCACTACGATTCAACTGAATGGGATTGGCTTAGAGGTGCTCTAGCCACGGTCGATAGGAACTTTGGTATCTTGAACCATGCTTTCCATGATGTAACTCGAACCCACACACTTCACCATCTCTTCCCAACGATTCCCCACTACC
The DNA here is from genome assembly GCA_949592205.1 of Helichrysum umbraculigerum. Taxonomy (NCBI): domain Eukaryota; kingdom Viridiplantae; phylum Streptophyta; class Magnoliopsida; order Asterales; family Asteraceae; genus Helichrysum; species Helichrysum umbraculigerum. The sequence continues at coordinate 27,520,995 of CATIUR010000004.1, read as the reverse complement.
ATACTTTCGAGGCTAGGGAGGCCGTGAAACCTATATTGGGAGAATACTACAAATACGACGATACACCAATTCTAGAGGCCATTTGGAGGGAGACGAAAGATTGCATTTTTATCGAACCCGATGAGGTTAACGGAGAGAAGAAGGGTATATACTGGTTTTACAAATAGACCATCACCAAATGGATTGACTAAATTACATAATCAAAATATTGTTCAAGTTATGTATTTTATCTTTGGTTTTACTTGGTATAATAAATTCTAATTCTAATTCAATAATACAAGTTAAATTTCAGCTTCATATGCCTCTTGTTTTTGCTATACATGTCTCTTATAATCAGGATTTGAGTGCATATTAACCATAAACTAAATTAAACTAATGGGATCGCTGCTTTTATATGGTAAACCAAATAACAGATATTATACAATCATCACGTAACTTAATATACGAGAACGAGTTGATAAAATCTTTCAACTAAATTCCGAAATTGGGGTTGTTAACTTGTTATGAGCACGTGAATTGAGCACTTAGTACACCCGGCCCAATAATAATGTATATGTATATTTGATTTAATTTATTGCTACTTTTGATCGAGTGTCACGTTTGAATAAAATTGATAGAATTTGTATTGATAAATGCTTTAACAGCTTCAGTGTAAGGCAAGTAAAATCGAAAAGGATAAGCAGAAGTAAGGTAGCCCTAGATTGCGAGGATGACTTATTTCGACTTAATGTTAGAATGGTGTCAGAATGGAACCTTAGTGTGCTTATATGTTGGATATTGTCGGGCTAAAGCTGTGGTCCTAACATTTAACTGAACCCCTCATTATGACATGGATCTCCTACTATATGGTCAATTGATCGATAGCGATGAGAATAAGCTAAACTTTTAAAAACTTTCGTGTTATCCGATTGACTATACAAAATTAGTTTTAATCAATGTTTGGTAAGAATCAACAATTTCAAAAGTGTCAAATCATTGTTTGTGAGTTTAGGTGAGATTCACATGTTTTAGAAAGCCCGTGAATTTAATAAATAACTATCAACAAGAATCAAATCAAATATAAACGACGTACAATGCACTAATACTATACAGTTTCCATCTTTCTTTATGGTGGTTTATTAGAATGAAGATATGATAAATCATAAAGTTTCCCGCAAAAGCCCAATAATAAGGCAATTAGCCCAATCAAATTTACCAAAATACGTAATACATATATGCATGAACCACTCGAGTTTTATTATAGAAGTAAAGTAATAAAACTGATATAATGATGCAAAAGAGTGAGGTCTATGGATGCTTCTGATCGATTGTTAGTATCCAGAGTACATTTTACTCTGTTTTTAACCGTCACCGCCACTTAAAAAGTTAATTATATAAGAGCGTTTCCAATGAAAAAAATTTCTAACGCTTTTTTTTTATGCAAAAAAGCTTTGGAAAAGCTATTCTTCATTGGAGGAAAAAACTTTTATAACGAAAAGCTTGATAGTGCGTTTAGTTACGAAAAACTCCCCCGCTTTTCTATAAAATTTTCTAAGAAAACTAGAAAAATAGAAAATGTGTTCAAATCTGAGTTTTCCAAAAAACTTTTATAAGAAAAGGAAAATCCCTATTTTCCCTTTTATAACTAAAAATGAGAAAACTACCTTTGATGGTTTTTCAGGTTTCCAATTCTACTCTTCCTTGGAAAAGAAAAACAGTATCCCTCACATTTGAACGCATTTTCTAAGTTTTCAATGTTTTTGTTTAGAAATGAAACACTCCCCATTTCTTAGAAAAACAGAAAAGGGAAAATGAGGAAATTTTTCTGTAACTAAACGCGCCCCGAGATTCTTCAAGCTTTTGATGAAAGACTTTTTTGAATGTATGGTTTTTGAAAAGAAAAGCTTTGTAAAGGTTTTTTTCATTGGGAACAAAACTTTTTATAAATGCTTTTATATAAAGGTGTGATGTAGCTAACAAAAAAGTTTTTAATAGCTTTTAGTCATCAGGATGCTCTCTGTAATAAATAAGTTATTTGGCTTCGAAAGCAAACTTTAAAAAGCTTAAGGCCCATTGTCATTGCTTTTCTTTAAAAAGATAAAATAAAATCGTTTTATATTAACCGTTAGTCCGTTATCAACCATTATATTTTTCTATACACTCTCATTTCTAAAACACTCCCAAAGGGGGTGTTTGTTTTCTGGGTTTAAAATGGAATGGGTATAGGCTAAATTTGTTTGACGTACATGATTTTGAAAAAATGGGAATCAAACCTTCATGTATATCAAACCCATACGCATCCTCATTCCATACAACGAACCAAACACCACCTATACCAACGGTCCAACACATTCCGTTATGTACACAAAGTATATAAAATGAGCACGTTTTTTTAATTAAAATCTAAACTTGATAAGTAATTTATTACAAATTCGATCGTTTACTAACTATTCGAAATAGGTTTTACGTGTATTACTGTATTATATATTTATTTTAATTTAATTATTATATTCAAACATAGAATCTAGATTCTATAGAAGTTTCACAACTCATGAGTAACGCCTTTTAAATATTCGCTTTCCGTGCCCTAATAAATTCCATGTTAATGTTAATTCGTTATTTCCGCCCTCAACCATACTATCAATCTCCACATATACGGTTCCAGATATGGAGGTAATTATCGTCTTCATGTTAATTATTACGCAATGTTATGTTAGTCCTAAATATGATTACATTAATTCGATCAAGGTTCTAATACTTCTTATGAATAATGCAGAAACCTCGAGTTACCGAGTTCCAGGTTCGAATCGATTGTAATGGGTGTGTTCAGATGATCAAGAAGGCTCTTAATGGCATCAATGGTAAGCTAGTAACTTAATTATTTTTGTTTAGAGCTGATCATGAGCTTCATTATAACACCCGTCTCGAAATACAAGGACATTTTTTTTTAAACATATCGGAAGCGCATGATTAATAGAAATCAGTAGATTGCATACATACATTTCAAATAGCAATCCACTTACACAAACCTTTAAAACTAGATTATTCTAATCATTACACACATTAAGTTTAGGTGTTATAGAAATCCAATTATGTTGTTAAATCGTTAACGTATCATCCATTTCAGAGTGAGCTTGTCAAACATTCCATTCCATATGTACTTCTTGCCCACCCACATACAAAAGTAAACCTGCAACAAGTAATGAGGGGTTAGCACGAAGCTAAGTGAATGGATCCCAAGCTATCAATCTAACTCAGCTTAACACATGCCTATAACCAAGCAATGCACAAGCAACATAGAAGGATCGGTGGTCCTTGAGGTACCCTCATACCGCGGATGGTTCCCCAAGTAACACTTAAAACCAACTGACGGCCAAATCAGAGGTTAAACCGATAGTTTGGTACTATTACTACACACGACGCAATTTCAATGTCCAACACATGTACAAGGCACTTGCGAAGTCCTAGTAATAGTATCCAAACCCAACACATTTGTTGACCCCCACCAAATCTGTAACATCCTCTCCGGTAGCCTGGTATTTTTCTATTTATAATTGCATATTTAATAGTTTTAAATAATTTTGCGATATAATTGTTTAATTGTGAAAGTTGGCGAAATAGGTCTTAGGACTTATTGTGGATAATGAAATGTTGCTTGTTTTAATATATAAAAGTTGACGGTACAATAACATAAATTTCTCGCATTTAGTAATTAAGTGCCAGACAATAGATTTGTAGCGGGTATTAAAATACCCAAAGTGGTAGGTCGGTTTAAATGAGGGCCGACCTTTATTTGGGGATCACTTTCCCAATTTCTTTCTTGCTCTCTCATTCCAATTCCATTAACCACTTAAACCCTAAATATGATCCTCTAAAATTACCAATAATCATAAACAAGATTTAAAGCTTCAAGTTGTGATTCAAGTTAGTTGTTCTTATCTTTTCTAGTATTCATCTTCTTCATTTAGTAAGGTAAGAAAACTTATAGTTTATAAGTTCATATGTTAGATAGAGATGAAATTGATGAATTGAATGATTCTTGTAAGTTATATAGTGATTGTTTGTGATATATGATGATATGTGATGATTCTTAACTTGTTATAAGCATCGAATTCATGTTTGATGAGCTTGAATAATGAAAATGGAATTAGGGTTCGTTCAGGTCTGTTCTTGAGCTGAAGAACAGATGAACGCGATCCCGGCTATGATTCCGGATCGCGTTCCCTTGTTATAAATGTCTTATCCGAGTTTTTGGCCTTAGAAACGCGATCCAGGCCTATTATCCGGATCGCGTTTGCTAGTGTTTTTCGGTGACAGAATTTTTCTTAAGGACGAACGCGATCCATCCCTAACTAGTCAGGATCGCGTTTGCATGGTTAATCTTGATGGATTTTGCAAATTACACCAAAATGCATGTGTTTAGAAGGTGGTGTTTATAGTGGCACTTATTGAATGCTATTGTGGCATTTTATAAAAATGCTCATTTTGATATTTACAAATTATGAGGCAAAGTACTAACTTATGTTGATTATTGATTCTCAGATCCTCCGAAAGATAAGTGATCTCTGGAATCAGAGATTTTGAAGGCAAAGGTATCGGTGAGTGGATTCAAAACTCATCGTTTGGCTTAGTTGTAATCATTTGATTACAATGGGTAAACGTAGACTTGATTATTGAATTGATTAGTTGTTGTTGATTATATGCCTATATGTGCTTTGTGTGGTCTTCGGACATTGTTGTTAATGAGGTCAACGAGTTGATGAACTGTTGGTTGGGCTAGTGGGTTGTTGTGTGAATGGTACAGGGATGTACTTCATTTGTTGTGTGTGCTGAACTGTACCTAAGTATAATAAACACTAGCTATCGGTCTCGTCCGTTATGGCCATACGGATATGTTTGGATAAGTGATCTTGGGGAGCCGCCCGGGTATTAAGGTTGTCCCCGGATCCGCCGATCCTCATTAAGTTGTTGTTGACTGTTGTGTTTGCGAATATTTGTTGTAGTTAATTGGTTTAGCTAAGTTGAATGTGGGGTGTTGGATTTATTCACTTAGCTATGTGCTAATCCCTCGCTGTTACTTCCTGCAGACTTTTGTTTAGTGCATGCGGGTGGGTAGCAGGAAGCTCAAACCTTGGAAACATGGAATGTTTGATATTCAAGCTACTCTGATCATTTTTGTAACAAACCAGTTTAGTTCATATAACACCCCGTCATGCTAGTCTTTTGAACAAGTTTAAAGTTGTAGTAACTTAACCATCTAAACTGTTTGGTACTTCGGAAAAATATGCAATGAAGTACTGTGTTTTATTTACCTGCGCTTCCGTATTATCATTAATATTAATATTATGGAATGAGGGGTGCTATAAATTGGTATCAGAGCATAGTTTTGGGAAAATTGTTCATTGTTGAATGATCAATCCCAAAACTCGAGCGTGATATATCAAACATTCTTGGGTATGGGATTAGTATTGGTTGAAGGTAGTTAGTATTTAGATGCTAACGATTAACAAAAGTTCAAGTGTTGTGTTGAATTTCAGAAATGGCAGATAACGAACCACCGACCACCAACCCCAACAATGCCTCCAGGATCGTCGCTCCTCAAATCGGGACTCAGACCGAGCAACACGATCATAATGGTACTTCTCAACCAACTGGACAACAATCTAACCGAGATGAGTATATTCATGAGATGGAAGACGAGTTAGTATTCCTTAGGGAATTCAAGAGAAAAGCTGAGGAAGCTGCGACTAGACAGTTATTTCAGCAAGCCCCAGTTTTTGGTTCTGGTTCATCCTCTCAATCAGAAAAGAAGTGTTCATACAAGACTTTTATGGCTAGTCGACCCCCGGAATTTCAGGGAAGTAAAAATCCTACGGTAACGTTAAATTGGTTGAGGGATATGGAACGCAAATTTGATGTGACTTGCTGTGATGAGGAACTTAAAGTCAAGTATGCGGTTCAATGCATGAAGGATGATGCCATGGTTTGGTGGGATTCAATTACCGGTCATTTCACTCAACAACAGAAAGAAGCTATTAGTTGGTCTCAGTTTCATCAAGTTGTTCGTAATCAATATTGTTCGGATTTTGATATTGCTAGGATTCGAAGAGAGTTTGTGAATCTTCGATTAAATGATGACATGACTATTGATGAATTGATTGCGCAGTTTACGGATAAGCTTAGGTTCGTGCAACAATGGGTTCCGGATGAGAAAACTCAAATTGAACAATTTGTGGATGCTTTACCGGATAACTACCGTACAGTTGTGAGATTGGCTAAGGATTTATCGCATGCTTTTAACCTCGCGCGGTCTGCCGATAGTGATTTGAGAGGTTTGCGATTATGGCAAGGAAGGGATACAAGTTTCTCTAAAGCAAGAACTGAATCGTTGGGTAAGAATAAATCCAAATGGCAAGGGAATAGGCCAGGTGGTAAGAAATTTGTTGGAAGAAGTAGTTCTTCTGGAAGTTTTAATAGTTCCAACTGGTGTAGTTCGTGTAGGTCTCGGCATGATGGTCCGTGTACGGCTAAGACAAACAAATGTATGAAGTGTGGTGAATTAGGTCATGAGATAAAAAGTTGCCGTTATCCAAATTTTGTTTGTTGGACTTGTAAGAAAGAAGGGCATAGGGTTGGTCAATGTCCGGAGGCAAGGTCGGCGGGGTCGGGTTCGGTCGGGAGTTCGGGATCTTCCGGTCAGAAAAGAAAGAACCCTCCTCCAGCAACTAGTAGGGCTTTTCAGATGACGGTTGATGAGGCCGTGCGTACTGAAGATGTTATCACGGGTACATTTCTTATAAACTCTGTACCTGCACGTGTATTGTTTGATTCGGGTGCTAATTGTACTTTCATTTCTGTGCAATTTTGTGATAAGTTGAAATTAGCCCCTACTGTGATAACAAAGCCTATAGAAGTAGAAATAGTTAGTGGTAAGTTAGTTCCTGTTACCACCTCGGTGACTGGAGCTAATATTACTATTGATGATCACGTTTTTCCTATTTCCTTCTTGTTGATGCCAATCCCTAGTTTCGATGTAATAATTGGTATGGATTGGTTGAGTCAGAATAAGGCTAGTATTGATTGTCACCAGAAGTTGGTTAGGATCCCAATCTCCGAAGGGTCATATGTTGTGGCTCGAGGAGAACGGGATGGTGTAGCTATTCCTTTGATTTCTTTGATGAAAGCTAGGAAGTCATTGTCAAAAGGTTGTGAGTCATTTCTAGCCTATGTAGTCGATGCCAAATTAGAAAGGAAAACTGTTTCAGATGTTCCGGTTGTTAGTGAATACCCCGATGTGTTTCCCGATGAATTGCCTGGGTTACCACCAGTTAGGGAAGTAGAATTCGGAATTGATCTTGTTCCGGGATCGTCGCCGATTGCTAAAGCTCCCTATAGATTAGCTCCTTCGGAGATCCGTGAAATGATGATTCAGATTCAGGAATTGTTGGATAAAGGTTTTATCAGACCTAGTTCCTCGCCGTGGGGTGCACCAGTGTTATTCGTGAAAAAGAAAGACGGGTCGTTGCGCATGTGTATTGATTATAGAGAGTTGAACAAGAGAACGGTAAAGAATAAGTACCCTCTTCCCAGAATAGATGACTTATTTGATCAGTTACAGGGTTCTTCGGTATACTCCAAAATTGATTTGAGGTGTGGTTATCATCAAGTCCGTGTGCGTGAACAAGATATACCTAAAACTGCTTTCCGAACCAGGTATGGGCATTATGAATTTCTGGTTATGCCTTTTGGTTTAACAAATGCACCAGCGGTATTTATGGATTTGATGAATCGGGTGTGTCGACCATTCTTGGATCAATTTGTGATTGTTTTCATTGATGATATACTTATTTATTCGAAATCTGAAAATGAGCATGCTATGCATTTGAGATTGGTTCTTGAAACATTGAGGCGGGAACAGTTGTATGCAAAGTTTTCCAAATGTGAATTCTGGATTCGAAAAGTTCAGTTTTTGGGTCATATAATTTGTCGAGATGGTGTGAAAGTGGATCCATCAAAGGTTGCAGCTGTGATGAATTGGAATGCGCCGAAATCTGTTTCTGAGATAAGGAGTTTTCTTGGGTTAGCGGGATATTATCGAAAATTTATCAAGGACTTTTCTAAGATAGCCGGTCCTTTAACCAAACTAACCCGTAAAGATGAGAAGTATGTGTGGACTGATCAACAGGAGCAAGCTTTTCAGACATTGAAACAATTGTTGTGTCAGACACCGATTTTAGCATTACCAGAAGGTACTGATGATTTTGTGGTTTATTGCGACGCTTCATATTCGGGTTTGGGTTGTGTCTTAATGCAAAGGGATAGAGTTATCGCTTATGCTTCTCGATCGTTGAAACCACATGAGAAGAATTATCCTACGCATGATTTAGAACTCGCAGCAGTTGTATTTGCCCTAAAACTTTGGAGACATTATTTATATGGGACTAGATGTGTTGTTTGTACTGATCACAAGAGTTTGCAATATGTGTTTTCCCAGAAAGAATTGAATATGCGGCAGAGACGATGGTTGGAATTGATAAAAGATTATGATTGTGAAATTAGATACCATCCGGGCAAAGCTAATGTGGTCGCCGATGCGTTAAGTCGAAAGAATACTCCTGATCGAGCTTTCTATTTAAAAGTGAATGTTTCCTCGGATTTGATTGATCAAATTAAAGTTGTACAACTTGAAGCATTGAAAGATCAGAATCTGAAATCTGAAATCATGTTAAAACGCAAGGACGAATTAGTTGATGATTCAAGGGGATTAAAGACGTATCAATCTCGTGTTTGGATTCCTTATATTGGTGGTATTCGGGATTTGATTTTGAATGAAGCTCATAAGTCATGAATGTCTATTCATCCGGGTAGTACTCGAATGTATAATGATTTGAAACCGTTGTATTGGTGGCCAACGATGAAAACCGACATTGCAAAGTTTGTGGGATCTTGTCATATTTGTGCTCAGGTTAAGGCGGAACATCAAAAACCATATGGGTCGCTAAAACAGTTGGAAATACCCGAGTGGAAATGGGATCATATAACTATGGATTTTGTGACTAAGCTACCGCGTACTGCTCGAGGCAATGATATGATTTGTGTAACACCCAGTTTACGGGTCTAGTAGTATTAGATATTTTCTGACTGCAAATGATTATTTAAATGTATCAGAAAGTAATTTTGTTGTGCTAGTTGAAAATAAATGGTTAAAAGAGTCAAATAATTTATTGTGACTAATAAATTATTGATTGTTTTAATTTAATTTAGTTGACGGTAAAATAAAATAATATTTCCCCGTAAATGGTTTTTAAGTTCCAGACAATGAAAAGTACGGGGAATGAAATTTAAGCACTTCCAGTATACTACTAAATATTGAGTCGGTTGTTTAATTCTTATTCATATATACATACGTACGTATCATATCATACATACATACATGATGAACCCTAAATTCAAGAAGAAATCATCAAATTGGAGTTGCATAATTCGAATTCAAGCTTCAAGAGGATAGATTATCATCTCCTAATCCTTCTAATCATCTTGTAAGTCTCTATCTCTTGAATTATATAAACCCTAGAAATTGGGGTTTTGGTGTTCTTGATTGAAATCCGAAATTAGGGTTTCAAATAGTTGAATTGATATGAGTTAAGCTTTAATAACATGTATTAATCATTCCATCATCATCATAAACATGTTATAAGTATTGATTCTTGATTTTCATGTAAACCTAGAAATGGGTTTTGAGCACTTGATGGAACTAGGATGATTTATATGGAATTAAAGCTTGTAGTTATGAGTAGAATTGTTAGTTAGTGCTTAAATTGTGATTATAATCTAAGCCCTAACTTGAAATTGTAGAATTTGATTAAATGTTCATAAAGTGTTCTTGGAAAATTGATGATTGTGATGAATTGATGGGTTATTTGAGGAACTTGATATTAGTTGTGATTAAGAACACTTAATTAATAATCAAAGGGGTAAAGTTAGCACTTATGTGGATAAGAGTTTATGAAACCTTGTGTTGGGGTTTTGAATGAATTAATGATATTTGATGATAATAACATTGTTAAAGGTGTAACCATGTTAATTGTGATGGTAAAAGTTGATTAAATGAGGTTGTGAATTAATGAGCATAAACTTGATAAGTAATTGTGAATTATGTTGTTAAGATGTTAATTGTAATATTGGAATAATGTTGTACATATTTTGAGACAAGTAACTAACTTGTATCATTCTACTGTATTGTCAGATGTGCAGAAGGCTCAGTGATATTAGACTACTGAGTGGATGCCTGAGGTGGTCGGTGAGTGGATCTCTAATCCTCAGTATAACTTGGTTGTAACGAGTTTGGTTACAACAAGTAACATATTATTACTATTATAGTTGCCATGATGATTATTATAGTTAGTAATAATATGGTTGATATAATAACGTTGACCTGATGAATATGTGATTTGTTGATTATGTGATCACTGGACTTGTTGTTGGCCTTCGGGCATTTGTTGTTAATGAGGTCAACGAGTTGTTGAACTGTTGGTTGGGCTAGTCGGTTATTCAAGGTTTAACACACCTCCTGTGTTAGTTGAGAATAACCACTAGCTATCGGTCTCGTCCGTTATGGCCATACGGATATGGTTGGGTAAGTGTTCTTGGGGAGCCTCCCGGGTATTATGGTTATCCCCAGAGCCACCGATGCCTCATTATGAAGTCCGTTGCTTGTTGAATAGTTGCTTTGATGATAAGTTGACCAGTTGAACAGTTGCCCTGTTGCTTTGCTAAATGGTGGTATTGTCTACTTTGTTGGTTATGTGTTAATTGTTATATGCAAAGTTGTTGAGCTAAGTTAGCCTGTTGATTAGTTATCTACTCACTTAGCTTTATGCTAATCCCCCACATTAACACTTCTCGCAGGTTTTGGCTTTAATATTGGGTGGGCAAGAAGTTGGACTAGAAGGAATGATTGACTACAAGGCTCTACTCTGATAGTTAATTTGTATAAAATAATGTTTCATCATGTTTTTTTATATAATACCTCGGTTGAAGAAATTATAGTTTTGAAAAGGTTAAATTTTATAGCATTGATAAAAGTATGTAAATTATTACTATCTATTTGGACTTACGCTTCCGATTTACTATATTTAAATGATTAATAATTAAGGGGTGTTATAAGTTGGTATCAGAGCATAAGTTTGGGTGAATTGTACATTATAAGATGTTCAATCCCAAACTTAGAATTGTATCAAGTCAAACATTCCAGGGGTGGGGATTAGTGGTTGCATGAGAAAGTTGATATTGAATGTGTACTAACCTAAAACAAGATGCTAGAATGTTGTTTTGGTTGCAGAGACGGAGGAATATGAGGAACCGACTGGTATTCTCATTGATTCCTCGATTGTTGCTGGCTTAAGTGCATCAGGTGATTCTCGATAACCTTATTGAATTTAATTCAGTTTGAATTGTGTACTTTGCTATGATGATGTTGATCTACCCTAAAGTAAGTTGAGTCAGACTGATATGATTCCCTAGTTTTGAGTCAATTGATGTTATTCATATGTTGTGAAATAAACTGGGTAGTTTATGTTGAACTTGAAATTGTTAAAAAGGTGTTAAGTCGTGTAGACGCTGTGTTGAATAAGTTGTTAATAGTGATTTTAATGTGAATTGGTGCTTTAGAGTTATAGCATGCCACTAATGGTGAAAAATAGTTTGTTGGACTTAGAATAGTCAACGTAATGTGGAATGGTTGTTTGAATAGTGGTAATATGAGTTGAAACCCAAATGGGTTGTTAAAAGTGCCCAATGGGTCACTTGATGGTTAAAAGGTTAAAATGAGTAGTGGTCTGATTAAAAAGAATGTTAAAGTGACTTTAAGTCATAAAGATAGTAGTAAAAGGTGATGATAATGATTTGGGTAGTCAATGTGATTATTTTCTTAAAAGTGCCCATTTGGACCCCTAAACGGGTCAACGTGTCAAAACAATGTAGAATGAGTGTTTGTAGGTGATGAATATGCCCACACGTCCCAAATGTATATAGAAACATGTTGGCAAAAGGTTGAAATCAGAAAGTAAGCCATTTGGAATATGGCGTGTCAACCAAAATGGTCGAAAATGGTCAAAAATGAGTTGTACATCCGTTTTATCGTAAAACGTGTAAATTGAAAAAGTGTAAAAAGGGAAAGTTTCATTTTGGCATAGTGGACGTGCCTGCAAAATTTTAGAGTCTAACTCTAAACGAGTAAAAAGTTATACGCGATTGAAATTGGCTAAAAATATGAATTTTGCTGAAACTCAGATTTCTACTTGGGAACGCGATCCCAACAATATTTTCTGGATCGCGTTCGTATGTGTTATTTTGTCACAGATTATTTTTATGCTTGGGAACGCGATCCCAGCCATTTTCCAGGATCGCGTTTGTGTGTGTATTTCGGGTTCAGATGCGTTTTCTCTTTGGAACGCGATCCCGCTCACTTCTCCGGATCGCGTTTGTATGCTTAATTTGGTTACAGAACATTTTTAACCGAGGAACGCGATCCTGACCCGTTTTCCCGGATCGCGTTAGTTAGTAAAAAAAAAAAAAATTTCTTGCGACGTTCGACGTAATACTTGACGTAGAAAATTTTTTTGAAAATTTCGGTGTCCGATTAAGACGAAATTTACAGGGTCACTTGGAAACGGCTCATCGGTCAAAGCTCATTGCATAGCCATGAGCCCTGTCAGTTTTCGGCACTTCGGGGTCGTTTGGGGCCCGAAAATCGCATTTTATTGTTTTTCGGACCTTATTTTGAACTTTTAGCTTACGTTTTGTATTGGGCTTTTGTTTCATTGAGCCCAGAGATCATTCCTGTGACTATATGTAATATTAAAAGTTGTTTTAAGAGGTTCACACCTTTTATGGTGTATGAGTTAGTTGTAGGTAGTTTATTTAACTGCAAAATATGCCAGTAAATGATATTGTTGATTGTTGCTAACAAGGGTTAGTAAACATTGAATATGAAATTATGTTAACTATATTATATGGACTAAATTGAAATGTGATGAAGTAATTGGATTACTTAGAGTGCTATAAAGTGCTGAAATAAAATTATGATATAAGTGCATGAACTTATATGTATGTGATAGTTGAACATGAAATGAAGTGTTTACCTATAATTTGACTAAAAGTACATGGATTGATGTGTTTGTGTCAGATATTAGTGTAGTATGTTTATATTGTTCATATATACATGATAATACGAGTAGTTCATATTAAAAGTAGTAAGTTGACATAGTGACAAGTCAATATTGGGTGATATACTGCAATCACAGGTTGTGTAAATTGTTGATATCGTGGTTATAAGGTATAAGAGTAATCATGAATAATTTTGAAGATTTATGGTACGAAGTGGCCTGAGAATGAGGTGTGACTGACATAATATGACGACGTTTGGCCAACGTATTTATATTATGCCAGTTCACATGAAGTTGTTGAGGCTACTAAGTACCAGAAAAGTTAAGTGGTTGTAAATTAACAGGTAGGATATGTTGACCGTAGTTGAAAATAGTCAATGATGGACTAAAATGAAAGAGTGATAAACCACTAAATTGTTTTTACTAATGTGGTACTGTACAAGTGATGTGTATATATGATGAATTATTAATAGTAAACATTAAAGGATGATTTAAACAAAGTAGATGTCAGTTGATTATGAATAATACTGTGTTAATATTGTTGAAAAGATGATTAATGACTACACCTTGTGTTGTTAAAATACCATTGATGATGATGCATGGTATTAACAGGTGTTGTCTTAGCATCCAAATTGGTGTAATAGGATGCTAGTTGATTATATAATAGTAGTTTTAACCATAAGAATTGACCTCTACATACTGCTTATTGTTTATTCTATATGTGATTATGATTATATGAATTGTGATTCTTTTCGAATAAGAGTTTCATATAATCAAGTTGTATTTATAATTACAAGTTGTAAAGTTGTAAAGTTGTAATTAGCTAGTTGCAAAAGTGAAAATTTTTAGCAAGTTGTTAGCTAAATTGCTAGTTGTAAATTGAGCTGAACTTTTATTGTTAATGTGCATGTTGTGGTATTCAATATCACTTGTTGTGAATAGTGTAAAGATGGAATGTTCACATGGATATGTGTTACATTGAGTACTAGTGATTACGTGTTTAAATTGTTTACATGATTAAGTATGACTGATCAAGTAAGTGGTCATTTGAACTTATTAGAGACAGGATGTAGGAGTAATGCTTGTACATTGGAGTATATAGAAAACATGTGCATGTGGATATGTGCATAAAGAAGAATTGAAATTGTGTACATATACTATGAGTTGTCCTTGTTGCTGGATAGTGTAATTTGTGATAACAAAATTAAGACACATTATATGTGTTTGAGTGATTTTAATTGAAATACACCCTGGTGGTGTGTGAGTTGATAAAATAATACATATTTGGGTAAATAGATTGGAATGTATACACATTGACGTTATGTAATTAGGGGTATGCATGACGGTTGTATATATATATATATATATATATATATATATATATATATATATATATATATATATATATATATATATATATATATATATATATAAAAGTTATTTTAACTTGTACTCCTCTCGTGTGCATGTAATAATGAGTAAATATGTGATCAGAAGTGTGTGGGAGCTATAGTATTAGTGAATTGAAATGAGAGTGAGTAAGAGATCTTATTTCAATAAATTGATTAGGTGTGATCAGATTTCGAGGACGAAATCTCTTTAAGGAGGGGAGAGTTGTAACACCAAGTTTACGGGTCTAGTAGTATTAGATATTTTCTGACTGCAAATGATTATTTAAATGTATCAGAAAGTAATTTTGTTGTGCTAGTTGAAAATAAATGGGTAAAAGAGTCAGATAATTTATTGTGACTAATAAATTATTGATTGTTTTAATTTAATTTAGTTGACGGTAAAATAAATAATATTTCCCCGTAAATGGTTTTTAAGTTCCAGACAATGAAAAGTACGGGGAATGAAATTTAAGCACTTCCAGTATACTACTAAATATTGAGTCGGTTGTTTAATTCTTATTCATATATACATACGTACGTATCATATCATACATACATACATGATGAACCCTAAATTCAAGAAGAAATCATCAAATTGGAGTTGCATAATTCGAATTCAAGCTTCAAGAGGATAGATTATCATCTCCTAATCCTTCTAATCATCTTGTAAGTCTCTATCTCTTGAATTATATAAACCCTAGAAATTGGGGTTTTGGTGTTCTTGATTGAAATCCGAAATTAGGGTTTCAAATAGTTGAATTGATATGAGTTAAGCTTTAATAACATGTATTAATCATTCCATCATCATCATAAACATGTTATAAGTATTGATTCTTGATTTTCATGTAAACCTAGAAATGGGTTTTGAGCACTTGATGGAATTAGGATGATTTATATGGAATTAAAGCTTGTAGTTATGAGTAGAATTGTTAGTTAGTGCTTAAATTGTGATTATAATCTAAGCCCTAACTTGAAATTGTAGAATTTGATTAAATGTTCATAAAGTGTTCTTGGAAAATTGATGATTGTGATGAATTGATGGGTTATTTGAGGAACTTGATATTAGTTGTGATTAAGAACACTTAATTAATAATCAAAGGGGTAAAGTTAGCACTTATGTGGATAAGAGTTTATGAAACCTTGTGTTGGGGTTTTGAATGAATTAATGATATTTGATGATAATAACATTGTTAAAGGTGTAACCATGTTAATTGTGATGGTAAAAGTTGATTAAATGAGGTTGTGAATTAATGAGCATAAACTTGATAAGTAATTGTGAATTATGTTGTTAAGATGTTAATTGTAATATTGGAATAATGTTGTACATATTTTGAGACAAGTAACTAACTTGTATCATTCTACTGTATTGTCAGATGTGCAGAAGGCTCAGTGATATTAGACTACTGAGTGGATGCCTGAGGTGGTCGGTGAGTGGATCTCTAATCCTCAGTATAACTTGGTTGTAACGAGTTTGGTTACAACAAGTAACATATTATTACTATTATAGTTGCCATGATGATTATTATAGTTAGTAATAATATGGTTGATATAATAACGTTGACCTGATGAATATGTGATTTGTTGATTATGTGATCACTGGACTTGTTGTTGGCCTTCGGGCATTTGTTGTTAATGAGGTCAACGAGTTGTTGAACTGTTGGTTGGGCTAGTCGGTTATTCAAGGTTTAACACACCTCCTGTGTTAGTTGAGAATAACCACTAGCTATCGGTCTCGTCCGTTATGGCCATACGGATATGGTTGGGTAAGTGTTCTTGGGGAGCCTCCCGGGTATTATGGTTATCCCCAGAGCCACCGATGCCTCATTATGAAGTCCGTTGCTTGTTGAATAGTTGCTTTGATGATAAGTTGACCAGTTGAACAGTTGCCCTGTTGCTTTGCTAAATGGTGGTATTGTCTACTTTGTTGGTTATGTGTTAATTGTTGTATGCAAAGTTGTTGAGCTAAGTTAGCCTGTTGATTAGTTATCTACTCACTTAGCTTTATGCTAATCCCCCACATTAACACTTCTCGCAGGTTTTGGCTTTAATATTGGGTGGGCAAGAAGTTGGACTAGAAGGAATGTTTGACTACGAGGCTCTACTCTGATAGTTAATTTGTATAAAATAATGTTTCATCATGTTTTTTTATATAATACCTCGGTTGAAGAAATTATAGTTTTGAAAAGGTTAAATTTTATAGCATTGATAAAAGGATGTAAATTATTACTATCTATTTGGACTTACGCTTCCGATTTACTATATTTAAATGATTAATAATTAAGGGGTGTTATAATTTGGGTTATAGTGGATCGATTGACAAAGAGCGCGCATTTTCTTGCTACGAGTGATACCGCTTCGTTGACTAAACTTGCTCAATTGTATGTTAACGAAATCGTTTCCAGACATGGTATTCCCTTATCGATTGTGTCAGATAAAGATACTCGTTTTGCTTCTCGTTTTTGGCAAAGTCTGCAACAAGAGTTGGGTACACTTGTAAATCTTAGCACAGCTTATCATCCTCAGACAGACGGTCAGTCAGAACGTACAATTCAAACTTTAGAGGATATGCTTCGTGCTTGCATTCTGGAATATGGAGGTTCATGGGATTCACATCTCCCATTGGTTGAGTTTACTTATAACAATTCGTACCATTCTAGTATTGGGATGCCTCCGTATGAAATGTTGTATGGTCGTCGTTGTCGTACACCTACTTGTTGGTTAGAAGCAGGTGAGAAACAGTTTGCTGGACCCGATATGGTACAAATAACCGCTGATAAAGTAGCTATTGCACGTGAGAAATTGAAAGCCTCAAGAGATAGACAGAAACAGTATGCGGATCCTAAAAGACGACCGGTTGTGTTTACCGAAGGTGAATTAGTGTATCTTAAAGTTTCTCCGTGGAAAGGGGTGATTAGATTCGGAAAACGTGGAAAGTTGGCGCCTAGGTACATTGGTCCATTCAGAATTCGACAAGTTGTAAATGATCAGTCAATGGCTTTGGATCTTCCTCCAGAGCTCTCTGGTATTCATGATACGTTTAACGTATGTTACTTGAGAAAGTGTAATATAGAGGATCAGTCACAAATTCTTCCATTGCAAGATTTAAAGGTTGATCAAACCCAGAAGTTAGTAGAGGAACCAGTTGAAATTGTTGACCGAAAGATTACCAAACTTAGGAAGAAACAAATCCCTATGGTACTAGTAAAATGGAGACATAGTTTAGGTTCCGATTTAACTTGGGAGACCGAAGAGTCGATGAAATCCAGATATCCTGGATTGTTGGATAGGGCTGAGATTTCGGGGACGAAATCTCCTTAAGGAGGGGAGATTTGTAACATCCTCTCCGGTAGCCTGGTATTTTTCTATTTATAATTGCGTATTTAATAGTTTTAAATAATTTTGCGATATAATTGTTTAATTGTGAAAGTTGGCGAAATAGGTCTTAGGACTTATTGTGGATAATGAAATGTTGCTTGTTTTAATATATAAAAGTTGACGGTACAATAAAATAAATTTCTCGCATTTAGTAATTAAGTGCCAGACAATAGATTTGTAGCGGGTATTAAAATACCCAAAGTGGTAGGTCGGTTTAAATGAGGGCCGACCTTTATTTGGGGATCACTTTCCCAATTTCTTTCTTGCTCTCTCATTCCAATTCCATTAACCACTTAAACCCTAAATATGATCCTCTAAAATTACCAATAATCATAAACAAGATTTAAAGCTTCAAGTTGTGATTCAAGTTAGTTGTTCTTATCTTTTCTAGTCTTCATCTTCTTCATTTAGTAAGGTAAGAAAACTTATAGTTTATAAGTTCATATGTTAGATAGAGATGAAATTGATGAATTGAATGATTCTTGTAAGTTATATAGTGA
This sequence comes from Helichrysum umbraculigerum, assembly GCA_949592205.1. Taxonomy (NCBI): domain Eukaryota; kingdom Viridiplantae; phylum Streptophyta; class Magnoliopsida; order Asterales; family Asteraceae; genus Helichrysum; species Helichrysum umbraculigerum. The sequence goes on along the minus strand of CATIUR010000004.1, from coordinate 27,502,584 downwards.
TTGTTTGTGATATATGATGATATGTGATGATTCTTAACTTGTTATAAGCATCGAATTCATGTTTGATGAGCTTGAATAATGAAAATGGAATTAGGGTTCGTTCAGGTCTGTTCTTGAGCTGAAGAACAGATGAACGCGATCCCGGCTATGATTCCGGATCGCGTTCCCTTGTTATAAATGTCTTATCCGAGTTTTTGGCCTTAGAAACGCGATCCAGGCCTATTATCCGGATCGCGTTTGCTAGTGTTTTTCGGTGACAGAATTTTTCTTAAGGACGAACGCGATCCATCCCTAACTAGTCAGGATCGCGTTTGCATGGTTAATCTTGATGGATTTTGCAAATTACACCAAAATGCATGTGTTTAGAAGGTGGTGTTTATAGTGGCACTTATTGAATGCTATTGTGGCATTTTATAAAAATGCTCATTTTGATATTTACAAATTATGAGGCAAAGTACTAACTTATGTTGATTATTGATTCTCAGATCCTCCGAAAGATAAGTGATCTCTGGAATCAGAGATTTTGAAGGCAAAGGTATCGGTGAGTGGATTCAAAACTCATCGTTTGGCTTAGTTGTAATCATTTGATTACAATGGGTAAACGTAGACTTGATTATTGAATTGATTAGTTGTTGTTGATTATATGCCTATATGTGCTTTGTGTGGTCTTCGGACATTGTTGTTAATGAGGTCAACGAGTTGATGAACTGTTGGTTGGGCTAGTGGGTTGTTGTGTGAATGGTACAGGGATGTACTTCATTTGTTGTGTGTGCTGAACTGTACCTAAGTATAATAAACACTAGCTATCGGTCTCGTCCGTTATGGCCATACGGATATGTTTGGATAAGTGATCTTGGGGAGCCGCCCGGGTATTAAGGTTGTCCCCGGATCCGCCGATCCTCATTAAGTTGTTGTTGACTGTTGTGTTTGCGAATATTTGTTGTAGTTAATTGGTTTAGCTAAGTTGAATGTGGGGTGTTGGATTTATTCACTTAGCTATGTGCTAATCCCTCGCTGTTACTTCCTGCAGACTTTTGTTTAGTGCATGCGGGTGGGTAGCAGGAAGCTCAAACCTTGGAAACATGGAATGTTTGATATTCAAGCTACTCTGATCATTTTTGTAACAAACCAGTTTAGTTCATATAACACCCCGTCATGCTAGTCTTTTGAACAAGTTTAAAGTTGTAGTAACTTAACCATCTAAACTGTTTGGTACTTCGGAAAAATATGCAATGAAGTACTGTGTTTTATTTACCTGCGCTTCCGTATTATCATTAATATTAATATTATGGAATGAGGGGTGCTATAAATTGGTATCAGAGCATAGTTTTGGGAAAATTGTTCATTGTTGAATGATCAATCCCAAAACTCGAGCGTGATATATCAAACATTCTTGGGTATGGGATTAGTATTGGTTGAAGGTAGTTAGTATTTAGATGCTAACGATTAACAAAAGTTCAAGTGTTGTGTTGAATTTCAGAAATGGCAGATAACGAACCACCGACCACCAACCCCAACAATGCCTCCAGGATCGTCGCTCCTCAAATCGGGACTCAGACCGAGCAACACGATCATAATGGTACTTCTCAACCAACTGGACAACAATCTAACCGAGATGAGTATATTCATGAGATGGAAGACGAGTTAGTATTCCTTAGGGAATTCAAGAGAAAAGCTGAGGAAGCTGCGACTAGACAGTTATTTCAGCAAGCCCCAGTTTTTGGTTCTGGTTCATCCTCTCAATCAGAAAAGAAGTGTTCATACAAGACTTTTATGGCTAGTCGACCCCCGGAATTTCAGGGAAGTAAAAATCCTACGGTAACGTTAAATTGGTTGAGGGATATGGAACGCAAATTTGATGTGACTTGCTGTGATGAGGAACTTAAAGTCAAGTATGCGGTTCAATGCATGAAGGATGATGCCATGGTTTGGTGGGATTCAATTACCGGTCATTTCACTCAACAACAGAAAGAAGCTATTAGTTGGTCTCAGTTTCATCAAGTTGTTCGTAATCAATATTGTTCGGATTTTGATATTGCTAGGATTCGAAGAGAGTTTGTGAATCTTCGATTAAATGATGACATGACTATTGATGAATTGATTGCGCAGTTTACGGATAAACTTAGGTTCGTGCAACAATGGGTTCCGGATGAGAAAACTCAAATTGAACAATTTGTGGATGCTTTACCGGATAACTACCGTACAGTTGTGAGATTGGCTAAGGATTTATCGCATGCTTTTAACCTCGCGCGGTCTGCCGATAGTGATTTGAGAGGTTTGCGATTATGGCAAGGAAGGGATACAAGTTTCTCTAAAGCAAGAACTGAATCGTTGGGTAAGAATAAATCCAAATGGCAAGGGAATAGGCCAGGTGGTAAGAAATTTGTTGGAAGAAGTAGTTCTTCTGGAAGTTTTAATAGTTCCAACTGGTGTAGTTCGTGTAGGTCTCGGCATGATGGTCCGTGTACGGCTAAGACAAACAAATGTATGAAGTGTGGTGAATTAGGTCATGAGATAAAAAGTTGCCGTTATCCAAATTTTGTTTGTTGGACTTGTAAGAAAGAAGGGCATAGGGTTGGTCAATGTCCGGAGGCAAGGTCGGCGGGGTCGGGTTCGGTCGGGAGTTCGGGATCTTCCGGTCAGAAAAGAAAGAACCCTCCTCCAGCAACTAGTAGGGCTTTTCAGATGACGGTTGATGAGGCCGTGCGTACTGAAGATGTTATCACGGGTACATTTCTTATAAACTCTGTACCTGCACGTGTATTGTTTGATTCGGGTGCTAATTGTACTTTCATTTCTGTGCAATTTTGTGATAAGTTGAAATTAGCCCCTACTGTGATAACAAAGCCTATAGAAGTAGAAATAGTTAGTGGTAAGTTAGTTCCTGTTACCACCTCGGTGACTGGAGCTAATATTACTATTGATGATCACGTTTTTCCTATTTCCTTCTTGTTGATGCCAATCCCTAGTTTCGATGTAATAATTGGTATGGATTGGTTGAGTCAGAATAAGGCTAGTATTGATTGTCACCAGAAGTTGGTTAGGATCCCAATCTCCGAAGGGTCATATGTTGTGGCTCGAGGAGAACGGGATGGTGTAGCTATTCCTTTGATTTCTTTGATGAAAGCTAGGAAGTCATTGTCAAAAGGTTGTGAGTCATTCCTAGCCTATGTAGTCGATGCCAAATTAGAAAGGAAAACTGTTTCAGATGTTCCGGTTGTTAGTGAATACCCCGATGTGTTTCCCGATGAATTGCCTGGGTTACCACCAGTTAGGGAAGTAGAATTCGGAATTGATCTTGTTCCGGGATCGTCGCCGATTGCTAAAGCTCCCTATAGATTAGCTCCTTCGGAGATCCGTGAAATGATGATTCAGATTCAGGAATTGTTGGATAAAGGTTTTATCAGACCTAGTTCCTCGCCGTGGGGTGCACCAGTGTTATTCGTGAAAAAGAAAGACGGGTCGTTGCGCATGTGTATTGATTATAGAGAGTTGAACAAGAGAACGGTAAAGAATAAGTACCCTCTTCCCAGAATAGATGACTTATTTGATCAGTTACAGGGTTCTTCGGTATACTCCAAAATTGATTTGAGGTCGGGTTATCATCAAGTCCGTGTGCGTGAACAAGATATACCTAAAACTGCTTTCCGAACCAGGTATGGGCATTATGAATTTCTGGTTATGCCTTTTGGTTTAACAAATGCACCAGCGGTATTTATGGATTTGATGAATCGGGTGTGTCGACCATTCTTGGATCAATTTGTGATTGTTTTCATTGATGATATACTTATTTATTCGAAATCTGAAAATGAGCATGCTATGCATTTGAGATTGGTTCTTGAAACATTGAGGCGGGAACAGTTGTATGCAAAGTTTTCCAAATGTGAATTCTGGATTCGAGAAGTTCAGTTTTTGGGTCATATAATTTGTCGAGATGGTGTGAAAGTGGATCCATCAAAGGTTGCAGCTGTGATGAATTGGAATGCGCCGAAATATGTTTCTGAGATAAGGAGTTTTCTTGGGTTAGCGGGATATTATCGAAAATTTATCAAGGACTTTTCTAAGATAGCCGGTCCTTTAACCAAACTAACCCGTAAAGATGAGAAGTATGTGTGGACTGATCAACAGGAGCAAGCTTTTCAGACATTGAAACAATTGTTGTGTCAGACACCGATTTTAGCATTACCAGAAGGTACTGATGATTTTGTGGTTTATTGCGACGCTTCATATTCGGGTTTGGGTTGTGTCTTAATGCAAAGGGATAGAGTTATCGCTTATGCTGCTCGATCGTTGAAACCACATGAGAAGAATTATCCTACGCATGATTTAGAACTCGCAGCAGTTGTATTTGCCCTAAAACTTTGGAGACATTATTTATATGGGACTAGATGTGTTGTTTGTACTGATCACAAGAGTTTGCAATATGTGTTTTCCCAGAAAGAATTGAATATGCGGCAGAGACGATGGTTGGAATTGATAAAAGATTATGATTGTGAAATTAGATACCATCCGGGCAAAGCTAATGTGGTCGCCGATGCGTTAAGTCGAAAGAATACTCCTGATCGAGCTTTCTATTTAAAAGTGAATGTTTCCTCGGATTTGATTGATCAAATTAAAGTTGTACAACTTGAAGCATTGAAAGATCAGAATCTGAAATCTGAAATCATGTTAAAACGCAAGGACGAATTAGTTGATGATTCAAGGGGATTAAAGACGTATCAATCTCGTGTTTGGATTCCTTATATTGGTGGTATTCGGGATTTGATTTTGAATGAAGCTCATAAGTCACGAATGTCTATTCATCCGGGTAGTACTCGAATGTATAATGATTTGAAACCGTTGTATTGGTGGCCAACGATGAAAACCGACATTGCAAAGTTTGTGGGATCTTGTCATATTTGTGCTCAGGTTAAGGCGGAACATCAAAAACCATATGGGTCGCTAAAACAGTTGGAAATACCCGAGTGGAAATGGGATCATATAACTATGGATTTTGTGACTAAGCTACCGCGTACTGCTCGAGGCAATGATATGATTTGGGTTATAGTGGATCGATTGACAAAGAGCGCGCATTTTCTTGCTACGAGTGATACCGCTTCGTTGACTAAACTTGCTCAATTGTATGTTAACGAAATCGTTTCCAGACATGGTATTCCCTTATCGATTGTGTCAGATAGAGATACTCGTTTTGCTTCTCGTTTTTGGCAAAGTCTGCAACAAGAGTTGGGTACACTTGTAAATCTTAGCACAGCTTATCATCCTCAGACAGACGGTCAGTCAGAACGTACAATTCAAACTTTAGAGGATATGCTTCGTGCTTGCATTCTGGAATATGGAGGTTCATGGGATTCACATCTCCCATTGGTTGAGTTTACTTATAACAATTCGTACCATTCTAGTATTGGGATGCCTCCGTATGAAATGTTGTATGGTCGTCGTTGTCGTACACCTACTTGTTGGTTAGAAGCAGGTGAGAAACAGTTTGCTGGACCCGATATGGTACAAATAACCGCTGATAAAGTAGCTATTGCACGTGAGAAATTGAAAGCCTCAAGAGATAGACAGAAACAGTATGCGGATCCTAAAAGACGACCGGTTGTGTTTACCGAAGGTGAATTAGTGTATCTTAAAGTTTCTCCGTGGAAAGGGGTGATTAGATTCGGAAAACGTGGAAAGTTGGCGCCTAGGTACATTGGTCCATTCAGAATTCGACAAGTTGTAAATGATCAGTCAATGGCTTTGGATCTTCCTCCAGAGCTCTCTGGTATTCATGATACGTTTAACGTATGTTACTTGAGAAAGTGTAATATAGAGGATCAGTCACAAATTCTTCCATTGCAAGATTTAAAGGTTGATCAAACCCAGAAGTTAGTAGAGGAACCAGTTGAAATTGTTGACCGAAAGATTACCAAACTTAGGAAGAAACAAATCCCTATGGTACTAGTAAAATGGAGACATAGTTTAGGTTCCGATTTAACTTGGGAGACCGAAGAGTCGATGAAATCCAGATATCCTGGATTGTTGGATAGGGCTGAGATTTCGGGGACGAAATCTCCTTAAGGAGGGGAGATTTGTAACATCCTCTCCGGTAGCCTGGTATTTTTCTATTTATAATTGATTATTTAATAGTTTTAAATAATTTTGCGATATAATTGTTTAATTGTGAAAGTTGGCGAAACAGGTCTTAGGACTTATTGTGGATAATGAAATGTTGCTTGTTTTAATATATAAAAGTTGACGGTACAATAAAATAAATTTCTCGCACTTAGTAATTAAGTGCCAGACAATAGATTTGTAGCGGGTATTAAAATACCCTAAGTGGTAGGTCGGTTTAAATGAGGGCCGACCTTTATTTGGGGATCACTTTCCCAATTTCTTTCTTGCTCTCTCATTCCAATTCCATTAACCACTTAAACCCTAAATATGATCCTCTAAAATTACCAATAATCATAAACAAGATTTAAAGCTTCAAGTTGTGATTCAAGTTAGTTGTTCTTATCTTTTCTAGTCTTCATCTTCTTCATTTAGTAAGGTAAGAAAACTTATAGTTTATAAGTTCATATGTTAGATAGAGATGAAATTGATGAATTGAATGATTCTTGTAAGTTATATAGTGATTGTTTGTGATATATGATGATATGTGATGATTCTTAACTTGTTATAAGCATCGAATTCATGTTTGATGAGCTTGAATAATGAAAATGGAATTAGGGTTTGTTCAGGTCTGTTCTTGAGCTGAAGAACAGATGAACGCGATCCCGGCTATGATTCCGGATCGCGTTCCCTTGTTATAAATGTCTTATCCGAGTTTTTGGCCTTAGAAACTGATCCAGGCCTATTATCCGGATCGCGTTTGCTAGTGTTTTTCGGTGATAGAATTTTTCTTAAGGACGAACGCGATCCAGCCCTAACTAGTCAGGATCGCGTTTGCATGGTTAATCTTGATGGATTTTGCAAATTACACCAAAATGCATGTGTTTAGAAGGTGGTGTTTATAGTGGCACTTATTGAATGCTATTGTGGCATTTTATAAAAATGCTCATTTTGATATTTACAAATTATGAGGCAAAGTACTAACTTATGTTGATTATTGATTCTCAGATCCTCCGAAAGATAAGTGATCTCTGGAATCAGAGATTTTGAAGGCAAAGGTATCGGTGAGTGGATTCAAAACTCATCGTTTGGCTTAGTTGTAATCATTTGATTACAATGGGTAAACGTAGACTTGATTATTGAATTGATTAGTTGTTGTTGATTATATGCCTATATGTGCTTTGTGTGGTCTTCGGACATTGTTGTTAATGAGGTCAACGAGTTGATGAACTGTTGGTTGGGCTAGTGGGTTGTTGTGTGAATGGTACAGGGATGTACTTCATTTGTTGTGTGTGCTGAACTGTACCTAAGTATAATAAACACTAGCTATCGGTCTCGTCCGTTATGGCCATACGGATATGTTTGGATAAGTGATCTTGGGGAGCCGCCCGGGTATTAAGGTTGTCCCCGGATCCGCCGATCCTCATTAAGTTGTTGTTGACTGTTGTGTTTGCGAATATTTGTTGTAGTTAATTGGTTTAGCTAAGTTGAATGTGGGGTGTTGGATTTATTCACTTAGCTATGTGCTAATCCCTCGCTGTTACTTCCTGCAGACTTTTGTTTAGTGCATGCGGGTGGGTAGCAGGAAGCTCAAACCTTGGAAACATGGAATGTTTGATATTCAAGCTACTCTGATCATTTTTGTAACAAACCAGTTTAGTTCATATAACACCCCGTCATGCTAGTCTTTTGAACAAGTTTAAAGTTGTAGTAACTTAACCATCTAAACTGTTTGGTACTTCGGAAAAATATGCAATGAAGTACTGTGTTTTATTTACCTGCGCTTCCGTATTATCATTAATATTAATATTATGGAATGAGGGGTGCTATAAAATCAAATAGTCCACAACTATCATAGTATACGGACGCCAATAATCAATCAAGGTTTAGCCATCATGCCAATATAATATTAATGCAATCATTGCAATAAACCAAGTTTACCCGTTGTAACCATGTTGTTACAACTAATTTAGAGTGAAAGTCCAAGATCCACTCACCGACAATCATAGTCGTCCACTCAGTAGTCTAATGTCACTGAGTCTTCTCCATATCTGAGAATTCAATTAAATAACAAGTTAGTAACTCGTCCATAACAATCAACTCATGTTAAAGTAGTACAACTTGATTCATAAACTCAATTTCAGTGAGTTATTACTCTAATCATTATAGGCCTTTGTTTCTAACTCATTATCAATATGTCACACATTTAGTAACTACAACTTCATAGTTAATTACTTATGATCATCAACCTTTCATTAATCATTTCAAGCTTACGAATAATCGCATTATCCTTATTAATTCACAGTCACTTCTCAATTCATGATCATTATGATCACAACGTCTCTTTAATCCATTTACTTATCACTAAGTAGCATGATTAAATCATTACAAGGTCATTAACCTAAATTATCACAAATTCATCAAAACCTCAAGGCTAGGTTTTATGAATTTTTATTCCCATGAGTGCCAACTTTACTCTTTGATTACTAATTAAGTATTCATAACCACTGCTAATATCAAGTTCATCACAATCATTCATTTTTCTCCAAGAGCACATTATGAACACTTAATCAAATTCTTAATTTCCAAGTTAGGGCTTAGGTTATAATCACAAATTAAGCACTAACTAACCCTTCTAACATGACTACAAGTTTCATTTCAAGATTAATCATACCAATTAAACAAATACCCAAAACCCCAATTTCTAGGGTTATATCAAACACGAAATTAACACATATAACATGATTAAGATGATGCTAGAATGATTATTACATGTTATTGAAGCTTAATTAACATCAATTCACACTTTTGAAACCCTAATTTCGGATTTAAATCAAGAACACTAAAACCCCCAATTTCTAGGGTTTATAAAATCAAGAACACATGATCATACCTTGTTTGTGATGATTATGGAAGCTTGAATTCGAGTTTTAAAGCTTCAATTTGATGTTCTTCATGATCTTGATAATGATTTAAGGTTAAATGTGTGTGTGTGTGTATACGTACGTATGTATGTATGTATGTGTGGAGGGGAAATAAAAACCGACCCATCCATATAATATACCATATAAATGTTAATTTTCATTCCCCGTATTTATTATTGTCTGGAACTTAAAAACCATTTGGGGGGAAATACAATTTTATTTTACCGTCAACTAAATAAATTTAAAACAGGTAATATTTTAGTATTCACAATAAGTCATTTAACTGTTTGACCTATTATTTTAATTGTCCAATAATATAAATCATTTATATTACAATATAAATAATTAAATAGACTAAAGAAATTATCGATTTCAACTAGGTCCAAAACGAGGATGTTACATTCATCATCTTAACTACAACAAATTAGCTAAGTTATACAAGTTCATCTTCTTAACAAATTTTATTACTACGTATTTCTTTTTTCCATATTTAAATGTACGAACAATATTTTTTAAAAGTACATTATACGCGAGTTTTTCTTGGCTTATTGTATTTCTTGGCACAAGTTGCAAATGTTAACAACATATTTTCGGTAATAATTTGTTACATATCGGGATACTTACCCATAAATAAATGTTTTGTATATGTTTTCAGGCATACATGATATCGATCTATATCGATATCCCTCAAAAAATTAACAAAAAATTAGGTGGGCGGATGTTGGAAAAATTGCCAAGGCGCTCAAGAAAACAAGGAAACTCGCCACCATTTGTTCAGAACGTACAAGAACCATCCCTCTGAATCAAACCACAATTCGAAAATGATGCACCACCTTCTGACCATTCAGACTCACCTTCAGCAGAATCAGTTCTACCGGTTGAACCAGTTGAACCACCAATAGAACCACAAAATCCACCTTCAGAACCAGCACCAGCACAACCAAAAGAAGCCGACGAGGTTCACGTGGTGCACCATTACCCACAAGACCATAGCCACGGATACAACCAAGAAGAAGTAATTTATAACCCGTCTGTCGAATATTACTCTAACTCACCTCATCCACAATACAAACATGAACCACCACAGCCCATCCGTGTGAACCATAGTTACAACACATATATATAAGCCTACACCCTATGTCACGTGTTGCACCTTTACCCACAAGACCGTAGCCAAAGATACAACCAAGAAGAAGTGATTTATAACCCGTCTGTCGAATATTACTCTAACTCACCTCATCCACAATACAAACATGAACCACCACAGCCCAACCGTGTGAACCATAGTTACAACACATATAAGCCTACACCCTATGTCACGTGCTGCACCTTTACCCACAAAGACCGTAGCCAAAGATACAACCAAGAAGAAGTGATTTATAACCCGTCTGTCGAATATTACTCTAACTCACCTCATCCACAATACAAACATGAACCACCACAGCCCATCCGTGTGAACCATAGTTACAACACATACAAGCCTACACCCTATGTCACTAAATACGATCAGTACCCGTTGTTTTTACTGCGATTTCTGCAAACATGTATTACCTAATGTAGCGGACAAACGAATGACTGATTATGTATATTTTAAATACTCTAATACTTAGATAAATATCCATAATAACGATTCATATAAAATTTGATCTTAGACCAAACGTTTTCCGGAATATTTTAGTAGTGATATACTTATGCATGAAGTTATGATAATTTATAAACTATATATCATCAAATATTCAAATATAGGTGATTAATTAGTACGTGAAATAGAATAAACATATGAATTCACGCACTTATATATTATAAGACTTGATTATTTGAATTACTGGCGAAATTTGGTTTGTAATTCGTACAAGGTACGGTGACAAAAACCTGGCGGCTGAATGATTTTTAGCATTGATTAAAAAAAAAACAATAAATTTATTGGGTAGGGTTCAAATGAGAATAAGAATTTGTGTGAGAATGATGGAACCAATGATATCAAGCCATGTGTACAAAGAGAATGTTCCACATGTACAAAACTCATTTACCCCCAACATCAATTATCTCACAAACGACAAATCGAAAAATTATGAAAATTGCACCATTAAATTCGTCGTTTTCTCCTCTTCGATTTGCCGTCCCTCAAGACATACTTTCGAAAAGTTTTTTTTTTTCAATTTTTTGGTGGGTTTCACATTTACTAACACATGTGTTAAAGTGTTGCGTTTAGGGTTTAGGGTTTGGGGTTTAGGGGTTAGGGTTTAGGGTTTGAGGTTTGGGGTCCCCAAACCTCAAACCCTAAACCCTAAACCCTAACCTCTAAACCCCAAACCCTAAACCCTAAACGCTTTACAAAACGCTAAACCCTAAATCTTTCTAAACCCTAAACCTTGAACCCCTTCTAAACCTTAAACCCTTATAAACCCTACTAAACCCTAAACCTAACCCTAAACCCTAACCTTAACCACAAATTAAATGTACAACTAATCACTAACACATGTGTTACTAATTTGTGAAACCCACCAAAAAATGAGAAAAAAAAAAGTTGTCAAAAGTATGCCTTGAGGGACGGCAAATCGAAGAGGAGAAAACGCTGAATTTTATGGTGCAATTTTCATGATTTTTCGACTTACCGTTTGTGAGATATTTAATTTTTAAAAATGTGGAGGAGAGAGAATAAAGTATGGAGGAGAGAGAATAAAGTAACACATGGCAGAAATCTGTTGGTTCCCTCATTCTCATTCAAAATTGGTGTACTCATTTGAACCTTACTCTAAATTTATTCGGTTATTATATGTATTGATTGATTGATATTCAATACTCCGTACTATTTAAAGGTGAACTTATTTTATGTTGATTTGGTGGGTGATTTTCTTAAAAGACATAAGAAAACTTAATATAATTTCGCCTAAATTGAATTATCACTCGCGTGTCGATCCTTTTTAGTCAGTCAACAAAGCTTTCAACGGCCACCAAAGTTTCGCCACATGAGATAATGTATTGCTTCGCTCTTGTTATTTGTTAACGGTCATTGCGAAACATATTATTATATTGGTGATAGAGTAATAAAAATTATAATAACTGTAGATATTACTTTTAATAAGTCTCCATTTTTGAATTTTTTTTAAGAAGATTCTTTTCCTTTTTTAATCAAGTCACTAATTTTGGATTTTAAGAAGATTTTTTTTCCCCCTTTTTTAATCGAGTCATCAATTCTAATTTTTTTTATAACATGGTAGACGATTATTTGTTTTAAAGTTAAAGCATAAATGTTTATCTTTTAAATTGTGTTTAGTACGTAAGGCAAGATTTCATGTGTCATAGGTTAAAATCAGTTGATCAATATTGATTTTTTAATAGCGAGATATGTCAAACTTAACATATGGGAGGTGATAAATACAACATGGATTTAGATTCAAACAATAAAATTGTGCATTAACATGTAGTACTGTATGCATTAATTGTGTAAAAATGTGTTGTATGAATCAAAATATGTGTTGTATTTATCAATACTCTTAACATATTTAGTATCAGTCTCTCAAGTCAAACAAAATAAAACAGCCAAAAGTTGAAAATCCAAACTATAAATACCCAGCTTACCTACACTTCTTCTCACTACAAACTTACCACCCAAAACTTCATTAAAACCGGTTTTACTAAACCTATCTTTTTTAACAGTTCGAAACATGGGGGCCGGGGGTCGAATGAATGTTAAGGCCACAACCGACGATAAACCTGTCGCTCACAAACGTGTTCCGGTCTCTAAGCCTCCGTTCGAGCTTAGTGATCTCAAGAAAGCAATACCACCACACTGTTTCAAGCGTTCTCTTGTACGCTCTTTTGCTGCCCTTTTTCGTGATTTTATCATCATTGGCGCCTTATACTATCTAGCAGATACTTTCATTCCCGCACTTCCTAAACCCTTAGCGTACGTCGCATGGCCCGTTTATTGGTTCTTCCAAGGTGCTTATCTCATGGGTTTGTGGGTCATTGGCCACGAATGTGGTCATCAAGGCTTTAGCGACTATCTATGGCTTAATGACACCATTGGGTTCATTGTCCACTCTTTAATTCTAACTCCATATTTCGGATTCAAATACAGCCACCGTACCCACCATGCTAACACAAACTCCATTGAATACGACGAGGTTTGGATCCCCAAACGTAAGTCTGATAAATTGTACTCCGAAATTCTAAACAACCCAACGGGCGCATTTATTGTATTTGTGTTCAAGATCGTTCTTGGGTTTCCTTTGTACTTCGTATTCAATCTTTATGGAAGGAAATACGAGAAGGGAATCACAAGCCACTATTACCCGTACAGTCCAATCTTCAACGACAGTGAACGATATGATTTCAGATCTTTTTAACCGATCTTGGTGTCTTTGGGACTTGTTATTTGGTCTACAAAATGGCTGCAATCAATGGCATGCAATGGATGATTAACGTTTATGGAGTACCAATCCTTTTCATGAATAGTTTCTTCATTTTACTCACATATCTCCACCACACTCACCCTTCCATCCCTCATTACGATTCAACCGAATGGGATTGGCTCAGAGGTGCTCTAGCCACGGTCGATAGAAACTTTGGATTCTTGAACCATGCTTTTCATGATGTAACACGAACACACACCTTACACCATCTCTTCCCAACGATTCCGCACTACCATACTTTTGAGGCTAGGGAAGCCGTGAGACCTATATTGGGAGAATACTACAAATACGACGATACACCTATTCTAGAGGCCGTTTGGAGGGAGACGAAAGATTGCATTTTTATTGAACCTGATGAGGTTAACGGAGAGAAGAAGGGCATCTACTGGTTTTACAAATAGACTATCACAGTATCACCAAATAGATGACTAAATACATTATCAATATATTGTTGAAGTTATGTACTTTATCTTTGGTTTTACTTTGTATAATAAATATAAATTCGATGATACAAGTTAAATTTCAGCTTCAATTCAGTTTCATATGCCTCTAGTTATTGCTATTCATGTCTTTTATAGTCAGGATTTGAGTGTACTAACCATCATCATCATCACGTAACTTGATACGAGTAGTTGATACATCAAATGGCCAATTACCTAGCGGTATTGAGATAATTTATGAGCCTTAAGGTTATGGGTTTAAGTCAAGAGATGAGACATTTTGGATGGTGTAAAACCTTGTGGCGTTGTTCCTTAATTATACTTTTTTTTGTTATCAACAACATGCCTTTTTGACCTACAACTAAGTATTCGCCGGTTGATGATGAAGTTGTGTAATCGACATAAAAACTTTGAAAATGAACATCTTTCAGCTAAATTCCAAAATTGGGATTGTCATGTGTGTCTCATGTGCACATGTGATGTTAGTACACTCGGCCCAGTCCAAGGCCCAATAAGGTAATTATCTTATCCGAATCAAATTTATCAAAGAAAACATATATCTACACGAACTAACTTTCGAATAACGACCCGATGTATATTTTTAGTACAGCTTTTTTGCAAAAACTTTTGTAAAGTCTTTACTCCGATACAGAAACAGCTTTTAATCAGTCTAGTTATTCCTCCATCCGTACTAAAATAATTGTCCAAATTTATTCTAAAATAAGTGTGTACTTATAAAAAAACAGATAACTAATAAGTCTATTCCAAAGTAAGGATTAAAGATCGATTTTTTGTATCCAGAGTGCATTTTACTCCGTTTTTAACCGCCACCACCACTTGAAAGGTCAATTTTCATGACATTTAGCCATTTTTTAAAAGGTATGAAAAAATATTTTTTGTCAAGATCAAATAAACATATACTAGATTTATTATAAATATAAATATAAAGTATACCCATGTTATTGCATAGACTTGGAAGTCCACTTTTAAAAAAAGCTTCTGCCCCATTGTCATTGCTTTCTTTAAAAATAAAAAGAAATTCATTTTATATCAACCGTCATCAATATGCTTTTTATATACACTCTCATTTCTAAAACACTCCCAAAGGGTGTGTTTGTTTTCTGAGTTTAAGGGAGTGAAATGGGTATATATATGATAGCTATTAGACCACTCTCAACCGTAACGTAAACTGGTGCATTAGTATATGTCACATCAGCGCCACTTCAACACTTCTCAAAACTGACACAACTGACTGAACACTGCTAACCATAACACATCTCAGTTTTTTCGGGCCCACACTTACCAATGTATTTTTACTTCTATACATTAAACAAAAACAAATTATATCTTTTATTGCTTCCGGCCCTACCCTCTTTCACCGAAACACGTCGCCAAACCGAAGGGAAAAGTTGTTGCGGCCAACCGACGGTGACGTGTCAACAGCGTCAGTTCCGTCAGTTGAAACCGACGCCCCAATTTACGTACCGTTGTCAAGTGTATTAGCTAATATATATTTGATGTACATGAATTTGAAATAATGGGAATCAAATCTTCATGTACATCAAACTCATACGCATACTCATTCCATACAACGAACCAAACACCACCTAAACAAACGGTCCAACACATACCGTTATGTACAAAAAGCATAATAAATTAAATGAGCACGTTTTTTTTAATTAACAATATTACTTGATAAGTAATTTATTACACATTCGATCGTTTACTAACTATTCCAAATATGTTTTACGTGTATTACTGTATTTATTAATTAATTATTATATTCAAACATATAATCCAGATTCTGTGGAAGTTTCACAACTCATGAGCAATGCCTTTTAAATATTCTGTTTCCGTGCACTAATAAATTCCATGTTAATTCTTTATTTTCCGCCCTCAACCATATACTTGCTATCAATTTCCACATTATGGTTCCAGATATGGAGGTAATTAATTATCGTCTAAGATCCCATCTCATGTTAATTATTATGCAATGTTGATATAATTACATTAATTCGATCAAGGTTCTAATAGTTCTCATGAAAAATGCAGAAACCTCGAGTTACCGAGTTCCAAGTTCGAATCAATTGTAATGGGTGTGTTCAGAAGATCAAGAAGGCTCTTAATGGCATCAATGGTAAGCAAGTATTCTAGTTAGTTATTTGTTTAGACCTGATCTCATGGAGCTTTATAACTAGAATAAATTAGCTGATAATGCATGTTTTTAATTAAACTTATGTTTTGTGTATGTTTTCAGGCATACAAGAGATCTATATCGATATCCCTCAACAAAGATTAACAATAATCGGGTGGGCGGATCTTGGAAAAATTGCCAAGGCGCTCAAGAAAACTAGGAAACTCGCCACCATTTGTTCAGAACAAGAACCATCCCTCCCAACCGAACGACAATTCGAAAATGACGCACCACCTCCTGACCCTTCAAACTCACCTTCAGCAGAATCAGTTGAACCGGTTGAACCACCAACAGAACCACAAAGTCCACCTCCAGAACCAGCACCAGCACAACCAAGAGAAGCTGACGAGGTTCACGTGGTGCACCGTTACCCACAAGACCATAGCCACAGATACAACCAAGAAGAAGTAATTTATAACGCATCTGTTGAATATTACTCTAGCTCACCTCATCCACAATACAAACATGAACCGCCACAGTCCATCCGTGTGAACCATAGTTACAACACATATAAGCCTACACCCTATGTCACCAAATACGATTATGCCCAACCACCACCACAATACACAAATTACAATCGACCCGAACCACCACAACAATTCACACATTACAACAAACCAGAGCCACCATCACAACAAACACATTATGCTAGACCCGAGCAACCACAACTATTCACGCATCACAACAGACCAGAGCCACCACCACAACAAACTCATTATACTAGACCCGAGCCACCACAACAATTACCACATTACAATAGACCAAAGCCACTTCCACAACAAACACATTATACTAGACCCGAGCAACCACAACTGTTCACACATCACAACATATCAGAGCCACTACCACGGCAAACACATTATAATAGACCCGAGCCACAACAGCACCACTCACATATCAATAAACCTGAACCACAACCAGAGTACACACATTACAACAACAGACCAGAACCATCGTTACAATACACACAGTACAACAACAGACCAGAACCACCACAACCGTACACAGATTACATTCGGCCAGAGTCACCACCACATTATACTCACTACGGTGGTGAGTATTACAGTAGTAGCAATGGAAATGGTAATATTACGTCTATTTTTAGTGACGAAAATCCAAATTCTTGTACTATCGTCTAGAAGAAGGCAGATTGTCATGTGTAGTATGCGGAGATAATCAAGTGATATAACATTTGTTAGTCGAAAATATACATTTAATTTGCTATAAAAAAATACATATACTTGCAATCGATTAGTAAATTGTTAAAGTTGTTATTGTATGTATTCGGTGACCTCTATAATTGGGCGACTAATTCTGAGCAACGTGACCGCGAATGCCGGGTACACAACTAATGTCACAATGTCGAATTATATGTATTAGAATGTATGATACATTAGTAGCGAATTTTGTAAAGTTCAATGCATTTTACTAGAATTTATTTTTGAAATGTATGATGCATTTTACTAGAATTTATTACTAGAATTAATTAATGTATGATACATTAGTTTCCCTGTTTATATAAAAACTCTATATACGTATATGGCGTCTCTAGAAAGGTATAGGGAATAAAATTTTGGCTAGAAATTATGGTTTAGATGACATTATAAAAATCTCCATATATAGAAGAAGAAGTAGGGATGAGCAAAAAAACCGAAATACCGAAATCGAACCGGTACCGACCGTTACAAATGGTACGGTATTCGGTTTTTGATTTGGGACAAAAAAAAACCCGGTACCAACCGGTCGGTACCGGTTCGGTACCGGTTGGTACCATGCACACCAAAATACCTAAACCGAACCGGAACCGCACCGGACCGGTACCGAACCGGTACTAACCGATACAAATGGTATGGTATTCGGTTTTTGATTTGGGACAAAAACAAAATCGGTACCAACCGGTCGGTACCAGTTCGGTACCGGTATGGTACCAAGCTCACCCCTAAGAAGAAGCATGTGAAGATGATGAGGAGAATAAGATTCTTAACTTGTAAGTGCAGCAAGTATCTATGCTTCAATTCATTCTGTGGATGAGAGGCCTGATACATTAATTATCACTATAAAGATTTTAAATTTATCTATACATGTTTATTATTGAATTATGACAGATTAAAACTATTACAACCTGGCTCAATGGATGTTTGACACGTGGATAAGAAATAATATAAAGAGTTAATTGTATAAATGGTACACACGGTAACACACTTTGTCCTTATACTTAAAGTGTGATCAAGCGTACTTTATCAAAATACTTTTAGAGTGCTTCTTTGAAACTCCTTGGGGTATAAGTATAAAGAAAGTTGGGTAAAGCAACCTTTTTTCATGTACTTTATCAAAATATAAAGAGGTAGCTAGTTAGCTAGGTTGGTTACTTTGATTTTATGACTTGTTTTGTAGTCTTTATGAGCCGTTATTCCTTTTAGCTTTTGTAATGAGATTTTAATCATGATCACTAACATTCATGCACATCCAAATTTCGGTAACAAACTAAAATAACAGGAGTTAAGAACAATATATGGGTAGTTTGGGCTAGGAATCCAGTCAATTAGCAAAATATGAGAAATTTTCAATCAATTTTCTTTCTAAATAAGTGGGATATAAGTTTTATAATACTACTAAAAAAAAGTTGCTAAAATGTTCTTTCTCTATGGTATGTCATCTATTTAACTCAAAGTCACTATGTCAGGTTTTTGCGAGTTTAATCCATTGACATGGATTTTCATTTCACTTCTAGTTCCTCATCTCTCATGAAATGACTAAAATAACCTTATAATATAAAGATTTTATTACCTTTTGAGAAACTGAGAGTTAGATGAAAATCCAGGTCAAGGGATTGACCCTGAAAAAAATCCAACCAAGAGATCGAGAGTGCATGAGTAATGATTTATCCTCCTACTAATCATCGTAACAAATGAAATGATGACACATGGAAAGATTTAAGTTCATGGTTGAGAGAGATAATTAATAAAATGCCACATGTCACTTAGTTAGATTATTAGGACGATTATTAGGATGAAATGGTAAGAGGAAAAATCATTTTCCTCCGTCCTCCAAGAAATAGAAACATTCAACAGGGATGGCATATGGAATTTACTTTGAAGAAAAATATAACGAGGTTGTTTTTTATCTTATTTGGAGTATACTTAGCCCAATACTTAGCATACGTAAACTGAAATGAATCTCATTAATATGTTAGCCCAATACTTGTAAGAACACATAACACAAACCCATCAACCACCTTTTAACCAAACCATCCCACACGGCCACACCTGGTTGATATAAGCGCTTATCAATAGTGGGCTTTACACTGGGCCCAATACTGCATTCTGCCAAAATTCCAAACCATCTCATACGATACCAACCGGTATCTATACCCCGTAATCCGTGTATTCACACGGTCTTTAAGTTTTAAATCTTAAACCATTGTCAAAATTAAGTAAAATAGAGGGATCAAATTGTTCAATTGAACTTGCACAAATGTGTTTTCTATATTAAAGTTTAGATCTGCACTAATTTTAATGTGGTATGAAATTTATAAATTGAAGACAAAAGTTAACAACAAATAATAATAAAATATTATAACGACCTTAAATTCAGTTGTTCAACCATTCCAAAATTACTGTAACCACAACCAACAATTCAACTACTCTGTACTAAACATAAATCCTAGTTGTCATGAACACTTTTTGTTATTTTAATGAACTGAAGAATGACTAGGGATCTAATTTTCAAGAACTTAGTACATAGTCATTGCTAACTGGAGTAATTAGTAAGAAAATTTAAACAATAACCCAATCAAGAAAAACTATAAAGTTTGCTAACAAGTTTTTTTCTCTAAATATCAATGCGGCACAAGAATGGATTTGAGTTTAAACGATGACCGATTTGGTTTACATTCAAATACCGGAGAATCACATTTCACTTGATTATCAAATATGAATCCTTTCTTGAACCATTTGGAACTGCTATTGATACCCTTGATTCCCATAACCGTTTGCTTCAAAGACTGGCATTTCTTTATCAAAAACGTTAACATGTGCATTGGCCTTCAAACACTTTTCTATCACTCTTGCTTCCTCCATAAATCTAGCTTTAACTTCTTTCAATCTTGCTGATATTTTCTTAGATCTTGATCTATCCGATTGAGACGACTCCTTTTTAGGTCTCATTTGTGGCGTTTGAGACGCTTTGATACACTCATTGCACAAATTGTTACGTTTTTTGTCCTCAAATTCTAATCTTTTTGTTTCATCCGATAGGCATGCATATGCCTGTGAACAAATATTTGGGAAAATGCATTAAATTTATGCGACTGTATTATGTTTTTTAGTTAAAAATGATCGAAAACCATACCTCGGATACCAACTTGAAAGCAGATTCAGCTTTCGGATGATTGTTTTTGTCAGGATGCAGTAATAAGGCTGCAGATTAACCGTTATTTTACACTCATTAGCTTTTAACTCAAACAAGATTATACGCAACGTAAACCAATTCAAATCAATTAACATGATGTTTGACTACTTATTATAATAATTATCTACTTATTCAAATCAATTCAAATCATTTTACACTCTTTTATTTGACTATTTGCTTGTGAAATAAGCAGTTTCGATTAAACTCACCAAGTAGAAACAGTACATTTACATACTTCTGATTTTGATGAAGTATTAACAAAATATATAAATAAATTAATTAATTAATCAATTAAACTCACCATATTTATGATACTTTTTTCTGATAATATCAACACCCACATTCTCTTCAACCTGATCAAGAAACACCCATGAAACAAAATCTTTCTTACTAATAACGTAACGAATACGAAGGAAACGTGACGATAAATATAAAAGACTTACTTGAAAAAGAATGTACCAATCAATGAAAGGGTTGGAGTGGAATGTATTATGATGGGTACATGATGTAGCATGGTTTGATATGTCACAGATCCGTTTGATCAGATGGGATTTAGAATCTGATTCCATTTCCACCATGGGAATGATTTGAAGAGCAAGGGAAGAACAGGGGATCGGAGAGGTGTTTCGGTTATGGGTTTTAGGGTGTTTGGTTTAGAGTGATGATTTAAAAATGAGGAAAAGGAGTAATAACAAAGGTTAAGGTGGGGTATTTAAGAAAAAAGAGGGGCATCCTTTGCGGGGATTTGAATCAGGTTTTGGGAGTTTGGACTTTGGGACTTGCGAGCCTAGACTTTTTTCTATTTCTATCATTATTTTAATTTAATTTTTATACTAATTATAGAACCGTACGATTTAAAAGGTAATGTTAATGTTGATGTAAGGGTCATTCATGTAAATATAAAAAATATTTGTTTTGTGATATATTGAATTGTCATGTCAACATTACAAATGATATCCCCGTTAGACTATGTGTATATGTAATGCACGTATCGTATACGAAATTGTACATCTCAATCTCAATATAAGTATATAACTAGTATTATTATATTCATAATTATCTTGCAAAATATATCTTTTCAGTTCAAGATTATAATGATTTTTTTCGTGTAAATTAATGCATACAACTTTATCTATATGATATCGTTTAATCTGTTGAGATCGTGTTGATCCCGTTATATACATCCGTCTATACACACAACTTATGCAATCTAATAATGTATATTATTATATTTATAATCAAATATAACTGAACCAGATCGTTAACTTATGAGCATTGCGCGTGTTAAAATCAACATCACTTGAATGACAAAAACTACATTAGTACACTTAAACATATTTACGAGAGGAGTGTTATTAAACCACTTTCTCATACTTTTAGTTCACTAGAGTTTGACGTGGTAACATTCAACTTTCTTGGCCAAAAGTTTCAAGCTCACTTCTTATATACTGACTGTCTCATTTATTTTTTTGGTTCAATCTTTATTTTTCTAGAAGTACTAGAGATCGTCACCGATCACCAATACCTATTGGGTGATGATATTTATAACACACAATTTAATGTGTACACTCTAATTATGTTATAACGAGTTTTTTTTCACTCGTACGTTGTGGCGTGATTTTAAAAATATACATGTTTAGAAGTTCAAAAATAATTACTTCTTTAGGTCGGTCAAGTTTAGTTATACGTACTTATAAACGTGTAAAATTATGTAATTTTGTCAACATGACAACCTGACTAATCTTTAAAATTGACCATCGTATTTGAATCATTTAGATTTCTATGTAACAAATACTATATATTTTTATCCATATTATTGACTCAACTTTGGGTAATGTTGTTTTTCTCGAATCTTAATTCAAACTCAAACTTATTCTATAAAGCTTATATATATGACTAACAACATATATTAATGTAATCAATAGAAATGTATGACTTTTATTGATGGTCATAGTAATTATTTATTTAATATGATAAAGTTTTAAAATTTGATTAAACTTATTAACTAATGTAGATATTTGGATGAAAGGAAATGAGAAATGGTTTTCTATTCTTTTATCTAAGTAGAATATCAAGAAATAAAATGCAAAGAAAAAAAGAAAAGAAAAAGCTAGACTCTAAAATAGTAGATGAAAAATTAGCATACAATATTTTCATTGAGTTTAAATAGTAAATACTCCGTATATGAGTTTGAATAGGTTGTATGCATGTAATTGTACTTGTAATGTGTATTTCAATACTTGTACTATTTGATGTAAACATCAATTTCCGTATTATAAATATCAACTCCAATACGTGTTATATTAACCCTGATCATATACTACACTTTACTTCATCATTACATTCTCCAACATGTACCACTTGATAAGTCTCCATTATTATACAACAATCTCGTGAACAAAATACACCAAGTATTAGGGCTTCATGGAATCAAGTCGATTTCATGCTTACGAGACATAGTTATTTAATTATTTTATTAAAACTATAGACAATGGTGATAGATGATTGAATGTCATGATCACAACTAAATTGCAACTCGAAGTCCTCAACCATTGCTTAGTAACAAAACTATTAGGTCAACATGGTACATCTTGAACTTAATGTTCATGATACTGAATATGGATTGAAGTGCTTATTTCATATAGTCATCTCGCTCGATCATATCTCAACACTAAATATCTTTTAGGTTTGTAATCGTCATTGCGCTAAATGGTAGAAAAGTATTTACGTACAATACGACAATTTGATTTGTTTCCGTTTATTATCTATAATAATAACAAACTAGGTATATCTAATACTAGATGCATTGTCAAAATGCTCATGTTCAAGGAAAGTTATTTCTCTAGTAACAAGTTTGGTTGCTAACATATATTAGAAAGGTTTTACGTAATTGGGTGAAGAGTAAATTACGTTCCCAGTCCCCGTGGTATACTTGTTATTTCAGTCCCAGTCCCTTTTGTACCGTGCTAGTTGGATAACATAACGAAAAAAATTAACCGACGTTAGGGTTAGAGACCGGGAGTGAAACATAAACCCGGGTCAAGGGACTGGGACCGCAAAAAAAAGAAGACCCAGGGACTGGGAGTGAAATAACATGCATACCACATGGACTGACAACGTAATTTACTCTTACGTGAAACAAAGGGGGCTAAAGTGTCAAATAAAGCTAAGTGAAGGATCTAAACTGCACAACAAGGTAGTAAAATCTTATTGGCGGACTTTAATTTTTTGAATTTCATCATAATCCAAATTGTATCCGGGTGTTCACACCCATAAATAGCAATTAATTACCCCTTTTAGAAGGTTTTGAATTTAATTAAAGATTAAATGTATTAACTTTATTTCCAACATAATTCTTTTTTGCATTCAATGTTTAAACATTTTTGTGTAAATACATATCTTTTGAAATTAAGAAATAAGATAACAATTTATTTATAATACTCAATTTCCAACATATTTCTTTATTGTAATCAATGTTTAAACATTTATGCACCAAATACATATCTTTTTGAAATTAATAAATAAGATTACACTTTATTTATTTATTTATTTATAATAATCAATTAAATGCAAACTTTTATTTATGTTGTCCAATTTGTAATAATTCAATGTCTATCCATATTAATTAAATTCAGGTCCATGAATTAATATTTAGTCAACATAATACGATTACATTACATTACATTTTACATTTTTATATAAATATAAAATATATAAAAAATAAGTAGATACAATATCATTTTAATTTAGATATTTTCAAAAAAGGACACATAAGTTCTATTTTATTAGTTTTTAACACTAAACACAAGATTAAACATTCTGTTAAATTCCAACTTTGCAGGTTACTAGTTAAACAAAACTGTTTATTTAATTATTTTTTTATATATATATAAAAGTATCATGTTAGGGTTCAAAAGCATATGTAACTTTTCGTTACAAAAAAGGATAAATTACATGAAATGTATAAACTATTTAGGTGGAAAAAATCAAGTTTACAAACTTTATGGTTAAAAATGTAACAATGAAAAGTAATAAAAAAAAACATATTACTTTTATGAAATTACAAAAAAGGACCTCTTTTGTTTTTCAGTATAAATACCCTTTGTTAAACAGCATAGTGCGCACACTTGTTTTTTTTAGAGTTCCTGAATTCCCCCTCTTTATAAAATGCTCATTAAAAACAAGCCCTAATTTCACTATTTTTGCAGTCTGTATATCTGCAATTCAACTCTCTACAGACTGCTGTTTTGTTTTATTTCAGTAAAAAGTAACTGTTGTCTTTGTTTTAAGTAAAATCGTGCTGAATTTCTAGGGTTTTTACAAGTTTCTGTAAAAAAAAAATTCAGAAATTGAGGCTTTTTGGTGAGTTTTGTTAGGGTTTTAAGTTGTGCGAGTGGATTTAGGGCAAAACAGACTAATTTTTGTGAAAAAAGTAGAAAATTGAGTGAGAGAATTTTTAACAATGGTAACGGCAAATGTTGACCTTGAGCTTATGCAACAGCTCAGGGAAGCAGGAAATCAGCTTTCAAACCCTCCGGAACCGGTTGATGAACTGTTGCACCTACTTGATGTAAGTCTTCAGTTTTGGAAATTTTATGTTATATTCATTTTATTCATGTTAGGGATTTATTGAATATTGCATGTTGTTGGCTTGTTTTTGTTGATGATATGTTTATATGAAATTAGCAATTATTGAAAATTGTATGATTATAAGTGATAATTTATGTGCCGTTGTGATCTGAAGTTGATATGAATACTTTAGGTATAGAGTTGCATTAGGTTTGGAATTTAGATGAATTAAACCGGTTAAAATGACGGAACTATGTAGGGAAGTTTTTGAGTTTTCAAAAATCATTCAAACAGTAAGCTTTAGGTTTGTGAATTTGCAATTATAGTCTTTGTAGAGGTCTGGCTCTGGAACCAGGAGGATGGTGACACCAGATAATCTAAGTTATACGTGATCTGTGATCATAGGTGATAATTACGTGCCTTAAGGATCTGAACTTGATATAAATAGCTATATACATTTAGGTATGGAATTCCTTTAGGTTTAGATAATGTAAAGCGGTCAAAATGGTTAGTTTTAAGGTTTGGGATTGTATTTTTTGTTTGGTTGTTGAAGCAGGAGTGTGGTGACTTGAGACTTGACTGTAATTTAAAGTATGCATGACTATAGAACTGGACGTGAATGTTTTAATATAATTGAGCTCTACTTAAAATATAGACAATAGCAACAGTTGATATAGTTATGGAATCTAATGAAGCGGTTCTGCAATAGTTGGTAATATTTAGAGGTATACAAAGATTGTGATTCAAACTATGCATTACTTTATAATTGGACTTGAATGTATGTATTATTAATAGTGAGCTATATAAATAGATAACAGCGATTTCAGCAGTTATGGGACCTAATGAGGTATTACTATTAGTGAGGCGGGTATGCGGTATTTGCTAAGATCTAGAGGTATCTAAAGATTGATGCGTGTTTATTAGTGTTACTAGATTCGAACCTAACCCTACGATCTGCAAATTATATTACGTATATGCATTTTGGGTGAGTTTTCAAATTAGTTTAACGATACAAATGATGAAGTGAATCTGATAGTGGAGATGTAATATAAGATTGAAGATTATATACTCACAGATAATTAGGTGCATAGGAGTAGTTACACGATGCTGTGTATACCTTAACTTTATCGTTTTAGAACCAGAATCTGTTGATATAAGTGTTTCAAATCTATTTGCCTACTTCAGCAAACGGAGAGGCTTCTTGGGATGGTGGACCAATCACCTACTAAACTAATGCAAGAAGCACTCAAGGCACCAACAAAGGCCTTGGTTGACGATAGTCTACTAAAACATCCAAATATGGACGTGAAAGTGTCAGTGGCTAATTGCATCTGTGAAATCACTAGAGTTACAGCTCCTGATGCCCCGTATGCCGACGAGGAAATGAAGGTATAACTGATCAAACATTATAGTCTCTTGTTATATTCTTTCCCTGTTTTTGACCAATAGATTTATGTTAATCTATAATTTCATATTTACAGGGCTTTTTCCAGTTGGTTGTTTCTTCATTTGAGAATCTATGGGATGAGGCGAGCAGATCTTATAGCAAGAGGCTTTCGATTCTTGACACTGTGTATAAAGTCAGGTCATGTGTTATAATGCTTGATCTTGAATGCGATGACCTGGTTGTGAAGATGTTTGAACACTTCCTGAAGTCAGTAAGGTATAATACATAGTTTCATTGTTGATTCATTTTCCACTTTTGTACATGTTACCATAATATTTGTTTCTTTTTTAATTTCAGGGACCATCATCATGATAAGGGGTTCTCATTAATGAAGAATATAATGGCTCTCGTTATCGAAGAGAGTGAGGATATTTCACTTGATTTGCTCAAGCCGCTACTTGCTAGCATCAAAGTCAACAGTGGGGTACAGGATTTAATTGTAACTTGAATTTCCTTTATTGTTTTCTTTCACTTTTGTGTGACCAAATACTTTACACTATGCAGGGAGTTTTACCGGTGGCTCGGAAACTGGGAGAAGAAGTAATAATAAAGTCTGCAGATAAACTGCGACTTTACCTTAAACAAGCTGTGAAGCTTTTAAACGATTCATTGGATAACTACAGTCAAGTGTTAACTTCTGTATGTGAGGGGACAACTGATGTTATCGAGCATAATGACGAGAGTGCTTTGGTGCTTCATAAGGTATGACTTCAAAAGCTACCCCATTTTTTCATGATGTTTTCTATCTTTGTGATTATGTACCTATATGTGATTGTTGAATTAATTTTCGTTACTATGTAATATCTGTTCTTGACGTGTATCTGTATGAAATGCTACAGACTGACGAAACCAAGCTTGCACCAGCGTCAGATGATGCAGTTCAGGTAAATTATTTGACATTTTGATTGTTCCAATATTAAGTAAAATGTTAAAAAAAAGCATTTTATAAGTTGACAAAAACTTCTCAATTAGGTTATGAGCAATGGAAAAATGGGTAACGGGAATGAAGTAGGTTCAGATGATAAGCAGTCAAAGAAATCAGAAGCCATTGACCATACCGATTCTAACAGGACTAGCTCAGTTGTTGAAAAAGCTGCAATGACCGAATCAAAACCAGATCTGACCTCCAACCAGAAAGGAAACAAATCAGCAGAACCTACTGATCCTTCAGATCAAAATGAAGTAGAAAGTGTGGCTGTGGATCATCCGTTACAAAGTAGAAGTCCGTTGAAGGAAACTGAGATTGTTAATGCAGCGCCTGTATCCCAAGGCATGAGTATAATTTTTAAGAAAGGCATTAGGTCAAAGAAGAAGGGCTCAGTTCAAACTGCTGCTCCTTCAACGGATGTTGTTTTGACAAAAGCACCTGAAGGGATGAGTGACGCAGAAATGAAGTCTCCCAAGCGTACGAGAAAGAAGACATCAAAGGCGGAGGATAATAAACCTTCAGTTACAAGTGGTTCAGATGTGGAACTTGTGGAAAAAGTACCTGAAGGTATGAGTGACGCAGAAATGATTTCTCCGAAGCGTGCAAGAAAGAAGACACCAAAGGCTGAGGAAGCTAAGATATCGAGCAAGAAAGTGAGTGCAGTTGACTCAGGGTCAAAGCAAGGAAAAAGGTCTGGTAAAAATGTGGGTGGTACAAATGCGGTGGCTACTAGTGGTTCAGATAATGAACTTTTGAAGAAGTCAAGTAAGAAAGTGGGTACAGTTTACTCAGGGTCAAAGATGGTCAAAAGTTTTGGTAAGGAAGTGGGTGGGACGGATTTAGTTGCTACTAGTGATTCAGACATGGAACTTTTGAGAAATTCAAAAGTGGATACAGTTGACTCAGGGTCAAAGGGGGTCAAAAGTCCCGGTAAGAAAGTGGGTGCGAAAAGATCAGTGTCAAAGAGGGGTAAGAAGAATGATAAGAAAACTGATGGTGGAGATTCAGAGTCAAAGAAGTCAAAACAGGGTGATAAGAAAGTGGATGCAGGAGAGTCAGAGGTTGAACCTTTAAAACAATCTGGTAAGAAACAAGTTGAAATTCATTCAGAAGATAAACCACTGAAACAGTCTGCTAAAATAAGGGAAAAAAGTGAGGTGTTAGTTAAGCCAAGTGAAGATGCTGCAAATAAGGATGAAGAAACTGATTCAGAAGCTACACCAGTTAAGATGTCTGAAGATGTAGACGGGCAAAGTGATTCTGACGACCCGCTACTTAAACTGTCTGCTAATAAAGGTAACAAAAACAGTTCTTCTGTGGTCAAATCTTCTTCAAAGAAGAAACCTGTGGTCAAATCTTCTTCAAAGAAAAAGGGTGGTAAAAGTGTTGAAGAGGAAACGCAAGCAAAATCCGTGTCTGATGATGACGTAAGATATATTATAAATGATTCTTTTCCTTTTTTCTGTTACAACTAATGGAAATTTCTGCATAAATTGTTTACCTTTTTCATTCATAGGGTATGGATCTTCCATTAAAGTCGGCGCTAAAAACTGCTACTAAAGTTAGAGGCAAGTTGGAGGCAACTCGTGCGAGTTCTTCAAAACGGAAAAGATCTGCTGCTAAACCCAAAGTAAATATTCCCAACTACTTTCTTAATCGTCGCAGATTGCCATTTAGTTATTTTCTACATGTATTGTTCTTTCATTAACATCTAACGGTTGGAGAATTATATCATTAATTCATTACAGGTTTCAGGGACTGTAAAGTATGATGGTAGCCTAATTGATCAGAAGGTGAAAGTTTGGTGGCCTGATGATCAGATGTAAGTCAAATCAATATTTTTCGATTCCTTAATAAATACTATCTTTAGTGGACGACATGTTTTTTTCATGCAATATTGCTGATATGTACATCTTTACGTTTAGGTACTATGAAGGTGTTGTTGCATCCTTCGATGCTACCCAAAAGAAGCATAAGGTCATTTCAATACTTATACTATACTACTTTAAGTTCCCCCTGTTGGTCCGTACCATCACTTCCACCTTTGTAGTCTTCAACTGCTATGTATTGATGTGAATACGATACACAGGTCTTGTATCTTGATGGAGAAGAAGAGATTTTGAATCTCAAAGAAGAGAAATGGGAAATAATACAAGAGTATTCTGTACAGTTTGCGGTGAGTTCCATGCGTTGAAAACTCTCTTTGATATTATTCATTGGTGCTGATGCAGTTTAATTGACAGGAGGAAGCCGCTGAGGTTGAAGCCCAAAATACTGATGATGTTTCTGAAACGTATGCATTACCTCTAATTGTTTCATATTTGATCAATTTTATATTTATGTTATGATTATTTTGTAACTGTCCATGTGTTGCTTCAGGCCCAAAAAGAAGAAATCAAAAACAACTTCTGGATCATCTACTCAACGGTACGTTACCTTATCTTGATCTTGAATCTGAATTTATATTTTACATTACAGTATCTAAGACTTTACATTTATGCGCTGTGTTTATAGGTCTGGTGGGCCCTCTGTGCCTGTCCCGGCTGCAAAATCTGGAGGCGGCAAAAAAGGTGAAGGCACAGTTGGTAACAAATCTAAGGTAGTCATCAACTCGAATGAGAATGAAAGGTCAAAAGAAGACGAGCCACAATCTGCAGTTGTCAAAAAGACCTCTCAAGAGCCTCACAAAATTGTGTATAAATCAAAGGGTCGTATGAATAAGAGTAAAGCTGCTGCGTCTGCGCCGAAAGATGATGCTACT
This sequence comes from Helichrysum umbraculigerum, assembly GCA_949592205.1. Lineage (NCBI taxonomy): Eukaryota > Viridiplantae > Streptophyta > Magnoliopsida > Asterales > Asteraceae > Helichrysum > Helichrysum umbraculigerum. The sequence goes on along the minus strand of CATIUR010000004.1, from coordinate 27,472,400 downwards.
GTATCCAGTGAGCCAATGTCTACCTCTGGGGACTTGAAAGAACTGAAGGATAAAGATGCTGCTGAAGAACCAGTGAGTGTGGTGGAGAAGGCAACAGAGACTCCAAAGATTGGGTCAAAGAGTGGGCAGAAGAGAAAAAAGAAGACTTAGTGGGTGATCGAGATCTTCTACCGGATATGCTGTGACATAATAGTTTTAAATTACAGTAGCGGTTTAGGGTGTAACTAGAGTCATGTTGAAGTAGCTAACCTATGGTACAATGGTTTCTTAAGTTTTTTTATTTTATGAACTTGGTGGTGGTGGTTGGTTTTGTTGCAAATGGTGGTGTTTTACAACACCCAGTTTGCAATTAAAAATTGCAGGAAGGAAATGGAAATCAAACTTTATGAGTCATCTCATGTGAGTTATGAATGAAGCAGGTGATTTTGTCTAGCTGAAAATGCTTCTATTTTGGCATTTGATTATGCATGTTCAGGATTTGGTTTTGACTACAAAGTTTTGCTTGCAGCGAGCCAGCCATATGGAACTGGCAACCCTTTATGCTATATACATGAGGAAAGGAAATTTATTTGAATAGCATTTTCCAAGAAACTATTTACAAAATAACCATCAATTCAAAAAGTTTACTAAAAAATTCCAAAACCTAATTTCGCAGAATAATTTTGCGAAATCATTTTTTTTTTTCTTTTTCGAATAAGATTTTTTACTTAATACTTTGAAATATACTACAAAGGAATGTTTTTTGGACTTCTTTTGGGTTCTAAATCATTGCAAAAGTTGGTTGATAAAGATGTCCCATCCCATGTTTGGTTTTCATTGAAGAAAATCTGGCTTTTTTTGGGTTAATGTATGCTACCTTCTAACTCTTCAATCTTAAAACGTATATAGATTTTGTTAGAAATTCCTAGAAAACAATAGGAGATCGAAAAGCATTGCATAGAACATCGAGAGTGAATGTTGTGAAAATTAATTGAAAAATCTTAGAAACTTGACAAAAGCATTCACACATTGTTGTTAAAGAATAATCTAAAAAGGAAACACAGCTTATCCTCAAAAAAATCATGTGCTAAATCAGTTTTAACAGTTACAATGATAGCCCATATCTAAAAACAAAACATTCATTGTTAGGACTATGAAGCCAAGAATATGCAATTTATCATGTTGTAAATGCCTCGTGTGATACGATTTTTAAGGTAGCATTCGGAGAACTATCCAGGAAAAACTTTTCGACTTCTTCATACCTAGTAACATCCTCAGCTATGCCGTCATATATCCTTTCTGGGTAAACCACCAAACTCTCTAAGTTCCAAAATGGAGAAGGTGGGTATGATATTGGTCTCACATCACAAGAAAGAATCTGCAGAAATGTTTACAAAAGAAAATCATCAATTATATATTTTTTTAAAAAAGGACGTGTGTAATGCAATCATGATTATGTGTATGTAATTGACTAATTGAAGGCAAGATACATAATTAGAGTGTTTTATGTTACCTCTAATGTGGTGTTACATGAAACAAATCGAAGCATTCTTAACCAAAGTGAATTTTTATATGCATTCTTAACCAAAGCCGATTATGAAGCATGTAGAATTTACCTCAATGGTTCTTGAGTGAAGAGTAAGATATCTGACATTGTAGAATTTTTGTAGCAAATCAATAAGATTTGGAGCACCTGTAGGATGTGGATCGTCAATACGTAGATGCAGTTTTTCTAAGGAAAGAAAACCATCTGCAGAGACCATCTGAACGTAACAACCTTCAAATTGGAAGGAAGCAAGGTAAGGGGCAGAAAACAAATAGCACGCACAATGACACCGTCTAATAGTGAGATTCTTAAGTTTAGGTACAACAAGATTAACAACCCTGTCTCTCAAGCATACATGTATAAGTGTAAGATTAGAAAGTTGAGGATGACAAATGGTGAATTGATTCGATCCACCAGTTATTTTGCAGTAACTTAATGTGAGAATCTTCAAACGTGTACATTCGCAGAAAAGACCAGCACTCCTCTTATCATCATCACTGATCACTAAGGAGACACTATAGAGATGCAATGTTGTTAAAGCTGTGAGATATTCAAGAGACAAAATAGGTAATTCAATCAGTTCAACACTTGCAGTCAGTTGTCGGACATTACCTAAGTATCGAGTGTTTATAATGGTTTCAAAAAAGCTCTTGCTAACACTTCTGGAAACTTTGAATTCAACAAAAGAAACGCGAAAGCGACAAAACATTACACGACAAACAATATTGGCGAAGTCGGACAAAGTTGGGAAAGTTATATCTGAGAAATTGAGATAGGGCATTGACCTACAAATAAGCCTCCATCGAGACGACAAAACACTCGTTCTAAAAGCATCTTTGATGTCGATAAATGAAAGGATTATATATATAAGATCATTCGGCAAACTACTTAGTCTATCTTTCTTTTTCAGAAAGGCAAACCTACAACGTATCCCACAAAAATTTCTTCTCATTGTGTCGAATCCAGAATCATATTATTCATAACAGACAAAAAATAAAATATCAAAACTCGATTGCTTATCTACGATTACAAAGATTATGATAAGCAGAAACTCGGTTGGCGTAGGGTTAAATTAAAACGTACTCGTACCATCCTTAGAATTTTACCGCAGACTTTGGTTGGAAAAATAGTATAATTGGTTAACAGATAGATTATAAATAAATTGATATAGGATCCGGAATCTGAATTGGATCATAATTATGGACCTTAGTAAATTAAGCCCAAACTTTGGTTAAAGCTCTTAATATTATTAGTTCACAAATAAAGCCCATATATATAACGGGCCGGCCGTATATTTTATGTAATTGGTTATTTTTTATTTTTATTTTATTTTTTAACATGAAAGACAAAGAAGTTCGCATTAATTAGACAAGGGAAATTAATCGATTTGCCTTTTTTTCCGAACGTATTTTTCGTTTTGCCCTTCGTAAAATTTTTTTGCCGTTTTGCCCTACCCGGTCGCAGGTCGCACCATGCGACCTGCGACCCATACCATGCGACCTGCGACTAGCACGATGAACGGGTAAATGATAGAGCGATGAACGGGTAAACAAGCCAAGCGACTTGCGACCAAAGTGATGCGACTTGCGATAAGATAACGAAGAAAGCAATGGGATGAAGTTAACGTAGTATGTGGCATTCTGGCGGGCGCAGGTCGCATGGTCGCAGGTCGCAGCGTGCGACTTGCGACCGGCTTGTGTGATCGGGTTCGAACTTATTTTTGTATGTCTTTTACTCGTTCATTTGGTTGGTCGCAGGTCGCATGGTATGGGTCGCATGGTGCGACCTGCGACCGGGTGGGGTAAAACGGCAATTTTTTTTTACGGAGGGCAAAACGAAAAATACGTTCGGAAAAAAGGGCAAATCGATTAATTTCCCATTAGACAATTACTTGATTTTTACTCTATATAAAACAATCTTATCTTAAATATAATAGGTGAATGATGGGGAAGGAGGTGAAGATTTAATTGTAGATATTGGATCATCATTTGGTTCTAATCGATGGTTATAAGGAATGCCATTTTTATAATTAGTTTGACATCAAGCTAGGTATCTTTCATTAATGCTCATAAAGTCATCATAGTATAATGACGCACTTCACACTACATTTGATTCGGCTGTTGCGACACAAAATGATGCAATTGCTGGAACGATGTCGTTCACTCGCCAGCAAAGGCTGCCGAAATGATTTTTGTATTTTTATTTTCATGCATGTTGCAAGTTGAAATTTTCAAGTCTTCTTATTAAAAAGGTAGCAACTTTTGTACTAATATATTTCTTAGTTTCATTTACTTTTACACAATTGAGAATTTATTTATTTATAAACAGTTTGTGCATTATTTTGCCACACAATTATGATTAGTAGGTGTACTTATTTATTTAATTATCTTAAATCGATTTGTAAAGTAACACTTGTTATTGTTCATTAAAGGTAGCAACTTTTGTAGCACTTTCATTTCATATATTATGGTTTATATAGTGTAAAAAAGTATGACAAACTATTCCCAAAACGTGATAATCAGCTATGCAAATCTATTCACTCGTCTCGCCCAAAAAAATAAAAATAAATAAAAGATAATGTTTAAACTGATTCAGTGAAATGCTAATAGGGATCTCCGTTAATACTATAAATCATGACAACTTTCACAAAGTTCTTCAATCTAGAAGTCAACTTGGATATACTATAAATCATTGCATTTTTCACAAAGTTCTTCTATCTGATTACAACTTGGATACACGTCAAAAGGCGCGGCTGACTACAAATTTATGACTTGTGGGATTATAATGTTAACATTATATCACCAAAAGTTGTCTTCCCTTTCATTTTCATGTCCATATTGATGTAGTTCACAACCTTCACATGATTCAAAACATAAAATAATAACATGCGCGTGTACATGATTAATTAACATGTCTGTCTAAAAACTGGTTAACATGAATTGTGTGAAGTACATGATTAAATAACTGTGGTCGTGTGCAGGGGCGAATCTATGTAGTCTCAAGGTGGGTCAATGGACCACCCTTAGATTTCAAAAAACTTTAGAGAGTACTTGTGAATTTTCTTATGGACCCACCTTAAAATTGGAATTGGACCCCTCTAAATTTTTGATCTTGAACAAGGGGGAAAAAACGTTCATAAACATGAATTTCTTGCTTTAATTGCATATTTGGTTTCTTATACTGGTGCTAAGTTGTTTTTGATTTTATTTTGTTATGTCAGAGTAAGCTAGTAACTTGCTTATCATATTTAATTTATGTTGTGACATGTGAAGTTGTTCTTCCAAATGCTTCTACGATGTGTGGGCATGATGCTGTTATGGTAGTTATGCATGTATTTTTATTAATGTGTTATTTAGTTTTGTATACAACTATCATATATAATTTTGATACTAGTGTTGAGACCTCTAGTGATCATACTTCAGGTGATACAAATGAAAACAAGAATGTTCCTCCTACAAACCGTACAATGGAAGAGGAAAGGAAGAAAGTAGAGGTTCCGGACACCAAGAATGAAAAGAGAAAGGCGAAAGATGAACCTAAGTAACATGGAAATTCATATGCTGTAGAATTTTTATTGGTTTGTTTTTGAATGGTAGGTTTATTAGTTTCCAAAGAATTCATATGTTTGCTTTTTGGTTTTTAGTTTAATCAATGTATTAGAAATTGTTTGACTTCAAGGATTCTATGATTATTAAGGTTGATTTGATGAGTATCATTTTCTTAATTTACTTATAAATTAAGATAGGGCAAATAGCCTAAAAAGGTAACGTAAGATTCAAAATTTCCCAATAAAGGGAATATCACTTTTTCCATCGCCCAAAAAGGACCATTAGTTTTAATTTGTGCCCAAAAAGGATTATTGTGTCAAAAAACTTAAATTAAGGGGAATATCAGCCGCTCGATTTTTTATTTTTTCAAAATTGACTCTTGAAACGACTTGCATGAGTTATTATGAGTTTAAGAGGTTGACATCGTTGCATCATCAACACACAAGAAACCTTTAATTCCATGAATCGCCATCTTTTGGATACGTATGTGTCACTTTAATTTTGAAACCCTAGGCGGCTTGCTCATGATTCCCGAATGTATCAAACTTTAATTGGTGGTATAAAGTGTTTATAAATGATGCACATCACCTTTAACCGACCTTAATTTTTTAAAAATAAAAAATCGACCCGATGATATTCCCCTTAATTTAACTTTTTTGACAAAATAATCTTTTTTGGGCAAAAATTAAAACTAAGGGTCCTTTTTGGGCGATGAGAAAAGTAATATTACCTTTATTGGGAAATTTTGAATCTTACGTTACCTTTTTGGGCTATTTTCCCATTAAGATAAACATGCTTGCAAATCATTATTTATGTTTTTCTTAAAATTATAACTTTATTATCAACAATATGTTTTATATAATCAACTAGAAAACAAATAAAAATTAAACATAAAAAATATTTTTTTTACTCCCTCCGTCCCAATTTTATTGTCCTATTTTGACTTTTGAAGTCTCTCTTTTTAAACTTTGACCTTTTTATAATGATTGTTTGTGTTATATAATATTTGATGTAAAATATATGAATGAATTGGATTTTGAATGTATTTTCATTGATATAATTTGCATCATGTATAATATAACAAAAACAAAAATATTTAAGGTCAAAGTTGTCAAAGAAAGACTCCAAAAGTCAAAAGAGGACAATAAAACTGAGACGGAGGGAGTAATAATTAGTCAAATAGACCACGGTTCTCATGTTGAGAACCGTGGTCCGTGTGGCAAATAGACTACCCCAAAATATCCGTGGTCCTTTTGCTTATCAAATAGACTTCTCCCTTAATAGACCACCCCACTAAATCCGTGGTTCATTTGTGTTTTTAACCGAGGTCTTTTCACTTTTTCGTAGTAGTGAGACGCAAACCGAAATTGAAACGAACCCGAGATGCAAACGCAAAGGGAATCCGCATAACGAGTTTAGTTTTAACAAATTTGAAGCTTCACGATGGCCGATACTCAGGTATAATTGTGTTTAATTCGAATATTCATTGAAGCATTTCATCGAACACTTGGTTTGCATCCAAATTTGTGTCACTAGATTGTTATTTTTTGGATAATACATGAATATGATTGTTTATGATGTGTAACAACCCAAAGTTTTGATGTATTACTTGAATAGATTATTGATTAAGACATGATTAGTGAAATTTCTTTGAAGCATTTCATTGAACACTTGGCGTGCACGAGGTTTTATGTGTTTTTTGACATGATTAGTGAAATTTCTTCGTATACGGATTATTGTTTGTTTGTTGGTATCTTTTTTTTTTTTTTTTTTTGGAAACGGCAAATAACACCTGCGGGCAAGTAATGGAGTATCATCGTGCCACCATTACCAGCCCATATATTGCCTCACCTAGGAAAAACCACCTGTGTTTAGATGTGAATTCATAATCAGATAATTATAACTTAACTTAATTGATGTCAGCGTATTAGTTGACTAGTGATTAAAGTGCATATTTGTTATTAATATGTTGGACGATGGATTTCTAGTGTTTAGTTCATATGATGGATTTCTAATTGTTTAGTATGGTTACGGCTAGTTTTTTGTTACTAGCAGGTTAGTTAAGCACACAATGGATTAGTGTTTCTCGCCTGTTGAAACCTTTTGAAGATTGTGTTTAACAATGCTCGAGGCTTACGTTAGTTTGACATGTTTAAGTATCTCGATCTTCTTTGATTTTTTAGGGGTTATGAGATATTGTTATATTGTTTAAAAAATACTAGTTTATTGGCCCAAAAAATTGTTTCAAAAGATTCATTGTTGCACCTAAATTAACAGTTAAATTTTGAAGTGGAAAAATACAAATTGTGAGGTTGCTACAATGATTATTAATTAGCTGTATAAATGTTTTTATAAATATATTATTTGTTTTTGAATACTAAAGTTAATGGTTTGTTAGGGCTTAACTAATGTATTTGATAAAGTTCTTAATGTCATGATCTATAATTAAACGTCTAAATAGTTTTGCACTATCGTGTTTTACTTTAGTGTATTGTTGTTGATAGTAATTTGTAATCTTCGCATACTGAATTTGGTGCTTTAAAATGTATAAAGTTTGATACACTTATAGACTATAAATCCATTAGTTTAATGTTAATATAGATAAAGTATTTACAGCTTTAGGTTTTGGTTTGACGGTGATGGTTTAATTTTATTTACTTTCATTTTGTTTTTACAATGTTTGACTATGTCTGACTGTTTTTTACTAACCTTGCTTGATTGTTGATTTTTCAGGACCTTTTCACTGCAAGGTTGACATTGAAGAGCCAGCTCATTGTTATTAAGCATATTAAGGTGGCGTTGACACTTAATCAAAGATATTTAGAGACCATTGCTTTGGCCATTGGTTAGATGTGAGGGCAACGGAAAATGACCCGGGTTCTGTACATCATATACTGCAGTTTTGACGATGTGAGCGTCCAGGGCTGAAGCACCCTCGCTTGGAGGCAAATGAGTTGTGGTTTAGGATCACCTCAGACCATTTTATAAGATTTGGTCGGAGGGAGTTTTGTCTGGTGATCAGATTTCGGTTCGATCCTAACGATAAGATGACAGATCATATTCCCTCGACGGTTCGTACGACCACCCCTGCATTTAAACAGCGGGTATTCCTGGGTTTGGGCCAGATATATGTGTCAAACCAATCTGTCACACCCTCAAATTCGGAAATCGTGATTAGCGAGTGTTTAGCGGAAGCCTTCTGTCACACCCCGTCTAAAGCGGAAATAACGAAATGCAACCATGATAGGATCACAACACATCAATATATAGAACTCTAAATGCAATTAAAGATCAATGTGTTGTAATGTCATTAACACGAATAGCGGTTCGTGCCAAGCATACATTCTAACAATGAATCGAAGTCTTACAAATAATCAATAAATGTGTTCAACATAACTAAGGCAAAACACGCCTTTCCAAACAACCAAAATGCAAAACCAAATGTTTCATGTATCTTGAAGTGACACTTAATGCAACCTAAATGGTCCACTAAGTTTTCTTGTCCTCGGCCTTAGTTCCACTAGTGCTACCTGAAAAGATATGCTCAAAAACGTCAACACATGTGTTGGTGAGTTTCGTAGGTTTGAAACAAGACACCAGAAAATAAACATTTTGCTGTGATAATAATAAGTTAGGACAATGCAATAGAAATGTACACAAATGTGAAATAATGCAACCAATATATCTCAATGTACGGCAATTACCTCACAAGGAAGTAAAGCACGAACGTAAGCAACAATCCCAATGTACGGCAAATACCCCACAAGGAGGTAAAGTACGAATGTAAACAACGAATCTCAATGTACGGCAAATACTCCACAAGGAAGTAATGCACGAATGTAAGCAACAAGTATCAATGCATATAAGTCACATAGTGTCACACATTTCAAGCATATGTCCAAAATAAAATTGAATGTAATCACAGCACAAAACATTTAATAAAACATGTGAGCATACTTTTCCCCTAATTTGAAAATATGTAAATGAAAACGGGGCCACGAAAACTCACCTTAAATATCAAAGTAAGTATCGCCCTTAAATGAATCCACCAAACAATCGCCATCTACAAGTGAATGTATAACATGTATGTTACAACCTAGACATATCTATGTCCTTCCATTGTATCCCAAGTCCAAATCACTTCTACTAAGTTTCTTCACATCCCAAACCTCAAAATCAACCCTATTGTGAAATTCAGATTCTATCCACAACTTTGTACCACTTTACCGATTTTTAAACATGACTTAATGAAATCATTTGACTCTACAATTTTAACCAATGACACTTCAATATGTTTAGAATAACCTGTAATTTTTCCAAGATTAGTTTTAATAGTTAACTATTTTTAAAAATTCACTAAAACAATCTGCTCAGAAATAACAACGACCTCCGCTACCAAAAAGTCACAATTTATTAAAAATACTTAAAACTTACAATGATTATAATATTTTTATAGAAAATATTTAACACTTTAAAAATACCTCATTAAAAATTTCAAGACTCAATTATTAATTTAACCTACGTTTCAAAAATCGACAAGTCAACCGAAATCAGGAACCGAAAAACTCAGAAATGACACTCAATCTTGTAAAATCGTTTTGACCAACATATACTCAACATTTTGCCATGAAACCAACGCCATTTGAAACTAGACTCAAAATACTTAAGTTTAGACTCCTGTTTCATCAAAAACCATCATGAAACGACCAAGTTACAAGCTTCCCAAACCGAACATAGAATCTGACCAGATTAGGGTTCATGAGTAATCAACCCTAAATATTCATATAACCAATCTAAAACACCAATACAATCATATATTTCATCCTAATTACTTATATACTGATTTTTATCCATCCTAACATGTTCATGATTAAGAGGGATACAATGGATTGAACCGAATAAAACCGACAATACGAATCAATCGAAATACATTAATATAGCATTTTGCAAAATAATTTTTATAAAATCATACAATGCGTTTCAGAGGCCGAAACCTCTCGGGTTTTTTTAAAATTTTGAGATCTACAACTTTTCAGTTTTGGCTGAAGCCTGAAAACAAACATAACTAGGTCAAAACAACCTCTGATTACGACTACAAAAATCTGGACAGATTATACGAGTTATACAGAAGAAATATGACCAAAAGGATTTAGTTATACAGAAGAAATATTGTATGTTCCAAAAGTGGCATCCTAATTCGTCGTGGATAGCTTACTTTCAAGATGCAGGCAGTGTACATGAGCACTAATTCCCCTGAAAAACATAGTAAAAAGGTCAACAAAATTGTTGAGTGAATTCACAGGTTTTATATCATTTGTAAAGTAAGTTCGTTTTGTAAATCGTTGACGTGCAAGTTAAAAAGTAATCAAACAATTGATTAAATATAGTTTTTCGTAATTCGTTGGAAAGATTATCCAATAGCTTCGTTGTTCAAGTAATAGTTGTTAAAATAGTAGTCAGGTTTTGACTAAATCGTTGTTAAAATTGTTGAATACTTGCTTATAAGTCAGTTGTCAAATCGTTGGACCTCTTCCATTTTTAAATCGTTGAAAACGCATTTTCAATAAACAATTCGTAGAAAAACCCGCAGGTGTTCTAATGTATAAATCGTTATCGTAATGTAAACACATCCATTCGTATACTTGTGGAAAATCATTCCAGTGTATAGATAGTATTCGTGTGGAAAACAATTCCAGTGAATAAATAGTATAGTAAACAGTTCAATATAGTTAATCGTTGGCAAACATAGTCGGGAATCCCTTGAAGATTAGCTAGATCTTACGAGTTAAAGTACTACCTAATTCTATAACCAAAACACGACTTCGTTTCGTTGTTGCCTCTAGGACTATTTGAATATACGCTCCGCTCTTAGTTGAAGGGATGTCACACCGATAGTACTATCCGTATATTCCGTGTCTAGCGTCACCTAACTAATGGTTATAGTTTGTAACCACGAGGACTCTATGCACTACAAAGTTGTACAACTAGGTCCGTACCAAGATTCGTGGTCATGTTCCCAAAAACAGTATGAAAATCATTTCATTAGTAAGTAGTTTCAAGTACAGTAGATAAGTCATTTCGTGAGTAAGTGATTTGAGAGTAAAGTATGAAATCATTTCATAAACAAGTAAACAGTTTGCATAATAGTATGAACGTATTCATATACAGTTGTATAAAAGCATTAAAGCAATTATATAATAGTTGTTTTTCATGGTAAATAGTAAAACAGTAGCTATGTTTTTCACCCCTGATTAAAAGCAGTAAAACAGTAAAAGTAGGGGCTGTGAACTCACCTTTGTGTTTTGGTGTGAGAGCTAGCGTGTAGTGGTAAATTGTTGTCCGAATAGTTGTCCCTTAACGTCCTAAACGTAAGAGATATTAACATAAGTAATTGACTATACACCAATTTATGTTAATGGTTCATTTGTTTTGAAAGATCGTTTGAGTTGAAATGTGTACGATTCGTTGGTGATGATGTTCCGAAAATAATTAGTTCGTCGCATATGTATCAAATATAAGTTTCGTTCATTATGTAAATATTAATCCTTAAGTGTATATACATATATATATGTGTGTGTGTGTGTGTGTGTGTGTGTGTAATATTTGCCGTTGTATATATATATATATATACGAAAACAAAGTTAATTATTAAGTATACAAAGATACCATTTACAAATTTTATTGTACTCGTATTCATTTAGCTTCGAAAGGTTAACATTTGAAAATTATTTTAGTGTACATTGAGTCGTACTTCTGTGACGGATTTGAACTAAAGTACGCGATCGTGTAAAAATACGCGATCGCATATTGTTTATTATTTTGAAAAAATGCGGACATAAACAAAATCACACGATCACTTAAAGTGTTTGAGCGAAAAATACTTGTCCCAGCAATTTAATCCGCGCGAACATGAAATCAATTAAGTACACTTGGACCATATGAGTCCATGACTATATGATCATATATATATATATATATATATATATATATATATATATATATATATAATCATATATAATTATCTTCAAACCATATGTGTCATCATATATGTGATCATATGTGTTATCATCTATATGGTCATGCATGTTGTCATATGTGTCTGTATTTGATCACAGTGACATTCTGAATTATGATGTGATTATGCATTGTTATTTCAGGTGTTCACCCACCCGGGTATTTGATGACCACCCTCTCGGGTAGCAATACACACCCATACGGGTAGAATACATCACCCGGTCAGGTGGGGTTCCTTACCCGGTCGGGTTGGGTTCCTCACTCGGTCGGGTATTATTGTTACCAGTTCTTCAATCGCCTCATTCTTTTATTTTTGCTATAATCTTAGTTATGTTTTACACCAAAGTTGTAGACGATGACACACAAACTTTTACTAAGTGATTTTTATACATTTATTTTACTCATATACCTACTAAAAAATTTATACAGACAACATTTTTGGTCCAAAATTTTCATCACCAAACTTTCCATTTTTACTTGGTTTTAATTTGTTTTTCGTTTTCAAGCTATCATAATCTCCAAGTATATAAAGTATCAACACAATATATTACTAAGATTCATAACGAAATCAAAGTTTGAGAATTTTTACAGTGATGATGATGATGAGCCGATGATGATGATGATGATCAAGTGAAGATGAAGATGATGATGTTATTGTTATTGTTTTATGATGATGATATAAGTTTTTGCTGCTTCTGCTTTGTTCATGCTTCTGCCGATCACCAACAGGGAACTTAAATAATTGAAGGTGGGTAGAGTGTGTGTGTATGAGAGGGAGATGGAGGGATTATACATATATATATATATATATATATATATATATATATATATATATATATATATAAGAAGGATACGGGTTATGTTTTTCAGCCGAGTGGTATGGTGTAGTATAGTAGATTGTCTGTAGATATTTTAGGAGTAGTATAAGTTTAGGTATTTAGCTTGTTAATTTAATGTACGGGTCCAATTATATTAAATTTTACATTTAATACATGTAAATTCATTTTGAAGTATTATTCCAAATACTTTATTTGAAATAATAAAAATATAATTTTTATTATTTTTGGTTGTCGGGTATGTTTTGTATTGTTTCAGTTTCGTATGATACGTTTTATATAAAACGTATAATCGTTTTCGTTTTATTTTTATTTCTCATAGTTCATGCAATATTTTCAAACAAATAATTATTTAAAATATTTTCGCGTTATTTCCAAATTTTTGTATCACCAACGATCGCATTTATTTTGTCGGATTCCTTCCAATAATTTTTGAACGTAATTATAAATGATTACGAAATTCTTAATACTTTTGTATTAAAGTTTTGGGCACGCTAGACTTATCTCACATAGTCACATCAATGGTTTAGTTTAAATTTTCGTAGGGAATTAGCCTAATAATGCACGTTTTTAATGTACGTAATTATAGTCGAAATTGGAGGAGTGTCACATTCTTCCCCCGTTAAAGAAATCTCGTCCCGAGATTTAAATCGTGTCATGAGTGTCTAACACGTGTGTTTCGTCTTTCGTGCTCACAATTCAGTTGTGACATTTCAAGTCGTTGCAAAAGTCCTAACGGTTTTTGGTATACGTATGGTTTGATTTAGCAGATTCTACATCCGAAAGTGATCTAAGCTCATTAGACACAAAACTCTAGTCGAAGCTCAGACTATATAACGTTTAGACGTAGTGATTGTTTGCTAGAAACGTACCAATGGCGGCGTAGGGGTCCTGATGTGCATCCTGTACTCCAATGACGTAAGCACGTCCACGAGCTGGTTGATTGTTGTTGTTGTTGTCCAGGTTGTTGTTGTTGTTACCACGATTGTTATTGTTGTTGTTGCAATTGTTGAGCTTTGGGCACTGATTTCGGTAGTGTTTTGGGTCACCACACTCGAAACACCCATTGTTTTGGCGCTCATTGTTGGCCAGGTGGGGAGGGTTGGTTCTGCAAAATTGGGTTCGATGAACCCACTGCTCGTAGTTACCACAGAGGGTACACTCTCCCCCGTGGTGCCTTTCACATTTCTTACACAGAGGGTTGTTTCCTAAATAGTGTCTCAGTTCAGCTGTGGCGGCAGTGTACGCCGTAGGGTTTCCTAAATACCTCTTGTTTTGTTGACCCTGACGGTCATTCCCTTCAATGTTCCACTTCCGTTTGTCGTTTCCAGAATTACCAGCATCAGTACGGGTCGGTTCACTCTTTCCCGATGCTGCTTTCTCTATTAAAGTACCTATCCTAACCGCATCATCGGTTAAACTCTGTGCTAGATCCACGGCGCTTCTGAAGGTAGTTGGTTTGGAAGACATTACTAGACTCCGGGTCTGTGGTGCTAACCCCCAGTTGTACCGCTCAATGCGTTTGTATTCGGGAGTCACCATGTGAGGGACTAGTCGTGCGAGCTCCTGAAACCTTGTAGTGTAGCCAATGATGTCAGAACCAATCATCTTAATGTCCCATAGCTCTGTTTCAATCTTCTGGAGCTCACTGCGAGGACATAACTCTTCTAGAATCATCCTTTTCAAGTTTTCCCAGGTGATGGCGTAGGCGGTTGTTTGTCCAAGGGTTTGGACTTGAGCATTCCACCATGTCAGAGTCTTGTCAGCTAGTGTACATGTGGCGTACTTTACCATGCAATCGGGTGCACAGATACTAATGTCGAGCACCGATTCCATCTTCTCGATCCAGTTGACAATGCTGATAGCTCCTTCAGTTCCGTTGAAAGTACTCGGTTTGCAAGATGGAAAGGTTTTGTAGGAACACCCTCGCTGGGTATTCTCAGGTTCTCTGTCCTCAGGAGTCCTTACTCCAGTTCCGCTGCCAGTTCCTCCATCATTGCGGATGCGAATTGCCTCGTAATGGGCAATAGCTTCAGCTACTCGTCGTTCGATGATTTGTTTGGTGGTTTCCACAACAGGTGGTGTAGTGGCTCGTCGACTGTTTCTGGTCTTTCGTTGCTTTGGTGGCATAATTGCGTTCTGCGATGAATGAATTGCAGAAGTCAATGCCAACGTAAGGAATGTGAAGAATGAAGTTTCACATAGTTCAATTATCGAGCATTAAGAATGATTAACAATATCCCGATCACGTATCTTACGACCATGAAACGCCCATATGTACTTAGTATAATATAATCACGTTGGCCAGGCGTCATTATATGATGCTAAATACATACTTCTTTTCATCATCGCTCAATACAATCAGGTTCATACGAATCAACACAAGAATCAACGAATTGGATGTAGTATGGTTCAAGGAATCCAAGATAAAATCAATCATACATATACTATACAACAAGTGAAAACGCTCGTATAGTGAACAAATAGATTAAGCGTGCGATAGTATCGGTCAATGGGATCTAGTACGCCGATGTGTCGTTGTTATCGAAATCGTGTTCAGAGAGTTCCTCGCAAGGAATAGTTTAAGTAAGTAGAGATGTTTCACTAGACGTGTCGTGACAATAGTCGTCGTATGGCGAGTTAGACGTATGCAAATGAATGTATGCATGAGTGTCCTAGCCAAGGCTATAGTCTAGGTCTCTAAGACTCCTAAGTCACTAACGACTTCTAGTTCGCTATAACCAATGGCTCTGATACCAATCTGTCACACCCCCAAATTCGGAAATCGTGATTAGCGAGTGTTTAGCGGAAGCATTAGATCGAGCGGAGGTGCTGACGTCAACATTGGACATTCATGCATCAGAGCGTATGATTATCGCTAAACATATTATATTAAGATGCCAAAAATAGAAGTTGTTACAAAAGCAACGGCTCATCGAGTCATAGAAGTAGTAATGTAGTTAATATACATATTTCAATAAGTAAAATATTCAAATCCATGATTTCTTAGATATGACCAAAATGATTTAGTTATACAGAAGAAATCTTGTATGTTCCAAAAGTGGCATCCTAATTCATCGTGGATAGCTTACTTTCAAGATGCAGGCAGTCTACATGAGCGCTAATTCCCTGAAAAACATAGTAAAAAGGTCAACAAAATTGTTGAGTGAATTCACAGGTTTTATATCATTTGTAAAGTAAGTTCGTTTTGTAAATCGTTGTTGACGTGCAAGTTAAAAAGTAATCAAACAATTGATTAAATACAGTTTTTCGTAATTCGTTGGAAAGATTATCCAATAGCTTCATTGTTCAAATAATAGTTGTTAAAATAGTAGTCAGGTTTTGACTAAATCTTTGTTAAAATTGTTGAATACTTGCTTATAAGTCAGTTGTTCAAATCGTTGGACCTCGTCCATTTTTAAATCGTTGAAAACGCATTTTCAATAAATAATTCGTAGAAAAACCCGCAGGTGTTCTAATGTATAAATCGTTATCGTAATGTAAACACATCCATTCGTATACGTGTGGAAAATTATTCCAGTGTATAGATAGTATTCGTGTGGAAAACAATTCCAGTGAATAAATAGTTTAGTAAACAGTTCAATATAGTTAATCGTTGGCAAACATAGATGGGAATCCCTAGAAGATTAGCTAGATCTTACGAGTTAAAGTACTACCTAATTCTATAACCAAAACACGACTTCGTTTCGTTGTTGCCTCTAGGACTATTTGAATATACGCTCCGCTCTTAGTTGAAGGGATGTCACACCGATAGTACTATCCGTATATTCCGTGTCTAGCGTCACCTAACTAATGGTTATAGTTTGTAGCCATGAGGACTCTATGCACTACAAAGTTGTACAACTAGGTCCGTACCAAGATTCGTGGTCATGTTCCCAAAAACAGTATGAAAATCATTTCATTAGTAAGTAGTTTCAAGTACAGTAGATAAGTCATTTCATGAGTAAGTGATGATGTTCTGAAAATAATTAGTTCGTCGCATATGTATCAAATATAAGTTTCGTTCATTATGTAAATATTAATCCTTAAGTATGTATATATATATATATATATATGTGTGTGTGTGTGTGTGTGTGTGTGTGTGTGTGTAATATTTGCCGTTGTATATATATATATATATATATATATATATATATATATATATATATATATATATATATATATATATACGAAAACAAAGTTAATTATTAAGTATACAAAGATACTTACAAATTTTATTGTACTCGTATTCATTTACTCCATTTATTTAGCTCCGAAAGGTTAACATTTGAAAATAATTTTAGTGTACATTGAGTCATACTTCTGTGACGGATTTGAACTAAAGTACGCGATCGTGTAAAAATACGCGATCGCATTTTGTTTATTACTTTGAAAATATGCGGACATAAACAAAATCACACGATCACTTAAAGTTTTTGAGCGAAAAATACTTGTCCCAGCAAATTAATCCGCCCGAACATGAAATCAATTAAGTACACTTGGACCATATGAGTCCATGACTATATGATCATATATATATATATAATCATATATAATTATCTTCAAACCATATGTGTCATCATATATGTGATCATATGTGTTATCATCTATATGGTCATGCATGTTGTCATATGTGTCTGTATTTGATCACAGTGACATTCTGAATTCTGATGTGATTATGCATTGTTATTTTAGGTGTTCACCCACCCGGGTATTTGATCACCACCCTCTCGGGTAGCAATACACACCCATACGGGTAGAATACATCACCAGGTCGGGTGGGGTTCCTTACCCGGTCGGGTTGGGTTCCTCACCTGGTCGGGTATTATTGTTACCAGTTCTTCAATCGCCTCATTCTTTTATTTTTGCTATAATCTTAGTTATGTTTTACACCAAAGTTGTAGATGATGACATACAAACTTTTACTAAGTGATTTTTATACATTTATTTTACTCATATACCTACTAAAGAATTTATACACACAACATTTTTGGTCCAAAATTTTCATCACCAAACTTTCCATTTTTACTTGGTTTTAATTTGTTTTTCATTTTCAAGCTATCATAATCTCCAAGTATATAAAGTATCAACACAATATATTACTAAGATTCATAATGAAATCAAAGTTTGAGAATTTTTACAGTGATAGTGATGATGATGATGATGATGATGATGATGATGATGATGATGAGCCGATGATGATGATGATGATCAAGTGAAGATGAAGATGATGATGTTATTGTTATTGTTTTATGATGATGATATAAGTTTTTGCTGCTTCTGCTTTGTTCCTGCTTCTGCCGATCACTAACAGGGAACTCAAATAATTGAAGGTGGGTAGAGTGTGTGTGTATGAGAGGGAGATGGAGGGAGTATATATATATATATATATATATATATATATATATATATATATATATATATAAAGGATACGGGTTATGTTTTTCAACCGAGTGGTATGGTGTAGTATAGTAGATTGTCGGTAGATATTTTAGGAGTAGTATAAGCTTAGGTATTTAGCCCATTAATTTTGTGTACGGGTCCAATTATATTAAATTTTACATTTAATACTTGTAAATTCATTTTGAAGTATTATTCCAAATACTTTATTTGAAATAATAAAAATATAATATTTATTATTTTTGGTTGTCGGGTATGTTTTGTATTGTTTAAGTTTCGTACGATACGTTTTATATAAAACATATAATCATTTTCGTTTTATTTTTATTTCTCATAGTTCACGCAATATTTTCAAACAAATAATTATTTAAAATATTTTTGCGTTATTTCCAAATTTTTGTATCACCAACGATCGCATTTATTTTGTCGGATTCCTTCCGATATTTTTTGAACGTAATTATAAATGATTACGAAATTCTTAATACTTCTGTATTAAAGTTTTGGGCACGCTAGACTTATCTCACATCAATGGTTTAGTTTTAATTTTCGTAGGGAATTAGCCTAATAATGCATGTGTTTTATGTACGTAATTATAGTCGAAATTGGAAGAGTGTCACAAACCTTACAACAAAGCTTAGAGATAAAGGCTTGTTTAGTGGGCCGAGGAAAATGAGCAATGAGGATTGTGTATGCTAGTGTTGATATTTAGTGGCTTTATGGGAAAGCAGCCTTCGCATGTTATTGAGGATAATTATATGCATATATTTGAGGATTTAGGTGTATGTGACGGGTACCCTTGGGGGAATATTATTTGGGCCCGAACTTATGAGCAGCTGGATAAGGGGTTGGAGAGTCGGTTGACTCGGGACGGGATGAGGTACACATTGAGTGGTTTCGGCTGGGCGTGTAAGGTAGCATGGTCTCAATTATTGCTATTCGAATTATTGAGTAGTTTTGTGAATACAATATATAATATGCTAATATGCTTATTTCTTTTTTGCTTATTGTTTACAAGACTTGGATTTGGGAGGCTTTTTACCGTCAGTTGGAGACCGTTGCTAAAAGGCTGCCACGAAACTTGATTCCACATGGGGCCTACTGGGAACGCAAAAATAAAGTTGTCGAATGTAAATATTATGAGAAATATTTGAAGGTTCCGGTAAGTGATTTTCGTTGTTTGATCTAGTCAGATATTTACTTTGTTCGTAGTTGAAAATTAGATTATAGAGTTGATTGATAAAGTTATGTTGGTAATTAGCGAATATTGGTGAAAATTTGATGACTTGATAAGCTGAAATATTAGCTGGTTTGTCTGTTTTACAGAAAGGACATTTCCAAAAAAAAAATTAAAAATATTTTTTTTTTCATTTTATTTATATGAAACCACTAAGTAGTTGTTTTTTTAATGTGCAGGAGAATACTAAAAAAGAGCATTTTCCAAAGATGACATTGAATCCGAATAGGTTCGAGAAGGCGTGCCCTTGGTGGATTGATAGCTGCCGATTCTTTGACGAGCAGCGAGATGCTGACGATGTCAAGAGGCCTACGAAGAAGGCACGGAACAGTCAAAAGGTTGATGTCGAGCAATCTGCTCCCACCTCATCTCATGATTATGACACGTTTTCACCGCCTCATGACGATCAGCTGAATGCTCATACCCCAAGTACAGATCGTCGTCAGACCTCTCAGCCGGCATCGGAGAGGGAGGATCGCTCCTTACGAGACCGGGTGGACACTCATGAAGCGACCATTGCCACCTTAGTTAAGTGGGTTGACGAGCAGAATGTCATTATACGTAGGTTATTGGAGATAGCTGAGACGCGTCATGTATGAGGTTGTTAGGTTGTTCGAATTAATATATTAAGTTGTTTAGTGTTTTTAGCACGTTATTTTATATGTTCTCAGTTTCACGGTGATGATGATGAGGGTTAGGGGTGTCAAAAAGGGTCGGGTTGACCCGACCTAAACCCGAACCCGAACCCGATAAGGCTTATAGGGTTGGGTTTTATCGGCTTTGAAAATTTTATCGGGTTAGTTTGACCCAAACCCGATAACCCGATATTATTATAGGGTCGGGTTAGGGTTGAGTAGTCATTATTATCGGGTTATCGGGTCAACCCGATAAGAAAAAAAAAGGAAAAAAGCCTACTAGTTTATGTCCATTTATTTATATATAATATAAATAAAATCTAGATTATTACATTGTATTATTAATATCATCTTGAATATTTTACTTGCAGATAACATCCACTAAATCAACGGTGAACAATTTCGGGGACGAAGCCGAAGCATCTTAGCCGACTCAATGTTTTCCAAGTATACATTAGAGTCACTCTTGAAATTAATGTAATGACAAAACCTATGTTATATACTAGTTAACAATGTTATCTATGTTTTATTCAATAAATTTCCTTGATGTTTTATTCAATACCTATGGAGGGTACCGGTTAACCAGAACACTAAAACATTACATTACATAGGGTTTCAAAGCATTACGTAAACAATACAACAAACTAAGTGAAATACATAAATTGGCAATCATCCAATTGATTGAAAGATAAATATACATTACAATAGTTGACTAATAACTAATCGAATAACTGTCTTGCATTTGAAGAGCCCGTCATGAAATTGGAAATTGGTAACGGCATCATAATTTCAGAATTCGAAAAATGTGAAAGATCGTTGCGTGTAACATAAACCTCAATTTCTTTATATATTTTCGCATAGTTAGTAATCTTCTTCAGTTGATCGACATCATCCATTATCAATTGTAAACCAGTTATCTAGGTTTTTATCATGCATTTGAAAGTAGCAATACCACTTCTCTGGAGCCCAATAACCTAGCTCTTCCAAATCGTAATCCAGAAAATTTTGGAAAATTCATCGACATCTCCGCAGTCAATAAATGTCAACAAACCTTGCGTGTACATTCTTTTTCCCCCCTAAAAATGTCCAGCGTGACGAAAAACGATGGTAAACAACTCAGGAACTGTTGCGTATAATTCATCAGTTATTGGTTCTTCATTTAGAGATCGAAAATGCCAAAAATGATCTGTGTGAACCATTCGCGAAGTGTTTTTTTTATAAGTGTTTTATGAAGAATTGTGAGAAAGTAGGTGATAATGTTAGCTTAGAGTCACAATATTTATAGAAATGTTGAAAATCCCGAAAATCTCGTAAAATCTTATCCAAACGGATACGACTTTTATAACCATCAAATCCATATTTTATTTTATTTTTTTTAAGCGGATGCAAATCGCTACTTGTTCACAAGGCAACTCGTTCTCGGTCACAAGACTGGCTCACACACGGGACGCAAAGCGCAAGACACAAAGCGCAAATCGCAAATCACAAATTTGCGTCTTGCCTTTGCAACTTGTTTACAGCTCATCGTTCTCGGTCACGTGCCTGTGACGCAAAACACAAACAGTGGGATGCAAATTTCAACTAGGTGGGGTAAAACGTCAATTTTTTGGAGGGCATATAGTTATATATGTTTTTTTAGAGGCAAATCGTTTAATTTCCCAAAAAAAGATTTTTTTAAAAAAAGGGAAGCATTTTTTGTGAAATGTTTACTTTGAATATCGTTCCTTGTCTTTATATTTGTGAAAGAGAAAATTTTGGTATCTCCTAGATAATTATTTTACAAATTTGTTGTTATTTTGTATAAATAATATATTTCGATCATTTGATATGATGTTCTTTTGAGTTTTGACGTACAAGTATTATAAAAGTTCTAATTATAAAAATGTCTTAAATACTACAAAGGAATGTTTTTTTAGCCTTCTTTTGGGTTCTGAATCGTTGCAAAGTTGGTTGGTAAAGTCGTAAAGATGTCCCACGTTTAGGCCTGTAAGCGAACCGAACCTTCAGCGAACAATTCGCGAACTGTTCGGCGGAAAATTCGTTATGTTTGTTCTTTTCGTTATATGAACGAACATGAACAAAATTTTACGTTCATTTAATTATATGAACGAACATGAACGTATGTCTCGTTCGTTCATTTACGTTCGTGAACGTTTGTTAACATGTTCGTGAACGTTCGGTAACATGTTCGTGAACGTTCGGTAACATGTTCGTGAACGTTCGGTAGCATGTTCGTTTGTTAACAAAAATTTAATAGATATTTGTATATCTTATTTTAATCTCAAAATAATTCTAAATATGCTAGTATTAAACATTTAGATAATTTTATTCTACATATAATAGTATTAATACACATGGGTGGTGATATTTCCACTATGTCTTTTTGATAAATCCACCATAACTGTGCATTAATTATTTGTATTGTACACAAAAATTATGCACAGTTATGGTGGATTTATCATAATTATTAGAATTATCCATTCGTATTCATTCGTTTATGATCATTTTGTAATGCTGAATATGCATCGTTATGTTTCAAGTTATGTGTGTGTGTGTTCGTTTGCGTTTGTGTTTGTGTTCCTTGAGGTTTATTTAACGTAGAACAAATGCATTAAATTATGTATTCGTTCGTTTGAGTTCGTGA
The DNA here is from genome assembly GCA_949592205.1 of Helichrysum umbraculigerum. NCBI lineage: Eukaryota > Viridiplantae > Streptophyta > Magnoliopsida > Asterales > Asteraceae > Helichrysum > Helichrysum umbraculigerum. Next base: position 27,449,564 of record CATIUR010000004.1, on the reverse strand, counting down.
ACAAACAAATTTTCTTAGTGAACGAACATGAACAACAAAATTCGTTCGCTTATGCGTTCGAGTTCGTTCGATAAAATCTTAATGAACGATCATAGACAGGCTTTATTCGTATTCATTCGATTCGTTTACAGGCCTAACCACGTTTGCTTTTCATTGAACAAAATCTACTTTTTTGGGTTAGTATATTTATATGCTATCTTCCAATAAATCTTTAATTTTAAAACGTTTATAGATTTTGTTTAAAATCCTGCACTGTAATGTTTTACATTGTTAATATTTCTGTACACCTTATAGTCTGTAACTATGGTAGGTACGATTACTATAAACTCATTTTGTGTTTCAGAACATTTGAAAACAATAATAAGGGTGTGGGGATGATTTACAACGTTTTCAACAAAATTTTTGCCCCATAACGCTGTTCAACAGTGTCGTTCTACAACGTATCAATGTTCTTGACAGTGTTCTTCACAGTGTTCCCACAAAAAGTCCTCCCACAAATGCTGCTTTTGTGTTTTTTTTCCCGACAAACAATCATTTAAAAAATAAAAAAAATAGATTCTCTGTTAAATAGCCCGTTGGTAATAATGGGAATTACCAACGGAATTAACAACGGAACAACACCAAAAAGACTTTAAGGATTCACCAATAGATTTCCGTTGAAGATTCCATTGTAAATTTCAGGTTTTTGGAGGGAAATTTGGTGCCATGTGTTTGCAACAGGAATTTTGTTACTTTTTCATTGATATTTCCGTTGGTAACATACCGTTTTTTTTAGGGAATTTTGGTGCTAATATTAGCAACGACATGTTTATAATTTTCCGTTGGTAATGGATTTTCAGTTGGAAGGAATTTTTGCATCATGATTTACCAACGGATTTTTTTTACGTTTTTCGTTGAATTTTTTTGCTAATTTAGAGGGAAAATTTCCCTCCAAAAGTATCAACGAGACATTTTATAATTTACAGTTGCTAAATTGGCATAATATGTACCAACGGGAAGTTTCCGTTGGAAAATTCGAAACATGAAATTAACAACATAATATGACCATTAGTAAATCTATAAATTCCATTGCTAATGTTGATTATTTGGAGGGAAAATTTCCTTCTACATTACCAACGAAATTTTATTATTTCCATAGAAAAATCACGAATTATTCAAACTACCAATAGACTTTGTTGTTGGTGACGCTGTAAAATTCATTGGTAATCCAATTTTAGTGAAAAAAGGACGCAACAACAATATTATGGCCTTAAGTGTAAATATAAATTAAGGAGCTAGAGCTAGAGTACGAGCTACCCAATGATTAGATTGAGCTTAATTTACTAAATGAGTGAAGTTTTAAATGATCATAGAAACTTAGACTACGAACTACAATGATGACGATTTTTGTCTATATAAATGAGCATCAAGCTCAGACAATAAAAAATTGTTCATGTTCGACTTGAAAAAAAAATCAAAGTTTTTTTATACGCTTTACCGTTGATTTCAATTTTTAATAAAATATATTTTTTTATGCTTTACCCTTTATTATTTAGAATTAGGAATTACCAAGTTTTTTAAAATCGTTAGCACAAACTTCGTGTGTAACTAGATGTTTTTTTTTTTTTTTTTGTGAGTTTTTGTTTCACTCTCAACTTTACACAAATTAAATCAAAATTAAAACTAATAAATAAAATATGTTTTAAATTGAATTTGATAAATTATTAAAATACAAGGATCTTTACTTAGGATCCATATAACAAAGAATAATTTTTTATCACACCCATCCATAAGAAAATTCATGTTCAGTTTTCCCCATTTTATTTGATACATCATTATTCAATTCAACAAGATTCATATTAACCAATCAAAACTCTCAATTTACCTATTAATTCTTTTAACCAATAAGAAAATTCCCTTTACCTAAAAATTAGAAGTTTTCATTTACCTAAAATTAATTAGATAATTAGTAAATTAAAATTAAAAAAATACATCGAGTTACAATTGACGGGCTACATACGACTCTTATACACATGAAATGCAAAAGCATAATTGCACAACATACAAGTACTACAATGGATAGATGAATTGTTGGTAGTTATCATAACCCTTTTTACTTTTCTAAAAAATAGAATGGTCATCTAGTCATATATGTATGTTTTGTTCTAGGATAATTATTAGATATTTAACTATTATCCAATTTAAATAGATTAATTCATGTTAGATAAGATTTATATAATTTAGATATAGAATAGATAAAAATTTTAAATTTTACAAACTTTTAAAAATGATGAGGTATTAAAAAAAGGGAATGGCACATACGACAATTTCGACACTCCTTTAGTTATATAGAGGTGTGTAATGGCATGGGGAATTCCAAGTTATTATATGGACATTTACTTTCAATTGCAACTCGACAATCATCGGAAGATGACCGGTTGTTCGTCTAAATATCAATTAAAATTAATTATTTTATTTTCATTGACGATACATGTATATATACGAGTTTAAAAATAACACATCTTGTTAAAGTCGTGATTATAAAAAAAAACTATATTTAAAATTGAACTGTATTAATCAATCAAATATTTTAATTTTATTAAAGGTCTAATCAACCAATCATGTACAATAATTTATCTAGACATTCTTACCTTAATTCAATTCAATTTTACATATATATGTCCCTTACAATCATATTTGAATTGTTATAGAATTAATCAACTTGACTCATCACATTATTAATGTTTAACAACTACATATGTTACTTATATTTGAGTTATTAGATTTCTTACATAATTCGTGTATATACACGAGTTAATAAATAAGTGAAAGTTATAAATATGGTGAATCAATGTCTTCTCACATTTATAATGACAAAAAAAAACACACTTTTCATTAAATAATTGTTCATAAAAGATCAACAATTACTATTTTTGAAAGCTTTTTAAAATATAAACATTAAGTCATCGTTCATTTTTCTTTTAGTACAAGCAAAGTATGTCTCCGCACTATTATACGATAACAAATGTGAGGAAGACAATGATAGATGGTGGCATTATGTGTGATACACAATCAGGGCCGTCCCATTGAATTAGGGGGCCATATGCTCAAATTACATAATACGCCCTTACAATACAAAAAATGAAAACGTTATATATACAAAAGTAAAAGTGATCACTGTCATATAAATAAGAATAAGTTGCGCCCTATGCAGCTGAGTAGACTGCACATGCCCCAATTCGAGCATGTGCACAGTAATACTATACTAGTAGGGAGTTGTGAATGAAAGAGTTAGTGATAGTTGTGATAATCGTTACTAATGTTGATTGATATTGGTTGTCAAGAATGGTGACGTTTTACCTTTTGTGATTTTAATTTGGTACTTTTGAATTTAATGTTAATTTGCTTTTCCAATAGTAAAATACTAAATGTGTGTACAAATTTTCTAAGTTACCTAAATGCATTAGTCATTGCGAATTTCTTAAATGAAAGTATAATTTTTGAATTTTCTTTCAAAGATTTAAATATTCTATATTCTAATTGTAAATTTAAATAGATAGACGAAAAAAAAATGAATGTTATAAATTTTAGGTACGTGATATGTTATAATTATATAAATATATACCAAACTTAACAATTATGAAAACAAAAAAAGATTCATTTTGTTATCTTACACCTAAATTTTATAGGCTGAGAGTGAAGAATTTAATTGAATAAATATATACTAAAACTAATTATCACAATTTAACCCAATTCACAGAATATTAGCGCCAGAGATTTTTCACGGAAAACAAACTCGCGGTGATTTCTCTCGAGTCTGCCATATCATTGATTATAATCTTTTCCCCAAATCAAAGTGTACATCCTCACGCCTCACACAAGAGCCAATCTTTGCCGAACCCTTCTGACACCAGACTTCGATCGAGGTAAAAAAATACACTTATTGAGTCTTAAGTTTGTATATGTAAACTTTTTTATGTGGATTCTTTAAGATCGAACCAGGTGGGGTTTTTTTTAAACATGTTTAAGCCCTTCTGTTTGCTTCGATGACCAGGGTTTTTGATTGTGTTGTGTGTGTACATATACATAGTTGTTGCACTAATGTGTAGTCAATAACCTAACACACGATTGTAGGGTACTGTTTGGAATCAAATTAATTACTTATTTGGTTGCATAATGTAAAACTGAAACGGCTGCGTACGACCCCTCATTGCCTAGTTCTCCATTGTGTATCTTTGTTTACCCCTTCTTGTAAATTGCCATTACAGTGTTTTTAGTATTTGATACTTAATCTTATTCTTCTATTTTAATATTTGATTACTTGGTTGAATCTAATATGTTATTTCATATTCTTGATAGTTTAGTTTGTTCTACTATCTGGGCGTCATTTAGTTGTGTTTTATAGTCCAATTTGTGGAAACAATCATGTCATTTTTAAAAAGATTTAAAGGTACTGCATTATGTGTTTGGTATACACCTTGAATGTTGGACATCTTAAGAACTCAACATCTCCATTTAAGGTCTATATAAATAGTAATTGGCCGGGTTTGGTGCAGCTTGTCGACTTTGGTTCGACTAATATATTAAGATATATATTATATATATGTTAACTTAATTTTTGTTTGTGCTTGATGATGTATCATGTTATATTGTGGACTTTAAGTAATAGAACTATGACTGAATATTCAGACCAGTTGAGTTGGGAGACATTGTCGTTATGACCCAAAGCCGAACTTGTACATGAAGTTTCTATAATTGGGATCTTACAACCAACTGGTTTGGGGTTTAAAAGGGTCGTTTTTCAGTTTTAAAACGTTAAATGGGTCACTTTTCGTTTAAATCAGCTAGTACCAAATCACCAAATCTCTGTATATCAAATTTAATTTAATACAATTCTGATTAATCTAATACCATTTTAATACATTTTAAATGCTAAAATTTTGACCGTGGTAGAGTCTAGACAGTGGTTAATATTTTGGCAGAATGTTACTTGATCGTAGTTGGATGAAACGTAGAGTCGAGGGTGGTTCATTAGGTAGTTTCTTACACATGCTGATGTACTTACAGAGACCTTGGGATCATCAACAGAAGGCTTGGATATAGACGATGAAAACAAATTCAAGGGTAATGAAAGTGATGTGGAGGAAGATGATTTAGAATTATCTGATAGTGATAGCGAGTCATGTTATTTAGCCTTTATTAAATTGTGCTTTAGTTTTATGACATTTGAGAAATAGGTGTCACCTATATTTTTTTACGTTGTCATTATCCTTATCACCGATTCACCGTATTTTATCTGTTATGTTTCTTGTTTGTTTCAAGATAGATGGCTGGTACAAGGAGTAAAGTTCTCGATCGAGAACAGGTCGCAACAGCGACCGTGATGCTACAACGGTTGGAAACCATGTCGTCTTGTTTCATACACCAATATGATTAGGAAGGGATTGTTGATTCTTGGATGGAACCAAGGTGGCAGAAACTTTCTTAAACGGATCAAAGAATAGGAAAAGAGTTTATATATGCTGAAGATGGAGGTGATTCACTTATGACTTATGAGCCACACTAGAGGATCCATTAACTTTGCCATACATCTTCGAAGAAAGGTATGTCCACTCAAACATATATATATATATGACATGATCTAAATGCATGAGATTGGCACAGTGTAATTTTATATATTGTACGACATTGACTAACCATTAGAATTCATATTTTGTGGTTCTTGAAATGGTTGCATATTATTTATCTTGATCTGTAAGGCTCAAAACATTTTCAAATATTTTGTTTAATTGGTTACTCTGATCAACGTATAAATAAGTGCTCCCATTATTGCTGCAATGTCGATCTAAACATTGATCCTTAAATTGCTACGTTATGGGTCGGGGGCTGTTTAAGTTGTTAATGTTGGGTTTTCTATTCCCTAACTAGATTATTATACACGCAGCGGAATAACAAAACTTTAAATAATCTAAGGCAATTAGGAAACTAAAACCCTAAGGGATCTTTAACTTTAACAACATAGTACAATGAATAAATTAGACAAAGAGAATATAAGGAAAACACTAACCTTAAGAGAAAACCTATTTCTCGCGCGTAGACCAACGAGCAGAGCTTCGTTACTTGGAGGCAAGTACTCAAAGTAGAATACCTCTAATGCTTCACACCCAAAAACCCAAGAGAAAGCCGAATTTTGAAATTATCAGAAAATTCGTACTTAATTCGTGTGTTTATGAAGGTATAGGATGCCCCTATTTATAGTTGTGGAAGAAACCCTAAGATTTGCTGAATTCGACATCCAACCGGTGGTTGGACCTTCCAACCTGCGGTTGGAGCTATCCGACTTGTACTCCAAGTCTGCGACTTGCACCACCTATTAAACCCTAATCCCAACCGGCGGTTGGATCCAGTTTCTGGAATCTTCCGCTTTATTTAATTACTTTTAATTTCTAATTAATAAACTATTATTAATTAATTAAACAATTAAATATAATATTAATACTATTAATATTATCCTTCATCTTTCTCTTGACTGTTTATTGAGGGCAACCCAAAAAGGACTTTACCATTAATGATAGTCTCACCAATTAGTTATGATATTGGATACTATTCCAACAGTCTCCCACTTGGACAATTCATCAACTACTATTGGTCTCTAGGCTATATCTCATTAACTATGTAAATTGTGCATCCAAGCAACTGCCGAACTCTAATCTCATCTTTGAGTTAGTCCTTTAGATAAGTGATCAACCATTCCTTTGTTTCACGATATCTTATGAACCGAGACATGGATTATAATCAATCTCAAGATTCATATATATTTTCCGATTTCCGATTATATTGACTATATGAGACTATTGAACTATCACTTTAGTCTCGGCCAGGCCTAGCACTTTTTAAGTCAAACTTTAATCATCAGAGGGCCCACGATATCTCTTTTCCATTTTAGGCAAAAGGAACAAATAAATATCGACTACATAGCACTAGTCAACTCATCATATCATACCTAGCATACCCTTTATAACTGGCATTTACGCGCAGCGTTTAAATAGACTAAAGTATAACAGACTCGAAGAACTAGATACTCATGTATCTCCATTTTAAGAACATATGATATTATCATCTTAAAATCACTCGTGATTCAATCCATGAAGTGATCTCTTTAAGTGCGGGTTTCTCCTATACTTAAATCTCCATTAAGTACCCATGAGTGTTGCAGCAATCTCCATGCCATGTCTATCTCCATAGACATCTACTAACACTCCATGACAGTCTTAATTCACCACATACTTCCCATAGTATGATCGACTGAGGAGGTTTGAGTAAGAACTTATTACTCTAGAAGTGGTGTCTAAACATGCAAAACTGAAACACAACGACAAACAATAGTAAATGGTAGAACTCCTTCCCATTAAAAATCTCCATTATTAATCACCAAGTCTATTACAGTTTCTATCATTGTTTATAACGTTTCAAATTCAAACTAACAACTAAAACTTTACATTATCTCTTAAACCTATGCTCCTAGCATGTTCATCGTGCTTGGACTTTCCTAGTGGCTTTGTGAACGGATCAGCTGGATTGTCCTCTGATCTTATGCTCTTCACAATTACATGTCCTTCTTCGACTTTACTTCAAACAAAATGGTATTTCCTTTCAATGTGCTTTGACTTTCCGTGATCCTTGGGTTCTTTACTCAAGGCAACCGCACTTTCGTTATCACAGAATATAGCAATAGGATCTTGTACTGTTGGAACAACTCCAAGATCTCCAATGAAATTCCTCATCCAGATAGCTTCCTTTGCTGCTTCACTAGCCGCAATGTACTCAGACTCACATGTAGAATCTGCTACTGTATCTTGCTTAGAACTTTTCCATGTCACCGCTCCCCCATTCAGTAGGAATACCCAACCAGACTGTGATCGACAATCATCTCTGTCTGTTTGGAAACTAGCGTCACTATAACCTGTTACTCTAAGTCCTTCTTCTCCACCATAAACCAAGAATCTGTCTTTAGTATTTCTCAAATACTTAAGAATATTCTTTACAGCTGTCCAATGACCTTCACCAGGATTCTGCTGATGTCGACTCACTAAGCTCAAAGCAAATGAGACATCAGGCCTTGTACACGTCATGGCATACATGATCGATCCTATAGCCGAAGCATATGGGACTCAACTCATTCTGTCCAATTCTTGTTCAGACTTTGGACATAGATCCTTACTGATCTTAATGCCATGATTCAAGCGTAAGTTCCCTTTCTTAGAATTTTCCATATTGAATCTTTTCAATATTTTATCTATGTACGTATCCTGGCTGAGTCCTATGAGACGTTTTGACCTATCTCTGTAAATCTTTATACCTAGGATATATGCTGCATCTCCAAGATCTTTCATAGCAAAACACTTTCCCAACCAGACTTTTACACTTTGTAAAGTTGGGATATCATTTCCTATGAGCAGTATATCATCCACATATAATACTAAGAATACTACAATACTCCCACTGAACTTGACATATATACAGGACTCATCTTCACTTCTAGAAAATCCAAACTCTGTGACCTTTTCGTGGAAGCAGAGATTCCAGCTACGAGAAGCTTGTTTAAGTCCATAAATGGCCTTTTCAAGCTTGCACACTCTGTTAGGATACTTCGTATTTTCAAAACCTTTCGGTTGTGTCATGAACACATCCTCTGTCAGTTTCCCATTAAGGAAAGCGGTTTTGACATCCATCTGCCAAATTTCATAGTCATGAAATGCAGCTATGGCTAGCATAATCCTAATTGACTTAATCTTAGCTATTGGTGAGAAGGTTTCCTCATAATCAATCCCATAGGTTTGAGTATAGCCCTTTGCTACCAACCTAGCTTTATAAGTGTGTACTTTCCCATCCATGTCTGTCTTCTTCTTGAAGATCCACTTACAACCCACCGTCTTAAGACCGGGTGTAGTGTCAACCAAATTCCAAACTTGATTGTCATACATGGACTGAATTTCTCTTTTCATAGCTTCCTTCCACTTAGCAGCCTCAGGGCCTGCCATCGCTTCCTTGTAGTTGGCAGGCTCATCTAATTCACCAAGTGTACTATCACTTATCTTATCCCCTTCTTCTATTTGGTAACCATAATAGAACTCAGGAGGATTGCTAACTCTACTAGATCTGCGAACGGGTAAGGATATGTCTTCAGGTTCAACAGGTGTTGCCACCTCAAGTTGAGTGTCAGTGTTTACTGTAGGTTCTTCGTCGGTAGACTCTTGAATTTCTTCAAGATCGATTGTACTCCCACTGTCCTCTTTGGATATCATTTCTCTCTCAAGGAACACTCCTCTTCGAGCTACAAAGACCACATTATCCTTGGGTCTGTAGAACAAATATCTAAATGACTCTTGTGGATAACCGACGAAAAGACACTTTTCAGATCTGAAGTCTAGTTTGTCCTGAGTTTCCCGTCTAACGTAAACTTCACAACCCCAGATTTTGATGTGACCAAGAGAAGGTTTCTTTCCCTTCCACATTTCATAAGGTGTCTTTGAAACTTTCTTAGTGGGTATTTGATTTAAGATATGGGCGGCTGTTTCTAATGCATAATTCCAAAAATTTATTGGAAGTGTTGCTCGACTCATCATAGATCGAACCATGTCTAACAAAGTTCTGTTTCTCCTCTCAGAAACACCATTAAGCTGCAGCGTTCTAGGAGGAGTTAATTGCGAAACTATTCCACAGTTTCTAAGATGATCGAGAAACTCGATACTAAGGTACTCTCCTCCCCTATCGGATCGGAGAACCTTTATCTTTCTGCCCAGTTGATTCTCTACTTCGTTTTGATATCTCTTGAATACTTCAAAAGTGTCTGTCTTATGTTTGATCAGATAAACATGTCCAAATCTACTGAAGTCATCAGTAAATGTAACATAGTATCTATTTCCATCTTTTGTAGCACATCGGAATGGTCCACATACATCTGTATGTACCAAATCCAATAATCCTTCACCTCTTTCACACGATCCAGTGAATGGTGATTTGGTCATCTTGCCTAATAAACAAGATTCGCATACATCATCCGATTTGAGTTTGAATGATTCCAACACTCCATCCTTTTGGAGTTGAGCGATGCGTTTCTTGTTTATGTGCCCTAGACGACAATGCCATAACTTGGATTTATCAATTTCATTAGACGAATCAACATTTAAAATAACATTTCTAACACATTCAACATTTTCATATATGCCTTTGTAAGGAGAAGCTTTAAAAATAAAACAACCATTTAAATGAACCAAAATATCTCCATTTCCATTATCAAAAGAAAAATGATAACCATCTTTATACAAAGCATAAAATGAAATAATGTTTCTAGTCATTTTTGACGAATAATAGCAATTATTTAAATCTATCCTAACTCTAGAATTCAGCATGAGCTCAAATCTTCCGATCTTCGTCACAGGTACAATTCCCTTGTTTCCCATAACTAAGTTGAGCTCTCCATGCTTCACACTTCTACTTTTCTTTAGTCCCCGCAATACAGTGCAAATGTGATTACCACACCCTGTATCCAGAACCCATGAATTAGAAGTTGTTGTATTATGGAGTTCGATCATAAACATACCTGAGTGAGTACTCTTCTCGACCTTACCATCTTCAAGGTCCTTCAGGTACTTTGGGTAGTTACGCTTCCAATGCCCCTTGGTGTTGCAGTAGAAGCACACTGCTTCCTTAGGGTCACTAACAGGTGCAATGTCAGAATCGGTCACTTTCTTTGACCTACGAACGGACTTTCCATCAGCAGTCTTCCTTTTCCAATTTGAATTTGACCTTTTTCCTTTTCTTTGCACTTTGACCAACAGTCAACACAGGGGCTGCTGAGCCAGAGGACACATCATCCTTTTTGATTCCTTGTTCAGCAGTTTGCAGTAAATTGTGGAGTTCCATTATTAAGCCTTCTCTCTCATTCATATTCATCTGATATGATATTACAAACTGATTGTAGACAGCTGGCAAACTGGATAGAATTATGGCGATGGAAAACTCTGTGTCAAATACCATGTTCAATGACTCCAACCTATCAAAGTACCCTTTTATCTCTAAGACGAAAGCACAGATAGAAACTCCAGGTTTGGGCTTGCAAGCCATGAGGGATTTCACCACATCAAGGCGTTCTTTGCTTGCCTTAGCCTGAAACATTTCTTTCAGCTGTTGGTTCATTTCATAAGCCCATGTGTTTTCAAAAGTCTTTTGCAGTTCAGGGCTCATGGAAGATGCCATGATACAAGACACTTTATTCGCGTCATCATAATGTTTCCGGTGTGCCTCAATCTCCTCTTGGGTTGATTCTTCATCAATTATGGGAATCTGCTCATCGAGAACGTATTCCTTGTTCTCGTACCTCAAGGTAAACCTTAGGTTACGCATCCAGTCTATGTAGTTTAGACCAGTTAGTCTTTCCCTCCCAAGAACTGAGAGTAGTGAGAAGTTCGAGTTATGTGCGGGATTGGGGACGGGAGGATTTGCACCATTTATATTAGCCATCTATGAGATAAAACAGTTTTAGTTAGTTTGAATATTCCTTAATTATTTACCCAACTTTCTAAATTAAGGCTAGGATCCATATTTTCAGTTTTATGAAAAGGGTCGCCGTAATCATATAACTAAAATACCATTATCTATTTCATTTCTATGAAACTCCTAGATCTTTGAGATTCATTGATTTCTATCAATGGCATGTTAATCTCGGTTATGCACATCTACTATTCATGACTGGCATGCCGAGGATCATGAACAAGATGGTGAATTAACCATGCAAACCCCGCGTGATCCCCGGCTCGAGTACGCTCGAGAATCGCGAGTCTCAATCACTTCTCATTATGTTCTCATATTAATGTGCCGGTAAACCACACACACTCCATTAACAGTTCATACGAGAGATGTGCGGATTTCATGGGTTAGCATACTATTCATTGTTTCCTATAGCTAAAACGGGATTTTGTTTTACTATTTAAAGTCTACTTTTAATCTTGACATCATCCTATCAAAAGTCCTTGGTAGCTCCATCGAACGCACAAAGAAGCGGAGAAGCAGGTCAGCGCGAAGCCTATTAAAAACCTGACTTCTTTAGGGAAGCAAAGCAACCCGCCTTATACCTCTCTTATAGTTTGTTCCTCATGGGTGAGCCGATTTATCAATTGACTGACGATGTATTTAGACTTTAATTATACACATATATATAAATCATATTATACATATAATTTCTCTTGAAGTTTAGGGTTCTATTTTAAACCTTTTAAAATTAGTGGTCTATTTTAAACAATTTAAAATTATTAATATCTAAACTGTAAATACATATTACCTATTTAGATAATTCTCTTTCCAATTTATCTTTACCTACATACTGTTGCAGATAATTTCATGCTACTATTTGTTAAGCTATGGCTCTGATACCACTGTTGGGTTTTCTATTCCCTAACTAGATTATTATACACGCAGCGGAATAACAAAACTTTAAATAATCTAAGGCAATTAGGAAACTAAAACCCTAAGGGATCTTTAACTTTAACAACATAGTACAATGAATAAATTAGACAAAGAGAATATAAGGAAAACACTAACCTTAAGAGAAAACCTATTTCTCGCGCGTAGACCAACGAGCAGAGCTTCGTTACTTGGAGGCAAGTACCCAAAGTAGAATACCTCTAATGCTTCACACCCAAAAACCCAAGAGAAAGCCGAATTTCGAAATTATCAGAAAATTCGTACTTAATTCGTGTGTTTATGAAGGTATAGGATGCCCCTATTTATAGTTGTGGAAGAAACCCTAAGATTTGCTGAATTCGACATCCAACCGGCGGTTGGACCTTCCAACTGGCGGTTGGAGCTATCCGACTTGTACTCCAAGTCTGCGACTTGCACCGCCTATTAAACCCTAATCCCAACCGGCGGTTGGACCTTCCAACCGGCGGTTGGATCCAGTTTCTAGAATCTTCCGCTTTATTTAATTACTTTTAATTTCTAATTAATAAACTATTATTAATTAATTAAACAATTAATAATAATATTAATACTATTAATATTATCCTTCATCTTTCTCTTGACTGTTTATTAAGGGCAACCCAAAAAGGACTTTACCATTAATGATAGTCTCACCAATTAGTTATGATATTGGACACTATTCTAACAGTTAAACATTAGTATATTTAGTTAAAAAATTTATTAATTGTTCATTGAAAATTTATCTAAGCCGTACAGTAAGATTAGAGTCAATTCATGCACGATTAGTAGGTGAAAACATGTCTTCAATGGCTATTTACACCTGGTGTCTACATCAGATCAGCCACTTGCAGACATTGTTTCGAGGTCTTAAACATTTTATTTTTGCACAAATTTTGGGAATTAGGTAGATAATATCATAGTATACATACTGATAGTCCCGAATTCACTATTGATAAGTGATTATAGAATCTCAATATGTAAAGTTTAATTGTAGAAGTGGGGTTGAATACAATTAAAAACTATTTCTGATTTTACTTAAGTTATTTAGCTAGTTTTTAATTGATTGAACACAAACAGAGTATATAACGAATATATATTACAATATCAAAGTAAGAGAATAATAGTAGCTGAATAGTGAATTATATTGATCATAAAATTCACAAGTGTTGATTGCGGAATGGATTAGCCCAAGCTAACCCAAATCAAACACTCTTAGCTAATCTATTACAAGATGAGCTGAGCAGTAGTGGACAAACACGCTAACTGCTCACTCGCTGAGTTACTGTTACATACCCTAGACAAACTAATCACTGAACACACAAGTGATAAGTACGTACAGAAAACTAGCCTCTAAAGTACAATATGCTGAACTATATATACTACAAGAATCCCATAAATGTCTCCTATAAAATAGGATCTTGGAATGACACGTGTCGCTGCTTGATTGGCTTGATCTCTGATGAACCGACATTCTGCAGGTCCCAATTCTGTTACCGCAAATATCTCGTTACTTTAAATCCAATCGGTTGCCGCCACGTAATCATTCGAACATTTTTCAAGTACGAAGACTCTTGCTGATGTGTATATGAGTACAGTACTTTTGCACTTGATGATTGAGAGGCTTTATTGAATAGTCACTGAAGATGCAGTAATTCTCCTCACTCATTGCGAGCTAACATGCTCTTGTAGAATGACTTGAAATAGAGATCTTCAGCGACTAACTATTATTCGGGCAGTGACTTTTGCCTTATTAGATTTGAAGATGTAGAACTCGCACTGCTAAGTATCAGCGACACACGAAGTTGAATTATAATCATCCTCAGCATATCATTTCCCTTGAGAGTAGAGTGAATAATGATCAGCAGTAATAAACTCCAGCAACAACAGCTTTGACACAATCAATTTCTTCATCAAGTAGTGCATAGTTGAGTTGGTCAGCGACCAGTGACTCAACATGGTCAGCGACCAGTGACTCAACATGGTCAGCGACCAGTGACTCAATAATCTCCCCCTAAATGATTGTGATCAAAGCTCCCTAGACAAACTCGTTGCTGATAAAGTTTATAGTCAGTGTTTAAGATTTTAAACATTTAGTGACTTGTACTTGTGATCCATTCATTTATCTTTTTGGATTCTTTTGATATGAACTGAGTTGTTGCACTTTTTGATTTTCAAATGATCAGATTTCATTGATCTATAAAACAAGTGATAAATTACAATGAACCTAATCTGTTATAAAATCTTTAGTCTAGGGTTCTCCACACTTCTTCTTCTTTCACAGCAGTAAGCTCATCAGCTAGCTACTATTTGTGCGTTGATGGAAGGTATCTGAACTCCCTGGCTATGGCTTCTTCAAGGATAGCTTTTCTCATAGGTGATTTCTTGTCAAGTATACTAGCAAACCTGATCAAATGAACAAGTTGCTCATGATCAATTTTCTCCAATTCAGCTTCCCTCTGAAATCTTAGAACACCATTGAGATCTTTATAAACTATGCCTTTTTCTCCTTCAGTGATTTCAATTCCTTCCTCTCTTGGTAAGCTATCAGGGATAGTAACATTTAGGCTTGAAGTGTTTGGAATACGGTATATGCTGCTGCTACCTGTCATATACCTTGGACTTGGTGGCTGCACTATCTCCTCACCATGTATGACAGTATCTTCTGGTCTGAGTAGCTGCAGATCCACCATTTTCTTGAATAGCCTATCAATTTCATTCAGAACTTCTTCTTTTGCTGCACTTGAGGAATGACTGATAGCAAGTCTGATCTCGTTCCATTCTTCTCTGTGAAGTTTGCAGACTTGATCAAGATTTATTGCTTGAGTCACTGTTCCTCTGTGGATGAGAAGCTGTGCTTGAGATTTGTTCTTTGGCTTTTTCAAATTAACCTTGGTAATCAGAGCAGGGTTTGATTCTTCCAATCATTCTAACAGCATATTTATTTCTGTCAATTTCATTCCAAAGTTTATCCACTGATGATTTTTCTCCCCCTTTCCTTTTCGATACACCAATAGCTTTTTCTCACTACTTTTCACCTTCTTCAAGTCTTTGCACAACTCTGGCAAATACCTCATCCCTCTCTTCCTGTTCTCTTTTTAAACGAATCTCTCTTTCTCTTTCCTCAGCCATTTTCCCACTAACTTCCATCATATATTCTCTGTCTGCATCAGATTGTTCTTTCAGTTTCCTTTTCCTCTCTTCTTCTTCTCTAGCATCAGCATCAGCACTAATCTTTAAAATTATCTCTCTCTCCCGATCTCGTCTGGCTTTTACTTTTCTAGCTACTCTTTGTTCACCAGTTTCTTCAGGATGGGGACTTCCTTAGGAATCAGAATTGAGTAGAAGGACTGAAGCAGAAGTCTCTGTTATGGTAATTTCAGGCGATGAAGTAGCTATTTGGAGATTGGTTTGAAGAGTAGTCATTGTTGTTGCTTCAATGGGTTGTGATGTTGATGTAATTGGAAGGGTAATTTGTTGAGTTTTTGTTGTGTTGGTTGCTGGTGTGGTGATGACTATTGTGGTGGTTACTAATGTTGTGGTGGATGTTGTAGTGATTGCTGAAGTTGTGATGGTTTGTGGATGTTCCTCAAATATGACAGTGTTTAATTGAGTCTCTGGTGATGGTGAATCAGGTTTTTCAAGGATGGTTTTTAGTTGATGCATTGTTGCTGACAGTTCTTCTTCAGAGAATGATATTCTTTTACGTTTAGAGGGAGAGAGCCCAGATGATGTAGGTGACTTGCTAGTCCTTTTTCTTTTTGAGAGAACAGAAGAGATGTGTTGCTGATCCTCCATTTTTGTTTCATCATCTACATCTTTCTTCTTATCAGTACCATTATTCCCATCATCAGCACTATTCCCTTTTTCATCAGTCTCATCATTCTTATCATTACCATCATTATTATCGTCATTACCGTCATCACCTCCATCCATATTAACACCACTCTTTTCATTTTTCCTGTTCATCAAATTCCATCGAGCCAGCTCATAGCTTTCTGACTCCCCCTCAACTTGTGCATTTTCATCAGCAGCCCATCCTCTAACTTTACAATTATACATTCTGAGCTCATCAGGATGAAACTCATGAAAAATAACCTCATCATTTCTGTCTTCATCATCATCATCAGCGACATCCATATCTGTTTCATCATGATCAAAGAAGCGTTGAGGAGATGCAGATTTATTGATGAAAGTATCATTGTCAGCTTCTTTATTTTCAGCTTCATCATCTTCTTCTTCTTTCTCCCCCCTTTCATCATAAAAAGCTGCAATAATCTCCTTGAGCCGTTTATAGATGAACTTATGATCAGTATGAATAGATTCTAAGCCTTGAATGGTTGTCTCCTGATTGGTGACCATAGTTGGAATTTCACTCACAATTTTATCAGTGTGAGTGATATACTCCAGAATAGAAGATGCCATTTCAGATTGGTGTTTGGTGAGAGAGGATATTGCTTCATCATGGGTTTTGAGACAGGCGCTAGTGAAGGTTGAGAATTCAGAGAGGGATTTAGCATGGGTTTCCAGAAGTCGATAGTGATCAAGTTCAGCGTTAGCAAGCATTTTGACCTTGTCACTGATAGATTCGCTCCAGGAGGGGATGGGTTCATAGACTGCTGCAAGAGAGTGAATTTTGTTAGTGAGACCAGCAATTTGACCTATCAGAGACTCTCTATCTTCAGTGAGCATTCGAATTTGTTGCTGGGAAGAGGCAATATATTCGAGCAGCAACTTGTCTGTTGGTGAGGTGGTGGAGGTTGAAGCTTTATCAGTTGGTGATTTTTGAGTGATAGGTGAGAGTGGTGGTGTTGGTTGTGGCTGAGATTGTGCTTCAGCTGTTGTAGATAAAGGTTTTTCAGCATCTTGGTGTGAGATATTGTCGCTAGAAAGAGACATTGTGTCTAGTTCCACGATGGGTGAGGTTACTGTATCAGCTAGTAGAGCAGTGGTGGTGGGTAGAGATGAGGTATTAGCAGCACCCAGTTGCTGGTCGAGTCTATTAACAATAGAAGCATAGGTTGGTTATGGTGGTGGTGGTGGCTGATCATTTTCAGATGAAGAGGTGGAGGTATCCATTGGCTGGGCTTCCTCATCATCACCAGCTTGTGTTTTAGCTGATGGATCATCAGAAATAGAAATGGCAACCTGTATCTCTCCTTGTGACTGGGAAGGGACATTGACAGTTGGTGCAGTGTAAGATGAGAGTTGGCCCGGGTCTGTAGCCAGTGATGTGACATCAGCGATGGGTGTGTTATCACCCACTGATGTCACTTTCCCTTTGATTAAAACATCATCCTTTTGTGAGGATGATGAGTGGCTGATAGGTTGACTCGATAAAAGGGTGTGGGTTGCACCCGAATCACTGCTAACAATGGTTTGAGCCATTGTAGCTGTCTGTAGTTTTCCCTTTGTTGAGTCACTAGACTTTCGGGAGTCCAGTGAGGCGGTTGTAGGCTTGGGTTCAGCAAGGGTGCCCTCAGGGACTGAACGTTCAGGCCCTGTTTCACCCTTGGCGTCTTTAGACGTCTTCTTTTGACTCTGTCCCTGATCCTTTAATGTCAGAGACTTTAACTTGATTTTCTTTGGAGCAGTTGGTGGTTTTTGTTTTGGTGGATGATCAGCATTAGTCACTGGGGATGTGGTCAGTGACGTGATCGATGGGGGGCAGGAGCGGACGGATGTACAGTTTGTAAAGGCTGGGGTTCAAGTATCCCCTTTGTTTTCATAAAATCAGGGAGAGGCACAGTCGCAGGTTTACCAAAAATTTGACTTCCAACCATGGTTGGTTCAAAGCCTGTGAAAGAAGTGCTATCATAGGCTTCAAATTGATCTTTAAATATTAATGACAGAAACCTAGGATAGGGCACATATTTTGCCCTGCAGGCCTCAGTGACACGAGTAACAAGCTCATCAAAGATCACACTTGCATAGTCAACTTGTAAAGAGTTGACCAGTGGCCAGCTGATTTGTGCCTCTAGGGAGCTGAATTGATCATAGCTCCCTGTTTTGGTGCCTAAGGATTGAATAAAGTTTGAAAATAGGGCATTCCACCCACCATCCATTTTTGATTTATGTACAGTGGAATACTTATGGTTGCCATTGCTGTCTTGAGTAAACTTACAGTCAATCCCAGTGAGATTGACTATGCCTCCCTTGGCTACCTCTTTTCCAGGCAGTGGTTCGTAAGCATCTCGTACAGGTAATTGTAAAATGGTTCGAAGGATGGCTGCAGTGATGGTGATTTTGTGAGATCCATTGTTTATGTATCCCTGGATTTGTGAGGTCTTGTTAACGACTGAGTGAGTGCAGGTAAACCAAAACTCACTTAGCCATTTGGGATTCATAAACCCGGGTGACAACGTAAGAGCAGGGAGAATAAAATGATTATTCAAAAAATTTAAAATCTCCGCATACTCTGTTTTAGGGCACACAAGATTTCCCACATAATTTGATTTTGGCACCGTAATGACGGAATCCTCATCCACTGCAGGGGCTCAAAGAGCTTTAATCTCTGTAGTGGCTCTGTAGACATTAGTAAAAAATTTTGATTTCGACATTACGATGACCTTAAAATGATTAACTGTTTTTGTTTTTAGGGTTTATAAAAACAGAGTGTTTTGTACGAAAATCAAGAAGGCGTAAAAAGTGAAATGAGATGAAACTCGCTGTTTTATATTATACGCTTCCTGATGATCGTGTGGATGAAAATATGGCGACGTGGATGGTTGTGGTGGAAGTGGTAGAGGCATATGTGGTCATGATGGAGGGACGTGGTGGTATTAATGGTGATGGGAGTGGTGCGCCGGAAAAGTGTGTTGACGTAAGAAAGAGAGTGTCAGAAATGCGAGACTTTTCCGGTATACCATAAAACATTTATTTTTGAAATCCGTTAAATTAAATACAAAATGTATTAAATATACGAATGCTTGTCGATTTGATACCACCATTAAATGATATCTCAGGGAGTAAATGTCCCTGAGATCACATAACCAAATTCTTGGTTTACCACCGAAAAGAAATATAAATATCATAACTTGACAATTTCATAGATTAATCTAGCTGAACCTTTTGTTTTCCTGATTTAATCACAACTTAGAATACTGATTAAATCATTTAGACATGGGTTTAGTTTTGATAAGGACCATTATTTGTCAAATTTTGATAGATATATGTTTTATTTGAAAGAAATGAATATAGATTATGTTCAAAGTAAGATGAACATTATGTTTCTAATGATACAACTTACTAATCAGACCACAACTTAGAATACTGACCCGATCAGCTAGAGAAATCATAGAAAAATAACATTAATCAAACTTGTAGACATAAAAGATATTCAAGTAACTTTACGATTTATAATAGAAGATGAACATAGCTAACTAATTACTGAACTTGCTGATTGTATCAGTGAAAGTCAGTTGATCAGTGAATATATCCTTCTAATGTTATAAACCATAAAGTTAGTTTATTTAAAGCAATTGTAAAAGATAAGGCAAAAATAAATAAATAAATTCAAAGAATCTATTTATTTATTTAAGTTTAACTGGAGATCCCAGCCAGAAGTGGGTTCATAGTGGCTAAGCCTTGGTTTTGGCTTCCACTGATTTGCGTAAATCGTATCTGAATGCTCACTGATGATTTGATGTTTTGAAATAGGTAGAGCAAAGCATTCAGATGACAAGTGCTGTCTTTCACCACATTTATAACACTTTTTATTAAAATGACTGGCCTTTTTGACTTTCCTTGTTTTAAGTTGTTGATCTGACACAGTCAAACAACTTCTCTTGCTGATTTTAACTTCCTGCATCTTTGACTTAAGATTACTGACAGAAGTTTTCTCAGTGACTGATACAGTTTCAGTGAAGTTTCTGATAATAACTTGATTATCAGAGATGGTTTTGATGAGATGTGAAGTTACTGATGATTTGGCAGTTTCCAAAACATTTATCTCATCTCTACCTTCTGTCATATCAGAATCATAAGTGACCAATTTTCTTTTTATGAAATAGTTTGGTCTTGGCTCACTGAAGACTGATATGGGTTCAAAAACAGCTTCTGAAAAATTTCCCTTGGGATCAAAGACAGGATCAACTTTCGTTGAGTCAGCGAGTGATGTAGCATAACCAAAATCTTCTCCCAAAATAACTTTAGCTTGTTTTGGAATTTGATTATTAACACACTGATTTACATTGTTGTTGGACTTACACCAAAATTCCATGACCTTTTTAAGTTGTAAAAATTATGTTTCAAATTTTACTTTCTCCTGAACACATACTTGATTGGCATAAGTTTGTGCATCAAGATCTAGCTTTAACTTTTTAAGTTTTGACACATTTTCACTTTGATCAGTCAGTTTGGTTTTTAAGTCACTGATCTCATCTCTTTGTCTTTTCTGAATGTCATGAGCATTTGATAAGTCAACTATCAGAGACTCAAAATCATTCTCTTTTTCAGAAACTGAAGATGATTTGAAACAATGTACCTTGTAAAGAGTTTCAGGATCCCATTCAGATGCTGAACACTTAAGAGTGACTTCTTTGATATCTTCAAGAAATTCAGCGTCATCAGCCATCAGACAGTACTCCTTATCTAAACAAATCATTGCTTCTTCTTCATTTGATGATGAGGAGTCAGAGTCGCTGAATGAACCCTCTTCAGTGACGAAACCTTTTCCCTTCTTCTTTCCAGATTTAGCCATTTCCTTCAGTTTCTTGTATTTTGCCTTGTACTTGTTGTACTTGTCATTTCTGAAGTTTGGCACTGGTTCAGGGACTTGGTTGACTGACTTTGATCTACAATCAGCTGCAAAGTGACCAGGTTTACCACACTTGTAGCATTCACCTTTTGATTTG
The DNA here is from genome assembly GCA_949592205.1 of Helichrysum umbraculigerum. Taxonomy (NCBI): domain Eukaryota; kingdom Viridiplantae; phylum Streptophyta; class Magnoliopsida; order Asterales; family Asteraceae; genus Helichrysum; species Helichrysum umbraculigerum. The sequence goes on along the minus strand of CATIUR010000004.1, from coordinate 27,428,253 downwards.
AAATTATCAGATGATGGAGCACCAGCGAATCTTTTTGATCTGGTGTTCCTTCTGAAATTTGCAACCATCATTGCCATGTCTCTTTCCAGCTTTTCTAGACCCTCATCATATTCATATTCCGATTGTTCTTCAGCTCCTTCACCTTCTTCACCAGCTATCAGCGACTTTGAGCTTTGCATAGAAACTCTTGATTTCTGCCTCTGATCAATTTCTTCAAGCTCAGCTACAAGGGCATTCGACACTTTTTGACTTCCAAGTGTTGCACGAATGTGCTCACTTTGATCAGCTTGCTTTTCCGACTGCTCCCAGTTGAGCAAAATACCATAGACTTGAGTAAGATTAAGATTTGTATAATCATTTCTCTGTCTCGTACAGGTAGCAATGGTTCCCCAAACTTTTCTTGGCAATAATTCCAAGAACTTTTCAACAACAAATCGTTGCTCGTTTCCTATACCAGCCTTTTCCATCTTATTCATCAGCGATTGATATCTGGTATAAGTAGAAGATAGTGACTCGTTGGGTTCCATTGCGAACAGCTCATACTGGTGAGTGATATTTACTTCCCTGCAGCGAATAATATCAGGAGTTCCAATATATATATTCCTAAGGGTATCCCACATATCTTTTGCAGTTTTCAAAGCCTGATTGATTCAAACACTTCATCAGGAAGTGACATGCCAATGTAGATTTTAGCTTGTTTATCTAATCTAACCAATCGTCTATCCTCATCCGTCCACTGTTCCTCTCTCTTAGGCAAAACCATTTCTGGTATTGCAGGAGTGGTAGCAGTAGCTACAACAGCAGGAATAATAGTGGTTGGAATATGGGGACCATTGGTTATGATATAGCAAAGACGATCATCAATAAGATCAAGAAACATCATCATCCGGGACATCCAGGTTTCAATCCTAGAGGGATCAAACGCTGGAGGTTTGGTAGTAGAACCATTTCCCTTCTGATACTCGGAGTCGACACAGCTGTACTTTACTGATTCCATTGCAGATCTGGTTAATTGATTTAAACCAACTCTGCTCTGATACCAATTGATAGTCCCGAATTCACTATTGATAAGTGATTATGGAATCTCAATATATAAAGTTTAATTGTAGAAGGGGAGGTTGAATACAATTAAAAACTATTTCTGATTTTACTTAAGTTATTTAGCTAGTTTTAATTGATTGAACACAAACAGAGTATATAACGAATAAATATGACAATATCAAAGTAAGAGAATAATAGTAGCTGAATAGTGAATTATATTGATCATAAAATTCACAAGTGTTGATTGCGGAATGGATTAGCCCAAGCTAACCCAAATCAAACACTCTTAGCTAATCTATTATGTAACACCCCCAAATTTAACAGTTTGCGGAAGCGAGTTTTAGGTGTTACTAATCAATAATCACAAGCACAAAGGATACAGTGAACGACTCTATATGAGACGTTCGAAATGTAATTTCATTAGTACATAATTAGTTTCAAAATACAAGCTCGAGTTTCGAGTAAATTCCTAGAGATTCTAATACATAACAACTAGTACAAAAGTAATGTATAAAAATCTCCAAGCTTGTAAATGCATGCGACTCGAGCTAATAAGCATATCCTGCTGGGCATCCCTACTGATGTTGTGTACCTGAGAAGCATTACTAAAATGGTCAACCAAAAGGTTGGTGAATCTCACAGGTTTGTAAGTAAATAGTTTGAACACACAAGTAACAGCTGTATTTGTAAATATTAGCCAGCCAGTAAGTAAGTGGTGGTTGCAGGTCATGCCAACCGTTTGATACCCTTGCCATGAGCCACCATAGTTGAAGCTTAACGTACAGTGAATAATAGTACCGCCAGTGAATGTTAATCCAAAAACATTCATATGAAACGAGTAAGAAACGCCCGTTTCTACAGTAACGGTTCGTGGTAGTGCGTGCTACCCCGGGCGGGGATTGTCAGTCCCATATGGATCCATATACTAAAACTCGCGCTTATCCCATAACTAACAACTATGATTAGGAGGCTTTCAGTGGATTAGTCGAAACTCATGCAATTGGCATATCCGTAATTCAAGGAAAGTTTGTAAATCAGTGGCAGCAAGTAAGTATGTGTTCATGTAAAACAAGTAATGCATCTCCCCTGATGTAAAAGCAGTAAAATGGGGCCGTGAGACTCACCTGAGTCTGGCAGACGATGCAGCAAAGAAAGTAGTATAGTATCCTGAACTAGCAACCTTTAGCGTCCTAATACGCACAAGGTTCAGTAAGTAAATGGAATACTTGAAGAGTATCCATGCTAGTTGTTCACTCAACTAATTAATGTCCAAGTATTTGTTTGTACGTTTGTAATCATTTTGTAAATAAATGTGGCCCGTTGGTGACGGAAGTGTAATAATAATTCAAGCATTATTATTATGTAAATCATGGTGTTGTATATCTTGTAAAGTATATACATTAGTCGAGTATTTGTAACGTGACATGTAACTGTTGTTCGGATGTAAGTCCATGCGAGTGTAGGCTCGTGCGAGTGTAAGCTCGTCTTTATATGACAAGTGGTTCGAGTGTAAGTTCGTAGTAATGCGGGTGTAATCCCAAATCAAGTGTGAGTGTAATATCATATCATCATACTTATACATATAAGTAATAATTGTTGTGAGAGTAATCTCGTAATAAGTAATTGTGTTCCAAGTGTACATATATATATATATATATATATATATATATATATATATATATATATATATATATAGGGTAGTGATCTAGAGGGAAGTGCCTTTTTTGGGGGAAGGGGGGAAGCGTTAGTATGCATCAAGAAGCATATTACAATTATCAATCAAAACGTCAACAAAAAAATATTTGTATTGGTAAATAGTAATCAAAATCGATGCCTATAAAGAATATTTTAACGAATGAATTTCATTTTTAAGTCATAACATTAATTGATGAATATTTATTTAATAAATTGTTAATATGCAGTGTGATGCATATTAACTAATATGCATAGCGATGCATATTAAAACTTCACATTATTTGAAAGATATTTTTATTGTTAATATGCATCACAATGCATATTAACTAATATGCACCGCGATGCATATTAACGGATTTGGATCTAATATTCATAAATCGATGTTACAACTTGAAGAAAGAATTTATCAAGGAAGCTTAACATTCATAGCATCGATTCTGATTAACATTTACTAAATTTCAGTTTGCTTTTTTCGAGATTTGTATGGGTGAAGGTAATATGCTTCCTGATGCATACTAACGTTTCCCCCCTTCCCCCAAAAAATGCACTTCCCTCTGGATCATTCCACTATATATATATATATATATATATATATATATATATATATATATATATATATATATATATATAGATTTCCGAAGGTATGTATGTTTATGTATGTTTATTTGTCCGAAACTATGCATCCGAGTCTCACCTTAAAGTCCGAGAGTCAACCTTCAGTCCGAGAGTCAACAAAAGTCAATTTTACTGTTCATCCGACACTAGTATTCACGGAGTACTGTTCATCCGTCAATAGGATTCACGGAGTCACTGTTCATCCGTCAATAGGAATTTTATTTAAAATAGTAAAATTATCGAATCGTTTTGAAATTTTTACACAATGTTCTTATATGTCTTGGGTACTTTCAGTATTTTTTTCACGAATATTGGAGGTCGTTTAGTAGTTTTTAAAAATCGAGAAGTGTGACTGTGTACTGTTTATCCGTGATTCAAACTGTTTTCATGTTTTGAATTTTCTAGAAAAATGCGTGTATTTTCAGATGAAGCTAAAGAAGAACTTTTTAAAGTTAACATATTTACCAAGATTTTCCAAGTGGTCTCATACGTTTTCGAGGTCTATAGCTCGAGATATGGTCCCGAGAAGTAAGCGGAAATTTCAGCTCGTCGGAATAGTATTTCTATGTCATGGGAGAAAAATGTTTTCTAGTAGTAAACGGAGTCAAAAAGTCAAGAGACTAATTTTGTTGGAAAGTTAACTTCTTGTACTACATTTTAGGCTCAAGAAACGCATCATTTCATGTTGTAATGATTTTTATATGATTTGTTGAATTTGGGTACAAAAATCTGGACAGAAAACAGGAAGTATTATTTCGAGTTTTAGGTTGTGTTTTGACTTATCATTTGGACATTTTTTGAGTTGAACAAGCAACATAACATGTAGATAAACATTAGAAGAGTATTTTAAAGAAAAGTTTGAGATCCTTACAATAGTCGGTTTGAAAAACCGAGAAGATAGAAACGTAGAGGCTCGTGAGGTGAACGTTTTCTTCCAAGAGCTCCTAGCAATCCAAGGCTTTATTGTGGTGTTTTTGTGATGATTTAGAGGTGTTTTGGGACTGGTTTTTCCAGCGATTTAGGGAGAGAGAGGAGAGGTAGAGAGAAAGATTGAGTGTAAGGATCAAATGGGAAAAGGGATGGGAGGTGGAGTGAGTATGTAACAAAGGGAAAAGAAGTCAAGGGCATGGTATGCCTTAATTCTTGCAGATTTTCTGCATAAAAATCGTGGGTCCCACCCCCATTTGGTGTTTAAATTGTTTCCCCAAAGTTGTGTTAAGTCCCGTGTTCGTTTACCAGTTCGTTTTGCGTTTTAATTAATCGTATAGCGTTTTATATATTACGTTTTGTTAACGATTTAAAACCGGATATTATAAGTAAAAGTTTCACTCAAATAACATATTTTAAGTTACTAAAATAATATTTGAGATTTCGTTTGGTCATCGGTTGCGAATCGTGCGTTTATTCAAATTATGTAACGTTTTTAAACGTGTTAACCTTACGCGTGTAATCGCGATATTTTTACTTGAAGTTTTTTAACAAAATACTTATTATGAAGTTATAAAAACATAACTTGAGTGTATTTCATGTATCGGGCGCGTCTCGCGCGTTTTTGTACTGTAAAGTTACGTTTTAACAAAACGTATAACGTGTAATATATTAAAGTAAATAATGTTTGTTTGGATAAATCCACATTATTTTAAAATGTTGAGACATAGATTGTGACAACAGATCTAGCTTGATATAGGACTAGTGTAATTATTATTACGTTTGTATATTGGTTTAGATTTGTAAATAAATATTTGTTTTGTTAGTAATATTCGTTAAACATATTATTGTGTTAAGTTAGACGAATTATTAAATACGAAATAAATACATTCTGTGCGAGTCGAGTTCTCAGTTCGCGAGATTAACGAGCCGAGATGAGAACTGAATTCGTGGAAGTCTGGCGAGCCGAGCTCCGAGTTGGGCTTGGGTTGCGAGTTGGACCGAACTCGCAGGCCCATGCGAGCCGAGCCGGACAGAACTATTTAAACGATTTTCCTTAGAAAATCGTTAACAACTTTTGCATATTCCAAAGCTGCGATTCCAGCAAACCAGAGAAAAACATAACCTATCGACTAGGCTTTGACGATTCGTTGTTTAAAGCTAAGTCTAGTTAAACGCAATACGAACATATTCGTTGTTAGTAAGATAACACCGTATTGAGGGATTCCGCACCTTAATACTACAGATAACGAAGTTATCGATCCTAAAACTAGGGGACTTACATCTGGTATCAGAGCTTTCGGGCTAGATACGAGTGTGTTCGTGAGTTTTAGTTTATTGCGTTTTTGATTCGGGTCGTTTTTACGTGCATTATTGCAATACTAACGATCAAAATCATTCTCTGGAAGTTTTAGGGTTAGTTTACAGTCGAATTTCTCAGTTTCGTTCGTAAAAATACCTTAAAATTCGTTTTTCGGGTTTAACAGCCGTTTCGCGAGTCGAGATTAGGGTTCCAGCGTCGCCTGCGAACCGAGTTGAACTAGCGAGTCGAACTGAGGCTTGCAAGTCGAACCGAGATCTCTCGCGAATCGACATCACTTGCGAATCGACATCTTTTAGCAATCCGAACTGAGGCTTGCGAATCGACAAATTCTGCGAGTCGAGCTGAGATTGCGAGTTGAGCTGAGTCTTGCGAGTTGAGATTTCTGAATTCGCTGAAACAGTTTAATTTTACGTTTTTAAGATGTCTGACTTAAGTAGAATGATCGAAATGGACCACGAGGTGGGAAAGTCAAACGTTCCACCTAAGTTGTTAAGAATCGAGGATTACTACAATTGGAAGGACAGATTTGAATCTTACTGTAGATTCCATGATCTGTCTATCTGGATGTGTATCAAGAGTGGATACACCCCACCTACTCAAACTGTTCAAAATGCTACTGTAGTTCTTACCTATGCAAACATGAGTGATCAAGAGAAGGAAGCGTACAGAAATGAGAATAAATCACATTCTTGCATAAAGATGTGTCTTCCTAAATCCCTTGCTCATCAACTCAAGTCTTTTCATACTGCTAAAGCGCTCTGGGAAGCTTTAGAGAAAAGAGGTGAGGGAAGTCCACAGGTGAGAGCTGGCAAGAAGAGTCTTCTTAAAAAGCAGTTTACTATGTTTAAAGCTTTAAAAGGAGAAGATCTTGATGCCTATGTTACACGATTCTACCATCTGCTAAGTGAATTAGAATACCATGAAATTTTTGAAGAAGAAGTATCTAAAACCGACAAGTTCCTTGAGGGTTTGCCTTCTAAATGGGAAATGTATGGTGTTATGATTAAGGATAACGAAACTAGGTATTCTACTATGACCTTAGAGCAAGTCATTGACAAGCTGAAAGGTTATGATTTCTCCAAGAAGTCAAGAGATAGTGATACTGATCAGGTTCAGAACCCTGGGCTGTATCATGGAAAGTCAAGTCTTTCGACTGCGTCATCGAGTTCGACCACTGCACTGTTAGTTGGTGATACTAATGAAAATGGAGAGATGATCACTGAAGATCTGTGCTTTATTTCCTCCTCTGGTGATGAGACAAAGGGAAAGAATTCTGAGAAGTCACCTCAAGAGCATCAGAAGATGCCGATGAGTGTGAAATCTGCTGAACAGCAACTGTCTGTTCTTGCTTCCTTTGTGGCATCATATGAGAACTACATAGAAGGAAAGATCAATGATCCTATTCTATTTGATGAGGATTATGAGCAGATAGATTCTGATTATCTTGAGGAACTGGAACTTCAAGATCAACTAGCGTTGATATCTAGAAAGGTGAAGAATTTCCTCAAGAAAACTGGTAGAAAGGTGTTGGGCAATAGATCAGGGTTTGATAAAACCAAGGTCAGATGCTTTAACTGTCAGGGTATTGGTCATTTTGCTAGAGAATGCCAAAGACCTAAAGTAGAAGCACAAGGAAAACAAGGTTCGGGAAGTACTCTTGCTTCCAAAGCCTTAGTGGTGAAGCAGTTGGATGGCTCGTATGATTGGCAAGCTCATTCTGAAGAAGCTTTGATGGCCGAGATCGAAGAAACAACTGCTGGATCAGTGTCCTACATGCCCACTGACATGGAACAGAGAGTAGAGGTGGCTGAGTCTGAAAAAAGGGCAAGTGATGATGATGTGCTATATATGGATTCAACTCCAGATATGAGTCCTGAAGAATTAGTGGCACGTATGGCTGAATTACAAACTGACAAGAAGAAGGTATGTTTAGATATTCTTAATCTTGCTGATGTTTGTTACTTAGTTACTGATTTACAGTCTCAGAATAGTGTCTTAACTGTGTCAAATAGTAATCTGTCATCACAATTAAATATGGATAAGGAATCTTATAAGACTGTTAGATCTGAACTTGATCAAGCTATTATGGATGTTCGTAGATTAAGTGATGATAAACAGGTCTTAAAAGATAAAATTAAGTCTGATGCGTTGGATAGAACAAAACTTAGAGATACCATAAGTGAAAAATCTGTTGTCATAGATGGTCTCTATATGAATATCAAAGACTTAAATGAGACGATTGCTAGTAAGGATCAGGAAATAGTGAACCTTAATTTAAGGTTAATTGAGCAAAACCGTAAACTTGAGAATTATAGGACATCTCAAATGGATAAAATGTTAGATGCTCAACGTAGTGTAAAGGACAAGACTGGGTTAGGTTACAATGATGTATCCCCGCCTTTTAATGCCAATTACACTCCTATTCCTGAGGACTCTGAGATGACTGAAGTTAATCCTGAGATTTTAGTAGCTGATAAACCTGAACAGTCAGAGGCACAGAAAGATGTTATTAAGAACGTATCATTAGATAATAGCAAGGCTTCTCAGTTCACCAAAATACATTTTGTATCGGGTGGAGTGATTAACGATGCTAAGATTAATGATAAAGTTGATAAGGAACAGCTTAAACCTTTAGTGCCTAAGACTCCGGATGAGAAAGCAAAAGTGAGCAAATCACGCAAGCAGATGTCATGTTTCAAATGTCATCAAAAAGGACACGTGGCTTCGTGTTGTCCTAACAAAAAGCCTGAAGCACCACATAAGCTTGTGATTGAGGAAAAGACACAGACCGACTCTGATATGACTGTAGACGGGTTAGATACCAAACCTAAGTTAGGTAATAAACCTGTGAACATTCTTAAAAGAGATGGTAAGCATAGTGTCTCCCCACCTAAACCTAAACGGTCATATACTCAAAGTGATAATTATGTCCATAAGTCTAGGGATGTGACACCGTCGAGGTTTAGAACTCCAAGTAGAGGCCATAGTCATTATGAAAGTGGCACTACTTCGCGATCACATGAGTTTAATTATAATTATCATAATAGAGCTCATACTTTTGTGCCTAAGAGGTTCTCCTCAAATTCACCTCTTAAGGCTGATCGTCCACAAACTCAAGCTACTTCGAAAGTAACCAAAGCTCCTGATGGGAAGAATGGTTATTTTAAAGAGCTTAAGTTTGTTGATGATAAGGGACAAACCAAGACCGTAATGGCTTGGGTCCCTCTTGATAACTGATCGTGTTTTGTGTTATGTGCAGGAGCATGCTATGAACAAGGACAGTTGGTGGTATGTAGACAGTGGATGCTCGAGGCACATGACCGGTGAAAGAAGTCTACTGAAGGACTTCAAGGATAGTCTCAAGCAAAAAGTAAATTTTGCAGGAGATAAAGGAGGAGTAATTTCGGGAAAAGGAAAAGTTTCAAATGGAACTTTGACTCTTGAGGATGTGAACTATGTTGAAGAACTTACACACAACCTAGTGAGTGTTTCCCAAGTCTGTGATAAAGGTCATCCAGTTTATTTCAATGAAAAGGAGGCCTTAGTCCTGAAGCCAGGTTTTAAAATTCCTGATGAATGGATATTGATGAGGGCGCCAAGGAAGAAGGACATCTATGCTATCAACATGGGTGTTCCTAACTCTTCAATGGTGTCTACATGTTTATTGTCCAAGGCTTCGGAAACAGATGCTCTGTTATGGCATAGGAGAATGGCACATCTAAACTGGAGAAAGATGAATTATATAACCAAAAATGGTTTGGTTCTAGGTGTACCACAAAAACGTTTCGAGTCTGAGGATAAGTGTGTTCCTTGCATGAAAGGAAAGCAGCACAAGAAACCACACAGACCTAAGACTGAAAACTCTATCTCCTCGCCATTTGAATTGCTACATATGGATCTCTTCGGCCCTATAAGCAAGAGAAGTCTAGGTGGCAAATGGTACTGTTTGGTTGTCACAGATGACTATTCTAGATTCTCATGGGTATTCTTTTTGGGATCAAAGGATGAGACTCCTGGAATTCTAATTGAGTTCTTTGATCTAGTAGAGAATGTCTATAAAAAGAGAGTTAAGCGTATTCGTAGTGACAATGGAACAGAGTTTAAGAATTCAACGTTGAATATCTATTGCTTAAGCAAAGGGATATTACATCAATTCAGTGCACCTTATGAACCTCAACAGAATGGTGTTGCTGAAAGGAAGAATAGAACGTTGATTGAAGCTGCTAGAACAATGCTTGCTGATTCAAAGCTTCCGGTCATCTTTTGGGCAGAAGCAGTGAATACAGCATGTTATGTTCTTAATAGAGTTCTTACGGTTAAGAGACATAACAAGACTTGTTATGAGCTTTTGAACAATAAGAAACCTAACTTAAAAGGGTTTGAACCCTTTGGAGTTTCATGCACCATATTAAAGACTGGACATCAAGCAAAATTTGGTGAGAAGGCTGACGAAGGATTTTTCCTAGGTTATATGCCCAATTCGCCAAATAAGAGAGTCTTTAATAAAGTCACAGGACGTTTGGAGGTAGTTTATAATATTGAGGTTACAAGCTATTCACCGGATGTTCATAAGGGCTTAGATTGGCAATTTGATTATTCTGATCTTTTTGCATCATTTAAAGTTCCTATTAGTGACTATGTCAGTGATTCAGAGATAGCTGAACATTTAGTGTTTGAAGATGAGAATATTGGTCCCGCTTCAACATCGAGTGTTAAGCAGTCTGGAATCAAGACTACTGTTGACTCAGATAAAGCTTCCACAAGTGAGTCACAAAAACCTTCAGAGGATAAGTCTCTAGAAACAGAAGATCTTGATGATCTTCATACAAAGTTTGATGACATACTTACTCCTTTGAAACATCTAAGAATATCTTCAGCACGTACGGAAGATGTACCTGAATTGGAAGAAATTGGTACTAATTTGGAAGATGAGATACCAGTTGAACCAGTTACTACAACTAGAACGAGTAAGAATCATCCAGTTGAAAACATCATCGATGATATTAATACTCCAGTTCAAACTAGGCATCAATCCAGAACTAATACGTCTGAGAATTCTGAATACCAAAGCTTGTATACTGCAATGAAAGAGACAGGGATTCCTAATCAATGTCTATATTCATGCTTTATCTCACAAGTCGAGCCTAAAAATGTTCAAATGGCTTTAAAAGAAAACTCGTGGGTAGAAGCAATGCAAGAAGAACTATCTCAGTTCTCTAAATTACAAGTATGGGAGTTGGTTGACCTACCAAAGGGAGAATATCCAATTGGAACTAGATGGGTATTTAAGTGTAAGAGAGATGATAAAGGTATCGTTACTCGCAATAAAGCTCGTCTAGTGGTTCAAGGTTTTAATCAACAAGAAGGTATTGATTACAATGAAGTGTTTGCACCAGTTGCTAGGCTAGAAGCAATTAGAGTATTCTTAGCATTCGCATCATATTATGGTATAAAAGTGTATCAGTTGGATGTTAAGAGTGCCTTTTTGTATGGCAAAGTGGAAGAATTGGTGTATGTTTCACAACCGCCAGGGTTTGCTAATCCTGAGTATCCAGATAGAGTATATCGTTTGAATAAGGCTCTATATGGATTACATCAAGCACCTAGGGCATGGTATGGAACACTATCAACGTATCTACTTGAGAATGGATTTACAAGAGGATCAATTGATAGTACACTATTTGTGAAGTGGAAAAAGAAAGACTTTCTTCTTGTACAAGTGTATGTTGATGACATTATCTTTGGATCGTCTGATGAAAAGATGTGTCAAGAATTTGAGAAAGTCATGAGAAAAAGGTTTGAAATGTCTGCAATGGGAGAGTTGAATTTCTTCTTAGGATTACAAGTTGATCAAAAGAAGGATGGATTCTTTATTCATCAATCTAAATATACATATGAGCTATTAGAACGTTTCAAGATGGATGAAAGTAAGGTCTACAATACTCCAATTCCAGTCAATCATGGATTAGGTCCAGATACATCGAGTGATAGCGATGTGGATCCAACTCTTTATAGAGCCATGATCGGATCACTAATGTATCTTACAGCCTCTAGGCCTGACATCATGTTTGCTGTTTGTTTATGCGCAAGATATCAGGCTAATCCGAAAGAGTCACACATGCAAGCTGTTAAACGAATCTTTCGTTACCTCAAAGGGAAACCTAAGCTGGGTCTTTGGTATCCGATTGATGGAGACTTAGATCTCGTAGCTTATACTGATTCGGATTATGGAGGATGCAATCAGAATAGGAAATCTACGACTGGAGGATGTCAATTCTTAGGAGGTAGATTAGTATCCTGGCAGTGCAAGAAGCAAACCTCGGTAGCCATTTCTACATGTGAAGCTGAGTATGTTGCAGCTGGCAGCTGTTGCTCGCAAGTTCTTTGGATTCAACAGCAACTGCGGGATTACGGGTTAAATATAACCAATACTCCTATGATGATTGATAACGAATCTACTATGTCGATCACCAATAATCCAGTAAAGCACAGTAAAACTAAGCATATTGATATTCGACATCATTTTATTAGAGATTGTGCTGAAAAGAAATTGATAAAGTTAGTTAAGGTTCCATCATTGGATAACTTAGCAGACTTATACACAAAGGCGTTCGACAGAGCAAGATTTAAGACGTTGGTTCAACTAAACGGAATGAGAAATCCAGAGTGATTAGTCTTCCAAGGGTATTCTTGTAATAGTTAGTATTTATGTGTTTATTATTAAAAAAAAAAAAAAAAAAAAAAAAAAAAAAAAAAAAAAAAAAAGGCGTATGGCATTCATTTGCTTGTTACCTAAGGGGAATCGCCTTCATTTAAGTTTTTATTTGCAAAAACTACGGGAAATGATAGTACATTAGGAGAATAAGCTTCACAATAATAAAGCTTAAGTCCTAAGTATGATATGGTAGTAGGTTCAAATAAAGTTGCTTTAGAACTACAGCGGTTCTATCAGGTATGTGTTTATATTTATTTGATTATACACCTATATCCACAAGTTATAATTTGTCTATTTTTAGTAAAATTTTAGATGGCTTCATCATATGATGTACTGGTAGGCAAATTATATGAAATTTTCTAAGTCTTAAGAATTTAATTAACTACTTGTTTATTATTTTGTGTAACTATTCTATGATGTATGACATTAAGTCTTAAATGTTGAATGATGGTATTACCATACACTGTTATCATGCATTTTAATTAAAGTGACAAATAGTAGAAATATGGGTATTAATTTAATTACTGGTAACTATGTTGTACTATGTACAGAACTGAAACCTTTAATTAAATTAATATTCTCAAATATATTTTGAATTATGCTAGAAGGAATCTTCTGTTGTACTACGTACAGACTTAGATAACATAGCATATTCAAAGTATGTTTGATATTTGTCTAACCGTAAAAATTCAAGTGTATGTTATATGTTTCGAAAAGATACATCATTTAGTAACCGCTACCTTGAAAATTTAATGATGCAGTGTTATGTGTTTTACTTGAATTCTTCAGTATGTCATATAATAGGAAGCACTTGATAATTCTCATACTAACAATAAAGAGTTTGCTTAGAAAATTGAGTATAATTTGTTTATGTGGATCATATACTGGTAATCGTCTTGAACTATCTATAATTAAAATATTTACTTTATGTGCGTAATGCATTTATTAATTATGCTATGTGGATAAAGGTACCTAAGATATAGTTTTATAAATATAAATGTATAAATGATATATTTAGTTGTAATTTTATAGTAATTTATTTGAATTTCATGAGGTATGTATACTACCAATCTGCTTAAATTTTTTAAATATATCATGAATTGCTTATTCTTACTAATATGATCCCTAAGCAGATAAATTCTTATTCATTTTGTGTATGTATTTTATTTTGTTTCAAGTGTTTAATAAAATGGTACTTGATACCTATGATTATGTAATTTTGTTTTAGTTTTTAATTTTTGTGTTAATTATGCTTACCCTTCGGAATTAAATCATACTGAATGTTTTTGAGTTGAACAACGTGACAAATACAAGTGAAAATTAATTATAATTTAGACTTGTGAAAATATCGGGTTTTTATTTATACTTAGAATTAAAATTCGCGTTTTTAATTATTTCTGCGAGTTGACTTCGACTTGCGAGTCCGCTTCAAATCTCGCGAATCGAATGTAAAGTATAAAGGTGGTCAAACGAGTCAGACCAACCCACCGAACCCACATACTTCGCGAGTTCCGTAAAGCTTGCGAATCCGTCAACAAGGCGAAACGAGGCGATTTATTGTTTTCGTTTGATTTCGATTCTTAGATTACGGGAACGAGTTATTCAATCCGAGGACTTTATACACCTTCATATTGCGAACATTTTGAGGTATAAACCAACGGATTTCACCGTGTAAATAACAAGAAATTGAAGTTTTTATAAAACTTAGGGTTTCGGGTTAAAAACTAAACGATTTGCGTCGATTACGATGTTATTGGACATAGATTTTTAGGGTTTATGTTAAACGAACATTAATGAACGTGAATCAATCGATAGATCATGTTAAAATTACAAGATTAATCGATTTTAAGTGTAACCTCGCGACGGCAGTTCATCGAACGAGTTGACATTTTGAATCAACTCGCAGCGAGTTGACTAGCGAATCCATGAGATTAGCGAGTTCACTTAAATAACTTTAGCGAGTTGATCAATGTAGCGAGTTTATAAGTTTAGCGAGTTCATAAGCAAAACGAGTTGACCTCACCTCGTTAGGCCAGTTTATGCGAGTCCAGTACTTAGAAAAATTTTATTTTTTAAAGTAGTGATATAAATGTTAAGACTTTTTAAGTAATAACTTTTATGAAATGGATTTGTGTTAATTCTTATATGATTATATCGAAAGTCTACTAATTTAAGAAGAAAATTAGTGGCGTGTCCTAATTTCACATTAGCGGTATAATTTTTAACGTTAACGACTTGAGATTTTTATTAAAATAACAAGTACCTAACGTGATTTAAATTAGACTTAAGACTTTTTAGTTATAAGTAAAATTTTTATATACGACTTGAGATTATTTTTGTATCAAGTTATATATAATTACAATTTTAAACTAAGATGTTTGATGAATCTCGATTCATAATACATAATAGTTTAAATATTTTTTATCGTGCATTAAATTATATCTGTTGTTTGTATTTATTACAGATATGGCTAGAGCATTTGATAAGGGTCACAACATCCTAGTTGATCTGAACCTTGAGGCCAAACGGGCTGACAGGGTTGCTGATATATTACGTTTTCTAGCACGATCAAGGATTAGATATGCCATTACGGCCAATCCTCCTATCTCACAGACTATACTGAACGATTTCTGGATGGATATTGTTTATGACGAATCTGTCACTCCGCCAGAGATTCGAGCTACAGTTGGTGGACAACCTGTTACCTTTTCAGCTGGTAATCTTCGTGAGATTTTGCAGCTAGGTACGGTAGAACAGGAGAACGGGGATATTGAGTATCCTATGGACTTTATTGAGGGTGCTATTGGACGTATGGGATATACAGGAGACTGGCGTGGACGTCAGTTCCAGAAGCCTCTGGTCATTGGTCAGTGGAGGTTTCTTTGGCACGTGATGAATATAGTCTTCGCAGCAAAGAAAGGTGGCTTTGATGAGTTGAGCCCTGCGATTCTATCGGCTGTACTGTCACTGGTTTACAATAAACCATACAGTTTTTGTGATTACATTTTTGGAGAGATAGCTAGACAGATATCGGGTTCTGTTAGATCTAGATTTATGATCTACCCGAGGTTTTGTATGCTTATCATACGTGCGCGTCTACCGAACTTGGTTATTCCTGAGCCGTTTTTATCGGTGAATACCATTGATCAACGTGGTTATAATGCCATGTTTATGCAGACGATTAGGAAGGAAGGAGTGGTGAAACCGGAAATTAGACCACTTTTTGGATATATTGTTGATCCGAACTACGTTGCACCGCCAAATCATGGGTGGTTGGACGTAGCTCCTGCTGCTGTTGTTGCTCCTGCTGTTGCTGATGTTGTACCTGCACCTGTAGCTGAGGAAGCTCAACCTGAAGATCCACAAGGGCTCCTTGAGGATGTTCTTATTCAGGCTGGTCAGGTGGATCAGCAGGTGAATCAAGAGGTTGCTGCACAGGTTGTGCAAGAAGTTTTGGAGCAGAATGATGATGAGACAAATCCTTTGCTTCAAGACATTGAGAGTTACTTGGCACCACCTGAGGTAATCTGTTACTTATGTAATAATATAGATGCTTAGTTGATAGATTGTTTTTATTGATCATAGATGCATAATATTATTATATAATGATTCTGATATTAGATATTTAGTAAATTGGATATTATTTCTGATTTTAAAAATATAAATATCATTATACGAACAGGAAGCTGAAGCTGAGGCTGCACATCCAGAAGTTATATTACTTGAGGATGAGCAGATACAGCTTGATAGATCAGTTGTTGTACCAACTGAGGTATTATATCTGATTAATCTTAAATATATAGAACTTGTATGATAGAGCTTACGCTAATCATAAATGTTTAATATATTTAAAATTTAGGATCCTGTTAGATCATCTAGAGGTCGTGATGGTGAGACGGCTTCAGATAAAGATTCTGATAATACACCTTCTCCTCCTCCATCTGCTTCTGAAAAGAAGAGGAAGGGTAAGAGTATTCTGGAGGAAGGTACTGAGGAAGTTGAGATTCCTTTGATGAAGCGTCCGAGAACGCTTACTATTCGAGAAGGTTAGTATTAATTAAAGTTAAATAATCTTAACTTGTTGTTTATCAGGAGTTGAACTGAGACAGTTAATTCTGTATACAGTTTCTCAGGATACACCACAGGTAGAGATGGTTGCACCGGTGGTTACGGAATCGATGTCTTTACCGCTTCAAGTATGAGATATAAATTCTATAACTATGAGTGTTATGCAATTAATTAGAGTTTGAGACAGAGTAATCTGTAACAATAACTGATTTTAATTGTGTTTAACTTTACAGCATGAGGTTGCTGATCTAGTTCATGGAGCTAATTTTCCGACGAACAAAACAGCTAGATTTGCGACAAGTTTGCTTACGCAAGCTTTGTCTCAACCTCATACACCGCTTACCAGAGACTGGCATATTGAGTCTCTTACACCGCCTGGACCCAGAACGATACCTGTTACTCCAACGACTGATGCTGAAAGGATTACATCCTTAGAGTCGAGGGTAAAGGATTTGGAGAAGCTTACTTCTCAGATTCCAGAGCTGGTGTCGAGCAATCTTCTTCTTTCACAACAGATACTCAAGCAGAGTGAATCGTACAATCTGTTGATGAAGACTCATGAGACGTTGCTTGCGGACTTCAACGTACAGAGACTGAAGTTATCTTCTTTAGAGAGTCTAGTCTTGAGATCGCATTCAGGACAGTCTACTCAGGGGGAGATTTTGGTATATCTAGAGTCTTGCAAAGAGGATGAGTTAAGAAGGAAGAGAGATCAAGACAAAGACGATGATCCCAATGCACCGAGTGGTGAGCAGACTGGTCCTTCAAAGACTGGTGAGCAAGCTACGATTCAGGGGGAGTCTGGTGCTGGTGCTAGTGGTTCTGGAGCTGGTACAAATGCTGATAAGACTGCACAGGTTGATACAGAAGCTGGTAAGATAGCTTAGTATTAGCATAGTGTAGTAATTATTGGTAGTAATTTGTACAGAATAATTGTAACTTAATATTGTGATAATATATTCGGCTTGAGATTTGTAATTACAAGTTAAATGTATTAGATATTGTTAAGTTATTTGATTTTATAAATGTTAAGATAAAATAGTGATCGAAAGACTTCCGACTCATTGAGTAGTCGAGCGGCGTGTTCCGATTAATTTCGGCGGTCATAATTTTATGATAACATATGCATTTTAGATTTGATTATAGACTTAAGACCGTAAGGTTTATAAGTAATTAACAAGTTAAAAATGTATTCGTATTAACTAGACAAATGATATATAATTTAAAGGTTAAATTGATAATGAATGAGATCAATTAATGCTTGGAAATTATATAAGGTAATTAATAGTAAATTTAAATGTTTGGTGATTATTCACAATGCATTAGAATTTAAAATTAATTAATATTTGTTAAGTAGACTTAAGAGATTTTAGATTGATTCAGGGCAATTAATAAAAGATTTTATAAGTTATATGTAAATTGCGTTTATATGTTAGGTTAAAATATACAAAAGAGTTAATAAAGAAATTCTTAGGTTGATTCAGGGAAATCGATAAGAGAATTTTAATTATTAATATTTATTTGTATTTGTGGTTTTTCTCTTAGGATTGGAAATGCTTGATCTATCTGATTCGGAAGATGACATTTTTGATGAGATAGATGAAGACATTGATTTTGATCTTGAGGATGGAGAATTTCTACCACCTGCAGATTGGACTGCTGTACCTGAGACTGTGCAAGACATGGGTGTAGATCTAGATGCAAACATTGATGAACACCATGTGAGCCCATCTAGGACAGAAGTTGTTATTGAAAATGAACAAGGTCCAACAATTGTCGATATAGATGAAGATATTGATGATTCAACCTCTGATGAAGAAGAAGAAGTTCTTGTTCAAACCAAAAATCCTGCTGTTGTACTTAGGAAACTTCCAAAGAAGAAGAAGAAGATTGGAATTTCTGAAGTTGATGTTACGAAAAAGCGTGTACCACGTAAAGGGATTATTGGTTGGTACTTTGACTCAGAACTAAAGCTTTTTGCGATCAAAAGGTTTGACGGAGTTCAATATTTTGAAAGAAAGCTTGCAGTTTTTAGTTCTCTACCACGTTATGAAATACGTGATTTGGCTAGATTAGAGATTAACAACCCAAGTCGTGATGATTATGCTGATCGTGTTGAAAGAATCATTAGACATGAGGTTGGTACGAATAATTTTATTCAGATTAAGCCAAGAAAGGGAAAGACTGTGAAATTACAAGAGAGAAGTCAAAGAACAGGAAGAAGAAGAAGGAAGAAAGTTTATCCAGCTGTTAGATGCATACAGCAGATTCCACTGAAGACAATGCCACAAGATATTCTGGGAAATATGAAGAGTTGGCACGTGGATTCAGGAACTGGAGAAGCTGTTATGGTTGAAGCTGATGATGAGGTTGACGGTGGTGAAAGAGAAATCTTCAGAGTCTATGACCATCGACACCTAATGAACATGTCGAAGAAAGATTTGATTAAGTTGAATGAAAATAGAATCTTGACGACAGATGCATGGGGTGATTTGGGACGAGATTATCAGATGATGGTTAAGACATGTATCAAGATGAAGATTTACGCAGGCAGTAAGATTTACAAATGAAGACCAAAGACAAGCGTGAAGATAAAGACGCTAGAGCTATTGTCAAGGGGGAGTCTGTTGAGACATAGATTGTGACAACAGATCTAGCTTGATATAGGACTAGTGTAATTATTATTACGTTTGTATATTGGTTTAGATTTGTAAATAAATATTTGTTTTGTTAGTAATATTCGTTAAACATATTATTGTGTTAAGTTAGACGAATTATTAAATACGAAATAAATACATTCTGTGCGAGTCGAGTTCTCAGTTCGCGAGATTAACGAGCCGAGATGAGAACTGAATTCGTGGAAGTCTGGCGAGCCGAGCTCCGAGTTGGGCTTGGGTTGCGAGTTGGACCGAACTCGCAGGCCCATGCGAGCCGAGCCGGACAGAACTATTTAAACGATTTTCCTTAGAAAATCGTTAACAACTTTTGCATATTCCAAAGCTGCGATTCCAGCAAACCAGAGAAAAACATAACCTATCGACTAGGCTTTGACGATTCGTTGTTTAAAGCTAAGTCTAGTTAAACGCAATACGAACATATTCGTTGTTAGTAAGATAACACCGTATTGAGGGATTCCGCACCTTAATACTACAGATAACGAAGTTATCGATCCTAAAACTAGGGGACTTACATAAAAGTTGTCACCAACGTCCATATTTTGTATTTTTGTAATCTCATACGATTTGAACGAATCGTATACGTGTGTATATATATATATATATATATATATATATATATATATATATAAATATATATCACCTATATACACATATCACCTATATACACATATAGTAAGTAATTATCGTACCTAGTCCTATTTCATACTAAATACAAGTAGTAAACAAGTAATTAGGAAAATTTTAAATTTACCCTAATTTTGGGGTTGTTACATTCTCCCCTTGTTAGGAGAATTTCGTCCCGAAATTTGTTCGGAGTAGTAATCGGTAGTTCGATATTCGTCTGGTAGCTACAATGTGTACTAGTAGCCTGCGGTGGTATAGTGAGTCCTACAGTATTCATAGTAAGGCAGTGGTCCGGCGGGGACGTACCCTTAGTTTTGTTGCTTGGAGGTAATGGGCAATTTGGTGGGAGTGTAAGAGTTCCCGGTCTCAACCAGTGTGAGATGTTTGGGGAAAGAAGGTTTGTTTACTGTATTTAAAATGTAGCGTAACCTACACTGTCGGGATTTTTGTAGTCTGACGTTCCTTAATCCTATTGGGTACCTAGGATCTAAGAAAGCATATAGCACACAAAGCAATATACGTAAGTTATTAAGCAGTTCGGGTAGTCTAATAAAGAGCGTACCCGGGTTGAGCAAATCGCAAAGTCTCGGGTTTGGGTCATCCTCCCTAGCATTGATTACGTAGGCTCTTCCTTTCGCAAAGTTGGTCCCCGATTTTACCTTTGGGCAATCCTTCCTGAAGTGCCCTGTACCGTTGCACTCATAGCAGGTCTTGGGTGCAGCAGTATCAGTACCAGTGGGGTTGGTTCGGCAGTCTTTGGCCAGATGTCCGAATTTCTTGCAGTTGGTGCAGGGACAGGAGCCATTGTGATGAAAGCTACATTTGGGGCAGTAAGGTTTGCTCCCCTTGTAAGCCTTCGAGTCATTGGTATTGACAGTTGTAGGCTTTTTGTCAGAGGTCGGGTTGGACGAGTTGGAATTTGCTTCCCATTTGCGTTTGTTTGCAGATGGGGCAGGAGTTGAGCCACGGCGAACGGAGTTTTCCGTCAGTTCATGGGCCATGCGAATGGCGTTCTGGATAGTACCCGGTTTGGATGAAGTTACTAGGTCTTGAAGTCTGTCAGGGAGTCCATCGACGTACTTTTCGATCCTTTTGTACTCAGGATCAACCATGGAGGGGCACAGAAGTGCCAGTTGGTGAAAGCGGTTGGTGTAACCAGTGATGTCATCACCTTGCATTTTGTGGTTCCAAAACTCCACTTCTAGATGTTTCAATTCGTCTCTGGGGCAGTACTCGCCCCTTAGCATCTTCTTCAACTCCTCCCATGGAAGTTTGTAAGCATTAGCGATATCCACAGTTTGGGCATAGGTGTTCCACCAGGTGAGAGCGGTGTCAGAAAAAGTGCTGGCGGCGAACTTGACCTTGTCCTCCTCAGTGCAGTTGCAGATAAGGAACACTGATTTCTCGATCCAGCGTACCAGACCGATCGCTCCTTCAGTACCCTGGAAGCTCAAGGGTTTGCAGTTCTGGAAGTCTTTGTAGGTGCAGGGTTTGGGTTGCGGTGCCTTGTTAGCCGTATCTTCACTACCAGGAGTGGTTGCTCGGACAGCTAAGGCTTGGGCCACACTACGGGCAATCAGATTTGCAATTTCGGTTTCGCTAAGTGTGACTTGTCGTCGAGGAGGCATGTTCCTTGGAACAACAAATATAGAACATGTGAGGGTTTTGAACAAGAGTTATGATCATGACGATTGACATATTGATAGTTAAACAAAAGTAGTAAGATTGTTATAATTAAATCATACAAGTTCAAAAGATTACAGGCGTTTGCAGTTTACAAAAGTGGAATAAGGATGGAACGATGGGCATCAAGTTGTCGTTATTTGGAGTGAGTTGTAAAATGAATTTAGCAGTTGTCGAGAGAGAATATTGTATCGAAGAAGGAGGCCTATGTATATATATATATATATATATATATATATATATATATATATATATATATCACATAACCGCCTAGTGTGTGTCTAGCACAAACAAGTAGAGTCCCGGTTCTCTCGAGGTCAGAGTCAGCTAATGTATTCCGGTTTGACATAACCCCTTTCAGATCCCACATCATCTTCATTTAATTGTACATAGTTGATCAGGCTATGTTAAATTAAATTTGTATGATGTAACCTCTGAACCAGTTATACCTAGTGAGGAATACTGCCTAACGGTCATAGTCTAGGCCCACTAAATGCAACCTAGTTCACTATAACCTTAGGTTTTGATACCAATCTGTAACACCACAAAATTTAACAGTTTGCGGAAGCGAGTTTTGGGTGTTACTAATCAATAATCACAAGCACAAAGGATACAGTGAACGACTCTATATGAGACGTTCGAAATGTAATTTCATTAGTACATAATTAGTTTCAAAATACAAGCTCGAGTTTCGAGTAAATTCCTAGAGATTCTAATACATAACAACTAGTACAAAAGTAATGTATAAAAATCTCCAAGCTTGTAAATGCATGCGACTCGAGCTAATAAGCATATCCTGCTGGGCATCCCTACTGATGCTGTGTACCTGAGAAGCATTACTAAAACGGTCAACCAAAAGGTTGGTGAATCTCACAGGTTTGTAAGTAAATAGTTTGAACACACAAGTAACAGATGTATTTGTAAATATTAGCCAGCCAGTAAGTGGTGGTTGCAGGTCATGCCAACCGTTTGATACCCTTGCCATGAGCCACCATAGTTGAAGTTTAACGTACAGTGAATAATAGTACCCCCAGTGAATGTTAATCCAAAAACATTCATATGAAACGAGTAAGAAACGCCCGTTTCTACAGTAACGGTTCGTGGTAGTGCGTGCTACCCCGGGCGGGGATTGTCAGTCCCATATGGATCCATATAATAAAACTCGCGCTTATCCCATAACTAACAACTATGATTAGGAGGCTTTCAGTGGATTGGTCGAAACTCATGCAATTGGCGTATCCGTAATTCAGTAAAGTTTGTAAATCAGTGGCAGCAAGTAAGTATGTGTTCATGTAAAACAAGTAATGCATCTCCCCCGATGTAAAAGCAGTAAAATGGGGCCGTGAGACTCACCTGAGTCTGGCAGACGATGCAAGAAAGAATGTAGTATAGTATCCTGAACTAGCAACCTTTAGCGTCCTAATACGCACAAGGTTCAGTAAGTAAATGGAATACTTGAAGAGTATCCATGCTAGTTGTTCACTCAACTAATTAATGTCCAAGTATTTGTTTGTACGTTTGTAATCATTTTGTAAATAAATGTGGCCCGTTGGTGACGGAAGTGTAATAATAATTCAAGCATTATTATTATGTAAATCATGGTGTTGTATATCTTGTAAAGTATATACATTAGTCGAGTATTTGTAACGTGACATGTAACTGTTGTTCGGATGTAAGTCCATGCGAGTGTAGGCTCGTGCGAGTGTAAGCTCGTCTTTATATGACAAGTGGTTCGAGTGTAAGTTCGTAGTAATGCGGGTGTAATCCCAAATCAAGTGTGAGTGTAATATCATATCATCATACTTATACATATAAGTAATAATTGTTTTGAGAGTAATCTCGTAATAAGTAATTGTGTTCCAAGTGTACAAATATATATATATATATATATATATATATATATATATATATAGATTTCCGAAAGTATGTATGTTTATGTATGTTTATTTGTCCGAAACTATGCATCCGAGTCTCACCCTAAAGTCCGAGAGTCCGAGAGTCAACAAGAGAACTTAGTGGACCTTTAGGGTTGCATTAAGAGTGATTCAAGACTTGTGGTACATTATTAAGGTTGTTTGTGAAGGCTTGTTTTGCCTTAACATTATAGTGTACGTTTGTTTGTAAGATGTCGAATTCATTGTTGAAATGTATGCATGACATGAACCGTTATTCATGTTATTGGCATCATGACACATTGGATATTGTATTTCATATAGAATTCTTTATAATGATGTGTTGTGATCCTATCACCGTTATACCCCGTTGTTTCCGCTTTAGACGGGGTGTGACAGTTCTATTATATCAATGTGTTATGATCTAGTCGCGCGTCGTATCCCGTTGTTTCCGCTTTAGACGGGGTGTGACAGATTGGTATCAGAGCCATTATTTATAGAGAACTAGGTGGAATACTCGACCTAGACTATAAACTAGGAACCTTCATATAGTTTACATACTAGGAACTATGTGTGCATAAATCTACGTGTATTTATTTGCTCGTAACATCGACTTTCGATCTCATTCATATTAAATCACCGAACATCATGCCGTGTATATTCTTTACTTCCCTTAAATGAATTTCGAGGGTTTCGCCCTCGAAATTTACTACTGAAATATATACTAATTAACATACTTAATATACATTGTGACATACAACTCTGGTAGTGAGGAAATTAATTGAGGATATATTTAGAATACGGGGGCTCACGTATTGTAAATATATCCTACGTTAGCGAGTCACGTGACCATGTTGTATGGATCGATGATTGAACATCAAAAGCAATAAAACTTGAAATCAAGAATTCTTCCAATGAACAGTAAATAACCATATGGATTATATGCTACTTAGGTTCCAAACGAATCAAACCAAATCAAATGGGATTGATGACATCATAAGGTGAGATAATCTCGGATTACATAAAAACGAGTATCTATGTGAGCACGATGTTCACACTTTTGAGGGAATTAAAAAGGAAATAATTAGAAAAGATTTTAGAATATTAAGTTCACACTATACTGCACCCGAAACGAATTAGACAAATTGAATTGAGTATTATATGTGATGTCCTTTCTTACATGGTATGCCAAACGTTGATTTAAAATGATAGAATACGAGAAAATCGAATAAATTTTCTAGGGGAAGAATGATGAAATTAAATAAACACTGACAAGTAGATATCTCATTTTCTTTCCTAACTTATGTGGAGGATTTTCACATATCTAAAACACTTATAAAGTGATTTCCATTTAGCTTTAAACCGTACCCATGTCCTATTAAAAACCCCAAAAATGCTTTTTTTTTTTTTTAGTAAAATTTCGAATGTCTCAATTTTGATTCGATCAAAGGGAATCACTATATTACCCCGATCGAATTTCTACTCCACATTAATGAGGTTTTCAACAATTCTACTCCCTACTAATAATCTATTACTCCTTATATATATAAATCAAATTTCACTTTATTTACTCTATAAGGAACAAAATATATAAAGAACACATAGAATTACTTTCAATCTCTATTCAATTGATATGCACCACCAATACCATCATTAACTTTATTGCTTTTACTATTGCATTGATCGGGTCATGCGCTAATGCTAATTTGAACAAACCCTACTTAGCATCTTCTTAGTTAATCTCCTAAAATTTTAAGCTTTATCACAATTGACTTCCCGTTTAAATTTATTAAGTAACATACAAAGCTTCAAAGTGAAGCCCTATAAATAGCTATAAAACGATGATTATCTTTGATTTGAGAGGAAACTTGTTGGTTGGTTCATATAACTTGCTAGATATAATACAAAAATGAAGGAACAATCGCAAAGCAACGTAAACTAGCATGGATAAATAAGACATTTCGCGCACATATACACATCCATACTATGAATCAATAAAACTGTCTCTGTGACAACTTGTGTGCATATCATACATCCAAATCCCTCAACCCAAGTAACTTATGATAAGAGAAAATATTGTATGTATGTTCGTTCGTAATATAGGGAATCACTGCATCTATCACCATTGTGTCCGTATGATCACCTATAACATTTTCATTATAATCTAAATTTCTATAGCTATACCGTGTGAGAACCACTCAAAGCTAACAATATTAATCATGATGTTCAAAAGTCAAGATAAAATTTGTACACAAAGGAATATTTTATTATAACATACCATTACATACAACACCCAATATGTAATTTTTAAAATAAATAAAACAACATATCATAAACGAAATTCACCTCCACATAACACATCATCGTATAAGCTATCAAAGGAAAATTCACTTATAAGGTTTGTATGAAATTGGAGAAATTCCTGGTTGTAACTATACTACGATAGGCTCAAATAAGAAGACATACATTGAATTCGAGATTGACAAAGGTCAACTCATATGGTAAAACTACATTTTAGCATCATTTGAGATCAAGAACTTCATCAAGAGTAACATGTGGTTACAATTTAGTCAAGAGAAACATGAAACCATTGAACTTTCATTACAGTCGAAATAAAATAAAATAGTAATAATAACGTATAAGATCACAAATGAAAATGTTTATAAACGAGGGGAAATCATGAGGAAATTTGTTTGTTTGACACTTTAGATAAAACTTAACAGTAACCCATTCTATATTATGTACGATTTCAAATCCGTACAAAATGAGACAGCGAATCTTAACTAATTGTCTCAAGATGTTCAATCAAATAATATGGAAACAATTATAAACAATTACAAAGTGAAGATCAAGATATACACGAGACAAATCGATTGATAGAGAATCAACATAATATCTAACATAGTGCGTGGGCATTAAATACGAATTGAAACACACAATATCTTTGATTAATGTCCTTTCGTTTGAGTCACTGTTACTTTGCACGGTGTGAGTATATATCAAGTGTTACCATATCGATACATAGAAGATGACTACTCTAATCCAAAGAAACAAACCTGGTTTCAAAATGCAACCAAACTCAAATCGTTACTCGACATCAAAATGACACCGAAACATAGGTTAAACATTATATTTCTTTAGTCGATCTGCAAATTGTTATGAAAAATTTTCAAAACACACTCGCGCGAGTGAAAGTGAGGATAAACTTGGATAAAAACTTGCTAGAAATAATAAGAAACAACATGAGTCAACTGATAGACACAATGATTCACATGGTTTGGCACAATCTTGCCAATATCCAACCCTAAGATCCTTCATAATTCTTATAATGAAAAGATTCCGATGTAAGAAAATGTACACTATGAGTTTAATCCAAACCAAGCCCCTTAGATTTAGAATAAAATCTGAATGCACACTTATTCATTTCTTATAGAAATAAACTCTTATAACCTCATAAAGAAATACTCTTGTACATATGAACTTTTATATTCTTTGGCGATATTGTGGATTGATATCTCTTGGCGACACAACCCTTGCATACATATTGTTACTTCCACCTACGAATATACATAAAAATAAAAAATATAAAAAAATGGAACCAACAACCAAAACACGATAGATTTAACAATCAACAAACTCACTTAAATCCGTAAGAGATTAAAATTCTAAATAAATGTACATTATGTGTACGACAAAATCTAAAAGGATTATAGAAGGTTAAAATGTGAGACTTATTTTTGTAAAATCTAAATTTCAATACGTTAAGTTGAATCTGATTTTGATTGTTCCGCGTTAAACACTATTCTCAATATAAGAAAACTCATACATAGTTGTGTAAAATCAACAATCTGCACGTTCGCATAAAGAACCAATATTTTTCATTTGTTTGCTCAAGACCACCCACTAATAGTTGTCTATCATTCCATGCAAATAAATTAGCTACAAAGTTTAGTAATTGCAAACCACTAATAGGGGCTACTGTGCAACATAATGAAAATTTGATAAATCAAAATCTAATACAAAATCATGGAAGTTAACCACATGATGGGTATGGGATGCATATCTCACGTGTTATCATTATCACTTCCAAGACCATACTACCTTCTTAGTAAGAACTTCTTACTATCTCTAGTTAACAAAACAACTCTTCACCTTTGAAATTTTATGTGAACCGCGTAAACTTAAATGATATTCGAAGTGGAGTGCTAAGAACTCATGAAGATTCCGTGTCATTTCTATGGCACTTGATCATCCGTACTCGGAAACTATGGAGCAAGAGACGTAATGCGAACGTATGCCACTAAGATTTAAAGTCTATAAACATAAGTAATGAAACTTAATTATTCACAAGTATTCCGCAATAAGGTTAGAAGTAATAACTTTAACTGAATTTCGGGACGAAATTCTCTCAAGTGGGGGATACTGTGACAACTGTCACCCGAGCTAGGTTAGTGGACTTAGCCATTTCGTGACTCATTTAATACTTGTCTTAATCTCTTTGTCATATTGGGTAAATTACGTGTTTAACTTGTTTCTGCAAAATTTGCTATCAATAGATACTTTCTATTTTTAAGAAGTATAGTAATTACATGATGTAACTATTTCATTAAGACTTTACACGAGTTGCGTGAATATGATCTAGCAATAAATTGGTAACGAATCGTAGGATTTTAAGTGATGTAGTATTACTTAGGCTTATTATAGTTTCGTTATATACACACACACACACACACACACACACACACACACATACACACACACACACACACATTTGTTAGACATTCGTTAGTGATGATAATTGTCGTCTAATTCTCATATGTGAACACTTTCGTGCAACAATGGTGAAACTAAATTAGTTTTATAAGCCATTGATTTCGGGGACCAAATCATTTTTAGAGGGGAATGTTGTAATATCCATGATTATTATATGGTGATAGATTATTAGCTAAGTTAACCACATAATATGATTAGATATAGTTAAATGTAAATTGGTTAAGTATTGTGAAATAATATAGACCGAAAATTCATGTGGATCAAATCGTGAATTTTGCTGAATCTTAATAAGTGTTCTCATGTATTAAGGGACTTACGAATATTAAATTAAACAAAATATAATAATAGTAATTATATATATATATATATATATATATATATATATATATATATATATATATATATATATATATATATGATAAATGAATGGATAGATACTAATTTAATTAAAATGGCATTGATGTCGTACAAAGAGGAAATTGTATCAAATTAAATCGCAAACTCCGTTTCCTCCGTAGCAAGACAATTATATATTAAGCAATCAATTGTTAAACCTAAACCCTTATATTCATATAAAAAAAAAAGAAAGGAAAACCATTCCTGTGGTTTCCTGGGCGTCGACCAAGGCCAAGACAAGACAAAAAAAAAAAAAAAAAAAAAAAAAAAAAAAAAAAAAGGAAATCGAATTCAAGCTTTGCTATTGTGTGTTGCTCCTTCGTGTAATCGCGTATGTAAATATTATAACTCTTTTCAATTAAACTTTCTCATGTTTTATGAAGTTTAGACTATAGATTGATTTTATATGTTATAAGTCGAGAATAGGTTTGTAAATATGATTTAGAGAATATATGTGTCGAGAAGAATGCATTGATGAACTGGAATATGTTATATGGTAATCGCAGAAAACTGTCCAGATTTTCGTAGTCTACTTCATAGGCTGTTTTCATCTACCTACGTTCGTTTTCAGGCTTCGGTCAAAACTGGAAAGTTATAGATCTCGAAATTTTACATAAGTAAGCAAGGTTTCGGCCTCTGAAACGCATTGTATGAGTTTATAAAAATTATTTTGTAAACTGCAGTTATGAGTGACGAATTTTTGGGAAAATATTGTACGGTTTGAATCATGAGATCACATGTTTGGCTTTGAATTTGGTTATGAAAAATTTTCTGGAACTTGTTGAACATGTTGATAGACTTCTATAAAAAATATTATAATTTTTGAAGATTTGTAAGTATTTTAATTTTTATAAAAGTTTTGAGAAGTCACAAAAATGTTTTGTTGTGTGCAGTTTTTATTACTTAGCGTTTTGTTAATACATTTAAGTAGTTTTGAGTTTTGCGGGCGGATTGCTCGAGTTCAAGTTTTGCCACTGTTACCATATGAATGTTTCATTATTTGTGGGTAATATTCATGTATTAAACCATGGCCTTAAGATTTAATTAATTTATTTGTGGGTAATTTCCATGTATTAAACCATGGCCTTAAGATTTAATTAATTAAATGGTTCTAAAGATTGTAAAAGATTTACAATTACAAGAACTTCAACTCCGATGGTTAACATTTATTACAAACGGAAATTTGTATTCTTACCCAATGTAGCCGTTTACATCTTCATATGTAAATTTTGTTATTATGGATTATTAAGGAACTACGTTTGTTCAAGTATTCATTCGTGTAGATAACTCGACCAATCAACTAGGATATAATAAAAAGGTATAGTTTTGCCTAGGTCATTAATCTATACGTATTCACTTGTAGATTTGCGATTTGTTTGGTGGATTCTTTTGGAGACGATATTTACTTTAGTACTCAAGGTGAGTTTTCGTGGCCCCGTTTTCATTTACATGTTTTCAAATTGGGGGAAAAGTATGCTCACATTTTTTTTATCAATTGTTTTATGCTGTGAAACGTATTCATTTTCATTTTGGACATATGCTTGAAATGTGTGACACTATGTGACTTATATGCATTGGTTGTTGGATTTGTTTTGTTAAAAGGCTGCACTCCTTCGGGAGTGTATACCTAGTGTATATGCTTTGTATACACTGAAGGGCTTATTTCTTTACAAGGCTGCACTCTTTCGGGAGTGTATACCTAATGTATGCTTAGGTGTACATTGAAGGTCATTTATGGGTAGCTACCGCATACGCAAGATATGGTTGGGTCATACTCCTTTGTGGGGTGATGACGGTTTGTGGAAATGTTTGGATATTGTAATTCACTTGTGTACCTTTTCATATGCATTGTCCTAACACATTACTATCACAACAAAATGTTTATTTTATGGTGTCTTGTTTCAAACCTACGAAACTCACCAACTATTGTGTTGACGTTTTTGAGCATATCTTTTCAGGTAATCAGAATAATCACTAAGAAGCTTGAGGCTAGTGGCTTTAGCGGGACTTCTAGGTTGAATTTGAGACTTGGTGAATGGAATGTTAACTATATACACTTATACTTCATTCAAGATATGACATTTGGATCCTTATGTATTTGAGACTATGTATAACACCCCTCATTTACAATATCAATATAATGTTAGACACACGGAAGCGTAGGAATTTTAACCATATTTATATTTACACATACTATTAACTTACATCAAAAGTTTACAACTTTAAGTTACATCAAATTGAAACTGTTCAAAACACAACATATGTCGGGGTATTATATAAAACAAACTGATTTAGTACAAAAGATCAGAGTAGCTTGCAGTCAAACTGTTCTTGCACCAAAAGCATCTCAATCC
The DNA here is from genome assembly GCA_949592205.1 of Helichrysum umbraculigerum. Classification (NCBI taxonomy): domain Eukaryota; kingdom Viridiplantae; phylum Streptophyta; class Magnoliopsida; order Asterales; family Asteraceae; genus Helichrysum; species Helichrysum umbraculigerum. The sequence goes on along the minus strand of CATIUR010000004.1, from coordinate 27,397,468 downwards.
TGCTACTCATAAAACTACAAATCTGCAGGAAAGAAAGATGAGGGATTAGCACATAGCTAAGTGAGAGAGTTCAACACCCAACATTCAACTTAGCATAGCCATTAACTACAACAATCAACAACAATTTAATAATGAGGATCGGTGGTTCTGGGGATAACCATAATACCCGGGCGGCTCCCCAAGAACTCTTATCCAACCATATCCGTATGGCCATAACGGACGAGACCGATAGCTAGTGGTTATCCTACTCAGATACAGTTCAATACACACAACATATGAAGCATATCCCTGTATCATTCACACGATAACCAACTAACCCAACCAACAGTTCATCAACTTGTCGACCTCATTGGCAACCAATATCCAAGGATCACACATAGCACATAGATATACAATCAACACTAATGGTAAAACAACTCTATAATCTTATCTACGTTTATCCCTTATAATCAAATGATTACAACTAAATCAAATGGCGAGTTTTGAATCCACTCACCGATACCTCAGAAGTCGCTACACTCAGCTTCTAATCACTGAGTCTTTGGTGTATCTGAAACATCACACAACAAACAAGTTAGTAACTTGTTTCTAACTAATAATAGTTAACTTCACAATTCAAGTTACAATGAGTAACAATAATAACTATTTGTATTATATAAACTCAGGTTCACAAACTATCATAATCATCAAAATTTAACAGACAAACGCGATCCGGACTAGGCATGGTGGGATCGCGTTCTTCAGTAGAAAAAGTTCTGTAACCGAAAAGCACTAGCAAACGCGATCCGTATATTTGGCCAGGATCGCGTTTCCAAGGCCAAATCACGACTGGGACATTTTATAACTATGGAACGCGATCCGGACCCGAGGCTGGGATCGCGTTGAGCTGCGTTTCAGCTCAGGTACAGACCTGCAAACACCCAGCTCGAACCTAATACCATTTTTGGTCATTCAAACTTAGTTCTAAGGTTATAAACAACTAAAATAACACCACATATCATTATATTACAACAATTAATCATCATACAACATCAAGAATCAATTCTATTCATCATATCCCTATCTAACCTAGTTCATGTAAATAGGTAAATTACCTTTTCAAATTTGAAGAAGAAGATGACTAGAAAGGATTATAGCAACTAGTTGAATCACAACTTCAATTCACCAATCTTGTTTGATCTTAATTGAATTTGTAAGGATTAGTTAGGGTTTAAGATTTTTCTTTGAATGAAATGAGAAAGAACAAAGATTTGGGAAAGTGATCAAATAAAAGAGTCGGCCTCTTTTAAGCCGACGTAACATTTTGGGTATTTTATACCCGCTCTAAATCTAATGTCTGGAACCTAAAAATCAATTGCGAAATTTACTTTATTATACCGTCAACTTCAATATTTTAAAATAAGCAACATTTCACTAACCACAATAAGTTCTGAGACTTATTTCACCAACTTTCACAATTAAACAATTATATCAAATAATTTCTAAAACAATTAAATACTCAATTTAAATAGAAAAATACCAGGCCACTGGAGAGGATGTTACAAATCTCCCCTCCTTAAAGAGATTTCGTCCCCGAAATCTCAACATCAACAAACAATCCAGGATATCTGGATTTCATCAACTCCTCGGTCTCCCAGGTCAAATTAGGACCTAAACTATGTCGCCACTTTACTAGTACCATAGGAATTTGTTTCTTCCTAAGTTTAGTAATCTTCCTATCTAGGATTTCAACAGGTTCTTCAACCAATTTCTGAGTTTGATCAACTTTTAACTCCTGCAAAGGAAGAATTTGCGACTGGTCTTCAACATTGCATCTTCTAAGATAACACACATTAAACGTGTCATGTATACCAGCAAGTTCAGGTGGGAGATCTAATGAAACAGACTGCTCATTTACAACTTGTCGAACTTTGAATGGCCCAATATATCTAGGCGCCAACTTTCCACGTTTTCCAAAACAGATTACACCCTTCCATGGAGAAACTTTGAGGTAAACTAATTCACCTTCAGAAAATACAACTGGTCGCCTTTTCGGATCTGCATACTGTTTCTGTCGGTCACGAGCAGCTTTCAACTTTTCACGGGCAATTGCAACTTTGTCAGCTGTCATCTGTACAATGTCGGGTCCAGCAAACTGTTTCTCACCGGCTTCCAACCAACATGTCGGTGTTCTACAACGTCTACCATACAACATTTCATACGGAGGCATACCGATACTGGAATGATATGAATTGTTATAAGTAAATTCAACCAATGGGAGATGTGAATCCCAATAACCTCCATATTCCAAAATACAAGCACGAAGCATATCCTCTAAAGTTTGAATTGTACGTTCCGACTGACCGTCTGTCTGAGGATGATAGGCAGTGCTAAGATTTACACGTGTACCCAACTCTTGTTGCAACCCTTGCCAAAAACGAGAAACAAAACGAGAATCTCGATCTGACACAATTGACAAAGGTATACCATGTCTAGTGACAATTTCATTTATGTACAACTGAGCAAGCTTAGTCAACGAGGCAGATTCACTAGCAGCAAGAAAATGTGCGCTTTTAGTCAACCGATCAACTATGACCCAAACCATATCATTACCTTTACTAGTGCGAGGAAGTTTAGTCACAAAATCCATCGTTATATGTTCCCATTTCCACTCGGGAATTTCCAACTGTTTCAATGATCCGTACGGCTTTTGATGCTCAGCTTTAACTTGGGCACAAATATGACAAGTACCAACAAATCTAGCAATGTCCGTTTTCATTGTAGGCCACCAGTACAATGGTTTCAAATCATTATACATCCGAGTACTTCCAGGATGAATAGATAGTCTAGACTTATGTGCCTCATTCAAAATCAAATCACGAATATTACCAAATAAAGGAATCCATACTCGAGATTGATAAGTTAATAATCCTCTCGAATCTTCCACCAATTCATCTTTTCTTTTCAACATGACTTCGGATTTCAAATTAACATCTTTCAGAGCTTCCATTTGAGCAACTTTAATCTGAGAATTCAAGTCAGAAGAAACATCCACTCTTAGGTAATAAACTCGATCAGAAGTATCTTTTCGACTTAAAGCATCAGCAACTACGTTAGCTTTGCCTGGGTGGTATTTAATTTCACAGTTATAATCTTTGATTAACTCCAACCACCGCCTCTGTCTCATATTCAACTCTTTTTGAGAAAACACATACTGCAAACTCTTATGATCAGTACAAACAACACATCTAGTACCATATAAGTAGTGTCTCCAAAGTTTTAAGGCAAATACAACCGCTGCAAGTTCCAAGTCATGTGTTGGATAATTCCGTTCATGTGGTTTCAACTGTCTAGAAGCATAGGCGATAACTCTATCCCTTTGCATAAGTACACAACCCAAACCAGAATAAGAAGCATCACAGTAAACTACAAAATCATCTGTACCATCTGGTAAGACTAAAACAGGTGCTTGACACAACATTTGTTTTAAAGTCTGGAAAGCATGTTCCTGTTGATCAGTCCACATAAACTTTTCATCTTTTCGGGTCAACTTAGTTAATGGACCAGCAAGTTTAGAGAAGTCTTTTATGAATTTCCGATAATAACCCGCCAAACCCAAGAAACTCTTAATTTCTAAAGCAGACTTTGGGGCGTTCCAATTCATTACGGCCTCAACTTTCAATGGATCAACTTTCACACCATCATTACAAATTACATGACCCAAAAACTGAACTTCTCTAATCCAAAACTCACATTTAGAAAACTTGGCATAAAGCTGTTCTCGTTTCAACGTTTCTAGAATCAGTCTTAAATGTATAGCATGCTCAGCTTCAGATTTCGAATATACAAGAATATCATCTATGAAGACAATAACAAATTTATCCAAGAATGGTCGACAAACACGGTTCATTAAATCCATAAACACTGCAGGTGCATTCGTCAAACCAAAAGGCATAACCAGGAATTCATAGTGACCATACCTGGTACGAAAAGCAGTTTTAGAAATATCTTCATCACGAACACGAACCTGGTGGTAACCCGACCTTAGATCAATTTTAGAATAAACTGAAGAACCCTGCAACTGATCAAATAAGTCATCTATTCTGGGCAGAGGGTATTTATTCTTTACCGTTCTCTTGTTCAGTTCTCTATAATCGATACACATATGAAAAGACCCGTCTTTCTTTTTCACAAATAACACTGGTGCACCCCACGGCGAAGAACTAGGTCTAATGAAACCTTTATCCAACAACTCCTGTATCTGATTCATCATCTCACGGATTTCAGATGGAGCTAACCTATAGGGAGCTTTGGCGATAGGCGACGAGCCAGGAACAAGATCAATACGGTATTCTACTTCCCTAACTGGTGGTAAACCAGGTAATTCCTCAGGGAACACCTCTGGATATTCACAAACTACCGGAACATCTAAAACAGTTTTCTTTTTAAGTTTGGCATCAACTACATAGGCTAGATATGATTCACAACCTTTGGATAATGACTTCCTAGCCTTCATCATAGAAATTACTGGACAAGCCAAACTATCCCGTTCTCCTCGAGCCACAACATGTGACTTTTCAGAGATTGGGATCCTAATCAACTTCTGATGACAATCAATGCTAGCTTTATTCTGACTCAACCAATCCATACCAATTATCACATCAAAACTAGGGATTGGCATCAACAAGAAAGAAATAAGGAAAGTCTGGTCATCAATCACAATGTTAGCTCCAGTTACCGATGTGGTAACCGGAACCAACTTACCACTAGCAATTTCTACTTCTACAGGCTTGGTTATCACAGTAGGTACTAATTTCAACTTGTCACAGAAATTCACAGATATGAAAGTACAATTAGCACCCGAATCAAACAACACACGCGCCGGTACAGAGTTTATAAGAAATGTTCCAGTTATAACATCTTCGGTGCGCACAGCCTCATCGACTGTCATCTGAAAAGCTCTACTAATTGCTGGTGGAGGATTTTTACGCTTCTGACCTGTAGATGCAGAGCTTCCGACCGAACCCGACCCCGACTTTCCTGCCTCCGGACAATCACCCACTCGATGCCCCTCCTTTTTGCAAGACCAACATACAAAATTCGGATACCGACAACTCTTTATCTCATGACCCAGTTCTCCACATTTCAAACATTTATTGGTGTGTATTGTACAAGGCCCATCATGCCTAGATCTACATGAACCACACCAGTTAGAACTGCTCGTAGAACCACTTTTGCTAACAAACTTCTTATTCTGTCGACTGCCCTGAGAACTTGACTTTCCTTTGCTAGAAGAATCACCTCTAGACTTTGCAGCATTTTCTCTAGATCGTGCTTCACGAAAACCTCTAATATCACTGTCAACCGATCGTGCAATATTAAAAGCATGTGATAAACTATTAGCCAATCTTACAGTAGTACGGTAATGATGAGGTAAGGTATCCACAAACTGCTCAATTCGAGTTTTATCATCAGGAACCCAATGTTGAACAAACCGAAGTTTTTCTGTAAATTGAGATATTAGATCATCAATGGTCATATTATCTTTCAACTGAAGATTCACAAATTCTCTCCTAATCCGTGCCATGTCAAAATCAGAGCAGTATTGATTACACACTGCTTGGTGAAAATCTTTCCATTTGATAGAATCTTTTTGTTGTTCGGTTAAATGACCTGTCACTGAATCCCACCAAACCATTGCTTCATCCTTCATACACTAGACAGCAAACATAACCTTGGATTCTTCCTCACAACGAGTCACACTAAATTTGCGTTCCATATCTCTTAACCAATTTAAGGTCACAGTGGGATTTGTACTCCCATGAAACACCGGTGGTTTACTTGACATGAAAGTTTTAAAAGAACACACCTTGCTAGTTTGAGAAGATGGACTAGCACCAAAGACAGAAGTTCGTTGTTGAGCAAGTAGTCTAGCTGCATCTTCCTCAGCTTTCTTCTTAAATTCTCTAAGAATTATCAACTCATCCTCCATTTCGTGTATATACTCATCCCTATTTGCATCTTCCCCAACCGTAGGAGAAACACCATCATGACCATGTTGCTCGGTATTAGTTTCAAAGGCCGGAGCTTCAATCCGGGAAGCATTATTGCGGTTGGTGGTCGGTTGCTCATTATCTGCCATTTCTGAAATCAACACAACACTTGAAATCTGTTAATCGTTAGTACCTATCTACTAACCATTATCAACAATGCTAAATCCCATAACCAGAAAAGTTTGACATACCATGCTCAAGTTTTGGGATTGAACATTCTTCAATGCTCAATTAACCCAAAACCACGCTCTGATACCAACTTATAACACCCCTCATTTACAATATCAATATAATGTTAGACACACGGAAGCGTAGGAATTTTAACCATATTTATATTTACACATACTATTAACTTACATCAAAAGTTTACAACTTTAAGTTACATCAAATTGAAACTGTTCAAAACACAACATATGTCGGGGTATTATATAAAACAAACTGATTTAGTACAAAAGATCAGAGTAGCTTGCAGTCAAACTGTTCTTGCACCAAAAGCATCTCAATCCTGCTACTCATAAAACTACAAATCTGCAGGAAAGAAAGATGAGGGATTAACACATAGCTAAGTGAGAGAGTTCAACACCCAACATTCAACTTAGCATAGCCATTAACTACAACAATCAACAACAATTTAATAATGAGGATCGGTGGTTCTGGGGATAACCATAATACCCGGGCGGCTCCCCAAGAACTCTTATCCAACCATATCCGTATGGCCATAACGGACGAGACCGATAGCTAGTGGTTATCCTACTCAGATACAGTTCAATACACACAACATATGAAGCATATCCCTGTATCATTCACACGATAACCAACTAACCCAACCAACAGTTCATCAACTTGTCGACCTCATTGGCAACCAATATCCAAGGATCACACATAGCACATAGATATACAATCAACACTAATGGTAAAACAACTCTATAATCTTATCTACGTTTATCCCTTATAATCAAATGATTACAACTAAATCAAATGGCGAGTTTTGAATCCACTCACCGATACCTCAGAAGTCGCTACACTCAGCTTCTAATCACTGAGTCTTTGGTGTATCTGAAACATCACACAACAAACAAGTTAGTAACTTGTTTCTAACTAATAATAGTTAACTTCACAATTCAAGTTACAATGAGTAACAATAATAACTATTTGTATTATATAAACTCAGGTTCACAAACTATCATAATCATCAAAATTTAACAGACAAACGCGATCCGGACTAGGCATGGTGGGATCGCGTTCTTCAGTAGAAAAAGTTCTGTAACCGAAAAGCACTAGCAAACGCGATCCGTATATTTGGCCAGGATCGCGTTTCCAAGGCCAAATCACGACTGGGACATTTTATAACTATGGAACGCGATCCGAACCCGAGGCTGGGATCGCGTTGAGCTGCGTTTCAGCTCAGGTACAGACCTGCAAACACCCAGCTCGAACCTAATACCATTTTTGGTCATTCAAACTTAGTTCTAAGGTTATAAACAACTAAAATAACACCACATATCATTATATTACAACAATTAATCATCATACAACATCAAGAATCAATTCTATTCATCATATCCCTATCTAACCTAGTTCATGTAAATAGGTAAATTACCTTTTCAAATTTGAAGAAGAAGATGACTAGAAAGGATTATAGCAACTAGTTGAATCACAACTTCAATTCACCAATCTTGTTTGATCTTAATTGAATTTGTAAGGATTAGTTAGGGTTTAAGATTTTTCTTTGAATGAAATGAGAAAGAACAAAGATTTGGGAAAGTGATCAAATAAAAGAGTCGGCCTCTTTTAAGCCGACGTAACATTTTGGGTATTTTATACCCGTTCTAAATCTAATGTCTGGAACCTAAAAATCAATTGCGAAATTTACTTTATTATACCGTCAACTTCAATATTTTAAAATAAGCAACATTTCACTAACCACAATAAGTTCTGAGACTTATTTCACCAACTTTCACAATTAAACAATTATATCAAATAATTTCTAAAACAATTAAATACTCAATTTAAATAGAAAAATACCAGGCCACTGGAGAGGATGTTACACTATGTACTCGGGTTATTGATGGACCGCGGCACAAGTCTCCCTTGTGTCGGGGATATCATAACACGTTGTTGAATTGCATTTAGTGTTGTTCTATTATATCAATGTGTTATGATCTAGTCGCGTGTCGTATCCCGTTATTTCCGCTTTAGACGGGGTGTGACATGCTGGTCCTTTTTCTTTTTGAGAGAACAGAAGAGATGTGTTGCTGATCCTCCATTTTTGTATCATTATCTACATCTTTCTTCTTATCAGTACCATTATTCCCATCATCAGCACCATTCCCTTTTTCATCAGTCTCATCATTCTTATCATTACCATCATTATTATCGTCATTACCGTCATCACCTCCATCCATATTAACACCACTTTCTTCATTTTGCCTGTTCATCCAATTCCATCGAGCCAACTCATAGCTTTCTGACTCCCCCTCAACTTGTGCATTTTCATCAGCAGCCCATCCTCTAACTTTACAATTATACATTCTGAGCTCATCAGGATGAAACTCAGGAAAAATAACCTCATCATTTCTGTCTTCATCATCATCATCAGCGACATCCATATCTGTTTCATCATGATCAAAGAAGTGTTAAGGAGATGCAAATTTATTGATGAAAGTATCATTGTCAGCTTCTTTATTTTCAGCTTCATCATCTTCTTCTTCTTTCTCCCCCCTTTCATCATAAAAAGCTGCAATAATCTCCTTGAGCCGTTTATAGATGAACTTATGATCAGTATGAATAGATTCTAAGCCTTGAATGGTTGTCTCCTGATTGGTGTCCATAGTTGGAATTTCACTCACAATTTTATCAGTGTGAGTGATATACTCCAGAATAGAAGATGCCATTTCAGATTGGTGTTTGGTGAGAGAGGATATTGCTTCATCATGGGTTTTGAGACAGGCGCTAGTGAAGGTTGAGAATTCGGAGAGGGATTTAGCATGGGTTTCCAGAAGTCGATAGTGATCAAGTTCAGCGTTAGCAAGCATTTTGACCTTGTCACTGATAGATTCGCTCCAGGAGGGGATGGGTTCATAGACTGCTGCAAGAGAGTGAATTTTGTTAGTGAGACCAGCAATTTGACCTATCAGAGACTCTCTATCTTCAGTGAGCATTCGAATTTGTTGCTGGGAAGAGGCAATATATTCGAGCAGCAACTTGTCTGTTGGTGAGGTGGTGGAGGTTTAAGCTTTATCAGTTGGTGATTTTTGAGTGATAGGTGAGAGTGGTGGTGTTGGTTGTGGCTGAGATTGTGCTTCAGCTGTTGTAGATAAAGGTTTTTCAGCATCTTGGTGTGAGATATTGTCGCTGGAAAGTGACATTACGTCTAGTTCCACGATGGGTGAGGTTACTGTATCAGCTAGTAGAGTAGTGGTGGTGGGTAAAGATGAGGTATTAGCAGCACCCAGTTGTTGGTCCAGTCTATTAACAATAGAAGCATAGGTTAGTTATGGTGGTGGTGGTGGCTGATCATTTTCAGATGAAGAGGTGGAGGTATCCATTGGCTGGGCTTCCTCATCATCACCAGCTTGTGTTTTAGCTGATGGATCATCAGAAACAGAAATGGCAACCTGTATCTCTCCTTGTGACTGGGAAGGGACATTGATAGTTGGTGCAGTGTAAGATGAGAGTTGGCCCGTGTCTGTAGCCAGTGATGTGACATCAGCGATGGGTGTGTTATCACTCACTGATGTCACTTTCCCTTTGATTAAAACATCATCCTTTTGTGAGGATGATGAGTGGCTGATGGGTTGACTCGATAAAAGGGTGTGGGTTGCACCCCAATCACTGCTAACAATGGTTTGAGCCATTGTAGCTGTCTGTAGTTTTCCCTTTGTAGAGTCACTAGACTTTCGGGAGTCCAGTGAGGCGGTTGTAGGCTTGGGTTCAGCAAGGGTGCCCTCAGGGATTGAACGTTCAGGCCCTGTTTCACTCTTGGTGTCTTTAGACGTCTTCTTTTGACTCTGTCCCTGATCCTTTAATGTCAGAGACTTTAACTTGATTTTCTTTGGAGCAGTTGGTGGTTTTTGTTTTGGTGGATGATCAGCATTAGTCACTGGGGGTGTGGTGTAACACCCTCAAATCTCGGGTTGCGGAAGCGATCGGGTCGGGTGTTACCAAATTAAATATCACATCATAAGATATATAATGAACGACTCTAAATGAGACGTTTGAAAATAGTTATTACATTTCCAAAATAAAAGTTTATACAAGTTGCGAGTTCGCAAAATAATTTCAATACATAATTTGTAATACAAAAGTTATGCAGAGAAATCCCGTTGTTTGAAAATATGCGACTCGAGCTAGCATAATCTTGTAGCAATCCTAATCCTGCTGGGCACCTGAGAACACATGCTAAAACGAGTCAGCTACAAAGCTGGTGAGTTCATAGGATTGTTAGTTGAAACATAAAGTATAACCTTGTATGTTTGCAAAATACTTCAAGATCTACGATCTTGATTTGTATTGTTAAAATATTGTAACAGAGATATGTATACAATTATCGAGGTGTTTAATACCTAAGTAAACCGTAGTGTGTACCTAAGTACCTAGAGAAAGTGGCAGTCCATGTCTAGATACCTCTCAGGTATTAATTAAATCTACCAATGTGAGGCAATACATGCCTAAGTTGTAAATCGAGTAATTGTATGACCACGTCATAAGATGTTGAATCATAATCGTTGTGCCACCTGGCATAGTGTGTTACATTCAGCAACATTATTGTAGTCCAGCAGAACTATGATTGAGTAACTAGTGTATTACAACTAGCAACAGTTAATTGTAGACCCGCAGATCTATGATTGAATGTTTAGTGTGTCCGTTTGACAAGTTGGTGTAAGCTAACCCGGACATGATTGAAAATGTTTATAGTTCCGCAGAACTATGATTGAAAATGTTTTAGTTTGTCCGTTTGACCAGTTAGCGTAAGCTAACCCGGACATGATTGAGCTAACGGCCTCGCGTGATAACCTCACCGACCCGTTAACTTATTGTGAATCCCGAGTACTACGACATGCTAGCTAAAGTAATTGAGTCGACAGTACAATGACATGTCCGACTAGGGAAAATGAGAGTCGGCAGTACTACGACATGCCCGACTAAATTGATTGTAATTGTATGTGTGTACGTATATTTACATACATAGTTAATTGTAGTTGGCACCGAGTGCTCGAGATGAAGTACAAGTATGTGTATATATATCTATACATATATATATATATATATATATATATATATATATATATATATATATATATATATATATATATATATATATATGTATATATATAAGTCGGATTAGTAAACACCTTAAATTGGGTGTTATGTAGCACATGAAATTGATTAATTGTAGTTAAGTATGTATACATACTTACTTAACTATTTGTTGTATCACAATAAGCCTAGGTATGACTAATCATCACCTAGTTGTTTGTATTAGTATAAGGATTCTATACTAACATATGTTACTAATGTATACTCCTAGCCTCAGCCTAGCAAGTATATAGAGATCCTGATTTGTATGGACAGTATTAGTTCCTAAAAGGAAGACTAATCCCGTAAAAGTATGGTCGTTGTCCAGTGTAAGTAGAACTAACCAGTCCTAATATAAGTGATAGTATTGTCCCACGACAATATGGTCAAATGAATGGAGATAACTTAATCAAGTTATGTAATGGTAACCTATCTAGGTTAAGTAGTGATATTGTCCTACAACAATATAATGGGTGTAATTCCTAAGTATTACACATATCGTATTACAAACAGTGATGTAGATAATTGTGAATTGTAAACATTTATCAATATAATTCGAAAACAGTAATTGAGAATGCTTCTCACCCCGAAAATAGTAAAACGTTTGAAAGAGTGGGGTTATGAAACTCACCTGAGGAGCGAGCGATCCTAAGATACGCGTGTAGTCCGGATGATAACCTCCCAGTGTCCTAAACACGTGAGGTTATATGAGTACGAGATCAAATAGTCTGACCAAGTAAGTCGTTCGAATGTTTATTTGTTGTTTGGTTTTAAAGATCGTGTACGGGGGTTCGGGGGCAGCGCCACTGATAGCGTGGTCCAAGGGGTGGCAACCCCTGGTGGGGTCCAAGGGGCAGAGCCCCTGGTTGGGGTCGAGCTGCCAAGTCAGCTTGGAAAATTTTTATTTCTATTATGTTGCTGTAGTGAAAACGCTCCGAAATTCCATTTCGGAGTAAAATTAGCTGGTAAAATTTGAGTCTCGACACTTAGTGAAAATGTGTATTTTATGTTTTAGGCGACACTAGGCAAGTGTCGCTATAGGCGGCACTAGAGAGGGTAGCGTCACTTACTGGGGCATCACTAAGATGCGACACTAGGGTTAGTGTCGGTTGAAATCAGAATTTGATTGTAGGCGACACTTATACAAGTGTCGCTTGAAGTGTCGGTTGGGAGTGTTGGGCGTCACTGAACCAGTGACGGATGTAAGTGTCGGGAAAAAGGGGTTTTATGCGGCACTTAGGCAAGTGACGCAAAACTAGGGTTTTTAGCGACACTCAGTGCGTCACTTAAGTGACGCATGAAGTGACGCTACGCTGCTGGTCTGTGGGCGACACTTCGATCTGATCGACGATTTCACCACCAAAAACGCAATCTAACCCATTTTTAGGCCGAATCTTGTTGTTATAATGTTTATACATGATATATTAAGTGTTTTTAACAAGAAATAACAAGAAAAAGTGAAGAAATCCTTACGATTTAAAGATTCGGGGGTTTGGATGATGTTGGTGTTCTTGAGGATGAACATGAAGATGGTGATGATGATGAATGCTTGTTGATGATGATGATGATTCCAAAGATGATGATGATGATGGCGGCGGTGGTGGTCACCGGTGGTGGCGGTGGCCGACGGTGGTGGTGTGGATGGAGAGAAAGAGAAAGAGAGAATTTGGAGGGTGTGTGTGTTTTTGTGAAATGAGAAATGAGAGAAAAATGGGAGGTGGAGGTGGTTTTACCCATTTCCAGATTCCCAATTTGGAGACTGTGGTCTCCAACCCCAGTACAAAATACCAGTGTTTTTATACCCGAAGGTAAAATAATATTTTAAATTTATAATTTTTGTTTATGTTTTTTATAAATATTTTTAAATGAAATATTTCACTTGAATTACAAAAATGAAATTTGGTCTCAGCTCGTTTCAATTATGATTATTAAATAATCCTTGTTTATTATATAAACATATATAAAATTTCGATCACTTGGTTGTAGTTGCATATAATAATACAATTATTTAAAGTTTAAATTTAGCGTGAAATTTGACTTTTTGACTGGGTGTTACATTCTCCCCTTGTTAAGAAAATTTCGTCCCGAAATTTCGAGTGAAGGCGTGTTCGCGCGGAGTCTGGGGAGACATGTACGTACGATGGTTTTGTCGAATAGATTGTAGACATACGACGTCTATAACGGAATTGAAAGCAGTCAATCCATGACTGTGTCTTGGTTTATCGTTGTAGTCAGATTCTGACTATGTTGTTTGTTCAAGGTACGATTAAGTCGTGGTTACTAGGTAACCGTTTACATTGTAGTCCATCCGGGACTAGATAGTTGTCACATGGTGACTGTTTATAGAGTAGTCCTATCAGGACTAAGTGGTTGGTGAAGTTTAATTCGTTCAGTCTGCTGAAAGCAAACTTTGTGTTTTACGTGTGCTTAAGTTAACTAGCCCTATGATGCACTCGATTAAATAGTATCGGGGATCAGAGGTTCACGTTCAGTGTAAGTTAAATAGGAGAGTTATGTTTTCGAGGAAGGATGTACCTATGTTATTGTTGGAGATTCATTCGGTCCACCCGGAGCCGATCAGGTGAATTTTGCGTTTCTTCGGGCAATCCTTCTTGTAGTGTCCTGGTTCTTTACATTTGAAGCATATCCTTTTTGAGTCAGGATTGGCAGGAACTCTGCAATCCCAGATTTTGTGTCCGAATCGTTGGCATCTTTCACAGGGTAAACCACATGAACCATCATGATGACGTTTACAAACGTGACAAAATGATTTGTTTCCCGCATAGCCTCGTTTTTCCTTAGCTTCGGTGGGGTAGGATCTCAAGGGTTCGGGTTAGTTTGTTGGGTTATGACTAGAGCTGGAATTTACATTCCGTTTTCCTTGGTTGGTTTCAGTTGCACGTGTTTCGCGTCGAGCTACCTGTGCCATCAGTCTGTGGGCCATGCGAATAGCCTCTTCAACAGTAGCGGGTTTAGAAGCGGTGACCATTCCCTCAATTTGCACCGGGAGTCCCCCGATGTACCTTTCAATTCTTTGGCTCTCAGGGGTTTGCTATGGTTGGGCAAAGGTGTGCGAGTTGTTGAAAACGATTGGTGTATGTCTCGATGTCGTTGCCTTTTATGGTGAGATGCCAAAGTTCATCCTCGAGTTTGTGTAGCACCTCACTGGGACAGTACTTGTCCCTCATGATTTGTTTCAGTTCCTCCCAAGGAAGCTCGTGAGCGGTGTCGACCCCTACAGTTTGGGCGTAGGAATTCCACCATGTGAGAGCGTCATCTTGGAGAGTGTAGGTGGAGTACTTAACCTTGTAGTCGTTGGGGCAGTTGCAGATGTGGAATACAGATTCCATTTTCTCGATCCATCGGATCAATCCGACAGCCCCTTCAGTTCCAGCGAAATTTAGTGGCTTACAACGCAGAAATTCCTTATAAGTGCAGAGTCTGGCTAGATTTTGTGTAGCTAGGGCATCAGCCACCCTTTGATCAGCAAATTGGTCGCGCTCAGCTTGAGTGTAAGTTTGTCGTTTAGGAGGCATGATTCTTGAATAAAAAGTGAAACGACAGAGTGTGAGATCTTTATTCAAAGATTTGATTATTGTAGTCGTATACGTAAATTGTTATTACACCGTTTCCCATGGATGTAAAAGTGATGATGATCCAGAACCACTTAAGGTGTCTGTTTGAAAGTCCTCGGACTTTGAAATTTTAAATGTGTAGTTGTACTAACGACCTAGTTGTATTTTACATGTAGTCCAACCAAAACTACGTTGTAGTACTCTAGTAGACTATAATGTAGTACTAAAGTACTATAGATGTAATCCTAGCAATTCAAAGTGTAGTACCCTAAGTACTAAAGTGTAGTAACCCTGTACTGTAATGCAGTGTTAATAGCACAGTAATGTAATACTAATGTATTATGAGTGTAGTACCGCAGTACTATGAAATGCAGCACCACGTGCCGTAATGCGGTATTAACATACCGAGAGTGTAGCACCGAAGTGCCAAATTGCAGTATCAACATACTGTGTAATGCAGCACTACGTGCTGTGTGTTGTGCCCGAAGCACGATGTGACACAACGTGCCATGAGTTGTTCGATTGTAGCCCTAAGGCCGAATATGTGTTTGATGTTATGTGATTTCCCAAATGTAGCACAAAGGCCAGAATGTAAGTGCCAAGGCACTAAGATATTGAATTGATTGATCTAAATGATCAAATTGTGATTTTGGTAGTTTTTGTGGACTTAGTCAACGCTAATCCAATGGTGACCCTTATAGTCAAGATTGAAAAGTTGTTAGCTTGTTCTAAATTTCGTGGACGTTCAGCATGTGTGGGTTTCCATCCCAATAGATAATGCTTATACCTCCTTCCCGAGGTTCAGCGGTAAGTGTGATATTCTCCTATGCGTACATGTGGAGAAAGTGTTGAGTCGCGATGGTGAGGAAGACGGCGATGTGCCTCTTCGTAAGTATATGACGGTACAGCGGAATTGTGTTATATATACTCAGTATATACATATAAGTACGTAAAAGTAGTACACATGTAAGGCCTATTCATATATACCTACAGTACATATAATAGCCTAGGGTGTCTAGCACATAACAATCAGAGTCAACTAGTGCATTCCTTCTTCAATATAACCCCTTTCAGATCTTCCATCATCTTTGTTTAATTGTACATAGTTAGCTACGCTATGTTAAATTAAACTAGTATGATGTAATCCCTGAACCAGTTATACCAAATTGGGAATACTGCCTAACGGTCATAGTCTAGGCCCACTAAATGCAACCTAGTTCACTATAACCTTAGGCTCTGATACCAATCTGTAACAACCTCAAATCTCGGGTTGCGGAAGCGGTCGGGTCGGGTGTTACCAAATTAAATATCACAGCATAAGATATATAATGAACGACTCTAAATGAGACGTTTGAAAATAGTTATTACATTTCCAAAATAAAAGTTTATACAAGTTGCGAGTTCGCAAAATAATTTCAATACATAATTTGTAATACAAAAGTTATGCAGAGAAATCCCGTTGTTTGAAAATATGCGACTCGAGCTAGCATAATCTTGTAGCAATCCTAATCCTGCTGGGCACCTGAGAACACATGCTAAAACGAGTCAGCTACAAAGCTGGTGAGTTCATAGGATTGTTAGTTGAAACATAAAGTATAACCTTGTATGTTTGCAAAATACTTCAAGATCTACAATCTTGATTTGTATTGTTAAAATATTGTAACAGAGATGTGTATACAATTATCGAGGTGTCTAATACCTAAGTAAACCGTAGTGTGTACCTAAGTACCTAGAGAAAGTGGCAGTCCATGTCTAGATACCTCTCAGGTATTAATTAAATCTACCAATGTGAGGCAATACATGCCTAAGTTGTAAATCGAGTAATTGTATGACCACGTCATAAGATGTTGAATCATAATCGTTGTGCCACCTGGCATAGTGTGTTACATTCAGCAACATTATTGTAGTCCTGCAGAACTATGATTGAGTAACTAGTGTATTACAACTAGCAACAGTTAATTGTAGACCCGCAGATCTATGATTGAATGTTTAGTGTGTCCGTTTGACCAGTTAGTGTAAGCTAATCCGGACATGATTGAAAATGTTTATAGTTCCGCAGAACTATGATTGAAAATGTTTTAGTTTGTCCGTTTGACCAGTTAGCGTAAGTTAACCCGGACATGATTGAGCTAACGGCCTCGCGTGATAACCTCACCGACCCGTTAACTTATTGTGAATCCCGAGTATAACTCGCTGATCCATTGATTGATTTTGTGGATCACGAGCATAAGCCCGCCCATCCATCGAGTGTATCGCTTTACATTGATATCGTACTTGTGCCCACTGCAATACCGTGGCATCGTTTTGTGCCTAATCTGGCATCGACCGAATTACTCGAAAGCAAAGTATGAAATTGAGCCGGTTGTACTACGACGAGACCGACTGGTAAAATGTAGAGCCAACAGTACTACGACCTGCTAGCTAAAGTAATTTTGTCGACAGTACAATGACATGTCCGACTAGGGTAAATGAGAGTCGGCAGTACTACGACATGCCCGACTAAATTGATTGTATTTGTATGTGTGTACGTATATTTACATACATAGTTAATTGTAGTTGGCACCGAGTGCTCGAGATGAAGTACAAGTATGTGTATATATATATATATATATATATATATATATATATATATATATATATGTATATATATAAGTCGGATTAGTAAACACCTTAAATTGGGTATTATGTAGCACATGAAATTGATTAATTGTAGTTAAGTATGTATACATACTTACTTAACTATTTGTTGTATCACAATAAGCCTAGGTATGACTAATCATCACCTAGTTGTTTGTATTAGTATAAGGATTTTATACTAACGTATGTTACTAATGTATACTCCTAGCCTCAGCCTAGCAAGTATATAGAGATCCTGATTTGTATGGACAGTATTAGTTCCTAAAAGGAAGACTAATCCCGTAAAAGTATGGTCGTTGTCCAGTGTAAGTAGAACTAACCAGTCCAAATATAAGTGATAGTATTGTCCGACAATATGGTCAAATGAATGGAGATAACTTAATCAAGTTATGTAATGGTAACCTATCTAGGTTAAGTAGTGATATTGTCCTACAACAATATAATGGGTGTAATTCCTAAGTATTACACATTTCGTATTACAAACAGTGATGTAGATAATTGTGAATTATAAACGTTTATCAATATAATTCGAAAACAGTAATTGAGCATGCGTCTCACCCCGAAAACAGTAAAACGTTTGAAAGAGTGGGGCTATGAAACTCACCTGAGGAGCGAGCGATCCTAAGATACGCGTGTAGTCCGGATGATAACCTCCCAGTGTCCTAAACACGTGAGGTTATATGAGTATGAGATCAAATAGTTTGACAAAGTAAGTCGTTCGAATGTTTATTTGTTGTTTGGTTTTAAAGATCGTGTACGGGGGTTCGGGGGCAGCGCCCCTGATAGCGTGGTCCAAGGGGTGGCAACCCCTGGCGGGGTCCAAGGGGCAGAGCCCCTGGTTGGGGTCGAGCTGCCAAGTCAGCTTGGAAAATTTTTATTTCTATTATGTTGCTGTAGTGAAAACGCTCCGAAATTCCATTTCGGAGTAAAATTAGCTGGTAAAATTTGAGTCTCGACACTTAGTGAAAATGTGTATTTTATGTTTTAGGCGACACTAGGCAAGTGTCGCTATAGGTGACACTAGAGAGGGTAGCGTCACTTACTGGGGCGTCACTAAGATGCGACACTAGGGTTAGTGTCGGTTGAAATCAGAATTTGATTGTAGGCGACACTTATACAAGTGTCGCTTGAAGTGTCGGTTGGGAGTGTTGGGCGTCACTGAACCAGTGACGGATGTAAGTGTCGGGAAAAAGGGGTTTTATGCGGCACTTAGGCAAGTGACGCAAAACTAGGGTTTTTAGCGACACTCAGTGCGTCACTTAAGTGACGCATGAAGTGACGCTACGCTGCTGGTCTGTGGGCGACACTTCGATCTGATCGACGATTTCACCACCAAAAACGCAATCTAACCCATTTTTAGGCCGAATCTTGTTGTTATAATGTTTATACATGATATATTAAGTGTTTTTAACAAGAAATAACAAGAAAAAGTGAAGAAATCCTTAAGATTTAAAGATTCGGGGGTTTGGATGATGTTGGTGTTCTTGAGGATGAACATGAAGATGGTGATGATGATGAATGCTTGTTGATGATGATGATGATTCCAAAGATGATGATGATGATGGCGGCGATGGTGGTCACCGGTGGTGGCGGTGGCCGACGGTGGTGGTGTGGATGGAGAGAAAGAGATAGAGAGAATTTGGAGGGTGTGTGTGTTTTTGTGAAATGAGAAATGAGAGAAAAATGGGAGGTGGAGGTGGTTTTACCCATTTCCAGATTCCCAATTTGGAGACTGTGGTCTCCAACCACAGTACAAAATACTCGTGTTAATATACCCGAAGGTAAAATAATATTTTAAATTTATAATTTTTGTTTATGTTTTTCGTAAATATTTTTAAATGAAATATTTCACTTGAATTAAAAAAATGAAATTTGGTCTCAGCTCGTTTCAATTATGGCTCTGTAGTGGCTCTGTAGATATTAGTAAAAAATTTTGATTTCGACATTACGATGACCTTAAAATGATTAACTATTTTTGTTTTAAGGGTTTATAAAAACAGAGTGTTTTGTACGAAAATCAAGAAGGCGTAAAAAGTGAAATGAGATGAAACTCGCTGTTTTATATTATACTCTTCCTGATGATCATGTGGATGAAAATATGGCGACGTGGATGGTCGTGATGGAAGTGGTAGAGGCATAGGTGGTCATGATGGAGAGACGTGGTGGTATTAATGGTGATGGGAGTGGTGCGCCGGAAAAGTGTGTTGACGTAAGAAAGTGAGTGTCAGAAATGCGAGACTTTTCCGGTATACCATAAAACATTTATTTTTGAAATCCGTTAAATTAAATACAAAATGTATTAAATATACGAATGTTTGTCGATTTGATACCACCATTAAATGATATCTCAGGGAGTAAATGTCCCTGAGATCACATAACCAAATTCTTGGTTTACCACCGAAAAGAAATATAAATATCATAACTTGACAATTTCATAGATTAATCTAGCTGAACCTTTTGTTTTCCTGATTTAATCACAACTTAGAATACTGATTAAATCATTTAGACATGGGTTTAGTTTTGATAAGGACCATTATTTGTCAAATTTTGATAGATATATGTTTTATTTGAAAGAAATGAATATAGATTATGTTCAAAGTAAGATGAACATTATGTTTCTAATGATACAACTTACTAATCAGACCACAACTTAGAATACTGACCCGATCAGCTAGGGATATCATAGAAAAATAACATTAATCAAACTTGTAGACATAAAAGATATTCAAGTAACTTTACGATTTATAATAGAAGATGAACATAGCTAACTAATTACTGAACTTGCTGATTGTATCAGTGAAAGTCAGTTGATCAGTGAATATATCCTTCTAATGTTATAAACCATAAAGTTAGTTTATTTAAAGCAATTGTAAAAGATAAGGCAAAAATAAATAAATAAATTCAAAGAATCTATTTATTTATTTAAGTTTAACTGGAGATCCCAGCCAGAAGTGGGTTCATAGTGGCTAAGCCTTGGTTTTGGCTTCCACTGATTTGCGTAAATCGTATCTGAATGCTCACTGATGATTTGATGTTTTGAAGTAGGTAGAGCAAAGCATTCAGATGACAAGTGCTGTCTTTCACCACATTTATAACACTTTTTATTAAAATGACTGGCCTTTTTGACTTTCCTTGTTTTAAGTTGCTGATCTGACACAGTCAAACAACTTCTCTTGCTGATTTTAACTTCCTGCATCTTTGACTTAAGATCACTGACAGACGTTTTCTCAGTGACTGATATAGTGTCAGTGAAGTTTCTGATAATAACTTGATTATCATAGATGGTTTTGATGAGATGTGAAGTTACTGATGATTTGACAGAATCATCAGTGACCAATTTTCTTTTTATGAAATAGTTTGGTCTTGGCTCACTGAAGACTGATATGGGTTCAAAAACAGCTTCTGAAAAATTTCCCTTGGGATCAAAGACAGGATCAACTTTCGTTGAGTCAGCGAGTGATGCAGCATAACCAAAATCTTCTCCCAAAATAGCTTTAGCTTGTTTTGGAATTTGATTATTAACACACTGATTTACATTGTTGTTGGACTTACACCAAAATTCCATGACCTTTTTAAGTTGTAAAAATTATGTTTCAAATTTTACTTTCTCCTGAACACATACTTGATTGGCATAAGTTTGTGCATCAAGATCTAGCTTTAACTTATTAAGTTTTGACACATTTTCACTTTGATCAGTCAGTTTGGTTTTTAAGTCAGTGATCTCATCTCTTTGTCTTTTCTGAATGTCATGAGCATTTGATAAGTCAACTATCAGAGACTCAAAATCATTCTCTTTTTCAGAAACTGAAGATGATTTGAAACAATGTACATTGTAAAGAGTTTCAGGATCCCATTCAGATGCTGAACACTTAAGAGTGACTTCTTTGATATCTTCAAGAAATTCAGCGTCATCAACCATCAGACAGTACTCCTTATCTAAACAAATCATTGCTTCTTCTTCATCTGATGATGAGGAGTCAGAGTCGCTGAATGAACCCTCTTCAGTACGAAACCTTTTCCCTTCTTCTTTCCAGATTTAGCCATTTCCTTCAGTTTCTTGTATTTTGCCTTGTACTTGTTGTACTTGTCATTTCTGAAGTTTGGCACTGGTTCAGGGACTTGGTTGACTGACTTTGATCTACAATCAGCTGCAAAGTGACCAGGTTTACCACACTTGTAGCATTCACCTTTTGATTTGAAATTATCAGATGATGGAGCACCAGCGAATCTTTTTGATCTGGTGTTCCTTCTGAAATTTGCAACCATCATTGCCATGTCTCTTTCCAGCTTTTCTAGACCCTCATCATATTCATACTCCGATTGTTCTTCAGCTCCTTCACCTTCTTCACCAGCTATCAGCGACTTTGAGCTTTGCTTAGAAACTCTTGATTTCTGCCTCTGATCAATTTCTTCAAGCTCAGCTACAAGGGCATTCGACACTTTTTGACTTCCAAGTGTTGCACGAATGTGCTCACTTTGATCAGCTTGCTTTTCCGACTGCTCCCAGTTGAGCAAAATACCATAGACTTGAGTAAGATTAAGATTTGTATAATCATTTCTCTGTCTCGTACAGGTAGCAATGGTTCCCCAAACTTTTCTTGGCAATAATTACAAGAACTTTTCAACAACAAATCGCTGCTCCTTTCCTATACCAGCCTTCTCCATCTTGTTCATCAGCGATTGATATCTGGTATAAGTAGAAGATAGTGACTCGTTGGGTTCCATTGCGAACAGCTCATACTGGCGAGTGAGATTTACTTCCCTGCAGCGAATAATATCAGGAGTTCCAATATATATATATTCCTAAGGGTATCCCACATATCTTTTGCAGTTTTGCAAAGCCTGATTGATTCAAACACTTCATCAGGAAGTGACATGCCTATGTAGAATTTAGCTTGTTTATCTAATCTAACCAATCGTCTATCCTCATCCGTCCACTGTTCCTCTCTCTTAGGCAAAACCATTTCTGGTATTGCAGGAGTGGTAGCAGTAGCTACAACAGCAGGAATAATAGTGGTTGGAATATGGGGACCATTGGTTATGATATTGCAAAGACGATCATCAATAAGATCAAGAAACATCATCATCCGGGACATCCAGGTTTCAATCCTAGAGGGATCAAACGCTGGAGGTTTGGTAGTAGAACCATTTCCCTTCTGATACTCGGAGTCGACACAGCTGTACTTTACTGATTCCATTACAGATCTGGTTAATTGATTTAAACCAACTCTGCTCTGATACCAATTGATAGTCCCGAATTCACTATTGATAAGTGATTATGGAATCTCAATATGTAAAGTTTAATTGTAGAAGGGGGGTGGTTGAATACAATTAAAAACTATTTCTGATTTTACTTAAGTTATTTAGCTAGTTTTTAATTGATTGAACACAAACAGAGTATATAACGAATAGATATGACAATATCAAAGTAAGAGAATAATAGTAGCTGAATAGTGAATTATATTGATCATAAAATTCACAAGTGTTGATTGCAGAATGGATTAGCCCAAGCTAACCCAAATCAAACACTCTTAGCTAATCTATTACAAGATGAGCTGAGCAGTAGTGGACAAACACGCTAACTGCTCACTCGCTGAGTTACTGTTACGTACCCTAGACAAACTAATCACTGAACACACAAGTGATAAGTACGTACAGAAAACTAGCCTCTAAAGTACAATATGATGAACTATATATACTACAAGAATCCCGTAAATGTCTCCTATAAAATAGAATCTTGGAATGACACGTGTCGCTATTTGATTGGTTTGATCTCTAATGAACCGACATTCTGCGGGTCCCAATTCTGTTACCGCAAATATCTTGTTACTTTAAATCCAATCGGTTTCCGCCACATAATCATTCGAACATTCTTCAAGTACGAAGACTCTTGCTGATGTGTATATGAGTACAGTACTTTTGCACTTGATGATTGAGAGGCTTTATTGAATAGTCACTGAAGATGCAGTAATTCTCCTCACTTACTGCGAGCTAACATGCTCTTGTAGAATGACTTGAAATAGAGATCTTCAGCGACTAGCTATTATTCGGGCAGTGACTTTTGCCTTATTAGATTTGAAGATGTAGAACTCTCGCTGCTAAGTATCAGCGACACACGAAGTTGAATTCTAATCTTCCTCAGCATATCATTTCCCTTGAGAGTAGAGTGAATAATGATCAGCAGTAATAAACTCCAGCAACAGCAGCTTTGACACAATCCATTTCTTCATCAAGTAGTGCATAGTTGAGTTGGTCAGCGACCAGTGACTCAACATGGTCAGCGACCAGTGACTCAACAATCTCCCCCTAAATGATTGTGATCAAAGCTCCCTAGACAAACTCGTTGCTGATAAAGTTTATAGTCAGTGTTTAAGATTTTAAACATTCAGTGACTTGTACTTGTGATCCGTTCATTTATCTTTTTGGATTCTTTTGATATGAACTGAGTTGTTGCACTTTTTGATTTTAAAATGATCAGATTTCATTGATCTGTAAACAAGTGATAAATTACAATGAACCTAATCTGTTACAAAATTTTTAGTCTAGGGTTCTCCACACTTCTTCTTCTTTCACAGCAGTAAGCTCATCAGCTAGCTCGTATTTGTGCGTTGATGGAAGGTATCTGAACTCCCTGGCTATGGCTTGTTCAAGGATAGCTTTTCTCATAGGTGATTTCTTGTCAAGTATACTAGCAAACCTGATCAAATGAACAAGTTGCTCATGATCAATTTTCTCCAATTCAGCTTCCCTCTGAAATCTTAGAACACCATTGAGATCTTTATAAACTATGCCTTTTTCTCCTTCAGTGATTTCAATTTCTTCCTCTCTTAGTAAGCCATCAGGGATAGTAAGATTTAGCCTTGAAGTGTTTGGAATACGGTATATGCTGCTGCTACCTGTCATATACCTTGGACTTGGTGGCTGCACTATCTCCTCACCATGTATGACAGTATCTTCTGGTCTGAGTAGCTGCAGATCCACCATTTTCTTCAATAGCCTATCAATTTCTTTCAAAACTTCTTCTTTTGCTGCACTTGAGGAATGACTGATAGCAAGTCTGATCTCGTTCCATTCTTCTATGTGAAGTTTACAGACTTGATCAAGATTTATTGCTTGAGTCACTGTTCCTCTGTGGATGAGAAGCTGTACTTGAGATTTGTCCTTTGGCTTTTTCAAATTAACCTTGGTAATAAGAGCATGGTTTGATCTTCCAATCATTCTAACAGCATATTTCTTTCTGTCAATTTCATTCCAAAGTTTATCCACTGATGATTTTTCTCCCCCTTTCCTTTTCGATACACCAATAGCTTTTTCTCGCTGCTTTTCACCTTCTTCAAGTCTTTGCACAACTCCGGAAAAGACCTCATCCCTCTCTTCCTGTTCTCTTTTTAAACGAATCTCTCTTTCTCTTTCCTCAGCCATTTTCCCACTAACTTCCATCATATATTCTCTGTCTGCATCAGATTGTTCTTTCAGTTTCCTTTTCCTCTCTTCTTCTTCTCTAGCATCAGCATCAGCACTAATCTTTAAAATTATCTCTCTCTCCCGATCTTGTCTGGCTTTTACTTTTCTAGCTACTCTTTGTTCACCAGTTTCTTCAGGATGGGGACTTCCTGAGGAATCATAATTGAGTAGAAGGACTGAAGCAGAAGTCTCTGTTATGGTAATTTCAGGTGATGAAGTAGCTGTTAGGAGATTGGTTTGAAGAGTAGTCATTGTTGTTGCTTCAGTGGGTTGTGATGTTGATGTAATTGGAAGGGTAATTTGTTGAGTTTCTGTTGTGTTGGTTGCTGGTGTGGTGATGACTATTGTGGTGGTTACTGATGTTGTGGTGGATGTTGTAGTGATTGCTGAAGTTGTGATGGTTTGTGGATGTTCCTCAAATATGACAGTGTTTAATTGAGTCTCTGGTGATGGTGAATCAGGTTTTTCAAGGATGGTTTTTAGTTGATGCATTGTTGCTGATAGTTCTTCTTCAGAGAATGATATTCTTTTACGTTTAGAGGGAGAGAGCCCAGATGATGTAGGTGACTTGCTGGTCCTTTTTCTTTTTGAGAGAACAGAAGAGATGTGTTGCTGATCCTCCATTTTTGTATCATCATCTACATCTTTCTTCTTATCAGTACCATTATTCCCATCATCAGCACCATTCCCTTTTTCATCAGTCTCATCATTCTTATCATTACCATCATTATTATCATCATTACCGTCATCACCTCCATCCATATTAACACCACTTTCTTCATTTTGCCTATTCATCCAATTCCATCGAGCCAACTCATAGCTTTCTGACTCCCCCTCAACTTGTGCATTTTCATCAGCAGCCCATCCTCTAACTTTACAATCATACATTCCGAGCTCATCAGGATGAAACTCAGGAAAAATAACCTCATCATTTCTGTCTTCATCATCATCATCAGCGACATCCATATCTGTTTCATCATGATCAAAGAAGTGTTGAGGAGATGCAGATTTATTGATGAAAGTATCATTGTCAGCTTCTTTATTTTCAGCTTCATCATCTTCTTCTTCTTTCTCCCCCCTTTCATCATAAAAAGCTGCAATAATCTCCTTGAGCCGTTTATAGATGAACTTATTATCAGTATGAATAGATTCTAAGCCTTGAATGGTTGTCTCCTGATTGGTGACCATAGTTGGAATTTCACTCACAATTTTATCAGTGTGAGTGATATACTCCAGAATGGAAGATGCCATTTCAGATTGGTGTTTGGTGAGAGAGGATATTGCTTCATCATGGGTTTTGAGACAGGCGCTAGTGAAGGTTGAGAATTCAGAGAGGGATTTAGCATGGGTTTCCAGAAGTCGATAGTGATCAAGTTCAGCGTTAGCAAGCATTTTGACCTTGTCACTGATAGATTCGCTCCATGAGGGGATGGGTTCATAGACTGCTGCAAGAGAGTGAATTTTGTTAGTGAGACCAGCAATTTGACCTATCAGAGACTCTCTATTGTGACACCCCGCAAATTTAAACGAGATTATAAACGAAATTTCATGCATTATTAGGCTAATTCCCTACTTTGAGTGAATTCACAATGCATTTTAGAGGTAAGTCTAGCAAAG
This sequence comes from Helichrysum umbraculigerum, assembly GCA_949592205.1. Taxonomy (NCBI): domain Eukaryota; kingdom Viridiplantae; phylum Streptophyta; class Magnoliopsida; order Asterales; family Asteraceae; genus Helichrysum; species Helichrysum umbraculigerum. The sequence continues at coordinate 27,370,845 of CATIUR010000004.1, read as the reverse complement.
CCCAACTAGTTAATACGCGTAGTATTATACGATTCGTAATTTTTATAATTGCGCGCATAACGATTGGAACAAACGCGAAAAAAATATACGACTGTTGGTGAACGAAATTATTTAATAAGGCGAGATTATTAAATAATGTTAACGTATATTAAATATTATGTCAATAATATTTACAATGTATTATATATATAACGTAAAACGTTTATTGCGTAAACTGAAACGAAACAAAATTAAAATTTTATAAACTTAACAAAAATTATTTTAATAAAATATTTCAACTAAAGTATATTCTAAAAAAAAAAGATATTTAAAAATCTACCAATTAAAAATAATTCAATAATTAACGATCGGGTAAACAAACACGGGCCAAATACCGCAAGCTAGGGACAAAGTCTCCTCTCCTTTTGGAACCATCAAAGCCGGCCCACCCACCATCACCAACCTCATTTTCTTCATCTTCACTCTCTCTCTACTCTCATTCTCTCTCAATTCTCACTCTAAAACTCACCACAAAATCATCAAAAACTACCATTAAAACACCTTGGATCATCTAACTCCTTTAGGAAAAACGATCACGGAGTCGAGCTCTACACAACCATCTTTTCGGATTTAAAATCGACGCGCGTAAGTTTCCGACACTTTTCGAAAACTCTTAGATTTCGGTTTTTGTTTGATATTTCATGTTTATAATACTTAATATACCATGTATTAGTGTTATATCAACTTATTATGTCCAAAAACACCATTAAAAACGCTTTAAAAGTCAAAATTTGCACAAAAATCACGAACAGCGAGTTTCGCGAGTTGAGATTCAATCTCAACTCGCGGGGCGAACTCAACTCGACTCGCGGATCTCAACTCGACTCGCGGATCTCAACTCGACTCGTGGATCTCAACTCGACTCGCGGATCTCAACTTGCAGAACTCAACTTGCAGAACTCAACTTGCAGAACTCGACTTGCAGAACTCAACTTGCAGAACTCAACTTGCGAAACTCAACTTGCGAAACTTAACTTGCAAATCATTTTTCCACTAAGTGTCAAACTTAACCGGAAACGAATACTTACACACGATACGATATACGAACTGTACAGACATTTCAAACAAACTTATTTTATTGAAATCGTGATTTCAAACTATTACCAACGAGTCGTATACATTTTCACAACTGCGAAATACAAACGTAAACGTTAAACAAACACTTTGGACATAATTTAGTTGCGTGAACACTAGCATGGATGGTCAAACTTAAACATCCACGTACTTATTAAATCTCAAACGTTTAGGGCGTTAGGAGATTCTGGACTATACTTGGGCTTTAGGCTTTGCTAGCACTCGCACAATACTTAACTCAACATGTGAGTTCACAACCCCTACATTTACTGTTTTAACTGCTTTGAACAGGGGTGGAAAACATAGTCAAACGCTTTTACATACATGATTGTATACTGGTTTTACTCGAACGATTAGAGTACATTGAAACTGTTAAACTGTTACACAACTAATGTTTATGAAATAACGTTTTCATACGACAAACCATTACAAACGGGATAAACTATACTTGATAAACCGGAGAACGACCGGTACTATTTTGAAACGCTGGAGAACGACCAGCAACACTATTTACTTAACTGATTGAACTATTAAAAAGTCCCTACTGACATGGGCACAAGCAACTGAAAAGTCCCTACTGACATGGGCACAAACTATTAAAAAGTCCCTACTGACATGGGCACAAACTACTGAAAAGTCCCTACTGACATGGGCACTGACTGTTGAAAAGTCCCTTCTGACATGGGCACTAGATCCTGCGAACATGGGCCTATTATTGTTATTAAACTGATGAAAAGCCCCTACTGACATGGGCACTGGGTTCCTACTGACATGGACCCACCAAACGATTAGGATACTGACATTCCTACGAGACACAACTATTAGGATACTGACATTCCTACGATCATCTAATAGGATACCTACATTCCTACTATAACTTGAAATATACTTTTGGGCAACATCCCAACGAAACATATCTACTACTAGGATACGTATATTCCTACAGAACATACTTGGAAATAGGATACCGCTTTCCTACAACTACTAGGATACGAACTTTCCTACAAACAACTATTTGGAAACGTATTTGGTTTTACGAATTACACTTTTGGGTGACATCCCAACGATACTGTATAAACAACAAGTGGGTTACCAACTGTACTTGCAAACATAAAACCTGTGAAATCAAGTCAAACTCGTTGTTGACTTTTACTATGTTTTTCAGGGAATTAGATGCGCACGTAAGAACCGCCTACACATATGGATTATAGGCGACCCACGAAGGAATAGGATGCCAACTTTTGACAACTGGATTTCTTTTGTATAACTAAAACTGTTTAGTCATATTTACGAAATCTACTTTTGTAAACTTAACAACTTTCATACGATTCGATGAATCGTAAACTTTGTAATCATTATATTTGGCATCTTAATATATATGTTCTGTTGTAATCATATGCTCTGATACGTATGCATGTACAATGTTGACGTGGCACCCCCATGCTTAACCAAATGCTTCCGCTAAACAAAACCGACGAATTTGGGGGTGTTACATCTATCTTCAGTGAGCATTCGAATTTGTTGCTGGGAAGAGGCAATATATATATTCGAGCAGCAACTTGTCTGTTGGTGAGGTGGTGGAGGTTGTAGCTTTATCAGTTGGTGATTTTTGAGTGATAGGTGAGAGTGGTGGTGTTGGTTGTGGCTGAGATTGTGCTTCAGCTGTTGTAGATAAAGGTTTTTCAGCATCTTGGTGTGAGATATTGTCGCTGGAAAGAGACATTGTGTAACAACCGCCAAATTAGGGCTAGTAATTAGCGCCTAATTCTCTGTAAATACATGTAATTAGTTCGGTGTTAGGCTAATTAATGTAACAAAATATATATTTGTGAATATATATGAATACGTGATTGGATTTGATCGTACACAATTTTTAAATCGAATGTAATTCGATTCGGTAAATACGGACGTTGGTGAAACATTTTAAATATAAACACGAGCCATTATTTAAAATGCATTATGACATTCGGAATAACCTTTTAATAATACTCTCAAATTGTCCCATTTCGTACAATTAAAATTTCGCAATTTAAAAACAAAACACATGAAAATATTTAAAGACGTGACGAAATAATGCGATTAAATTATTTAACAAAGATTAGTATTTTTAAATGAATAATTACGCGAAAAATAAATATTTAACGTTTAAACAACGGAGAAAACGAACACCGCATGGGGCGTGATGACGGGGACCGAAAATGGGAGGTTAAACCTCCCACTCTCTCTCTTTTCCCTCACTTTCTTCACCTCTTTCTCTTTCTTTCTCTTCTTTTCTCTCAACTACCAAACCACCACCATCACTAAAAATCGCTAAATAACACCACCAAACGACCACGAAATATATAGCCCGTTTGGAGAAAAGTGACCACGACAACACGATCTACCTTCCTATCTTTTCGGATTTCTCATCAGACATTTTGTAAGTTTCCGACAAAACCCGACATCTCTCGATTCTTAATGTTTTTACGTTTTAATTGTTTATAATAGCTTGTAATGTCCATTGGAGGGTTGGGTAAAAGAATCGGACCAAACGGAAACCCGAAAACATGTTTTTGGCTCGAAATCCGTCGATCAGACCGTTCTGCGAGCTGAGGTATGTTCTTCCTGCGAACGAGCCGAACGAGTCGAACCGAGCAGCGAATCGAACCGGGATGCGAATCGAACCGAGCTGCGAATTGGCCGAACTGAGCCGAACGAGCCGAACTGACCTGGTCTGCGAACTGAGTTTCTACTCAACGATTCGACATTCGTGTAACGACAACTACACTTTTTACGACGATGATTAACATACAAAAATACATACTTTTACTAAACGTAAAACGAGACGAATAATAATAACACTTATGGATTATTATTACAAACCGTCACCAACTTGGCCAAACATATTTTCTAACAACAAACGATTTCAAACATACGGACAAACATTGGGCATACTAGTTGTGTACAACTAAACGAAACGTCTTGCGAGACATCTACTTACCTAACACTATGTGTCTAGGCATTTGAAGGATTACGGGTTCGGAGAACCTACTTGCTTTACTTACTACTTGCTATTTGCTACTGCTTACTACAAAACTCAGGTGAGTCTTACGGCCCCACTTTTACTGTTTTTCTTATTGGGGGAGATACATGCTACTGATTTTCCTTGAACACAAGTACTAAAACTGCTTACTATACCAAACGGAATTGCATGAGTTATTTACTTTCTACTGAAGTCTCTCCATCATATATCGTTAGTTATGTACTTAAGCGCGAACATTAGTTAATGGATCCATTAGGGAAATGACCCTCCCCGCCCGGGGTAGTAGCGCTACCACGAACCGTACTGTATAAACGGGCGACTATTATTCGTCACTTATGCTTGCTCAATTACGAGCATGTCATGGGAGCAAATTATTACTTACGGGTTAAGCTTCGATTATGAGCCTCATGGCAACGGTATAACTTATTTACTTTACATTTGCTAGATTTGCAAATACTTGATTTACGCCTACGGGCACTACTGATGAAATCTTGTGTTCAAAAACTGATATTATTTACAAACCTGTGAGATTCACCAACATTCGTGTTGACGCCTTTTAGCATGTATTCTCAGGTACCCAGGCGGAGTAGGATTTTCTCCAGGCATAGCTAGAGTCGCATGATTTCACTAAACTGCATTAACGGAGATTCTCAGCATTATCTTTTGTACATGTTGATTATGTAATAGAATCTCCCGCTATACGCGTGGACTCTAGGGGACTACATTTTGTATACGAAAACATTAAGTTTTCAAACACTTACTTTATATGAAATCGTTTTACAACGTCTCATTTAGAGGTCGTTTACTGTATATCTTGTGCTTTGTATATTGATTAGTAACACCCAAGCATGCTTCCGCAAATCATTAAATTTGGGGGTGTTACAGATTGGTATTAGAGCCTAAGGTTATAGTGAACTAGGTTGCATTTAGTGGGCCTAGACTATGACCATTAGGCAGTATCCCCTGTTAGGTATGACTGGTTCAGTGATTACGTCATACGAGTTTAATTTAACATAGCCTGATCAACTATGTACAATTAAGCAAAGATGACGTGATATCTGAAAGTAGTTACGGCTGAACAGGATACACTAGTTGACTCTGACCACGAGAGAGACCGAACTTGAACGTGTCTGTGTTAGACACCCTAGGCTATATGTTATATGTATTAAGAATATAGGCCTCATTTTCTTAACGCCTTATCTCAGAATGGTAAACACACCACCCAGTTCGTCACGCACTGGTGGATCACGAAGCCTAAGGGTGGCTAGAAGAGACAGCAGGTCGCCACGAGCTAGCCCGTACCCCACTTACCACACCCTACCAGAGTTAGCTGCTAGGGTACATCATCACGATCAGCGAATCCACGAGATGGACATTGAACTGCAGGAAACACGCGAAAATTGGAGACTCACAGCAATGGAGATAATCCATCAAGTCTCGGAGGATCACGAGAACACCGTCACCGACATGGAAACCCTTCAAGATCGGGTAGGAGAAGCAGTCGGAACCATGGAGGTTGTCCACAATCAAGTGATCGTCAACCGAAATGAGATCACTATGCTACAATCAAGACTGCGCGAATGCGAGACACGTTTAAGGGAAACCGAAGACGCCCTCCGAACGGCCAACGGACTTGCTGAATCTGTGGACCGCCTCAACGCACTGCTGCCACAACTCAACTTGCGTCAGGATTAGCTTAGGCTGAACCTGTATTCTCTTATGCTTTTGTAGTAATCTATGTACCTCGACCGGATGTAATAATTCCCGGCACTTTTGTACTACTACTACTCTGTAATATTCTGGAAAAACTTGTACCTTGTATCCAACTGATTATCTAAATAAAACGTGATTATCACTCCGTACTGTTATCGTGTACCTCCCTATATACACTTGTGATATATCATAATTTCATGAAATAATCTTATCTTTCTTTCCCTATTCTCCTTGCACAGCATCATGCCTCCACGCCGACAAATCACACTTAGCGAGAACGAAATTGTGGGTCTGATTGCCCGCAGTGTGGCTCAAGCTTGGGCTACCCGAACACCGACTACTGGTAGCGAAGATTCAGCTACTAACGGGCCACAACCCCGACACTGCTCTTACAAGGACTTCCACAACTGCAAACCTCTGGGCTTTGCAGGTACTGAAGGAGCTATCGGTCTAATCCGCTGGACCGAGAAAGCCGAATCTGTATTTCTTACTTGCAACTGCGCAGAGGGAGATAAGGTCAAATTCTCTGTCAGTACTTTTACCGACACCGCTCTTACCTGGTGGAACACCTATGCCCAGACGGTGGGCATTGCTAACGCTTACAAACTCCCGTGGGAGGAGTTGAAGAAGATGTTAAGGGACGAGTATTGTCCCAGGGATGAATTGAAACAACTGGAAATCGAATTATGGAATCACAAGATGCAGGGTGATGACATCACGGGATACACCAACCGTTTCCACCAACTGGCACTTCTGTGCCCATCCATGGTCGATCCTGAGTACAAGAGGATCTAGAAATATATCGATGGACTTTCCGACAGACTCCAAGACCTGGTAGCTTCATCAAAACCGGGTACTATTCAGAGCGCCATCCGTATGGCCCATGAACTCACGACATACTCTGTCCGCCGTGGCACTACATCAACCTCATCATCAAACAACAACAAACGAAAGTGGGAAGGAAACCCCAACTCATCCAACCAGATAACCAACAAAAACCCTGAGTCTGTTAAGGCTTATTCATCGGGGACTTCAGAGAAGAAAGGGTATATCGGGAACAAGCCCTACTGTCCCAAATGCAACCGCCATCACGACGGTTCCTGCCCTTGCACCAACTGCAAATGTTTCGGGCATCTAGCCAAGGATTGTCGAAACACCAATGCCCCAAAGACTTGTTATGGGTGCGGAAGTCCTGGGCACTTTCAGAATAATTGCCCTAAGCAGAAAAACAACAACAACAACAACAACCGGAACAAAAACCCTGCTCGCAGTAGAGCATTTGTCATCAAAGCTGGGGAAGCCAGGCAAGACCCGAATGTTGTAACGGGTACGTTCCTCCTCAACGATCTTACTGCTTCAGTATTATTTGATACCGGTGCTGATAGAAGTTTCATATCTGATGAGTTTTGCCCTCTACTTAATATCACCCCTTCGGCCTTAGATGTTAAGTACACCGTAGAACTTGCAAACGGTAAACTCATAGAAACCAATAGTGTAATACCTAATTGCACTTTAAGCCTCGCCAACGAAATTTTCTCAATCGATCTCATGCCTGTTGAACTAGGAAGTTTTGACGTCATCGTGGGTATGGACTGGTTGTCCAAGCATCGGGCCGAAATAGTTTGCCATGATAAAATCGTCCGAATTCCTCTCGCCGCCGGTAGTACCTTGATCATACAGGGGGAGACCGGTGGGTCGAGACTAAATATAATATCCTGTTTAAAAACCTGAAAGTTTCTGAGAAAGGGTTACCCAGCAATTCTCGCGCACATCACGGAGAAAAAGTCGGAGGAGAAGCAACTTGAAGATGTGCCAATCGTTAGAGACTTTCCCGAAGTCTTTCCGGAGGAACTACCTGGTCTACCTCCGCATAGACAGGTTGAGTTCTCGATTGATCTCGTGTCGGGTGCCGCACCGGTGGCCCGAGCACCGTACCGCCTAGCCCCATCCGTACTTCAGGAGTTGTCCACTCAGTTACAGGAACTCCTGGGTAGAGGATTCATCAGACCGAGTTCTTCACCTTGGGGAGCTCCGATTTTATTTGTCAAAAAGAAAGACGGTTCATTTCGAATGTGTATTGACTACCGAGAGTTGAACAAACTAACCGTCAAGAACCGATACCCACTTCCTCGAATCGATGATCTATTCGATCAACTTCAGGGATCAAGCTGTTATTCAAAGATTGATCTTCGATCGGGTTATCATCAATTGCGTATTCGCGATGCTGACATACCAAAAACCGCATTCAGAACTCGTTACGGGCACTACAATTCCAAGTGATGCCCTTTGGTCTAACCAACGCACGGGCTGTATTCATGGACCTTATGAATCGGGTGTGCAAACCTTATCTCGACAAGTTTGTCATTGTCTTCATCAATGACATCCTCATATACTCACGAAACGAACAAGAACACGCACAACACCTCAGAACCATCCTAGAACTACTTAGACACGAGGAGCTTTACGCCAAATTCTCTAAGTGTGAGTTCTGGATAAATACCGTTCAATTCCTTGGACACGTGATTGACAGTCAGGGAATTCATGTAGACCCATCAAAAATTAAGGCCATCGAGAACTGGCAAGCGCCAACCACTCCAACCGAGGTACGCCAATTCTTGGGATTGGCCGGTTATTACCGCCGGTTCATTGAAAACTTCTCAAAATAGCTCAACCACTCACGACACTGACTCAGAAGGAAAAGAAGTTCGATTGGACTGATAAACAGGAGTCAGCATTTCAGCTATTGAAACTCAAGCTATGCAGTGCACCCATTCTGTCCTTACCCGAAGGCACCGATGACTTCGTGGTATACTGCGATGCTTCTCACCAAGGTCTCGGTTGCGTGCTGATGCAACGAGACAAGGTCATTGCTTACGCCTCTCGACAACTTAAAGTTCACGAGAAGAACTACACAACTCACGACCTCGAGTTAGGGGCCGTGGTATTCGCTCTCAAAATCTGGAGACACTACCTTTATGGTACCCGAAGTACCATATTCACTGACCACAAAAGTCTCCAACACATCTTCGACCAGAAAGATCTTAACATGAGGCAACGTAGATGGGTTGAATTACTCACCGATTACGACTGTGAGATCAAATATCATCCGGGCAAGGCAAACGTGGTCGCCGATGCTCTCAGTCGTAAGGAACGAACAAAACCATTTCGAGTCCGAGCCCTCAGTATGACAATTCACAACGACTTGAATATCCAAATCCTCACCACACAACTCGAAGCTCTCAAAACCGATAATGTCACAAACGAGGCCTTACGAGGCATGGATAAACAATTCGAAACCAGACCTAATGGAGTTAGGTACCTCTCTAACCGAATCTGGTTGCCTAGTATCGGGAATCTGCAGGACTTGGTGATGGATGAAGCTCACAAGTACAAATATTCTATCCACCCGGGATCCGACAAAATGTATCACGGCATCAAAAGAGTTTTATTGGTGGCCGAACATGAAAGCTGAAATTGCCACGTACGTCAGCAAGTGTCTTACTTGTTCAAAGGTCAAAGCCGAATACCAGAAACCTTCCGGCTTACTCCAACAACCCGACATTCCTGAATGGAAATGGGAACAGATTGCCATGGATTTCATAACCAAACTTCCTAAGTCGTCGAGCGGTTGCGATACCATTTGGGTGATCGTCGATCGTCTCACCAAATCAGCTCATTTCCTGGCAATCAGAGAAACCGACAAAATGGAACGTCTCACACAGATCTACATCAAAGAAATCGTTTGCCGATACGGTGTCCCTACCTCGATCATTTCTGACAGGGATGCTCGTTTCACATCTCGTTTCTGGCAATCACTCCAAAAAGTATTGGGTACCCGTCTCGATATGAGTACCGCGTACCACCCTCAAATCGATGGCCAGAGCGAACGAACTATTCAGACACTGGAAGATATGTTACGAGCCTGCGTAGTTGATTCTGGTACAAATTGGGAAAGACATCTACCATTGTGCGAATTCTCGTACAATAACAGCTATCACACCAGCATCAAGGCTGCACCTTTCGAGGCACTGTACGGTCGTAAGTGCCGATCACTGATCTGTTGGACTGAAGTGGGGGATAGTCAACTCACTGGTCCTGAACTCATACACGAAACCACCGAGAAAATTGTTGAAATTCAAAACCGACTCAAAGCTTCGCGAGACCGTCAGAAAAGTTACGCTGACGTTAGACGCAAGCCACTCGAGTTCCAAGTTGGGGATCGAGTACTCTTGAAAGTATCGCCTTGGAAAGGCGTAATCCGGTTTGGTAAACGCGGGAAATTAAATCCCAGGTACATTGGGCCTTTTGAGATCCTCGAACGAATTGGCCCCGTGGCGTATCGATTGCAGCTGCCTTCCGAACTCAGCAGCGTGCACCCTACCTTTCACATTTCTAACTTGAAGAAATGTCTGTCTAACGAGACACTTGTTATACCACTCGACGAGATTCGTATCGATAACAAACTTCACTTCGTGGAGGAACCCGCTGAAATTATGGACCGTGAGTTCAAACAACTGAAACAAAGTCGTATTCCCATCGTCAAAGTCAGGTGGAATTCGCGGCGTGGTCCGGAACTTGGGAATGGGAAGACCAAATGCGACTCAACTATCCTCACTTATTCACCGATTCTACCCCGAACACGACTTCGACTTAAATTTCGGGACGAAATTCTTTTAACAGGGGAGAATGTAACAACCGCCAAATTAGGGCTAGTAATTAGCGCCTAATTCTCTATAAATACATGTAATTAGTTCGGTGTTAGGCTAATTAATGTAACAAAATATATATTTGTGAATATATACGAATACACGATTGGATTTGATCGTACACAATTTTTAAATCGAATGTAATTCGATTCGGTAAATACGGACGTTGGTGAAACATTTTAAATATAAACACGAGCCATTATTTAAAATGCATTATGACATTCGGAATAACCTTTTAATAATACTCTCAAATTGTCCCATTTCGTACAATTAAAATTTCGCGATTTAAAAACAAAACACATGAAAATATTTAAAGACGTGACGAAATAATGCGATTAAATTATTTAACAAAGATTAGTATTTTTAAATGAATAATTACGCGAAAAATAAATATTTAACGTTTAAACAACGGAGAAAACGAACACCGCACGGGGCGTGATGACGGGGACCGAAAATGGGAGGTTAAACCTCCCACTCTCTCTCTTTTCCTTCACTTTCTTCACCTCTTTCTCTTTCTTCCTCTTCTTTTCTCTCAACTACCAAACCACCACCATCACTAAAAATCGCTAAATAACACCACCAAACGACCACGAAATATATAGCCCGTTTGGAGAAAAGTGACCACGACAACACGATCTACCTTCCTATCTTTTCGGATTTCTCATCAGACATTTTGTAAGTTTCCGACAAAACCCGACATCTCTCGATTCTTAATGTTTTTACGTTTTAATTGTTTATAATAGCTTGTAATGTCCATTGGAAGGTTGGGTAAAAGAATCGGACCAAACGGAAACCCGAAAACATGTTTTTGGCTCGAAATCCGTCGATCAGACCGTTCTGCGAGCTGAGGTATGTTCTTCCTGCGAACGAGCCGAACTGAGCCGAACGAGTCGAACCGAGCAGCGAATCGAACCGGGCTACGAATCGAACCGAGCTGCGAATTGAACCGAGCTGCGAACGAGCCGAACTGAGCCGAACGAGCCGAAACGACCTGGTCTGCGAACTGAGTTTCTACTCAACGATTCGACATTCGCGTAACGACAACTACACTTTTTACGACGATGATTAACATACAAAAATACATACTTTTACTAAACGTAAAACGAGACGAATAATAATAACACTTATGGATTATTATTACAAACCGTCACCAACGGGCCAAACATATTTTCTAACAACAAACGATTTCAAACATACGGACAAACATTGGGCATACTAGTTGTGTACAACTAAACGAAACGTCTTGCGAGACATCTACTTACCTAACACTATGTGTCTAGGCATTTGAAGGATTACGGGTTCGGAGAACCTACTTGCTTTACTTACTACTTGCTATTTGCTACTGCTTACTACAAGACTCAGGTGAGTCTTACGGCCCCACTTTTACTGTTTTTCTTATTGGGGGAGATACATGCTACTGATTTTCCTTGAACACAAGTACTAAAACTGCTTACTATACCAAACGGAATTGCATGAGTTATTTACTTTCTACTGAAGTCTCTCCATCATATATCGTTAGTTATGTACTTAAGCGCGAACATTAGTTAATGGATCCATTAGGGAAATGACCCTCCCCGCTCGGGGTAGTAGCGCTACCACGAATCGTACTGTATAAACGGGCGACTATTATTCGTCACTTATGCTTGCTTAATTACGAGCATGTCACGGGAGCAAATTATTACTTACGGGTTAAGCTTCGATTATGAGCCTCATGGCAACGGTATAACTTATTTACTTTACATTTGCTAGATTTGCAAATACTTGATTTACGCCTACGGGCACTACTAATGAAATCTTGTGTTCAAAAACTGATATTATTTACAAACCTGTGAGATTCACCAACATTCGTGTTGACCCCTTTTAGCATGTATTCTCAGGTACCCAGACGGAGTAGGATTTTCTCCAGGCATAGCTAGAGTCGCATGATTTCACTAAAATGCATTAACGGAGATTCTCAGCATTATCTTTTGTACATGTTGATTATGTAATAGAATCTCCCGCTATACGCGTGGACTCTAGGGGACTACATTTTGTATACGAAAACATTAAGTTTTCAAACACTTACTTTATATGAAATCGTTTTACAACGTCTCAATTTAGAGGTCGTTTACTGTATATCTTGTGCTTTGTATATTGATTAGTAACACCCAAGCATGCTTCCGCAAATCATTAAATTTGGGGGTGTTACACATTGCGTCTAGTTCCACGATGGGTGAGGTTACTGTATCAGCTAGTAGAGCAGTGGTGGTGGGTAGAGATGAGGTATTAGCAGCACCCAGTTGCTGGTCCAGTCTATTAACAATAGAAGCATAGGTTGGTTATGGTGGTGGTGGTGGCTGATCATTTTCAGATGAAGAGGTGGAGGTATCCATTGGCTGGGCTTCCTCATCATCGCCAGCTTGTGTTTTAGCTGATGGATCATCAGAAACAGAAATGGCAACTTGTATCTCTCCCTGTGACTGGGAAGGGACATTGACAGTTGGGTCTGTAGCCAGTGATGTGACATCAGCGATGGGTGTGTTATCACCCACTGATGTCACTTTCCCTTTGATTAAAACATCATCCTTTTGTGAGGATGATGAGTGGCTGATGTCGCTTATGAAAGCGCGTCTTGTTTTACAATTTATAAATAGAAATACCTAATAAATACTTTCAAGCAACCAGGCAAGAATACCCGATCAATTGTAAATATAGATTTGGTAAGTCAGGTTCGAACACAGGGAAAAGGTGGAATATTTAAAATAGAAATTAACAATTAACTAGAAAACAGTAAATATGGGGGGCGTTTTAGTTCCGTACGAACAATTTAGAAAACATTTAATTAAAATAAACAAACGTAAATAAAACTTTAAATTAAAATAATAAATAAATAATAATAAATCCTAATTGGAAGGAATAAGTAATTGTATAGTTAATGTCACTTAGATTCATATTTCCCGATTTATTACGTATTGATTATCTAATTGTGATACTTTTAGATCAACTTAATACCAAGTTCTTCAATGAATACTAAGTTGAATATGAACTAGCCAACGTTTCGGGTCCAACTAATTCCTATAATCTAGGGTCCAACATGAAACACTGGTTCCAATGTCACAAGATGATCAGTCAATTGTGTGCCTTTCCCTAAATTATGCATTAAACATTCACAACTTGTTATAATTAACTCTATTGGTATGACTCAACAATACCCAATAATTAACTTATTGTCTTGCTCATTTTAAAGTAGATAATTATTGTATACTCGACCTATCAGACTCAACGTATTTAGTGATAGTCCAAAACCCTAAGGTAGTACTAGCAATAATCAATAATCTTAAAGGAACTCAATCTCATTAAATTTATTAATCACGTGAAGCAACAATAATAACTAGTTACCAATAAACAAGTGTCCACGAGCAATATAACCATTTTCAATCAAATAACTTATTCAATACGCAATTATAATCGTTCAATAATCATAATCTAAATTAAATCAACTACACAATCACTCTAAATACTAAATTCATCATAAATCAGTAATAATCAGATCATTCAACATCAAATACTTCAATGAAATCGAAATAAAGAAATTATACCGAGTTATAAAGACGAACTACGAATGATTTAGATGAATTATCCTCGTTCTTCACCTTTCGTACCTCCAAACTACCCCTAAAATTCGTAAACCTAACCCTAAACTCGACTGAAAACGTCTGGAAACGAAAAACCTTCAAAAACTCTCGAAATAGGGTTTAAAACGTGTTTTTATACTTCCTGGAATTTTGATCCATACGGCGTATGGATTTCCATACGGCGTATGGATTGAATTCAAGCCCAACCCATGTCCGCGTAACCTGGCCTTCACTACAGCAATCCATACGGCGTATGGAATTCCATACGGCGTATGGATGACTTTTCCAGCCCATTTCTTGACTTTTCTTCTTTTATTCTTTTCTTCGACTTCGGTTTTACTTTCTTCTTCAAATATGTATCATTTAACTCTTTTATTGACTGTTTTCCGTTCCTTTTCCATAAACGCTCCATTTCCACATCTAATTGCAAATATGAACGAAATCAATATCTATTCTAAACAAAATGCAATAAAAACATTCAAGATTAGGGGTAAAATACTACTGAAATATAGTACTTTTGAACGTTTATCAAACATCCCCCACTTGAATCCTACTTGTCCTCAAGTAGACTATCGATTCAAAAATCAAATTCTTAAGAAAACAGTCATCTATATTAATCTAAATAACTAAAATAGGAATTACACAACATCACCCATCTTCAACTCAAATGTTTAAATTTAAAAATCTGTTAATTCTAAAAACAATTATTAAGAAACTATGAGATTTACAAAAACTGATCTACACATAGAGTTATTATTCTTAAACATCAAATAGTTCACAATGATTATTGATATTGTTATCCACTTAAACAATCTATAATTGAATACTCGAGCTCAACTTATTATTATTCGTGTAAATATTCCCTTAGACTCCCAAAAACTATATACTTTCATATTCATAATATGCCAATATTACATATCTTGAAATTTAATCAAAATAATCATTTTTCAAATCAAGACAGAGGTGACAGGTCTGTGCCTCAACACAACAAAGCAACATAACTTGATTTTGGTTTAGCAATAATGTTTTTAGTCAAACCATTGGTGACAGGTCTGTACCTCAGTACAACAAAGCGACTTAATTTGACCACATTTTAAAATCATGAGTTATTTAACTCTTTTGCTCTTTTTCATTAGATATACTGACGGAGACCAGGTCTGTACTTTCGTACAACAGAGGAAACAACACCCAGTATATCCCCAAATGATATTAATTAAATTCCCAAAAATATGGCATATCACACATTACTAATATGAAAATTAAGACATATGTCATACATAGCTAAAGTTCATCTAAAAGAAACATTTACTCCTTAATTATCATTTCTTAACAGCTCAAACATTCTCATATAAATCGCCTATCAATACATCATATAATGAAGCTAAATAATATTTTTAATAGCTTTAGTATTAAATTAAAAAGTGTAGAGAATTTTAAATTTAACCTACAAAGTTACAAAATAATTATCTCTAGAAAACAAAAATTTTAATGTAAAAATTTGGTTGAAAAATGGGCAACTCATAACCTCCTAGTTACTCATCTTAATAAGATAACTATTAACCAAATTACAAAATCATCTACTTATTAACAGAACAATTATGTGGAAATTAAACTTCTTTTCTCTCCCATCCCCCACTTAAAGATGTACAATGCCCTCATTGTACAAATAATAAAATACTTAAAACGGGAAAAAGAGAAAAGAACTTAGAACAGAAAAACTCCCCTGGAATCGTGTGCAGTTTAATGACAAAGATGACGCGAATTTCCCACATCCTCTCGATTCAATTTTTCTTTGCGCTGAACTTACTGCCAGCATGACACGTACTCACAACACAATTCTGAAGTATCAATCAACAAACATAATTAAATAATACCAAATTAAAACATCCTAATTAAAAATAATTACTACCAAATCCTAAAACTACCAATCCAACACAATTAATAAAACCTACAAATAAACAGTCATAATAATAATAATAAAACAATAATAATAATAGTGTCTGGAATCATAAACCAAATAGGATGAACATCATCCTAATCACTGTCATCATCCTGGCGGTACTGGTACTGGTGAGAAGGCGCTCCATACTCTGACTGCTATGGTGGTGGTGGTCGTGGCATGAACTCTGGTGGCATCTGGTACTGGAATGGCTGATACGTGGGTCCAGAGGGAAACTGACCAAACAGCTGCTCAAACAAACCATCCTGGTAGTCCAAGTGTGCACTGGTCTGATGGAAATGTTGTCTCTGCATAAGGTCTATCTGATCAAACCTCTGAGTCTGCTGTAACTACATCTGGTGCATCTGCTGAGACAACTGATCAAACTCTGTAGCATAACCTCTGTTACGGCCTCGTGCCGTACCTCGACCTCTATCACTGCCACTCGTATCTCCTCTAGCTCTACCCTGCCTCGACTGCAAAGTCTGTCCTACCGGAGTAATCGGAACCCAGTAATACATCTCTGCAGGACCACCATACGTGATGCATGGCTCAATGAGAGCAAACGCCTCCAACCGGCGTGCAGTCAGCCATCCCATACTAGGCTGAACAATCGTGCATGACCCCATCTCATCCTGAGTAGCCAAACCAAAATATCTCGCCAATCGAGTAACAAAGTGACCTCCACACAAACTGCTACCATCTCTAGTACCAGTAGCTCTCTTCGACATCCACTTAGCCAACCTCCAAGGTACATTCACTAACCTCTTCCTGATAATCGAACTCAAATAAAACAAGTCAGGCCTCGAAACTTTCTCAGGCCCCTCCTTGCGACCCACAATGGTGTAAGTCAACAATCTGTGAATGAGTCGATGACGAGGATCTCGAATACGCGTGTAAGAAGGTGTCGAACTGCCATAATTACCCTGGGCAATAAACTGCCACTCCAGCTCAACTTCCAAATCAGTAAGCTTCTTCACAGCACCTGCAGAAATGTGGTTTAAAAAGTGAGGATTATCCAACTCATTGGGCTCATAAAGCCCCAATCTCAAAGCAAACTGAACCAAAGTCATCTGTCTGGGCTGTCCTCCTAGCTGGAAGAAAATGGAGTTCTCAGTCCATTGAGTCGACCTAGCATCAAACCTAAAAGTGCTATAAAACTCAACAACCAGCTCTCTGTAGATATCCTCCCGGATACTGAATAACCTGGACCAAGCATAGGAAACAAATCCAATGTTTCCATCCTCTAGTACATATGGAACAACAAGTAAATTCCTAATGGCATCAGCACCATTAGTAAACCCCTCTCTAGCAATCACATGCTCCAAAACATTCCAGTTAACAGCATCAAACACCTCAATGGACTGGCCAATATTAGAAGCCAGACGATCTCTAAACTGCATCCTAGCAGTCTCAGAATATGACCCATGAAAAGTAAGATATCTATGAGCTCTAATCAACGGGTTTCCCAAAGTTTCACCTCCTCGTGCTCTCCTGTTAGACATGATAACTGCTAAACAAAACAATTGTTAATAATACTAAATAAGCAGTTAATTGCAAAAAGGTTACTAAAAATTTCGGCAGCATTTCGGCTTAAAATTGAATAATCCACCATAAAGGTTTAGCCTAAAACTACCGCAACAACCAATTTCATAAACCTAAATTGCAATTTTTAAACAAAAAACTACTCAATATGCATACATGTATATACTTAATTAAATATCACTGACAATTGCCTAATCAAATGCATTATAATAACTTGGTACCATTATGAATATACGAAATTGCACAATCACTAAACTCGAGTATTAGCAACTAGCAAACATCCATATAATATCGAAATGAATTATCATAACACAATTAATCAAAATAACAACTTATCACATAACCGTAATCACAAACACTTGTGTACCAAACAAATATTTGCATTAATCATCATGTGGTCAGAAAATTAATAAGCAGTAAATTAAAACATAGCATAATTGAGTTTCTCATATTCACATTTAATCATCACGAACGAATAATTCGAATAACACAAAATATGCAATACAATCGAAAAACGAGCATGACATTGCAATGTATATAGCAACTAGAACATATATCAACCAAAACATGCTAATAATCATACGCATATCCGAAATACCCAAAATTCTACCATAAACCCTAACTTCCAAACGAGTGATTTAACCAACGAAAATAAAAACGGGATGTTATACCTTGTAGAGGAAAGTGCGTGTAACACGAATACGCAAAAATGGCGATGAATGCGTGGCCGGAATTTCCGTTTGGGGGTTGTGGGTGTGAGAGCCGTAGGTGGTTTTGAAGAAAAAGGTTTTGGGTGAAAAATGAGGAAGAAAGGGGCTGCTGGCGGTTTTCTGCATTTTTGATCCATACGACGTATGGATTCCATACGGCGTATGGATTAAACAGGCCCAGGTCAACTCATTAAACCCAGTCAACGGCCCGATCCAGCGGCCCAACCAATCCATACGGCGTATGGATTCCATACGGCTTATGGATTGAAAATTCAGAATTTTTCAAAAATGATTTTCAAACCCATTTTTAACCCAAATTCATCACTAACTTTATATAATTAAATCTCAAACCTGGATGATAATCACGACTTCAAAATCTTCACAATTCCACACTATAAAATAAATAACAATAATTAACAAACATTAAAAAGAATAATATTCAAAATAATACTTAATATTCAAATCACACATTTCAAAAACAAAAATCCAAAACAAACACAAGTCTAACATAATCCAAAACAAACCAGAATGTTAGAAACAATCCAATAGCATAAGAAATATAAAAAGGATTAGAATCACTGATTCGGATAGATAGCAAGGAAATGCTCAGTGATTACGGGAATTATGTTAATGATCCCATGATCAAAACTTGGAAAAATTGCCAAATGCTCGTTAACCACAGGAAGCAGATAAATTAAATCCAGCTAATCTTCAATACTGACTTAGTTACTTCTCCTTCTTCATCCCACACTTCATCATTACCAACTAACTTAACCTCTCGCTCCGGACTGTCATCCTCAAGCTCACCAATAAATTCTAAACATGACTCTCCAATCTGATGATGCTTGCTCATCAATGGAGCTTCCTTCAAACTTCTGATTAAGCTTTCAATCTCACCCAAAACTTGCTCTTGAAGTCTGTTAAAACACAAACCTGAACTCCTGAATATTTCAACAAATCTCATGTAGATTTCCACCATTCCATAGTGGAAATGTTCATTTGGGTACAGAATCTTAGTCTCATCCACTAACTCTCTCATATTCGTCACTAGATATGTTGCTAAATCAATTTCACTAGTTGGGTGAATAAAATCCGGGCGTGGTCTTCCTTCCTCTTCCTTAGCAAGACGATCTAATTGCTCAACCATTCTATTCATATGATAATGAATAGTGTTACTC
This sequence comes from Helichrysum umbraculigerum, assembly GCA_949592205.1. Taxonomy (NCBI): domain Eukaryota; kingdom Viridiplantae; phylum Streptophyta; class Magnoliopsida; order Asterales; family Asteraceae; genus Helichrysum; species Helichrysum umbraculigerum. The sequence goes on along the minus strand of CATIUR010000004.1, from coordinate 27,351,305 downwards.
ACTACAAAACAATGAGGTGTCTCATCCTTGAGATGATCATCAACCTTTAACAATTGAACCAGATCCTTTAAACCAGCTAAAAATTCCTTATCAGCTTCGGAAGTTGGATGACCTGTTAACTCATACAAAGCTTTAATCATACGACTAAGACATGCGGTCTATTTAGCCGAATAAGGAAACGAATGTTGTCTTAAAATTTCATAAATCTCAACAAATCGCCTCTTTTGATTGGCAAAGAATACTTTCTCCTCTTCGATCCTTAATGTCATTGATTCCTCAAAATCTAAAAGATCATCCAGAAACTGCTGAGAATCCCCGAATTGTCTTTCCACTTCTGCACTATCTAGTAAATTCTGTACTAGTGCCAGTTGATAGTCGGAGAAATAAACATGGGATATCCTGATTAGTTCCGCTGTAAAAGGAATGTCCCATCTCACATTCGCAATTGCACCCAATAATTCTTCACATGACGATGTGATAGGCACAACCTTGCGGCCCAAATGAGTGAATGATGGGATTTCACTTTCTACTCTTGACTCCAAACTCTCAGAATCATAAATTCCAACCAAATCGTAGTTGTTTGCATCACTTTCAAAACTCCTCGCCATTGGACAAACCTAAATAAAAATAAATCTGAAAATACAAAACACCACTAACGAAAAACAAGTTAGTTCACACAAAATAAACAAAAATTAACTAACATGTACAACTTTAAATAAATGGAACTCCAACCGGCAGACGGATTTCCATCCGCCGGTTGAAACTAAAACCCCAAAAGTTTAACCAATTAAAGGATAATTAGTTTCAACCAATGAATTAATGAAAACAGGTTACAAAATTTATTAAACTTATTAAAACAACTTTACTGAAACTTAATTAACAAAAGTTACTTTTAAAAAGAAAGAATTAAAATTACTAATTTCTATTTAAATAAACACAACCGCTTTCCCCGGCAGCGGCGCCAAAAACTTGATGTCGCTTATGAAAGCGCGTCTTGTTTTACAATTTATAAATAGAAATACCTAATAAATACCTTTCAAGCAACCAGGCAAGAATACCCGATCAATTGTAAATATAGATTTGGTAAGTCAGGTTCGAACACAGGGAAAAGGTGGAATATTTAAAATAGAAATTAACAATTAACTAGAAAACAGTAAATATGGGGGGCGTTTTAGTTCCGTACGAACAATTTAGAAAACATTTAATTAAAATAAACAAACGTAAATAAAACTTTAAATTAAAATAATAAATAAATAATAATAAATCCTAATTGGAAGGAATAAGTAATTGTATAGTTAATGTCACTTAGATTCATATTTTCCGATTTATTACGTATTGATTATCTAATTGTGATACTTTTAGATCAACTTAATACCAAGTTCTTCAATGAATACTAAGTTGAATATGAACTAGCCAACGTTTCGGGTCCAACTAATTCCTATAATCTAGGGTCCAACATGAAACACTGGTTCCAATGTCACAAGATGATCAGTCAATTGTGTGCCTTTCCCTAAATTATGCATTAAACATTCACAACTTGTTATAATTAACTCTATTGGTATGACTCAACAATACCCAATAATTAACTTATTGTCTTGCTCATTTTAAAGTAGATAATTATTGTATACTCGACCTATCAGACTCAACGTATTTAGTGATAGTCCAAAACCCTAAGGTAGTACTAGCAATAATCAATAATCTTAAAGGAACTCAATCTCATTAAAATTATTAATCACGTGAAGCAACAATAATAACTAGTTACCAATAAACAAGTGTCCACGAGCAATATAACCGTTTTCAATCAAATAACTTATTCAATACGCAATTATAATCGTTCAATAATCATAATCTAAATTAAATCAACTACACAATCACTCTAAATACTCAATTCATCATAAATCAGTAATAATCAGATCATTCAACATCAAATACTTCAATGAAATCGAAATAAAGAAATTATACCGAGTTATAAAGACGAACTACGAATGATTTAGATGAATTATCCTCGTTCTTCACCTTTCGTACCTCCAAACTACCCCTAAAATTCGTAAACCTAACCCTAAACTCGACTGAAAATGTCTGGAAACGAAAAACCTTCAAAAACTCTCGAAATAGGGTTTAAAACGCGTTTTTATACTTCCTGGAATTTTGATCCATACGGCGTATGGATTGAATTCAAGCCCAGCCCATGTCCGCGTAACCTGGGCCTCCACTGCAGCAATCCATACGGCGTATGGATGACTTTTCCAGCGCATTTCTTGACTTTTCTTCTTTTATTCTTTTCTTCGACTTCGGTTTTACTTTCTTCTTCAAATATGTATCATTTAACTATTTTATTGACTGTTTTCCGTTCTTTTTCCATAAACGCTCCATTTCCACATCTAATTGCAAATATGAACGAAATCAATATCTATTCTAAACAAAATGCAATAAAAACATTCAAGATTAGGGGTAAAATACTACTGAAATATAGTACTTTTGAGCGTTTATCAGTGGCTGATGGGTTGACTTGATAAAAGGGTGTGGGTTGCACCCGAATCACTGCTAACAATGGTTTGAGCCATTGTAGCTGTCTGTAGTTTTCCCTTTGTAGAGTCACTAGACTTTCGGGAGTCTAGTGAGGCGGTTGTAGGCTTGGGTTCAGTAAGGGTGCCCTCAGGGACTGAACGTTCAGGTCCTGTTTCACCCTTGGCGTCTTTAGACGTCTTCTTTTGACTCTGTCCCTGATCCTTTAATGTCAGAGACTTTAACTTGATTTTCTTTGGAGCAGTTGGTGGTTTTTGTTTTGGTGGATGATCAGCATTAGTCACTGGGGGTGTGGTCAGTGACGTGATCGATGGGGGGCAGGAGCGGACGGATGTACAGTTTGTAAAGGCTGGGGTGCAAGTATCCCCTTTGTTTTCATAAAATCAGGGAGAGGCACAGTCGCAGGTTTACCAAAAATTTGACTTCCAACCATGGTTAGTTCAAAGCCTGTGAAAGAAGTGCTATCATAGGCTTCAAATTGATCTTTAAAGATTAATGACATAAACCTAGGATAGGGCACATATTTTACCCTGCAGGCCTCAGTGACACGAGTAACAAGCTCATCAAAGATCACACTTGCATAGTCAACTTGTAAAGAGTTGACCAGTGACCAGCTGATTTGTGCCTCTAGGGAGCTGAATTGATCATAGCTCCCTATTTTGGTGCCGAAGGATTGAATAAAGTTTGAAAATAGGGCATTCCACACACCATCCATTTTTGATTTATGTACAGTGGAATACTTACGGTTGCCATTGCTGTCTTGAGTAAATTTACAGTCAATCCCAGTGAGATTGACTATGCCTCCCTTGGCTACCTCTTTTCCAGGCAGTGGTTCGTAAGCATCTCGTACAGGTAATTGTAAAATGGTTCGAAGGATGGCTGCAGTGATGGTGATTTTGTGAGATCCATTGTTTATGTATCCCTGGATTTGTGAGGTCTTGTTAACGACTGAGTGAGTGCAGGTAACCAAAACTCACTTAGCCATTTGGGATTCATAAACCCGGGTGACAACGTAAGAGCAGGGAGAATAAAGTGATTATTCAAAAAATTTAAAATCTCCGCATACTCTGTTTTAGGGCACACAAGATTTCCCACATAATTTGATTTTGGCACCGTAATGACGGAATCCTCATCCACTGCAGGGGCTCGAAGAGCTTTAATCTCTGTAGTGGCTCTGTAGACATTAGTAAAAAATTTTGATTTCGACATTACGATGACCTTAAAATGATTAACTATTTTTGTTTTTAGGGTTTATAAAAACAGAGTGTTTTTTACGAAAATCAAGAAGGCGTAAAAAGTGAAATGAGATGAAACTCGCTGTTTTATATTATACGCTTCCTGATGATCGTGTGGATGAAAATATGGCGACGTGGATGGTCGTGGTGGAAGTGGTAGAGGCATAGGTGGTCATGATGGAGGGACGTGGTGGTATTAATGGTGATGGGAGTGGTGCGCCGGAAAAGTGTGTTGACGTAAGAAAGAGAGTGTCAGAAATGCGCGACTTTTCCGGTATACCATAAAACATTTATTTTTGAAATCCGTTAAATTAAATACAAAATGTATTAAATATACGAATGTTTGTCGATTTGATACCACCATTAAATGATATCTCAGGGAGTAAATGTCCCTGAGATCACATAACCAAATTCTTGGTTTACCACCGAAAAGAAATATAAATATCATAACTTGACAATTTCATAGATTAATCTAGCTGAACCTTTTGTTTTCCTGATTTAATCACAACTTAGAATACTAATTAAATCATTTAGACATGGGTTTAGTTTTGATAAGGACCATTATTTGTCAAATTTTGATAGATATATGTTTTATTTGAAAGAAATGAATATAGATTATGTTCAAAGTAAGATGAACATTATGTTTCTAATGATACAACTTACTAATCAGACCACAACTTAGAATACTGACCCGATCAGCTAGTGATATCATAGAAAAATAACATTAATCAAACTTGTAGACATAAAAGTTATTCAAGTAACTTTACGATTTATAATAGAAGATGAACATAGCTAACTAATTACTGAACTTGCTGATTGTATCAGTGAAAGTCAGTTGATCAGTGAATATATCCTTCTAATGTTATAAACCATAAAGTTAGTTTATTTAAAGCAATTGTAAAAGATAAGGCAAAAATAAATAAATAAATTCAAAGAATCTATTTATTTATTTAAGTTTAACTGGAGATCCCAGCCAGAAGTGGGTTCATAGTGGCTAAGCCTTGGTTTTGGCTTCCACTGATTTGCGTAAATCGTATCTGAATGCTCACTGATGATTTGATGTTTTGAAGTAGGTAGAGCAAAGCATTCAGATGACAAGTGCTGTCTTTCACCACATTTATAACACTTTTTATTAAAATGACTGGCCTTTTTGACTTTCCTTGTTTTAAGTTGCTGATCTGACACAGTCAAACAACTTCTCTTGCTGATTTTAACTTCCTGCATCTTTGACTTAAGATCATTTACAGAAGTTTTCTTAGTGACTGATACAGTGTCAGTGAAGTTTCTGATAATAACTTGATTATCAGAGATGGTTTTGATGAGATGTGAAGTTAATGATGATTTGACAGTTTCCAAAACATTTATCTCATCTCTACCTTCTGTCATATCAGAATCATCAGTGACCAATTTTCTTTTTATGAAATAGTTTGGTCTTGGCTCACTGAAGACTGATATGGGTTCAAAAACAGCTTCTGAAAAATTTCCCTTGGGATCAAAGACAGGATCAACTTTCGTTGAGTCAGCGAGTGATGCAGCATAACCAAAATCTTCTCCCAAAATAGCTTTAGCTTGTTTTGGAATTTGATTATTAACACACTAATTTACATTGTTGTTGGACTTACACCAAAATTCCATGACCTTTTTAAGTTGTAAAAATTATGTTTCAAATTTTACTTTCTCCTGAACACATACTTGATTGGCATAAGTTTGTGCATCAAGATCTAGCTTTAACTTTTTAAGTTTTGACACATTTTCACTTTGATCAGTCAGTTTGGTTTTTAAGTCACTGATCTCATCTCTTTGTCTTTTCTGAATGTCATGAGCATTTGATAAGTCAACTATCAGAGACTCAAAATCATTCTCTTTTTCAGAAACTGAAGATGATTTGAAACAATGTACATTGTAAAGAGTTTCAGGATCCCATTCAGATGCTGAACACTTAAGAGTGACTTCTTTGATATCTTCAAGAAATTCAGCGTCATCAACCATCAGACAGTACTCCTTATCTAAACAAATCATTGCTTCTTCTTCATCTGATGATGAGGAGTCCGAGTCGCTGAATGAACCCTCTTCAGCGACGAAACCTTTTCCCTTCTTCTTTCCAGATTTAGCCATTTCCTTCAGTTTCTTGTATTTTGCCTTGTACTTGTTGTACTTGTCATTTCTGAAGTTTGGCACTGGTTCAGGGACTTGGTTGACTGACTTTGATCTACAATCAGCTGCAAAGTGACCAGGTTTACCACACTTGTAGCATTCACCTTTTGATTTGAAATTATCAGATGATGGAGCACCAGCGAATCTTTTTGATCTGGTGTTCCTTCTGAAATTTGCAACCATCATTGCCATGTCTCTTTCCAGCTTTTCTAGACCCTCATCATATTCATACTCCGATTGTTCTTCAGCTCATTCACCTTCTTCACCAGCTATCAGCGACTTTGAGCTTTGCTTAGAAACTCTTGATTTCTGCGTCTGATCAATTTCTTCAAGCTCAGATACAAGGGCATTCGACACTTTTTGACTTCCAAGTGTTGCACGAATGTGCTCACTTTGATCAGCTTGCTTTTCTGACTGCTCCCAGTTGAGCAAAATACCATAGACTTGAGTAAGATTAAGATTTGTATAATCATTTCTCTGTCTCGTACAGGTAGCAATGGTTCCCCAAACTTTTCTTGGCAATAATTACAAGAACTTTTCAACAACAAATCGCTGCTCCTTTCCTATACCAGCCTTCTCCATCTTGTTCATCAGCGATTGATATCTGGTATAAGTAGAAGATAGTGACTCGTTGGGTTCCATTGCGAACAGCTCATACTGGCGAGTGAGATTTACTTCCCTGCAGCGAATAATATCAGGAGTTCCAATATATATATTCCTAAGGGTATCCCACATATCTTTTGCAGTTTTGCAAAGCCTGATTGATTCAAACACTTCATCAGGAAGTGACATGCCAATGTAGATTTTAGCTTGTTTATCTAATCTAACCAATCGTCTATCCTCATCCGTCCACTGTTCCTCTCTCTTAGGCAAAACCATTTCTGGTATTGCAGGAGTGGTAGCAGTAGCTACAACAGCAGGAATAATAGTGGTTGGAATATGGGGACCATTGGTTATGATATTGCAAAGACGATCATCAATAAGATCAAGAAACATCATCATCCGGGACATCCAGGTTTCAATCCAAGAGGGATCAAAAGCTGGAGGTTTGGTAGTAGAACCATTTCCCTTCTGATACTCGGAGTCGACACAGCTGTACTTTACTGATTCCATTGCAGATCTGGTTAATTGATTTAAACCAACTCTGCTCTGATACCAATTGATAGTCCCGAATTCACTATTGATAAGTGATTATGGAATCTCAATATGTAAAGTTTAATTGTATAAGGGGGGGTTGAATACAATTAAAAACTATTTCTGATTTTACTTAAGTTATTTAGCTAGTTTTTAATTGATTGAACACAAACATAGTATATAACGAATAGATATGACAATATCAAAGTAAGAGAATAATGGTAGCTGAATAGTGAATTATATTGATCATAAAATTCACAAGTGTTGATTGCGGAATGGATTAGTCCAAGCTAACCCAAATCAAACACTCTTAGCTAATCTATTACAAGATGAGCTGAGCAGTAGTGGACAAACACGCTAACTGCTCACTCGCTGAGTTACTGTTACGTACCCTAGACAAACTAATCACTGAACACACAAGTGATAAGTACGTACAGAAAACTAGCCTCTAAAGTACAATATGCTGAACTATATATACTACAAGAATCTCGTAAATGTCTCCTATAAAATAGGATCTTGGAATGACACGTGTCGCTGCTTGATTGGCTTGATCTCTGATGAACCGACATTCTGCGGGTCCCAATTCTGTTACCGCAAATATCTCGTTACTTTAAATCCAATCGGTTGCCTCCACGTAATCATTCGAACATTCTTCAAGTACGAAGACTCTTGCTGATGTGTATATGAGTACATTACTTTGCACTTGATGATTGAGAGGCTTTATTGAATAGTCACTGAAGATGCAGTAATTCTCCTCACTCACTGCGAGCTAACATGCTCTTGTAGAATGACTTGAAATAGAGATCTTCAGCGACTAGCTATTATTCGGGCAGTGACTTTTGCCTTATTAGATTTGAAGATGTAGAACTCTCGCTGCTAAGTATCAGCGACACACGAAGTTAAATTCTAATCTTCCTCAGCATATCATTTCCCTTGAGAGTAGAGTGAATAATGATCAGCAGTAATAAACTCCAGCAACAGCAGCTTTGACACAATCCATTTCTTCATCAAGTAGTGCATAGTTGAGTTGGTCAGTGACCAGTGACTCAACATGGTCAGCGACCAGTGACTCAACACATACACAAATATTTCTGGATTTTTTTGAAATCAATTTATGTCTTTTCTAGTGTATTTTGTAGGAAAAACTGTGTTGACAGCAACTACATTTTTCTAGCCCTGATTATATATGCATTGTTGAGTAGCAATTAAATTAGTTTTCAATTCAGAAAAAGTTGATTATTGAGTTACGTTGATCAATAGTGTCATAGTTTAATTTATTTTTAATTAGCTTTGAGTTTAATTTCTTATGGTTAATTTTGACTATACTTCACACAGGAGAATGAATTGGGGCACACACCCAACAAACTTAACTTTTTTGCTAAAATGCACTAAAAGAATAAGGGTAAAGGTGAATGGTGTGATGAAAAGGCGAAAAAAGAAGTACGAGGAAACGATTAAAGAAAAGCTTCAAACAGATAGAGTCAAGCAACCTTCTCAGATACCCTTTGATCCTAAAGTATGGTTGGAGATGACCGATGTTTCAAAAAATAAACAATTGTATGGCCAATGTCAAAATGCAGAATTTGAAAGCTTAATTGGTCAAGTTGCAACTCCGTGTCATAGTAAAAAAAATTATTCCTCAAACTACTACTCCCGTGAACATCGAAGAACAAATTGAGCAAGAAGTAACGGTTAGAGTTGCTTCTCATGTTGATTCATTAAAAGTCGAGATGGAAAGGAAAATGGCAGACTGAGATGAATGCAAAGAAAGAAAGAATACGTGCCGAGATGGAAGAGAAAATGAGACAAATGCTCTAGAATAATCACCGAACTTGAATAAGGTCCGCAGATGGTGACGCTGGTTAGACTCATGTTTGCAAGAATATTGCTAGTTTTTAAGTATTTCATATTTGATATTTCTAATGTGTTTGAATGTTGATATATAGTAGTAAGTTAGCTTTGTATTGTAAAAATTGGATTTTAATATTCGTGTTTGTGCTTTTAATTTATATAATGTGTATACAGGTTTATATCAAATTGATTATATATATATATATATATATATATATATATATATATATATATATATATATATATATATATATATATATATATATATTAGATAGATTATCAACAGGTTTCAAGTTGTTGGTAATGATAAAAACAACGGAGTTTGCGTGTGAAATACCAACAGGGAGCATTTGTTGGTAAAACTTTTTTCAAAACACCCATGGATTTGAAACCCGTTGTTAGATCTACAATTTCTCGTTGGTAATTATAAATTTACCAACGGAACTGAAGATGTTGTCCAATAACATTACCAACGGAAGGTTATACATTCACCAACGACATATCAGTTGGTAATTAAAGATTTACCAACAAAACTTGAGCTCTCGTCACCTAAAATTACCAATGGTCAATTTTCAATCATCCACGGCATATCCGTTGGTGGTTTACCAATTTAACAACGGAACATGAGGTCTTGGCTAATAGAATTACCAACAAATAATTTTTAGTCATCAACGACATATCCGTTGGCGGTTTAACAACAGACTAACAAAATCCGTTGATAAAAGTGATTAGCAACGAGCCTTTTTACCACACCCCTTATCCGTTGATAAATCCATTGATGATCGATATTACCAACGGAATATACTTGTTCTCCAACGGATTTTTCCCGTTGGCTAATCCATTTTTTCTAGTAGTGATAGGGTTACATTACAATAGTTGACTAATTGATTGAAACTAAGTGAAATACATAAATTGGCAATCATCCAATTGATTGAAAGATAAATATACATTACAATAGTTGACTAATAACTAATCGAATAACTGTCTTGCACTTGAAGAGCCCGTCATGATCTTGGAAATTGGTAACAACATCATAGTTTCAGAATTCAAAAAATGTGAAAGATTGTTGCGTGTAACATAAACCTCAATTTCTTTATATATTTTCGCATAGTTAGTAATCTTCTTTGGTTGATCGACATCATCCATTATCAATTGTAAACCAGTTATCTAGGTTTTTATCATGCATTTAAAAGTAGCAATACCACTTCTCTGGAGCCCAATAACCTAGCTCTTCCAAATCGTAATCCAGAAAATTTTGAAAAATTCATCGACATCTCCGCAGTCAATAAATGTCAACAAACCTTGCGTGGACATTCTTTTTGCACCCTAAAAATGTCCAGCGTGACAAAAAACGATGGTAAACAACTCAGGAACTGTTGCGTATAATTCATCAGTTATTGGTTCTTCATTTGGAGATCGAAAATGCCAAAAATGATTTGTGTGAACCATTCGCGAAGTGTTTTTTTTTTTATAAGTTTTTATGACGAATTGTGAAAAAGTAGGTGATAATGTTAGCTTAGAGTCACAATATTTATAGAAATGTTAAAAATCCCGAAAATCTCGTAAAATCTTATCCAAACGGATACGATTTTTATAACCATCAAATCCATATTTTATTTTATTTTATTTTTAAGCGGATGCAAATCGCTACTTGTTCACAAGGCAACACGTTCTCGGTCACAAGACTGGCTCACACACGGGACGCAAAGCGCAAGACGCAAAGCGCAAATCGCAAATCACAAATTTACGTCTTGCGTTTGCGACTTATTTACAGCTCATCGTTCTCGGTCACGTGCCTGGGACGTAAAACACAAACAGTGGGACGCAAATCGCAACTGGGTGAGGTAAAACGTCAATTTTTTTGGAGGGCAAATAGTTATATATGTTTTTTTAGAGGCAAATCGTTTAATTTCCCAAAAAAAGATTTAAAAAAAAGGGGAAGCATTTTTTGTGAAATGTTTACTTTGAATATCGTTCCTTGCCTTTATATTTGTGAAAGATAAATTATGGTATCTCCTAGATAATTATTTTATAAATTTGTTGTTATTTTGTATAAATAATATATTTTGATCATTTGATATGATGTTCTTTTGAGTTTTGATGTACAAGTATTATAAAAGTTCTAATTATAAAAATGTCTTAAATACTACAAAGGAATGTTTTTTTAGCCTTCTTTTGGGTTCTGAATCGTTGCAAATTTGGTTGGTAAAGTCGTAAAGATGTCCCACGTTTAGGCCTGTAAGTGAACCGAACCTTCAGCGAACAATTCGCGAACTGTTCGGCGGAAAATTCGTTTATGTTTGTTCTTTTCGTTATATGAACGAACATGAACAAAATTTTACGTTCATTTAATTATATGAACGAACATGAACGTATGTCTCGTTCGTTCATTTACGTTCGTGAACGTTTGTTAACATGTTCGTGAACATTCGGTAACATGTTAGTGAACGTTCGGTAGCATGTTCGTTTGTTAACAAAAATTTAATAGATATTTGTATATCTTATTTTAATCTCAAAATAATTCTAAATATGCTAGTATTAAACATTTAGATAATTTTATTCTACATATAATAGTATTAATACACTTGGGTGGTGATATTTCCACTATGTCTTTTTGATAAATCCACCATAACTGTGCATTAATTACTTGTATTGTACACACAAATTATGCACAGTTATGGTGGATTTATCATAATTATTAGAATTATCCGTTCGTATTCATTCGTTTATGATCGTTTTGTAATGCTGAATATGCATCGTTATGTTTCAAGTTATGTGTGTGTGTGTGTGTGTGTGTGTGTGTGTGTGTGTTCGTTTGCGTTTGTGTTTGTGTTCCTTGAGGTTTATTTAACGTAGAACAAATGCATTAAATTATGTATTCGTTCGTTTGCGTTCGTGAACAAACAAATTTTCTTAGTGAACGAACATGAACAACAAAATTCGTTCGCTTATGCGTTCGAGTTCGTTCGAATAAAATCTTAATGAACGATCATAGACAGGCTTTGTTCGTATTCATTCGATTCGTTTACAGGCCTAACCACGTTTGCTTTTCATTGAACAAAATCTAGTTTTTTGGGTTAGTATATTTATATGCTAGCTTCCAATAAATCTTTAATTTTAAAACGTTTATAGATTTTGTTTAAAATTCTGCACTGTAAATGTTTTACATTGTTAATATTTCTGTACACCTTATAGTCTGTAACTATGGTAGGTACGATTACTATAAACTCATTTTTGAGTTTCAGAACATTTGAAAACAATATGGGTGTGGGGATGATTTACAACGTTCTCAACAAAATTTTTGTCCCATAACGCTGTTCAACAGTGTCGTTCTACAACGTATCAATGTTCTTGACGGTGTTCTTCACAGTGTTCCCACAAAAAGTCCTCCCACAAATGCTGCTTCTGTGTTTTTTTTCCCGACAAACAATCATTTAAAAAATAAAAAATAGATTCTCTGTTAACTTAATATTTTCCACACCCTCACTTTTTCAATAACATCCCCGTGACGATACTGTTAAAAACGGTGTCAGTGTCACCATACCCTGTGCTGAGTATTGCACAAATAATCGAGAATGAATGTTGCGAAGATAATTGAAAAGAAACTTAATAAAAGCATTCACACATTGTTGTTATATTATAATTATAAAAAGAAAAACAGCTATCTTTCAAAAAGATCATATGCTAAATCTATTTTAGCAGTTCCTATAACAGTCCACATCTCAATTCTTTGTAGCTAGGACTGTCAAACCAGGAATATATAGTTATTAATCATGATGTAAATGCCTTGTGTGATACGACTGCGAAGGTAGCATTCGGAGAACTATCTAGGAAAAAACTTTTGAATTCTTTAAATCTAGTAACGTTCTCCGCTTCAGAACTCATGCAGTCATATCTCCATTCTGGGTAAACCACCAAACTCTTTAAGTTCCGAAATGGGGAAGGTGGGAATGATATTGGTCTCATGTCAGAAGAAAGAATCTGCAGAAACGTTTACAAACGAAAATCATCTATCAATGCGTATGTAATCGACTAATTGTAGATTTGTAGGCAAGATACATAATTATTTAGAATGTTATGTTACCTCTAATATGGTGTTACATGAAACAAATCATAAATGGATTATGCTAACCATATCCAGTGTAACATATTTATAAACAACGGATTCTGAAAGTATCAAAGCATATGTTTGTGTATAACTTTACAAGGATGTTACGAAAATGAATTCATTCTGTACATTATAACTTGAAGAGAATGATAACCCGAAAAGAGGTAACTCGTGTTCTGTTGAGGTCCTTCCTCATTTGCACTGTTTTTGCGAAATTTATAATTTGTATTGGGTTTAAGAGAATATAATTGTCATGATCCTGTTACTACAGAAGAATAAATACACAATAACTTAAATATAACTTTATATTATAAAATAACATTGATATGAATCTCCAAAGTAAATCAGTTCCGCTGAATCACATCTTCATACAGATTTTCCTTTGTTTTTATATATTGTTTACGGAATCAGTGTTCAGATACGAACACTATGAGATGTACATTGTAAATATAAAGCACCAGTAGTAATATACCTCAATAGTTGTTGAGCGAAGAGTAAGATATCTGACATTGTAGAGTCTTTGAAGCAGAGCGATAAGTTTTGGAGCACTTGTGGCATTTGGAATGTCAATATAGAGATGTGCGTTTTCCAAAAAATGAAAACCGTCTACAAAGACCATCTGATTGTAACAACCTTCGAATTGCAGGGAAGCAAGGTAAGGGGCAGAAATCATATCAAACTCACAACAACAGTGTCTAATAGTGAGATTCTTAAGTCGAGGTACAACAAGATTAACAACATCGTCTTTCCAGCCTACATTTAATAGTGTAAGATCACAAAGTTGAGGATGACAGATTGTGAAATGATTTGATCCTCCCCTTATTCGGCAGCCACTTAAGGTGAGTGCCTTCAAGTTTATACACTTGCAGAAAAGATCAACACTCCGCTTATTGTCATCAGTATTCTCCTTACATAATAAGAGGACACGCTGGAGTTGCAATGTTGTTAAAGCTGTGAGATATTCAAGAGACGAAATAGGGAATTCAATCGAGTAAGCATTTGCAGTCAGTTGTTGGACACGACGGAAGTATGCATTGTTCATGACGCTTTCGAAAAAAGACTGTCCAACACTTGTGATCAATAAATTGAGTTTGACAAAAGACACGTGTGTTTGATAATTATTGCGACGAGACATTACACGAGTAACAAATTTGGAGAATTTGGACAAAGTTTGGAAATGATTATCTGAGAAATTGAGAGAGGGCATTGACAACCAAATAAACCTCCATCGAGATGACAAAACACTGGTTTTGATAGCATCTTTGACGTCGATAAAAGAAAGGATTTTATAGATAAGATCATCTGGCAAACTACTTAGTCTATCGCATTCGATATTTGTTCTCAATCCTTTTTTGTTCCTTTTAATATATGTTGAAAAGGCAAACCTACAACATACCCCACAAAATATGTACAATTTTTTTCTCATTCTAGCGACGTTCTCTTCGCACTCTGCCAAGATATGCAATCATATATTGCATCCTTTTTTCCCCGATCATAAGCACTCACAGTCTCACAATTAACTTAGCCAGCCGTTCATATAAAAGAATAACTCGAAGATAATTAAAGACTACAATGATTAGAAGCAGAAACTCGGTTGGCCTAGGGCTAAAACGTACCTTTTTTATCCTTAGATTTACAGCAGAATTTTGTTGGAAAAATAATTTGGTTTATAGCGAGAATAATACTTCATTAACGATCCTGAATCTGAATTGGATTATAATTATGGGCCTTCGTATATTAAGCCCAAAATAAATTTTCTGTCCTTTTTGTTATCATTAACTTAAAAAATTAAACATTAAAAAGACCACATGTCCAGTACAAGTGATATAACCAAAATATTATTCTAACTTTATGAGATGAGATGCTACAACTCATATATCAGAAGCTACGTATGATTATAAGTTAACAAGATTTCAAATTTGCACTACCTAACTTACAGATGAACTCGATAGGGAATCAGTATTGAACCAGACCAAATCGGTTGGTACTCGACTAATTGTAGATTTGTAGGCAATATACATCTCCAATAAGCATACCGCACTGATTGAATTATACAAATCAAATTAATAAATATATATGAGAAGGATTTTGGATTTGATTTTTTACTTGGAAGAAGTGAAAGTGGAAAAATGATGTGTTTGACGACAAACTAGTCAGTTGGAAATTGTAGATGAGAATTCTTTTCGGTAGTTACTTGAAAAGGCTTCTATTTCAGGGAATTCTTTTTATAAAAAATCCTCTTTCTTTTCATGTTACAAAACATAGCTTTTTATTCATAATGGATATATACCAAGATTCTGAAAACATGAAGCTAGACTAGTCTCTTAGCAGCTGAAGCTGGAGTCACCACACATGCATATTTACACCAAGATTACATAATCTGGACATCCAGCCAACACACAACAAAATTTCATCAAATGCACATATAACGACAGAGGTTGAACCATATTCCTCAAGTTAAACCTAACTAGCAGTAACTGATGAAAAGCTACCGTCCACTTCAGAATGTTTTTAGTGATAAATGATACGCAGTAACTTTTTAGAACAAAAAAAATTGAACTTTTGTGTTTCAACAGAAAAGAAATGATTTAGTACAAAGCTTTATATAGAATTCTTAAAGTTACCAAAGTAGCAATCAGTCCGAAATAGGTATTCCCGTTTCAACCTGAACCTGCTTAGACCCGTTACCCAAACCCGCCCGTTTTGCCACCTTTAAATTCTAAACCTTCTAATGACTGATCAAATGAACTCAATCAATGCCAAAAAAATGGTTAACCACAACCATAGCTGACCACCAAAAATGCCTAGATAGCTTGAAAGACTTGAAAACAATTGTGGATTTACTACGTAAACACAAACCCTTGGCTATTAATTACTCCATGAAAGGTGGTGGACTCATCCAATTTGCCTGAAGATGGCCATGGTGTTTTGGTACAGCTACTATCAGTGAAGCAATACAAACATCCCAAGAATTGGAACAGATAGATTTGTTATACATGTGAAAGGTGGTATTTACAAAGAAAATGTCATTATCAAACAATCCATAACCAATTTGATGCTTATTGGAGATGGCATTGATGCGACTGCTATAACCGACAAAAATAATATTGAGGGATTTTTAACTTACAACATTTTAAAAAAAGCCAAAGAAACGTCTCTAATAAAAATTAAAGACAACACTAGAATTCCATCTTGACATGAAATTTTCGTTAGTAGGTTGACACCATACAGTGTAAGCAATACCAGATACCAAAACCTGGTACAAAGCATATTCATCTATCAAGCATACCAATAAAGACTAAAGGCCAAAACTTAGATCACTTTGGTATAGTTGTAGAAAGTATATGAAAACACTACAACACGTAAAAACACGATAATTGAAGCTGAAAAGCATCATAAAATCGAAACCAACAAAAATTATACAAGGACAGTTAGTTGGCAGGATATTCGTTCAAACAATTCCTAGATAATGTTTCAGAGCAATTCCAACCCAGGTATGTTGGCCAATATTGTCAATTACATGTAACTGTTATCGAGTAAAATTTCATCTATCGACCATGATTTGTCAGAAGGATTTAGAGATACGTGATTTCACCTGTGGGGCTTCTGCTAGGAGCTCCAGTGCTGCTGCTTGAAGCTCCACTGTTAGTGTTGTCCAAACAGGACACCCGCATTAGTCGTTTAATGACTTGAGATGCATTAGGCCGCCTCTCATGCTGCATGGAAGTGCACTCATATGCGAGCCTCATCACCCTCTCCTTATCTGTCAGAGGAGCAGTTGGATTGATTTTATCATCTATTAACTCTTGTGCAAGCAGATCCCAGCCTAGTTTGTCCGGCTTCACATCCTCATAACGCTTTTTTCTTGCCCAATCGACGACACTTATTCCCTGTTGGATGGGCAGACGACCTGTGAGCAGCTCTAACAGCACGACCCCAAAAGAGTATATGTCGCAAGATGCTGTGAGTATATGATCATCGAGATACTCTGTAGCTATATATGGATCTGTTCCTTTCACATCTGAACACAGCTTATCATGTGGTTGTACTATTGCAGTGCCGAAGTCGATCAGCTTTGCCTCATCTTTTGCATCCAAAACAATATGTGTCGTTTTTATGTCCCTGTGAATGATCGGGAGTTTATGAGTGTTATGAATGAATTCAAGTGCGCTTGCCACTCCTAAAGCGATTTTCATTCTTCTTTCCCAGCTCAAGAATCCTGGTCCCGTATCTGCATCCGCAAAAAACAAAATTTTTTAAAAAATTTATAGTCTGTCAGTGATTTAATGATCTGATATCAAGCAAAAGTATTATTTTGAGTATACTATATCACTTACCCCTTAAACGATCATGCAGTGTTCCATTAGGGATGTATTCAAGAGCAAGAACATGATACGATTCACTAGTAAAATGGTTTTTCAGTTGAACGACGTTTTGGTGGTGTAGGTAATTAAGAAACTTGATCTCCTCTTTAAATTCTTTTTTAAAATCTTCTGACAGTCGTTTGAACACAATAGTCTGAGGCAATTACAATTGAAGGGTGAGTAATGCAAACTATAAATAATGCAAACTTATTTCAAACAAATCGTTGTAAAAACTACTGTATAACCAATACCTGTTCATACTCAGGCCTGCATCTGTAAACATTGCTAGTTCGACCTCTTGAAACACAGTAAATCTCATTAAAATTGTCAGTCGCGACCGAAACATGTCCATAGGTGGTGATTGGTATATCGGCTAATGGTGGTTTTGATGATGGTCCAGCAGTTGGTTCCGGTACTACAACAACAACAACGACAAATTAAAGATCATGTACGTGTATTCGGGTAAGTGATGTGAAGTAGTAAAAATAGAACAATATATATATATATATATATATAGAAACGAAAAGGTAGTGAGAAATTAACCAGAAGTACTTGTAGGTTTGGAGCGTTTTTTAAACATATTCTTCAGGAAAGAACGTGAAGCAGGAACTCTATTTTCAGGTTGATCATCTGCAATAATCATGTATATAGACAGTTCAATTCATAATCATTATTAAATGTGTGTACATGATGATTATTGTTCAAGATCTGGAATTGATCAATCGATCCATAATTTGATAAGAGCTTGAGGAAGATGAGCGTTTAATACATATATACATACATACATGCATTCATACATACATACATACATACATACATACATCTTAAATATATATCAAATTGATCGAAAATCGAGACGTACTTCCAGATTTCAATCTCATAACGATTAAAAAACAAAGTAGAACATATAATTAACTTAGTATGGTGATTAATTGATCAATCATAAAATCTACTCGTGATTTAAAAGAAATTTAAAAGCACGCACGCACGTTATCTGTAAGAGTGAACTGCAGATTAATTGAAGTTACCTCCATGATCATGATCAGTATTAGTTTTTGAAGGTGAGAAGCAGTTGATCATCTTCTTCATGATTCTTGAATCAATTAAGACCAGAAATTTAGTAAACTGTATGAAGCTTTAATGGCGGAATTTAGAGAGAGAGAGAGAGAGAGAGAGAGAGAGATTGGTAGATTCAGTAACAGCTTTTTGGCGCTCAAACTAAATTCTGTTAATTTTGTTTGTTTCGGTAACTAAAAAACTAAATATAATACTCCAGTAGTTAAGAGACTACTGTAATTATTCTTTTTAAATAAAATATAATAAAATAACCAAAAAAATAAAAGTTTAATATACATACATCCTATAGAAATTTTGAATGCATTTCAATCAATTAGATTTTCTACACTTTTCATTTTTATTATTATTATTATTATTATTGTTGTTGTTATTATTATTATTATTATTATTATTATTGTTGTTATTATTATTATTATTGTTGTTATTATTATTATTATTATTATTATTATTATTATTATTATATATATAACTTGTAATAAAAACTCATTAAAAATAACAATACTACACTTCTAAAATTAATTACACACGATAAACACGACTTTTATGGATTACACACAATTGATTTCATCATGAACTTAATGCCACTCTAAGCACTCGACTCCATTTTAAGGGAAAATTATATATATATCCCCCTCAAAACTTGTCAAAACATTATATATACACAAATACAAGTTTTTATTGCATGATGTACAATAATTTTAATGCATGCTTGGATATATATGTTATTTTGCAAGATGTTAGAGGGAAATATGTAATTGACCCATTTTAAAATATCGTAAGTTTCAAACTTATAACATATGCTAACATAATTTCCAAATTTCTTATATGTCACTATCAAACTTTGAAGTTTGAATATATCATGTATATGTACAAATGATTAATTAGTTACATTTCAAATGAACCTTTAATATCTAATAAGGGTAAATTATAAATATAAGTTATTGACCATTTTACTCATCTCTAATAGCATTATTTTTTGAAAAAACTCCTCGATTTACTAACATCCCTTAACCAATAATATGAAAATAGATAAAATTAAAAATTCGTAGTTTTAATTTTACTTATTTAAAAAAAAGTGTAACCAATAAATTAATAAATCGGCAACATAACTTGGGAACAAAAACTGACGTCTAAAGAAGTAAAAATTATCGATAATTTTAAATTTCAATCATTTTCAAGTATAAGGAGACTTGTTTCTATCACTTAAGAAACATACTCATCTTACAACTTCAACATAAATACGTTTTTCCCTCTTGTAGTTGTAATCCATATCAAAGTAGTTTCATGAACAAGGTGCTAATTTGAAATACACATGTGGATTTTCTGTAATTTTTGTTCCAAATGCAAGCACAAGTTCCGGAAAACATGAAGCTAGCTAGACTACTCTCTTAGCAGCTGCAGCTGCAGCTGCAGTCACCACATATGCAAATATATATACATACCAAGATTACATAATCTGGACATCCAGCCAACACACACCAAAATTTACTTCAAATGAACATATAACAAGAAAGAAGGTTGAACCATATTCCTCAAGTTTAACTAACTAGCAGTAACTGATGAAAAGCCACCGTCTACTTCAAAATCTCAACGGTAGCCAAAGATTCGAGAATATACAAACCGGGAGGGTCACCAGATCGATGGACTGAGTTCAGGTTGAAAAAAACAAATAAAGAATCTTAATCAACATTTGGTGTGCGTTTGGAGTGGGTTACATGCAAATACAGCATCATGATAAAGGATCCAATATTCCTTACATTGGATGGCCATCCTTGGCATTTTTGGAGGGAGACCCACACCAGGCGCAAATTCAAGGTTGTATAGTGGAGCAGACAAACTGTACAAGTAATTATACACAGTCAATTTGAAGGAGAAACTTAGAGGTGATAAAGATGGGCGGGTCATATTGGGTAAATGGTCAAAAGAGTTCATCTGTCAAAATTTGGACGGGTAAAACTTGACCCGCTTTTTTTTAACTCTATAAAATATAATTAGTGCGCCAGATATAACTGCAAAAACTATATTACTTCAATTATAACCTACATTTTGATAAAAGGTGAATTTAGAATGATTTTACATTAAAAAATATACCTTGGTCCGACTTTCAACTCATTTCCTTTTAAGCTAACTTTTATGAATTTACCCATTTCATATGTTAAGAGAAAACATAATCTCAATCGACCCATTTGCATGTAAACGACTCAAAACTGCGACCACTATATAAACTACTACTATGAGAGAGAGATAGTAAACTCGCTTACTCGCACCTTCTTCCACTGAAAACTCTGCAGACTGATGAACGAATTGATGATCTTGAAACAGCAGAACCTAGGTATCTATATTGTGGCTGCACTAATTCTCCTGAGTAAATAACTCATGTAAGTTCTCTTCATCTACTGATTTTCATAACATAATCGCTAATACAAAAATTTATGCCCATGGTGCTTATCCTTCCCATCAAGTTCACGTATAACTACGCAGATTACCTTTATGCATGATACACAAATCTTTGATGAAGAGACCCAAGGGTCAACTTCATGGAAGCTAAAGTCGTATATAGATAGGGAAATACTATATATATATATATATATATATATATATATATATATATATATATATATATATATATCATATTTTTCTAAGATTGCATAACATGTAAACCTACTGAGCACAAATGACACGAGAACATATGATCTACTAGCCCTTAAATCAATTATTTCGCGTTCCGCTTCCACATCATGCATCTTTACAGAGAATATCTCAAACCAAATCAGGCATATAATCCAATGGTCATATTCATATTTCATAATGGTGAAAGACATATAGAAAAGTGGTGTAGTGGGTAACAGAAACAGAAGTGGAGCATACAAGAGAGAGCCAACAATGAGTGTTGTTCTACTGTGTGATCATAGCAATTTAAGCCCTCACGAATAGGATTCCATTTGTTAGCCACAATTTTGTTTTCAAGGAATTTAAAGCCTCTAAGGTATATTCTTGAAAGGGATCAAAACTTAACAGCTGTATTTACCTGAAAAGGAGCCAGAATGGCGTTGTTGCTTGTATTTGTCTTGAATAATGGAGCGATATTAACCACTGCAGAGTTGAAACATGCATTGTTGAAACTTGAAATGGTAATCACATCAGCCATCAATGCATCAGGGGTTGTCAACTGCCAAGCCAAAAAGAACCCCAGATATAGCCAGTCCTTCTTAGAACAAAATAAACATGCAGCCCCATAATGTATGACCAAATTTGTATTGTGTTACGCGAAAGAGTGACTAGAACTCCTGCAATTCAGTGTTCAGCTTAACACCAGCAGGGTTTCCCATTAACCGTGCACAACCTATGAGCCACCAGTTGTTTGTTATATCATTAGTAATGGTCAAAATCCGCAAACATGCAGAATCTACATGAATTAGCAAAGCAAGGCCAAACAAATTCTCCAAGAGCACAATGATAACTACACTCAACCACATGAAGTGCTTGCATACTGAAGCTTTCTCTGCATACTTCACACATGATTCAGACCTTTCAAAACAATAGTATACGAGTAATGAGAACAAAATTTAAACTGCATGAAGTATAATAGTAAAGGACTACAATGTATATAGCAAGCCGTCTCTCAGTGTCAATAAGTGAAAGTATCTTTAAACAGAACAACATCAAAGACAAACTTAGGGATGAAATTAAAGAGGGTATTCGAGGGCCCCTGTCTCACCTGCAGCCAGCCCCATAGAGGGGCAGAGAGGTGCCATAAAAACTCAGAATTGTGAGAAAAGTTTATCAGCAAACCACAACAGGAACCATGTTCAGAAGAAAACACTTCTATGTTACTCATGTAAAGAACTATTTCCATTTCAAGATTCAAAAATTTCATTACCTGGAATCATTGTTGTGAAGGAAGACTGGCCAGTAAAAGATTTGACAACATTGAAAACGAATGTTCGTCCAGGTTTGAACGAATAATAAGCTTTCCAATGTGGAAATGGTATTGCTTGAGAACTATATATACGAACGTGGAAACTGAAGCAAGACACAGAGCCAACAGTTGCCATATAAAAGTGATGGACCTGAAAATCAGAACATAGAGCAAATAAATAAAAAAAAGAAAAGTAAATATAAAGTAAGTCAGGTATGGGTGGCAGACTGGCAGCAGAGCAACAAGATTACATGCTCACGATCCAGGCAACAAACTAATAGTTAGAAGAAATATAAAAGCATACAGAAATAGAAAAATGGATCAAATATCAAATTTAACAAATCAAGAACGGAATTT
The DNA here is from genome assembly GCA_949592205.1 of Helichrysum umbraculigerum. NCBI lineage: Eukaryota > Viridiplantae > Streptophyta > Magnoliopsida > Asterales > Asteraceae > Helichrysum > Helichrysum umbraculigerum. The sequence continues at coordinate 27,328,580 of CATIUR010000004.1, read as the reverse complement.
ACTTGGCTGAGGTCTTCCACCAACGTAGTTGGGTACCCAAGGTGAAATGGCGACCGCGAAATTTTAGAACTAGTCTGATTCAGAACAATAAAAAGTAAATATCATCATCCTGACATGTTCATGATGGTAAAGTGTAAAAAAAGAACAAAAAAAAAACACATGACTATATGCAATTAAGCATTAATGGTTTTCATGACTTATATATGTGAAGATCGAGATGGGAAACAACTTGCCCATCCCAATGTATGTGATATAACTTAGAAAACCACCACAACTTTGTACTGGAGTAGATACAAGTACCATATACAAGCTAGACCGGATCGCTTTCTATAGAACTTTAATAATGTTATAGCATCTTTGCAGAGCCATTGATTATAGGTTTGTTCAAATTGTAAGTTTGTTATCAGTTTACCAATGTAATAGGCTGCTACCTCGATATAAGATCACGTACTAAGAACTAGGAAACCTACTTACCGGGATCCCTTATTTAAAACTAAAATCTGCTTAATGAAGTTACAATTTACATGTAGTTTCACCAACAATAACGCTTAATTTACTTGGAAAGTGCACTTGGACTACTTACACATAAAGATATGAAGATTGCAGTACAGCATCAATCAATCAATATTTATTACCCAATAAAACACTACTCCAAAACAAGAACATTTTTAAAGTCTTCTACTTATCACAAAGCAACACATTTGTTTTCTGAGCCAATAACCACTACTTAAACTCCTAAAGAAGAACCTATCAATTACAAATTGCAAAATATTCATTATGCATAATACTGTTTATATAAACTATAAGTCTATAACCTTCAAGAATTTTGAAATTAAGTAAAAAAAAATTAAGGTATTAATGACAATTTTAAACTTTTGCTCCCTCAAAACTATAAAGAAGAACACAATATTTTTTTTTGCCCCCTCCATTTAGATTTTCTAGCTCCGCCTGAGAACATAACATAAAAAAGAAGTTAAATAAGAGTGAAGATACCTCAGGATCAGACCCGATAGAAACTTCATCGATTGAAAACGCTACAATAACTTATTAAAAATGAATCAATGATTTACAGGGAGGGTGATATGAATTTTCCGGCCGACGGCAGTAGACGACGGCAGCTATAACACACTTGTGAACTGTTGTGATATTTTGGATTATGGGCTTTCGGGATGAATGGGCCTAAACCCTAAAGTTGTTAAAGTTCTAATTATTAGTTCACACTGAGCGTCTGAGCATTGCTAAAAGACCAGGTTGCCGAAAAGGCCCATAAATTGAACGGGTTGTGTATTTACGTAATTTTATCCGCTGCCTCCGTCACAAAATAATATTGTCCACGTTACTGTTTATATATGTCCCAAAAAGATTGTCCACATGTAAAAGAAATAACTACTAAATATCATTTAATTCTCTATTTTTTTCTTATTTATTACCCTTAATCATTTAATTCTTACAAGCCAATGGCGCGTAACTCAGTTTGTAATGGGTCGGGGCATCTTTACCACAATAAGCACAAGATCATGGGTTCAATCCCTGACACCCCATAAACACAACCGCTGAGTGAGTCAGGTATGCCTCCCACATTATGGAATTGGCAGCCGATTGTGAGCCGGTCGGAGTTGTCGATTATCAACCTTTTGCCATAATAGTTCTTACAATTTCTCAGTCAAACGTACTTTAAATATAAGAACAAAACTGACATTTAATTGATCTATCATACTCCCTCCGTCCCAATTTTATTGTCCCAGACAAAAAACACGCAGTTTAAGAAAAACATCACCATCTCTCTTACTTTTTGGTAACAAGACAATTTTACCCTTTACTTTTTACATACCTTTTGTCTTACATATATAAATTAGGGGCATAAATGAAATTTATCTCATTATTCTTTTTCATTTATGGAAGTGGACAATTAAATTGGGACATTCCAAAAAGGAATAGTGGACAATAGATATGGGACGGAGGGAGTAGTTCAAAAAAAAAAAAAAAAATTTGTTTAGAGACATTCATTTTCGGAGGGATGGAGTATTATTTTTACCTGTATAAAATACAAATTGACAAACAAGTTCGCATCAATTTGATTTTTATAATAATATATATCTTTATATATTCTAATTGAGAAGACTTTTTATTTATTTGACTAACTTTCTTCTATTAACACCTAATATTTTGTCCTATGTGTCGAACTCTCGTTAACTTTCTAAATTTTTCTTTGACACCTCATCATTAATTCTATTAAATTTTAAAAAGTAAACCAAATAATCTATTTTTTTAATGAAATTCATTTCCCTTAATATTGTACTATTATTTTATAAAGTCAACTAAAAAAATCCATTTTAAGAAAAATATAATTTATTAATAGTAACAATCTCACTAAAAAACAAGTAAATAGTCAATTTATTCCAAGAAAGGGAAAGGAATAATAGTACAATTTAAATATAAAAACATACGAGTAGATAGATAATTATAAATATAAATATATTCACTACGAGGAAAGTTTAAAAAAGAATGGTAAAAAAATAGAGAATGGAGGAACCAATAGGATTGCTCCATTTCAAAAACCTATTTTCACCTTTTTTTTCAAAGTTAAATATCTCACAAACCGTATGTCTATAAATTATAAACATTACATATTCGGAATCAGCGTGTTTTTTTCTTCGATTCTAGATCCAACAAGATATACTTTCGACAATTTTTTTTTTTCATTTTTATTGGGTTTTTAATGTGAAATCACATGTGCTTTAACCCAAAAAAAAATCACACCAGCTTATATTTTCGATTAAACTTTAAATTCAAATCACTAATGATTTAAAGAGATTAAAACATGAAAAACTAAGTTATAATCACATGCGGTGAAATATCAAAGTATCAATCACATGTGATTAAAGAGTCTTAAAATACGAATTTTTAAATCATTGACTATACCTATATAATTAAGTAAAAATCAAGTTGAAATCATACATGAATTATCATATATTAGTAAATTTCTCATAAAATATCAGTTTTTAGATGAAAATCATATGTGATTATATAAAAAATCATATGTGATTATATAACAAATCACATGTGATTAAATGTATAAATAACAATCACATGTGATTTTTAATGAAAACAAATGCAATTTTTAATTTTTTATTTATAACTATAAATGTGGATGAATATTAAGTTGTAATCACGTGTTAAATAACATATACCACGAATAAATAATCGTGAACAAATTTTTTATTTTTCCTCATAAATCACATGTGATTATATTGTAGAATTGGGTAAAAAAAACTAAAGAAAAAAAACTCATCAAAAGTATAGCTTATGACATATCTAATCGAAGAGAAAAAGACGTTGGTTCCGAATATATAATTTTTATAATTTATGGACTTACGGTTTGTGAGATACTTAACCATGGGGGTAAAAATATAATTGGGTTTTGTAAACAAATAGAGCAATCCTATTGGTTCTCTCATTCTCTACTTTTTTTTTGCATTCTTAAAAGAACCCACCTCAGAAAAGTTCAAAAAAGAATGGTAAAAAAATGAAGAATGGAAGAACCAATAGGATTGCTCCATTTCAAAAACCCATTTTCATCTTTTTTTTTTCAAAGTTAAATATCTCACAAACCGTATGTCTATAAATTATAAAAATTACATATTCGGAATCAGCGTCTTTTTCTCTTCGATTCTAGATCGAACAAGATATACTTTCGACAAAGTTTTTTTTTCATTTTAATTGGGTTTTAATATGAAATCACATATGATTTAACACTAAAAAAAATCACACCCGCTTATATCTCCGATTAAACTTTAAATTCAAATCATTAATTGATTTAAGGAGATTTAAATATCAAAAACTAAGATGTAATCACATGCTATGGAATATCAAAGTATCAATCACATGTGATAAAAGAGTAATAAAATACGAATTTTTAAAACATTGACTATAATTATATAATTAAGTAAATATCAAGTTGAAATCATATATGAATTATCATATATCAGTTAATTTCTCATCAAATATCAGTTTTTAGATGAAAATCATCATATGTGATTATATACAAAATCATATGTAATTATATAACAAATCACATGTGATTAAATGTACAAACAACAATCAAATGTAATTTTTAATGAAAACTAATGCAATTTTTAATTTTTTATTTATAACCAGTGTTTTAAAACCCGAGTTTTTAGTCAACCCGGAAAATTGTTATTTTTTGGTCGGACCGGTTGGGCCGGAAGGTCGGACCGGATTTAATAATAGTATACAATAGTAATATTTAGTGAATTTTTTATTTTTTTTATAATTATAAATATAATTATTAATTATTTTATGTATAATAATTATAATCCATAGAGTAATAAAGGGTGATGACACATCGATTCTCTTGTTATTCTTGGAATACACATCAATATAATAATTATATAATCCATAGAGTAATAAATGGTGATGACACATCAGTCAAAGATTCACTTATTACCCTTATTATTCTTGAAATACACAATCAATAAATATTCCCTAAATATAAATGATTAAATGTACATAGAAATTAAAAAAAAAAAAAAAAAACATGAAACCCGGGTCAATGTGCCTTTCCGGGTCCCGGTCCAACCCGGTTCGACCGGCCGGGTCAACCGGGTCGTTGACTAGTCAACATATTGAAAAACCCGGTTTTAAATGGCCTGGAAAACTCTAAAAGTGCGGTCCAACCGGGCCGGTCGAACCGGGTCTTAAAACGTTGTTTATAACTATTAATGTGGATGGATATTAAGTTGTAATCACGTGTTAAATAACATATACCACGAATAAATAATCGTGAACAAATTTTTTATTTTTCATCATAAATCACATGTGATTATATTGTAGAATTGGGTGAAAAAACTAAAGAAAAAAAATTCATCAAAAGTATAGCTTTTGACATATCTAATCGAAGAGAAAAAGACGCTGGTTCCGAATATATAATTTTTATAATTTATGGACTTACGGTTTGTGAGATACTTAACCATGGGGGTAAAAATATAATTGGGTTTTGTAAACAAATAGAGCAATCCTATTGGTTCTCCCATTCTCTACTTTTTTTGTATTCTTAAAAGAACTCACCTCATGTATATATAAAATAAAAGTTGACATAAGACTTAAGTAACTTATCAGCCAAGCTTATAATTGCAATAAAATGAACTGTTCATCTTCATTTGCCTTGAATGCATGTATCATTCACTTTCAAATTACGTTGAGTATACTATTTTTTATCTTTAAATACTTAATTTTTTTCTCTAGATGCGTTATCTAAAGATGAGGCCCCGATTCATGATAACCCTTCCAAATCAGTAGGAAAGCTAATTAATTAACTTGAAGAGTTCGAATAATGAGACGAGGGATTACAAAGAATTTATTAAGTGTAACACCCCCAAATTTCTATTTAGCGGAAACATATCTTGGGTGTTACTAATCAATAATCAAAGCACAAAGATATATAGTAAACGACTCTATATGCGTCGTTTTAACAAAATATATTGATATTTAATTGTTTACAACATTTACAGCCAATACATAGCTCGTGTTCGATTAAATGAGAGATTTCAGTACAAAAGTACTTGTACAAAATATACTAATTAGGGGTGTTCATGAAACCGTAAAAACCGTGAAAACCGGCAAACCGAACCGTTTAAACCAGTCCGGTTCGGTTTGCTTTTTAGCGGTCCGGTCCGCGGTTTAAAAAATACAAAACCGGATGTTCCCGGTCCGGTTTACGGTTTCTACTGGTTACCGGACCGTTTAAACCGGACCGGACCGGTTACTATATAATATATATAATTATATAATTATGTAACATATATATATATATATATATATATATATATATATATATATATACTAATTTATTTATGTATACTTAAAACATGTTATTTATCATATAAATTGTGTAGTTTGTAGTCTAGTATTCAACAACAAATTATAAACTATATATTATCATTTTTAGTAGTATTATTATATAATGAATTATTGTATTTTTGTATGTTTTGTTCAAATTTGATGTGTATAGAAGTCGTTGTGGAAGATAAAGTATGATTATTGTTATCGAATACGAATTAATGATGTTATAATGTTGTGTTGTTGTACGTATTTATTCAAGTTTTTTTTTTTTCATTTTTCAATTTTTAGCAAAAAGCGAAAAACCGCGAAACCGGCCAAACCGAACCGGTTTTCACGGTTCGGTCCGGTCCGGACAATACATCTCAAACGGTCCGGTCCGGTTTGAATTCTACCAAACCGTCAACTACCGGTCCGGTTTCGATTTTTGCCAAAAACCGGTCCGTCTGGACCGTGAACACCCCTAATACTAATGCAAGAAAATCTCAAATGTTTGCATGCTGACTCGAGCTATTGATTTCCTGATGCAGTCCAAACCTACTGTTGAGTACCTGCGATACATGCTAAAGTGGGTCAGCTAAAAGCTGGTAAGCTCACAGGTTTGAAATCAGATAATATCGTATGAACCGCAAGATTTAAGTAATTGAATTGCATCCAGCAATTGATAATGTAAGTGTATACAGCCATGAGCACATAGTTGAGCTTAACTCGTTGGTCAGGGTCACAGCCTGAGCGTTTTTGCCTCCACGAGTGCCTAATCAACACTCGTCTTCCCAAATATTAGTACGTCCGTTTACCCGGTTAGTGCTTGCTAACCCGGACGAGGAGGGTCAATCATATATGGTACCATATACTAATATTCACGCTACAACATATTAACAACTATGCTGACGGAAGACTTTAAATGATTAGTCGTGAGTAACTCATGTAGTATATGAAAAGGTTGTACTTGCGTTCACATGTTAAAAACGAGCATTGTATCACACCCCTGAGTGAAAAGCAGTAAAAAGAGGGGCTATGAGACTCACCTGAGTCTAGCGAGTTTAACTTAATAAACTGAAGTTGATTAGCCGAGTAATGAAGTCCAAAGACTTGTAACCTGAGGGTGTCCACGACGCGCGTTGGTTAAATATGAGTCGGTATCTACCAAGAATACCTTGAAGTTGTTCGTCCAACTAGAATGTCCAATTTCCCATAATTTGTTTTGATTGTTTGAGTTTTGAAAGTTTGTACGGCCCGTTGGTGAATGGTTGTAATAATAATCTTAATATTATTATTTTGATTTCGAAGTGTTTTATAAGTTTGACACTTAGTATGAAATGTATTTACAAACTCATTATGACGGGGGTCCGGGGGCAGCGCCCCTGGTCGGGGTCGAGCTGCCGAGTCAGCTCGGAGGGAAAAATTCATATTTACCACCTAGTTTTAGTGAAAATCTCTTAAAAATTCTGGTTTTTCAGGTTCTGTTTTATGCGACGTAGCATGCGACGTGGCATGCGACGTAAGGTGCGACGTTGGGTGCGACGTCTCAAGCCATGACTGCGACGTTGAGTATGACGTCGCTATGTGCGACTTTCGCAATTTAATGCGACGCTGTGGGTGGCATCGCTATGTGTGACGTGGTGATCGGTATTGCGACGTTGCAACTGACGTCGCAATTGGGCCAAGCCAGATGCGACGTCGGAGCCTGTTCGGATTCCGGTGGCCGGAAAGTCGGTCGTGAGGCTTCCGTTTGGTCCAAATCTTTTACCCAACCCATTTTTGGACATTTTGAGCATGTATAAACAACAAACAAGTAAAAATGAGTAAAAACAGAGAGTTTCGGGTTTTGTCAGAAACTTACAAAGTGCTGAAATGAAATTTCGGAAAGATAGAGTTGTAGATCGTGAAGTGGTGGACGTTTTTCCCTAAATGAGTCTTGAAATCCGAGGTCGTTTCGATGTGTTATTTTGTGATTTAGTGAAGTGGTGGGTTTTGTTTATTTTGAAAGAAAATGGAGAGAAAGAGAGAGAGGTGAGATGAGAAAGTGAGAAAGTGAGGGTGAGGGAGGTGATGGCCCTTACCTTGGCTGATTTTCGGTGGGGGCCCACCGGGTGTGGGTCTCCACTTTTTAACTCCGTGCAATCGCGTTCCGTGTGGTGTTCGTTTATATAATGTATCTTATGCTAATTTGCGTATTTATCGTTTTTGAATCGTGTAATGCGAAACGACTAAGAATTATAAATTAAAGCATAGTCGAAAATGTTTTATAATTTAGATTAAAATGTTTCACCAACGTCCGTAGTTATTGGTTCGATTTACATTCGATTTAAGTTGTGTACGATTTAATCAAATCGCATTATCGTATATATTCCACAATATATAATCTGATACATTAATTAGCCTAAAATCGTACTAATTACATGTATTTACATAGAATTAGGCACTAATTACTAGTCCTAATTTGGCGGGTGTTACATTCTCCCCCTGTTAGGAGAATTTCGTCCCGAAATTTAGCTCGATGTCGAGTTTGCTGTAGAATCAGTGAATAACTGAGGATATTTGAGTCGCATTAGGTCTTCCCGTTCCCAAGTGAATTTCGGACCACGCCGCGCATTCCACCTGACCTTAACAATGGGAATACGACTTTGTTTGAGTTGTTTGACCTCACGGTCCATGATTTCAGCAGGTTCCTCAACAAAATGAGGTTTGTTATCGACGCGAATCTCGTCAAGTGGTATGATAAGGGTCTCATCAGACAGACACTTCTTTAAGTTTGAAATGTGAAAAGTGGGGTGCACGCTGCTGAGTTCGGGTGGCAGCTGCAACCGGTATGCTACGGGGCCAATCCTTTCGAGGATCTCAAAAGGCCCGATGTACCTAGGATTTAACTTCCCGCGTTTACCGAATCGGATTACACCTTTCCAAGGTGATACTTTCAGGAGTACTCGATCCCCAACCTGGAACTCGAGTGGTTTGCGTCTCACGTCAGCGTAACTTTTCTGACGATCACGTGCGGCTTTGAGTCGGTTTTGGATTTCAACAATTTTCTCGGTGGTTTCGTGTATGAGTTCAGGACCAGTGAGCTGACTATCTCTCACTTCGGTCCAACAGATCGGTGATCGGCACTTACGACCGTACAGTGCCTCAAAGGGTGCAGCCTTAATGCTGGCGTGATAACTGTTATTGTAGGAAAACTAGCACAATGGTAGGTGTCTTTCCCAATTTGCACCAAAGTCAACTATGCAAGCTCGTAGCATGTCTTCCAGTGTCTGAATAGTTCGTTCACTTTGGCCATCGGTTTGAGGGTGGTATGCGGTACTCATATCGAGACGGGTACCCATTGATTTCTGAAGTGATTGCCAAAAGTGAGAGGTGAAGCGGGCATCTCTATAGGAGATAATCGAGGTTGGAACACCGTGTCGAGAAACAACTTCTTTGATGTAGATTTATGCGAGGCGTTCCATTTTATCGGTTTCTTTGATTGCCAAGAAATGAGCAGATTTTGTGAGACGATCGACGATCACCCAAATGGTATCGCAACCGCTCGACAACTTGGGTAGTTTGGTTATGAAATCCATGGCGATTTGTTCCCATTTCCATTCAGGGATTTCAGGTTGTTGGAGTAAACCGGAAGGCTTTTGATGTTCGGTTTTGACTTTTGAGCAAGTGAGACACTTGCTAACATAAGTGGCGATTTCGGCTTTGAAGTGAGCCCAATCCGACACGGTCGTCAACGCAACGGAAGGAGGACACGACAGTGGAGTGTTTTAAATTTGTAAAGATGGGGACCTAAGTTTTAATACGGCTGTATAGCAGCAGTATGACCTAGGGTCGTTCTTCAAGCTAATCGTATTGTGAAACGGGAGTATCAAGACAAGTTGTTTAATTTAGTGATGGGATTTTTCAAACAGATTTTGAATGGGTTTTTGTTACTTAGGTCCGTAAATTAAAGCAATTAAATAAAAGTAAATAAATGGAAAAACAGAAATAGGGATGAAATCAGTATGGAGGATATGTGTCTGTTATGACTTCGTTAGCTTATGCGGAGGTGATGCTAGGGTTTTGATATGAAAACGTCTTTTAAAGATTTGTGTCTTATCTGGTTTTAATTGTTCGTAGTGTAAACACTAGTACCCTACTGATTGGGGAGACCAATCAATATGTCACTGAGTACTAGGCCAAATTGAGTCTGATCGGAGGAGGATGCTCAACTCTTCAACGTTATCCAGTGACGGAGTAACGACCCTTCTTGGAATGTTAATTCCTGGGTGCATGAGATAGAGTAACATCCCCACTAAGGTTCCGACCTTTCTTAACACTACGGGGACAACGAAGTCAAACAAGGCATTTAAGATTAAGACTTAGTTTAGTGACTATTAACTTTATATTAATGGTTATATTTTAGTCTAGAGCTTTCATTACGGTGTACCATGCGATTATGCATTTCCACAGTTTTCCAGACCCGAGATGTACTAACGGTGTATAGTGCAATTAAGCATTTCCACAGTGTTCCAGATCTTTAGGTGTACTAACGGTGTACAGTGCGATCAAACATTTCCACAGCTTTGAAGTTAAACCAGGATGTGACACAGTCTTCAACCACCGACATTTCCTTAGTTTCTACGTATTTGTACTTCACCTAAGGTGTTTCCAACGTTACACGAAGTACAGTGCCGTTTACCGTGGTCTTTCCGGGGTCACATACTTTATGATCACTCTATACTAGTTTGAACTAAGTTTGTATAAAAGCCCAACCATCTATGATATAAACCAGCCCTCACTATTTCCCAATAAATCCCTGATTGATTCACGGTGTACTATACGAAAGGTTTTAAACAATATTTTTACAGCTACGCAATTCAGACCATGTTTATAGTTTTAGAAAACACAGATAGGTAGTGACCGTTTGAAAAAGGTTCGCGACTCCTTGTCATAAAGGTTCTAACCACGTTTAATTGGAGGAAAGGCGATTTGGTTTAGAAATTCATAAACACAAGATTAATAGATCACCGGTTTTCATTTATATAACTGGAAACATTATTTTCACAACGGATTGTGCCCACGACTTTCATAGCTTCCACGTTCCGTACTACACACATAAGTGATGATTCCGGCGCTATACAAATGAAAGCCGTATAACGTTACCTCCGTTATTTCATAATGTTCTCCAATTATATGTTTAAAGCAGCATCACCCCACACATATATAAACTAACTACATCATAACAAACACATAAGGAAACTACTTACTACGCATAATAACAGATCCTAAATCTAGCATGATAACAATAGCAATTATCATTATAACAGATAAGGAAAGAAGTAACCGTTAATAAAGCGTAGATTGAATGAGCGTTTAGAGAGAGAGTACAAGCAAAACTTCCTCAATATCCTTGACAATATTACAATAAAAGCCCCTGAACTATTCCCTATGCTATTACAAAAGTAGCCCCTCCGTTAGTTTCAGTTAAATATTAACTGAGAACTAACTAGACCTAACCCTAATTTCTAGAGAGAGAAAGAAAGAAAGAGAGTTTAGAGAGAGAGAGAGTGTGTGAGAGAGAAAGTGGAAATGGAGAAATGAATGGAATGTTGAAGTGTGTTGAAGGTTGGAGGGGTGGCCTCCTATTTATAGGCAAAGCTTGAAATCAGCCGTACAACTTGCGAAGCACGCACGTACAAGCAAACGAAGCACAAACGGGCAGCATATGGGGTGCAAGGGGCCGTATACGGCCTTCATAGGGCCGTATACGGTGTGTAGAGGGCTGTATACGGTCTATGAAGGGCCGTATACGGTGTGCAAGGCCGTATACGGCTTCTGTCTGATTTCGTTCGTTGCTTAAATCGTCCGTATCTCCTTCGTTATGCGTCCGTTTGACCTGATTCTTTCGCCTGTGTCTTCGTAATTCCGTTACGCTTATAATGGTGCCAATATCACTGAAATTGGATGTGTACAACTTTAGCATAGTCGAAATCACTTTATAGGAGTTTGTAACCGTCTAGTCTTTTCCGTCCTTTGTCTGATTTGCATGATTCTTGATTTTCTCGTCTCGATTTTACCTATTACATCATATCATAAGGTTATATTATGTTTATCATAGGATAAATGAGGGTGCGAGAATTGGTTGCTGCTTATTTGCTCCGTTTTGCTCGTTATTCGGATGTTTTTACTGACTTTTGTAGCAACGCCTATATTTTGAGCACTTTAGTGATTTTTAGTAAATAATGATTGTTTTGGAATGTTTTCACTAAAGATGTGCCCAAAAAGTGTGGAATAATGGCTTTAAAAACATGACTTTTTGCGTCACATCAAGTTATCCCACACTTAGACGTTGCTTGTCCTCAAGCAACACTCAGTTTTTGAAAACATTTTAAAACATTTTTTAGAGCGAGCTTCAACATTTTAAGAGTTACCACTGTCAAATGTAAATAAGATAGTTTCAGGAATTTAGGGGAAGGTAAGATGACCCTTCCTTAAACAAGAAAAGATTCTCTTAGGCATACATCCAAATCTCATGATCTTGGAGTACACATGACTAGGCGATCTCACAAAAGGTGGTCACTCAATTCACTCAAAGTGTATCGGGTTTCCTATCAGTCTAGAACAAAAGAAATCGCTCAAATAGCCAGTCATGCAGCACTCATCGTCATAGGCTTGGTCGAGAATCGGATCTCCACCAGTTAGGTGAGGACGGTGCTAATTATCCCAAGACATTCATGAGGGTTGTAGTGTTTGATGAGGGGTAAAGGGTATGGATAGTGGTATTTTTGGGTTGTAAGGGTTGCTTATCTTAAAACAACTGAGATTCATGAACAACTTTATTTCAGAACGGAGAGAGATGTAGCTTTTGGTCTTCTATCAGAATCTTCTTGCGAGGATGATACTTCAAAGGACTTTAAGCTTTATTCTTGCGGAACTATTTTTCTTTCTTTTCTTTTTCTTCTTTTTATTTTCTTTTTCTGCTTTTATATTTTTCTATTTTTCTTTTCTTCTTCAGAATTTCTTTTCCAGAGAATTTCCAAGGATATTTTTATTCTTTTGATTCTTTCAGAAATCCCTTATCTTGAACATTTCGAGTCTTTTCGCGGTGTCAATTTTTCACACCAAGGATTCTTCAATCTTTTTGAGAACACGAAGGGGTAGGATAAGTGAAGCGGATATTCTAAAATATGTTCTTCATAACCTCAGAAATTATAAGATAAGTTTGGGGAATATTTTTGGGAAGTAGGGTTTTATGAGGGTTTTATGAAACGAAAGGTTTAGGCTCAATAGGGTTTACTAGGCGAATCATCGATACTAAAAATGAGTATCGAAAGGGTTTTGGGCTTGAAGAGATATGTGAAAAGGGGTTTAAATCCTAGGGAATGTCAAGGTTATCTAATCGCACCTATACCGAGTACGGTACACACCAACGTGGTCTCGAAGCGTATGTCAAGAGCAAGTTCTAATTCAGAGATGCATGCATCGGCACACACAAGAAATGATTAGTGAAGAATTAAAGATGAATGCTATTAGGCTCAAGATACCTCACTGCAAATAGGGTTGTATGTGCTTCGTCATGCTTCCATCAGATTATTATTTCTTGCTTAAACAATTTCTACCTTATTTTCCCTAGACTCCGAAATATATTACTCACGTCTGAAAATAGCTCCTCTCAAAAGTTATTTTGGTTCAAAATTAGTAGAGTTAATCAATAGATTTAGCTCATACTTTTGAAAAATTTGAGGAACATTTTCTGAGTTTACTATTTCGGACATTAAAAATCAAAGAAAACTTACCAAGGTATTCTATACCTGCTATCCCACACTTAGAGGAACATTGTCCCTAATGTTCTCGTGAGTTGAGATTTACTGGAAGTAAAAATCCCACACTTAGAGTTTGAACATGTAAGAAAATGTTTCTCAAGTGTTTGTTTTGGGCTGGAATCCCACACTTAGTGATAAGCTTAGGATAGAGTATAGACTACTTTAACAAACTAACAAAGCAAATAATAAACCGAATCATAAACAAAATAGGGTAAAGGTTAAGACACTCCCCAGATAGCGATCAGCAAAGAAGCTGAGAATTTGAATTTGCTGAAAAGAGATGTTGCCAAGATCTTTTTTCTGCATTCATGAAGAGCGGCTCGGCTTCAAGCGTCATGCTATTTGGTTTTCTTCTCCATCCATTATTTCTTTTGTGAATCAATCTCGTAAGTGTGAACACGTTGGTCGTACCAGTTTATAAACTCAAAGTATTTGCGAATGAAAAGATAAATCATCGTCTCAGAACTTGAAAAGATATTTTCTACTACAAATCATTTTTATAAAACATGTGTTTTTAAACGAGTTCGAGCATAATGCATAAAAGTAGTATGTAAGTACCTCAAATGCTCGAAGCACATGAATTATCATTTTTCAAATTGATTTCCTTATTTCTGAGACGAGTGGTTTATTTGCAAATGAGTTGTAATATCAGAAAAGTGTTTTGGTGACGACCAAGTGTGAAGGATAGTCAGAGATATATCTTCACTTATTGACACTGTTCTCTCTTGTTGTGACCTGAGCCACTATCGAATCTGCTCAGAGTATAAGTATGCTGCCGCTGTTAGTAGTTGCCACTGCTAGTTAGTAGTTGCCACTGTCAACTAGTTTTAGTCTAACAGTGCCACTGTTAATGTATAAGTATGATGCCGCTGTTAGTAGTTGCCACTGCTAGTTAGTAGTTGCCACTGTCAACTAGTTTTAGTCTAACAGTGCCACTGTTAATGTGTAATTTGTATTTTGTATCAAGTACTCAACCACTGTTAATATACGAGTACTACCTCTGTTAGATATATTAATAACCACTGTTGGTTAGATATAGTCGGTTAGAGAGAATTATGGAATAGATATGATTCCATAATAGTTTGATTCTGTAAAGGACTCTATATGTTATAAATAGAGATCATGTGAAACCCTAGAAGATATGATTCATTCTAGTTATTAGCTTCAAGGTTGTAAACCCTAACACAATTGTGTGTTCGTATTATTGATAATAATATTGAAGCTTTTGATTAGATATTCTGTTATATTCAATTTTGTTCTTCAAGTTATTAATAAACTATTCCGCAAGCTTATTAATAATCAATCAAAGTAATACATACTAAGATCTGTAGCTGGGATCATCAAGTGGTATCAGAGCTTGATATTACTTTGATCTTGAAGAAGGTAATTGAATTTTGCAGCTTTTTCAACAAATAATAAGATGTCCACTGAAACAATGGAAGGTATACAAGCTACAAAGATTCCCATGCTCAAACCTGATGAGTTTGAGCTATGGCAGACTAGGATTAGGCAATACATGTTGCTGACGGATTATATGATGTGGGAGGTAGTTACTAATGGACCAGTCTATACTAAGGATGCAGATGGTAAAAAGGAAGAAATACCACCACCAAAGACTGATGCAGAGAGGAAAGAAAGAGCAACAGAGTGGAAGGCATTAAGTACTCTACTTTTGTCTATTCCTAATGAGTATCAAAGAAAATTTGAGAACTGTGAAGATGCTCAGGTTCTTATGGAAGCAATTGTTAAGAGATTTGGTGGTAATGACAACACCAAGAAGAATAAGAGATCTCTTCTCAAACAACAATTTGAAAACTTTGCAGGTGTAAAGTCTGAAACTTTGACTCAGACTTTTGATAGATTTCAAAAACTTGTGGGTGATCTTGAAAATCACAATGTTAAGATTGATAAGGATGATTTGAATAGGAAGTTTCTAAGATCATTAGGCACAGATTGGAATATGTACACTGTGGGACTTAGACAAAGTGCAGATCTTGAAGAAAAGGAGATTGAAGATCTATACAATGATCTGAGGAACTTTGAGCCTGAGGTGATGGCTCTGAAACAGTCCAATGGTAGCTCTAACAATGCTGCTTTTGTGTCTGTTGGTGAATCTGGTAGCTGTAGCACATCTGGTGCTAATGATAATGTCTTGGAAGCTTTCTTTGCAAGTCATGTGAATTCATCCTTAACAACAGAGGATTTGGAACAGGTTAATAAAGAGGATCTTGAAGAGATGGATTTGAGATGGCAGATGGCTATGATCACTATAAGGGCAAAAAGGTTTATGCAGAGGTCAGGGAACAGAAACTTTACTTACAAGAGAGATGGTGTAGCTGGATTTGACAAGAGCAAGGTGGAGTGTTTCAACTGTCACAAGATGGGACACTTTGCTAGAGAATGCAAGAGCACACAGGCTGGAGGATCTCAGAATATTTCTAATGGTATTGTAAGAAATAATTCTGGTCCACAAAGAAGATTGGTACCTGTTCAGAACACCACTTCAGATTCATTGGTTGCACAAGATGGGATGGGAGGATTTGACTGGAGTGACCAGGAAGAGCTTGTAGACAAAAATCAAGCTTTGATGGCTGTCACAGAAGAACCAGAGCCTTCAGACATTCCATATGAGGTACAATCTAAATTATGTTCTCCTACATGTAAGAAAATGGTTAAATTTTATAGGGATCATAATATGGTTGTGTGTAATGAATTGAAAGCTAGTGTGGAAAAGAGTCAACATGCAACTTTAGCTATTGAAAACTTAGAAAGACAGATAAAAGCTTTTGAAAAGAATGAATCACAATTTCACTTAGATATTAAATATCTGAATTGGGAAAAGAAAGCTTTACAAACAAAAGTTGATATGCTAAGTACAAAGTTGGCTGAGGCAATTTCTGATAAAGAATCAATAAGGTTGAAAGTAGATGAATTGGAAAATGCTTCAAAAGGTGTTCAAAACTTAATCAAGTCTCAAATTCATGATAAATTAAAAATCGGATTAGGTTACAACCTTAATGCTGTACCCCCACCTTATAATCATACTTACTTCCCATCTAAACTTGAGTTTGACTTAGAAAAACTTAAGGTAGGTGTGTCTGAGGAGGTTAAAAAGGTAGATCCAGTAGTTAATTGTGCTAATAATGTAAATTTTGATAAAGTGGATGTATCTGATTGGACTGAGGAAGATGAGAGTGATAGTGATAGCTCATCTAGTGGTAATTCTATGGATGATTGTGTTAAGCCTATTACTGGTCTAGTTTCTGAAATAAATAGTACTAAACTAGAAGAGGGTAAAAAGATGTTTGTTGAGAAAGCAAAGGCTCAGATAGATCAAGTTAGAAAAACCAATAAATCAAGATCTGGTCTAGGTTATGTGCACAAAAGAGTCAATCCTGAATCAAAAGATAAATCGAAAGATAAATCTGAGTGTGATAAATGTGCATGTAAATCAAACAGGTCTGATTTAAATACTGCAAATAATGTAAATAAATCCATTCCCAGGGGTAATCAGAGAAATTGGAACCAATTGGTTTCACAAAGGCTGGGTAATGGGTTTGAATGTGTGAAAAGAAAATCATGTTATATTTGTGGTAGGTATAATCATCTTCAACATGACTGTTACTACAATCCTAAAAATAATAGGAACAGTGGTACAGGACATATGTTGAAAATTAAGCCAAACAGAGGCAAAGTTGCAGCCCCTGTTAATGCTGCAGCAGTGCCACTGTCAAAGGCTAACAGAGGCAAGACAAGAACAGGGGAGGGTTTGACCACTGTCAGGCATGGTACCTCTGCTAGTATTAAACATTTCAAAAGAATGTTTATACCAAGTAAAGCTACCACTGCTAGGGTAATAAATACAAATTTGAAGGTGACCACTGTTAGACCATTTACCCCTGTCAGGTCTAAAACAGATTGTTTTTGGAAACATAAGAATGCATCTACATCAAATGTATCCAAAATCAATGGAGCATTGAGATCAATCACCTTTAAGAGGGTTGATATCAAAAATGCTCATGGGAAACCCAAAGCCAAATTGGTTTGGGTTCCCAAGAGAAACTAATATGTTCTCTGTTTATATGTGCAGGGCAAGCCAAAGAGCTTATGGCACATTGATTCTGGCTGCTCAAGGCACATGACTGGAGATAGGGAAAAGCTGCAGGATTTCAAAACATTTAATGGAGGAGATGTAGCATTTGGTAGCAATCCTAAATGAGGAAAGATCACAGGAAAAGGTAAGGTAAAAAGCAGTAAGCTCACTTTCAATGATGTGTATTATGTTGAGCAATTGAGATATAATTTGCTTAGTGTGAGTCAAATCACAGATAAGCAAAATCCTGTTTATTTTACTGACACAGAATACCTTATACTTTTTGAAAAACTCAAAATACCTGAAGATAAAATTTTAATGAGAGTTCCAAGAAAGGATAATGTATACTGTAGTGATTTAAACAAGATGGAATCTCAAAATGTTAACTGTCTTATTTCTAAAGCTACTGTTTCTGAATCTGAACTATGGCATAGAAGGATGTGTCACTTGAATTACAAGACCATGAATAAACTTGTTAGGAATAAGCTAGTAAGAGGCTTACCTGAAAAGTTATTTGAATGTAGTGACCATTGTGTAGCATGTCTCAAAGGCAAGCAACACAAGACCTCCTATAAGACCAAGCTTGTGAATTCCAATACCACTCCCTTACACCTGTTACATATGGACTTGTTTGGCCCTACTAATGTAGCTAGTCAAGGGAAGAAATCTTACTGTTTGGTGATAACTGATGATTATTCTAGAATGAGTTGGGTATTCTTTCTTAGGACCAAGGATGAGACAGGTGAAATACTTAGATCATTCATAACTAGGATTGAGAATTCAACTAATCAAAAGGTTAAGATCATCAGGTGTGATAATGGGATAGAATTTAAGAATCATGAGATGAATAAGTTCTGTGAGGATAAAGGTATAGAAAGATAGTTTAGTGCACCTAGGACTCCACAACAAAATGGAGTAGCTGAAAGGAGGAATAGGACACTAATTGAGGCTGCTAGAAGCATGCTAGCAGATGCTAAACTTCCAATGTCCTTTTGGGCAGAAGCAGTCAGCACTGCTTGTTATGTTTTGAATAGGATTTTGATCATTAAACCTCATAACAAGACACCCTATGAGTTATTCTTTAAGAGAAAACCTTTGGTTAGTTTTTTAAAACCATTTGGATGTCCTTGTACTGTCTTAAATACCAGGGATCACCTTGGTAAGTTTCAGAGTAAGGTAGATGAGGCTGTATTTGTTGGATACTCTATTCAAAGCAAGACTTATAGAGTATTTAATAAAAGGACTAGGATCATAGATGAGAACATGGATGTGACCTTTAATGAAAATACATCAAATGTAGAAGGAAAAGGTCCAGAAGTTTTGTATGATATTGATGTACTAACCCATGCTTTTAGATATCCAGATTTGTCTACTAGTGCAGGTACAGATGCAGGTACTGATGTAGGTGAAGATGGGCCTTCAAGCTCAAGTCAGGCTAAAAAGGATGACATGAAGTATGTATTGTTTCCTATTTGGTCTCCAGATCCTCCAGAAGCATTCCAATCAGAGCAAGATGAACCTTCAGATGATTCAAGTGGGTCAACTGGCAAAAATGGTTCAAACAAGGATGAAGCTGGTTTAACTCCAACAAATCATCAACCATTTACTTCAAAAGGTTCTCATACAGATTCAGAGCATGATTCAGAAGGAGAGCATGAATCTCCAAAGTATTTTGAACAAAGTCCTCCATTTCAAGTTTTGGAAAGGACTTCTTTGTCAGATTCTGAAGCAACTCCAAAGCCTTCAAAAGAAAGAGAGGAAAGAGATTCTTATTCAGAATCAGAGATGGATAATCTTTTGGGTCCTAATTTGGAAAGAGAATTACTTGATACATCCATGTCTAAGTATCTGGTTCACAAAGATCATTCCTTGGATTTGGTCATTGGTGATATTGATTCATCTGTTCTGACCAGACAGCAGTCAAAGGTAAGAGAAGAAGATTTACATACTTCATTATATGTTTGTTTTCTTTCTCAGATGGAACCAAAGAAGGAAGTTGAAGCTCTCAAAGATCCAAGTTGGATAGAGTCAATGCAAGAAGAATTGTTGCAGTTCAAACTGCAAGATGTATGGGATTTGGTTGATCTACCAAAAGGAAAGAAAGCTATAGGCACAAGGTGGATCTTCAAGAACAAGAGAGATGAAAGAGGTATAGTGATAAAGAATAAAGCAAGGTTGGTAGCACAGGGGTACACACAGGAAGAAGGAATTGATTATGATGATGTTTTTGCTCCTGTTGCTAGAATAGAAGCTATTAGGTTATTTTTAGCTTATGCATCTTATCAGGATTTCAAAGTTTATCAAATGGATGTGAAGAGTGCTTTTCTTCATGGTCTAATTGATGATGAGGTGTATGTATGCCAACCACCAGGGTTTGAAGATCCAACATATCCAGATAGAGTGTGCAGACTGAAGAAAGCTTTGTATGGGTTACATCAAGCACCAAGAGCTTGGTATGATACTCTATCTGAGTATCTTCTCAAGAATGGATTCAAGAGAGGTACTATTGACAAGACTTTGTTTACCAAGAGGGTTCAGAGAGATATATTGTTGGTACAGGTTTATGTTGATGATATTATTTTTGGGTCAACTAGGGATTCATTGTGCAAAGAGTTTGAGGGATTAATGCATAAAAAATTCAAGATGAGTTCAATGGGTGAACACACTTTCTTTTTAGGATTGCAGGTTAAACAGAAGATAGATGGAATCTTTATTAACCAAGGGAAGTATGTGCAGGATATTTTGAATAAATTAGGTTATAAAGATGTAAAGATAGCTAGCACTCCTATGGAGGCACACAAACATCTTAATTCTGACCCTGATGGAGAGGAAGTAGATGTGCACTTGTACAGGTCAATGATTGGTTCTTTGATGTATTTAACTTCATCTAGACCTGATATTATGTTTGCAGTGTGTCTTTGTGCTAGGTACCAAACCAATCCAAAGCAGTCACACATGTATGCTGTGAAAAGGATCTTTAGATTCTTGAAAGGTCAACCAGATTTGGGACTTTGGTATGCTAAAGGATCAGATTTTGAGCTTAAGGCTTTCACAGATAGTGACTATGGTGGTGAGAATATGGATAGAAAGTCAACAAGTGGAGGATGTCAATTTCTTGGAAATAGGCTAGTGTCATGGCAATGCAAGAAGCAGACCACAGTTTCCACTTCTACAGCAGAAGCAGAATATGTTGCAGCATCAAGTTGCTGTGCACAGGTTCTTTGGATTCAGAATCAAATTATGGATTATGGTTTGACCTTTGGATTCAGAAAAAAAATTTCGTTTTCTAATAAAGCTAAGTTTATGCCCCTGTTAGTTCTAAGCTGGAGTTTCCCTGGTCGGATGCCCCTGCTAGACTATCAGCCGCTGTTAGTTTTGTTAGATGGTTAAATGGGTTGACTATAATTGACCAAGTGAGGTACCCCTGTTGGGCTTATTTGTAAGTTATGCCCCTGCTGGGTATAACTAGCAGTGCCACTGTTAGTTCTATTTTTAGGGCTTGGCACTGTCATCATATAAATACTCAAATAACTTCACTTTTTCAATTACGCTTTCAAAATTTTCAAAACCCTTCAATAATCGCTCTTGTTTTGATTTGTTTATTGTCAATCGCTCTTTGTTCTTTCATCAATTACATCTATGGCATCGTCATCTTCATCTGATTCTGGTACTTCTACGCTAAGTGTTCATTCTGAACACAACATGAGGGCTTTCTTGAATAAAGAACTAGCCGATGAGTATTTTCACCCTATTATCGATTTCTTGAGTAATTGTCCAGTTACTTATGCCCTTACTGTCGCTCCACGATTGATTCGATCACATATTCAAGAATTTTGGCAGAATGCAAAGGAAGGGAATGTTAATGGAATTACTCACATTCATTCCACTGTTAAAGGAAAGAAGGTAATGGTGACTGAGATTGTTCTTAGAGAACTTCTGCAGTTTGATGATGAAGGAGGAATTCTGGAATTGTCAAGAGATGATTTGTTTAAAGGCATAATGGATATGGGGTATGAAGGTTCTGGAAAAGCAAGATCAGAATATACTTTCTTGAAGTCATGGTTCTGTCCTCAATGGAAGTTCTACATTCATACTTTTCTAGTATGTTTGTCTCAAAAGAGAACTAGTTTTAATGAATTTAGTTCTAGTATTGCATATCCTATTATCTGCTTGGCACAAGGTATCAAATTTAATATGTCTAGGTTTATCTTAGATAACATGATTAGGAATGTGAAGGGTGATACATTCATTATGTACCCTAGATTTGTTCAGCTTTTATTGAATAATCAATTGTCAAATTTTCCACCAGAAGATAGTGTAATAGTTAGTTCTACTCTATCCTTGAGTACTATTAAAGCTATGAATCAGTATCAGAATACTTTTTCAAAGAAGGAAACTGCATTATTTTCTACAATGTCAGTTGCTCCTTCTGCCACTGGTGGTGTATTACCAACACCACCTGGACCAAATGATGACAGGCCAACAAC
This sequence comes from Helichrysum umbraculigerum, assembly GCA_949592205.1. Classification (NCBI taxonomy): domain Eukaryota; kingdom Viridiplantae; phylum Streptophyta; class Magnoliopsida; order Asterales; family Asteraceae; genus Helichrysum; species Helichrysum umbraculigerum. The sequence goes on along the minus strand of CATIUR010000004.1, from coordinate 27,306,354 downwards.
ACAAGTTGGTTCTGAACATACATCAGGAGGTGGCATCAAAAGAAAACAAGGGAACAAACAGCCTACCCAAAGTAAAGCCAAGAGATCCAAGAAGGCTAAACAGGCTATGGAGATTCCTGTTTCTCCACAGTCTCAGTCAAATGATCCACCACAACAGGTGAACATACTTGATGAAAATGTTCATTCTGGAAGGGCTGCCACTACTGTTTCTAGCCCACTGGCAGGGCAGGATAGTGGTAACATCAATCAGACCCAACCAGAGGCAACTATGTTTGATGAACCTATGGGTGATGATTCAAATGTAGGTCCCAGTACCAATAATCAAGGGACATCTGCAGTGGCAGATGTAGTCGATGATTCATCTAGGAGGTCACACTCCAATGTTGATGAGGCTAGTAATAAAACTAGGGAATTGACTATTGCTGATTTGGTACATGATGTCAATCTGATTTGGACTAAGTTTGAAAAGGAAAGAGCTTTGAGAAGGGAGCAACAAGTTATGTTGGCTGCCCAGGATGAGTTGATAAAGAAGCAGAGGGAAGAAATCTTTGATTTACAAACCAGGTTGTCAATTGTTGAAGATGCAGTTGATAAAGTTTTGTTGCCTGCTAAGGAATCTTCAGGCAAGAGGGAGAATAAAGATGATGATCATGAGCAGAATGATATGCCTGAAGATAAGAATGATCATGATGGTCAAGATGATAACAATGATGGTAATACTGGAGGTACAGATGATTTCAATTTCATGGATATACCTGCTGATGTAGAGATGAGTGATAGAGTTATTGAAGATGAATTAAATGTCTCAGATTATGTAGTTAATGAAGACATGGATGAACAGATGGTTGATGAGATGGTTGATGCTGAGAATGATAGGAGGATGGTGGTGTATGTAGGAGAAAATGTTCAAACAGGTGAAAATGTTGCAGATGATAGTACACAGAGTGGTCCAGCTCTTAATGTTTTTCCATTGAACAAAGGATTACCTTTTAAGGCTGTGGCTAATCTATATATCTGGGATATTATGGGAGCAAATCTTGACATGTGCAAAAGAGTAAGTTTTAGTGATAGGTTGATGTATGAAGAGATGAGTGATGATAAAACTGTTGAGAAGATGGAAACTGATGATGTAGAGGGTAAGGGGGAGTTGATAGAGTCAAAACCTGAAGCTAAAGAGGAAGAAAGAGTGAAGATTTATAACAGAAAGAAATCAATTCCAAAGAGAAAGTCTACCTCTGCTATGGTACAAACCTCTGTTGAAACTCAATCTTTGACCACTGCTAGTAGTGTTTCTACCTCTGCTAGTAGTTTGGTATCTACCCCTGTTGAGGTATCTACCATTGTTGGTACTTCAACAGCAACCCCTGCTACTACAATTTCAACCCCTGTCATCACAACCCCTGTTACTACAACACCTACCTCTGTTAGCACAAAACCAACCACTGTTGTATTAACCTCTGTTAGTACTTCAAATATTTTTACAACTGTTGGTACACCTACTGTTACTCCAGTTTACACCACTGCTACAGCAATGACCACTGCCAGGACTCTAGAAGTGCCTGTTACAATCAGAGAGCCTACACAACCAACCAAACCTAAGTCTGATTTGCCAAAGATTGATTCAAAGGACAAAGGTAAGGGAAAATTGAAAGAAGAGAGAAAGATTAAGAAGGTTGTAGAGCCTCCAATTGATTTGAATGAGGCAAGGAGAATTCAGGAGGAGCATGATGAAAGAATGTTAAGAATGGCAGCTGAGTCTAAGAGAAAGGAAGGTGCAGATGTTGATGTTATACTGGAAGATTCAAGTGTGGTGACCTTATCACAGAAGGCTGCACAGATGTTGAATGATATGGCTGCAAGAGGTCAAGGTTTGTCTGCTCAACAGATTCATGATATGATCAACAGAAAGGATGATAAAGATGGTTTGGATCCAGGGTTTGCAAAGCTTAAACAAGCTAATGAAGAAAAGGCAAAGTTGAAAAGACAAGCTGAGCTTGAAAAGAAAAGGAACAAACCACCAACTGCTGCTCAAAGGAAAAAGGATTTAATCAAAATTCTTGGTGATAGGTATGCACCAAAAAGTGTGCTAGAAGGATGGAATGTGGAGAAACTGGAAAGAGCTCATGAGAAATATCAGAATGAGGAAAAAGAAGATTTTGAGAAAAGGATTCAGAAAGATAAATTCATTAAGAAAAAGTTGGCTGAGGATAGTAAGAAGATTGCAGAGCAAGTGAGAAGAGAAGAGCAAAAGAGGATTGAAAAGAAAGAGCAAGAGGAAACAGAAGCCAAGGAAAGAGAAATCAAAAGGCTTTCTGATCAAAATATGCAGAACAGATGGAATGGAGTTCTTGCTTCTGATAATGTAGTTCCTGATTTGGAAAGAGATGCAGAAGAGCTGAAGAAATATATCAAAGAAGTGAAGGATTATAAAGAAAATATTCACATCAATCATGATAGATCTTCAAGGATAATTGAATGGGAAGGAATTAAATCAAAAGTTGCTGATGGTGATAAAGAACAGATCAAGATTGTTAGAGAGAATGGGGATAAGCAATACTTGGCATCTGTTGCTGATGTGCTTAAGAATGTGAATAGATTAGACATTCTAGATCTGGTTGAGCTAAACAGTCAAGGAGATAGACAGGCTTCATTGGTGATTATGGAAAGAGAATTGGGAAGATGTCTGAATATGCTGTTTGAGCCTGAGCCATTCATCAATTTGTTCCTACATTGTATTGATGCTGTGAATACTTGGAGATATTTTGTTAGAGCTGGAGTTCATATGATTCTATTCAGAAGTGGAATGTCAATTTTCATGCTTGATGAAAGGAGATATGTTCTGGGAACTCAGATTCTAAGAAATGTGCTTGCATCTCAATTGAAAACTACAGTGATTTCTGAAGGAGCATTTAATGCTTTGTATATGGTGCTCAATCAGTTCCATAAAAGAATGGAGTTGGAAAGAATGAAAGAGGAGGAGAGAAGAAGAAAACATAATCAAACTCAGAAAGATGAAAAGAAAGATGAAGAAACTTGATTCATTACTGAGAATGATCAAGTTTAGGGGGAGATTGTTGAGACCTGAGCCACTGTCGAATCTGCTCAGAGTATAAGTATGCTGCCGCTGTTAGTAGTTGCCACTGCTAGTTAGTAGTTGCCACTGTCAACTAGTTTTAGTCTAACAGTGCCACTATTAATGTATAAGTATGCTGCCGCTGTTAGTAGTTGCCACTGCTAGTTAGTAGTTGCCACTGTCAACTAGTTTTAGTCTAACAGTGCCACTGTTAATGTGTAATTTGTATTTTGTATCAAGTACTCAACCACTGTTAATATACGAGTACTACCTCTGTTAGATATATTAATAACCACTGTTGGTTAGATATAGTCGGTTAGAGAGAATTATGGAATAGATATGATTCCATAATAGTTTGATTCTGTAAAGGACTCTATATGTTATAAATAGAGATCCTGTGAAACCCTAGAAGATATGATTCATTCTAGTTATTAGCTTCAAGGTTGTAAACCCTAACACAATTGTGTGTTCGTATTATTGATAATAATATTGAAGCTTTTGATTAGATATTCTGTTATATTCAATTTTGTTCTTCAAGTTATTAATAAACTATTCCGCAAGCTTATTAATAATCAATCAAAGTAATACATACTAAGATCTGTAGCTGGGATCATCATCTCTACACGTTTTATTGCACGGGTTGCCTCCCGAGAAGCGCTGCTTTTAGAGTCGAGAGCTCGACTTTGCCTTCCTTCAGATTTAGTTGGTGCTGGAACCACCAGGACCGGAAGTGCTCAGTAGTGGAATCTTGGGGTTGCGTGGGTATATTCTCAGAAAATGGCGAGTGATGATGTCGACGATGTTTGGAATCTCAGATGAAAATATGGGGAAGCTCTGCAGATGCTGCTCTGTAATCTTTTTTATGTGCAGCAGGTCCCAAGTAATCTCCTTTACTGTGCTGGAGATAATTCCGCGGGAATTTACAAAAGAGAATCCATCAGCTTCAATCATCTCTCGTTCAGGATGGTATTGTCTGAGCGAGTCCATAAATCCAAAGAACTGCAGGTGTAAAGTCTCATGATCTGCAATACTGGAGTTTACTCCAAGTTCTCGGATAGATTCATGAATACCCTGGATGAGACTGGTCTGGTAGTGGGAAAACGTGAGGTCGGAGTTCTTAAAGGTATTGTTCATCATGTCGTAAATCTCACGTAGTCCGTAGTTGAATATTTGACTATGCTCTTCATCATGTACTTCAGTGAAGATTTCCTTGATCCGATCAGTGAGGAAGTTCGCGATGTTAACCATCGAACCTTCAGGTATAAAAGAAGGGATGATACGCGTCCTCTCGTCAGAACTCTCGTACTCGAGATCTTTGGCAATCTTGTGAGCATGGTACTCGATGGTGCAGTCAATGTAGAACCTATGAGGAGAAGTCTCGTCGATATGATCATTCCTAGCCATAGAATCTAGAAGTCCCCTAAGATCATTCATCAATCGGATGTCTATGTCTGCGTCGGGATTCCCAGTAGCATTGTACATATTGCTGCGATAAGAATTTAAGAACTCTTGTTGCTCAGCAGAATATGGAAATGCGGATCTGAACAGCGTGTCATAGATCTTCCTGTACATGCGTCTTTGGTCTTCAAAGAACTCTAGCTCCTCAGGTGTTGGTCCAGTAGTGTGGTGCTCTCGTAGCAACTGAGAAGCGAGGTCTTCGGCAAAGGCATTTAGGCGGTTGTGGAAGAATCTGTAATCTTGGGAATTCTCGGCTTGGTTGACTTCAGATTTGGCTATGATTTCCTCAATCAGGTTCCTTTGGTGTGGAGTGTAATCATTGGTGGAGTTAATGATAATGCTTGTCATCATAGGTATGTCATTTTCGAATTCTTCAATAGCACTTATCATTTCCTCATGGTTGGAGATAGTCGGAATTTGGGGAGAAGCGGGAACAGTCAAAGATGCAAGAAGTCGGACAGACCGAATATCTATTGGAACATCAGTATAGATGATGTCATCGTCATCACTCTCCTCAGCTGGAGTATCCCTAGCCTGGAAATCAGGGAACTCAACACTATCGGATGGTGGAAGGGAGTCATCAGTAATCTGAGATATCGGCTGAGAGGAATCCATCTCGATGTCTTTTTCCTCCTGAGAATCAGAATCACGGCTAGATCCGGAGGTGCTTCCCTTCTCGAACTGACTTCGAGGTGCAGATGTGTCAAAGGTTTGAATCCTTTGGGGAAGTCGGGATGCTTTATATGCTGCAATCTTTCTCAAGAGTTTGTCTCGGAGCTCCGGGTGCTGTGCGGATAAAGCTATAGTCTTCTCAATATTCAGCAGAGCGTCAAATCGGGGAGACACGAGAGGTTGGTGGGATCAATAGCTGATGCAATGAGTTTCTCCATGGTGAGACCAAATTCTGCATCGTGAGAGTAATCAGTCGGTGGATCTTCATCTGATTCATCTTGTGACAGAGGGATGAAGTTCTCAAGGTTTTCGATTTGCATAATCTCTGATGTCGGTAAATATGAGTCAGGAAGGTATTGATGAGGTGGTGTGGACTGATATACTTCCTCGGACTCTGATTCTTCCTGCTCTTCCTCGGATTCTTCCATTTCTTCTGGTTCCGTTTCTTCCATCTCTTCTTCCTCTGGTTCTGTTTCAGGTTGTTGTTCTTCTTCTTCATCCTTCTCTGAATCTTCCTCCTCTTCTATTTCTTCCTCTGGTTCAGATTCTTCCATTTCCTCGTCTTCTGATTCTGACTCTTCAGTAGCTGAGATAAGACAAGTATGCTCGTATGGCCTGTATGGTTCTGGCTCTGAATCAGAAGTGTCATCATCTGAAGTAACTCTGCCCATGGATATTGCGTATATCTCTGCATGCTCCATTAGTGAACAGTCGGTCTGATCAATCTTGTATGATATTGTCTGTCCATGTGCTCGTAGACTGATAACCTGAGAGTATACATCAATAATAGCACGTGCAGTACTCATGAATGGCCTACCTAGGATAATGGGTATGTTAATGTCTTCCTGTATATCCATCACTACAAAGTCAGTGGGGAAATAGAACCTGTCAACTTTTACCATGACATTCTCAGCAATGCCTTTCGGGTATCGGACTGATTGATCGGCAAGCTGGACGCTCATTTTAGTGGGCTGGAGAGGTCCTAATTCTAATCTGGAGTAGAGCGAGTAAGGCATCAGATTGATACTAGCTCCAAGATCGTCCAAGGAGCGTATTGTGCCTGAGTGATAGATGGAACAGGGCAAGGTGAATCGACCCGTGTCTCCTAGCTTTTCCGGTAAGGCATTCTGGATGACGGCTGAACACTCGGCGTTCAGGGAGACTTTAGGAGTGGAAGGAATCTTGTCCTTAGTTGCTAGCATTCGTCGGATGTATTTCGTACTAGAAGGGATTCTAGACACGGTGTTTAAGAATCTTCCATCAAGTTTGAATGACTTGGTATTGTACTTCTTGTGCAGGCGGTTAGGGAAAGGAATCTCAACCTCACGACTTGGCGTGGGCATTGATTTGGTCTCAACTGTCGGCGGGACAGGAGAATGTTCCCTTTTTGGAGAAGCAGTCATAGAAGGAGTTGGTTTATCAGAGTTTAAGGTCTTGGCTTCCTCGACGTGGGGGTTCTGAATAGTATTGCTTGGTAAGGTCCCTTGTGGTCGGGTATCGAGACGTTGGGCTAACTGACCGATCTGGTTCTCAAGGCTTTTTAGGACCGAGAGTTGATTTCGAAGGAATAGATCAGTTTGGTCTTGTCGAGCCGTAGTCTTTTGGTTGAAAGCGGTCTGACCTTGGATGAATTTGTTGAGGTTGTCATCAGTACTCGTGACTGGAATGATGGTTTTCGTAGGTTCAGCAGGCTGGGTATCCTCAGTGGCGGTTAATGGAAGTGGTTGATTGTATGGGAGTTGTGGTTGTTGCGGGTACATCGGATATCGTGGCTGAAACCTGGGCTGGAAAGGGGGTTGGTTGTTTCGTGGAGGATATTGGTTTCCTCGAGTTCGTGGTGGTGAAGTTCTAGCGAAGCCAGGAGGATTTTGAGGTCTGACAGGGAACTGGGCATAGTAGACCGAACCGTCAGTAGGATCTTCGTACTCAACCTCGTATTCTTCAGCGGGATGGTTGGTACAGTTCTGGCAAGCCTGAACTTGGTGGATCTGCTGTGGTTGTTTCTTCAGATTTGCTATCTGTTTTGTCAGAGTCTCAATTTGTTCGCTCAGAGACTTAATGGCTTCAGTTTGGCAGGTGTTATTTGCGGAGAGGGGTAAAGATGAGGATTGCTCATCAGACTTCCAATCGTGGTGATGCATCGTCATATCCTCAATCAAGCTCCATGCTTCATCATCAGTAAGTTTCATGAAGTTTCCTTGAGCTGCTGCGTCAAGATTGATGCGATGGTTATGATCAAGACCTCGGTAGAAGGTGCACACCTTGTCAGTCTTTGTCATTTGGTGGTTTAGACATTTCCTCAGTAAACTCTTGAATCGCTCCCATGCTGAGTAGATAGATTCATCGTGGGCTTGTTGGAAGTTTGCAATGTCATTCTTTGCCTGAGTTTGTTTGGACGGGGGAAACTATCTAGCGAGAAACTTATTACCCATGTCGGTCCATGAGGTGATTGAGCCGGTCTCAAGACCCTCAAACCAGGTAGAGGCATGTAAAGCGAGAGAATAGGGGAACAAGTATAAGCGGATGATATCCTGCTCAACCCCATTCTGCTTATAGGAGTTTGAAACCTGAATGAATTTGTCGATATGAGCGTTGGGATCATCACGGGGTAGACCGTGGAATTGGCAGTTATCTTTTATGAGTTGTACGATGTGGTGTTTAAGCTCAAAAGAAGCTCCGTCAATCACTGGATAGCTAATCGGTCCTCCTCGTCCTTCGATGGATGGTTTGGTGTTGTCGGCGAGAGTAACACGAGCGGCCATTTGTGGAAAACGGGAACGTCTTTCTTTGCGGATGGTACGGATAATCGACTCAGGATCGGGTACGAAAATGAGAGATTCAGATCCGGATGATCTAGTCGAATGTCGTTGTGGGATATGGGAAGATATTGTCGGTTGGAACAAGGAAAAGAAAATAAGAATGGGAAAGAAGTATCACTAAATAGAAAACTCGTCTGGATGCTTCAGAGTCTTACGATTAACTCCCCGGCAGCGGCGCCAAAGACTTGACGTGAGCCCAATCCGACACGGTCGTCAACGCAACGGAAGGAGGACACGGCAGTGGAGTGTTTTAAATTTGTAAAGCTGGGGACCTAAGTTTTACTATGGCTGTATAGCAGCAGTATGACCTAGGGTCGTTCTTCAAGCTAGTCGTATTGTGAAACGGGAGTATCAAGACAAGTTGTTTAATTTAGTGATGGGATTTTTCAAACAGATTTTGAATGGGTTTTTGTTACTTAGGTCCGTAAATTAAAGAAATTAAATAAAAGTAAATAAATGGAAAAACAGAAATAGGGATGAAATCAGTATGGAGGATATGTGTCTGTTATGACTTCGTTAGCTTATGCGGAGGTGATGCTAGGGTTTTGATATGAAAACGTCTTTTAAAGATTTGTGTCTTATCTGAGCTTAATTGTTCGTAGTGTAAACACTAGTACCCTACTGATTGGGGAGACCAATCAATATGTCACTGAGTACTAGGCCAAATTGAGTCTGATCGGAGGAGGATGCTCAACTCTTCAATGTTATCCAGTGACGGAGTAACGACCCTTCTTGGAATGTTAATTCCTGGGTGCATGAGATAGAGTAACATCCCCACTAAGGTTCCGACCTTTCTTAACACTACGGGGACAACGAAGTCAAACAAGGCATTTAAGATTAAGACTTGGTTTAGTGACTATTAACTTTATATTAATGGTTATATTTTAGTCTAGAGCTTTCATTACGGTGTACCATGCGATTATGCATTTCCACAGTTTTCCAGACCCGAGATGTACTAACGGTGTATAGTGCAATTAAGCATTTCCAAAGTGTTCCAGATCTTTAGGTGTACTAACGGTGTACAGTGCGATCAAACATTTCCACAGCTTTGAAGTTAAACCAGGATGTGACACAGTCTTCAACCACCGACATTTCCTTAGTTTCTACGTATTTGTACTTCACCGAAGGTGTTTCCAACGTTACACGAAGTACAGTGCCGTTTACCGTGGTCTTTCCGGGGTCACATACTTTATGATCACTCTATACTAGTTTAAACTAAGTTTGTATTAAAGCCCAACCATCTATGATATAAACCAGCCCTCACTATTTCCCAATAAATCCCTGATTGATTCACGGTGTACTATACGAAAGGTTTTAAACAGTATTTCCACAGCTACGCAATTCAGACCATGTTTATAGTTTTAGAAAACACAGATAGGTAGTGACCGTTTGAACAAGGTTCGCGACTCCTTGTCATAAAGGTTCTAACCACGTTTAATTGGAGGAAAGGCGATTTGGTTTAGAAATTCATAAACACAAGATTAATAGATCACCGGTTTTCATTTATATAATTGGAAACATTATTTCCACAACGGATTGTGCCCACGACTTTCATAGCTTCCACTTTCCGTACTACACACATAAGTGATGATTCCGGCGCTATACAAATGAAAGCCGTATAACGTTACCTCCGTTATTTCATAATGTTCTCCAATTATATGTTTAAAGCAGCATCACCCCACACATATATAAACTAACTACATCATAACAAACACATAAGGAAACTACTCACTACGCATAATAACAGATCCTAAATCTAGCATGATAACAATAGCAATTATCATTATAACAGATAAGGAAAGAAGTAACCGTTAATAAAGCGTAGATTGAATGAGCGTTTAGAGAGAGAGTACAAGCAAAACTTCCTCAATATCCTTGACAATATTACAATAAAAGCCCCTGAACTATTCCCTATGTTATTACAAAAGTAGCCCCTCCGTTAGTTTCAGTTAAATATTAACTGAGAACTAACTATACCTAACCCTAATTTCTAGAGAGAGAAAGAAAGAAAGAGAGTTTAGAGAGAGAGAGAGTGTGTGAGAGAGAAAGTGGAAATGGAGAAATGAATGGAATGTTGAAGTGTGTTGAAGGTTGGAGGGGTGGCTTCCTATTTATAGGCAAAGCTTGAAATCAGCCGTACAACTTGCGAAGCACGCACGTACAAGCAAACGAAGCACAAACGGGCAACATATGGGGTGCAAGGGGCCGTATACGGCCTTCATAGGGCCGTATACGGTGTGTAGAGGGCCGTATACGGTCTATGAAGGGCCGTATACGGTGTGCAAGGCCGTATACGGCTTCTGTCTGATTTCGTTCGTTGCTTAAATCGTCCGTATCTCCTTCGTTATGCGTCCGTTTGACCTGATTCTTTCGCCTGTGTCTTCATAATTCCGTTACGCTTATAATGGTGCCAATATCACTGAAATTGGATGTGTACAACTTTAGCATAGTCGAAATCACTTTATAGGAGTTTGTAACCGTCTAGTCTTTTCCGTCCTTTGTCTGATTTGCATGATTCTTGGTTTTCTCGTCTCGATTTTACCTATTACATCATATCATAAGGTTAGATTATGTTTATCATAGGATAAATGAGGGTGCGAGAATTGGTTGCTGCTTATTTGCTCCGTTTTGCTCGTTATTCGGATGTTTTTACTGACTTTTGTAGCAACGCCTATATTTTGAGCACTTTAGTGATTTTTAGTAAATAATGATTGTTTTGGAATGTTTTCACTAAAGATGTGCCCAAAAAGTGTGGAATAATGGCTTTGAAAACATGACTTTTTGAGTCACATCAGGCTTTCATGTTCGGCCACCAATAAAACTCCTTGATACCATGGTACATTTTGTCGGATCCCGGGTGGATAGAATATTTGGACTTGTGAGCTTCGTCCATCACTAAGTCCCGGAGGTTCCCAAAATTTGGTAGCCAGATTCGATTGGAGAAGTACTTAACCCCATTAGGTTTGGTTTCGAATTGTTTATCCAAGCCTCGCAAGGCTTCACTTTTGGTGTTTTCAGGTTTTAAGGCTTCGAGTTGAGCGGTGTGCATTTGAAGGGTGAGATCATTATGAATAGTCATGCTAAGGGCTCGGACTCGAAGTGGTTTAGGTCTTTCTTTTCGACTGAGGGCATCGGCAACAACATTTGCCTTACCCGGATGGTATTTGATTTCGCAGTCATAATCGGTAAGCAACTCGACCCATCGACGTTGCCTCATGTTGAGATCCTTCTGATCGAATATGTGTTGGAGACTTTTGTGGTCGGTAAAGATTGTGCACTTAGTGCCGTATAGATAATGTCTCCAGATTTTGAGAGCGAAAATGACAGCTCCCAGTTCGAGGTCATGTGTGGTGTAGTTCTTTTCGTGAACTTTGAGTTGTCGTGAGGCGTAAGCAATGACCTTGTCCCGTTGCATCAGCACACAACCGAGACCTTGATGGGAAGCATCGCAGTATACCACGAAGTCATCGGTGCCTTCAGGTAATGATAAGATTGGAGCACTACAAAGCTTTTGTTTGAGGAGTTGGAAAGCGGACTCTTGTTTGTCAGTCCAATCGAATTTCTTTTCCTTTTGAGTGAGGGTAGTGAGTGGTTGAGCTATCTTGGAGAAATTTTCGATGAACCGACGATAATACCCCGCCAATCCCAAAATTTGCATACCTCGGTTGGAGTAGTTGGCGCTTGCTAGTCTTTGATAGCTTCGATTTTTGATGGATCAACATGAATTCCTTGACTGTCAATCACGTGTCCAAGGAATTGAACGGTCTGCATCCAGAACTCACACTTAGAGAATTTGGCGTAAAGCTCCTCTTGCTTAAGTAATTCTAGTATAGTTTTGAGGTGTTGCGCATGCTCTTGTTCGCTGCGCGAATAAATGAGAATGTCATCAATGAAGACGATGACAAATTTGTCAAGATAAGGTTTGCACACCCGATTCATAAGGTCCATGAATACAGCTGGTGCGTTGGTTAGACCAAATGGCATCACTTGAAACTCGTAGTGTCCATATCGGGTTCGGAAAGCAGTTTTCGGGATGTCGGTGTCGCGGACACATAGCTGATGATAACCGGACCAAAGATCGATCTTTGAATAAAAACTCGACCTTTGTAGTTGGTCAAACAGGTCATCGATGCGCGAAAGTGGATATCGGTTCTTGACGGTTAACTTGTTTAACTCTCGGTAGTCGATACACATTCTGAATGAACCGTCCTTCTTTTTGACAAACAAGACCGGAGCTCCCCAAGGTGAAGAACTCGGTCTGATGAATCCTCTATCCAGGAGTTCCTGTAACTGGGTGGACAGCTCCTGAAGTTCGGATGGGGCTAGGCGGTATGGTGCTCGGGCTACCGGTGCGGCACCCGGTACTAGATCGATCGAGAACTCAACCTGTCTAGGTGGAGGTAGGCCAGGTAGTTCTTCTTGAAAGACTTCAGGAAAGTCTCTAACAATAGGCACATCCTCAAGTCGCTTCTCCTTCGACTTTTTCTCCGTGATGTGTGCGAGGATTGCAGGATAACCCTTTCTCAGAAATTTTCGGCTTTTCAGACAAGAGATGATGTTGAGTCTCGTCCCACCGGTCTCCCCCTGTATGATCAAGGTTCTACCGACGGCGAGAGGAATGCGGACAATCTTGTCATGACAAACGATTTCGGCCCGATGCTTAGACAACCAGTCCATACCCACGATGACGTCAAAACTTCCGATCCTAACAGGCATGAGATCAATTGAAAAGGTTTCGTCCGCCAGGTTTAATGTGCAATTAGGCATTACACTATCGGTTTCTATGAGTTTACCGTCTGCTAGTTCTACAGTGTACTTAACATCTAGAGCAACAGGGGCGATGTCAAGTAATGGGTAAAACTCATCAGATATAAAGCTCCTATCGGCACCAGTATCAAACAGAATAGATGCAGTTATGTTGTTGAGGAGGAACATACCTGAGACCACATTCGGGTCTTGACGGGCGTCCCTAGAGTTGAGTGTGAAGGCTCTACCTCTTGCGTTGTTGTTGTTGCTGTTGTTGTTGTTGCGGTTGTTGTTGTTGCCCTTGTTCTTCAGTTTTGGGCACGTATCCCTGAAGTGCCCGGGGTTACCGCATTCAAAACAGGCTCTAGAGGGCCTAGTGTTGCGGTTGGAGTTGTTGTTGTCGGTTGGTGATCTGCAGTCCCTGGTAAGGTGGACGTGCCTCTTGCAGTTGCTGCAATAGGGACCACAAGGGCCTTCGTGGTGGCGGCTGCATTTGGAGCAGTAGGGTTTGCTCCCAATGTAACCCCGTTGATTGTCGGTGGTGGAGTTGTAGGCTTTGATGGTGTCTGGTTTCTTGTTTGGGTGGTTGTTGGGGTTGTCGGACCACTTTCGTTTGTGTTGATTGGAGGATGAAGTGGGTGGTTCTGAGTCCTCGTTCATCGCCATAAGTTCGTGGGCCAATCGGATGGCACCATCTATTGTGGTTTGGTTTGAGGAAGCGACATTCCCCCGAACAGGTTTCGGAAGACCAAGAATGTACTTCCTAATTTTGTCGGGTTCGGTGCTTACCATTGCCGGGCGAAGGGTGGCGAGTTGGTTGAACCTGGTGGTGTACGAGTCAATATCGGTTCCCTGTACTTTTAGGTTCCAGAATTCTTCGTCCAGCTTTTGGAGCTGTTCGATCGGGCAGTACTTGGCGGTGAGTTTGTTTTTCAAGTCCTCCCAGGTGAGTTGATAGGCAGTTTCAGCAACCACAGACTGGGCGTATGAGTTCCACCAAGAGTGGGCATCATCTTCAAGGGTGCAAGTTGCAAAGTTGACCTTGTCGTCCTCCGCGCATTTGCTGACGCAGAAAACAGTCTCTATCTTTTTGAACCATCTGATTAGTCCGATAGCCCTTTCAGTAGCCTTGAGGCTTGAGGGTTTGCAGTTTTGGAAGTCCTTGTAGGAACAAGGCTTAGCGGCGGCGGTTTCAGCGGTATCGCCGTTTCTCCCGGAGTTCTGTGAAGTATTCCGAGCCAAGGCTTCAGTCAGAGCCTGAGCTATGAGTGATGTAAGCTGAGCATCAGAGTATGGTCTCATCTTTGGCGGCATGCTTCTTCAATAACAGAAATGGAGATACATGAGATTTTGTAAGAAAGTTATATTTGTCACAGATGTTCATGTTAAAAGCGGTAATACATAACATCAATATGAAAATGGCAATTAACATACATTGGAACAGTAGAAATATTTGATAGATAATACGAGTTCAAAGATTACATCCCATGGATGCATTACAAAAGGTGTCGGGAATTGTTACATCCGACCGAATTATAGAGTAGCGCTTAGATAGTGATTAGATTACAAGGTAGATTACAAGACAAAGACTATACTAGTCGCGACGCAGATTAATCTGCTCCATCATTTCAACAAGACGATCCACGGTATTTGCAAGTCTGCTGGCTTGTCGGGCATTATCTTCTACCAGGACTAGTCGTTGCACTAAGCTGCGAACGTATTCCTCTGCTTCCCGTGAGCGTTGCTCACATTCTTCTAGCCTCTGCTGCAAAAGAGCGGTTTCTACGCTTATCTCCGCTACCTTGTTGCGAAGAACATCCACATTGTTAATGGTGGTTTCGTGATCCTCAGAGACTTGGTTGATGCGCTCGAGGGATGTAAGTCTCCAGTTTTCATTCGTTTCTTGCAACACGACATCCATGGTGCGAAGTCGTCGCTCGTGTTGGTTCACCCTAGCGGCTAAGATCGGCAAGGTGAAGTGGGTAGGGTACGGGCCAGCTCGAGGCAACCTGGCGTTCCTCCTAGCTACCCTTGGGTTCTGCGAGCTAGATTGAGAGCGCGATGAATTGGGCGGTGTGCTTGCCATTTCTGAGACAAAGCGTTAGTAGGAGTGAGGCCTATATTTATATGATACGTATATAACATAGCCTATTGAGTGTCTAGCACAGACAAGTTTAAGTCTTGGTTCTCTCGAGGTCAGAGTCAACTAGTGTACCCCCGTTCAACATAACCATTTCAAACCTTACATCATCTTTCCTTAATTGTACATAGTTGATCAGGCTATGTTAAATTAAAGTCGTATGCTGTAATTCCTGAACCAGTCATGCCTAATAAGGAAATACTGCCTAACGGTCATAGTCTAGGCCCACTAAATGCAACCTAGTTCACTATAACCTTAGGCTCTGATACCAATCTGTAACACCCCCAAATTTCTGTTTAGCGGAAGCATACCTTGGGTGTTACTAATCGATAATCAAAGCACAAAGATATATAGTAAACGACTCTATATGCGTCGTTTTAACAAAATATATTGATATTTAATTGTTTACAACATTTACAGCCAATACATAGCTCGTGTTCGATTAAATGAGAGATTTCAGTACATAAGTACTTGTACAAAATATACTAATGCAAGAGAATCTCAAATGTTTGCATGCTGACTCGAGCTATTGACTTCCTGATGCAGTCCAAACCTACTGCTGGGTACCAGCGATACATGCTAAAGTGGGTCAGCTAAAAGCTGGTGAGCTCACAAGTTTGAAATCAGATAATATCGTATGAACCGCAAGATTTAAGTAATTGAATTGCATCCAGCAATTGATAATGTAAGTGTATACAGCCATGAGCACATAGTTGAGCTTGACTCGTGGGTCAGGGTCACAGCCTGAGCGTTTTTGCCTCCACGAGTGCCTAATCAACACTCGTCTTCCCAAATATTAGTACGTCCGTTTACCCGGTTAGTGCTTGCTAACCCGGACGAGGAGGGTCAATCCTATATGGTACCATATACTAATATTCACCCTACAACGTATTAACAACTATGCTGACGGAGGACTTTAAATGATTAGTCGTGAGTAACTCATGTAGTATATGAAAAAGTTGTACTTGCGTTCACATGTTAAAAACGAGCATTGTATCACACCCCTAAGTGAAAAGCAGTAAAAAGAGGGGCTATGAGACTCACCTGAGTCTAGCGAGTTTAACTTAATAAATTGAAGTTGATTAGCCGAGTAATGAAGTCCAAAGACTTGTAACCTGAGGGTGTCCACGACAGCCGTTGGTTAAATATGAGTCGGTATCTACCAAGAATACCTTAAAGTTGTTCGTCCAACTAGAATGTCCAATTTCCCATAATTTGTTTCGATTGTTTGAGTTTCGAAAGTTTGTACGGCCCGTTGGTGAATGGTTGTAATAATAATCTTAATATTATTATTTTGATTTCAAAGTGTTTTATAAGTTTGACACTTAGTATGACATGTATTTACAAACTCATTATGACGGGGGTCCGGGGGCAGCGCCCCTGGTCGGGGTCGAGCTGCCGAGTCAGCTCGGAGGGAAAAATTCATATTTACCACCTAGTTTTAGTGAAAATCTCTTAAAAATTCTGATTTTTCAGGTTCTGTTTTATGCGACGTAGCATGCGACGTAAGGTGCGACGTTGGGTGCGACGTCGCTAGCCCTGACTGCGACGTTGAGTATGACGTCGCTATGTGCGACTTTCGCAATTTAATGCGACACTGTGGGTGGCGTCGCTATATGCGACGTGGTGATCGGTATTGCGACGTTGCAACTGACGTCGCAATTGGGCCAAGCCAGATGCGACGTCGGAGCCTGTTCGGATTCCGGTGGCCGGAAATTCGGTCGTGAGGCTTCTGTTTGGTCCAAATCTTTTACCCAACCCATTTTTGGACATTTTGAGCATGTATAAACAACAAACAAGTAAAAATGAGTAAAAACGGAGAGTTTCGGGTTTTGTCGGAAACTTACAAAGTGCCAAAATGAAATTCCGGAAAGATAGAGTTGTAGATCACGAAGTGGTGGACGTTTTTCCCTAAATGAGTCTTGAAATCCGAGGTCTTTTCGATGTGTTATTTTGTGATTTAGTGAAGTGGTGGGTTTTGTTTATTTTGAAAGAAAATGGAGAGAAAGAGAGAGAGGTGAGATGAGAAAGTGAGAAAGTGAGGGTGAGGGAGGTGATGACCCTCACCTTGGCTGATTTTCGGTGGGGGCCCACCGGGTGTGGTGTGACACCCGGTAAAAAAAAGGGCTAAAATTAGCGCAAAATTTAAACTTTCAATATTCGTACTCGGTACGAACATAAACCAAAGTAATCGGATAATATATATATTGATATATATATATATATATATATATATATATATATATATAAAACAATGATTATTTAATAATCACAAACGAACAATCTGATAAAACACACAAACATAAAAATAAATGTTAGTCCAAATCATTTCCAAATAATTTATTATTGATGAGAATAATAAATATTTACTCAGAAAATATTTGAACATATTTTTGTAGACTAAAAACTATCCGTACATTCAAAGTGAAACAAAGATTTAATTTTATATCACATTTAAAAGTATTTTTATAAAATACTTCGATTGAAAACGGATACGATTTCGTATTTAGAAAATTATCATTTAAAAACATTTTACTACTTTACGATCGGGTACCAAAACACGGGTCAAAACACCACGAGACGGGGCAAAAATTTAGCCAACCACCTCCAATAATTGGAGATGGCCGGCCTCTCTTTTCCCATTTCTTCTTCTTTCTCTCGGCTCTCAAACCCTCTCTCGTTCTCTTCTCTTTAATCATCAAAACAAAAACAACAACAATAATCACAACATAAACTCATAATCATCATCAAAGTATCATATTCACCACCATTAATTTCTTTCTCCCTTTCCCTTCTCGGCTCACTATCGGCACACAACCACCGATCGGACACCACCATCGCCGAGCACCACCACCAACAACGAACAGGAGTAACGGCTGGACATAAGCACCCTCATCATCATCGTTACCTCACCATCATCGACCACCCATCATCCCACTCACCTCATCCCTCTCTCTCTCGTTTACCACCGAGCACCCACACCACCATATTCGGACAAATACCACCATCGAAGCAACAACAACTCAAACGAACAGCAGTAGCAGCTCACATCCATGTGCATCATCGATTGATCACCACCATCGTCCTCGTTACCATCATCGTGCTCACCACCATCACCCACGGTCGCATCCTCCGTGAGCATTATTTTCCTTTAAACATACATATTTATAAACTTGAAAATGTTGTTTTAGATGGTTATATTAGTTGGGTATATCCAAAAATCAGAAGTTAAAACCTTGTTGTAAATTAATGGAGAAGTCACAATGGAAAAACTAGAACTGATATGATGGTCTGTGAATAAGCTTAATGTGGGTAATGACTTCCTAATGTTTAAAAACCATATATATGTATATATTTAGTAACACAGAAAGAAAGTGGCTAGCTAGCCTAGTGGTAAACATGTTTGAATGATTAAGGAGAGGTCACAGGGTCGAAACCTGTGATCTTTTATATATATTTTTTTAATTATTATTCTATCTCACTTAAATATATATATATTGGTAACAACAAATAATACGGGTATAAATGTATATACATTAGGATAAATAAAATCTATGTGTTTATACATATACCCAACTCGAGTGAAAATATACGTTAAGTGTATACACGACAACTTTTGAAACATTAACGTCTATAAATGAAATAAATGATTTCGAATAAAATCGAACGGGCGATTTAGGCTGCTTTCAAAGTTACGTACTTATTATGGCAACTACTATTTTTAGCATGTCATTAATATTGTATTAATCATTTAATAATTAATTAATATTAATGAAGATTTCTTGTATATATATATATATATATATATACATATATTTTCAAAGCATTCAACGCACTTAAACGATATCACAAAATAATCACATCATTTGCATATTTTGACAAGCTGTCAAGTACTCGTATTAATATATCTTTTACGTTTAGGACGTTAGAGGATTTCAGATTGAATATTACTCGCGGTTAGGAACGCTAGCACCCACATGTGAGTCTCACGGCCCCATTTTCACTGTGTACTGTTTTTAAA
Source organism: Helichrysum umbraculigerum (assembly GCA_949592205.1). Taxonomy (NCBI): domain Eukaryota; kingdom Viridiplantae; phylum Streptophyta; class Magnoliopsida; order Asterales; family Asteraceae; genus Helichrysum; species Helichrysum umbraculigerum. The sequence continues at coordinate 27,287,425 of CATIUR010000004.1, read as the reverse complement.
TTCGGGGGAGTTGCAACACAAATTGTTTTAGTGATCACAAGTTATTCGGTTAGTTAATTTAGTTATTAACTTGTTCATTGTTTCGGTTATTATTGTCGGTATTGATTTTCATTGTACGGTTATTGCACGAGTGTTTTAATTCGGTAAAGTCCTCATCAGTGTATGATTCATTAACTTAATAAGGCGCGATTGCTAAAGGATAGTTCTATTATGGGAGTGACGTCCCCGTCCGGGTTGCTAGCTACAACCAAGTTAAAAACGGGCACTTTAGTAATTGTCAAGGGTGTATCACCAAGACGGGAGGCAAAGATCGGGTTAGGCCTTGAATCATAGCTCAGTGCAATATCAGTGTCGGTTATAACATTGTTCGGTAACCTTAATGGTTAAATCATAGTTCGGGAACCTAATTGGTTTATCATTGTTCAGTTATATTACTTATCATTGTTCGGTTTATATTGCTTAATTATCGTCGGATAATCATGTTGATCACATCAATGTTTATTTTAAACCTGTGAGATTCACCAGCTTTATAGCTGACCTTTTAGTGTTGTATTCTCAGGTGCTCAACAGTAGGACGGCCCGCAGGATACGCTAGTTAGTACGAGTCGCATGTTCACAAACATATGAAGATTTTCTTGCATTATATTTTGTTAAACGTTATGTATTAAAATCTTCAAAATCATTTTGCGAACTCGCTAGTATATTGTAACCGTTGACTTATGACTTCAAAACATTATACTACTTTTGTAATATATTATAAACGTCTCATGTAGAGTCATTTACTATACATCTTGTGCTTTGTTATTGATTAGTCACGCCCCGACCCGATTCGCTTCCGCAACCCGAAATAGGGGGTGTGACAGATTGGTATCAGAGCCTAAGGTTATAGTGAACTAGGTTGCATTTAGTGGGCCTAGACTATGATCGTTAGGCAGTATTCCTCATTAGGTATAATTGGTTCAGGAATTACATCATACGAGTTTAATTTAACATAGCGTAGCTAACTATGTACACTTAAATGATGATGATGTGAGATCTGAAAGGAGTTATATCGAACAGGAATGCACTAGTTGACTCTGACCACGAGAGAACCGGGACTCATAATTGTTTTGTGCTAGACACAACTAGGTGGACATATATATGTATATATGGTATATACATATATGATTAGGCTATTATATGATATAGGTATATATACATACGTAGGCCTTGATTACATACTACGCTCCAGGCTATTATATATTGAAGATATATGAATAGTCCTTATACGATGATACTTTAGTTATTACCTACATCACCGAAAACGACAAATGTAGTTACTCCAGCGTCCCTTAATATGAAGAACGAGACTTTGTATTTGATTACTACCGCCTACCTAATCATACGCCTATAACATTTTGCAACACACTCCACTGTACTGTTAGGTGTTCACTAGGAAAACTGTTAGGGTCTCACAAACCAAACCCTATTTCGCCCATACTGTTAATAACCTCACTTTTACCCAAATAAACCTCGAATCCCGATTCACAAATTCTCAAAATTATTTGTAAACTCATATCCTGAAAACATTTGAAAAATCTCGGCCTACATCCAACCCTGTTGTCTACCGAATCATGATTTTCACTGGTGTTGTCGTATATTACCACATAAATATAAATACATATGTGATATGTCATGATTTGGTACAGACAACTCACCTATTATCTCTTTGCTTTTGCAAGGATCATGCCGCCGAGACGAAAATACACCCAAGCTGAAGTTGACCAACTGGTTGCTGATGCATTAATTGCTGGGCAACGGCGATCTAAAAGTTCTGAAACACCACCAAACTCCACTCCTGTTAAACCTTGCACCTATAAGGACTTCCTTAGCTGCCACCCTGTGAACTTCAAAGGCACTGAAGGTGCTATTGGCTTATTGCGATGGCTGGAAAAGACTGAGTCAGTCTTTCGCATCTGCAACTGCCCTGAAGACTCCAAGGTCAAGTTCTCCACCTACACCTTTATGGATGATGCTCTGACATGGTGGAATACTTATGCTGACTCGGTGGGTCAAGACATTGCTATCCAAACCCCTTGGGACGAACTGAAGAAAATGCTCAAAGATGAGTATTGTCCTAGGGATGAGATTCAGCAATTGGAGGCTGAATTCTGGCAACTTACTACCCAAGGCAATGACATTGCCGACTACACTTCTAGGTTTAACCAACTAGCACATCTGTGTCCATCAATGGTTAGTGAGGAATCCAAGCGTATCGAACGCTATATCTGGGGACTCCCTCCGTAAATCCAAGGGATGGTGACTTCATCCAACTCTCCCACATTTCATGGTACTGTGCGCATGGCACACAAGCAGATGGCACAGATTGTTCGCCAAGGAACGCCTGTTGTCAAAAGTACTGTAAACCACCCTAGTGATAACAAGAGAAAACCTGAGGGAAACGCTGACAATCAAAGTCCGGCTACCAAAAAGCCTGCAACCATCAAGGCCAACACCTCTGGGTCTGAAAATAAGAAAGAGTACACTGGAACCAAACCCTATTGCTCAAAGTGTAAACGCCACCATGACGGACCTTGTGGCACTCCCTGTGACAAGTGCCAGCGTTATGGTCATTCTACTAAGGATTGTCGTGCGAAAGCTTGTTTTGAGTGTGGAACTGTAGGTCACTTCAGAAGTGACTGTCCAAAGCTGAAGGACAAAAACATCAACCCCGCTCGAGGAAGAGCCTACGTACTCAAAACTAGGGAGGGTGACCAGGACCCGAGACTTATTGACTTACTCCACCCGGGTATGGTCACTCATTAATGACCTGACTGCTTTTACACTGTTTACATGGATAGATATTACTTGCTGGTTGATATCCTTTATGTGTTCCCTAGATTCTATGTCGCACCCCCAGAACACGTGGCAGCGAAAACATGAGGTGTCATGGGGGCGCCGACCAAATCAAATATCACAACACAAAGATTAAAGCAAACGACCTCTATATGAGACGTTTGAAAACATTACATTACCATAATTCAAATGTTTACAAAAGATCTGGAGTTCGCATAAACCGTTAGAGATTTCTAATGCATAAATGTTGATACAAAATATCGTAATGCAATCTAATCTCTTGTTGTTTGTGAAAACATGCGACTCGAGCTAATGCTTCCAAAAGCATCCTACTTTCTTGATTCCTGTGGGTAGTCCTACTGCGTCTGTAAACCTGAGAATACATACTAAAAGGGTCAACATAAAGTTGGTGAGTTCATAGGTTTGATAATCAATCAGTTACTAATATGATCCACAAGATTTCAAGTTGTAGTATCATTCACAATGATAAGTAAAAGTATCGTTAGTCAACGATAAGTAAAAGTATTGCAAAATGCAACATAAGTATACCATTTGCATGAGTCTCATAGTCAAGCTTAACGTTGTTTGCCTCTGGTAAGTGTACTAATCCGATACACCTCTAAATCACAAGTAATACTGCGCCCGTGGGTTGGCTAGAGCGACTAGCCCGGACGAGGTTTGTCAAACCCTGATAGATCTATCCAATAATACTCACGCACAAATTTTAATGACTATGATGGGTAGAGGACTTTAGTGGATTATTCAGGTCTCATGCAATCCGTACGAAAAGTGTTTCAAGTTACTTGTGATCATATAAGCAGTTGTATAAAACAGTTGTATGTATTCTCACCCCAGTTGAAAAACAGTAAAAAGGGGCTATGAAACTCACCAGAGTTAAGCAGGTAGCAAGCAATATTCAAATAGCAAGCAAAGTCCAAAGTGCAACCTTCTAACGTCCTAAACGTATAAGGTTGTGTAAGTAGATGTCTCATAAGACCATCTATAGCGATTGTATAAGTGGGAGTTAATGTCCACTTAAGCCAATCGTGTAGGTGGAGGGTTAATGTCCACCTAGAGCTAGTTCATCAATTAGTATGTCCAAATAAGTTGTTCAAGTTTGTTTCTTAAAAACGTGTACGACCCGTTGATGAAAGTTTGTAATAATAATTCATTTAGACATTATTATCAAGTTTGTTTTGCTGTAAACTATTCATTAGTACATATCGTGTGTTGCAAACCGATTATTTTAGTTTGTATAAGTCTTAAACCGTAGGTCAAAGTTGGTCAACTCGTTGGTCAAAGCTGGTCAACTCGTTGGTCAAACCTGGTCAACTCGTTGGTCAAACCTGGTCAAACCTGGTCAAACCTGGTCAAACTTAGCATCACTAGCAAAATGTAGCAACACTAGTAATTGTGGCATCACTAGGTTAGTGTCTCTACTTGAGACTTAGGATATTTTCAGAAAATGTAGCATCACTAGCAAAATGTAGCAACACTAGTAATTGTGGCATCACTAGGTTAGTGTCTCTACTTGAGACTTAGGATATTTTCAGAAAATGTAGCATCACTAGCAAAATGTAGCAACACTAGTAATTGTGGCATCACTAGGTTAGTGTCTCTACTTGAGACTTAGGATATTTTGTTCAAGTGTTCTAAGTGTCGGTTTCTAATTCGAGAAACTTTTTAAGTTTAGTTTTAGGTCCAAGTTACTAACTAAGTCATCCAAACCCATTTTTGTTACCACTTTCCAAAAATAGTAAGTTTTGTCGTTTTTTAGAAACCGAGCCGTTTTTGTTGACTTGGTCAAACCTACTCGGTTTGACCCGAAACTTTTACCCAACCCATATATCAGTTTAAAGAGTCCAAATAATTTGTCGGTTCATGTCGGAGTCATTTTGAGATGTCAGTTTTTAATCACGCATACAAAAACTTCAAGATTTTCACATTTCGACTTTTGTCGGTTTATTCCGCCACTGATTTCTATAACGTCTGGTCAAAATAAAACTTCACAAATTTTAACAACTGATCTCCTAAGTGTCTAGTTCCTACCATCAAATTTTCAAGATTTATCATGTCCATTTACCTATTTAAATAATTCCGCGTATTATCCGAACACATATTACGATTTTTCATCAGGCAGTCTCAAAGATTAGGTCGCACGTAAAAATGAGTTCGTTGCTGGAAAAAGTTCAAAACATGAAAGTTGTATATCTTTTCAATACGCAAATTTTTAAAAAAAAAATGCATCTTCTAACTCTCAGTATTCGATTTTATACGAATTTTTCTTTGGGTCTGACTTTTCTAGGCAGATTTGTGCATGTTAATATATATAATATAAAAACGATTTTTAACAACAATCTTGGACATAATCATGATAGATGAACTAAATAACATCAAAATCAGTAATATTCAAGCATAATAAGTTAGGGTTTTGGTGATTCTTACAAAGAGATGATGAAGAATGATGAAGATGATGAGGAAAAGCTTGATTCTTGATCTTCTTGCTTCCTTTGCTTGATTTTCCTTCAAGAAGATGATGAATGATGGTATTTTTGGATGAAGATAGGCTGTGATGATGATGTATTTTCGTTGGGAGGGAGAGAGAGACAAAGAGGTGTGTGTTTTTGAAGTACAAATGATGATTTGCATGGATGAGGTGAGGCTAAGAGTGTGGGAATGGTTTAGAGTGGTCTAGAAGCAAGAGAGAGGAGTGGGGGCAGCATGGGGCAGGACAGAGGGGGCCCATGGGGGCTGGTTCTTGATAAATTTTAACTCCCCAAAGTTAACGTTAAGTCTCGTGGTCGTTTACCCGATCGTTTCGACGTTTATTTAGACGTTAAACGTTTAATACGCGCGTTTTAACTAACGATTTAAGTTTTGATATTTTCACTTGAAATATTTAATGTTACTACTTGAAAACATTTATAAAAATGTTTCGTTAAATTATCGGCCTCGATTTGCGCGTTCGTTTTACGGAGGTTTAATCGCGTAACGTTATTTTGAGTCGTTTAGATTAACGATATAATTTGGATAAATTTCCATTGAAGTATTATTTAAAATACTTAATTTGAGTTGTCAAATTAATTGTTGACATTTATTTGGTTGTCGAATTTAATTCGCACGTTATCGTTGCGTTTGAGACGTTTTAATCAAAACGTCTATGTTTTTCGAGTATTATTTTAACAGAATAATAGATAATGATAAATAACTTCTAAAAATAGATTAAAGTTATTTATGGAAATGTTTTCACCAACGTCGTATAATTAGGCGGACTTCGTCCGGTTATTTCGCACAATTTCATCAAATTGCGTAAGTGTAATTTCAACTAATTACGTAAGCGTAATATATATCAATTACAGGGATGTATATTCACATAAATATACAAATAGTTACAAGTAATTACAAGTATTTAGCCTAAAACTAAACTAAACACACGTAATTAAGGTTTCTAGCAGGTTAATCAGTAACCCTAAATCGTCGGGTGTCACATTCTCCCCCTGTTAGGAGAATTTCGTCCCGAAATTAGTTTGTTGACGCAGTCTGAGGGGTATATAAAAATAGATGTGGGTGTTTCAGTCGCATTTGGTCTTCCCGTTCCCAAGTGAATTCAGGACCGCGCCTAGAATTCCACCGGACTTTAACGATGGGAATACGACTCTGTTTTAAGCGTTTGACCTCACGGTCCATGATTTCAACGGGTTCTTCGACGAAATGGAGTTTATCATCCACGTGGATTTCGTCGAGTGGAATTACAAGTGTCTCATCAGACAGACATTTCTTCAGGTTAGAAATGTGGAATTTGTTGTGCACGCTACTGAGTTGGGGTGGTAGCTGCAGTCGATACGCCACCGAACCAATTCTTTCAAGAATCTCAAAGGTCCGATGTACCTAGAGTTTAGTTTGCCTCGTTTGCCGAAACGATAGACACCTTTCCAAGGTAATACTTTTAGAAGTACATTGTCCCCTACCTGAAATTCGAGGGGTTTGCGTCTCACATCAGCGTAACTCTTCTGACGATCACGAGCGGCTTTCAGCCGGTTTTGAATGGTCACGATTTTCTCGGTCATTTCATGGATGATTTCAGGACCAGTGAGTTGGCTATCGCCGATTTTGGTCCAACAAATGGGTGATCGGCACTTTCTCCCATAAAGTGCCTCAAAAGGTGCATCATCAATGCTGGTGTGGTAACTATTATTGTAGGAGAACTCACACAAAGGTAGGTGGTTTTCCCAGTTGTTTCCGAAGTCAACTACGCAGGCGCGCAACATGTCTTCTAAGGTTTGGATGGTTCGTTCACTTTGACCATTGGTTTGTAGATGATAAGCAGTACTCATATCCAGACGAGTACCGAGAGCTTTCTGAAGCGTTTGCCAGAATCGAGAGGTGAAGCGGCTATCTCTATCAGAGATGATCGAGACGGGTATGCCGTGTCGTGCTACAACCTCTTTGATGTATATGCGAGCCAAGCGCTCCATCTTGTCGGTTTCTTTGATAGCTAGGAAATGGGCAGATTTCGTGAGACGATCAACGATCACCCAAATGGTATCGCAACCGCTCGGTGTTTTTGGTAGTTTGGTGATGAAGTCCATGGTTATGTTTTCCCATTTCCATTGAGGTATTTCGGGTTGTTACAGCAACCCGGAGGGTTTCTGGTATTCGGCCTTAACCTTAGAGCAAGTTAAACATTTGCTAACATAGGTAGCGATGTCAGCTTTCATGTTGGGCCACCAATACCGTTGTTTGATGTCATGATACATTTTGTCGGAACCAGGATGTATGGAGTATCGAGATTTGTGAGATTCATCCATCACCAAATCTCGTAGGTTTCCAAAGTTTGGTAACCAGATTCGGTTAGAGAAGTGTCTGGTTCCGTCGAGTTTGATTTCGAATTGTTTTTCCATGCCTCGCAAGGCCTCATTTTTGATGTTTTTCTCGTTGAGCGCTTCGAGTTGAGTGGAATGGATTTGAGAAATAAGATCGTTGTGGATGGTTAAACCGAGGGCTCGAACTCGAAGGGGTTTCACTCGTTCTTTTCAACTTACGACATTGGCGACAACGTTAGCCTTACCCGGGTGGTATCGGATTTCACAGTCGTAGTCACTAAGTAACTCGACCCTACGACGTTGTCTCATGTGTAGGTCCTTCTGATCAAAGATATGTTGAAGGCTTTTGTGGTCAGTGAAGATAGTACATTTTGTACCATACAGGTAGTGTCTCCAGATTTTGAGTGCAAAAACTACAGCTCCCAATTCGAGATCATGGGTGGTGTAGTTCTTTTCGTGGATTTTCAGTTGTCGTGAGGTGTAGGCGATAACTTTTTCACGTTGCATTAACACACAACCTAGTCCTTGGTGTGAGGTGTCGTAGTAAACTACGAAATCATCGGTGCCTTCGGGTAAGGACAGGATTGGTGCCCTGTAGAGTTTCTGTTTCAGAAGTTGGAATGCTGACTCTTGTTTATCGGTCCAGTCGAATTTCTTGTCTTTCTGAGTCAGGGAGGTTAATGGTTGAGCAATTCGGGAAAAGTTCTCGATGAATCGCCGGTAATACCCAGCGAGACCTAAGAATTTTCGTACCTCGGTTGGAGTAGTAGGTGCTTTCCAGCACTTGATGGCCTCGATCTTGGCTGGATCAACATGTATCCCTTGACTGTCAACGACATGCCCTAGGAACTGTACTGTTCGCATCCAGAAGTCACACTTGGAGAACTTGGCGTATAACTCCTTGTGTCTGAGTAATTCCAAGATAGCTTTGAGGTGTTGGCCATGTTCGGTTTCGTTGCGAGAGTAGATCAAGATGTCATCAATGAAGACAATGACAAACTTATCTAGATAGGGTTTGCACACCCGATTCATACGGTCCATGAATATAGCCGGTGCGTTGGTTAAGCCATAAGGCATCACTTGGAATTCGTAATGCCCGTAGCGAGTTCGGAAGGTAGTTTTCAGGATATCGGCGTCTCGAATGCGAAGTTGGTGATAACCAGACCGAAGGTCGATCCTTGAGTAAAAGTTCGAACCTTGGAGTTTGTCATATAAGTCATCGATTCTAGGAAGTGGGTATCGGTTTTTAATGGTTGATTTGTTTAGTTCTCGGTCTACCGGTCTCCCCTTGTTTGATCAAGGTTCCACTGGTAATGAAGGGAATACTAACGATTTTCTAGAGACAATTGATTTCGGCACCATGTTTGGACAATCGGTCCATGCGTATGATGAATATCAAGGTTTCCGATTTTGACGGTTATGAGATCTATGAGGAAATGTTCGCTTGCGATGGTGTAAAATCAGTCCATAAATTTCTATGATAATAGTTTGTTTGGGAATGTTAAGTCCGTTGAAAACTTGAGCTGATCAAAATATGTTGGAAAAATCTGGCCGTCAATAAGACGTTGAAAATTTATGTCTAGCCAATTTAATTGAACATTAGAAGTTGTAAATAGTTCCGGGTAGTTGTTTGGTGAAAATTCTTTGAAAACTTAAATTGGTAGAAATTTGTTGAAAACCCTTGTTATTGTAAAGTGTTGAAAGTTTCAGTTGATTCTTATAGTGGTGTCTCCTTAAACGAAAGGGGGATAAAAGAATGAATGAGATATTTGTATGAGAGCTAAGATTATCACATTCATGATTAAAAGTAATATGTGGTTTCATAGTACGACGATAAATCAATACAAGGTAATATGATTTGTAACTAACAAGGCGCAAGGTTTAGGTTGATAGCTTATAGAATTCAAAGTTTACCAAAACATGCCGGGCATCGTTACATCCGGACGAATACATAAGTCTTATACAAAATGTGATGAGGTTTTATACACCCATCGATAGATCATCGAGCTAACACTAGCTATGTTCACCGTTGTTCGAGTCTACTTCTAATCTATTCTAGGTTCAGGTCGTGTGGATAGTAACGTGCTTCGAGCATGTCACTGTATCGCGGGAGTGCAGAGTGGAGTAAGATATTGTCTGTTGAGTGTTGGCACATCCATTTGATCCACGTTTTTGTCCTTTGCTTAAAATAAGTAGCCACTTCCTTCCAGTAGTGAATCCTATCCCTGATTCGGTCGGGAATAGACCTTTTCAGAATCCTCAATTCTTGCTCATAGGTCTTGCACCTAAGCTTGAGCTCCCAATTGCGGCCATCTAAATCTTCGGCCTGATCTCGTACTCTTTCGTATTCCTCGATGCCAATCATTCTGAAATTGTGTTGCTCGTTTTCCTCCATAACGATTTCTCCCATTGGTGCTATTTCCTCATCAAGATATGTGTACTGAATCTGTTCTTAGCAGATTAGGTCGTTATCTGACGATAGTCGTTCTTAGGGAAGTTTGCCATCTTTTTCGGGAGGGCGTTCTATTAAGACAATGAATCAACAGCAAGAATGTTTAGTCAATATCGTAGTTTCAAAGAGTAGTCACAGAAATGACCGGGTAGTGTTCTCAGAGTAGTCAATCATGACTATATTGTTGTTTCGGAATGAACAAATGCTTGGTGAGGGTGTTTGGTGAAGATAGTTGACAGTTGATAAGTTCGTAGTTGTGGTTAGTCCTTGCAGTAGTGATTAGAATTTTCAAGTCATAGTTTGAAATAGTTTGAGGTAGTTTATGGACTTAGTCGTTGTGAGTATCCCTCGTCATACTAATCCAGTGATGTTCGGAACAGACAAAGTCGCGAATCAAGTTATGAGTAATTCGTTTGACAAACGTGTCGAAATGGTGACCAAACATGATCAAGTAGTAAGTCTCGTGTTTGAAAGAATTGTTGACATACAAGTCAAAGAGTGATCAATCATGATCAAGTAAAGAGTTAAGTGGATCGTTGAAGTTCATTCAATTGTTGGATTAATCGTTTCCGATAAGTAGGCGTTGTGGTTAACCAAGTTCACCAGCGGACCCTTGTATGATAACGGTTTCTAGTGTTTCCCCTAGTTGTTTGTAACGTACACAATCCATTGATCTACGATGTGAGTGGGAAGGGAGTGTGTTAAGTGATGGAAGTAGGTGTAATTCGACTAGGTGACGAAGTATCGTACAGTTACAGTTCTGTACGTGTTCCCGAGTGATTTAGTTGCGAGCGAAAATAAGAGAGTTAAGTAGGTGTCACACATTTGGGTGGTGAATCCTTTGGTGGATTCTCCTCAAGTGAGTCCTATTATATCATTGCCCGATGCGGTTGGGCGAGCGGGTACCATGGAAATCTCCACAGTAGTGAGCAAGGCTAGAGCCTCGTTTTCAAAGTTGGGTGACGTAGCTGTGGGAGTTGTTGCCGTGAAGAGTGGCAAATAATTTTGTATACGTGAGGTTAAGGTTATATATATAAATACAATAACCTAGCACATAAGCACGTATAAAGGTTGGTCCCGTTCTATCCTTGTTCAAAGTCTTCTAATGCATTCCCGTTCACTATAACCATTTCAGGTCTTGCATCGAATCTCCTTTAATTGTACATAGTTGATCAGGCTATGTTAAATTAAATTTAATTGATGCAATTGCTGAACCAGTCATACTAAACAAGGAATACTAACCTAACGGTCATAGTCTAGGTCACTAATGCAATCCTAGTTCGCTATAACCTTTGGCTCTGATACCAATCTGTCGCACCCCAAGAACACGTGGCAGCGGAAACATGAGGTGTCATGGGGGCGCCGACCAAATCAAATATCACAACACAAAGATTAAAGCAAACGACCTCTATATGAGACGTTTGAAAACATTACATTACCATAATTCAAATGTTTACAAAATATCTGGAGTTCGCATAAACCGTTAGAGATTTCTAATGCATAAATGTTGATACAAAATATCGTAATGCAATCTAATCTCTTGTTGTTTGTGAAAACATGCGACTCGAGCTAATGCTTCCAAAAGCATCCTACTTTCTTGATTCCTGTGGGTAGTCCTACTGCGTCTGTAAACCTGAGAATACATACTAAAAGGGTCAACATAAAGTTGGTGAGTTCATAGGTTTGATAATCAATCAGTTACTAATATGATCCACAAGATTTCAAGTTGTAGTATCATTCACAATGATAAGTAAAAGTATCGTTAGTCAACGATAAGTAAAAGTATTGCAAAATGCAACATAAGTATACCATTTGCATGAGTCTCATAGTCAAGCTTAACGTTGTTTGCCTCTGGTAAGTGTACTAATCCGATACACCTCTAAATCACAAGTAATACTGCGCCCGTGGGTTGGCTAGAGCGACTAGCCCGGACGAGGTTTGTCAAACCCTGATAGATCTATCCAATAATACTCACGCACAAATTTTAATGACTATGATGGGTAGAGGACTTTAGTGGATTATTCAGGTCTCATGCAATCCGTACGAAAAGTGTTTCAAGTTACTTGTGATCATATAAGCAGTTGTATAAAACAGTTGTATGTATTCTCACCCCAGTTGAAAAACAGTAAAAAGGGGCTATGAAACTCACCAGAGTTAAGCAGGTAGCAAGCAATATTCAAATAGCAAGCAAAGTCCAAAGTGCAACCTTCTAACGTCCTAAACGTATAAGGTTGTGTAAGTAGATGTCTCATAAGACCATCTATAGCGATTGTATAAGTGGGGGTTAATGTCCACTTAAGCCAATCGTGTAGGTGGAGGGTTAATGTCCACCTAGAGCTAGTTCATCAATTAGTATGTCCAAATAAGTTGTTCAAGTTTGTTTCTTAAAAACGTGTACGACCCGTTGATGAAAGTTTGTAATAATAATTCATTTAGACATTATTATCAAGTTTGTTTTGCTGTAAACTATTCATTAGTACATATCGTGTGTTGCAAACCGATTATTTTAGTTTGTATAAGTCTTAAACCGTAGGTCAAAGTTGGTCAACTCGTTGGTCAAAGCTGGTCAACTCGTTGGTCAAAGCTGGTCAAACCTGGTCAAACCTGGTCAAACTGGTCAAACCTGGTCAAACCTGGTCAAACTTAGCATCACTAGCAAAATGTAGCAACACTAGTAATTGTGGCATCACTAGGTTAGTGTCTCTACTTGAGACTTAGGATATTTTCAGAAAATGTAGCATCACTAGCAAAATGTAGCAACACTAGTAATTGTGGCATCACTAGGTTAGTGTCTCTACTTGAGACTTAGGATATTTTCAGAAAATGTAGCATCACTAGCAAAATGTAGCAACACTAGTAATTGTGGCATCACTAGGTTAGTGTCTCTACTTGAGACTTAGGATATTTTGTTCAAGTGTTCTAAGTGTCGGTTTCTAATTCGAGAAACTTTCTAAGTTTAGTTTTAGATCCAAGTTACTAACTAAGTCATCCAAACCCATTTTTGTTACCACTTTCCAAAAATAGTAAGTTTTGTCGTTTTTTAGAAACCGAGCCGTTTTTGTTGACTTGGTCAAACCTACTCGGTTTGACCCGAAACTTTTACCCAACCCATATATCAGTTTAAAGAGTCCAAATAATTTGTCGGTTCGTGTCGGAGTCATTTTGAGATGTCGGTTTTTAATCACGCATACAAAAACTTCAAGATTTTCACATTTCGACTTTTGTCGGTTTATTCCGCCACTGATTTCTATAACGTCTGATCAAAATAAAACTTCACAAATTTTAACAACTGATCTCCTAAGTGTCTAGTTCCTACCATCAAAATTTCAAGATTTATCATGTCCATTTACCTATTTAAATAATTCCGCGTATTATCCGAACACATATTACGACTTTTCATCAGGCAGTCTCAAAGATCAGGTCGCACGTAAAAATGAGTTCGTTGCTGGAAAAAGTTCAAAACACGAAAGTTGTATATCTTTTCAATACGCAAATTTTAAAAAAAATGCATCTTCTAATTCTCAGTATTCGATTTTATACGAATTTTTCTTTGGGTCTGACTTTTCTGGGCAGATTTGTGCATGTTAATATATATAATATAAAAATGATTTTTAACAACAATCTTGGACATAATCATGATAGATGAACTAAATAACATCAAAATCAGTAATATTCAAGCATAATAAGTGAGGGTTTTGGTGATTCTTACAAAGAGATGATGAAGAATGATGAAGATGATGAGGAAAAGCTTGATTCTTGATCTTCTTGCTTCCTTTGCTTGATTTTCCTTCAAGAAGATGATGAATGATGATATTTTTGGATGAAGATAGGCTGTGATGATGATGTATTTTCGTTGGGAGGGAGATAGAGACAAAGAGGTGTGTGTTTTTGAAGTACAAATGATGATTTGCATGGATGAGGTGAGGCTAAGAGTGTGGGAATGGTTTAGAGTGGTCTAGAAGCAAGAGAGAGGAGTGGGGGCAGCATGGGGCAGGACAGAGGGAGCCCATGGGGGCTGGTTCTTGATAAATTTTAACTCCCCAAAGTTAACGTTAAGTCCCGTGGTCGTTTACCCGATCGTTTCGACGTTTATTTAGACGTTAAAAGTTTAATACGCGCGTTTTAACTAACGATTTAAGTTTTGATATTTTCACTTGAAATATTTAATGTTACTACTTGAAAACATTTATAAAAATGTTTCGTTAAATTATCGGCCTCGATTTGCGCGTTTGTTTTACGGAGGTTTAATCGCGTAACGTTATTTTGAGTCGTTTAGATTAACGATATAATTTGGATAAATTTCCATTAAAGTATTATTTAAAATACTTAATTTGAGTTGTCAAATTAATTATTGACGTTTATTTGGTTGTCGAATTTAATTCGCACGTTATCGTTGCGTTTGAGACGTTTTAATCAAAACGTCTATGTTTTTCGAGTATTATTTTAACAGAATAATAGATAATGATAAATAACTTCTAAAAATAGATTAAAGTTATTTATGGAAATGTTTTCACCAACGTCGTATAATTAGGCGGACTTCGTCCGGTTATTTCGCACAATTTCATCAAATTGCGTAAGTGTAATCTCAACTAATTACGTAAGCGTAATATATATCAATTACAGGGATGTATATTCACATAAATATACAAATAGTTACAAGTAATTACAAGTATTTAGCCTAAAACTAAACTAAACACACGTAATTAAGGTTTCTAGCAGGTTAATCAGTAACCCTAAATCGTCGGGTGTCACATTCTAACTGCACGATAGGATTAGGGAAAAACGACAATGTAGATTCTATAGTTTCTATTGGGGACGAGGTTTAGCTTACATATGAATAGGAATAACATATCCTACCCTGTATTATACCGGAAAACATACCGGTTAACTTTTATACACTGGGTAACATCCCACATAAAACTAATGTATGTTAAACCACTTAGTTTCTATATGGGACTAATAGAGTCTAAATTATGCTACGACACTACTGACCGTTACAAACTGTATGAACACAGCAAGACTCATTGGATTCGGTGGATTAGTAATCCAAAACATAGTAATACTTACGGGACGACCTGGTCATATAGATATAACGGTCGGGTAGAATTCGAACCTCTCCATTTCTTGAGTAAACGGTAGGCTTAAGTCTAACAAGGGGATAGGGCTTTGATGTCCTAGAATTAGACATATCACATAGTCGGCCTTAGTAACACACGGACATAGATTTCACTTGAATTTCGGGACGAAATTCTCCTAACAAGGGGAGAATGTGACACCCGGTAAAAAAAAAAAGGGCTAAAATTAGCGCCAAATTTAAACTTTCAATATTCGTACTCGGTACGAACATAAACCAAAGTAATCGGATAATATATATATATTGATATATATATATATATATATATATATATATATATATATATATATATATATATATATATATATAAAACAATGATTATTTAATAATCACAAACGAACAATCTGATAAAACACAGAAACATAAAAATAAATGTTAGTCCAAATCATTTTCAAATAATTTATTATTGATGAGAATAATAAATATTTACTCAGAAAATATTTGAACATATTTTTGTAGACTAAAAACTATCCGTACATTCAAAGTGAAACAAAGATTTAATTTTATATCACATTTAAAAGTATTTTTATAAAATACTTCGATTGAAAACGGATACGATTTCGTATTTAGAAAATTATCATTTAAAAACATTTTACTACTTTACGATCGGGTACCAAAACACGGGTCAAAACACCACGAGACGGGGCAAAAATTTAGCCAACCACCTCCAATAATTGGAGATGGCCGGCCTCTCTTTTCCCATTTCTTCTTCTTTCTCTCGGCTCTCAAACTCTCTCTCGTTCTCTTCTATTTAATCATCAAAACAAAAACAACAACAATAATCACAACATAAACTCATAATCATCATCAAAGTATCATATTCACCACCATTAATTTCTTTCTCCCTTTCCCTTCTCGGCTCACTATCGGCACACAACCACCGATCGGACACCACCATCGCCGAGCACCACCACCAACAACGAACAGGAGTAACGGCTGGACATAAGCACCCTCATCATCATCGTTACCTCACCATCATCGACCACCCATCTTCCCACTCACCTCATCCCTCTCTCTCTCGGTTACCACCGAGCACCCACACCACCATATTCGGACAACCACCACCACCGAAGCAACAACAACTCAAACGAACAGCAGTAGCAGCTCACAGCCATGTGCATCATCGATTGATCACCACCATCGTCCTCGTTACCATCATCGTGCTCACCACCATCACCCACGGTCGCATCCTCCGTGAGCATTATTTTCCTTTAAACATACATATTATAAACTTGAAAATGTTGTGTTAGATGGTTATATTAGTTGAGTATATCCAAAAATCAGAAGTTAAAACCTTGTTGTAAATTAATGGAGAAGTCACAATGGAAAAACTAGAACTGATATGATGGTCTGTGAATAAGCTTAATGTGGGTAATGACTTCCTAATGTTTAAAAACCATATATATGTATATATTTAGTAACACAGAAAGAAAGTGGCTAGCTAGCCTAGTGGTAATGTTTGAATGATTAAGGAGAGGTCACAGGGTCGAAACCTGTGACCAGTGATCTTATATATATATTTTTTAATTATTATTCTATCTCACTTAAATATATATATATTGGTAACAACAAATAATACGGGTATAAATGTATATACATTAGGATAAATAAAATCTATGTGTTTATACATATACCCAACTCGAGTGAAAATATACGTTAAGTGTATACACGACAACTTTTGAAACATTAACGTCTATAAATGAAATAAATGATTTCGAGTAAAATCGAACGGGCGATTTAGGCTGCTTTCAAAGTTACGTACTTATTATGGCAACTACTATTTTTAGCATGTCATTAATATTGTATTAATCATTTAATAATTAATTAATATTAATAAAGATTTCTTTTATATATATATATATATATATATATATATATATATATATATATATATATATATATATATTCAAAGTATTCAACGCACTTAAACGATATCACAAAATAATCACATCATTTGCATATTTTGACAAGCTGTCAAATACTCGTATTAATATATCTTTTACGTTTAGGACGTTAGAGGATTTCAGATTGAATATTACTCGCGGTTAGGAACGCTAGCACCCACAGGTGAGTCTCACGGCCCCATTTTCACTGTTTACTGTTTTTAAATTCGGGGGAGATGCAACACAAATTGTTTTAGTGATCACAAGTTATTCGGTTAGTTAATTTAGTTATTAACTTGTTCATTGTTTCGGTTATTATTGTCGGTATTGATTTTCATTGTACGGTTATTGCACGAGTGTTTTAATTCGGTAAAGTCCTCATCAGTGTATAATTCATTAACTTAATAAGGCGCGATTGCTAAAGGATAGTACTATCATGGGAGTGACGTCCCCGTCCGGGTTGCTAGCTACAACCAAGTTAAAAACGGGCACTTTAGTAATTGTCAAGGGTGTATCACCAAGACGGGAGGCAAAGATCGGGTTAGGCCTTGAATCATAGCTCAGTGCAATATCAGTGTCGGTTATAACATTGTTCGGTAACCTTAATGGTTAAATCATAGTTCGGGAACCTAATTGGTTTATCATTGTTCAGTTATATTACTTATCATTGTTCGGTTTATATTGCTTAATTATCGTCGGATAATCATGTTGATCACATCAATGTTTATTTTAAACATGTGAGATTCACCAGCTTTATAGCTGACCTTTTAGTGTTGTATTCTCAGGTGCTCAACAGTAGGACGGCCCGCAGGATACGCTAGTTAGTACGAGTCGCATGTTCACAAACATATGAAGATTTTCTTGCATTATATTTTGTTAAACGTTATGTATTAAAATCTTCAAAATCATTTTGCGAACTCGCTAGTATATTGTAACCGTTGACTTATGACTTCAAAACATTGTACTACTTTTGTAATATATTATAAACGTCTCATGTAGAGTCGTTTACTATACATCTTGTGCTTTGTTATTGATTAGTCACGCCCCGACCCGATTCGCTTCCGCAACCCGAAATAGGGGTGTGACATGTGGGTCTCCACTTTTTAACTCCGTGCAATCGCGTTCCGTGTGGTGTTCGTTTATATAATGTATCTTATGCTAGTTTGCGTATTTATCGTTTTTGAATCGTGTAATGCGAAACGACTAAGAATTATAAATTAAAGCGTAGTCGAAAATGTTTTATAATTTAGATTAAAATGTTTCACCAACATCCGTAGTTATTGGTTCGATTTACATTCGATTTAAGTTGTGTACGATTTAATCAAATCGCATTATCGTATATATTCCACAATATATAATCTGATACATTAATTAGCCTAAAATCGTACTAATTACATGTATTTACATAGAATTAGGCACTAATTACTAGTCCTAATTTGACGGGAGTTACATTAAGAGGGTGATCGTAAAGTGATCATTCAACTTTAGATGCAACATTCGGAAGAACATGAGTTTTTGGAAGATCGTGGATGAATAGGCACACTATATATTTGAGGAAATACAATTACGAGCTATAATTTTTAGTGGGTTTTAAGAAGATCAAAAAGGAGGCAACTACTTGGGATCAAATAGTTATCGATTTTGATGGTTGCCACAGGGAGTTAGGATCAAGGAAAATGATGGTGGATATGGAGAATAGTGTGAATGTTTAATAGGAAATAATAGTACATTCTCCTTTGTCATTTTGACTTGAGTTAGTGCTATAATCGCAACGATAAGTATATGAGCTCTTAACGCTCCGTGAAATAATATACGTTTTTTAAGTAAGATAACATTGTTGTTTTGTTATTACCCTTAGTTTTGCATCTCAATTTTTTTATCGATGATCATGTAAGTCATGTTTAATGAGTTTGCCATCTTACTCAAGTACTTTTACTAACTTTTGATATTGAATGTTAGTAATAACATACAGGTACAAAAAAAAAAAAATGTAAGTATCTTACAAGTTGTTAATCTAACATCGATTGACATTAATTAAATTGCCGAATGAATAATTAATTGTCAAAATTCATGACTAACTACCCAACTAGCAAAGTAGTAAAGTCGATATAAATATGCAGAAAAAAATTTAGTTGGTTAAAAGATCCAATTCTTGTATGGTTATGCAAAAAGAATAATGGACGACTCCTTTATAAGCTTGACTTATTCCTGGATCTTAAAGTGATTTGAGTCTTCTCTTTTGCAGTGTTGTTCGTATGGAAATAGAGGAACCAGGTTGCGCATTTAGATTTCGAAAAGATATTATCGATCAAGTCGCATTAATTTGACCTCTTTGATAGATTTTTCTTATTCACTCAGATTAGGGGAAAGGGTGTTCGGGTGTTTTTTTAGTTTATTTTGTTTTTAATTCTTTTTCATTTTATTTTGGCTCACTTCTTGTGAGCCTTTCCGTTTCATTGTGTGTAGACTGTAGAGAAGCTGCCTCTTAATGAGGGGTAGAAAAAGTAAGTTTTTTAACCAACCAAAATGTGACCCATGTCATTTTCGATCCCCCAATTGACATTGGAGACTATATTGCAATTTTGAAAAAGTTGTGAACCTACTCGAAAAGATGTGTGAAAATTTATCCAATAAAAAAAAGTTCAAAAAATCAAAGCGTTACTCACGAAAACCCAAATTACTTCTATTTTTTTACTACATCTTGTGTCTTTGGTACTGCATTTTTTTTCTTGTTATAGATTAGTTTTCCTAAAAAATTACAGTAGAATGTCTTTTTTTTCTTTTCAACATATGGACGTAAAATGCAGCAGCATAATTGCAAATAAAACGCAGTATGTAGTGTAAAATGCAATTAAAATGTTTTTTTTTTCCTCTTGTTATAAAACAGTTTTCTATAAAATGTAGTAGACTGTTTTCGTAAAATACAAGATAATTCACATTAAATTGCAATTAAAATGCAGTAAAAGAAATGTAAAATGCGGTAGAAGACGTAAAATGTAGTGGATTTTTTCTACATCTACTTTTCTAGATCTAGATTTTACTTTTGTAAAATGCAGTAGAAGAAACGTAAAATGCACTGGATTTTTCCCGGATCTACTTTATAGTTAAATAAAAATGCTAAAAAAAATATAGAATGCTAACATATAAAATGCAGTAAACAATCGCTAGCATGATTCACATGAACTGCAATTCATATGTAGTAATGCAGCATGCAGTAGAAGAAATATAAAATGCACTAAAAGAAACGTAAAAATGCAGTGAAGAAATGTAAAATGCAGTATAAGAAATGTAAAATGCAGTCAACTTTTTAGATCTACTTTTTAAATTCACTTTTTAGATCTACTTTTTAGATATATAGACAAATTCAAACACAGATCTAGTGAAAAGTATAGATCTAACATAAATATATGGATCTAATACAAACATACACGATAACCAAAATATATGTCGCATCATTTCCGTTTACTACCATATCTAAGGATGTTTACCGCGTCAATCGTGTGCTGGTTCTTCGTGGTGTACAAATGTAAACAAATAACATCTATTAAAAACATAAAGCCAACGATTAAAACAAAAACACAACAAATTTGTTAAAACATTGAGAACCGGCAATGATGGCTTGAAACGCTCTGATTATTTTATTTCGAAAATCTTTTTGACAAGTTAACTATTCAATTTCGGCTCTTATAAACATATTGATATAAGATATACAACAAAAATGACATTTGTTAAGTCAAAAATCGATTAAAAAATTTTCTGAAGCAATTGCGGTGCAACTTGATATTAAAACTTCCACCATAAGCTACCGATGTTGATTTGCAGCGCAACTCAAGTGTAACAAATTTCCTAGAGCTGCTGAGGCCCAACTGCGACGCAACTCAAACTGTTGCGCTACAACTCCCTGTATATCAGCATTTGATCCCTACCATTTTCCAGATTTTGAACACAAATTTTAACACCAATTCTTTTACAGTCAACATCACATTTTAACAACAAAATGACCACTTTCAAATCATCCAAATTTCGCAATGAACTCAACACTTAAACTACTCGACTCCAGCTCAATGACTCAAACCCGATTCAACATGTAGCAATTTCAAATTTACAAAGGCGATTCACATTATCATAAACCATTTATAATCAACACCAAGTGTATGATGCCATAATTCAAACTGGACTACAACAATCTTTTAAGCTACTAACTATATCATTTTTGCTCAACTTATACTTGACCCAATTCTTACAACAAAACACATTCAACATGATTTCACCATGGGATCAAGTTTCATCAAATAAAAAGAGAATCATACTCAAATGGTTCATATTCACACAAAATGGGGCTTCCGTTTCATATCATGAGTATGATTTCTACAAAAGGGATTTCATACTTTCTAACTCAATAGTAAGCTCCACCGTTAGTCGACCCTTGGCTCTTTACCTAAATTATTCCTCGACCCACTTGAATTACCTATCAACAACAACAACAAATTTAAAGGGGTAAGCATATTTTCTTAATAAGTAATGGGAAAATAAATAACAACAACAACAAGATAATGATCATACTCAAATGATCAATCAACAACACATTAAAAGATCCTTAATCTATACTCAAGTTGACTCGTACTTAAAGGAGTACAACATATGATGTCAAGTGTAAACAATGAGATTTCTCAAGCCTCATTGTTACTCTTGATTACCAACAAATCATACACATTGGACATACTAAAATGTCACAATGTTTACTCAATTTCCCATCACCATTAACACATTCTTGATCATCGCTCAAGATTCTCAAGTATTGTTAACTAGTGAAGCCCTCCCCCCATTACTTACCTTTGCAAATTGGTTTAATTAGTTAAGCTCAACAATGTCACAATTTAGCTCTTTTTGAATTCACCTAATCGTACAAGCACATACACAAAGGTTACTCACCACTCAATTCTCAATGACTCAACATTGACTCATTCTCATCCTCTAATCAAACTCATATGTATCAACTCAATGATATTAGATTTTTAACCAAACTAACTAGTTGATACTCATAACATGACAATAACATCAACTAGCATATTGATCACTTTTCTCATGAAATTCACTTGCACTTAGATTATTTGATCCTCTTTTAACAACAATAACACAACAACATCAACTCATCAGATCATCATCATCTCTTTCATTAAAAATCTCCATCGCTAGCAAAATCATCAATTACTCAAAAACTCATAAAACTCATCTATTTTATATTCAAATAAGTTCATTAACACTCAATAGCAATCATCAAATATTCTTACTCCCAAATAACAACCTTTTTTTCTCAAAACCCAAATTTAGGTATCATACTCAAAACATCAATTAACTCAAATTAAAGATGAAAGGGAGTTAATCTTACCTTAAGGATGGATGATTTAGTGATTATAAGCTTGAACACACACAATTTCTTGCTCAATTTTGAGTGTTCTTCTCCTTGCTTTCTCCTCTCCCTTTTACGTCCTCACACACCCACAAACATACTTCTGGAACTAATTTTAGTTCCAGATTTTTAATAAAGGTTTAATATTTTGTTAATTTACTCTTTGACCCCCTCTAGTTCCATCGTTTATACATTCAAGCCACTAACTTGTTTTAATTTTCTCTTAAAATTTAACCCCAATCTCATCATTTGTATTAATATCAAGTACTCCAATAATATTTAAATTACTCTTTTTAACATAAAATGTAACTTACAAATTTTTGGGGTGTTACATGGCTTAGTTTTGAGTACATCTGACAGTTGTGTGATAGATTTGTGTAAATCCATAATTTAGAGTAAAGTGACAGCGGTCTAAGCAGCAGTAGCTAAGGGTTATAAATGTTGTTTCAGTGACGAAAGTGAAAGTAGTCACAACGCTGGTCATGGATTTGTATGAGTGGTGGGCAGTGTTGGTGGGTGGTGGATGGTGGTGGTGGTTCTAGTGAGTGAGACATAGAGAGGAGAGAGAGACTGTTATGTGTGTGTTTTTTAGAGAGAGAGAGATAGATCCAAATTAATGTTCATATGACAAAAAGTTTGCCCCTGATTTTAGCCCCTCGTCTCATTTACGATAATTTGTAATGTAGTTGCTAACATCAAATAATACTATATTTATAGACCAATATTTCCCTATTTTTATACATTTTTATTGCATTTATTTGATATTAGATACTAATTTTGTTAATATTTGCAATTAGGTGTTTTAAATGGAGCTTGGATCAAAAGAAACAGAATTTGGATCAAAAACTGGATGAAAAATGTAAATGCTGAATTTTCTGCTATGCGTTCGTATTTTGGCCATAACTTCCTCATACGGAGTCCAAATGAGGTGATTCAAAAGCTCAAATTTAGAGAACAGATAGGGCTACAACATATAAAAAATTCAGATCTTATGGAGAATATTTTATCCGAAGGCTAAAGCATTTACCCGGCGGCTAAATTCAAAATCAGCTAAGTCGGCTACGGAACATTCTAGAAATCTTGGAGAATACGAAAAGTAATTTTATCCGGCAGCTAAATTCGCGTTCAGCTCAACTATAAATACAGGCTTTATTCAGCTACGAAATATATATACCATATACGAAAATATAAACCTAAGTTGGTTTAAAGGTATAAGGAGCGATTTGAAGGCTAGGAAGCTAGGGTTTGAAGGTTTTCAACCCTAACGAAGACTCGTTCGATTTATTTGGTTTGATTCTTATCTTTTCTATATTCTATGTGTAATAACATGTTTATAGATCTGATTTTTATTGCATTAAACATGAGCTAGTATTCTAATTGTATTTACTTAGATGAATGATTATTGAATGAAGGTTTAAAGATATGTTTATGTTGATTGACAATTATGAATGATTATTAAGTTTATTCAAAAGATCCATATTATTTATATATGTGTTTGATTGTTACTTGACGTGGTTAATTATCTTTACTAGGCCTGGTTTATGTTAATCAATTATCTGCAATTAAGTAATTTATTAATTAATTGTGGCAAGACTTTGTAATGATACTTGGTTAAGAGAATAACAATTGATAGCTAATAAGTGATATGAATTATTAATATGTAATTTAACAGCAACGGGTAATTCGAAGTTGTTAGAATAAATCTTAATAGTTTGTGAAAGTTTTAATTGAATAAGGTTTTAGGTTAATAATGCACGCAAGAGTAATTTCTGGTGTAATTCAATTGAATCTAGTATTAAGCTAAAACTTATTATGATTAGTAACCATAATAGGAGCTAGTTATGTTTGTTTAATTCCCATAATTGAAGAAAAACAGTTCAATAAACATATCTGAAAACTTGAATTGAATAATAACTAATCTAAGTAAATACATGTTTCTCTATTCCTGATAATTATCTGAAATTACTTTTATCATTTTTAATTGTCTTTTATTCGTTATCAATTAAATACGTTCGTACGGAACTAAAACGTAACCCCCCATATTTACTATTTTATCTGTATTTTACTTTTTATTAGTCAATTATTAATTCCATATTTGTAATAACCACTGTTCCCAGTGTTCGACTCTGACTTACTTTAAAAGCTATATTATACGAACGGGTATTATTGTCTGGCTTGTGTGATAGTATTTCTTTAGTATTTCCAATTAATTAAAACTTGTATTTTAAACTCTAATCACACGACATCAAGTTTTTGGCGCCGCTGCCGGGGAACGGTTGCGTTTATTATTTAAATTGGAATTTATTGTGTTTTATTTTAAATTTACCCTGTAAAATTTTTTATACATTGTTGGTCAATCGAAAAATCGGCTCACCCATTGTGATTACTAACAAAAACAGAGGTATAAGGAGGGTCGCTCTGCTTCCCGAAAGGGGTAGGTTTTTAATAAGTTTCGCGCTGACCTACTTCTCCGCTTCTGTGTATGATCAGTGGAGCTACCGAGGACTTTTGATTAGCTTTGTAAATCAATTTTTATTGGAATATTTGTTTTTAGTTAGTTTATATTTTATTTCTTTTCTACTCTTTTTCTTTTTCTTTTATTTTGACAGGTATGTATCAGAACGTGAATAATATTCATGTGATTTTTCAAAACTCGAGAAACAACTCCATGATGACTGAGGAGGATGTACATCGATCTTTTGATAGGATAGAGGCATTACTTTCAAAAGCTATGCAAGATAGTGAAACTTCAAGTAAGCAAATGGAAGAAACCAAAGCTATTGTACAAAGTCAAGGCACTTTCATTCAACGATTTGAAAAGATAGTAAAAGACATAGAAGGCAAAATGGAGGAAAATCTTAACAGACTTAAGATTGTAGGACACGAGACAACGGCATAACCAAATTTCAAAAATTACACACCTCCACCTCCTTATCCAGCTGCTTTGATTAGAAATTACAATGAAATTGAAGGATCAATTTTTCCATAGCTTAAGAAAGGTACTGTTAAAAGTTTATCTCGACCAGTGATTGTGAAAGCTACGCAATCTATGGAGACTTCAAGCGAAAAAGTGGAATATACCGAAACTATTGGCCACAGTCAAGGAGATTCCATTCAACAACTTGAGGAGATGATTCAACCATATAAGTATTCTCAATCCTCTGAATCCTTATTTTCTAACGAAATTTTTTAGTGAAATTAGACAGGAAAAAGTTATGGAGATAGATTGGTTGCCTTTACCAAGATTTGATCACAATGATTCTGATGAGGAAATACTCTCGCTACTTGATTGTAATGAAGAGGAAATCCTTGAATTGGAAAACCAAGATGGGGTTATGCCAGAAGACGAATTAGTGGCTACTATGGATACAGCTATTGATGAAACTTCGTCATTATACCCAGAGGTTGAACAATTAAAGGAAAATGATCAAGCGGTGGTAAGGATTGGAAAAGAAATAGAAAACAACACTTGCGGTAATCAGATAGCAGCAGAACCGGTTGAAACTCAAATGGTGGTTGAGTCAACGCAACCAGCGGTTGAAGTATCTATAAGCACAAGTTCATTGTTTTACCAGTATGAAGAACCTTTTTGGCAATACGATCGGAAGGAAAGTTTCTCACAATTTTTGGAAGATCGTGGAGTATCTCAGAAAATACAAATACCTGCCACATACGATAAGTATCTATATTCTTTCATCATATTAAATTTACATTTTATAAACATTTATAGATATTACCATCCATGCTTACTTTTAAGTGTGGGAAAAGTCACTAGATTTTCAGGTAAGCAAGGTTGGAGTCAAGCTAGTGACTCGAACAAAAACAAGCGCTTCTCGGGAAGCAACCTGACGCGCACCCAACGGTCGGTTCAGGAATCGCTTCCTGTCGTTGCAGACCTTTCCGCCGGACACGGCGCCAGATGGTAGTTTTAAATTTATAATAGTCGGGGGGAGCCTAAATCTCCGTACTACTTACTACTACTGGGTATGAATACCAAGTATGAGTATGCGGTAAGAATGATACAGGGTCGTTCCTCACGATGGCAGAATTGAAACAGAGCTCGTTCAGATAACTTAGTGATCAAGCTAGGGTTTTGGATAAGTGATTGTTTTTGGGTTTTTATCTAATTAAAACAACTAAAACTAATAAAACATAAAAGTAAAGGGAAGCTAGCACATATGTAACCCTTAAACATAACAAAGACGTGGTTCACCATGATTTAGGATAGCATATAGTTAGGATAATGTTTATTGGGGACACAATCAGTTAACAGACAGATAAACTTAGTTGTAAACACTAGGACCCTACTTATTTAGCTCCGGTCTAAATACGTATGTCACTGGAATCCTAGGCTATCATGATTCTGATCAGATCAGGCTGCTTTGAAACCCTCCTGAACTAGTCTTGAGTAAGACCTAAGTAACCCTTAAAGTATCTAGGGATCAGGCATAAGGCAACAGACCGCAATTGTATTCACTGACCTTTCTTAACCCCTAAGTCTATTTGTTATCATCTAATTGTGTACTGGTTGTTAACTGTTGTTATTCTAAACTATCGGTATTGTAGAGTTCATCAATGTTATGGAGCATTAAGCTCTCTTGACAGAACTCTGTATTTATCTAATTCAACCATATAATCTACCGTCATAAACATAGACCCTCCTTTACATTCAGGCGTTCATCCCTAGGAATAATCATGGTGTACAAGGCAATTAGGCATTTCCACAGTGTTCCTGACTCAAGGTATACTCACGGTGTACAGTGCGTTGGCATATCCAAAATGTTCCTGACTCAAGGCATACTCACGGTGTACAGTACATTAAGTAGTTCCACAGCTTGTATTGGACCTTGGTGTACTAACGGTGTACGGTGCATCGAGCATTTCCACAGCTGTATTTAAACCTTGGTGTACTAACGGTGTACAGGGCAACGAGCATTTCCACAGCTTTGTTTCCTAGACCCGAGTTCTAGAAGGATCACTTCTAGGTAATCCATGATGAAACAGTCCTACAGCATTTCCTTAGCTTCCACGTATTTGTACTCCACCAGTGGTGTTTCCAACGCTATACGAAGTACTGTGCCGTTTTATGGAAAGTTCATAGCTTCATACTGTAACTGGAGATAACTATTGATACGTAGCTAGGGTTTGCAAAGTCCTATAACTAAGGCAATAGTCACGTGAAAGTTCGGAAAGGGTGAGAGACACTAGATCTATATTCAGGATAAGTTAAGACAGATAACACAGTATAATAACTCCCAATCATATATATAAAGGATAAAGTAACATCATCAATAGCTATCTAATTCATGGCAAACATACAAGCAACTACTCACAAAGCATAGCAATAAACATTTCCAATATTAATAAATCACAAACATCAAATAAGAACATTATGACAAATTAATACTAGAAAGGATAGATAATACCGATATTAATTCCGAGCAGAATAACAGCTTGTATTTCTTCGTACAATATCCAAGTATTACAATGCTAGCTTCTACTAACTAAATTACATAATTAATCTAGAAAAGAAAAGGATTCTCCCCTAGTCTTCCCACTAGTTCCAAGGGTTAAACCCTAGAGAGAGAAACTAGAGAGAGAGACTAGAGAGAGAACCTAGAGAGAGAAAGTAGAGAGAGTGTGTGAGAGAGAAATGAGAATGAGGTGTGAGGTGTGAGGTGTTAGGTGTTGAAATGAGGAAAAGGTGACCCCTATTTATAGGTGAAGATCACCTTGGAGCCAAAGTAATGAGCCATGGAGCGAAATTTGGAGCCAAAGTTGAAGCCATACTTGGAGCCAAAGGAATAATACGTACAAGCAACTAAGCACCACGTACAAGCGAACGAAGCATGAACGGAGACCACTTGGCATCAGAGGGGCCGTATATGGCCTTACAGGGGCCGTATACGGTTCTATGCAGGCCGTATACGGTCTTGTATGGGCCGTATACGGTTCCCAAGGCCGTATACGGGGTCCGTCGGTTTTTGTCCGTTGCTTAAAATGCCCGTATCTCCTTCGTTACACGTCCGTTTGACTTGTTTATTTCACCTACAATCTCGTAATTCCGTTACGCTTCTAATGGTACCAATTTCACATAAATTGGATGTGTAGAGCTCAGGCATATTCGGAATGACTTTTAATGATCTGTAGAAGCCGTATCTCCTCCGTTCTTTACCTAATTTGCATGATTCTTGTTTCTCCCATCTCGTTTTTACCTATGACATCATATAATAAGGTTAGAATGTGCTTATCATAAGTTAAATAAGAGTGTAAGAATTGGTTGTTGTTTATTCGCTCTGTTTTGCTCGTTATTTGGACGTTTTCAGTGAGTTTTGTAGCAACGTCTCTATTTGGAGCACTTTAGTGAATTTTAGTAAATAATGATTATTTTGGAATGTTTTCACTAAAGATGTGTCCAAAAAGTGTGGAATATCATACTTATAAACATGACTTTTTGCGTCACATCAAGCTATCCCACACTTAGACGTTGCTTGTACTCAAGCAACACTCAGTTTTTGAAAACATTTTAAAACATTTTAGAGCGAGTCAAAGCATTTTTAAGAATCACCACTTCCAAATATAAGTAAGATAATTTCAAGAATATATGGAAAGATAAGATGATCCTCTCATAAACAAGAAAAGATTGTCTTAGGCATACTTCCAAATCTCATGATCTTGGAGTACACATGACTAGGCGATCTGACAAAAGGTGGTCACTCAATTCACTCAAAGTGTATCGGATTTCCTATCATTCTACAACAAATGAAATCGCTCAAATAGCCAGTCATGCCGCACTCATCGTCATAGGCTTGATCGAGAATCGGATCTCCACCACTTAGGTGATGACGGTGCTAATTATCCCAAGATATTCATGAGGGTTGTAGTGTTTGGTGAGGGTTAAAGGGTATGGATAGTGGTATTTTTGGGTTGTAAGGGTTTTACTTATCTTAAAACCACTGAGATCATGAATAACTTTATTTTAGAACGGAAAGGAAATAGCTGTTGGTCTTCTATTAGAATCTTCTTGCGAGGATGATTCTTCGAAGGACTTTTTAAGCTTTATTCTTGCGAAACTATTTTTCTTTCTTTTCTTCTTTTTCTTCTTTTTTTTCTTTTTCTGCTTTTTTCTATTTTTCTATTTTCTTTTTCTTCTTCAGAACTTCTTTGCCAGAGAATTTCCAAGGATATTTTTCTTTTGATTCTTTCAGAAATCCCTTATCTTGAACATTTCGAGTCTTTTCATGGTGCCAATTTTACGCACCAGGGATTCTTAGGAGAGATAGCTTTTGGAGAACACGAAAGGGTAAGTGAAGCGGATATTCTAAAAGATGTTCTTCATAATCTCAGAAATTCTAAGATAAGTTTTAGGGATATTTTTGGGAGGTGGGGTTTTAATATGAGGGTTTTTATGAAACGAAAGGTTTAGGCTCAACATGGTTTACTAGGCGTATCATCGATACTAAAGATGAGTATCGGAAAGGGTTTTGGGCTTGAAAAGATATGTAAGAAGAGGGTTAAATCCTAGGGAATGTCAAGGTCATCTAATTGCACCTATACCGCATACGGTACACACCAATGTGGTCTCGAAGCGTATATCAAGAGCAAGATCTAATTCAGAGATACATGCATCGGCACACACAAGAAATGAAAAGTGAAGCATTAAAGATGAATGCTTTTAGGCTCAAGATACCTCACTGCAAATAGGGTTGTATGTGCTTTGTCATGCTCCTATTAGATTATCATTTCTTGCTTAAGAAATTTCTACCTAATTTTCCCTAGATTCTGAAATATCTTACTCATATTTGAAAATAGATCCCCTCAAAAGATATTATGACTAAAAAGTAGTAGAGTTAATCAGTTGATTTAGCTCATACTTTTTAATTTTCTTTGAAAATTTTTGAAAATTTTGAGGAACATTTTTTGAGTTTACTATTTCGGACATTAAAAATCATAAAGAACTAACCAAGGTATTCTATACCTGCTATCCCACACTTGGAGGAACATTGTCCCTAATGTTCTCTTGAGTTGAGATTTACTGAAAGTAAAATCCCACACTTAGAGTTTGAACATGTAAGAAAATGTTTCTCAAGTGTTTGTTTTGGGCTGGAATCCCACACTTAGTGATAAGCTTAGGATAGAGTATAGATCTCATAACAAACTAACAAAGCAAACAAAATATATAATCATAAACAAAAGAGGGTAAAGGGTTAGGACACTCCCTAGATAGCGAGCTGCATTGAAGCTGAGAGGCTGAAATTGCTGAAAAGAGATGTTGCCAAGATCCTATTCTGCATCCATGAAGATCAGCTTGACTTCAAGCGTCTTTCTATTGGTCTTATTCATCCATCATTTCTCTTGTGAATTAATCTCGTAAGTGTGAACACATTGGACGTACTATTTTTACAAACTCGGTTTTTATTGCAAATGGAAAGAGAAATCACTGTCTCAGAATTTGAAAAGATGTTTTCTATTGCAAATCAATTTTATAAAACATGTGTTTTTAAGCGAGTTCGAGCATAATGCATAAAAGTAGTATGCAAGTACCTCAAATGCTCGAAACACATGAATTATCAGTTTTCAAAGTGATTTCCTATTTTCTGAGACGAGTGATTTATTTGCAAAAGAGTTGTAATCCGGAGAAGTTTTCATAAATCACTTTTTGGTACGTCCAAGTGTGAAGGATGGTCAGAGATTTTCTCCACTTGTTGACACTTTCTCTCTGCACGTCTTATTCCACGGGTTGCCTCTCGAGCAGCGCTGCTATTATAGTCGAGAGCTCGACTTCCAAAATGATAGATTGTATAATATAATGCGAAGCAATGTCATCCTCCGGACACAAGCAGAGTTAACCCTGAATGTTGAGCTGATCTACAAGTCATAGACAACTAGAAATCATCTACGTGTCTGAAAGAGTCATCTCCTCCCTTGCAAAGCAATGCTCAAAAGGTTCCCAATCTTAATGAACTATAAGCTCCCCTTTTCGTGTTTCCATTATACTCAAAGATTCTTCATCCATTGGCGTAAGTTCCTGTTTGCTAGGCATTTGTACAAATAGAACAAACAAACGTGATCTAACAAACAAGTGATTATTCTCCAAATCATAGACTCACTGATTTGTAAAAAGAACTATTAAAGTAAGTACTTTGACGATGAAACAAACCAGTGTATGACTTGGAATCTAATCTTACACCAAAAGTGTTAGTTGCCTATAATTTCAACGCAGCGCAAATAGCAGGTATGGAAATACTAGCATGAGTAATTTAAATCAGGCAACCAAGTATAAATATTTCCAAAGCACACATTTTTAAACGAGTTCGAACATAATACTCATATTGACATACAAATCAGGTTATCAGATAATTCAGTTAAAGATCTTTTATGTATGTTCACAGAAACATATGTAAGTACCTCCAATGCTCGAAATATGTGAATGGGTGACTAAGGTTCCTAATTCTCATAAATTCTAGTTGATTTCCATGTTGGTGAGTGAAAGGGACAGTAAGAACTTGAGATCTTAGATAATGGTTAAAAATAGATGTTGCAATAAAGTTCAAACAAGTGGGAGTAGGATGTTTTAAGGTTTTGACAAACATTTGACTTTCAATGAAGTAATTTCGCAAACCATCCTTTTTGTTCATAAGGAAAACTTGGAGCATTCATTTTAGGGTTTTATTTTCTACTTATATGGGTTAGCTTACTAAATTAACTACTATTACGACTGCTACTATTACCAAGACTATGTTAGACACGGGTTGCCTCCCGAGAAGCGCTTGTTTTTGTTCGAGTCTCTAGCTTGACTCTAGCACTATTTGTCAGGCAATCCTAGAGGTTTCCTTGCATCCATCAGTAGACACAAGGGGTAATATTGGTACATACCTAAGAGTTTAAAGCAAGTTGAGGCTAGGGTATGTCCAATATAAGGAGATGGTTCAAAGTGAGTGAATGATTTTACAGGAGGTATAACAAATCTCTCAACTTTTAATACCTCCTTGGGTCGGATGGGTTGGTCAAAGGAATCGTTACTACTCCAGGACGTATACGTCATTATGTGGTGGAAAGAAGGTTGGTAGGGAAACCATGACGCAGAACCCGCCTTACTTCATATCGTCTTTTAGTTGATGATAGTGTTGTACTCTGGGCATGGAGGTGGGACAGAGTCCATTAACATCTCCAATCTTATAGCAACATTCTCATCTACAACTTGGGTAATGGGTTCTATGGAAATGGAGGGTTCAACTAGATCAATGGGTGATTCATCCAGGGAGATATGTGGGATATCATCAACCACAACTAGTTGCGGGATGTTTTCAACCACGTTAGTTTGGATTGGAATGAGATCACTTCTCAGAGTTGGTGTGCAATCCTCCGGTCCTTCTAAAGCTGAGTCTTCTGTGTAAATCTCCTCTTCCGGTTTCTCTAGTTCTATCTCTTCGTCTACCTCGTCATACTCGTCACCCTGGCCAGTAGTTTCGAGTTGCAGTGGTTCGGAGAGTTCCTCTAGAATGAACTCCTCGTCGGTCTCGGACATAGATAGGTTAAGAATGGGTGGAAGTGAGGATTTGGAAGATTGTGTAGGTGTAGGATTTGAAGGAGGTTTGTAACCAGTCTCATGAGAATGAAAGTCTGTCTCAAATGAAGTAGATGTGATGTGTAGGTGCCTCTCATCTTTCTGTAGCCTATAGTCAGTTGTAACTTGATCCCTAGTTCCCTTACTTCTCACTTGGACTAGTGTTTGTATTTCAGACAGCTTATCAGTACATCTTCTAAGCATGTCATCTTGTTCTTTCATTAATTGTTCAAGTGGGTCGTAAGAGGGTGAGAAAGTAGCATTACCGCTAAGATAAGCTATGGGCATATCTCTCAAGTCAGAACTTTCATACGGTTGTGGTTCGTGTACAGGGTAAGATGAGTGTGGGTAGACTCCGAATGGTTCAGGACAGTTAGGTTGGTATTGATGTTGTTGGACAGCATAAGGGTCATAATGGTATTGTGATTGAGGATCTAAATACCCTATGTTATTCGGATAAGTCATACTATACCTTTGACATTCATTATCTAAGTGGGCATCACTCCTACATCTATCTTGGATAAGACTATCTAATTGATCACTTAGTTGTTGTAGAGTGGCCATTTCCAAGTTATCAGTAAAGACAGCACACGAAGAAGGTTTAAGAATTAAAGTTGGGGTGAGAAGGGATTTAAACTAAGCTACGCTAATTTAATCTAACTACGCTAATCTACGGGCAGAAAGTAACTTCGGATAGGGATGGTAAATCCCAATCCAAAAGGATCGCTTAAAAACTAAATTTGTCTAAACAGGCTCCGAATCGTGCTACCGTCCCCGGCAGCTACGCCAAAAACTTGACGCGCACCCAACGGTCGGTTCAGGAATCGCTTCCTGTCGTTGCAGACCTTTCCGCCGGACGCGGCGTCAGATGGTAGTTTTAAAATTATAATAGTCGGGGGAGCCTAAATCTCCGTACTACTTACTACTACCGGGTATGAATACCAAGTATGAGTATGCGTTAAGAATGATCCATGGTCGTTCCTCACGAAGGCAGAATTGAAACAGAGCTCGTTCAGATAACTTAGTGATCAAGCTAGGGTTTTGGATAAGTGATTGTTTTTGGGTTTTTATCTAATTAAAACTACTAAAACTAGTAAAACATAATAGTAAAGGGAAGCTAGCACATATGTAACACTTAAACATAACAAAGATGTGGTTCACCATGATTTAGGATAGCATATAGTTAGGATAATGTTTATTGGGGACACAATCAGTTAACAGACAGATAAACTTAGTTGTAAACACTAGGACCCTACTTATTTAGCTCCGGATCTAAATATGTATGTCACTGGAATCCTAGGCTATCATGATTCTGATCAGATCGGGCTACTTTCAAACCCTCCTGAACTAGTCTTGAGTAAGACCTAAGTAACCCTTAAAGTATCTAGAGATCAGGCATAAGGCAACAGACCGCAATTGTATTCACTGACTTTTCTTAACCCCTAAGTCTATTTGTTATTATCTAACTGTGTACTGGTTGTTAACTGTTGTTATTCTAAACTATCGGTATTGTAGAGTTCAGCAATGTTATGGAGCATTAAGCTCTCTTGACAGAACTCTGTATTTATCTAATTCAACCATATAATCTACCATCATAAACATAGACCCTCCTTTACATTTAGGCGTTCATCCCGAGGAATAATCACGGTGTACAAGGCAATTAGGCATTTTCACAGTGTTCCTGACTCAAGGTATACTCACGGTGTACATTGCGTTGGCATATCCACAATGTTCCTGACTCAAGGCATACTCACGGTGTACTATACATTAAGTAATTCCACAGCTTGTATTGGACCTTGGTGTACTAACGGTGTATGGTGCATCGAGCATTTCCACAGCTGTATTTAAACCTTGGTGTACTAACGGTGTACAGGGCAACGAGCATTTCCACAGCTTTGTTTCCTAGACCCGAGTTCAAGAAGGATCACTTCTAGGTAATCCACGATGAAACAGTCCTATAGCATTTCCTTAGCTTCCACGTATTTGTACTCCACCATTGGTGTTTCCAACGCTATACGAAGTACTGTGTCGTTTTATGGAAAGTTCATAGCTTCATACTGTAACTGGAGATAACTATTGATACGTAGCTAGGGTTTGCAAAGTCCTATAACTAAGGCAATAGTCACGTGAAAGTCCGGAAAGGGTGAGAGACACTAGATCTATATTCAGGATAAGTTTAGACATATAACACAGTATAACAACTCCCAATCATATATATAAAGGATTAAAGTAACATCATCAATAGCTATCTAATTCATGGCAAACATACAAGCAACTACTCACAAAGCATAGCAATAAACATTTCCAATATTAATAAATCACAAACATCAAACAAGAACATTATGACAAATTAATACTATAAAGGATAGATAATACCGATACGAATTGCAAGCAGAATAACAGCTTTTATTTCTTCGTACAATATCCAAGTATTACAATGCTAGCTTCTACTAACTAAATTACATAATTAATCTAGAAAAGAAAAGGGTTCTCCCCTACTCTTCCCACTAGTTCCAAGGGTTAAACCCTAGAGAGAGAAACTAGAGAGAGATACTAGAGAGAGAAAGTAGAGAGAGTGTGTGAGAGAGAGAGTGAGAAATAAGAAATGAGAATGAGGTGTGTGGTGTGAGGTGTTGAAATGAGGAGAAGGTGACCCCTATTTATAGGTGAAGATCACCTTGGAGCCAAAGTAATGAGCCATGGAGCCAAAGTTGAAGCCATACTTGAAGCCAAAGGAATAATACTTGGAGCCAAAGTTGAAGCCAAACTTGGAGCCAAAGGAGAAATACGTACAAGCACCTAAGCACCACATACAAGCGAACGAAGCATGAACGGAGACCACTTGGCATCAGAGGGGCCATATATGGCCTTACAGGGGCTGTATACGGTGCTATACAGGCCGTATACTGTCTTGTAGGGGCCGTATACGGTTCCCAAGGCCGTATACGGGGTCCGTCGGTTTTCGTTTGTTGCTTAAAATGCCCGTATCTCCTTCGTTACACGTCCGTTTGACTTGTTTCTTTCGCCTATGATCTCGTAATTCCGTTACGCTTATAATGGTACCAATTTCACAGAAATTTGATGTGTAGAGCTTAGGCATAGCCGGAATGACTTTTAATGATCTGTAGAAGTCGTATCTCCTCCGTTCTTTACCTAATTTGCATGATTCTTGATTCTCCCGTCTCGTTTTTACCTATGACATCATATAATAAGGTTAGAATGTGCTTATCATAAGTTAAATAAGAGTGTGAGAATTGGTTGTTGTTTATTCGCTCTGTTTTGCTCGTTATTTGGATGTTTTCAGTGATTTTTGTAGCTACGTCTCTGTTTGGAGCACTTTAGTGAATTTTAGTAAATAATGATTGTTTTGGAATGTTTTCACGAAAGATGTGTCCAAAAAGTGTGGAATATCATACTTAAAAACATGACTTTTTGCGTCACATCACAACCTGTACTTGTATATTATATTGTATAATTTTTAGGTAGATTTAGGTTTAGTGTAGTATGTCTTTTTTTATTTTTCATTTTAGTTTATATTTAAGGATAGGTAAAAGAAACCATAGTAACTGGCATGCGAATATCACGTACGTAAAGTAAAAAATCATTTTTGAAAAAATTCAGCTGCAGCTATCAACCGGCTGTCAATCACCTCAACCGGCGGTTGGACTGTAACTATCAATTGGGCTTTATCCGGTTACATGGGCTTTTAATGAACTTTTAAAATAAAAAAATTTAGTTGGATTTTCAACGATTTGTACTGGGTTTTGAAGTAGCAATTAAACAGTTTGGTCTAGAAAATATATGTGCTGCACCAGTTGGGCTATGTTTTAATGTTGGCAATAGTCTTAAACCCAACCGGCGGTTGATTAACTTAACCGGCGGTTGTGACTTCTTCCGATCAAAAAGCAAACGGTGGTAGCAGTAGCTACAGTTTTTACCAAATAATTTTCATTGATCATAATTATTATCACCAATTTTGATAATTGTTCTACTTTTCTTCACTCAATTAACTATCATTTATGAATTACTTTTATTTTAATTTTATAATTTAAAGTTAGTATTTCATATTTTGGTAATTTTTAATTACGAATTGATTAAGTTTTAGTGTCTGTGAAATTCGTTGTTAAGATTTATTTTAATGATGTCATTATGCTTAAATTAATTCTAATACTTGAAATTCTTTGTTAGAGATTCGGGTTAGGTGATAAGAAAAACTTTTGGGATTTAATTTAGAACTTATTTATGTTAATATAGTTCATGTGTGGCTTATAAAATGTTTGATAAATTTTCATAATAAGTTATGGACTTAAATTTAGTTAGCACAAGTGGAAGATTTTAAGTGATTGAGTGGCATTTAAATTGGTTGATTATTGTGAAGACTTGCTATAGGTGTTATAATTTAGTAAGTCTAAGTTAAGATTTTAAATTGAGGAATTGTGTAACATCCGCCCTAAGGACCTAAGGGTATTCTGGTAATTTTTTAGCTTTCTTTAATTTATATTATGAGTTAGGAAATTTATTGTTTATTTGAGTCATTGTGACTAGTAAATTATTATTTGTTTTTAACTTTATATAGTTAATGGTAAAATAAAATTGTATAATTGTAAATGGTTTTTAGGTTCCAGACAATAGGTTAAAAGGGGACTAATTTTTAAGTGGATACGGAGTCGGTTAGAAAAACTGGGCTGACCTATTTATTTCCACTTTCCCAAAATGGAAAGTCACTTCTTTCTTGAAACCTTTGAAACTTAAAACCTAAAACTAAACTACAAGAAAACTAGAAATCAAGTTGAGCTATGATTTGATCTTGTTTCTTCATTAAACTCCTCATCATCATCAAGTTGCTTACTTCCTTTTGAGTACAAGTATGTTCTAATCTACTTGATGTTTAAATTTGTTTTAATTGAATTTTAGGAGTTCATGATTTATAGATGAGATTGAGACCTTGAAACATGTTATATGATGTTAATAAATGATAATTGATTATGTATGATGCTATTTGTTATTATTGATATGCTAAAATGATTATAGAACATGGTTTTGGTGAGTTTGAATGAAAATCGGATTGAGGTTGGGGGCTGGTCCAGATGCGCTGGAAGAAGGGTTCTACCCGGCGGGTAGAACCTTTACCCGGCGGGTAATCCGGGTTGAAAAGGAACCCGGTTGGTAAACTTGGCACCCGGCTGATTCTCTAGCCTTTAAAACTCGATATGGTTCTGTTACCACCCAAATTTAATTACCCGGATGATTGATCTGGTACCCGGCTGGTTGAGCCTAGTACCCGGCGGGTACTAGGGCTACCCGGCGGGTAATGATTGGTTTGTGTGATTTTTTATTTTAGTTACAAAACATGTGTTCATTGTTATGTATTATCAGTTTTAAACTGAATTATTAACTTATGTTATGTTTTGTTCTCAGATCAACTGAAGACTCAGTAATATAAGACTCCTGAGTTTGGATCCTGAGATACTCAGGTGAGTGGACTTGTGACTCTCAGTATAAATTGGTGTAACATGTTTGGTTACTACGAGTAAACATGGTTTTGATGTTTATAGACTGTTAGTCTGACTTGATACATGTGATTATATGATACCTGGCCTTTGGGCATTATGTTTTGTGGAGGTCAACTACGGTTGGACTTGGTTGCTATAGGTTAGTCAACATAAGAATTGTGAATATTTGTTGTGAATAGATCC
The DNA here is from genome assembly GCA_949592205.1 of Helichrysum umbraculigerum. Lineage (NCBI taxonomy): Eukaryota > Viridiplantae > Streptophyta > Magnoliopsida > Asterales > Asteraceae > Helichrysum > Helichrysum umbraculigerum. The sequence goes on along the minus strand of CATIUR010000004.1, from coordinate 27,248,625 downwards.
TATGTTGATTGAACATAGCAATAAGTTATCGGTAAAACCACTGTGTGGCCTGTAGTTGGTTATAAGTGTTACTTGGAGGACCACCGCGGCACTAAGGGTACCTCAAGGACCACCGATCCTCTGAGATGATTATGTGTTTACGATTAATTGTTGTAAACAGATTTGTTAAGCTGAGTTAGACTTTTAATTGTTTGCCTATTCACGTAGCTTCGTGCTAATCCCACCACTCTACTTCTTGCGGGTTATGTTTTGATATGTTTTAGCAAGAAGGTTGGAATTGAAAGAATGTTTGACGATGTGTACTCTGATAATGTTTGAAACTCATGTTATGTTATGTTTTGGAAAGTTATATAACGCCCAGTTTATGTATAATGTTAGAACAATTTAACTTTTGATATGTATGGAGAATGTTATGTAAACTAATAATATGGGAATTTGCGCTTCCGATATTTAATAAAAAAAAATGGCCTCAAGTGAGGGGTGTTATAATTTGGTATCAGAGCATAGGTTTGGGCGAATTGAACATAGGTAAGGTGTTCAGTCCCAAATCTAATTGAGTCGGACAATCATTCCAAATGTGGGATTAGTTATGATATGAGAATTGGTTAGTATGTTAGGTACTTACAATTAACGAGCTGTGAGATGTGTTGTGATTACAGATATGGCAGATAATGAACAACCGATCAATACTCTCAACAATGCCTCTAGAATCGATGTTCCTCCTTCTGAGACTCGTAATGAGAGATACGGGCAGTCTGGTACCTCTGTTTCAGTGGGTGAGGAGACTGATAGGGATGATTATATGTTGCAGTTAGAAGACGAGCTGCAGGAACTTTGAAGATTTAGACAGAGAACTTTAGAAGCTAGATCTTCACAGCAAATTTCTCAGTCACAGCTGGTTGAGAGCAGTATTCCACCTCCTGTTGTATCATCTTCCCAGATTCCGGTGTCCCTACCATTTTATTATCAGCAACCCTATGGTACATCTTATCAGACTTCTATTCCATTATCATCTTCTGGGCCTTATAGTTATTAGTTACCGGTGTTTCCACCATTAGCTCAGCAACAGCAAAAGTTTGTTCTTTTAAAACCTTTATGGCAAGTAAACCCTCGGAATATTTTGGTAGCAGTAATCCTTCTGTTACTTTGGATTGGCTGCGAGATATAGAAAGAAAATTTGAGGTTTGCAGATGTGAAGAGGAAGTTAAAGTCCCTTATGCTGCTCAGCTTTTGAAAGGACAAGCCATGATTTAGTGGGATTCAATCACTGCAACTTTGACTCCTCAGCAAAGAGAATCGATCCGGTGGTCAGATTTCTATAATGAAATGTGTAAACAGTTCTGTTCGGAATTTGATATGTCTAGAATCAGACGGGAGTTTATGGAATTGCACATGACAGATCAAATGTCGACTGATGAACTTATTAACCAGTTTTCTGAAAAGTTAAGATTTGTTCAACAGTGGGTTCCGGATGATAAAACTAAGGTTGATCATTTTATTGGAACCTTACCTCCACACTACCGAACTACTGTAAGATTAGCAAGTTCTCTTCCCCATGCTTTTAATTTAGCTCGTGCAGTAGACACTGACATTCAAGCTCGAACTTTACAAAATAAAGAGAAAGCTTTGCAACGATCCAAAAGTGATTCTGGTAAAGGCAAATAGAAAAGTCAAGATAATCAGCAGAACCGGAGATCTAATACCGGTAGTGGTTCAGTTGACAGACCTTGGTGCAATAGATGTAAATCCAGCCATTCAGGTTCGTGTACATTACAGACTTCTAGGTGTATTAAATGTGGGGTATTTGGACATACTGCGAAAGATTGTACATACCCTAATAATGTGTGTTGGAATTGTCATAAAAAAGGTCATCGATCAGGAGTTTGTCCAGAGGCTAAGAGACAGGGAACGGGTATGGTCGGTGGGTCATCATCTTCTGGTCAAAAGCATAAGAATCCGCCTCCCGGCTGCTGGGAGAGCCTTTCAGATGACAGTTGATGAAGCTGTCACTACTGAGGACGTCATTACTGGTACTTTTCTCATTAATTCTGTACCAGCACGTTTGTTATTTGATTCTGGAGCCAATTGTTCTTTTATATCTGTGCATTTCTATGATAAGTTGAAATTGACTCCTTCCTTGATTGCTAATCCTCTTGAGGTGGAAGTAGCAGATGGTAAAATGGTTCCTGTTACCACATCGGTGACTGGAGCTAGTATATTAATAGTAGGTTATAATTTCCCAGTTTCTTTTCTTTTAATGCCAATCCCTGGTTTCGATGCGGTTATTGGCATGGATTGGTTGAGTCATAATAAAGTTGATATTTCTTGTCATAAAAAGTTGATAAAGATCCCTATCTCTGCTGAGTCATATGTCGTGGCTCGAAGAGAACGGGAGAAAGGTAGTGTTCCATTGATTTCTTTGATGAAAGCTAGAAAATCTCTAGCTAAAGGTTGTGAGTCTTACCTGGCTTATGTGGTTGATGCTAAGTTAGAAAAGAAATATGTTTCTGATATCCGAGTAGTTTCTGAATACTCGAAAGTTTTCCCTGAAGAGTTACCTGGGTTGCCACCGGTTAGGGAGGTAGAATATCATATTGATTTGATTCCTGTTTCATCTCCGGTAGCTAAGGCTCCATATAGATTAGCTCCTTCTGAAATCCGGGAAATGATGAACCAAATTCAGGAATTGTTGGATAAGGGTTTTATTAGACCCAGTTCTTCTCCTTGGGGTGCACCTGTTCTGTTTGTGAAAAAGAAAGATGGTACCCTTCGTATGTGCATTGATTACAGAGAACTGAATAAATGAACCGTTAAGAATAAGTATCCTTTGCCTCGAATTGATGAATTGTTTGATCAGTTGCAAGGATCTTCTTACTTTTCTAAGATTGATTTGAGATCAGGTTATCACCAGGTGCGGGTTCGTGAGGAAGATATTCCTAAAACCGCTTTCCGTACCAGGTATGGTCACTACGAGTTTTTGGTTATGCCGTTTGGGTTAACAAATGCTCCCGCGATTTTCATGGATCTAATGAATCGGGTATGTCGGCCTTTCCTTGATAAGTTTGTGATTGTCTTTATTGGTGATATTTTGATCTATTCTAAATCTGAAGCTAATCATGAAATGCATTTGAGACTGGTTCTGGAAACTCTGAAAAGAGAACATGATAACATCAAATAAGTACTATATTTATATACTATTTTACCCCTATTTTTTTTATATAGTTTTATTACAATTATTTGATAAAAGATACTTATTTCATTTATATTTTCAAAAAGGTGTTTTAAATGAAGCTTGGATGAAAAGGAGCGGAATTTGGAGCAAAAACTGAAGAAAAGTGTAAATGTTGAGTTTTCTGCTATGCGTTAGTATTTTGGCCATAACTTCCTCATACGAAGTCCAAATTAGTTTATTCAAACGCTCAAATTTAGCTAACACATAGAGCTACAACATATCAATAATTCAGATTATTTGGAGAAGAACTCAACCGCCGGTTGGGCCTTTCAACCGGCTGTTGGAATCGAAAATTCTAGAAATCGGTGGAAACAAAGAGTTTGACTTGGACACAAAGTAACCAACCGTCAGTTGGACCTTCCAACCACCGGTTGGGTGCCGACTTCAGCTATTATAAATAGAAAACTCATTCCAGCTTCGAGAGATATACCTTGAACCTTAATAATTCGTAGATTACGAATTATTAACCCCAAATTCGACTAGAAACATTTTCTTGGGGTTTTAGGAATGATTTAGAGGCGCGGGTTCGCAAGGGTTTGTCTACGATCAAGCGTTCGGTGCGTGGTTCGCGGTTTGGTTTGCGTATTCTTTATTCTTTATTTGATTTTGAATGTGTTTTATTATTAAATATTGATTATGATTATGTACAACTTAGTCATGAATTAAATATTTTGTGTATTTGTTTTGATTATTTAGATGATGGTTTAATTATATATTTATGTTTGGGTTATTAATTTTAGGAATGTTTATTATACTTTCCCGATAATTGTGTCGATTATATAATTAAGTTGTTCTTACAGAAATTAATTAAGATTATATACTATAGTTTAATTAACTTATGAGCTGGAGACTTCGGACCGAGGAGATAGTGGAAGAACATTAAGACTTAATAATATAGCTGATGTGGTAATCATAAACACTTGTATACTACAGGGTTGACTATAAAGTTATAATAAATTGTTGATATGTTTAATTGAATAATATTTAGGTGAGTAATACTAAAAAGAGGATTTCTCTATAGTATATTCAGCTGGATCTAGTACTTTTCTTAAATATTATAAGATAATTGGTCTTTTAGCTAAGGGAGTTATCTATATTTGTTAATTCACCACAGAATTATTCCAAACAAGTAAATAAATAAATAAGAAAACCTGAATCTAAGGAAAATTGTCTAAGTACATATTTATTATCTAATTGTTTACAACCCTTAGTTAATTATTTTCTATTGAGTTGGTTATAAATTAGTATTCTAAAATACGTTCATACGGAATTAAAACGTAACCCCCCTATTTACTGTTTTATTTGTATATTTACTTTTTATTAGTTAACTATTAATTCTATATTTGTAATAATCACCATTCCCAGTGTTCGACTCGGACTTACTTTAAAAGTTATATTATACGAACGGGTTATTCTTGCCTGGCTTGTGTGATAGTTAATTTAGTATTTCCAATTATTTAAAACTTGTTATTTTGAAACTCTATTCATACGACATCAAGTTTTGGCGCCGCTGCCGGGGAATGGTTGCGTTTATTATTTAATTTGAAATTTATAGTATTTTCTTTTAATGTTACCATATAAAAATTTTTATACATTGTTGGTCAATCGAAAAGTCGGCTCACCCATTGTGATTACTAACAAAAACAGAGGTATAAGGAGGGTCGTTCTGCTTCCCTAAAGGGGTATGTTTTTAATACGCTTCGCGCTGACCTATTTCTCCGCTTTTGTGTATGATCAGTGGAGCTACCGAGGACTTTTGATTATCTTTGTAAATCAATTTTTATTGGAATTTTTTTTAGCTAGTTTTTTTTTTATTTTTTTTTCTACTATTTTTCTTTTAGTTTTACAGGTATGTACAAAACCGTAAATAATATTCCAGTGATTTCTCAAAACTCGAGAAACTATCATATGAATGAAGATATTGCCAACATGACGATTGAGGAGGACATGAATCGATTTCCTGATGATATTTTCACAAGTTTATCCCAACCATCGATTGTGAGAGCTCCACAATTTATGGAAACTCTAAGTAGAAGAATGGAAGAGACCGAAACTCTTGATCACAGTCAAGGAATCTCTGTTCAGCAACTTGAGGGGATGGACAATCAATTTGATAAGTGTTCTCAATCCTCTAACTCTTTATTTTCTAATGATATTTTTAGTGAATTTAAACAGGAAGAAGATAAGGACATAGATTGGTCAATTTTGCCAAAGTTTGATTACCAAGATTCTGATGAGAAATTACTCTCGTTACTTGATTGTAACGATGAGGAAAACTTTGGATTAGAAAACCAAGATGGGGTTATGACGGAAGAAGAATTGATAGCTATTCTAGATCCAGCTATTGATAATAGTCCGTCTTGGCATCCGAAGGGTGAACAGTTGAAAGAAGGTGATCAAACAAGGGTAAAGATTGGAGGAGAAACAGAAAACAGAGCTTGCGGTAATCAGATAGCAACCGACCCAGTTGAAATTCAAAAGGTGGTTGAGTCGTCACAACCAACGGTTGCGGTATCTATAAGCACAAGTACATTGTTTTACAAATATGAAGATCCCTTTTGGCAATTCGATCGGAAGGAAAATTTCTCACAATTTTTGGAAAATCATGGAGCATCACGGACTGGACAAATTCCTGCTATAAACGATAAGTATATTTATTCTTTCATTATAATAAATTTACATTTCATGAATATTTATAGATATTACCATCCATGCTTACTATTAAGTGTGGGAAAATTCACTAGATTTATGGGTAAGTAAGGTTGGAGTCAAGCTAGTGACTCGAACAAAAACAAGCGCTTCTCGGGAGGCAACCCGTACTTGTAAATTATGTTGTATTTTTAATCTGTAGGTAGTTTATTAGATTTTAAATTTTTAGGTTTTATTTTTAGTATGTTTTTAAGATAAGAACAAGAAACCATAATTACTAGAAAAACTGCAAAATAGGGCTACATAAATAAAATATAATATAAAGGTCGTATTTTTTGGAAAAACCGCTGCTAACAACCAACCGGCGGCTCGCATAGTCAACCGGCGGTTGAACACTTTTTCATTTAAACACTAATAGCATCAGTTATGTTTACCACACTTTTTCACAAAAACCAAAGAAACCCTATACAATTTTGGGTATATCTAATTACGAAATTGTTATATTTAGTTTCAGAGAACTTTGTTATTAGGGTTTACTCTAGTGCTATAATTTCTCTTAAATTGATTATAATATTTGCAATTCTTGATTAGAGATTCAAATTAGGTGTTAAGCAAGAAAAACTTTGGGGTTTTAATCTATAACTTATTTATGTTAATATGTATGGTTTATAATATGCTTGATAAAATTTCACGATAAGTTGAGGACTTAAATTTAGTTAACCCCAGTGGAAGATTTTAAAAGTTTGAGTGGCAAGTTGCTATGGGTGTAACAATTTAGTAAGTTTAAGTTCAGTTTTTAAATGGAGAAATTGGAGCTACATTGCATGTACTTTTATCTAAGACTCCTGCCAGAACATTTGTATGCTAAATTTTCTAAATGCCAGTTTTGGTTTCGAGAAGTTCAGTTTCTGGGTCACGTGATTTGTGAAGATGGGGTAAAAGTTGATCCGTCTAAAGTTGAGGCTGTAATGAACTGGAATGCTCAAAAGACTTCCTCTGAAAATTAACAGTTTTCTTGGATTAGCAGGCTATTACAGAAAGTTTATTAAAGATTTTTCAAAGATTGCTGGTCCATTAACTAAATTGACTCGCAAGGATGTAAAGTTTCAGTGGGATGAACAGCAGGAATCAGTCTTTCAAACTCTGAAGCATTGTGTCAGGCTCTAGTGTTAGCACTGCCTGATGGTTCTGATGATTTTGTAGTATATTTTGATGCTTCTTATGCTGGATTGGGTTGTGTGTTAATGCAGCGGGATCGTGTTATCGCTTATGCTTCTCGTCAGTTGAAACCACATGAAAAGAATTATCCTACTCATGACTTGGAGCTTGCAGCTGTCATTTTCGCGTTGAAAATCTGGAGACATTACTTATATGGCACATGATGTGTTATTTGTACGGATCACAAAAGTCTTCAGTATATGTTTTCTCAGAAAGAACTTAACATGCGTCAACACCGATGGTTGGAATTAATCAAAGATTATGACTGTGAAATTAGATACCATCCCGGAAAAGCCAATGTAGTTGCAGATGCTTAAAGTCGAAAAGGCACTTCTGACAGGATTTGTTTTATGCGTCTAGAAGTCTCTTCTGATTTGATAGAACAATTAAAAACTGCTCAACTGGAAGCATTGCAGGATCAGAATTTAAAGTCAGAGATAATGTTGAAAAGAAAAGATTTGTTGATCGATGATTCTCGAGGTTTGAAAACTTTTCAATGTCGAGTGTGGGTTCCATTAATTAGAGAACTTCGTGAGTTGATTTTGACTGAGGCTCACAAGTCTCGTTTATCTATTCACCCTGGAAGTACAAAGATGTATAATGATTTAAAACCGTTATATTGGTGGCCGACTATGAAAACTGACGTGGCACGGGTCGTTGAATCTTGTCACATATGCTCTCAGGTCAAAGCAGAACATCAGCAACCTTATGGTTCGTTGAGACAGTTAGAAAAAGCTGAGTGGAAATGGGAACATTTAACCATGGATTTTGTTACCAAACTTCCACGAACACCATGAGGAAGTGATATGATTTGGGTGATTGTTGATAGATTGACGAAGAGTGCTCACTTTTTGGCTACCAGTAAGACGGCATCTTTGACTCGATTGGCTCAGTTGTACATTAATGAGATTGTCTCGAGACATGGAATTCCTTTATCTATCGTCTTTGACAGGGATTCTCGGTTTATATCTCGATTTTGACAAAGTTTACAGCATGAGTTGGGTACATGAGTTAACTTAAGTACAGCCCATCATCCCCAGACAGATGGTCAGTCTGAGCAGACGATTCAGACACTGGAGGATATGGTGCGAGCTTGTGTGTTGGAATATGGTGGTTCTTGGGATTCTCACCTGCCATTAATAGAGTTTGCTTATAATAACTCTTATCACTCTAGTATTGGCATGCCTCCGTATGAAATGTTGTATGGTCGTCGCTTTAGAACACCTACATGTTGGTTAGAGGCTGGTGAGAAGCAGTTTGCGGGTCCAGATATTGTTCAGATTACAGCATATAAGGTTGCAATTGCACGAGAGAAACTGAAAGCTGCTAGAGACAGGCAGAAACAATATGCTGATCCTCATCGTCGACATGTTTCGTTTGTTGAAGGTGAATTGGTTTATTTGAAAGTTTCTCCTTGGAAGGGTGTGATTCGATTTGGTAAGCATGGGAAACTTGCTCCTAGATTCATTGGTCCGTTCAGAATTCGGCAGGTTGTTAATGATCAGACGGTTGCCTTGGATCTTCCTTCTGAATTATCTGGCATTCATGATACTTTTAATATTTGTTATTTTAGAAAGTGTAATGTGGAGGATCAGTCACAAATTCTCCCATTGCAAGATTTGAAACTTGACCAAAGTCAAAAGTTGGTAGAAGAACCCATTGAACTTTTAGATAAAAAGGTGACCAAACTGCGCAAGAAAGAGATTCCTATGGTTTTAGTTAAATGGAAACATAGTTTGGGTCCCAATATTACGTGGGAAACTGAGTCTAGTATGAGATCGCGTTACCCTAGTTTGTTTGAGCGTGATGAGATTTCGGGGACGAAATCTTCTTAAGGGGGGAGATTTGTAACATCCACCCTAAGGACCTAAGGGTATTTTAGTAATTTTTAGCTTTCTTTAATTTATATTATGAGTTAGGAAATTTATTGTTTATTTGAGTCATTGTGACTAGTAAATTATTATTTGTTTTAACTTTATATAGTTAACGGTAAAATATAATTGTGTAATTGTAAATGGTTTTTAGGTTCCAGACAATAGGTTAAAAGGGGACTAATTTTTAAGTGGATACGGAGTCGGTTAGAAAAACTGGGCTGACCTATTTATTTCCACTTTCTCAAAATGGAAAGTCACTTCTTTCTTGAAACCTTTGAAACTTAAAACCTAAAACTAAACTACAAGAAAACTAGAAATCAAGTTGAGCTATGATTTGATCTTGTTTCTTCATTAAGCTCCTCATCATCATCAAGTTGCTTACTTCCTTTTGAGTACAAGTATGTTCTAATCTACTTGATGTTTAAATTTGTTTTTATTGCATTTTAGGAGTTCATGATTTATAGATGGGATTGAGACCTTGAAAAATGTTATATGATGTTAATAGATGATAATTGATTATGTATGATGCTATTTGTTATTATAACACCCCTCAATTATAATCATTTAAATATAGTAAATCGGAAGCGTAAGTCCAAATAGATAGTAATAATTTACATCCTTTTATCAATGCTATAAAATTTAACATTTTCAAAACTATAATTTCTTCAACCGAGGTGTTATATAAAAACATGATGAAACATTATTTTATACAAATTAACTATCAGAGTAGAGCCTCGTAGTCAAACATTCCTTCTAGTCCAACTTCTTGCCCACCCAATATTAAAGCCAAAACCTGCAAGAAGTGTTAATGTGGGGGATTAGCATAAAGCTAAGTGAGCAGATAACTAATCAACAACATAACTTAGCTCAACAACTTTGTGTACAACACTTAGCACTAAACAAACAAGTACACAATACAACACATCAACAATACATCAGTCCAACAATGCAACAATTTAACTAATCAACAACACCATAATGAGGATCGGCGGCTCTGGGGATAACCATAAACCCGGGTGGCTCCCCAAGAACACTTATCCAACCTATCCGTATGGCCATACGGACGAGACCGATAACTAGTGATTATCTTCAACTAACACAGGAGGTGTGTTAAACTTTGGATAACCAACTAGCCCAACCAACCATTCAACAACTCGTTGCCTCATTAACAACTGATGCCCGAAGGCCAATTAATTCAAGTGATCACGTAATCAACAAGTCACATATTCAACTAGTCAACATATCAACAGTATTATTACTATCAACATAATCATCAATGTAACTAATAAGGTAATAGCATGTTACTTGTTGTAACCAAACTTGTTACAACCAAGTTACGCTGAGGATTAGAGATCCACTCACCGAATACCTCAGCCATCCACTCAGTAGTCTAATATCACTGAGCCTTCTGCACATCTGAGAATACAACATAATATCACAAGTTAGTTACATGTCTCAAAAGTATACAACACCATTCAAATATACTTACTTCAACAATTCTAATTATCAATACCAAATTAGTACTTATAGTAATTTCACATTATTCATTCCAAGAGTATGAATAATCTCCTTTAACATCATTAGTTCGCAATCACTTATCAAATTATGATCATTAACAACACATCATCATTTAATCTACTTTAATTATCACTAATCCATCATAACACCTCATAATCATCATAATCACCATAACCACTTAATTAACTTTACACATTTTAGCTTGAACACAACTAATCATCATCATGAATCAACACTCATTTATTTAAACATCATTACTCTAGGCTTTAAAATCATAATTCATGACTAATCAACTAAACCCACAACTTTTATCATGATCATGATTCAATTATACAACATCTAGTTTAGGGTTTCACTTATAATCATAAATTGAACATCAACTAACAATTATACAAGCATTACAAACCTCAATTTAACATTACTCATCCTAATTTCATCATATACACAAACTCCATTTTCTAAGTTTATGGAAATCAAGAAATTGAGACTTACAACATGTTTATGAAGATGATGGAATGATTAATACATGTTATTAAAGCTTAACCAACATCAATTCCACCATTTGAAACCATAATTTCGGATTAAAGTCAAGAACACCAAAACCCCCAATTTCTAGGGTTCATACTTCAAGGATTTAAGACTTACATGTTGATTAGGATGATAATCCATGATCTTGAAGCTTAAATTCGAACTTGGTAGCTTCAATTTGATGATTTCTTCATGGATTTGATAAGTGATTTAAGGTTTTCAAGTTAGGTATGCATATGTGTGTGTAGATATGTCGATATATGATGAAAACATTAAACCGACTCAAAGTTTGAATGTGTACTAGAAGTGTTTAATTTCATTCCCGTACTTTTCATTGTCTGGAACTTAAAAACCATTTGCGGGGGAAACATCATTTTATTTACCGTCAACTAAGTTAATTTAAAACAATTAATAATTTATTAGTCACAATAAATTATTTGACTCTTTTACCCATTTATTTTCAAATAAAACAACGAACTTATTTTCTGACACATTAATAATAATTCACAGTCAGAAAAAATATTAATATACAACTAGACCCAAGAACTGGGTGTTACAGTTATTATTGATATGCTAAAATGATTATAGAACATGGTTTTGGTGAGTTTGAATGAAAATCGGATTGAGGTTGGGGGCTGGTCCAGATGCGCTGGAAGAAGGGTTCTACCCGGCGGGTAGAACCTTTACCCGGCGGGTAATCCGGGTTGAAAAGGAACCCGGTTGGTAAACTTGGCACCCGGCTGATTCTCTAGCCTTTAAAACTCGATATGGTTCTGTTACCACCCAAATTAAATTACCCAGATGATTGATCTGGTACCCGGCTGGTTGAGCCTAGTACCCGGCGGGTAATGATTGGTTTGTGTGATTTTTTATTTTAGTTACAAAACATGTGTTCATTGTTATGTATTATCAGTTTTAAACTGAATTATTAACTTATGTTATGTTTTGTTCTCAGATCAACCGAAGACTCAGTAATATAAGACTCCTGAGTTTGGATCCTGAGATACTCAGGTGAGTGGACTTGTGACTCTCAGTATAAATTGGTGTAACATGTTTGGTTGCTACGAGTAAACATGGTTTTGATGTTTATACACTGTTAGTCTGACTTGATACATGTGATTATATGATACTGGCCTTTGGGCATTATGTTTTGTGGATGTCAACTACGGTTGGACTTGGTTGCTATAGGTTAGTCAACATAAGAATTGTGAATATTTGTTGTGAATAGATCCTATGTTGATTGAAGATAGCAATAAGTTATCGGTAAAACCACTGCGTGGCCTATAGTTGGTTATAAGTGTTACTTGGAGGACCACCGCGGCACTGAGGGTACCTCAAGGACCACCGATCCTCTGAGATGATTATGTGTTTACGATTAATTGTTGTAAACAGATTTGTTAAGCTGAGTTAGACTGTTAATTGCTTGTCTATTCACGTAGCTTTGTGCTAATCCCACCACTCTACTTCTTGCAGGTAATGTTTTGATATGTTTTGGCAAGAAGGTTGGAATTGGAAATATGTTTGACGATGTGTACTCTGATAATGTTTGAAACTCATGTTATGTTATGTTTTGGAAAATTATATAACGCCCAGTTTATGTATAATGTTTGAACAATTTAACCTTTGATATGTATGGAGAATGTTATGTAAACTAATAATATGGGAATTTGCGTTTTCGATATTTAATAAAAAAAAATGGCTTCAAATGAGGGGTGTTATAAATTGGAGCTACATTGCATGCACTTTTATCTAAGACTCCTGCCAGTAATTGAATTAGGAAGTCAACGGTTGTAGGTACCCAACCGACGGTTGACAACTTTTTGGCTTTATTAGGAGATAAATTGACGAATAGCAGTAGTTTAATAAGTTTTTATCACACAACTAGCCAAGGAAAGATGACAATAATTAGTGGCATGTGGTTATGTGTTTTCTGACCATCTTTAATGTTTTTATTTTTCATTCTAACTTTAATTTTTGTTTTTTTAATTAGATAATTGTAGTTTTTATTTTAAGAATAATTATTATATTATCTGGTATGTTTAATTTGTTTGTTTGTTTTGATAGAATTCATTAAGTATTTATGGAGCTAATAGTAAGTTCAGCTACAATTACATTTTTGGAATTTTGAATTTTGTGGGTGTGTTCTCTGGAAACCCTCACGAGACTATAACTCGTTCACTCGGGATACCGAGGGGTTTAAAGGCTTATTGCATATGCTAAATGCAATCGTGATTAACTACGAAAGTGTGCTTTGTTGTATATTACGCTATGAGATCGAGAAGTCGACCAATTACAATTGAACTAGCCAATGATGAATTCGACAGTCAGGGGAGTTTTTCGTTCAAATTTCTTTTCTTCCTTTTACTCACTTTATTTTATATGTTTATATACAATGAGGACATTGTATAATTTAAGTGTGGAGAAAGGGTCGGTAGAAAAGAAATATTATTTAAGTTTTACTTTTGTTTACTTGTCCTATTATATAATAAATTTTTATAAATTTTCATCAAATTTAAAAATTTTAAGTTAATAACTAAGTATTTATTAGTTAAAGGTTTAGACTTTAATGTGGATTAACTATTTTGTACATATAACGTAAGTAATAATAAGTAATATATAGTTACATGGTATGATGTACTAATAGGCAATGTATATGAGGATTTCTGAATTTTAAGAAATTAATAAAATAAATGGTACATAATATGATGTATGACATAAAAAGTCTTAATTCTTAGATATATCATGCATAATTTTATATTTTGATACTTATATGAAAACATTTGGGGGTTTACTAATTGTTTCCTCTGTTGTACGAAAGTACAGACCTGTTTCTAATTAGTATTTTTAAAAATAAAGAAAAAAAATATAAAATCTTTAAAATCATATGATTCCTAAAATAATCAAACTATGTCGCTTTGTTATACGAAGGAATATACCTGTCACCGCTGGTTTGATTTAAAATAAAATTGCTTTACCTGAATTAAGTTATGTCGCTTTGTTGCATGGAAATGTAGACCTGTCACCAATGCCTTGATTTTTAAAAATGGATTCTATATATTTATTTTGAATATAAAGATAAGTTGCATGATTAAGTTTAAGAGTATATCATATATGGAAACCATAGATAATATACATACTAATAATAAAGTTTATTCAGAAGTATGATATAACACCCTACAATTTCAAGACCAGTTTTTTTTTTAAACATATTGGAAGCGGATTTAAATTCATACATCTTAGATTGCATAAATTACATTTCAAAAATGCAATCCATTCATACATGAACCTATAAATTAGATTACCATAGTAATTACAAACACTAAGTTTAGGTGTTATATAAATCCAAAATATAATGTTAAACCATTAACATGTTTATATAATTCAGAGTGAGCCGTCAAACATTCCATCAAACCTGACTTCTTGACACCCACTACCAAAAGATTACCCTGCAAGAAGTGATGAGGGGGATTAGCACAAAGCTAAGTGAATAGATTCATAACTATCAACCTAACTCAGATTAACAATTGTTTACAGCTAAGCATCATAAACAATTAGCTTCAAAGAGGATCGGTGGTCCTTGAGGTACCCTACTGCCGCGATGGCCCCCAAGTAACACTTACAACCAACTGAAAGCCAATTCCGTGATCTAACCGGTAGTTTGGTACTATTACTACCTACAACACAATTTCAATAGACAACACATGTGTAAAGCACTTATGTTGTCCAAGTAATAGTACCCAAACCTAATCCATGTTGACCTTTGAACAATTCACATAATCCACAATTCTCATGGCAATATGTAAACATAACAGTATAAGCAGTAAAACCAAGTTTACCCGTTGTAACCAGATTGTTACAACTAATTTAGACTGAGAGTCATTGATCCACTCACCCTTAAGATCACAGTCTCCACTTAGTGGTCTTATGTTACCGAGTCTTCGCTTATCTGAGAACACAACCAAAACCCGAATTAGCATTTCATTTATAAGTTGTTATTATCTACCCAAGTATATAAAATGTCAAATATGTGCACATAATATATATTCAATACTATTTAAATATCATAAGTATACAAGTCACAAGTTAACAAATTTGTCAAATTAAAACTGGCAAACGCGATCCAGGCATGAGGTGGTGGGATCGCGTTCAACAGTTCAAAATCATTATGTTACCGTTTTTCACTTGCAAACGCGATCCGGGTTAGGGGTCCGGATCGCGTTCCTATGAACAAAACTCAACTACAACGGAATAACACTTAGTAACGCGATCCGAGTGAGGGGGTTAGGATCGCGTTCATAAGAATAAAGTCCGACTGACCCCAACTAACACTAGGGAACGCGATCCGGGTCAAAGGGCGGGATCGCGTTTCTTAGTTTTGCAGCAACACTACTCAGACCTGCACACATATGCATGAACCCAAAACCCCAATTTCACAAAATGCAGTTACAAAACACGATTTTATCAAACAAATAACCTCAAATATCATCTATAAACATAATATAACAACAAACAATTATCATCAAGCTTCAATTCCATACATGCATTATCTATTTTTAACCTAACTCAATCAAATAAGCTCATAGAGATGAAACAAGCAACTTACAATCAAATGGAGGAAAGAGATGAACTAGATGATGAAGATGATGGTGAACTCAGATTCTAACACAAAATCACAGCCTCTTCTTTTGGTTTAATTCTTGTTTAAATGATTTTTCTTCAAGTGTGTGTGTGTTCTTGAGAGTGAAAGGAAGTTAGGGAAAATAAGAAGTTAGGTCGATATATCCCCACTGACCCCAATATTAGGTAGTAAAATGTTATCCCCCTTTTAAACCTATTGTCTGGAACCTAAAAACCATTTGCGAAAATAATAATTTTATTTTACCGACAATTATAACAGTTTAAAAGAACCAATATTTTACAATTCACAATAAGTCATTAAACTAATCGACCTATTTATTTTCAATTACACAAATAATATAATTATTTCTAACACATTTAAATGATCGAATAAAAATAAGAAATTACCGTATTCTCCTAGGCCCATAAAGAGGATGTTACAAATCTTCCCTCCTTAAGGAGATTTCGTCCCCGAAATCTCGCTACGCCCAAAGAGACTAGGATAACGCGTCCTCATGCTAGACTCGGTCTCCCACGTAAGGTTTGGACCCAAACTATGATTCCACTTAACTAGCACCATGGGAATATCCTTCTTTCGAAGTTTAGTCACCTTACGGTCTAATAGCTCTACGGGTTCCTCTACAAGTCTCTGACTTTGATCAACACGTAAATCTTGCAATGGAAGAACTTGGGATTGGTCCTCCACATTGTATTTCCTTAAATAACACACATTAAAAGTATCATGAATACCCGCTAATTCTGGAGGAAGATCTAATGACACCGTTTGATCATTAACTACTTGTCGAATTCTAAATGGCCCAATGTACCTAGGAGAAAGTTTACCACGCTTCCCAAACCGAATCACACCCTTCCAAGGTGAGACTTTCAAATAAACCAATTCTCCTACAACAAATGAAACGGGTCAACGACGTGGATCGACATGCTGTTTTTGTCTATCCCTAGCCGCTTTCAATTTCTCACGAGCTATAGCTACCTTATCAGTAGTAACTTGAACAATATCCGCACCCGCAAACTGTTTCTCACCCACCTCCAACCAACAAGTAGGTGTTCTACAACGACGCTAATATAGCATCTCATACGGAGGCATACCGATACTCGAGTGATAAGAATTATTGTACGCAAATTCAATCAATGGTAGGTGCGAATCCCAAGACCCACCATATTCCAACACACAAGCACCCAACATATCCTCCAAAGTCTGAATGGTGCGCTCCGACTGACCGTCGGTCTGAGGGTGGTAAGCTGTACTCAAGTTGATTCTAGTACCCAATTCCTGCTGCAAACTTTGCCAAAACACAGACGCAAACCGAGAATCTCTGTCGGAAACGATAGACAATGGAATTCCATGCCTAGAAATAATCTCATCAATGTACAATTGCGCAAGTTTACTCAAGGATGTCGTCTCACTAGTAGCAAGAAAGTGAGCACTCTTAGTCAATCTGTCCACAATCACCCAAATCATATCATTTCCTTTAAGCGTCCGCGGAAATTTGGTTACAAAATCCATCGTTATGTGCTCCCATTTCCACTCGGGAATCTCAAGTTGTTTCAATGATCCATATGGTTTTTGATGTTCGGCTTTAACTTGAGAGCATATGTGACACGATTCCACAAATCGAGCTACATCCGTTTTCAAAGTAGGCCACCAATATAGTGGTTTCAAATCATTGTACATCTTTGTACTCCCGGGGTGAACCAATAATCTAAACTTATGGGCCTCCATCAAAATCACATCACGAAGACCACCAAGTAACGGAACCCAAACACGTGACTGAAAAGTCTTCAATCCACGAGAATCGTCAATCAACAAATCCTTTCTTTTCAGCATGATCTCGGATTTCAAATTATGATCCAACAATGCTTCCAATTATGCCATTTTCAACTTGTCAATTAAATCCGAAGAAACCTCCAATCGCATAAAGCAAATTTTATTCGAATTCCCTTTCCTACTCAATGCATCCACAACCACATTTGCCTTACCCGGATGGTATCGAATCTCACAATCATAGTCCTTAATCAATTCCAACCATCGCCTCTGACGCATATTCAATTCCTTTTGAGAAAACATGTACTGAAGATTCTTGTGATCCGTACAAATCACGCATTTAGTACCATACAAGTAGTGCCTCCATATTTTCAAAGAAAACACAACATCCGCAACTTCCAAGTCATGGGTAGGATAATTCTTTTCATGAGGCCTAAGCTGGCGAGAAACATATGCAATAACCCAATCTCGCTGCATTAAAACACAACCCAAACCCGCATACGAAGCATCACAATAAACAATGAAATCATCGGACCCGTCAGGCAAAGCTAACACCGGAGCCTGACATAAAAGTTGTTTCAAAGTCTGAAAAGCCGATTCCTGTTGTTCATTCCACTGAAACTTTACATCCTTTCGGGTTAATTTAGTCAAAGGACCCGCAAGCTTAGAAAAATCCTTAATGAACTTTCGGTAGTAACCCGCTAACCCAAGAAAACTCTTAATTTCAGAAGAAGACCTAGGTGTATGCCAATTCATGACGGCCTCAACTTTAGATGGATCTACCTTAACCCCATCCTTACAAATAATATGCCCCAAAAATTGTACCTCACGCAACCAAAACTCGCATTTTGAAAATTTAGCATACAATCGTTCCTTTTTTAAGGTTTTCAAAACCAATCTCAAATGCATTTCATGCTCTGCTTCTGACTTAGAGTAAACCAATATATCATCAATGAACACAATAACAAATTTATCAAGAAAAGGTCGACAAACTCTATTCATTAAATCCATAAAAATCGCCGGAGCATTAGTCAACCCAAACGGCATAACAAGGAACTCATAGTGACCATATCTAGTGCGAAAAGCTGTCTTAGGAATATCCTCCTCACAAACCCGCACTTGATGATAACCCGACCTCAAATCAATCTTCGAGAAATAAGAATACCCTTGTAATTGGTCAAACAACTCATCTATTCAGGGCAAAGGGTACTTATTCTTTACGGTTCTTTTATTCAATTCCCTATAGTCAATACACATACGAAAGGTGTCATCCTTCTTTTTAACAAACAATACAGATGTACCCCATGGAGAAGAACTGGGCCTAACAAAACCCTTATCTAACAACTCTTGAATTTGACTCATCATTTCGCGAATTTCCGAGGGAGCTAATCTATAAGGTGCCTTAGCTACAGGAGTAGAACCAGGGATCAAATCAATTTTATATTCTACTTCTCTAATGGGAGGTAAGCCAGGCAACTCATCAGGAAAGACTTCCGAGTATTCAGAAACCACTTGGACATCGGAAACAGCTTTCTTTTCTAACTTAGCATCAATAACATAAGCCAAATAAGATTCACACCCTTTCGCTAGAAATTTCCTAGCTTTCATCATTGAAATCAAAGGAATACTACCATTCTTCCGTTCCCCTCGAGCCACGACATATGACTCATCCGAGATTGGGATTTTGATTAATTTCTTATGGCATTCTATGTTTGCTTTATTCTTACTTAACCAATCCATGCCTAACACCACATCAAAACCGGGAATAGGCATCAAGAGAAAAGAAACAGGGAAACTATGACCCTCAGTCAAAATGCTAGCTCCAGTCACCGATGTGATAACTGGAACCATTTTTCCATTTGCTACCTCAACCTCAATAGGATTAGTAATAATAGTGGGAGTCAATCTCAGTCTATCACAGAAATGCATGGATATAAAAGAACAATTTGTTCCTGAATCAAATAGAACACATGCCGGTACATAATTGATAAGAAAAGTACCAGTTATGACATCCTCGGTTCTGACAGCTTCATCAGCTGTCATTTGGAAAGCGCTGCCAGTTGCTGTTGGTGGATTCTTTCTTTTCTAGCAAGAAGATGAAGACCCTCCGACCGTACCCATCCTCCGTCTACCAGCCTCAGTACACTTCCCCGCTCGGTGACCTTCCTTATGCCAATTCCAACAAACATGCTTAGGAAAAGTGCAATCTTTCATGTCATGTCCAAACTGTCCACATTTAATGCACCTATGAGTTTGAGGGGTACAAGGTCCTGTATGCCTAGATTTACAACTCAGGCACCAATTAGATTTATCCAATATACCACCACTAGTGTCCGATTTCCTGTTTTGTTGAGATCCTTACCATTTCTTCTTTCCTTGATTTGAAGGAGAATCACCCTTGGATTTCAACGAAGACCTTTCTTTAACATCCAAATCCCATGCCCGAATATCACCATCCACAGAACGAGCAAGATTAAAAGCTTGTGTAAGGGAACCCGCTAGTCTCACGGTCGTCCGGTAAGTAGGAGGTAACATACCAACAAAATGCTCAATCTTTGTTCTTTCATCCGGAACCCACTGTTGAACAAACCTTATCTTCTCAGAAAATTAGCAAATAAGTTCATCCATAGACATACTATCCGTCAAACGCATATCCATAAACTCCCGTCGGATACGGGTCATGTCAAACTCGGAACAATACTTCTTGCAAACCTCGTTGTAAAAATCGGGCCATCTTATAGATTCCCTTTGTTGAGGTGTCAAAGGTGATGTAAGAGAATCCCACCATGCCATTGCCGGACCTTTCAAGAGTTGAACCGCATAAGGAACCTTGATCTCATCCTCACATCAACAAACCTCAAACTTTCTTTCCACATCCCTCAACCAATCAAGTGTAACCGATGGGTTAGTACTACCACAGAATTCCGATGGTCTACATGCCATGAAAGTCTTAAAGGAACATAATTTATGTTGTTGCTGTGATGACTGGGTTTGTTGATCTAACAAATACTGCTGTTGCAAACCTCTAAATTTAAGTACTTCCTCCTCTAACTGTAAAACATAATCATCTCGATCCAAATCCCCTACCGAAAAAGAAGTACCCGTTTGACCCTGTCTATCATTACGATTCTCAGGATGAGGGACGTCCACTCTAGAGACATTGTTGGGAGTATCGGTCGGATGTCCATTGTCTGCCATATCTGCATCAAAACAACATCTCACCACTCGTTAATCGTTAGTTCCTACATACTAACCAATTATCATACTATAGCTAATTCCCATTCCTTGGAATATTTGACTAACACAAATAGGTTTAGGATTGAACACTTAACCCATGCTCAATTCACCCAAACCTATGCTCTGATACCAATTTATAACACCCTACAATTTCAAAACCATTTTTTTTTTAAACATATCGGAAGCGTATTTAAATTCATACATCTTAGATTGCATAAATTACATTTCAAAAATGCAATCCATTCATACATGAACCTATAAACTAGATTACCATAATAATTACAAACACTAAGTTTAGGTGTTATATAAATCCAAAACATAATGTTAAACCATTAACATGTTTATATAATTCAGAGTGAGCCGTCAAAAATTCCATCAAACCCGACTTCTTGCCACCCACTACTGATGTGTGCTAAGTAGTCAATTAAAATAATAACAAGATTTAAATCAAGGAAATACTAAATAATACTATCACACAATACATGCAAGATTAACTCGTTCGTATGATATAGCTTTATAAGTAAGTCCAGGTTCGAACACAGGGAAAGTGGAATCTTTAAATTAATCCCTAATATAATATTAAAATATTCACAATTAGTTACAATTAATATTACAGATAAAAGGGGGTAACGTTTTAGTTCATTGTGAACTTATATTTATTTTTGATACAGAATTAAGATAACTTAAAGTAATTGAAGTAATCAAGAGACAACTAAGGTAAATTAGGTAGATCGTGATATATTTTATCTAAACTAGCCATGTTATATTCAAATTCTCTTATATGTTTACTTTTGTCAGCTGATTGATTTTATGTTGAAATATAAAAGTGGATATCCTCCTTGGTGGCGTTAAAAGTATCCTGGATAGCCTCCTATGGTCGGGTTTAAGTATCCTTTATGAAGCTCTTCAACGTATATTAAGGTTAACTAACTTCGGGGTCTCGAATGTTATTATCTAATCAATTATAGTTTAATCCAGTAATAATTATAACCTATCACGCAGTCAGGGTATTTAAGTTATAATCAAAACATAAACCTAAATTATTATTTAATGCATATTAGTACTCACTTCCATATGATCTCATAATCATATAATCAATATAGATATAACCTTAACAACATTCATAAAATCAATCAACATAAACATATAATCAAATCATCATATAAACGGTATTCATTTAAACAAATATGTTAAAGAACAATAAATATTCAATAAGAAATCAAGATCTAAACATAAACATAAGTAAAAGATCTAGAATCGAACCAAGAAAACTGAATTATTCTTCGTTAGGGTTGCAAGTCCTCAATCCCTAGCCTCCTAGCCTCCAAATTCGACGTAAAGTCGTTCTTTAACCCTTACAATCCACTTCTGCTCTTCAAATTCGTATATGGTTTAGTTTAGCCGAGCCCTCTATTTATAGTTTTCTAAACCGCCAGTCCAACCGCCGGTTGAAGTCTTCAACCGCCAGTTAGAGTACTTGTTCTCCAAGTCAAACTCTGCGATCTTCACCGACTTTAATATAAATATTCAACCGCAGGTTGACTATCTCAACCGCTGGTTGAGTGCTCTTTCCAGAATATTCCAAAGTCGGGCCAATCTTCACTTTTGGGCTTTTAATTTCCTTAATCCGTTTTTCTTCATTCTCTAAGCCCACTTAACTTTATTCTTGGGTTTAGTCTTCAACTCAGGTCCAAATATCTTCAATCTTCAGTCTTTTCTTCATTTTTATCTTTTCAAGCTCTTTTCTCGTTCTTTCTTCATTTAAATACTTTTATACCTATTTTCCAAATATAAACAAATTAAGTATCTAAATCAACATAAATGCAATAAAAGATATATAAAATGTAAGGATTGTTAATATATAAATATAGCATTATTTGATGTTATCAACTACCAAAAGATTACCCTGCAAGAAGTGATGAGGGGGATTAGCACAAAGCTAAGTGAATAGATTCATAACTATCAACCTAACTCAGATTGTGACACCCGGTCAAAAATGGCCAAAATTAGGGGCCAATTTAAACTTTAATTATTCGTACTCGGTACGAATCAAAAACAAAGTATTCGGATAATATATATATAACTATATATATAACACGAAATGATTATTTAATAATCACAACGCGAACAAATCTGAAACCACTCAGGAAACATAAAAATAAAAGTTGTCCCAAAACATCTCCAAATAGAATATTATTAACAGAAATAATATTACGGTACTCGGAAAATTTGCAAAACTCTTTTTGGATAATTAAAACTATCCGTACATTTTAGGTAAAACAAAGTTACAATTTTAAACATCCGTAAAAACATTTCTATAAAATATTTCAATTAAAAACCTATACGATTCTATTTTTAGAAAATTATCATTTTTAAGTATTATACCGCATAACGATCGGGTACACAAACACGGGTCGGAAAACACCCACTCACCTCAATAATTGAGGCCGGTTATAACAACCGACCTCAATTATTTCACACACTCTTGATCACTCTCGGCTCCCTCCTCTCTTCTCTTTTTCTCTCGGTTAATCATCAAACAACACCAACAATAACAATCAACAACAACTTCAGTAACAATCATCATCATCATAATCTGGATCATCATCATCGTCTTCATCGTTCATCACCATCAAACTTCATTTTCGGTTCCAATTTCAATTAGTAAGAATCATCAACTCTTTTTTGTTAATTTCATGTTTTTAATACGTTACATATCATGTATTAGCTTTGTATTAAGTTGGTTATATGCGAAAATGGTTTTAAAATGGGTTTGGGTGTGTTTTGGAACGAACAGAGTCGAACCAGACCTCGGAATACGGCGTATTCAAGGGAATACGGCGTATTCCCGCCCAGAAAACATGAACTACCTGCGCCTCCTCGGAATACGGCGTATTCAAGGGAATACGGCGTATTCAAGGGAATACGGCGTATTCCCTCTATTTTTCATGAATACGGTCGTATTCAAATGAATACGGCGTATTCCCCACAAAAGCCACCAATACGGCGTATTCAAATGAATACGGCGGATTCCCCCTATATATTTCATGATCCAACGGATCAATAAACTAGCCCTGCGAATTCTAGCTAAAACAGAACATGTAAATTTTCGAAAACGTCGACGATTTCACAACTTAAAACAGGGTAGCTTCTCGATGAAAAATTTATTGTAACGGATTGGGCTCAAAGTCGCTCGGTCATTCAAAAACAGCTAAATTGTCAAGGCTAAGTACCTTAGCCTAGCCAGTTTTAAGCCATTCGGGGTCGTCTAGGGGTCGAAAATGGCATAGTTCGGTTTTCGGACTCGTACCAAATTTTGTAAACTCAAACATAAACATTAAACAATACATTGGACAATCCATTTACTCATTAGAATCTCGCGTGTTTAGGACTCTAGGAGACTTCAGGGATTGTCTATTCCACGTCGGATATACTCATTGCTCGGATAGGCTCAGGTGAGTCTCACGGCCCCATTTTCAATGTTTACATGTTTTAATAATTGGGGGAGATGCAACACAAACTGTTTTCGTGATCACTATTATTCGGTTAGTTAATTTAGTTGTTAACTTAAATTAACTGCATTGTTACTTGTATTCGGTTTACCATGTTGGTACATTGTTCGGTTATCATTGTCGGTCTTGATTTTCATTGTTCGGTATATGCACGAGTGTTTTAATTCGGTAAAAGTCCTCAACAGTGTATGATTCATTAACTTAATAAGGCGCGGTTACTAAAGGATAGTACTATCATGGGAGTGACGTCCCCGTCCGGGTTGCTAGCTACAACCAAGTTAAAAACGGGCACTTTAGTAATTGTCATGGGTGTGTCACCAAATCGGGAGGCAAAGATCGGGTTAGGCTTTGAATCATAGCTCAGTGCAATACAAATTGTTATTATCGGTAAATTATTGTTCGGAAACCTTAATTGGTTTAATCATTGGTCGGTAACCCTAATGGGTTAATCATTGTTCGGTTACATTGTTTATCATGGTTCGGTACATTGTTATTCATTGATCGGTTTATACTGTTAAATTATCGTCGGATAATCATGTTGATCACATCAATGTTTATTTAAACCTGTGAGATTCACCAGCTTTATAGCTGACCTTTTAAGTGTTGTATTCTCAGGTGCTCATCAACAGTAGAAATGGTCTACAGGATAAGCTAAGCTATCACGAGTCGCATGCTTTCAAACATTTGGGACCACATTGCATTTACTTTTGTATTTTCAAATTATGTATTTGGAAATTTCCTATAAACCTCGCAGCTTTGTAAAACTTATTTGGTAATGTAATATCTATTTTCAAAACGTCTCATTTAGAGTCGTTTGCTTGTACTTTGGTGCTTTCAATATTGATTAGTCACACCCAAATCGTCGCTTCCGCAAATCATGAAATTGGGGGTGTGACACAGATTAACAATTGTTTACAGCTAAGCATCATAAACAATTAGCTTCAAAGAGGATCGGTGGTCCTTGAGGTACCCTACTACCGCAGTGGCCTCCAAGTAACACTTACAACCAACTGAAGGCCAATTCAGTTATCTAACCGATAGTTTGGTACTATTACTACCTACAACACAATTTCAATAGACAACACATGTGTAAAGCACTTATGTTGTCCAAGTAATAGTACCCAAACCCAATCCATGTTAACCTCTGAACAATTCACATAATCCACAATTCTCATGGCAATATGTAAACATAACAGTATAAGCAGTAAAACCAAGTTTACCCGTTGTAACCAGATTGTTACAACTAATTTAGACTGAGAGTCATTGATCCACTCACCCTTACGATCACAGTCTCCACTTAGTGGTCTTATGTTACTGAGTCTTCGCTTTATCTGAGAACACAACCAAAACCCGAATTAGCATTTCATTTTTAAGTTGTTATTATCTACCCAAGTATATAAAATGTCAAATATGTGCACATAATATATATTCAATACTATTTAAATATCATAAGTATACAAGTCACAAGTTAACAATTTGTCAAATTAAAATTGGCAAACGCGATCCGGGCATGAGGTGGTGGGATCGCGTTCAACAGTTCAAAATCATTCTGTTACCGTTTTTCACTTGCAAACGAGATCCGGGTTAGGGGTCAGGATCGCGTTCCTATGAACAAAACTCAACTACAACGGAATAACACTTAGTAACGCGATCCGAGTGAGGGGGTTAGGATCGCGTTCATAAGAAGAAAGTCCGACTGACCCAACTAACACTAGGGAACGCGATCCGGGTCAAAGGGCGGGATCGCGTTTCTTAGTTTTGCAGCAACACTACTCAGACCTGCACACATATGCATGAACCCAAAACCCCAATTTCACAAAATGCAGTTGCAAAACACGATTTTATCAAACAAATAACCTCAAATATCATCTATAAACATAATATAACAACAAACAATTATCATCAAGCTTCAATTCCATACATGCATTATCTATTTATTAACCTAACTCAATCAAATAAGCTCATAGAGATGAAACAAGCAACTTACAATCAAATGGAGGAAAAAGATGAACTAGATGATGAAGATGATGGTGAACTCGGATTCTAACACAAAATCACAGCCTCTTCTTTTGGTTTAATTCTTGTTTAAATGATTTTTCTTCAAGTGTGTGTGTGTTCTTGAGAGTGAAAGGAAGTTAGGGAAAATAAGAAGTTAGGTCGATATATCCCCACTGACCCCAATATTAGGTAGTAAAATGTTATCCCCCTTTTAAACCTATTGTCTGGAACCTAAAAACCATTTACGAAAATAATAATTTTATTTTACCGACAATTATAACAGTTTAAAAGAACCAATATTTTACAATTCACAATAAGTCATTAAACTAATCGACCTATTTATTTTCAATTACACAAATAATATAAATTATTTCTAACACATTTAAATGATCGAATAAAAATAAGAAATTACTGTTTTCTCCTAGGCCCATAAAGAGGATGTTACATATGAGTATAGATTGTTTAAAGTGAATTAATATATTAGTAATCAATTATGAACTATATATTGCACGAATAATAATAATAAATTTTATTTGTACGATATAGTTATCCATGTTAATTAAATTGTTTAAAGTTTTAACTTATAAAACAGATTTTTAATTCAGGTATTTTGATTATTAAGTATTAGTTTAATGCTTATCTAAGTTTTTATGATCTACTTGAGAACAAGTAGAACTTAAGTGTGGGGATATTTGATAACATCAAATAATACTATATTTATAGACCAATATTTCCCTATTTTTATACATTTCTGTTGCATTTATTTGATATTAGATACTTATTTTGTTAATATTTGCAATTAGGTGTTTTAAATGGAGCTTGGATCAAAAGAAACGGAATTTGAATCAAAAACTGAAGAAAAAATGTAAATGCTGAATTTTCTGCTATGCGTTCGTATTTTGGCCATAACTTTCTCATACGGAGTCCAAATGAGGTGATTCAAAAGGTCAAATTTAGAGAACAGATAGGGCTACAACATATAAAAATTCAGATCTTACGGAGAAGATTTTAGCCGGTGGCTAAAGCATTTAGCCGGCGGCTAAATTCAAAATCAGCTAAGTCGGCTGTGAAAACGTAATAACGATCTAGCTCTAGACTTTTTAGGTCTAATCTAGGATATAATAATAACAAAGATAATAATAATACTATGCAGCGGAATAAGAACAAATCGATGTTATCACTTCAAGCCTCAATTATTATTTGATCAGAATAACACGGTTATACAACTATAACAGGATCAAGAAACCTTGATCTTGAGGCTAAACAAAAACTCTTAGACGTCTACATTATGTGTGCACACCAAAACCTACGTCCCTATGTCTCTTTATATAATAGAGATCTTTAGGGTTACAAGAAATCATAATTATACTAGGAGACTAATAAAAATAAAACTATTCAACTTTAGTCCCTCAACTTTCATCTTTTATTTTGTCTCATCAAATTAATAAATCCTAACAATCTTCCCCTATTTGATGATGACAAAATATCGATCTTCTTGCAAAACTTCCCCTTAACTCTTGATTTCTTGTAATCATATCATGCCTTGCGATAAGTTGCAAATCTGAATCTTCAAATTCTTCTTCCCCTTTTTGTCATAATCCAATAGGGGTCTTTTGCAACTTGTAAACACTTCCCCTCAAGTGTTACATGTAGATGATGAAACAATAAATAGTAAGCTTCCCCTTAAAATATGTTCACCATCTCTTGAATCTCGAATTCTATTGGCTCTATGTAATGATTACTGGTCGGTGAAGAAAATAGAATATAACAAACTTAATAAATAAATTAAGTCTTCCAAACTTGTACCTTATATCTTGTACTATCCACGACGTCGAACTTATAATCCTATGTATAAGTAGATTACAATCTCTTTGACAAAAATCCTTATTTTCCATAATAAGTCACTGAGCACATCATAACTCCTTCAAGTGATAGCAAATGTGAGCATTGAGCATCCTAAGTTTAATCTCACACGTTTGCTAGATTTGTCAAGTCTTCGTCGTCACCATACAAACCAAACAAGTTATCTTCAAAGCTCTTCATCCACCACTTTGAGATATGATAAGATACAAATCTGTCAAACTCAACTACAATATCAAATAAGCTATAATCAACCTTCTTCATAATCACATCTTCAAGAACAAGCCATCAAATCAATACAATTCCATTTGAGATCCAAACTTTTCTTATACAGTAACCATAAGAACTGTACAGATAACCATCCAATAATAGCAAAGAATACCATGTAGTACCATCCATGACGAGTATCACTAATTCCGCTAGTGTTTGAAAAATGACTAACAGTGGTTCTCGCTACCCAACAGTGGCAAAATTATATTAACAGTGGCAACTACTAACAGTGGCTATACCGAACAGTGGTTACTACGTATTAGCAGCAGTAGGGTTTTGTGCTAGCAGTGGCAAGCTTGTACTAACAGCGGCAAGCTTGTATTAGCAGTGGTAGATCTGTGCTAGCAGTGGCAACGTTGTACTAAAAGGCAACGTTGTACTTAACAGTGTGAGCAGTGGCTAGCACATTTAACGAGCAGTGGCAGCAGCTTCAGAATTATATATCTTCTTGATGACTTATCTGATCAAGCTCAAACTTTAACATGAAGTCCATCAATGTTTCATTAACCACATATCCAAAAATCAAGTCGATCCAACGGTTAACGAATACACAGCAAGTAAATCAATACAGCTGCACAAACAGAAACCACAAACGTACTGCAGCAGATTCGAATTTTAATATCTCTATGTAGAGACATCCGATCACAATGAAATTTTTACACAATGTAGAAACATATGTCTTCTATAACATATCCAAAATTCATAAACTTTCGTTGAATAACGAAGACACAGTGATCATTTAACTTCTGCCGTTTTGAAAAACCCTAAACTTTCAGCAACCAATTTCGACAATGAATATCTCTCAATCAAAGACTCAGATCAAAAATTCCTTAGGTAGGAATGTGCGCCTATATGTTAAGAACCTACAGTTCAAATTTCACGACAATCTAACGGTTAACGAATGAGATCCGGAATTTTTACCATGGCTGTGCAGAAAGTGACGAATTACGAATTTTTCTTGCAATCTTCTAGGGTTTCTTCGATACGGCTTCTTTTATCTCGTACACCTTGTATATCCTAGATCACGAGCAACCTTGCTCTGATACCAATTGTGAAAACGTATGATCGTTTAAGCTCATATTGTTTAGATCTTGATCTAGGATAATAATAACATTGATGTTCTTATTGTTATTCCGCACTTTATGATTAATTCAATGTTATTATTATCGTAGATCAAGATCTAAACAATCTGAGCTTAAACGATCATATGTTTTCACATCGGCTACGGAACATTCTAGAAATCTTGGAGAATACGAAAAGTAATTTTAGCCGGCGGCTAAATTCGCGTTCAGCTCAACTATAAATACAGGCTTTATTCAGCTACAATATATATATACCATATACGAAAATATAAACCCTAAGTCGGTTTTAAAGGTTAAGAGGTCAATTAAAGAGCGATTTGAAGGCTAAGAAGCTAGGGTGTAACAGCCCCAAATTTAGTGATTTGCGGAAGCATACTTGGGTGTTACTAATCAATATACAAAGCACAAGATATACAGCAAACGACCTCTAAATGAGACGTTTTGTAAAATAATTACATTTCATAATTAAATCGTTTGAAAACATATAGTTTTCTTTACAAAAATATGTAAGCCTAGAGTCCGCGTATGTGGCAGGAGATTCTATTACATAACCATAGTTACAAAAGATAATGCCAAAGAATCTCCGTTAAATGCAGTTTGGAAATCATGCGACTCTAGCTAGTAATCCTGGAGTGATCCTACTCCGTAAGTGTACCTGAGAATACACGCTAAAAAGGGTCAACCAAAAGGTTGGTGAATCTCACAGGTTTATCAGTAAATAATCAGTTTGAACACAAGATTTCATTAGTAGTGCCCGTAGGCGTATATCAAGTATTTGCAAATCTCGCAAAAGTAAAGTAATCAAGTTATACCGTTGCCATGAGGCTCATAATCGAAGCTTAACCCGTAAATAATCAGTTGCTCCCGTGACAAGCTCGAAATTGAGCAAGCATAAGTAACGAAATAATAGTCACCCGTTTCTACGTGTAAATCAGTATGTGGTAGCGCTACTACCCCGGGCAGGGAGGGTCATTTCCCTAATGGATCCATTAACTACTGTTCGCACTTAAGTCCATAACTAACGATATATGATGGAGAGACTTCAGTAATTAGTAATTAACTCATGCAATTCCGTTTGGTATAGAAATCAGTTTAGTACTTGTGTTCAGGAAAAATAAGTAGCATGTATCTCCCCCAATAAGATAAAACAGTAAAAGTGGGGCCGTAAGACTCACCTGAGTCGAGTAGTAAGCGGTGGAATTCAGTAAGTAGTGAGTAGGTTCTCCGAACCCGTAACCTTTAAATGCCTAAACATATAAAGTCAAGTAAGTAGATGTCTCGCAAGACCATCTAGTCTAGTTGTCTACACAACTCGTTATGTCCAAGTGTTTGTTTAGTAATCCGTTTGTAGTTTGAAAACAAGTATGGCCCGTTGGTGACGGTTTGTAATAAGGATTCAAAGTGTTATCATTATATGTATCGTTGAATCAGGTTTCGATATTTGTAAGTGTTCGACACTTAGTGTGAAAAGTATTTACGACATCTAAACACGGGGGGTCCGGGGGCAGCGCCCCTGGTAGCGGGGTCCAAGGGGCGGCAGCCCCTGGCGGGGTCCAAGGGGCAGAGCCCCTGGCTGGGGTCGTGATGTCGTGGTCACTTTCCTCCAAACGAATGGTATGATTCGGCGAGGTTTGATGGTGTTATTTGATGATTTTTGTGATGAAGGTGGTTTGATGATTGAAAGTAAAAAGAAAGAGAGAGAGATAATGAAAAGTGAAAATGGGGGAAAAGAAAGAAGGTGGGAGGTTTTAACCTCCCATCTTCTGCCTCCGTCCTCTCGTTCCGTGCGGTGTTCGTTTCCTCCGTCGTTTTACGTTAAATTATTTATTTTTAGACGTTAATTATTCTTTTAAAATACGAAAGTTATTAATTAACTTACTTATAATTATTCCTTTAAATTTGTAGTAGTTGAAATATAATATAGCTTAGATTTAAGTATTTTTGTTCTCAAATCGTGTAAATTTTAATCGAGCAATACGAGATAATTACTAATTATTATAAAATAACATTTTGGGCTTAATTGCGTTATTTAGTTTATAAACATTTGTTCACCAACGTCCGTATTAATCGAATAGAATTTCATTCTATTTAAGTTGCGTACGATTTAAGTCAAATCGCAAAGTTGTATATATTTATCAATATATAATCCGATACATAAATTAGCCTAACGTGGCACTAATTACATGTATTAACAGAGAATTAGGCACTAATTCTAGTCCTAATTTGCCGGTTGTTACATTCTCCCCCTGTTAAAAGAATTTCGTCCCGAAATTTAAGTCGAAGTCGCGTTCGGGGTAGAATTGGTGAATAAGTGGGGATACTTGAGTCGCATTTGGTCTTCCCGTTCCCAAGTGAATTCCGGACCACGTCTAGAATTCCACCTGACTTTGACGATGGGAATACGACTCTGTTTCAGTTGTTTGACCTCACGGTCCATAATTTCGACTGGTTCCTCAACGAAATGTAGTTTGTCATCGATGCGAATCTCGTCAAGGGTTATAATGAGTGTCTCGTCAGACAGACATTTCTTTAAGTTAGAAATGTGAAAAGTAGGGTGCACGCTGCTGAGTTCAGAGGGCAGCTGCAGTCGATATGCCACTGGACCTATCTTCTCGAGAATCTCAAAAGGCCCAATGTACCTGGGGTTTAATTTTCCGCGTTTGCCGAATCGGATTACGCCTTTCCAAGGCGATACTTTTAAGACTACTCGATCCCCAACTTGGAACTCGAGTGGCTTGCGTCTCACGTCAGCATAGCTTTTCTGACGATCACGCGCGGCTTTGAGTCGGTTTTGGATTTCAACGATTTTCTCTGTGGTTTCATGTATGAGTTCATGACCAGTGAGTTGACTATCTCCCACTTCAGTCCAACAGATCGGTGATCGGCACTTACGACCGTACAGTGCCTCAAAAGGTGCAGCCTTTATGCTGGTGTGATAGCTGTTGTTGTACGAGAACTCGCACAACGGTAGATGTCTTTCCCAATTTGTACCGGAATCAACTACGCAGGCTCGTAGCATGTCTTCCAGTGTCTGAATAGTTCGTTCGCTCTGGCCATCGGTCTGAGGATGGTACGCGGTACTCATATCGAGACGGGTACCCAGTGATTTTTGGAGTGATTGCCAGAAGCGAGATGTGAATCGAGCATCCCTGTCAGAGATAATCGAGATAGGGACACCATGTTGGCAAATGATTTCTTTGATGTAGATTTGTGTAAGGCGTTCCATTTTGTCGGTTTCTCTGATTGCCAAGAAATGAGCCGATCGACGATCACCCAAATGGTATCGCAACCGCTCGCCGATTTAGGTAGTTTGGTTATGAAATCCATGGTAATTTGCTCCCATTTCCATTGAGGAATTTCAGGTTGTTGGAGCAATCCGGAAGGTCTTTGGTGCTCGGCCTTGACCTTGGAACAAGTTAAGCATTTGCTGACGTACAAAGCAATGTCAGCTTTCATATTCGGCCACCAGTAAAACTCCTTGATGCCGTGATACATTTTGTCGGATCCCGGGTGGATAGAATATTTGGACTTGTGAGCTTCATCCATCACCAAGTCCCGCAGGTTTCCGAAATTAGGCAACCATATTCGGTTAGAGAAATACCTAACTCCGTTGGGTCTGATTTCGAACTGTTTATCCATGCCTCGCAAGGCCTCGTTCTTGAAGTTATTGGGTTTCAGGGCTTCGAGTTGGGCAAGATGTATTTGGGTGGTGAGATCGTTATGAGTGGTAATACTGAGTGCCCGGACTCGGAGTGGTTTTGTTCGTTCCTTACGACTGAGAGCATCAGCAACCACGTTTGCTTTACCCGGATGATATTTGATCTCACAGTCGTAATCGGTGAGCAACTCGATCCATCGACGTTGCCTCATGTTAAGATCTTTTTGGTCGAAGATGTGTTGGAGACTTTTGTGGTCGGTAAATACAGTACTTCGGGTACCATAAAGGTAGTGTCTCCAGATTTTGAGGGCGAATACCACGGCCCCTAACTCGAGGTCGTGGGTTGTATAGTTTTTCTCGTGGACTTTTAGTTGTCGGGAGGCGTAAGCAATGACCTTGTCTCGTTGCATCAACACGCAACCGAGACCTTGGTGAGAAGCATCGCAGTATACCACGAAGTCATCGGTGCCTTCGGGTAAGGATAGAATTGGTGCACTGCAAAGCTTTAGTTTCAGCAGCTGAAATGCTGACTCTTGTTTATCAGTCCAATCGAACTTTTTGTCTTTCTGAGTCAGTGTCGTGAGTGGTATGGCAATTTTTGAGAAGTTTTCAATGAATCGGCGATAATACCTCGCCAATCCCAAGAATTGGCGTACTTCGGTAGGAGTGGTTGGCGCTTGCCAGTTCTTGATGGCCTAGATCTTTGATGGATCCACATGAATTCCCTGACTGTCGATAACGTGTCCAAGGAATTGAACGGTGTGTATCCAAAACTCACACTTAGAAAATTTGGCGTAGAGCTCCTCGTGTCTAAGTAGTTCTAGGATGGTTCTGAGGTGTTGTGCGTGTTCATGTTCGTTTCGCGAATAGATAAGGATGTCATCGATAAAAATAATGACAAACTTGTCGAGGTATGGTTTGCACACCCGATTCATAAGGTCCATGAATACAGCCGGTGCGTTGGTTAGGCCAAAGGGCATTACTTGAAATTCGTAGTGCCCGTAACGGGTTCTGAATGCGGTTTTTGGGATGTCAGCATCGCGAACACGCAACTGATGATAACCTGATCGAAGATCAATTTTTGAATAACAGCTTGATCCTTGGAGTTGATCGAACAGATCATCGATTCGAGGAAGTGGGTATCGGTTCTTGACGGTTAGTTTGTTCAACTCTCGGTAGTCAATACACATTCGAAATGAACCGTCTTTCTTTTTAACAAACAAAACCGGAGCTCCCCAAGGTGAAGAACTCGGTCTGATGAATCCTCTATCCAGGAGTTCCTGTAACTGCGTGGACAACTCCTGAAGTTCAGATGGAGCTAGGCGGTACGGTGCTCGGGCCACCGGTGCGGCACCCGGCACGAGATCAATCGAGAACTCGACCTGTCTAGGTGGAGGTAAACCAGGTAGTTCTTCTGGAAAGACTTCGGGAAAGTCTCTAACGATTGGCACATCTTCAAGTCGCTTCTCCTCCAACTTTCTCTCAGTGATGTGCGAGAGAATTGCTGGGTAACCCTTTCTCAGAAATTTTCGGGTTTTTAAACAGGTGATTAAGTTTAATCTCGACCCACCGGTCTCCCCCTGTATGATCAAGGTACTACCGGCGGCGAGAGGAATTCGGACGATCTTATCATGGCAAACAATTTCGGCCCGATGCTTGGACAACCAGTCCATACCCACGATGACATCGAAACTTCCTAGTTCAACAGGCATTAGATCGATTGAGAAGGTTTCGTTTGCGAGGTTTAAAGTGCAATTAGGTATCACACTATTGGTTTCTATGAGTTTACCATTTGCGAGTTCTACGGTGTACTTAACATCTAAGGCCGAAGGGGTGATATTAAGTAGTGGGCAAAACTCATCAGATATGAAACTTCTATCAGCACCGGTATCAAATAATACTGAAGCAGTAAGATCGTTGAGAAGAAACGTACCCGTTACAACATTCGGGTCTTCTCTAGCTTCCCCAGCTTTGATGACAAATGCTCTGCTACGAGCAGGGTTGTTGTTCCGTTTGTTGTGGTTGTTGTTGTTTCTCTGCTTAGGGCAATTATTCTGAAAGTGCCCAGGACTTCCGCACCCATAACAAGTCTTTGGGGCACTGGTGTTTCGACAATCTTTGGCCAGATGCCCAAAACGTTTGCAGTTTGTGCAAGGGCAGGAACCGTCATGGTGACGATTGCATTTGGGGCAGTAGGGCTTGCTTCCAATGTACCCTTTCTTTTCTGAAGAGCCGGATGAATAAGCCTTAAGGGGCTCAGGCTTTCGGTTGGTGATTTGGTTGGATGAGTTGGGGTTTCCTTCCCACTTTCGTTTGTTGTTTGTAGGTGGGGCTGAGGTTGTGTTACGGCGGACAGCATTTGCCGTAAGTTCATGGGCCATACGGATGGCGTTCTGGATAGTACCTGGTTTGGATGAAGTCACCAGGTCCTGGAGTTTCTCGGGCAGTCCATCAACATATTTCTCGATCCTCTTGTACTCAGGATCGACCATGGTTGGGCACAGAAGTGCCAGTTGGTGGAAACGATTGGTGTATCCGGTGATATCATCACCTTGCATCTTGTGGTTCCAGAATTCCAACTCCAATTGTTTCAATTCATCCATGGGGCAATACTCGCCCCTCAACATCTCCTTCAACTCCTCCCACAGGAGTTTGTAAGCATTAGCAAAGCCCACAGTTTGGGCATAGGTGTTCCACCAGGTGAGTGCGGTGTCAGTAAAAGTACTAACGGAGAACTTAACTTTGTCCCCCTCCGCACAGTTGCAGATGAGAAATACCGATTCAACTTTCTCGATCCAGCGTATTAGGCCGATCGCTCCCTCAGTACGTGCAAAGTTCAGCGGTTTGCAGTTTTGGAAGTCCTTATATGAGCAGGGCTTCGGCTGTGGTCCATTGTTAGCGGTGTCTTCACTACCGGGAGTCGAGGTCCGGGTAGCTAGAGCTTGGGCCACACTACGGGCAATCAGGCCCGCAACTTCAGCTTCAGTGAGGGTGATCTGACGACGAGGAGGCATGCTGCTGATCAAGAAAAGCACAAGGAAAGTGGAATAAGATAATTGCCTGAAATTTGATGATATATCACAAGTGTGTATAATGAGATATACAATAACAGTACGAGGTGATAATCACATTCCATTAAATAAAAGTTGGATACAAAGTACTGGTTTTCAAAAGATTACAGAGTAGTGGTAGTACAAAAGTACCGGGAATTGTTACATCCGGTTGAATTACATAGGTTCTAATTAGATAGTTGACTGGTTACAAATTACAGACTGATCTAATCTTGATGCAGATTAATCTGCTCCATTAGTGCGACGAGGCGGTCTACGGTTTCTGCTAGTCTGTTGGCTTGTCTGGCGTTATCTTCGACCAAGGCCAATCGTTGTACTAGTGCTCGAGAGTGATCTTCAGTCTCCTGTGAACGCTGTTCACACTCCTCTAGTCGGTTTCTTACAAGTTCATCCGCACCTAGTGCGGCGGTCATTGAATCCTGAATTATGATTACAGAGAGGTTTGTATCCTCTTGTTCTTGCTGGAGTTGGGCTATGTGATCAAGTGCCTGGCGAAGTAGGTAGGTCATTCGGTGTTGTTCCCGTTCGAGGCTTTCGAGCCTTTGTTCCTGACGGCGGAGTTGGGTAGCCAACACTGGCACTGTGAGATGTGCCGAGTTCTGAAAGTTATGAACAGGGTAGGGGCTGGTTCGAGGTGACCTTGTGTTCCTCCTGGCTACACGTGGGTTTCGTGACCCATGTGGGTGAGAGTGTGACGGATTAGGTGGTGTGTTTGCCATTCCTGTGACAGAGTGTAAGTTAAGACGAGGCTAATATATATAGGCATATAATATCCAGCCTAAAGTCTAGCACGTATCAAGTAATGGTCCGGTCCTCTCGTGGTCAGAGTCAACTAACGCATTCCTGTTCGACATAACCATTTCAGACCTCACATCATCTTTCCTTAATTGTACATAGTTGATCAGGCTATGTTAAATTAAAGTCGTATGATGTAATTCCTGAACCAATCATGCCTAGTAAGGGAATACTGCCTAATGGTCATAGTCTAGGCCCACTAAATGCAACCTAGTTCACTATAACCTTAGGCTCTGATACCAATCTGTAACAGCCCCAAATTTAGTGATTTGCGGAAGCATACTTGGGTGTTACTAATCAATATAAAAAGCACAAGATATACAGCAAACGACCTCTAAATGAGACGTTTTGTAAAATAATTACATTTCATAATTAAATCGTTTGAAAACATATAGTTTTCTTTACAAAAATATGTAAGCCTAGAGTCCGCGTATGTGGCAGGAGATTCTATTACATAACCATAGTTACAAAAGATAATGCCAAAGAATCTCCGTTAAATGCAGTTTGGAAATCATGCGACTCTAGCTAGTAATCCTGGAGTGATCCTACTCCGTAAGTGTACCTGAGAATACACGCTAAAAAGGGTCAACCAAAAGGTTGGTGAATCTCACAGGTTTATCAGTAAATAATCAGTTTGAACACAAGATTTCATTAGTAGTGCCCGTAGGCGTATATCAAGTATTTGCAAATCTCGCAAAAGTAAAGTAATCAAGTTATACCGTTGCCATGAGGCTCATAATCGAAGCTTAACCCGTAAATAATCAGTTGCTCCCGTGACATGCTCGAAATTGAGCAAGCATAAGTAACGAAATAATAGTCACCCGTTTCTACTTGTAAATCAGTACGTGGTAGCGCTACTACCCCGGGCAGGGAGGGTCATTTCCCTAATGGATCCATTAACTACTGTTCGCGCTTAAGTCCATAACTAACGATATATGATGGAGAGACTTCAGTAATTAGTAATTAACTCATGCAATTCCGTTTGGTATAGAAATCAGTTTAGTACTTGTGTTCAGGAAAAATAAGTAGCATGTATCTCCCCCAATAAGATAAAACAGTAAAAGTAAGGCCGTAAGACTCACCTGAGTCGAGTAGTAAGCGGTGGAATTCAGTAAGTAGTGAGTAGGTTCTCCGAACCCGTAACCTTTAAATGCCTAAACATATAAAGTCAAGTAAGTAGATGTCTCGCAAGACCATCTAGTCTAGTTGTCTACACAACTCGTTATGTCCAAGTGTTTGTTTAGTAATCCGTTTGTAGTTTGAAAACAAGTATGGCCCGTTGGTGACGGTTTGTAATAAGGATTCAAAGTGTTATCATTATATGTATCGTTGAATCAGGTTTCGATATTTGTAAGTGTTCGACACTTAGTGTGAAAAGTATTTACGACATCTAAACACGGGGGGTCCGGGGGCAGCGCCCCTGGTAGCGGGGTCCAAGGGGCGGCAGCCCCTGGCGGGGTCCAAGGGGCAGAGCCCCTGGCTGGGGTCGAGCTGCCAGGTCAGCTTGGAAAATTTTTATTTCTACTATATTGCTTTGGTG
Source organism: Helichrysum umbraculigerum (assembly GCA_949592205.1). Classification (NCBI taxonomy): domain Eukaryota; kingdom Viridiplantae; phylum Streptophyta; class Magnoliopsida; order Asterales; family Asteraceae; genus Helichrysum; species Helichrysum umbraculigerum. The sequence continues at coordinate 27,210,180 of CATIUR010000004.1, read as the reverse complement.
AAAAACGCATCTGGGATCTGAATTTGGGTAAAATCGAGTGATAAATTTCGAGTCTCGACACTTAGTAAAAATTTGTGTTTTTGAGGTTCTGGTTTGTGCGACGTTGGGTGCGACGTCGCAGATCCTGACTGCGACGTTGAGCATGACGTCGCTATGTGCGACTTTCGCAATTTAATGCGACGTTGTACGTGGCGTCGCTATATGCGACGCTGTTGATTTCTGCGACGTAAGGGTTTGCGTCGCTAAGTGCGACGTTCGCAAGTCAATGCGACGTTGGGGATGACGTCGCTATATGCGACGTCGTGAGGGTATTGCGACGTTTTTGGCTACGTCGCAGAGAGCCCAGCGTCTCTGCGACGTTACGGTCTGATCGGAGGTTGGTGGCCGGAAAATCGGTCGGAAAGCTTCCGTTTGGTCCAAATCTTTTACCCAACCCATTTTTGGACATTTTAAGCATATATAAACTATAAAAACGTAAAAATGAGTAAAAACGGAGAGTTTCGGGTTTTGTCGGAAACTTACGAAGTGCCGAAATGAAAATCCGGAAAGATAGGAATGTAGATCGTGATGTCGTGGTCACTTTCCTCCAAACGAGTGGTATGATTCGGCGAGGTTTGATGGTGTTATTTGATGATTTTTGTGATGAAGGTGGTTTGATGATTGAAAGTAAAAAGAAAGAGAGAGAGAGATAATGAAAAGTGAAAATGGGGGAAAAAGAAAGAAGGTGGGAGGTTTTAACCTCCCATCTTCTGCCTCCGTCCTCTCGTTCCGTGCGGTGTTCGTTTCCTCCGTCGTTTTACGTTAAATTATTTATTTTTAGACGTTAATTATTCTTTTAAAATACGAAAGTTATTAATTAACTTACTTATAATTATTCCTTTAAATTTGTAGTAGTTGAAATATAATATAGCTTAGATTTAAGTATTTTTGTTCTCAAATCGTGTAAATTTTAATCGAGCAATACGAGATAATTACTAATTATTATAAAATAACATTTTGGGCTTAATTGCGTTATTTAGTTTATAAACATTTGTTCACCAACGTCCGTATTAATCGAATAGAATTTCATTCTATTTAAGTTGCGTACGATTTAAGTCAAATCGCAAAGTTGTATATATTTATCAATATATAATCCGATACATAAATTAGCCTAACGCGGCACTAATTACATGTATTAACAGAGAATTAGGCACTAATTCTAGTCCTAATTTGCCGGTTGTTACATAGGGTTTGAAGGTTTTTAACCCTAATGAAGACTCATTCGGTTTATTTGGTTTGATTCTTATCTTTTCTATATTCTATGTGTAATAACATGTTTATAGATCTGATTTTTATTGCATTAAACATGAGCTAGTATTCTAATTGTATTTACTTAGATGAATGATTATTGAATGAAGGTTTAAAGATATGTTTATGTTGATTGACAATTATGAATGATTATTAAGTTTATTCAAAAGATCCATATTATTTATATATGTGTTTGATTGTTACTTGACGTGGTTGATTATCTTTACTAGGTCTGGTTTAGGTTAATCAATTATCTGCAATTAAGTAATTTATTAATTAATTGTGGCAAGACTTTGTAATGATACTTTGTTAAGAGAATAACAATTGATAGCTAATAAGTGATATGAATTATTAATATGTAATTTAACAGCAATGGGTAATTCGAAGTTGTTAAAATAAATCTTAATAGTTTGTAAAAGTTTTAATTGAATAAGGTTTTAGGTTAATAATGCACGCAAGAGCAATTTCTGGTATTATTCAATAGAATCTAGTATTAAGCTAAAACTTATTATGATTAGTAACCATAATAGGAGCGAGTTATGTTTGTTTAATTCCCATAATTGAAGAAAAACAGTTCAATAAACATATTTGAAAACCTGAATTGAATAATAACTAATCTAAGTAAATACATGTTTCTCTATTCCTGATAATTATCTGAAATTACTTTTATCATTTTTAATTGTCTTTTATTCGTTATCAATTAAATACGTTCGTACGGAACTAAAACGTAACCCCCATATTTACTATTTTATCTGTATTTTACTTTTTATTAGTCAACTATTAATTCCATATTTGTAATAACCACTGTTCCCAGTGTTCGACTTGGACTTACTTTAAAAGCTATATTATACGAACGGGTATTCTTGCCTGGCTTGTGTGATAGTATTTCTTTAGTATTTCCAATTAATTAAAACTTGTATTTTAAACTCTAATCACACGACATCAGCAGTCCTTCCACCCAAAAATAATTGCAAATTAGACTCTTACATGACATGGCATGATCTGCAATGTTGATGGAAGGAATGGACAGCCAAGATGATGCTACACCTCATATCCCTACTGCCTCTCAGATCTCGTACCTTCGAATTAAAGGTATAAGAGAAAGAAAATATAATGGAGTAATAACAAAAGGACTCACATATATTTGCGAAAACTCACCTAAAATAAAACTAATTATTGAAATTAAGCTTATAATTTTTAGAAGTAGCATAAGTTTATTTTGTATAAGATAAGCACAATCCTCTTTTAAGTATCACTTTTTTTTTCTCTTACATTTTTTTATTTGTTTTGAAGTTATTTTATACACTAACACTTCTCGAATTTGGAAAACTTGTATAAAAACTTCAGCCAGAAACTAATTTTACCGGACATAATTAAACGGCGAGATAACAAACTGTGTCGGTCAAATAAAATTTCTGACTTTTAACATCTTCTAAAAATCTAAGATTATATTTAATACCTATAAGATGGTATATATAAGCAAGTTATCAAATGTATATTTGGTAGCAATTAGTTGGAGCTAGAGATTATGGCTGAAGATGGGATTTTTTTTCAAGACACTTAAAAATGCTTATCTAAAAAGGGATTTTAGGTGTCAACAATCTTTACTATAGTTGTGTTGCCAAACGAGGATGAGAAAATTTAGATTATAAAAATTAGAAGTTCAATCTCCTAAAATCTCTTGAAATGTTTGTGCCAAACACACCCAACATAATCTTTAACATTATAAGATAAGGTTAAAAGTAAATAAAAATGAGATAATGAATGAGTCAATTGTACAAAGACACTTAATTTTCAGACCGGGCTGCTTCAAAGCCCAATATAGGAGACCAAATTCTTGGTTTCTCATTCGATCACAAACAATATAAAAAAGTAGATAATGTATTTGTATATAACTAGCTGGTAACCCGCACAATGTGGCGGGAACGTAATTGAAATCAGCAAAAATAAGTAGTGAATAACCGCTGTAAAATTTATTTGAAATACACGTCTTAAATAAAACACCTGAACAAAAATAACGCAGCATGTCAAGATGTATATGGGTACATTATATATGCCGCATTCATATGGTGACGTATAAAAGTTATTGTGTACACCCAACATTTTAAAAATACATTTCATTTGATTTAAAATTTATAGAAATGTTTTAAAGTTGGTTGATCGGTAAACGTTTTAAATTGAGTTTAGAATTTATATAAATGTTTTAAATGTTTGACTTTAGAATTTATAGAAAGTGTGATGATAAATTCACCTCCATTTTTGATAGATCCACCATATGCAATATTTATTTGTACAGTACAACCCTGTAATACATATTTTTAAAGGTAAAGGGATAATTACGGGTTTTTCCATCTTCATGGATTAAGATTTGGGACAAAATGGGTAAATGGTTTACAAGTGTATTGTCTAATGGGCCTAGAAAACACCAAAAGCAAAGTGATAAGAAATCAAAAGCCATTTTCAAATAAAAGAACTGTTCATATCATTAATGTAATGTAAAGTCACACCATTGCACCCTCATCTTCAACCCTGACCGCCACCCTCTTGTCAGAAACCCTCTTATATCATGTGGTTCTTCTCTTCTCATATTCGATATTTCTTCACAAGATTCCCCTATGTCACCGACACATAATTTTATTTTGTTTTTTCTTTTGTTTTCCCTCATAACACCCATTTAACTGTGTTTTTTTAATTAGTATTAGTTGGTACTAATTAATAAAAGAAATCTTGAAGTTTTCTTTTAATAGATAGATAGATAGACAGAGAGATAGTTAAGGTAAGTGGTAAGTGTGTTTTTTTAGTACTTGAAGACATCCTAGATGTTTCTTTTTGTGGATATGTTGTTGCATGTTTATAGATCTGACTAAAAAACAGTCCTTTTTTAGGGTTTGTTGAGAAGTACATATGGAGGGTGATGGAGGATTAGAGGTACAGCTGACAGAAGAGAGTGAGCACAGAAAGTCAAATTGTACCAAAATTGTGTCGAGTGTTGTATGATTGTTTTTTGTGCTCACCATCTATCTGTCAGCGACTCTTCTTTACTTCTTCTCTTCCATATAAAATCTTCTCACTTCATTTCTGCTTTTTTTTATTGTGTTTCTCTCACTGACTATTTAGATCTTGATGTATCACTTTTGCTTTTTAGATTAATTTTTTTTCTTATATATATAAATTTGTGATTACATATATATATGTGTGTGTTTGGATTTGGTTTTCTTGTATCTTTTTGGAGCAGTTAAGCATGGAGGTGTGTGGAGAAACATGATGAGAAGATGGTGGAGATGATATCATTCTTATTACTAATCATAGTATTATTATTATTGGGAATTTGCTGAATCCCAATCTTAAAAAATAATAATTTTTTATTTTCCTAATAATATTTTATACTATATACTCCGTATATGTTTTTTACTTATATTTGTAGGAGTAGGGTTTGAATTACTAGGATGAATGAATGAAAGAAAGCGTGTCCTTTCATGGTTTACTGTGCTAAATCAACGGAAAACTGAAATATAATTTAGTACTATGTGACAATTACACTTTATCTTAGAATGGTCCTTCCCCATTTTTATTTTTATTACTTGCGCATGCATATACTGCACCAACAATATATGAGTATTGACTGTAACTTGTCTTTTAGTTTCTGTTTTCATTCTGGAAATTAAAAAAGAAACTCACCTTTTGTTAGTATTTTTTGGTATTGCAGATTACCAACTTGAATCAAGATTCTTGAGGTATGTACATATTGGTCTAATGTGATAATTGTTGTTTAATATCAGGGTTTGTTTCATGAAATATCTACCTATAACTGGACTTGAACTAAAGTTTTATGTTGACCCATTTAATTTGAATATGTGTTTGTTTGACATAACATTCAACTTTGGCATCACTTGACAGTGGACAGTATGCAAAAAAACTTTTGTTTTCCTGTTTTTCACATTATCATTGCACTGTATATGCTAGTATGCTACAAATATCTCCTAGTTATTGGGTATATATTATATGTATGTATGTGGTAGGATCTCATTTTCTTAGGCAACCAGAAACGCTTAATAGTAATCTTTGGTCCAGCCAAGAAGCAGTATTTGAGGTTTTTGAAATAATATTGCAAGCTAAGTGCGCAGATGTGTTCATATTGTTTGCTTTATATTTGTGCTAACACCAATATTATATCATTTAGATTCAAAGACATAAGTAACTTTTGTTTTGTACAGTTATTAGCTAGAAATCGTTCAGGTGTTCTATATTACATAACTTTCACCAAAACATTGTCTTCTGCATAAAAATAAATAATTTTGAACGGAGATATTTCCGACATTATAAACTTATACAGTTTTCACTATGGTCTATTTTGTGCTGGTTGGGACTTGAAACCACAACGGCTCGTGTGCCGTAACTAGATATATCCGGGATCGCATTAGGAAAAATGCCTCTTTCTGATCAAGTACCTTGTCGTTGTAATTGTGGTTTAGCTAGCGCTGGTTACTTTTTCGCATTAATTAGTTTGGGCAAGACTTTGCTAAAGATTTATATCTATATATGTTTAAAATCAAATGGCTGGGTATGCTATATATTCTGTTTGAGAACTTTTTAGTTTCTTGATTGTTTATAAGTGATCATTCTCTATAATATCTTAACGCCTGCTCGGTAATAACTCGTCTCGTTGTGTAACTTCAGATAATTACTTAATTCCAGACCAGATGTTATCTATATACAGGCATTCTGTTAGCCAAATGCTTCTAATTACAGAATTCATCTCTAATTTGTAAGTACATTGCAAGTAGTTATTTGTATATGTGTGCTATATTTTTGGTATGTGCTGTAAGTTAAATATGTGCTGTGGCTGTTTACCGTCTCCTGTGCATTTAAATATTTTGGTGGCTTTTAATATGCTGTTTCATCTCAACAATAGAATGTTAGTGGGATTTTGCATACAAAATAATTATATGTTTATGTGGGTTTCATTGTTTATAATCTATTTGCTGATTATTTATTTGAAAAGTTAACTATGTATGTTGTAGCTAAGTTGGTATACATGTTCCTTGATTCCGGTCAATATTCTTTTGATGTACCATGATGATGCTCTTCTATAATGATTATATGCTCATTAGTTTATTGAATATAATATTATTTCATTGAATTTGTGGATTAAACAGTGTCCACTGTTGCTTTATGGCAACAAGTTTCCAGATTTTTGTGTATAATTAGTGTTCTATTGAAAGAGTCAGCTGGGAGGTTGTTTATATGATCTCGCTAGTTATAAGTTGTTTACTGCCTAGTTTGTTATCGTAGCCGGATGTCGACGTGATTTTAATTTTTTTCTACTCAATCGAACAAGTACATTTTCATCAGGGCAAGTATATTGTTGCATTTGGTTTGAGGAAATGTTTTTGAATCAACTGAAATCAATCAAACGGGGTTGGAATATATGTACTGTGAAATTGAATCTTATGGAATTGAAACGTGTAGCATGCTAGTGCTGCATGTTCTTGAGAGCGATTCCGTTTGTATGCTAATTAATCTGTTTTTAGCTAGATAGTAATGTGTATTAGTTGGCCTTAATGTGGCTGATTAATGATTAGTTTTTAGTCAAACCAAATACCTTAATTGGTACAAAATTTTACATCAGATAACATAAATGGATATTCTTTTGTTGGATATCTCAGTGGGTTAGTTAGTGAGTCGATGTGTGAGTTTATCTCAAACAAGTTAGTGGAAAATAATATGGTAAACCAAAATTACTTTACTTTATATAGGTGAAACAAAGTACTTCTAGTAAAATTAAATATCTTTACTCAGCATGTCGCAAAAGAAAGGTTGCCAACTTGAATGAATTTGGTGGAACGTGGAATTGATGTTGATTCCGTTGGATGCGCGCCAGTGTTGTGATGATGGGATCAAAATGAATTGCATCTTTTTACGGAGTGTTGCATTTAATGAAGCTATGGGATAATAATTTTAGTTGGTGAAAGATTACACAATCGCGTGTACTTAACCACAAGGATGCATTTTAATATCCATTTCGTAGTAATCACAAGGTTAAAAAGTACATTGAGGTCACTTTGAATCACTTGGAAGTATAGAAATATAATGTGGTTGTAATATAATGTGGTGGTGAGAAGTGACATCCTTTTTTTATTTAGATTATTACCAGTGGATGTCATTATATCTATAACTACTTATAAAACATCTCTTCTGTTGAATCATACAATTCTTAAAATAATCAAAGTTCCAAAACTACCCTCCAACATAATTATCTATTTACTTAATTCCTACAGCTAATACAATTTTTCCAAGATACCAAAAATAAAACAAATAATAAAACTAATCACAATTTTAAGGATAAAAATAAAACAAATCACAATCAACACAATTTTTTACAAAAATTATTCCACTTTTATAGTTTATATGCATTCTTGGTTTGACATGGTGACAACTATTATCGTCGACATCAAATAACATCATTTTATAAATTCGGTACCGTCGCATTGCGCGGTTATCCAACTAGTAAATCTAAAATGGGTGTATTGGTTTCAAGTTCATCCCGACTCTTCCTTCTTATTATGTTTAAGGGATAAGTATTTGTAAATATACTTAACTTTAGTAAAAAGTCTATAGTGTGTATTCAACTTATAACACTTTTATTTTATGTAACCAACTTTCAAATATCTCTATTGTATGTATTGAACGTTATTTTTTGATGACGTGTCATTTTTAAAATGTGTCACGTGTCATCCATATAGCTTAACACATCATCAAAAATATCATTCAATACATACAATAGAGATTTTTGAAAGTTTGATACATACATTAGAAGTATTATAAGTTGGATATATACTATAGACTTTTACTAAAGTTGAGTACATTTACCCATATTTACCCCTATCTCTATCTCTATACATATAAAGCATTTTGCTTATAATCTTAAAATTATACTCAACTAGAGTAAATGACTAAATTGCCCCTATAATAACTATATTAGGCAAGAAATTAGAATAGTAAACTAATTAATCTTATATAAGACAAATATCAAAAAACAAAAATCATTGATGATTCTAAGTAGCATTATATTCTGAATTTCAAAGTAGTAAATATCCTAACAAAAACTCACAAAAAGTCTTATGAAATTTAAATTTATCTTTTAAAATAACAATTAAGTAGATATTACATTCATGTTATAACACGAAAGCTACGGTCTTACTTTGTCATATAAAAAGTTATATAACCATCGATTAAATTAAATTTATTAGTAATGTACTAAAACTAAACGGAATACATATCTCGCTGCTTTGAGCGGGTATTCTGATAGTGTTTAATTAATCTTAGCCACTGCTAGTCTAATAATACCCGTCGTTTCAAAAACGAGATAACATAAAACTTTGTATCTTAAATTACTTTTTATGATAATCAATTTGGTATAGAGTGTGTTTGGTAAAACTAGCTGATAGTAATTAGAACTGGAAGCTTATAGCTGGAACTTATAGTAAGCCAGAAGCTGAAACTTATTTTTTGTAAGTGTTTAGTAAAACTAGTTGAAACTTAAAGATGTAAATTGAAATACAAGAACAAAAAAAATATATTATATATAATAATATAAGAGGCTTATTGAAAAAATAAGATTAAACTCCCGTAAGCAACGTAGCATCTTTATCTGTCCCACCAATCTGATATTAAAGGACATAGCCCATCATCCATTCACAAAACAAACACATAAAAATAAAAAGCCATTGAAATGACAATTCACTCTCTTATGTAAAGTCCAGTCCATCTCAAACCCTTATCCATATCTCTCCTAACAATTTCTTCTTTCTCTTGTGGCCGTCAATATCTAAATCATATAGCTCCTCTTTGGTTTTCGGTTGGGTGCAGTGTGTGCCTCTTTCTTAGAGGCTTCCTGAGCCTTTTCTGTATTTTCTTGCCTCCTATTTGGCTTTGGCTTTCGTTTATATATATATATATTATGCTTTGCCTATTAAAAATGGGGATTGATATTCACCATTTATTTTGATAAATCCACCACAATCATGTATTAATAGACTGTACAGTACAACTTGTTAATGCATAATTATGATGGATCCATCAAAATTAACGATGGATTTATCATCACCCATTAAAAACATATATCTAAGTCATACCAATCATCCTTCCATAAAACCCTAAATGTTTATTATTGTAGTTGGTACGTAAGTTAAGTTAGCATTCGATCTCAGATCTGACTATAAAGAATGATCCTTTTTTGCCGTGGGTTGTTTTTCCATATTTGTTATGTACTACTACTTTTGGGTGAAGATGTGATAGATCGAAGTACAACTGACAGAAGAGAGTGAGCACACAAACTCAAATTGTACAAAAAATGGTATGGTTTTTTTTGTGTGCTCACCATCTATCTGTCAGCTTCAACTCGAACTTCTTTATTTCTTCTTCCTCCATAACCTTATTTTCATTTATACCAGATAGTGATTGTTGCTATTAAACATGCGTTTATCTGATTTGTTGGTGAGTTTTACATGTATGCTTTTGGCAAAGTTAAGCATGGGGTGGTTGAATTAAATAATCAAACATTTGATAATTAAGATGGTTGATTAATTTTAATTAATTAATAAATTGAATATTATATTATACTTTGTTTTGTGTTATGTAGGGTTTAGTTTTTTGAGATGGAATTAGCGTGACTTTTCATGTAAATCAACTGCATTTAAAGATCTGACATAAAAAATTTTAAGGGACGTGTAACGTTATGTATCTAGGGTGGTCCTTTAATTTTAATTTTGTTACAGCATGCGAGTAGTACTGCAACAACAAGATCGATATGGTGGTTGTAGATCATATATGGTTGTCTTGACTGGATCTTTGTTTTAAACAAGATCCGTATATCATACCAGTAGGTTAAGTTAGTACGGAGTATATGATATGATTGAAATGTTCCCTAGCCTCTTTTCCCTTTGAATTTCTTGTTTGCAACATTAAGGACTTTATTTTGTTTTTGTTAAATCTTGAGATAAAGAATACTTTTGTATAGTTATTTCTCTTAAGTATAAACTTGACCAACACTCCTATGATGCGGAGTTGCGGACTAACGAAGTATATAATTAAGATGACAATATATATCGCAAAGGAGTAGGATCGAGTTAGCAATACCGGCCATAAGTACGTACGTTGTTCATATATACTATGTGTATTTGTCCATACAAATTAAGATACTCTTAAAGGTGCTTTGTTCTGATTTTTTTCCCCCTTCTTCCGTTCCTTTTCTAAAGAATTTGTGATTGCACTTCATATCTATCTTTCTAAGTGTTGGATACGTTGTTCACTTCAAACACATATCCATGTAATGGGAAGCCATATGCCGGTCTTCCCTCAATTACATATAATAAGTGCTAAAGGTGTTTCTGAATAAAATTACATCATTATGCCATAGAAACTAGCTAGTCGATCTCCAGATATACGTGCAGGTTTGAACAATCCAATGTGATCAGGTAAAAGATCAACCTGCTCCTATATATGTACGTTTCTTCATTTTCTATTAATGAACTTCTGCTATTGTCGTCTTTTACAGCTAACACGATTTTTTTTTTTTCGAACTTCATCTGTCATCGAAGATTGCCCACTGGCAAGGAGTAGGGGATGGTATAATGGTTACAAAGGATTTGGGAGCGCCACCCAGTTTATGCCGCGCAGTTGTATTGCCTGCAATGGCCTTGTGTAGATGAAGTCTGTTGTGCGCTGATGTCTAATGAAAGTGAAACTTGATCATCAACTTACCTGTAGTCTTATGATCAATTGTATCTTGTTTTCCTATTAATTCAATAGTTAACGATGCAAGTGATATACAACGGTTTCTCAATATATTTGGGGATTGCAGCAAAGAGCTTATAAAGACCGAGTTCTTGTAAAAAATGACAATGTCTTCTTGATGCCCAGTGGTAACTAAAGAAATACACTGGTAATTAAAAACCAATACATAAACGTCATGTTTATGCTTTGTTAATTTGTCATGATATTATTTCAGTTGGATAAATTGGATTTGTAATCCAAATTCGAATCGATCCTCAGATTGTAATATTAGTCACTTCAAATGTATTTTAACGATTGCAGCTTATTTCAGTGATCATTTTCAATCTGGTGGATGGAAGATGTATAGCTTATATTCCTCAGAAGCATGGTAATTTTGGCTGGAGTCTTTAAGTTCCCTTTTATTATATAGTCGTTCAATTCAATCCTTACTTTGATTGTACACGAATCTAAAATCTGAGAAAAGTCGCTGAAGTACATTAAATTAAAGATATATCCTAAGATATATAGAACTTTATCTTTTGACATGCTCCATTTCACACGATTTACATTTAATTGAAATGATTTAGAAATCAAAGGTTTTTGAAAGTAGTTAACAAAAAAAAAAAAAAATTGGGTGTGTTTGGCATTCACATTTTGAGAGATTCTTGGAGATGGAGATTCTAAATTTCAAAAAGCTCTATTTACAATCCATGTTTGGCATGCACAAAAGATAAGGATTCTATAAATAATATTTTGAAGCTCTCGAAAGTAACTTCTAAAATACTCCGTACTAGTAATCCCCATCTCCATCTACATCTCTATCTTATATTATCAAACACACCCAATATGATCACTTATTTCACTCTATTTGAAATATCTAAATCTATATCCATCTGTACTAGATTTGATTTAATTTAATTTATTTAGTAAATTTTTATGTTATATACCCCCTCCGTCTCATCCGAAATGTCCACATTATTATTCTGGGTAATCACAAATAAGTGTCCACTTCTATGTTTCAATCAAAAGAGATTTTAGTTGGTAGATATGTTATTTGATTGGTGAACAATATAGGTAATAGAGAATTTTAAAACTGTGTGCAAAGTCAAAGTAGACATGAGATGGAGTGAGTAAAAAATTTGGTTGTATAAAGTGCAAAGGATATCGAGGTATTAAACAAGAAGAAAAAAAGGAAAAACCAACGAAAAGCCATCAAAAAAAGTGTTAAGTGATTTTTAATGTATATAACTATGCGTTGACATTCATTGTGTGTATGTAACAAAATTGACCGTCATTGTAAATACGAAACTATTTATTCGTATACATTGTGTGTATTTTGATGACTTGTCAACTTGTAAACATGTCATGTGTCACCTTATGATTGATAACACTTCATCAAAATACACACAATGTACAAAAATAAATAATTTCGTATACACAATGACGATCAATTTTTTTACGTACACATAATAAAGATAACACATAGTTTTATACATTAAAAAGCAGTTAACCCATGAAAAAACCATTCGCTGATACAAGTCTTATCCCTTTAATTAGCAAACCCTAATTAACAAACCACAGCACCCTATCCTCTCAAAAACATACATCTCTCTCTCTCTTTACAATCATCGATCTGGTAGCTACGGGCAATGTTGCTCTATATCTGCAGATCGATCATGTTATCGATCTGATAATCGATCTTTTTCATGCTTTTGCTTCTGTGTTTAAATTTCTTTTAATCTCATCAGAAGAAGTAACAAAACAGTAATTGTTCTAGTTCTGGTACTGTTTATTACGGAGTATTTTGTTATGTGTTCTTCTGGTGGTGATTGAAATGGCTGACAGAAGAGAGTGAGCACACAAAGGCTAATTGTATAAATAATGAGTTACTAGTATATGATTGCTTTGTGTGCTCATCATCTATCTGTCAGCTTCTTAATTCTCCCACTAATTAAACACTCAGTTTTCTCTTCATTTTTCTGTGTTTGTTTGTCTCTGATCTAGCTATTTGTGTGTGATATTTTTTAGGAATTGAATCGAGGATATGCTCTTCTAGTTGTGTTAATTGTCGAATTTAATTACGTAATATATGGTTGATGAAACACAACTGAGAATATGATAGAGATGGCTACTTTTATTATGATCGAACAACCGATCGATATAAAATAGAGATGAAAGTGATTTACTTGTATAAAAATTAGTTATTAATTGAAATGTTAAACCATTACTTTAATTAGTTAGGATTGTGGGCAATTTTAAAGCCATGGATAATAACATCATTGTAGGACCATTACAAGTTATGTTAATTCTTTATTAATCTGTTCTTTAATAATTAAGTTTTCTCTTGAAAACTTGAAATGACCATACTTTCAGTTTTTCTGCTTTTGATTTCCTGTTTCACATATTACACTTCAATTCTATTTAACTTTTAATTGAACCGCGTACGGTTCTCTTTTCTTTTAGAAGCAGATGCTGGATGTACGATGATCATATTGATCAAAATCAAGGTTTGTTTCTTGAGTTTTATAATCAACCTACTACTAATCTTCAAGTAAATTACTGTAATTGATTTAATTTAAACTTATTTTGGCTGCTGACATAACATCAATTGTATTTTATTTTATTTTTGCTGTAGCTTCTTGCTAGCTAGTTGCCTAATATTATTAACCGTTTGGAAACAAACCTGAACATCAATCTTATGTTGTGCTATGATTGACCAAAGTAATAATGTATCGAGTATGAGACATTATACATTTATAAAATTGTTAAAAGCGCTTAGAGTTCAAAACATATTTGTTTTCTAATCGTTTTGCATTCTGAGTATTATGACAGTGCGGAATTCAGCTGTTATATTCACTGGTATGCTATGTGTCTTGATGGGGCTGAAATGGGGGAATCTAAAGCCACCCCCAAAAGTCTGATCTACCCCCTGGCCCACCTTTTTCAGTCTACTTTTATTTAAGTTTGGTCCAGTTCAGTACAGAATCAGTTTCAGTTTTAGACTTAACATGAGGTAAAAATTAAAAAAAACAGGGGGTATACCTAGAAAGTAAAAAAAAAAGGGTGGGCCAGGGGGTAGCTTTAATAGCCCCCGGCTGAAATATAAGTTACAATGGGGTGGCCATGGCCAAAGCAATGCTTGGATTACATATCCAATCTAACCGTCTAATTGAAGCTAGCTTTCCTATTGCGATTTGTTATCCAACCGTATAAAGAGCATCTCTTCATCAACAAAGAACTTCGTGATTTGGGTTGTTTTTGTTAATAACAATAGAATTTTGATACCTCCATATATAGGTATGTCGATGTTGCTCTTTTGGCATCGCTGATGTGATACCCCAACATTTGTCGATAGCAGACCAAATTTTTCTTGCAAGAATACATTCAGGAAACAAGTGGTTCTTCGTTTCTACTGATCATCAGATGCAGCACATCTCGAAGTTAATTTGGAGTTTCGTGTAGCTTGTTACTTTGAATGGTCCGAAAGACAGCTTCTTGACTATAAATATAATTAGCAATTGTTCTATCTAAGTTCTAGTGAATTGCGCAAGTTCTTTAACTTTGGTATTTTGTGATGATGACAATATCAGTACCAATATTCGGTTAGACTGCTACATGTTACATGACGGCAGGCCAGTATGATGACGGCATAACTAGATATGTATGTTCCCTAATGGCTTTAGTACCTTTTGTTCTTGCTAAACCTTTATATACAATTTGTAGGTGATCGAAATTATAGTCCCATAAATTGGGGAATGATTGTATGTTATACGGAGTAGCATCTATTATGTTTATAACACTAATTAATCAGATTATATCCAAAAATATACATATTGATTTATGTAAACAGTAAAAAGGAAGAGAAAATAAACCAATAGATACGTGTTAGATGGTTGAGGCGATTATAAAAATATTGATAATAATAATAATAATAATAATAATAATAATAATAATAGTAGAAGAAGAAGAAGAGAAGGTTCAAATGAGTATAGTCATATTTAGTGAGAATGAAGAAATTAATAAGAATGCGTTAAATGTTATAAAACTCGCATTCCTCGCGTTTTTAAAAATTAAATATCTCACAAACTAGTAAATCGAAAAGTTATAAAAGTTGTAGCATACAAATCAGCGTTTTTTTTTTCAATTAGACATTTCACAAGGTATACTTTTGATGATTTTTTTTTCGTTTTTGGTGGGTCTTGTAAACAACTATCACATCTGATACCAACGAGTATCACATGTGATAACAATAATGTACAATTTGTAAAACCCATAAAAAAGTCGGCAAAAGTATACCTTTTGAAATGTCTAATCGAAGAGAAAAAAACACTGATTATTTTGATGCAATTTTTATAATTTTTCAACTTACTGTTTTAAAATATTTAATTTATAAAAACGTGACTCATTCTTATTGGTTCTCCCATTCTCACCAAAATTTTCAATATCATTTGACCTCACCCGTAATAATAATAATAATAATAATAATAATAATAATAATAATAATAATAATTAATTAACTCCTAGTTTTTTTTTGGCTTCATCATTATCATTATAATACTATTTATTATTATTGTTAAGTTTTTTTTTGGCTTCATCATTATCATTATAATACTATTTATTATTATTGTTATTGTTATTGTTATTATTATTATTATTATTATTATTATTATTATTATTATTATTATTATTATTATTATTGACGACGATTACTGATTACATGACGATGATGATTAGGGATGGCACCCGCGGGTGACGGGCACGGATCCCCCTCACCCATGACCCGCGACATGTGACTTTTTCTTGACCCGTCGGATCACGGGTACCCATCAGCGGGTTGATTCTTTTACCCATACCCGCGATCCGCGGATACCCACGACCCACGGGTAAATCCACGGGTTAAACAAAAATTATGAAACATATGAAATTGTAGTCAATATTTTTGGATTCATCACAGCATCAATCAAACATTACTTGTTTCAAAAACCACAAGAGTCAAAATAAAAATGGAGCAACACTTTTAAATAAAGGGTTCAACCAAATTTCAAAGGTTTTAGAAAAAATACCATTACACAGTAATTGGAGTTATTACTTGGGTGACGGTTGGTTCAAGCCTTAAAGGGATTAAGATTTCAAGGTGTGTAATTATTAATAGTAATTGGAAATATAAGTATAATAAATATACAACTAGATGCACATATGCGGGTTCACGGATCATCTAACGGGTATAACCGCGGGTTGCTCAAATGGGTATCACGGATTCACGGGTCGGATTTTACCTGAAACGGATCTCCTATATCCATGACCCACCCACGACCCGTCAACGGGTGCAAATTTTTACCCGACCTGTACCCACGGGTGAAGTTTTTTGAATTTACCCACCCGTCATAGGTGCGGATACCCGCGGGTCGCGGGTTTTTTCTCGCCCATTACCATCCCTAATGATGATTTCATCTTGTAGTTGTTAATTTCATAATGTGTGGACTATATATATTTGTATATCAGGCCCGGCCCTCAGGCATGAGCAACCTGGTCCATTGAATAGGGCCCAATTTTAGCAAGCGGCTCATTTCTTATGTCTAATCTTTTATATATAATTAAAAGAGGATATCATTAACAAGTTTGAACCCTTGATTAAACTCCCTAATTAAAGATCAATGACTTATATTAGTTTCAAATAAGTACACTTAACACCCTAATAATAATTTTGATTTAAAAAAAAAAAACCTGATTATTAAAAGCAAAATTATAAACCAAGAAAAAATAAATAAATAAATTGTCTCAAAAAAATCACTCCGTCCGTCAAAACCCTACTCTGGCTATCTAACACGGTCGTCAAACCAAAGCCACCCAGAAATACCAGACGCTGCCACCAAGACCACCGATTACCTAATCAAACCACAAAACTTCACACCCCCAATTGACATCTCTGATTTGCCTATTTTCCTCAAAGACACACGAAGAAGACATTGCTAACGTCGGATGATGAATTTGATTTTAATCCATTAATTTCGTTTAGGTTTCTTCGATCTTTAATCCATTAATTTTCTCAATTTATGGTGAATTTGATATTATTTTAATTTCTTTGTATAATTCTCTATTCTTTTTATATAAACGAAAGGGGTGACGATCCATAGAAGGATGATGTCTGTGGCTTTCGGCGATGTAGTGTGCGTATCCTTATTGGTAATAATCAATGGTGTTTAGTTTTTGTATTGTTTATAGTTAATTAAACTAAATAAGCTTTGAGCCAGCAACCTCGGATACAAATGGAGATAAAAGGATTCTTGAAAAGTAATCATTTAATTTGTTTGTACCTCCTCGTGAATTGTAAAATAAGGATTCAAAAGCTGTTCTGCAATCTGTTATGAGCAGGTAGCTTCCCTTATTAACACACATTGAAAATAACTCTTTTAACTTAATAGGTTGATTGCTGTCTTTTCTTGTAGTTATTTTATATATGTTGGTTTATGTTAAAAATATAGCAGAATATTATTGAGTCCATTCTTAGCAACTGTTTGGTTTGTGTATGACAGTTTGGTTGGGATTTTTACCGTGTAGTAAATCGGTGACTTTGCATTCAGAGTTTTATGTTTCAATCTTATCTTTGATTTCAACCTTTTGGATCTAGATAATCAATGAATGGTGTGTTAAGTTAGTTTTTTGAGTTTAAATCTCAAGAAAATCATCACTTTAAGATATTGTTAAAAAATAGATTGTTCGTTTTAATTGCAGAAACCCATACTCAAGAGTCCGATGAGGAAGGACAACCAAATCAAATTTTAAAAGTAAGTTATTCATTCATTAGTTGTTGTGAAATATATATATCTTTCAATTTATGTAAAAAAAATTATTGTTTTATATGCATATCAACTGTTTGATGAAATGCCTAAATAAGTTATTCGTTATATGTTTTCTTTTTAAGCAGATGAAGCGACACAAAATACTGGGTTTGATTTTTGTGATTTTATTAGCATGTTGTATTTGCTTTGTGTTCGTTTTATTTTTTATTAGGAATACAAAAGAGAAATCAAAAGATGGGATAGATCAACTTCTTATATATGTATTTGTTTTATCAGTTGCATGATTATGAGGCTATTGCTTGAACTTTTCATCACAGATCAACTCTCATTTGATTAAAAGAATGCTTTCACCTCCAGTTAAGTTGATTTATTTATGTTTTCTAATTAATGTTTGATATGTTTGCATCCCTTTTATTAGTGTGAAGCTTAATGAATATTGAGAAAACTATATCGTTTAGTGTCAAGGTTCATGTTGGAAGATTTGGAAGCAGCACATGCTGAGGCTGATCATGTTCAGAGTTTTGGTTTTGCCATGTAAGATTCTTAACTAAACTATCTTTAAAATCTTAGTTAGATCGAGAAATAATTGAACGTCACCAATATATTTTGTGATGGGGACTTTTTTTTTGTGGCTATCTTTGTGCACAGGTTTCTTAATATTGAACTTTTGTAAGTGCAACCCAAACGTATGCAAATATTTCATTTTTTGTTTTAGTTACAAGCTAAGTTACAATTTCGAGATTCGTGGTCGTTATTTACTTATTTTGATGCCCTGACTTGAGTAATCAGTATGGTTTTTTTTTTTTTTTTTTTTTTTTTTTGTAAAATGTTGCCAAGTTTGTTTAAGTTGAAGGTATGAACTTTCTCTCCACCATTTTCTTTTTATCAGGTATTCTTCTAAGACACAACTATATAAATTCATTTGGATATAATTAGAACTTTGACCAACTCAGTTGTGTATCGTGCAAAATATGTTCTTGGTAAAATACCCAAATGAGATATTCAATTGAATATAGTTTAGCCATTTTGATGAACAATGGGAGGGTTGCCATTTCGATGAAAAATGGGAGGTTAATTAATTGGAGCTATTTCAATGATATGTTTTTGAAGAAAAATGGGAGATGTTCAATTCAATATGTGATCAAATGTAGTTGTAATTTTAGCTCTTGATTTTCAGTATCTGATATGTTGTTTGAGTTAATGTTGACTTGAATTATTAAGATTGATAGGTAATTATTTCTTATTGATCCTAACTCTGTACAGTATTTCTTGATGTCTAACGTAAATGCATTACTCCGACCAAAATCAATTAGCTAAGTTTATTTAGGTCTAATGCTATGTTGCTTGCTAGAGAGAGGATCTTTATAGTTATGCAGTCCTTAGTGTTTCGGTGGAATCGAACACTACAACTCTTAACACACGGTCTTCACAAGTTGAGATTGGAATTGGATTCCTTCTAATAATCTCTTTTATACCATCGGTAACTATACTCAATTTGCAGCTCTTGCATGTTCTTAAGTCAGTTGGGAATTGATGTGTTTTGTTTGTTGTGGCTTATGTTATTACTATATCATTTTAATTTAATGCAATTTGTAGGCCGTGTGATGATAAACAATGGCATTTGCTTTTTTCTATAAATTTATTGTTTTCCTTTGATTTGTTACACACTTGAGCTACATGTATATGAATTTCTTTAGTATTGTATATTTGTATGTATGTTTATTAACACCTGTACATGAATATATGGTTTGGTGGAGGTGTTAATGGACTTCGCTTGAAAGGGTGCTAATAGGTAAAAGAGGTTTAAGACTATGGAATAATTTCTAATTCAGGTTATGAAAAGGAGTCCGATATTGTATGGCCGTAGTAGTCGACAAAATAATGTGCTTTTAGTAGGGATGAGCTCGAGACTAGAACCACTTTTAGTCTTTGCCCTGAAGTGACAACCGCATACCGTACCATTTGATGCGTTTTAGTATTGTTACGGTCCCGAAATTGGTGTGGTAAACAATCAATCTTTTTGCTATACATCAAAAAATAAATAAAACAACCTTTCTTATTGTATTTGTCCTATTTTACATTTAAGAAAATAAATTTTAAGTTAAGAACTTTAAAAACTTAGATTTAGTATGTTAATTTACATCCTTCATTATGGTATAAAACATTTAACTAAACAAATAGATTACTCTTTAATCTTGAAATT
This sequence comes from Helichrysum umbraculigerum, assembly GCA_949592205.1. Classification (NCBI taxonomy): domain Eukaryota; kingdom Viridiplantae; phylum Streptophyta; class Magnoliopsida; order Asterales; family Asteraceae; genus Helichrysum; species Helichrysum umbraculigerum. The sequence continues at coordinate 27,190,116 of CATIUR010000004.1, read as the reverse complement.
ACCAATTAACAAAAAAAAAAAAAAAAAAAGTCACCCTAATATCCTATTTCAAAATAAAAAATTTGTTACTTAATCTATATCTTAAAGAATTTAAATCACATTTAAATCAAGAAAACCCATCCACCTTTTACCTATATATACATCTCCCTATATACGACTTACATTCACGTTCTCAAACTCGAAACAAAAACAATCCACCGCTGCAAACATTCCCAATCGTTGCTGCTCAAGTTTCACTATGTACGCGAAACGCAACAATTCCATTACTAATCATTACAAAAATTATATTTTCTTTTATAAAAAAACCCGCGCTGTCGCAGGTCCTTCAACTAGTATACAATAATTATACATGCATATTTAAATTAACATATGCTATAGTCGTCCAGTTCAAGTTTGATTGCTATTAGAACTCCTTACTCTCTTTCAGTTTTCAGTATTCACAGTTTCACACTACACAAGAATTTCGTTTTTTCTTAATCAACAAAAATCAATAAATCTTTTGACCAAAAAAAAAAAAATATTCCTTAAACCTAATTACCAAGCATCTTATATTCTTATAAACTAAAATTGTAATCATATCGAAAAACTTTGCAATCAATCACAACCAACGAGTAAGTATTATCCGAATTAGCAACTTATTTACTTTTAAGTTATTCTTTCATATACTACTTTAATACTTTAATAATTAATAAACTTCGTATAACACATATAAAGTTTTGGTTTTAGAGGGGCCTAATTTTGCTTATGAAACAGGCCCTGGATGCCACGGGACGGGCCCGTTTGTATCTTTGAATCTTCAAGTCTTAAATGCTACTCCCTCCGTTCCACTTTAATTGTCCATCTTATCTTTTTGGGACGTACTAAAATAATTGTCCACTTTCAATTTCAACCGATCAAAAAACATTTAAGTGGAGAGAAATGAAATTTATTGATTAGCACAATAATCAATGTACCTTTCTTAAACTGTGTGCATATTGAAAGTGGATAATTAAATTGGGACATGGAGTAAAAAGGTTGTGTTTAGTATTGCCTAAAGAAAGAAAAAATAGTTGTTGGGCTCAAGATGATTGGACTAAGGAGTTTTGCTTAAACTTTTGAGATCAAGAAAAGAGACGGGTTCAAGACTTCAAGATGTAACACTCATTTCGATCCCACGAATCATTTTAAAGTTGTTGAAATTATTATTACTCCGTACTTTTGATATCCAAATATGGTTAACATGGGTAGGGCCCACTTGGGATGATATGGAAAGTTAGGCGAGGCCCATATGATAAAAGCCAAAAGTCTCAAACCCAATTGATTTGATATAAAGGTAAAAGGCGTAATGAGATTATGAGAAGCTGATTCAAGCCCGGACTCATAATGAAGCCAAACTACACGGGTGTTATATATACAACAAACTTTTTGAATCATACATCAAAAAGATGCATTGTAGTGTTGCTATATATTACTGCCTCAAAATGCGTAAAAGTCGGTGTATTAATCAAAATGTTTGTTGTATTTATCACTACCCAAACTATAATCACAAAGGATATATCTCAATGAGTCAATGAGGTAAACTTTAATTACATTTGCTGTTGGATGCTATGGATTTAAAAATATGCTGGTTAAATAGTTGCATATACTGTGAATATATAAGAATAGATTTTGACAAGATCATTACATAAATATGTGTTTTATGGGTAGATATATTGAACCTTGTATGCAAGGATAAAATGGAATTGTTTGGTAAGTAAATCTTGTTTACATGTAATAGCGTTTAACATAGCATAATTAAGACAAGTGAGACACAAATTGTGTTTAATCTTATTCTATATAATGCATTTGAACAATGAATAATCAAATGTATACAAAACACCAAATGAAAAAATTCCACATTGGTATGATTATCAATCTCTATTTACTAACGAGTTAATGGTTATTGATCGACGAACACAACTGTTTGTAAATAAGTTTATGATGAACATTCGTTTCTTTTGTACTTGTTTGATCCTTTAAATAAGGATTTCCGCATCAAGTCTAGCTGAAAACCCGATATGGGTGGCATTCAGTGGCGGAGCTAGAAAATTTGTTTAGGGGTAGCACATTTTCTTTTGTAGCTCACTTCGTTTCGCGATTTTTTTCTTCTTTATATTGGTTCTAAGCTCATGTAATTATCTCGTTGAGATTGTTGTAGTTGTAGATAGTACATGACACAGGTTTGAGATTGTAGTTTTAGAAGAAAAAAAAAAGTGTTTGAACTATCCCAAATATTATGACCAGTCATTAAATTCAATACTTTAGTAACTTACAATACAACATTAGGATCCTTTTTGTCATTTATTAAAACTTTCAAAACCATTTAATTATACATTGTAGCAAAAATTAAAATATATTGAAGATAAAGGACCTAAAGTGTAAATTTTAAACTTTATGCCGTCCTTTTTTGCTTTTGCTTTCTTCCTCACCAAAGTACACTCAGGTTTCTTCCATAGATTCCAGTTCAAGCTTTTCAAATTTGATCATATATGAATATAAACTAGATCAACGACTTAAATGGTGATTGGCAATGGTGCACAACATAACCTGACGGGTTGCACGGCTAAAACATCAACTAATCTCATCAAAACTTTACACTTCACCGGAAAAATTGATATGTAGCAAGGGATACCCCTTGCATCCATGTAGCTCCGCCCCTGGTGGCATTCCATGAGCTTTGCGTTTCTCTCAACCACATCTCTATCGTCTAAAACAACTTTCCTTCCATACTTCATTTCTTGAATCACATGATCACCCATGGGATATAACGACCTCCTCTGGATGACCATGTAAATTAAATACGGAAGAAGAGATATAACTACGACTAATAATACATCGATCCACTACATGGGTGTGGGCCCCACTACTTCCGGAGAATCTGGATTCTGGAGTAGAGTTCATAGGCCCCGTTTGGTTCGCAAAATCTTTTTGAAGGAATTTGAATCTATTAAGGGAATTGAAATCTGAGTGAATTGGAATTGAAAATTATACAAATTTGCAATGCGTTTGGTTGGTATAATTTTCATTGGAATTGGAATGTTAAAAAAGTAAATGACAAAATGACCCTTTATAATTTTCTAATTACGTATACTTTACCTTTTTAATTTTTTTTACAGATCTCGTCTTTCCTAGTTTCCTTCGTTAAGAGGTAGAGCTCATTACCCAGTATCACACACACCTACAAAATTGAACCTCCATTGTCATATTAGTACTATGAACAATAAGAACTACACATCTCCATGAAATTATACAAATCCAAACGTCATACAAAATGGAACCCATGGACATGTGAAGATCGAACAAAAAAACCTAGAAACCCAAAATGAAGGAACAAGAAAAAAGAAGCAAAGACGATGGTGCCATGGTGACGATGTTGGGCGACGATCATTCTGACGATGGTCTAATTGTTACCGCAATTTGACGATGACGGTTATTCGATGGTGACGATGGTACTCCGATGGTGATGGTGTTGCGATGTAACTGTACGGATTACGGCGGCTGATGGCGGTGGCCGGCGGCTGGCGGCGGTGACTAGTGGAGACTGTTAGTGGACGGTTGAATTTACATATGGGGTTAGAGATGAGAAGTCTTCATTTTGAATGTGAGGGACTTTTTGGTAAAAATTAAACATTCCATGGGATGGTTAAGCTTTCCTTCAATAAACAGATGGAATCTCAAATTCACTCAACTAAATGAATCCAAAGGAATTTACCAAATTCCAATTCCTTTCATTTTCCAACCAAACACAATGAGTTAAGGAATTTAAATTCCAATTCCATTCAATTCCTAAAGATTCAGTGGCGGTACCAAGGTGTAGGCCATGTAGGCCACTGCCCACACAAGGGATTTTTACAGAAGTGTTAAATATATATTAAGTTGACATGAATGAGTTGTGGCCCACATAGCTCGGTGGTTGAGCTTTTTATTGCCAAATCAAAGGTCAGCTGTTCGAACCCCTGTTCCTAATATAGCAGATAGTTTCCTGCTCTCAACTCCCCTTTATTTTGCCCTCTCTTTATAATTAGCATTCATCCTATTGATTAATCATAATAATACACTCTACAATTACAAAAAGATATTTTAACTTTATATATACTTTAGAGTTAGAAGGTGATAATATTCTCTACAATCTGAGTACATGGAAAACTATTTAAGCACCAAAGAAAACTTTATACTTCATATAGTTTAGAGATTTTAAAAAGTTAGAAACTTTTAGAATAACAAAGAATGGCAAATAGATACTCTAAAAAATCACAACATTTATTAGTTTCACACTAACTTCTGAACCGTTGCTAAAGTGTTACACATAGAAATATTATTTCGAATATGGTATTTCTATCAACTCAAACCGAATTGGTATTCTGTGCGGTAGGGTTTGTACCAACATAAGTTTGAGTTGATCTACCATATCATTTAAATAATAAAAACCTTAATGCAAGGAAAACTAAAACCGATATTAATACCCTTTCAGTTCGCCCCCGCTTGATCTTTTTTCTGGTACCGCCCCTGTGAAGATTATGTGAACCAAACATGGCCATAGTAGAATTTGGTTTCGACGTGAAATGGAGGGATATGTAAATTAGAGGGAGTAAATGAATGAATTGTAAAATTACAGAAGTAACCCTGCAGTACTTAATTTATGTACATCTCACCGTACATATCATTTCCAACTATAGGTGTATTCAAGTGCCAAAAACATAAATTTAGACTTTCGGGTTATTTTTGGCTACATATATATTTTTTAAAGTTTTATATGGGGTCCTACTAAAGATACCCTTTTGGCCCACTTTTTTCCATCTCTTACCCCCCTTCACCCATCTAATCAATCACATCATGCTCTCTTTTTTTTTTACTTTCTGGGTATATTCCCTCTTTTTCTAATTCATACCCTCAGTTTAGTCTAAAACTGAAACTGATTCTGTACTGAACTGGGACCGATCTTAAATAAAACTGGACTAAAAAAGGACTGCACGGGGCCGAAGTGGGCCAGGGGTTATCTCCCAGTAATTCAGGGGGTGGCTTTAGATTTTCCCTTTTATATGTATATAGTTATTATATACTATAGACGCTTTTATCTATGTTATACTGTAAATCGTTTAGCTACTCTATTTTATAGTAGGGTGGGGTTCAAATGAGAATAGGAATTTGTGTGAGAATGAGGGAACCAATGATATCGTGTCATGTGTACAAAGAAAATGCTCCACATGTACAAAACCTATTTACCCCCAACATCAATTATCTCACAAGCGACAAATCGAAAAATTATGAAAATTGCACCATAAAATTCAGCGGTTTATCCTCTTCGATTTGCCGTCCCTCAAGGCATACTATCGTCGAGTTTTTTTTTCATCTTTTTTAGTGGGTTTCATATTTACTAACACATGTGTTAAAGTGTTGCGTTTAGGGTTTGGAGTTTATAGGTTAGGGTTTAGGGGTTATGGTTTAGGGTTGGGGTCCCGAAACCCTAAACCACCAACCCTAAACCCTAACCTCTAAACTCGAAACCCTAAACGCTTTACAAAACTATAAACCTTAAATCATACTAAACCCTAAACCCTGCTAAACCCTAACCCTAAACCCTACTAAACCCTAACCCTAAATCCTAAACCCTAAACCCTAGCCCTAAACCCTAGCCCTAACCACAAATCAAATGTACAACCAATCACTAACACATGCGTTACTAATTTGTAAAACCCACCAAAAAATGGGGAAAAAAGTTGTCAAAAGTATGCCTTAAGGGACGGCAAATCGAAGAGGAGAAAACGCTGAATTTTATGGTGCAATTATCATGATTTTTTGACTTACCGTTTGTGAGATATTTGAGTTTCAAAATGTGGGGGAAATGAGTATTTGATGAAAATAAGTTGTTGATATTGGTTCCCCTATTCTCACTCAAAATTGATGTACTCTTTTGAATTCTACTCTTTTATAGTAATCTTAATTTCAACATTTTTATAATTAGTATTTGTAACTTTAATTATTCATAAAATCTTCAATATAACTCATTTATCTTTTTTTTTTTTTTTACTTTATTCACCATTAATCCATTATAGTTGATTTACCAACTCTACTCATGACCACGAACAAGAAATATGGCCAATGTCATCATCAATTCGTTGTCTTATACCGTTGTGTAACGCAATAAATAAGGTGGTTTGAAACATTTTTTTTTCAGACATCTAAAATTAATGTAACATAATAAATAGATAATTAACTGTTTAAAAATGCAAAATCGATTCGAGTCAGTCCATTTAATCAACATACTAATACACACGGTTACTCATTTTCAAAATAGCGTCGCTGCATTGCGCAGGTATAATACTAGTAATTATCTAAATACATATCAAAGGAATTTAAAGTTAATATATAATTAAGGTATAAAGTTTAATACATTTTGAAACGATAAACCGCTTTCAAAGATGCTAAAAACACTTGTGAGTTCAATACATATTTTGTCCTAAATCTTTGTGCCTTCGAGTGTGAATTGAAATTAGTTTTTAATCAATCTTGAAAGTATTGATATGGTGCAGAATTCCGCTCTTATTTTTGCACTGGTGTGCTATATTATGTGTCTTGACGTTTGGAGTTTCGTATGACAGCTTCTTCGTTTTGAATGGCTTCAATGACAGCCAGTGGCGGAGCTTAAAACTTTAGTCACGGGTAGCATAATTAATTTAATGCTGATGTATGGTAAATGTAACAACCGGCAAATTAGGACTAAAATTAGTGCATAATTCTTTACTAATACATGTAATTAGTTCTGTGTTAGGCGGATTTATGTATCGGATTATATGTTGGTAATATATACAACTTTGCGATTTGATTTAAATCGTACGCGACTTAAATAGAATGAAATTCTATTCGATTAACACGGACGTTGGTGAACAAATGTTTATAAACTAAAATAACGCAACTATGACCAAAATACTATTTTATAATAACGGATAGTTATCTTGTATCACTCGATTAAACTTACACGATTTAAAAACGAAAGTACAAAGATTTACTCAAACCATACTATATTGCAAATTATTAAGGATTTAGCGAAATAGATTATTTAACAAAAGATATAATTAAACGTGTAAAATAAAGATTTAACGCTTAAAAGACGGAGAAAACGAATACCGCATGGTGCACAGCGCGTGGACTGAAAAGTGGGGGCTTTCATCAAAACCCCCAACTTTTCTCTTTTCTTTCCTCATTCTCACTTCCTCCTTCTCTCTCTTCTTTCCCTTTCTTCTTTTTTTTTTCTCTCTAAACCACCAACCACACCACCACCATTAAAAGCACAAATTAACACCATCAAACGACGCCGGATCATACCACACCTTTGGAGAAAAACGTTCATCTCTTCACGATCTACAACTTCATCTTTTCGGATTTTCATTTCGGCATTTTGTAAGTTCCCGACAAATCCCGACATCTCTCGTTTTTGATCATTTTTACTAGTTTATGGTTTAAATAGGCTTAATATGTTCATATAAGGGCTGGGTAAAAGATTTGGACCCAACGGAAACCGGAAAACTCGTTTTCGGCACATTTTCCGGCCAACAGACCGTGACGTCGCATTTGATGACCTATTTGACCAACTTCAAGGATCGAGTTTTTATTCAAAGATTGATCTACGGTCAGGTTATCATCAACTCCGAGTTCGTGACGATGACATTCCAAAAACTGCTTTCCGAACTCGCTACGGGCATTATGAATTCCAAGTGATGTCATTCGGCTTAACCAACGCACCGGCTGTATTCATGGACCTTATGAATCGGGTGTGCAAACCTTACCTTGACAAGTTTTTATCGTCTTCATCGATGACATCCTGATTTACTCGCGCACTGAACCAGAACACGCGCAACACCTGAAAACCATCCTAGAGCTGCTCAAACACGAAGAGTTATACGCCAAATTCTCTAAGTGTGAGTTTTTGATGCAAACAGTTCAATTCCTTGGACACGTCATTGACAATCAAGGGATTCATGTCGATCCTTCAAAGATCGAGGCTATTAAGTGTTGGCAAGCACCTACAACACCGACCGAGGTACGCCAATTCTTAGGACTCGCCGGATACTACAGGCGGTTCATTGAGAATTTTTCGAAAATAGCCCTACCTCTCACTGCACTGACTCAAAAAGAAAAGAAGTTCGATTGGACTGACAAACAGGAGTCAGCTTTTCAGCTACTAAAACAGAAACTCTGCAGTGCACCTATCTTATCCTTACCCGAAGGCAACGACGACTTCGTGGTATACTGTGATGCTTCACACCAAGGTCTTGGTTGCGTGTTGATGCAACGAGACAAAGTCATCGCCTACGCCTCTCGACAACTCAAGGTCCACGAAAAGAATTACACCACTCATGACCTAGAGTTGGGGGCTGTTGTATTCGCTCTAAAAATCTGGAGACACTACTTATACGGTACCAAGTGTACAATCTTTACTGACCATAAAAGTCTCCAACATATCTTCGATCAAAAGGATCTCAACATGAGGCAACGTCGATGGGTCGAGTTGCTTACTGATTAATATTGCGAAATTCGCTATCATCCAGGCAAGGCGAATGTTGTCGCCGATGCTTTAAGCCGAAAAAAACGAGTGAAACCACTTCGAGTTCGAGCTCTCAGTATGACCATTCACAACGACCTCATCAATCAAACTCTCACCGCTCAACTCGAAGCACTCAAACCAGAAAACTTGATAAACGAGGCCTTGCGGGGCATGGACAAACAATTTGAAACCGAACCTAACGGGGCCAAACACTTCTCAAATCGAATCTGGTTACCAAGTTTTGGGAACCTGCGAGACTTGGTGATGGATGAAGCTCACAAGTCTAAATACTCTATACACCCCGGTGCCGACAAAATGTATCACGACATCAAGGAAATGTATTGGTGGCCTAACATGAAAGCTGACATTGCAACATATGTTGGCAAGTGTCTTACTTGTTCCAAAGTTAAAGCTGAACACCAGAAACCCTCCGGTTTGCTACAACAACCCGAAATACCACAATGGAAATGGGAGCAAATTACCATGGATTTCATTACCAAACTTCCGAAAACCTCTAGCGGTTGCGATACCATTTGGGTGATCGTCGATCGTCTCACTAAATCTGCTCATTTCCTAGCCATCAAGGAAACCGATAAGATGGAACGTTTGACACGGATCTACCTGAAAGAGATCGTGTCAAGACACGGCGTGCCCATCTCAATCATCTCCGACCGAGATGCTCGATTTACTTCTCTCTTCTGGCAATCACTGCAAAAATCTCTTGGTACTCGTCTGGATATGAGTACGGCTTACCATCCTCAGACCGACGGCCAGAGCGAACGAACCATACAAACACTGGAAGACATGCTACGAGCCTGCGTAGTTGACTTCGGTAAAAACTGGGAAAATCACTTACCGTTGTGCGAGTTCTCGTACAACAACAGTTATCACACCAGCATAAAGGCTGCACCCTTCGAGGCACTGTACGGTCGTAAGTGCCGGTCGCCTATCTGTTGGGCTGAGGTGGGGGATACACAACTCACCGGTCCAGAAATCATACATGAAACAACTGAAAAGATCGTCGGCATACAAAATCGACTAAAAGCCGCGCGTGATCGTCAGAAAAGCTATGCTGACGTGAGACGCAAACACCTCGAATTCCAGGTTGGGGATCGAGTACTTCTAAAAGTCTCACCTTGGAAAGGCGTTATTCGTTTCGGAAAACGAGGCAAACTAAATCCAAGATACATCGGACCATTCGAAATCCTTGAAAGGATTGGCCCAGTGGCATACCGCCTGCAACTTCCTGCTGAGCTTAGCAGCGTTCACAACACATTCCACATTTCTAATCTGAAGAAATGTCTGTCTGACGAGACACTGATTATACCGCTCGACGAAATTCAAATCGATGATAAACTTCATTTTGTCGAGAAACCTATGGAAATCATGGACCGCGAGGTCAAACAACTAAAACAGAGTCGTATTCCCATCGTAAAAGTCAGGTGGAATTCGCGGCGCGGTCTGGAATTCACTTGGGAACGGGAAGACCAAATGCGACAGAAGTACCCACATCTCTTCCCAGACAACGCACCGACCGTGCAATCAAACTAATTTCGGGACGAAATTCTTTTAACAAGGGGAGAATGTAACAACAGGCAAATTAGGACTAAAATTAGTGCCTAATTCTTTACTAATACATGTAATTAGTTCTGTGTTAGGCTGATTTATGTATCGGATTATATGTTGGTAATATATACAACTTTGCGATTTGATTTAAATCGTACGCGACTTAAATAGAATGAAATTCTATTCGATTAACACGGACGTTGGTGAACAAATGTTTATAAACTAAAATAACGCAACTATGACCAAAATACTATTTTATAATAACGGATAGTTATCTTGTATCACTCGATTAAACTTACACGATTTAAAAACGAAAGTACAAAGATTTACTCAAACCATACTATATTGCAAATTATTAAGGATTTAGCGAAATAGATTATTTAACAAAAGATATAATTAAACGTGTAAAATAAAGATTTAACGCTTAAAAGACGGAGAAAACGAATACCGCATGGTGCACAGCGCGTGGACTGAAAAGTGGGGGCTTTCATCAAAACCCCCAACTTTTCTCTTTTCTTTCCTCATTCTCACTTCCTCCTTCTCTCTCTTCTTTCCCTTTCTTCTTTTTTTTTTCTCTCTAAACCACCAACCACACCACCACCATTAAAAGCACAAATTAACACCATCAAACGACGCCGGATCATACCACACCTTTGGAGAAAAACGTTCATCTCTTCACGATCTACAACTTCATCTTTTCGGATTTTCATTTCGGCATTTTGTAAGTTCCCGACAAATCCCGACATCTCTCGTTTTTGATCATTTTTACTAGTTTATGGTTTAAATAGGCTTAATATGTTCATATAAGGGTTGGGTAAAAGATTTGGACCCAACAGAAACCGGAAAACTCGTTTTCGGCACATTTTCCGGCCAACAGACCGCGACGTCGCATTTGATGACCTATTTGACCAACTTCAAGGATCGAGTTTTTATTCAAAGATTGATCTACGGTCAGGTTATCATCAACTCCGAGTTCGTGACGATGACATTCCAAAAACTGCTTTCCGAACTCGCTACGGGCATTATGAATTCCAAGTGATGCCATTCGGCTTAACCAACGCACCGGCTGTATTCATGGACCTTATGAATCGGGTGTGCAAACCTTACCTTGACAAGTTTGTTATCGTCTTCATCGATGACATCCTGATTTACTCGCGCACTGAACCAGAACACGCGCAACACCTGAAAACCATCCTAGAGCTGCTCAAACACGAAGAGTTATACGCCAAATTCTCTAAGTGTGAGTTTTGGATGCAAACAGTTCAATTCCTTGGACACGTCATTGACAATCAAGGGATTCATGTCGATCCTTCAAAGATCGAGGCTATTAAGTGTTGGCAAGCACCTACAACACCGACCGAGGTACGCCAATTCTTAGGACTCGCCGGATACTACAGGCGGTTCATTGAGAATTTTTCGAAAATAGCCCTACCTCTCACTGCACTGACTCAAAAAGAAAAGAAGTTCGATTGGACTGACAAACAGGAGTCAGCTTTTCAGCTACTAAAACAGAAACTCTGCAGTGCACCTATCTTATCCTTACCCGAAGGCAACGACGACTTCGTGGTATACTGTGATGCTTCACACCAAGGTCTTGGTTGCGTGTTGATGCAACGAGACAAAGTCATCGCCTACGCCTCTCGACAACTCAAGGTCCACGAAAAGAATTACACCACTCATGACCTAGAGTTGGGGGCTGTTGTATTCGCTCTAAAAATCTGGAGACACTACTTATACGGTACCAAGTGTACAATCTTTACTGACCATAAAAGTCTCCAACATATCTTCGATCAAAAGGATCTCAACATGAGGCAACGTCGATGGGTCGAGTTGCTTACTGATTAATATTGCGAAATTCGCTATCATCCAGGCAAGGCGAATGTTGTCGCCGATGCTTTAAGCCGAAAAAAACGAGTGAAACCACTTCGAGTTCGAGCTCTCAGTATGATCATTCACAACGACCTCATCAATCAAACTCTCACCGCTCAACTCGAAGCACTCAAACCAGAAAACTTGATAAACGAGGCCTTGCGGGGCATGGACAAACAATTTGAAACCGAACCTAACGGGGCCAAACACTTCTCAAATCGAATCTGGTTACCAAGTTTTGGGAACCTGCGAGACTTGGTGATGGATGAAGCTCACAAGTCTAAATACTCTATACACCCCGGTGCCGACAAAATGTATCACGACATCAAGGAAATGTATTGGTGGCCCAACATGAAAGCTGACATTGCAACATATGTTGGCAAGTGTCTTACTTGTTCCAAAGTTAAAGCTGAACACCAGAAACCCTCCGGTTTGCTACAACAACCCGAAATACCACAATGGAAATGGGAGCAAATTACCATGGATTTCATTACCAAACTTCCGAAAACCTCTAGCGGTTGCGATACCATTTGGGTGATCGTCGATCGTCTCACTAAATCTGCTCATTTCCTAGCCATCAAGGAAATCGATAAGATGGAACGTTTGACACGGATCTACCTGAAAGAGATCGTGTCAAGACACGGCGTGCCCATCTCAATCATCTCCGACCGAGATGCTCGATTTACTTCTCTCTTCTGGCAATCACTGCAAAAATCTCTTGGTACTCGTCTGGATATGAGTACGGCTTACCATCCTCAGACCGACGGCCAGAGCGAACGAACCATACAAACACTGGAAAACATGCTACGAGCCTGCGTAGTTGACTTCGGTAAAAACTGGGAAAATCACTTACCGTTGTGCGAGTTCTCGTACAACAACAGTTATCACACCAGCATAAAGGCTGCACCCTTCGAGGCACTGTACGGTCGTAAGTGCCGGTCGCCTATCTGTTGGGCTGAGGTGGGGGATACACAACTCACCGGTCCAGAAATCATACATGAAACAACTGAAAAGATCGTCGGCATACAAAATCGACTAAAAGCCGCGCGTGATCGTCAGAAAAGCTATGCTGACGTGAGACGCAAACACCTCGAATTCCAGGTTGGGGATCGAGTACTTCTAAAAGTCTCACCTTGGAAAGGCGTTATTCGTTTCGGAAAACGAGGCAAACTAAATCCAAGATACATCGGACCATTCGAAATCCTTGAAAGGATTGGCCCAGTGGCATACCGCCTGCAACTTCCTGCTGAGCTTAGCAGCGTTCACAACACATTCCACATTTCTAATCTGAAGAAATGTCTGTCTGACGAGACACTGATTATACCGCTCGACGAAATTCAAATCGATGATAAACTTCATTTTGTCGAGAAACCTATAGAAATCATGGACCGCGAGGTCAAACAACTAAAACAGAGTCGTATTCCCATCGTAAAAGTCAGGTGGAATTCGCGGCGCGGTCCGGAATTCACTTGGGAACGGGAAGACCAAATGCGACAGAAGTACCCACATCTCTTCCCAGACAACGCACCGACCGTGCAATCAAACTAATTTCGGGACGAAATTCTTTTAACAAGGGGAGAATGTAACAACCGGCAAATTAGGACTAAAATTAGTGCCTAATTCTTTACTAATACATGTAATTAGTTCTGTGTTAGGCTGATTTATGTATCGGATTATATGTTGGTAATATATACAACTTTGCGATTTGATTTAAATCGTACGCGACTTAAATAGAATGAAATTCTATTCGATTAACACGGACGTTGGTGAACAAATGTTTATAAACTAAAATAACGCAACTATGACCAAAATACTATTTTATAATAACGGATAGTTATCTTGTATCACTCGATTAAACTTACACGATTTAAAAACGAAAGTACAAAGATTTACTCAAACCATACTATATTGCAAATTATTAAGGATTTAGCGAAATAGATTATTTAACAAAAGATATAATTAAACGTGTAAAATAAAGATTTAACGCTTAAAAGACGGAGAAAACGAATACCGCATGGTGCACAGCGCGTGGACCGAAAAGTGGGGGCTTTCATCAAAACCCCCAACTTTTCTCTTTTCTTTCCTCATTCTCACTTCCTCCTTCTCTCTCTTCTTTCCCTTTCTTCTTTTTTTTTTCTCTCTAAACCACCAACCACACCACCACCATTAAAAGCACAAATTAACACCATCAAACGACGCCGGATCATACCACACCTTTGGAGAAAAACGTTCATCTCTTCACGATCTACAACTTCATCTTTTCGGATTTTCATTTCGGCATTTTGTAAGTTCCCGACAAATCCCGACATCTCTCGTTTTTGATCATTTTTACTAGTTTATGGTTTAAATAGGCTTAATATGTTCATATAAGGGCTGGGTAAAAGATTTGGACCCAACGGAAACCGGAAAACTCATTTTCGGCACATTTTCCGGCCAACAGACCGCGACGTCGCATTTGGACCCAGATTCATGCGACGTCAGCCTCAACGTCGCACAACCCCTCGTAACGTCGCATTGTGCGACGTCAGTCACAACGTCGCATTAAGTTGCGACGTCGCGTATAGCGACGCCACCCACAACGTCGCATTAAATTGCGAAAGTCGCACACAGCGACGCCATGCTCAACGTCGCAGTCAGGATCTGCGACGTCGCACCCGACGTCGCACCCGACGTCGCACCCAACGTCGCACAAAACAGAACCTTGAAAACTCAGATTTTTACTAAGTGTCGGAACCAAGATATTAACACCTGATTTTACCCAAATTCGGATCCAGATGCGTTTTTCGTCAAAGCAATATAGTAGAAATAAAAATTTTCCAAGCTGACCTGGCAGCTCGACCCCAGCCAGGGGCTCTGCCCCTTGGACCCCGCTAACCAGGGGCGCTGCCCCCGGACCCCCGTACTTAGACTCAGTAAGCACATTTCTCACCAAGTGTCAAACCTGTACAATTTCAAATACTTATACAATACGAATCATCGAACATAATAGAACATACTTTTCAAGTGTAATCACTCTAAATCGCGTTATAAGTGATGAAACTTTAATTATAACAAATCACCAACTGGCCGTACACTATTATACAAACGATAACGAACCAACGTTTAAACACAACGGGTTGTATGAACAACTAGCCTAGATGGTCTTGCGAGACATCTACTTACTTAACCTTACGTGTTTAGGCACTAGAAGGTTACGGGTTCGGAGAACCTACTTGCTTTAATACTACTTGCTATCTACCACTGCTCGACTCAGGTGAGTCTTACAGCCCCACTTTTACTGTTTTATACTTTGGGGTGAGATACTTAGCAATTGTTTTACATATGAACACAATGTACTGAACTGATTACCTTACTGTTTACAAACAAACGCATGAGTTACTTTTATCCACTGAAAGCCTCCTATTCGTAAGTTGTTAGTTATGGACTTAAGCGCGACTACTAGTAGATGGATCCATTTGGGACTGACAATCCCTGTCTGGGGTGGTAGCGCCACCACGTACTGATTTACACGTAGAAACAGACATATTAGTATTTGTTACATATGAGTGTGCGGATAGCACTCACGGGGGTACGTGATATATTCACACTACACGGTTAAGCTTCAACTTATGAGCTCATGGCACTGTACTGATATACTGATTTACTTACTTTGCTTGATAGCAATACGGGTACATACTTGTGGTTCATAACACTTACTTAACTCTAACCTGTAAGATTCACCAACCTTTTTGGTTGACACTTTTTAGCTTTGTATCTCAGGTTCACTGACGGAGTAGGGCCACCCTTGGACACTAGCTAGAGTCGCATGATTTCTACCTTGCATTTAATGGAGATTCTTAGCATTATCTTTTGTATATTATGATTATGTAATAGAATCTCCCGCTATACGCGCGGACTCTAGGAAACTACATTTTTGTATACGAAAACCTACGGTTTTCAAACGATTATTATTTATGAAACCTTTTCGAAACGTCTCATTTAGAGGTCGTTTACTATTAATCTTGCGCTTTGTATATTGATTGGTAACACCCAATGTATGCTTCCGCAAATCGTTAAATTTGGGGGTGTTACAGATTGGTATCAGAGCCTAAGGTTGTAGTGAACTAGGTTGCATTTAGTGAGCCTAGACTATGACCATTAGGCAGTATTCCTTATTAGGTATAACTGGTTCAGTGATTACATCATACGAGTTTAATTTAACATAGCCTGATCAACTATGTATAATTAAGCAAAGATGATGTAAGACCTGAATGTAGTTATGGCTGAACAGGGTACAATGGAAGACTCTGACCTCGAGAGAACCGAGACTTAAACATGTTTATGCTAGACACCCAATAGGCTATATTATATAGGAACTATATGAATATAGGCCTCAATCTTACTAACGCTTTGTCTCAGAAATGGCAAACATCCCATCCAATTCATCTCGTACTCAATCCGGGTCGCAGAACCCAAGGGTAGCAAAGAGGAACAACAGGTTGCCTCGAGCTGGCCCGTACCCCACTCACTTCACCTTGCCGGCCTTAGCTGCTAGGGTGAACCAACACGAGCAACGACTTCGCACCATGGATGTCGTGTTGCAAGAAACCAACGAAAACTGGCGAATTACATCTCTTGAACGCATCGAACAAGTCAACGAGGATCACGAAACCACCATTAATAATGTGGACGTTCTTTTCAACAAAGTGGTGGAGATAAGCGTGGAAACCGCTCTTTTGAAACACAGACTTGATGAGTGTGAACAACGCTCACGGGAAACGGAAGAATATACCCGTGGATTGGTACAACGACTAGCATTAGCTGAAGACAATGCTCGATAAGCCAGCAGACTTGCCAATACTGTGGATCGTCTCATTGAAATGATGGAGCAGATTAACCTACGTTAAGATTAGTGTAGTCCCTGTTTTGTAAACTATCCTGTAATCTAGTAACTATCTAAGCGCTACTCTATGTTTCAGTCGGATGTAACAATTCCCGACATCTTTTGTAATACATCCGTAGGATGTAACCTTTGAACTCGTATCATCTATCAAATATTTCTTGCTGTTTCGACTCATATTAATTTCCATAATTCTTTTCATATTGATGTTATGTATTACCACCTTTATACATGTACATCTGAAATAAATGCAACTTTCTTACAAAATCTCATGTATCTTCATTTCTTTTATTGAAGAATCATGCCGCCAAAGTCAAGACCTTACACTGATGCTCAGATTACATCACTCATAACCCAGGCTGTTACTGAAGCCTTGGCTCGGAATACTCCACCAAACTCCACAAGAAACAGCGATGCCGCTGAAACCCCTGCTGCTAAACCTTGTTCATACAGGACTTTCAAAACTGCAAACCCTTGAGCTTCAAGGGGACCGAGGGAGCCATCGGACTTATCAGATGGTTCGAAAAGATGGAATCCGTTTTCCGCATCAGCAAATGTGCGGAGGACGACAAAGTCAAATTCTCCACCTGCACCCTTGAAGATGGTGCCCTCTCGTGGTAGAATTCCTACACCAGTCCGTGGGGATTGACACCGCTTATCTACTCCCTTGGGAGGATCTGAAGAAGATGCTCACGGATGAGTATTGCCCGTCCGAACAACTTCACAAGCTGGACGAAGAGTTCTGGAACTTAAAAGTGCAAGGAACTGATATCGTTGGATACACCACCAGATTCCAACAACTCACTGTCCTTCGCCCAGCTATGGCAGGTACTGAACCCGAAAAGATTAAGAAGTACATCCGCGGCCTCCCGGAACCTGTCCGGGGAAATGTCGCCTCATCAAACCAAACCACACTTCACGGTGCCATCCGGTTGACCCATGAACTTTTAGCTATGAACGAGGACCCAGAACCAATCACTCCATCCTCCAACAGCAATAAAAGAAAATGGTCCGACAACCACAACAACCACCAAACCAAGAAACCCGAGACCATTAAAGCCTACACCTCCGGTTCTGATGACAAGGGAGCGTACAAGGGAACCAAGCCCTATTGCTCAAAGTGCCAACGACACCATCATGGTTCGTGTCCCTGTAGCAAGTGTAAGAGATTTGGACACTTGGCTAAGGATTGTAGAACAAACACCACTGGCACCAATACTTCTGCACCAAAGACCTGTTATGGGTGCAACGGTACAGGGCATTTCAAGAAAGACTGCCCGAAACTGAACAACAACAACAACAAGAACAACAACAATGCTCGAGGAAGGTCTTTTGTGCTGAAATCTGGAGAAGCCCGTCAAGACCCGAATGTGGTCACGGGTACGTTCCTTCTCAACAACTTGACTGCTTCAGTATTATTTGATACTGGTGCTGATAAGAGCTTTATTTCTGATGAGTTTTATCCACTACTTGACACTACACCTATTGCCTTAGATTATAAGTACACTGTAGAATTGGCAAACGGAAAACTTATTGAGGCCGACAGTGTGATACCTAATTGCACTCTAAACTTAGCTAATGAGCTCTTTTCCATTGACTTGATACTCGTCGAAATCGGCAGCTTCGACATTATTGTCGGTATGGATTGGTTGTCCAAGCACCGAGCCGAAATCGTTTGTTTCGAGAAAATTGTACGCATTCCTCTCGTCACCGGTGGAACTTTGAGCATACAAGGGGAGACCGGTGGGACGAGAATAAATATCATTTCTTGCATGAAAACCCGAAAATACTTGAGAAAAGGGTACCAGGCAATCCTCGCACACGTTATGGAGAAAAAGTCGGTGGAGAAGCGACTTGAGGATGTGCCTATTGTTCGAGACTTTCCAGAAATCTTTCCTGAAGACTTGCCTGGCCTTCCGCCACCTAGACAAGTCGAATTTTCTATTGATCTTGTGCCCGGTGCAGCACCCGTGGCACGAGCACCTTACCGACTAGCCCCATCCGAACTTCAGGAGTTGTCCACTCAATTACAGGAACTCCTGGACAAAGGATTTATTCGACCAAGTTCCTCACCTTGGGGAGCTCCGGTCCTGTTTGTGAAAAAGAAAGACGGTTCTTTCCGCATGTGCATCGACTACCGTGAACTCAACAAATTAACTGTCAAGAACCGTTAGCCACTTCCTCGCATTGATGACCTATTTGACCAACTTCAAGGATCGAGTTTTTATTCAAAGATTGATCTACGGTCAGGTTATCATCAACTCCGAGTTCGTGACGATGACATTCCAAAAACTGCTTTCCGAACTCGCTACGGGCATTATGAATTCCAAGTGATGCCATTCGGCTTAACCAACGCACCGGCTGTATTCATGGACCTTATGAATCGGGTGTGCAAACCTTACCTTGACAAGTTTGTTATCGTCTTCATCGATGACATCCTGATTTACTCGCGCACTGAACCAGAACACGCGCAACACCTGAAAACCATCCTAGAGCTGCTCAAACACGAAGAGTTATACGCCAAATTCTCTAAGTGTGAGTTTTTGATGCAAACAGTTCAATTCCTTGGACACGTCATTGACAATCAAGGGATTCATGTCGATCCTTCAAAGATCGAGGCTATTAAGTGTTGGCAAGCACCTACAACACCGACCGAGGTACGCCAATTCTTAGGACTCGCCGGATACTACAGGCGGTTCATTGAGAATTTTTCGAAAATAGCCCTACCTCTCACTGCACTGACTCAAAAAGAAAAGAAGTTCGATTGGACTGACAAACAGGAGTCAGCTTTTCAGCTACTAAAACAGAAACTCTGCAGTGCACCTATCTTATCCTTACCCGAAGGCAACGACGACTTCGTGGTATACTGTGATGCTTCACACCAAGGTCTTGGTTGCGTGTTGATGCAACGAGACAAAGTCATCGCCTACGCCTCTCGACAACTCAAGGTCCACGAAAAGAATTACACCACTCATGACCTAGAGTTGGGGGCTGTTGTATTCGCTCTAAAAATCTGGAGACACTACTTATACGGTACCAAGTGTACAATCTTTACTGACCATAAAAGTCTCCAACATATCTTCGATCAAAAGGATCTCAACATGAGGCAACGTCGATGGGTCAAGTTGCTTACTGATTAATATTGCGAAATTCGCTATCATCCAGGCAAGGCGAATGTTGTCGCCGATGCTTTAAGCCGAAAAGAACGAGTGAAACCACTTCGAGTTCGAGCTCTCAGTATGACCATTCACAACGACCTCATCAATCAAACTCTCACCGCTCAACTCGAAGCACTCAAACCAGAAAACTTGATAAACGAGGCCTTGCGGGGCATGGACAAACAATTTGAAACCAAACCTAACGGGGCCAAACACTTCTCAAATCGAATCTGGTTACCAAGTTTTGGGAACCTGCGAGACTTGGTGATGGATGAAGCTCACAAGTCTAAATACTCTATACACCCCGGTGCCGACAAAATGTATCACGACATCAAGGAAATGTATTGGTGGCCCAACATGAAAGCTGACATTGCAACATATGTTGGCAAGTGTCTTACTTGTTCCAAAGTTAAAGCTGAACACCAGAAACCCTCCGGTTTGCTACAACAACCCGAAATACCACAATGGAAATGGGAGCAAATTACCATGGATTTCATTACCAAACTTCCGAAAACCTCTAGCGGTTGCGATACCATTTGGGTGATCGTCGATCGTCTCACTAAATCTGCTCATTTCCTAGCCATCAAGGAAACCGATAAGATGGAACGTTTGACACGGATCTACCTGAAAGAGATCGTGTCAAGACACGGCGTGCCCATCTCAATCATCTCCGACCGAGATGCTCGATTTACTTCTCTCTTCTGGCAATCACTGCAAAAATCTCTTGGTACTCGTCTGGATATGAGTACGGCTTACCATCCTCAGACCGACGGCCAGAGCGAACGAACCATACAAACACTGGAAGACATGCTACGAGCCTGCGTAGTTGACTTCGGTAAAAACTGGGAAAATCACTTACCGTTGTGCGAGTTCTCGTACAACAACAGTTATCACACCAGCATAAAGGCTGCACCCTTCGAGGCACTGTACGGTCGTTAGTGCCGGTCGCCTATCTGTTGGGCTGAGGTGGGGGATACACAACTCACCGGTCCAGAAATCATACATGAAACAACTGAAAAGATCGTCGGCATACAAAATCGACTAAAAGCCGCGCGTGATCGTCAGAAAGGCTATGCTGACGTGAGACGCAAACACCTCGAATTCCAGGTTGGGGATCGAGTACTTCTAAAAGTCTCACCTTGGAAAGGCGTTATTCGTTTCGGAAAACGAGGCAAACTAAATCCAAGATACATCGGACCATTCGAAATCCTTGAAAGGATTGGCCCAGTGGCATACCGCCTGCAACTTCCTGCTGAGCTTAGCAGCGTTCACAACACATTCCACATTTCTAATCTGAAGAAATGTCTGTCTGACGAGACACTGATTATACCGCTCGACGAAATTCAAATCGATGATAAACTTCATTTTGTCGAGAAACCTATGGAAATCATGGACCGCGAGGTCAAACAACTAAAACAGAGTCGTATTCCCATCGTAAAAGTCAGGTGGAATTCGCGGCGCGGTCCGGAATTCACTTGGGAACGGGAAGACCAAATGCGACAGAAGTACCCACATCTCTTCCCAGACAACGCACCGACCGTGCAATCAAACTAATTTCGGGACGAAATTCTTTTAACAAGGGGAGAATGTAACAACCGGCAAATTAGGACTAAAATTAGTGCCTAATTCTTTACTAATACATGTAATTAGTTCTGTGTTAGGCTGATTTATGTATCGGATTATATGTTGGTAATATATACAACTTTGCGATTTGATTTAAATCGTACGCGACTTAAATAGAATGAAATTCTATTCGATTAACACGGACGTTGGTGAACAAATGTTTATAAACTAAAATAACGCAACTATGACCAAAATACTATTTTATAATAACGGATAGTTATCTTGTATCACTCGATTAAACTTACACGATTTAAAAACGAAAGTACAAAGATTTACTCAAACCATACTATATTGCAAATTATTAAGGATTTAGCGAAATAGATTATTTAACAAAAGATATAATTAAACGTGTAAAATAAAGATTTAACGCTTAAAAGACGGAGAAAACGAATACCGCATGGTGCACAGCGCGTGGACTGAAAAGTGGGGGCTTTCATCAAAACCCCCAACTTTTCTCTTTTCTTTCCTCATTCTCACTTCCTCCTTCTCTCTCTTCTTTCCCTTTCTTCTTTTTTTTTTCTCTCTAAACCACCAACCACACCACCACCATTAAAAGCACAAATTAACACCATCAAACGACGCCGGATCATACCACACCTTTGGAGAAAAACGTTCATCTCTTCACGATCTACAACTTCATCTTTTCGGATTTTCATTTCGGCATTTTGTAAGTTCCCGACAAATCCCGACATCTCTCGTTTTTGATCATTTTTACTAGTTTATGGTTTAAATAGGCTTAATATGTTCATATAAGGGCTGGGTAAAAGATTTGGACCCAACGGAAACCGGAAAACTCGTTTTCGGCACATTTTCCGGCCAACAGACCGCGACGTCGCATTTGGACCCAGATTCATGCGACGTCAGCCTCAACGTCGCACAACCCCTCGTAACGTCGCATTGTGCGACGTCAGTCACAACGTCGCATTAAGTTGCGACGTCGCGTATAGCGACGCCACCCACAACGTCGCATTAAATTGCGAAAGTCGCACACAGCGACGCCATGCTCAACGTCGCAGTCAGGATCTGCGACGTCGCACCCGACGTCGCACCCGACGTCGCACCCAACGTCGCACAAAACAGAACCTTGAAAACTCAGATTTTTACTAAGTGTCGGAACCAAGATATTAACACCTGATTTTACCCAAATTCGGATCCAGATGCGTTTTTCGTCAAAGCAATATAGTAGAAATAAAAATTTTCCAAGCTGACCTGACAGCTCGACCCCAGCCAGGGGCTCTGCCCCTTGGACCCCGCCAGGGGCTGCCGCCCCTTGGACCCCGCTAACCAGGGGCGCTGCCCCCGGACCCCCGTACTTAGACTCAGTAAGCACATTTCTCACCAAGTGTCAAACCTGTACAATTTCAAATACTTATACAATACGAATCATCGAACATAATAGAACATACTTTTCAAGTGTAATCACTCTAAATCGCGTTATAAGTGATGAAACTTTAATTATAACAAATCACCAACTGGCCGTACACTATTATACAAACGATAACGAACCAACGTTTAAACACAACGGGTTGTATGAACAACTAGCCTAGATGGTCTTGCGAGACATCTACTTACTTAACCTTACGTGTTTAGGCACTAGAAGGTTACGGGTTCGGAGAACCTACTTGCTTTAATACTACTTGCTATCTACCACTGCTCGACTCATGTGAGTCTTACAGCCCCACTTTTACTGTTTTATACTTTGGGGTGAGATACTTAGCAATTGTTTTACATATGAACACAATGTACTGAACTGATTACCTTACTGTTTACAAACAAACGCATGAGTTACTTTTATCCACTGAAAGCCTCCTATTCGTAAGTTGTTAGTTATGGACTTAAGCGCGACTACTAGTAGATGGATCCATTTGGGACTGACAATCCCTGTCTGGGGTGGTAGCGCCACCACGTACTGATTTACACGTAGAAACAGACATATTAGTATTTGTTACATATGAGTGTGCGGATAGCACTCACGGGGGTACGTGATATATTCACACTACACGGTTAAGCTTCAACTTATGAGCTCATGGCACTGTACTGATATACTGATTTACTTACTTTGCTTGATAGCAATACGGGTACATACTTGTGGTTCATAACACTTACTTAACTCTAACCTGTAAGATTCACCAACCTTTTTGGTTGACACTTTTTAGCTTTGTATCTCAGGTTCACTGACGGAGTAGGGCCACCCTTGGACACTAGCTAGAGTCGCATGATTTCTACCTTGCATTTAATGGAGATTCTTAGCATTATCTTTTGTATATTATGATTATGTAATAGAATCTCCCGCTATACGCGCGGACTCTAGGAAACTACATTTTTGTATACGAAAACCTACGATTTTCAAACGATTATTATTTATGAAACCTTTTCGAAACGTCTCATTTAGAGGTCGTTTACTATTAATCTTGCGCTTTGTATATTGATTGGTAACACCCAATGTATGCTTCCGCAAATCGTTAAATTTGGGGGTGTTACAGTAAAAATAGCAAACACAAATTAAACCTTTTGATTCAATGAATACATAGGAAAAATCCCTTCTAATCCATGTTGATTCACAAGAATACCGATGTTAGAATAAATCATCCTATAATATCAATTACCAAAGAGTTATGAATAATAACTATTTTGTCCTTTTCTTGATCCAATAATATACATATCTATCATTTAATACAAGATTAATATATCATATAAGCTAGCTTGATGGTAAAATCAATTTAACTTCACATTAGAGGACCTAGGTTCAAGACTAGGTATCTACTTTCACTTATTCTTTTCTTGAGCCATCAAATTTTCTTTTTTTATTATTATTATTATTTTTTTATTATTATTATTATTATTATTATTATTATTATTATTATTATTATTATTATTATTATTATTATTATTATTATCAAAATAGGCATTAGTCTTTAAGTAATGCTTAAGGTTTTTGCTTATAATCAGCTTTAGAACCATTACATATATTGATTTTAATATAACTATTATTATATATTATATATAGTTAAATGTTATAATGACAAATTGAAGCTTACTTCACATATTATATTACTTTGTATTACATATATTTATACTAGAGAAAATTCCATAAATTATACCTGTGGTTTACACACATTTTCACAGGTTAAGCCCGAACTTTTTTTTCAGGTTATCAATACAATAAGTTTCAAAATTGCTCGTAAATGATACCTCCGTCCAATTCCGTCTATTTTTTGTCGTTAAGTTTTACCACGTGATTTGCACGTGAGGGTTATTAAAAGCACAAACGACGATTTAACAAGTTCGGGTATGACTTCACGTGCAAATCACGTGGTAAAACTTAACGACAAAAATAGACGGAATTGGATAGAGGTATCATTTACGAGCAACTTTAAAACTTATTGTATTGATAACCTGAAAAAAAAAGTTCAGGTATGACCTGTGAAAATGTGTGTACACCACAGGTATGGTTTATGAAATTTTCTCTTTATACTATTATGATTATTATTACTACTATACTATTGTTTTTGTTTTTGACCTATTTAGAATATTAATAAAAAGATTGAGATAAATATATAATGTTGTGCTACAACTTTTTTAATTATATTGTAATTGAACTTTAATTTAGAGTACAAAAAAAAAAAAAACTATACTTCAAAATCGCACTCATTATTAGTTTGAATAATCATAATATAACCTTATTTTTATTGCATTCATTCGTTTTTTAAATTCAATAATTGTCCAAATATACACTTAATCGAACTAAATTTAAAACATGAAAAGTTTGACTGCATTTTAAAGGCATTAGTGATGCCTTAATTATGCACACTCTATAGACTTATGACTATAACTCTCTCAAAAGGTTGTTTCGATGGGCAACCCTAATCCGGGATCCTGAATGGAGTTAAGTAGGAAAAATATAACTTGACAAAAAACCTAAGTAAACGAATCGGATACGATGTTAACGTAGTTCATCCCGGTACAACGTACGGGCATTATGAATCTCGTTCAACTCAATTGAACAACACAATTTGAGAGAAAATTGAACTTTTTCATAAAATCATCAACTAAAAAAACCATTCTATTACAACTTCTAAGCCTTATAATGGCAAAATAAAATATAATAATAAATCATGAAATATCAAAAGTCTAAGTCTAATCAAGAGTCTTAAAGCAAATAAAGAAAACATTAAAAAAACAATTATGGTACTAATTAACTACCATAATGATAAAGATAAATGCATGTAATGTTGTTTGGTTCTAGAAATATCCCACTCAAAATAGGAATTAATAGTTGAAATAACATAGATTAATTTGTTTCCAAGCTAATCAAAGATCTTCAATTGGTTGTTGATAGCTTATCGTCATTTCCGCATCATATGCTCACTCTGTTTTGCAACTATTCTGGTTCAAACCTATAAATAAACCTGATAAATGACCGTACCATCTATTCTATTGATAAACATAAAGCGTAAGGGAAACTCGAAAGTATTGAAACCAAAAGGAAAAATTCGATAAAATTAGATAACAAATTGGAGAAAATCGGTTGTTTGTAGTCAAATCATGACTTGATGCGAAACCGAATATTTCATCTGTTTGTGAGCCGTGAATTCAAAGTAGTTTACCTTGAACATTTAAATTTAGTTGGTGATCTGAGCAACTTTTTGAAAAGAAAACTCTACCGGAATAATAAGCTTCTTTTAAAAAAAAAAAAATAGTAGCTGTAATATTTTTTTACTATATTATTATTAATTAAATGAATTAATAATTAATTAACATTTTGACAATAACTTAGCCGGCTTATCTCAACATTAATATGATTAAGCGTTGGTCAATGCTGCTACTTATCAGATGTAGAATACCTATAAACTACTTTTGAAAAAATTTACAATTCATCTTTCGTATGTAGCAGGTGCAATCCCCTGCACCAACACAACTCCGCCCCTGATGACAGCTTCTTGACTATTGTAGTAATAGGCAATCTTTCTATCATCTTGATTATTGGTACATATTCTGCGAGCATTGATGTTATGTTAAACTAAATTACGTACTAATTAATATATACATGTTACATGAGTACATGACGACATATATAAGGTAGAAATGTTTGTCTCCTTATGGCGTTACCTTTGTTCTCGCTGCACATGTACATGATATCTGGAGACTGGAGTTGCTAAATAAGTTGCTGATAGTATGTATATAAATTGGAGAATGATTGTATAATATGTGTTATAGCATCTATTATAACACCAATCTGAAACTTCTTTTTTTTTTTTTTTGAACATCATATTTTATTGAAGACACTCTAGCAAGGAACTAGAGAACAAGACATTACAACGCTTGACATGGGTTACATATAAATCGACGAGATTAAGATTAAAATCCCTACATCTAGTGGATAACCATAAAAAAGACAATGGCCTGATATCAGAATTTTTTACCAAACTAATACGTATTCCTAATACTTTATCATTTCTAGTATTGTTTCGTAAAAGGTTTCAAAACTAGTAGAAACGATTTTGCTAAACCCAACTCTTCATTTAAGTTATTTAGAAGTCGGGTTTAGGAAACCCGTCTTTGACCACCACAGGGACCACCGTACCTGCTGTTGTACTTTTCTGAGAGAGAGAAAGTGGAGTCGGGTTTGGCAAACCCGACTTTACTTTTGCATGTGAGAGAAACTACTTTGCCAAACCCGACTTTACCTTTGCATTTTGTTTTTGAAAACCGGTTACCAACTTGTTATCTAAATGTAAATGATACATGTGATGTAAATGATCAATTGTAAATGTATTGATGATAATTTTTTTATGATGATAATTGTAAATGTATTGATCAATCATATTTTAGTATTGTAATTATATATTTATTGTTTATATATCTCGTTTGCAATATATGTACATTTATTAATATAAAATACGTGTGACATTTTTTTTATGTTCATCAACTTTTTGGTGATGATAGCTTGGAAAGTATGTATTATCAGATTGTGGAACATTTCTTAATGTACGATATGGATATTTAGCAATCTTGTATTTCTTGTTTATTTTGAAAACTTATATTTTGTATCAATATACTATTCATTATAATATTTAGTTTACAAAAAAAAAAATGTCACACGTATTTTATATTAATAAATGTACATATATTGCAAACGAGATATATAAACAATAAATATATAATTACAATACTAAAATATAATTGATCAATACATTTACAATTATCATCATAAAAAAATTATCATCAATACATTTACAATTGATCATTTGCATTTATAATACATCACATGAACCGGTTTTCAAAAACAATATGCAAAGGTAAAGTCGGGTTTGGCAAAGTAGTTTCTCTCACATGCAAAAGTAAAGTCGGGTTTGCCAAACCCGACTCCACTTTCTCTCTCTCAGAAAAGTACAACAGCAGGTACAGTGGTCCCTGTGGTGGTCAAAGACGGGTTTCCTAAACCCGACTTCTAAATAACTTAAATGAAGAGTCGGGTTTAGCAAAATCGTTTCTACTAGTTTTGAAACATATTACGAAACAATACTAGAAATGATAAAGTATTAGGAATACGTATTAGTTTGGTAAAAAATTCCTGATATCATCACTAAGAACACCAATTTGAAACTGCTCATGATAATCTACAAGTAGTTTTTAGTAGCTATTTATTAGTTCAAGATTCCTCTTACAGTCTTATTAAAATGGATCAATTAAATAGTTGGTAGATTTTGTTACCCGGACACTGTATTATGACGATCATGCGATTCTATGCTTATATTGATTCAATACCATATGGAGACCCGAATACCTACGTACCGTTACATAAGTTCAGTTCGTATTAAGAGAGATCATGTGCTTAAAATGAATACTAAATATGTTCACAGGTGGATTCCTACTCGTTACATGCTTAAGATCAGAACCTGGCTTAGATGGTAGTAGTGCTTCCTAAATGGTTGCTTAATAAGGATCGACTAATTGTCTAATTGATTGATTGATAATAGAAGTATAACATAGCTCACTAGATATTTTGCTTAAACTTTTGAGACCAAGGGAAGAGACGAGTTCAGGATCCAACACTCATTTGGGTCCTATGAACCAATTAAAAGTTGTTGGACTTACTTTTAATATCCAATTACATTGCAGTTAGAAAAGATGGGCACGGCCCACTTGATGAAAGTCCAATCCACCTAAGGATGATATGGATTGGTGACTGGGCCCAATTTGATGAAAGCCCAAACTCATATTACAATGGGCAGGGCCCATATAGAATTTAGTTTGTGAATTGTGATTGTGTATCCATTTATTTGGAGTGGGAAAAATTGTCAAACAACGGACATTTTATGTAGCAGTAGATGTAAAGGCTAATGATATATCCACTCCTATAATTGATAGATCCACCAAATATATGCATTAAAATGTTGTACTGTACAACCTGTTAATGCATATATTTGATGGATCTATCAATTTTGACGGTGGATATATCACCGCCCAAATGTAAATGACATAAGAAATGGAACATATTGATGGATAGAAGAATCTAAAAATGAGGTACATTTTATATATGTTGTTGGGTGTTTCTGATTTAAGATATGTTCGTTAAATAGTAACATGTGTAGATGGAGCGTAAATAAGACAAGTGACCGAGAAAATAATGTGTTTTATGGCTACATATTGGCCAAACCCCTGCTGGGAAAAGTCTAGGGTTGAAGTTTGGTTGCATGTGTACTTGGTTAAATATTAGAATCTGCGATCAAAGATGAAATCGAACTAGTTGGCAAGTAGATCTTGTTTGCAGGTAATAGTTTAACGGAGCATAAATAAGACAAGTGAGACACAAATTGCGTATAATCTTATCTTACTTTATATAATACATTTGAACAATTGAGAAACAAATGTATACAAAACACCAAATGAAACAATCCACATTGGTATGATTATCAATCTCGATTTTCTAACGTGTTAATGGTTATAGATCACGAACAGGACTATTTGTAAACGAGTTAATAATAAACATTCTTTTCTTGTGTATTTGATCCTTTAAATAGAGGATTTTCGCATCAACTCTAGCTGAAAACCCGATATGGGTTGCCTTCCTTGAGCTTTGCTTCTCTCTCAACGACGTTTCATCGTCAAAAACAATTTTCATTCCGTACTCCATTTCTTGAATCACATGGTCATCCATTGGATAAAACGACCTCTGAATGACCATATAAATGAAGTACGGAAGAAGAGAAATTACTACAACTAATAATACGACAATCCAAAACATAGGTGTGGGCCCCACAGCTTCTATGAGCAGCTTATATTCTCTACCGGATTATACAGGTGGAAGTGCACCATAGAAGAGTAAGAAAATGTACCAACTAAAAATGCTTCCCCAAATGAAAATATGTTGGATCCGAGTGAAGTGAGTGATGATAGTGCAATTTGACAATTTACTATCCACACAATAGCGGTGTAAGTAATTTCACCTAGATGTGTAATGTCTACTACCTCTCCTTCATTTCTGAAGGCCGATGAAGAAAGCATGTAGACGTGTAGGATGAATATCCATAATGATGTTGGTATCCCATTTCCAATCCACCCGATGATACGTTTCCAACTAAAGAAAATACCCTTTTGTCCCTGTTGATATAGTGCCGGAAACTGTGTAGTGAAACACAAAGGTTAGAACATGTTTAAAAATTAGGATTAGTGTATATGATAGTAATTTGGTCATTTTCTAGTTTTTTTTTTTTTTTTTTTTTTTTTTTTTTTTTTTTTTTTTTTTGACATTATGTGTACATAGGCCTGTAAACGAACCGAACGAATATGAACGGAGTCCGTTCGTGTTCGTTCATTAAGGTTTTGACGAACAAACGAACGAACACCAACGGATAAGCGAACAGATTTTGTTATTCATGTTCGTTCACTGAGAAAATTTGTTTGTTCACGAACTCAAACGAAAGTACACGAACAAACACATAATTTAATGCATTTCTTTGTTAATACCTTAAACGAACCTCAATAAACATAAACGAATGTATATATACACATCTACACATATATATTATTGAAGTTGAAACTTTGTAATGCATATTCAACATTACAAAACTATCACAATAAGAAAATAAACTCATTTGTTCGATCGTAGGTAAGAGCAGCAGATCTGGAACTAGAGGAGGGAGGGAGTAGAGATGTGTTTAGAGTGGAGGGAAATATGAGAGGAAAATGTAAGGTAAATATATCTAGATATTTAATACTTCATATTAGACATAATTGCGTGGGGCGTCCCTGTGGTTTACACAAAACAACACTCCACGTCCCTGTGGTTTTTTTTTGACGTGGATCATCCCTAAACTTGCAAAAATGTGCGTGGCACGTCCTTCTGTCTAACGATAGTTAGTTTATTCCGTTAAAGGACCTTGAATGTAATAATTTTAATGGCATAGGTTATTCATGTAATTTCTATTTTATAATCACAATAATTATTTAATTTCTTTTTTTTTTTTTTAATTTAAGCAAGTTGTTTTTAATAAACTTTTCTAGTTAATTTAACTATTTTAATTTTTTTTAATATTTATTTTTTGTGACAATTGAGATGATCAACTTGTTTATTCTAGTTTCGATTTCATATATCTTGTGTCCGTTTTCACTTTTTAGTATCGTTTTTTGTCTTAATAAAAACAAATACTCAAACACTTATAGCAAGACTAAATACATATTAAAAAAAATAAACAAGTTTATCATTTTGAAAGTGGACGTTTATTAATTTTACGTTCGAAGTGTGTGATATGGGTGCCTCGTGTTATTTTGCATTTAATTAATTATATTCATATAAATATAAAAGTTTCATTTTGAAAGTGAACGTTTATCATATATATGGCTAGGATGAAAACCAAACTTCTATCTGGATTTTAATAAACGTCCTAGCGATATATATGATAAACGTCCACTTTCAAAATGAAACTTTTATATTCATATGAATATAATTAATTAAATGCAAAACAACACGAGGCACCCATATTCCACAATTCGAATGTAAAAAATTGTTTAGGTTGAAATAATGAAAAGGTATCATTTTTACATGTCCAGTCTTTCGAATATATAATGTAACTAATTTAAATGAATATAATTATTAAAATTAATAAACGTCCATTTTCAAAATGATAAACTTGTTTATTATTTTTTTAATATTTATTTAGTACTGCTATGAGTGTTTGAGTATTTGTTTTTGTTAAAACAAAAAACGATACTAAAAAGTGAAAACGGACACAAGATATATGAAATTGAAACTAGAATAAACAAGTTGATCATCTCAATTGTCACAAAAAATAAATATTAGAAAAATTAAAATAATTAAATTAACTAGAAAAGTTTATTAAAAACAACTTGCTTAAATTCAACAAAAAAGAAATTAAATAATTATTGTGATTAAAAAATAAAAATTACATGAATAACCTATGTCATTAAAATTATTACATTCAAGGTCCTTTAACGGAATAAACTAACTATCGTTAGACAGAAGGACGTGCCATGCACATTTTTGCAAGTTTAGGGATGATCCACGTCAAAAAAAAACCACAGGGACGTGGAGTGTTGTTTTGTGTAAACCACAGGGACGCCCCACGCAATTATGTCTTCATATTATTAGATGAAAATATCTAAAGATTTAATAATTTTATATATATAATTTAACTTAAATCAAAATAAGATATATAAATATGTATTAATTTAATTATACTATTAGTTAATAAACGAACATTTAACCGAACGTTCACGAACATATTATCGAACGTTCACGAACGTAAATGAACGAACAAGATATGTATTCATGTTCGTTCATATAATTAAGCGAACGTAAAAATTTGTTTATGTTCGTTCATAAAACGAAACGAACGAACATAAACAAACTTCCCGCCGAACAATTGGCGAATAGTTCGCCGAACGTTCAGTTCGCTTAAAGGCCTATGTGTACATGTGAATATATACCTGAAGGCAAATATAAGATGAAACATCTTGCTCAAGGACGCCTAACGATATGACAGGAAGGGATGTTAGATATATAGATTTAACATAACCATATACCATCCGTCATATAACACATCCCCGGAAAATCGGGAGCAGAGTTCATAGCAGAATAAGGGACTCATACTCCTTCAATGTGACCTTGATTTTTAAATGAAAGAAAAGTATAAATAAATATAGGAAACTGAGACAAGAAAATAGGAGAAAGAAATGATATATAGAGTTACTAATATTTTAAATCTCCTGAGTTGAAAATGAATGAAAGTGAAAGAAAGGGAGTAAGAGTTTAAATTTTTCTTTCTCAAAAGTTAGAGTCTAAATTGTTGCTGATTGTGAGGGAAATTAAATCTTTCCTTTCAATTTATTTTATTTATCTCTTTTCAAGTTTATTTTCTTTCTATTCATTTAATTATCTTATGTTGTTTTCAGTTCCTCATTGAAAATTCCTGAACACAATACTCAAAAGTATAAGATTTAGGTACAAAAATATAAGTAGATACCATCTTGGAGATTCTCTTGTAACACCGGTGTCCGTGCACTATTAGTAGTCGTTCCAAGAATCGAAATTGAGGCACTGAGAAATCACTTATTGCCATGACAGCCTGTAGTAAACATGGATCTTATGGTATTAGGCCTGTAAGCGAACTGAACGTTCGGCGAACTATTCGCGAACCGTTCGGCGGGAAGTTCGTTTATGTTCATTCGTTTCGTTATATGAACGGACATGAACAAATTTTTACGTTCGTTTAATTATATGAACGAACATGAACACATGTCTCGTTCGTTCATTTACGTTCATGAACGTTTGATAACATGTTCGTGAACCTTCGGTTAAATGTTCGTTTATTAACTAATAGTATAATTAAATTAATACATATTTGTTTATCTTATTTTGATTAAGCTAAATATCAGATAGAATATTATTAATATTTTGATATTTTCATTTAATAATATTAAACATCTAGATATTTTTACCTTACAATTTCCCTCCACTCCAAACGCACCTCGACTAGTTCCAGATGTGCTGCTCTTTCCAACGATCGGACCAAGCAAAGGAGTTTATCTTCATATTGTGATCGTTTTGTAATGTTGAATGTGCATCGCAAAGTTTCAAGGTATATAATATATATGTGTAGATGTGTATATATATATATATATATATATATATATATATATATATATATATATATATATATATATATGTGTGTGTGTTCGTTTATGTTTGTTGAGGTTCGTTTAAGGTATTAATAAAGAAATGCATTAAATTATGTGTTTGTTCGTGTACGTTCGTTTGTGTTCGTGAACAAACAAATTTTCTTAATGAACGAACATTAACAACAAAATCTGTTCGCTTATCCGTTCGTGTTCGTTCGTTTGTTGGTCAAAACCTTAATGAACGAACACAAACAGACTCCGTTCGTGTTCGTTCGGTTCGTTTACAGGCCTATATGGTATCAAAGTCCTCCTAAATATTTTCTCATTTCTAACAACGCGATCAACATATATATATATATATATATATATATATATATATATATATATATATATATATGAGTCGAAAGGAATTTAAGTTTGAAGGAGTGTTACATCATCAAATATATCAATCTCGTTATCATACCTACATTCCTTCCATGCTGCTAATCCCAATTCCAATGTCAGCCTCTTGAATCATGCCAACGTCGTTTGCTCCATCTCCAATTGCTAATGTCATCTTGCCTGTATATTTCTTCACTAATCGAGCAATCTAAGTTTATATAGAAAACACTAATTAGATGGCATGCCATTTTATTTCTAATTGTATCTCCGTTTAGTATATGAGCCAAAAGAATCTAGCATACTAAAGCTTTCTGTTTTTGAGAAACACAGCAACATATAACCGATGCACAATTAACTGCCAATTACAAGAAGTTATCCTTATGTCATTCCTCAAAGCAATTTCAAGAGCTTTTCCGTCCACCATAAGAGCAAAAGGATCATCCTTGGTTTTCTCGTTTATTATCACTTGATAAGAAGCCTCAATTTGATTTAAAATGTCGTCTTTCATAGCCTGAATAGCTACAAAGTGCGAAAAATGCTACATATGTCTAAACTCATGTGTCTAAATGTGTGGCTAATAAAATGAATGGTACATATTTAGAGGTGATTGGTGAACACGCTGAAAGATAATAGTGAAGTTTATGTATCAACTGATAGATGAATTATTATACATGGTTCTAGGTCTATACTAATAGACACATATAGCAATACTCTTTAAATTCCGCACTAAGTTGGTGTAAAAAATGATACATTAAAAAATTTGCGTTGTTTTTTGTAGTAGGTAACAAAATTTCTCTTATTAACATTTTTACGTATAAATGTTGCACGATGAAATCTCTTACATAATTTTGAGATTTTAAGATGTTTTATAATCCATTTAAGTCGTCCTAAGTTGTTTTAAACTAATCGTTTTTTATTTTATCTCACCGTTTACGATGTAGTTGAGCCGCTTTAATAATCTGTCAAATTTTACAATAATTTTAATGCCCCACGATGGGATTTCCTGAATCCGCCACTGTATGCCCTACCACCATCACCAAGCCTATCAAATATAATGCAAGGTGCATAGTTGTCGCATGTTGGTATGCCCTACCACCATCACCAAGCCTATCAAATATAATGCTGTAGAAAAACAAACGATGCCCACTTTAATACTCAAAAAGAATAGTTATTTAGTTTAATCTGTACCTCATTAATAAATTACGAAACTTACTTATCAGCTCCTTTACAAAATAGGAAAATCTGACCACTTCCATCTCGCACTATTACGGACATCCTCTTCCTTGAGCTACTGAATTCTAATAAATTTACTCCCTGAGATTTAAAGATAGATGTACGTTAGCAAAACTAGAAGTGTCAAATTCAACTCATTACTTATGAACGTGCCAATTTGCGTTCGTTTTATCTCGAATAGGTCAAATGGGTAAAATAATTAAATAATATAAAGGAAATGGTTTGAAAGTCGAACAAATTAATTTAATACTAATTCAAACTACTTCTTAGGCAAAATGTGTTTTGGGCAATGTTTTGACCCGTTATTCTCATTTTTCCACCTCTACTAAAGATGATAAACGAACCGGAAATATAAGGAAATACAAGGAAACACTACTAGAAAAATGGGCAAATAAGACGCGGAGCTTTTGAGACGACGCCCCGTCGTCACAAAAAAGTCACTAGATGACAAAAAAAATCTGCTTTTTGACTGAACTTACTGATTTTTTGACTTTTTCATTTGCGACGACACCGTCGTCGCAAAACGTCGTCGCAACATCTTTTTTATTTTTATTTTTATTTTTTTTTGGGCTCCTAAAACAAAAAATGTTTCCCGCGCAGGCTAGTATGACAAGGGCCTTTTGCGACGCCTACAAGTCGTCTCAGAAAGGCACAAAACGACAAAATTTCTTTTCTTGTTTTTTATTTTTTCCCTTGCGACGACCATGTCGTCACAGAATGTCGTCGCAAAAACAATTTTATTTATTTTCAATTTTCTTTCAAAAACAAAATTTTCCACGGAAGATTTTGGTCGTCGCTAAATGGTATTTGGGACGCCAATGTCATCGCAAAAACAATTTCATATAAATTTTTTTTAAAAAAATTGAATTAAATAATACGTACTTGTTATATAAAATATATTTTGAACGTTATTTTAATTACACTTTAAAATTAATATGATTAATAAGACATAATGAGTAATGTCGTTAAATATTAATCGTTGTGACCATCATTATTAATCTTAGACTTAAACCGTTCAACAAGTGTTTCACTATCTAGTGATGAAATCGACCATGATACATGTTTTATTCAAATGAAGTTGACCGAGAATACTATTTGGTTCGAACTTATCTATAAAGTAGGGGTGTAATCGAGTCGAGTCGAGTCGATACAGTGCCAAGCTCGACTCGACTCGATTATTGGTATTTAAATATTAATATTAAGTTAGATAAGATTTAACACTACTCGACTCGGTAGTTTCAAGCTTGACTCGACTCGACTCGATACTTTCATACTTGACTCGACTCGAAGTGTATTAATAAAGCATGGTAAATATGTTAATATTTTTATAAATGGAGGGTAAACATGTAAATAGTGCAAGCTCGATTAGGCTCGCGAGCCTCTCGATCCGAGTATATTAGTACTCGAGCTCGACTCGAAGGTTTACTCGAGTAGCTCGAGCTCGAGCTCGACTAGTAGCGAGTCGATTTTGAGTTTTTTGCGAGTCAATCTCGAGTAGCTCGCGAGTTGTCTCGTGTCGTTTACACCCCTAACATCAAGTGGTTATCAACAGACTCGATAATCGACCAATCGAATTAGTTAATCATTAATCGATGCTTTGTAAATATTAATCGCCTTGACCATCATTAATAATCTTAGGCGTAAACCGATTGCTACTCATACAACAAGTGTTTCACTATCCAGTCGATGAAATTGACCATGATACATGTTTTATTCAAATGAAGTCGACCGAGAATACTGTTTGGTTCAAGCATATATTTAAAGCTAAATTCTAAAAGACGTTAACGGTATTACCGACTCATTACATCAAGCAGTTATCAATAGACTCGATAATCGACGATTAGTAAAGATTAATTGCCGAGACCATCATTAATTATCTTAGGCGTAAACCGATCGCTACTAATACAACAAGCGTTTCACTATCCAGTCGATGAAGTCGAATATGATACATGTTTTGTTCAAATGAAGTTGACCGAGAATACTGTTTGGTTCAAACATATATATAAAGTTAAATTCTTAAAGACGTTAACGGTATTAACGACTCATTACATCAAGTGGTTATCATTAGACTCAATAAGTCAACTAATCGAATTAGTTAATCATTAATCGATGCTTTGTAAATATTAATCGCCGTGACCATCATTAATAATCTTAGGCGTAAACCGATCGCTACTCATACAACAAGTGTTTCACTATCGAGTCTATGAAATCGACCATCACGCATGTTTTGTTCAAATGAAGCCATCCGAGATATTCATTAATCAACCAGGTGAATTAGTTAATCGCTAAACAACTAGGTGAACTAGTATTGTACCCGGGCGTTGCCCGATTAAATGGCATCCATAAAACAAAGGTTAATATTGCAAAGTTCACGTGAACATTTTAGTTTTTATTCTACAAAACAACTTGATTAAACGTGTCACATGTCGCTAAATATATTGTCGGATATTTTACCTTTGTGTTAATGAGTAGCTATGCTATAAAAGATATACCTCTTTTGAATTGAAGATCGACGTGTGTTATCCCGAATCAGGTTTGGATTGTAACCCAACTCGACCCCTCATTTTACCATATCCAATGATAAAAGCATAAAATTGATCACTTACTTCATATGAAAACTGGTGATCTCGAGTACACGCCATCAACCATATTCAACCCAAAATCAAACCGATAACCACCCAATCCAAATTACAATTGGAATCCATACACACAATATCAAGAGACATACACACAATCTTGATCATGGACTTGAAATGTGGATGTAAACCTGAACTTTAAAGTATATGATGAGCTATCAAAAGTCTAACTGTATGAGATAATGAAGTTCAAGATTAAACCTTAAACATCAGCAAACATGTTTGAATGATTTCGAATTTTTGGGCAGAAATTTACCATGTTTTAGTAGGATGTCTACCACAAATTAAACCGATTTGGAAGATGATCGTGACATGCTCTCTAGGGAACACATTTACCTTCTAAGAAGCCAATCAACGTATCATAAATTTAAATTTAACATATAGTAACATTATAAAACACATGTAAGTCAAAGTTTTCTAACCTCTTGTGTTATACTTGGGTTTTGCAGTTTTGCTCAGTTATGTATTTCTTTAAATCATATTCGCAAATATATATCGACAACTATATGATGTCTATTGTCACTTAGGGCTATGGATAAGAGATTAACTTCCAACTTATATTTTATTTACACTTAATGTAATAACACCATGACGTTATTGAAGAAACATAGTTTTTTACACACATAACATTTAACTTGGTAATTGAAAAAAAGAAAATCAATAAAATAATATGAAAAGAAAACAAAAGTTGAAAGAAGTTCATACGACGAATCACTATTTAGGAAAGCAACAAAAAACATCCAATATTGTAAAAACATTGTAGTATACTTGTGAATTATTATTTAAAAATTTAAAATACATCATTCGTCGACGGATCTTTGTGTAGCACTGTAGCACCATGATAACTCCTAATATTGAAGTGGATTGTTCATTTTTACATATTATTATACATACGTATACATACCATAAATAACCCCTTGATCTGCGATTTGACGTAGTTCCGGATAAATATCATTAAGTTAAGCAGACAACAGATATACCCATGGTAACTGGTAAGCTAAAGTTCATCCTTTGGCATTCCAATCTGAATCACTCTTCTAACTCGATACTCCCACTTCGCTCCCCACC
This sequence comes from Helichrysum umbraculigerum, assembly GCA_949592205.1. Lineage (NCBI taxonomy): Eukaryota > Viridiplantae > Streptophyta > Magnoliopsida > Asterales > Asteraceae > Helichrysum > Helichrysum umbraculigerum. The sequence continues at coordinate 27,151,002 of CATIUR010000004.1, read as the reverse complement.
CATACACAACTTCAATGTGCACTCTGCAATATCAATTAGAAAACAAAAGAATGAATATATAAAATTACTATTATCCACGTCTCATTTGTAGGTGCTGCTCATGATCTTACAAGAACGGCTTGTGCACCCAGAGAGCTAAAGCCTTGAATACATATGTTCCTCACCTGTATCCATCCAAAGAGAACCCGTATTTTTCCCTGAAATGCACTTACCACCTGCAAACCCAATAACAATTTGACATTTATGTTTTAGTTAGTTGTTGAGTGAAGATTACACTAGGATAATTGTCACGTCAAGAGCAGGCTAAAATGCAGACTGGAACATTATCAGGCTGGCTAGCTCCATCGCTCGAGACTATGATTCGTTCGAACACTACTTCAATGGCTTTAATGGCTTCCAAGAAACACAGGCTGAGATCACAAGTGGTAAGATGGGCGGACCGACAGGTTGGACAGGTCAGGCACATTGAGACGAGATGGTTTGGGTAGAATTGACCCCAAAACATATTTTATACACAATTGATGCAATAACTATGATTAAACAAACAATGGTGTTGAGATAGTGATTGAGATTTTTAATTCTTTTGATAATAAAAATAGGAGGCATTATGCACCAAAAATAGATAAGGGGTAATCTTTAGAGTTTATCTAAATAGGAGGCATTATGCACCTAAAAATACATTCCAAGTTTACCTAAAAAGCTTTAATCAAACCATTAGAGATATATACAACCGAAGTCCATCCATAACTACATGGATAGAAACTACAACATTTAGCCAAGATAAAAAAACCATGAGATAATATCTACACCTTAATAAAGAACTCATAGCCTAACCATCATTGCGAGTTTGTAACTGAATTTGACCAAGCAATGTGCTGCAAAACGCATGAAAGTAATTAAGATTATGGATTTGTTGACTTTGGACCCATTTGACTGATTAGAGTTAAAACATAATCAACATCTACTCATCCGAAATGATCAAAGAATACTGTTTGGTTCAAGCATATATTTAAAGCTAAATTCTAAAAGACGTTAACGGTATTACCGACTCATTACATCAAGCAGTTATCAATAGACTCGATAATCGACGATTAGTAAAGATTAATTGCCGAGACCATCATTAATTATCTTAGGCGTAAACCGATCGCTACTAATACAACAAGCGTTTCACTATCCAGTCGATGAAGTCGAATATGATACATGTTTTGTTCAAATGAAGTTGACCGAGAATACTGTTTGGTTCAAACATATATATAAAGTTAAATTCTTAAAGACGTTAACGGTATTAACGACTCATTACATCAAGTGGTTATCATTAGACTCAATAAGTCAACCAATCGAATTAGTTAATCATTAATCGATGCTTTGTAAATATTAATCGCCGTGACCATCATTAATAATCTTAGGCGTAAACCGATCGCTACTCATACAACAAGTGTTTCACTATCGAGTCTATGAAATCGACCATCACGCATGTTTTGTTCAAATGAAGCCATCCGAGATATTCATTAATCAACCAGGTGAATTAGTTAATCGCTAAACAACTAGGTGAATTACATCATGGTATTATCAATAGACACGATAAATCAACCAATTGAAGTAGTTAATCGCTAATCTACGCTTTGTAAATATTAATCGCTCTGACCATCGCTAATCGACGCTTTGTAAATATTAATCGCTGTGTGGTTCAAGCATATATTTAAAGCTAAATTCTTAAAGACGTTAACTGTATTACTGACTCATTAATCGACGCTTTGTAAATATTAACCACCGTGACACATATATAAAATTTAATATATATATATATATATATATATATATATATAAAAATTAAAATTTAAATAAAATTTATATATATACATATATAAATATAAATTTCTGTCGTCACTAAAACATTATAGCGACGACTACGTCGTCGCAAAAGCTTTTTGTAAAAAAATCAAAAACTCCCTCCAAAAAGGAAGTGTTTGCGGTTTTATAATTCAAATTTTTATGTCGTCGCAATAGCCCTTGTGCGACGACGGAGTCGTCGCAATAAAAATTTGAGTCAAAATTCAAAAATCCCTCTAAACAAAAAAATTTCGCGGTTTTCGTAATTTTAAAAATTTAGTCGTCGCAGTAGCCCTACAGCGACGACCGCGTCGTCGCAAAAGCCCCCTGACAGTTTATAAAACCCCATCTTATTCTTCATTTTCACCAAATCTCTCACTCTCTTCTGTCCATACCCGTGAAACTCTCTCAATTTCCCACACAAAATTCACCTTATTACACCAAAAAAACACATTCACCACAAATTAACCACAATTTTACTTTTACACCATACAAAGTCACCACAACTCCATTTTCGACAAAATCGATATCCTCCTCCGTTGAACATCTACCTCTGGCAGACTACCGCTCCTCCTTCGACCGATTTTGTAAACTAGCTAAATTGATACATGTATATGTAGTTGTTAAGTATATTGTAATATTAATTTAGGAGTAAGTTGGTTTGTATTGTATTTGTTAAGTATTATCATTAACTTTAAGCATTTGTAATTTTGTAGGAACTTTGAATGATTTATAAGATTTAGATGTTTTAATTATTTGTGTTATTGTGTTTTCATTTTGAAATGGATGAAAATTATAGGTTGCATTAGATATAAAACATTAGCAAATTCGAAAAATGAAACAAGCAAAAACTTAATAAAAACACAAAAGAAGTAAATCAATTCAAAAATTCACCAGGGGAATTAGCGACGACTAGTCGTCCCTAAAAGCCTACTGCGACGACTTTTGACCATTTAAACAGTGCACCCTATAGAGACGCCGGAGTCGTCGCAAAACGCCTACTGCGACGACATTTAACCATTTAAATATATTATTATTTAATTCATTTTATGGGCTTTTTTAAAAAATTAAAAATTCTATTGCGACGACGGATGTCGTCGTAAAGAGTCGTCGCAAAAGCATTTTCTTTTCGATTATTTTTTATGGTACGGAAATTAATTGGTGGGACCCACGTGTCGTCGCAGATGGTCGTCACAGTAGACCTACACAGACGGGGCTGTTGGGACGACGCTTTTGTGACGACATGTCGTCACAAATACTCTATTGCGACGACTTTTGGGGCTTTTGCGACGACGTTTGGTCGTCACAGAAAGCCATTTTTCTAGTTGTGAAATGACCTTTCGACCTCCAATGCAGAAGGATCAATCTTTAACAAACATAGAAGACAGCGTTCTTCTACAAAACTGAAATCCAAACTCTTGGGCTGCAATCAAAAATGTAACTTCTTCAGGGGACTCTGCTTCGTATTTGAGTTTATGGCTGCCCGATTGTTCTTCATTTTCGATAGGTATACCCGTGTGACATAAAGCCATGACTCTGAAGAACATTGTCATATCCCAAACATTTGATCCATGAAGCAACATTTTGTTTATCAATCTTTCATCTTTAAAATTAAACCCTTTTATACTAGAATCGCCAACACTATTTACACCATTTTCACCTTCCAAGATACTCTTCTTCGACTCGTTAATTCGGTTAGAGGAAATCTCAACCAGCTCCCTACTATGACCCGGGGTGGAAATAGAATCAGTATCATCAAGATAGAAACGGTAGCTTTCGATATCAATATTCATTCTTTGAGAAACAGCTCGAACAATCTCATTCACATCTCCCCCATATGAGATCCCTTCAATCGAGCATTTTCTGAACTCCATCTGATTACAAGTTAAAGTCCCGGTTTTGTCAGTCAAAATCATCTCAACCTGCCCGAGCTCCTCATTCAAATTTGACGTTCAGGCTTCAACTGTTCTACTAGACAAATTATCAAACAAATGTTGGTCATTATTAATAAGCATTGCTTGTAAAAACTTGACTACTTCAATGGAGACAAAGAGATATCGGGATCAAGTATCCATATAATATGAGTGCCCTCAAAAACTGAAGGAAGCCCAAAACAAGTGGATTATCTGGATCGAAAGATCCATCAGTATCGTCCTTTAATCTAAGGTACCACCATTCTTTAGCTTTTTGTTCTTGATCCGTATACTTAACAGAACCAATTGAAGATACTAAAGATATCAAAAGTAACATTAAGAACAAAATATAAATCACATGATCCATTTTCCTCTCAATCCTACTACGTTTAGAGGGCGATTTCATTGAATTTCTAACCACTTTCGTGTCTCTTCCTGTAAATATAACAACTCCATAAACGTAATTTGTATTCTGAAGTTTTGAATCCCTAAGAAGAAGTTGAGAAGGCGATAAGGGTACGAAGAACTTAACTGATTTTCATCTTCAATTTCCTTTTCATTTCCAAACTCCAAATTCGCAACAAAAGTATACAAACTTGAATTCGGATCTTCACATCTAACCGTAGCCTTAAACTTATCAAATTTAACCTCTTCATCAAAACATAAAGTACATTCCAAAGAACGTTTAATTTTAAGATTCGTTTCGCCATCTAAGTTCATAGTCTCAACATAACAAACACCATCTTCGTAGCTAGAAGATAAGAACAAGAGATCACAAGGAAAATACTCGTTCTTAATCACCTTCACAACATCTCGAACATGAAGTGTTTTCCATGATCGATCAACAAACAATCCATTTCCAATATGCACTTTCAATTTCCTTGAATTCACATCCAAATCTTGTAAAAACCGTTGCCAATCTTCGACACCTTCTTTCAACATACTGATTCCTACCACGAAAACCAGAGTTGCAATCAAGCTCAAAGGCGTAAAAGGAGCTAGAGAAGTAATAGATACAACCGCAACTAACAGAAATATAAATTCGCCACCCTACGGAACTGTTCAAATAGTGATTTAGGAAGAAACGTTATCACATTATACTTTGTTGTAGAGACCTCGTTAGTAGGATACTTGTATGGTTTGGTTTTGTGCATCGATGAATCATTACTGAAAACGACCCTAGAGAACCCGGGCTGACCAAAGTCTAATCGAGTCACGGGCTGGGTTGGTCGAAAACGTGAAAAAAGTGTACAAATTACTCCATTTTATTTTTCCTTTCTTCCTCTTGTTCTTGTTCTTTTGTATATATGTTTGTGGTTGTGTACCCATTTTTGGGTGTGGGAAAAAATTGTAAAACTATGGTTGTTTTATGTAGTAGTGAATGTGTAAAAAATGGCACATATTGACGGATAGAAGAATATGAATGTGTAAAAAATGTGAAGTTGAGATTTCGGAATCTTCGAAATGCTTAAATTTAGAGTTTCCTTGGATCCTGTGTTGTTGAAAATGCAGGCTTTTATAGCATCATATAATATAAATTGACAATGACAATGAAGGGTATATAGGACAAATGAAGCATCTATATATGATTTTTTATGTTATATTTTTAGAGAAAATATTTGAAATTCTACATTTGGTGACCTTTTTATTATTATTCAGACAAAGGTTTTGATATCTATACATTTCTTCCTCCATTTATTGCTAGAGATTAAAAATAAAAGTAGAAAAATAATAAAAGAAAGGATATGAAGGTAGAAAAATAGAAATTAAATGAAAAGAAAGGAAAAGAAGGTTGAGTCACCTTTGAAATTAGAGATAATTCGGTTATACGTGTTTAGGGTTAATTACATATATCCCATTCCTAAACCACACAAATATCATATATACCCAACTCAATTCAAAAATTACATATATACCCAAAATCCTAATTTTATCATATTTATAATTCTAAAATCAATATATAATTATGTGTAAAGCAATTGATGACTATTATACCCTTGTTTTCCTAACTTCAAAGTTCAAACCTGTGCAAAATATTTAACAATCATCAATTCATCGATCATATATTTTTTTGTAATATATATATATATATAGATCTAGTCTAGTAATAATAACCAGCGACTCTCTTTTAACACGTACGAAATAATATATTAAATTAAATATTTATTACATAGAGACTTCACCAAAAACAAATACACCTTTTGTTGCATATAATGAGATGTAGATGAAACTCAGGATCCTCAATTATTAGAGACTACTAATTGAGCCACCTACCAGCTACTTAACTTGTTTTTATTTTTCGTAAGTTCATATTTTGTTGCAGAGAGATGAGGGTTTCAAAAAAGAGGGAGAAATATTAAGAGATAAGGGTATAATAGTCATTACCAAATTTATAAATATTTATTTTTGATTTTTAGAATTTTAATTATAATTAAATTGGGATTTTGGGTATATTTGTAATTTTTGAATTCAATTGGGTATATGTGATATTTGTGTGGTTTAAGGAGGGGAAATATGTAATTAACCCTAAAATGGAAATTTTTTTTGAAAAAATGTATTCTTTGTTGGTTTTATGGGTTCGGACAAATTGAGATATTGATTATAGGATAGGGTTCAAATGAGAATAGGAATTTGTGCGAGAATGAGGGAACCAATGATATCAAGCCATGTGTACAAAGAGAATATTCCACATGTACAAAACATATTTACCCCCAACATCAATTATCTCACAAACGACAAATCCAAAAATTATGAAAATTGCACCATTAAATTCAGCGTTTTCTCCTCTTCGATTTGCTGTCCCTCAAGGCATACTTTCGACGAGTTTTTTTTTTCCATTTTTTTGGTGGGTTTCACATTAACTAACATATGTGTTAAAGTGTTGCGTTTAGGGTTTAGGGTTTGGGGTTTAGGGTTTGAGGTTTGGGGTTTCTCCCCGAAACCCCAAACCTCAAACCCTAACCCCTAAACCCTAAACTCTAAACGCTTTACAAAACTCTAAACCCTTTACAAAACTCTAAACCCTAAATCATACTAAACCCTAAACCTTAAACCCTACTAAAGCCTAAACCCTAACCCTAACCCTAAACCCTAACCTTAACCACAAATTAAATGTACAACCAATCACTAACACATGTGTTACTAATTTGTAAAACCCACCAAAAAATGGAAGAAAAAAAAAGTTGTCAAAAGTATGCCTTGAGGGACGGCAAATCGAAGAGGAGAAAACGCTGAATTTTATGGTGCAATTTTCATGATTTTTCGACTTACCGTTTGTGAGATATTTAATTTTTAAAAATGTGGAGTAGAGAGAATAAAGTGACACATGGCAGAAATCTGTTGGTTCCCTCATTCTCACTCAAAGTTGGTGTACTCATTTGAATCTTACTCATTGATTATATTGATAATGATGTGCGTTTTTGAAGTATAACTGTAATAATACTAGATAGATTAATTTTATTCAATTAAAATAAGTTTTGAAAGAGTGGTACTAATTTTCTTAGTAACTTGCTATATGTTAGCTTCAAAATGTTTTAGTGGGTACGTTAAATGTATGAATATACGATTATGAAGTTGTGGGTTCAAGTTTATAGTTGTGAGTTAGAACAAAGATAAATATTCCGTTCATATGTTTATATATATGATTTATCAAAGTTGTATCTTCGAGTACTTGCCCTTAACAAAAAAAGTGTATACGATCACTGAGGGATCTATAATTTATTTAAAGAGACTCGTTTCACAAATTTTTAGATTTTTCCCTAACATCAATGTAATACGGAGTAGTTTTTTAATCTACTGTTCAAACAAAATAAATTATTTACATTAACAAATAATCAGGGGCGGACAGGGGCGAATCTACATGTATTGGAGGGGGGTCATTGGACCACCCTTAGAAAAAAAAATTACTACAAAACCATACAAAATTTTAATTTAATTTCAATCTAATGAGTTTGGACCCCCCATTGCAAATGAGTAAGGACCCTCCTTATGAATATAAACCTTTCTGAAGTGATCAGTTTTCTAAATGAAACACAAGTATTCAAAGCTCTGTTTTTTTTTTTTCATCGCAAAATATGCCCTAATACAATTAGGGAAGATGAAGCTGTGATGGACTGATGGGAATTGGGGAGTCTTGGGCTGAACTTAAATATAAATACAATAATTTGGGTTTATGGGCAATGAACTTATAAAGCAAATTTTATATTTGATTTTTACTTTCAATTTTAATTTAGGACAATATTACTTGTTTCTAACTTTCTATTATTTACCTTTATGGCTTTTTTAAGTTCAAGCATATCTTAAAAATATTTTTTAGCAAATAAACTAACAAAAAGTTAGAATTATAATTCGAGTACCCGACCCGACAACTCATATAATATATTTACACTACTTTTTTTATAAAGGAAAAATGGACCCCCCTTGAATTCTATCCTAGATTCGCCACTGGGAGCGGAGCCAGAAAATCTAAATGGAGGGGGCAAAAAAAAATTTATTTTTATTTCTTCTATAGTGTAGTGGGGGCGAAATTTTTTAAATGTCGTTAATACCTTAAAAGAATTTATTTTTTTACGTAATTTAAAAGTTCTTGTGGGGGCGGCTGCCTACGCTGCCCCCGCCCTGTCTCCGCCCCTGCAAATAATAATAAAAAATCATAAAGTACTACTTTAATTTACATTCTTTCTTATCTAATTGGGTTTATTGTTTGGTTATGCGCTCAACTTTATACTCATCACTATTGTAAGCTTCAACTTTTATACTCTCTATTGTATGAGGTTTATTTTCTAAAACTCTATTGTATGTTCTCAACTTTTATAACCTCTATTGTATGAGGTGAACTTTTCAAAAAGGGTGGTGATATTTCCACCATGGAAATTGATAAATCCACCAAAATAATGCATTAAGTGGTTGTACTGTACACACAGTTGATGCACTGTTGTGGTGGATTTATCAATTTCCATGGTGAAAATATCATCAGCCTTTCAAAAACTTTAAGTAATATGATGATATAGATAAGACATTATAACCAATGACTAAATAGCCTAATGGTAAGGGCAGCCCATGACTTCCTAGAGGTCATGGGTTCGAATCCTGACATATGTATAATTTATCATAAAGGTACCTACCACCAATGAAGCGCATGGCCACAACGTTAAGGCTTAGTCGGTGCGAGTTTCGGCTCGAACATTGTAGTATATGTGATGGATGTGATTTACCCGGCGATGTTGGACCTTGTAGGGGGTTCGGTCGTGCTCCATTGAAATATGGAACGGCTCCAGTGGGTGGCCCAAATACCCATTTTAAATTAGACATTCTAAGAACTTTATTTGACTAGTTCATCTCATACAATACGGAGTATGAAAGTTTGGAACATACAATATAACATTTAGAAAGTTATCCTCATACAATAGAGGGTACGAAAGTTGATAGCATACAATAGTAATTAGTGTAAAGTTGAGCGCATAATCAAACAATAAACCCTATCTAATTTTTAGCTACATAAGACCTATCTAATTAATCATATTTAGATTCATAACATAAAAACACAGACTCGTTTTTTTATAGTACTAGAATCGTCAAAACATTAAAATTATATACAAATTTTAAGATGGATATTGTAACTTCAAGAAACCAAACGGATTTATAACTCAAACTACCCTTAACTTCAACGTGATCCGCTATATATGCGGTAATGTTATATAACAAAATGTAAAAGTATAAGCACATGCAATTGAGAGTAGACGATTAGTGATCATGATGAATGCTAGCTCGCTTTTTTGCTAAAAATTAAAGCATCTTTCTAAATCGGCAAATTATTAAAATTGATATAAATATTCTATTATGTAAAAATTATGGGCCTACGGCTACGGGTATAAATACATCATATCATAATATTGATTGTTTTATAAAACACCTACTGAATATAGAGACGTGCAAATCCATCAGTAATTTAGGATTATGGGCAAATGTTAAAGCCATGGATAATACTCCTCATTGTAGGACCGTTACAATGTGATAGAGAAGGTCAGGGTTAAAGTTGTACATGTGTCAAAGCATTGAGGGTATGAAATGTAAACTTTATATAGTGTAGGGTAGTGATATGTTGAACTCAAGTGTGAGTTGTTAAGTTAGATATATACGTCATTTGTATGTAATTAATCAGATGTATGAAATAACCGTTTTCACCATTGTTATCACTGTTCATGGTATCAGAGATATAACAATGGCAGAACTCAAAATCAATTGTTCAAATTGATCAATCTCAGTGTATTTGATCGATTTCTGTGTTCAATTGTTCTTTGTAAACTGAATTTTTTGTTCGCTTCCGCACTCTGTTAACATACGCTGTTCATAAAATTTCTGAAATGGATCAACTGTTCTTTCAAAATCCGTTGTTTCTTCATCCGTCTGAAGGTCCAGGTTCACTGTCTGTACAAGAAAAGCTTGAAGGTGCACAGAATTATCGATCATGGAAACGAGCGATAGAAATTGGACTTTCGACTAAGAGAAAGCTAGGGTTTATAAAAGGTACTATACTTAGACCTGTTGATGACTTGATTTTGGCTGAGCAGTGGGATACATGTAATAACATGGTTATTTGTTGGTTAATGAACTCTGTAAATGAGTCAATTGCAAAATCAATCATGTATACTGGAACCGCATCTGATATTTGGCAACAATTGGAGAGAAGGTTTACTATCAGTAACGGATCTCACAAATATAAGCTTCATAAGGACACTTATTCTATAATGCAATCAGGTAGATCTGTTAATGAATATTACACTCAAATGAAATGTGTATGGGAGGAAATTGATGCTATGAATGAGTTGCCTAATATTGTAACTTTGACACCTGAAATTGTTCAATTTCTGGCTGCACTCAATCGACAGAAAGATGAGCAAAGATTGTTTCAATTTCTTAATGGTCTAGATGAGAAATATAATGCCTTGAGAAGTCAATTGCTGCTAAACTCTCCTTTGCCTAGTGTTGAAAATGCATGTTCTTTGATTCAGCAAGAAGAGTCTCAAACTGGTGTTTTTGGTCGATTTAATGTGGAAACAACTGCTTTGTATAGTAAGAGTGATACAAAGGATAAGTGTAGTATATGTGGCTATAAGTGGCATCCACCCGAAAAATGTTGGGAGAAGGTGGGTTATCCGGTTTGGCATTACAAACATAAGCAGAATCAGTCTAAACAAACTAAAGATGGAAAGGCTAAATCTCAAGATAAGGCTAGGAGTGGTCAGATTAAAGGTTCGGCTGCTCATGTGGAAAGTGGCAATGTGGTTATGACTGCAAAGCAATTTGAGCAACTTATGAAAGGTTTTCTTCAATCTGGAGCTGGAAATCTGTCTGCAGACACCGATGATGAAATTGATCATGAATTTGCAGCAGGTACTGTATGCCTATCCAGTCAAAAAGTAGAAACAGAAGAATGGATATTGGATACAGGTGCCACTGATCATATGACACCTGTATGCCAAAGTCTCTTTAATATTGAAGAACTAGTTATTAAACCACAAATCAAATTGCCAAATGGATATACTTCCACAATTTCCAATGTAGGAAGTGCTAAACTACAAAATGGACTTGTTTTGCAAGATGTCTTGGTGGTGCCATCATTTAAGTTCAGATTGTTGTCTGTGCCTAAGTTGACTGAACACAGTAATTGTGTTGCATTTTTTTACCCAAAATTCTGCATTATACAGGACTTATCAACCATGAAGGTGATGGGTCTGGGTAGAAGGAAGAATGGACTCTACTATCTGCTGAACAAGCCATTTCATCAAATTGATAGTGTATTCTTGTCTATGGTTAAAGACACTATTAAGAAATCCGTTGACAGATTGTTTTCTTGTTTTTCAATTACTGATGATAAGGTTGCCAATAAGGTAGAATCTGTGCTACCTTATAGCTTATGGCACCATAGATTGGGTCATATTTCTGACACCAAATTGAAAAAGCTTACTTGCTTACCTGTTCAGACTTCAAAAGATTCGGGTACTTGCTTATCTTGTCCTATGGCTAAATTTACAAAGTTACCATACTCTGTAAGCGATTCTCATTGCTCTTCTATATGTGGTCTTATACATATTGATATTTGGGGTCCCTACAAGGTTCCTACTAATGGCAAAAATAGATATTTTTTGACCATTGTAGATGATTGTAGTAGAGCTACATGGACCTATTTGCTTGTTCACAAATCTGATGCCTTCCCAGCCTTGAAATCTTTTCTCAAATTTGTTCAAACACAATTTGATAAGCAAGTTAAAGTTGTCAGATCTGACAATGCTTTAGAATTTGTCAAAGGACAGTGTGGAGTTTATTTGGCTCACAAAGGGATTGAGCATCAGACATCTTGTGTAGATAGACCACAACAAAATGGTAGAGTTGAACGAAAACATAGGCATATTTTGGAGGTTGCTAGAGCTTTGAGATTTCATGCAAATCTACCTTTGCATTTTTGGGGGGATTGTGTTATCACTGCTACTTATCTTATTAACAGAATTCCTTCCTCTGTTCTTAATCATAAAACTCCTTATGAAATCTTGTTAAATCAAAAACCCTCCTATGACCATCTTAAGGTTTTTGGTTGTTTTGCAATTGCATGTAACCCTTCTAGAATTTATGATAAGTTAGCCCCAAGAGGGGTACCTTGTGTTTTTCTTGGCTATCCTCAACACCAAAAAGGTTACAAATTGTATAACATTTTAACCAAAACTTTTTTTGTTTCCAGGGATGTCAATTTTTTTGAAAATATTTTTCCCTTCACACAAAAATGTCTTTCTAAATTTTTGACTCCTATCCCTGTCTCTTTTCCTGCTAATTCCGGTTCTACTATTTTTGATGATTCACTTGTTTCTAATTTTCCTACTACTAATGATCATGATCCTTCTGATTCTACTTCATCTGCTCTTGGTAGTACTCCTGCTGTTCCTATTTCATCTTCTGATACTACTGCTGCTACCAATGCTCATGATTCTCTTGATTCTACTTCATCTAATCTTGGTAGTCCTCTTAATGATCCTACTAAATCTTCAACATCCCTTCCATCTTTGAGAAGATCTACAAGATCTGTCAAACTTCCTGAAAAGCTCAATGATTATGTTGTCTCTGATCTTCCTGGTCATAGGATTTCATCTGTTCCCATGGCACATCAAGTGTCTTCTACTGTACTTAAACCTCATTTTCAAAATTTTTTACATGCTCTCTTAGCTCAAACTGATCCTACTAGTTTTAAAGAAGCCATTAAGGATCCAGATTGGTGTCATGCAATGAATGAAGAGTTAGTTGCTTTAGAAAAAAATGAAACATGGGAATTGACTACTTTACCCCCTGGTAAACATGCCATTGGTTGTCACTGGATTTATAAGACCAAGCTTAAATCAGATGGTACCATTGAAAGAAAAAAAGCTAGGTTGGTAGTACAAGGGAATAGGCAAAGAAAGGGGGTTGATTATGCTGAGACTTTTGCTCCTGTAGCCAAGATGGTTACCGTGAGAGCATTACTTGCAGTGGCTGCTATTAAAGGTTGGGATATATGTCAGATGGATGTCTCTAATGCATTTTTGCATGGGGATTTATTAGAAGATGTTTATATGAGATTACCTTTGGGATATTCAGGTAAGGGGGAGAATGTGACAAATACCTCCTCTAACTCTTCTAATTTGGTTTGTAAATTGAAAAAGTCATTGTATGGGTTAAAACAGGCACCTAGACAATGGTTTGCTAAATTGTCTAGTGCCTTGTTATCTTTCGGTTATGAGCAGTCTAAATCAGATTATTCCTTGTTTGTTAAAAGGGATAACTCTCAATTTACTGCTGTTTTGGTGTATGTGGATGATTTACTCATCACTGGTAATGATCCAACTCAAATTTAGGTTCTCAAAACTCAGTTAAGTTCTCATTTTCAAATGAAAGACTTAGGAGCTTTGAGTTATTTTTTGGGCCTTGAAGTTACTAGATCTGATCAAGGGATTTTCATATCTCAGAAGAAGTATACCACTGATCTTCTTCATGAAGCTGGTGTCATCAATTGTAAACCTTACAAACTACCAATGGAACAACATTTGAAATTACAAACAGATGTGGGTACTCCTTTGGTTGATCCCGAGCCTTATAGAAGACTTATTGGCAAGCTCATATATCTGACCATCACTAGGCCTGATATATGTTATACTGTACAGCTTTTGAGCCAATTTATGCAGTCACCAACTTCTGTTCATATGCAAGCAATTAAACATTTACTTATATATCTTCTGAATGCTCCAGGTCAGGGTATCTTACTTGCACATGATTCTGCTGTTCATTTAACGGCATACTGTGATTCTGATTGGGCTAGTTGCCCCATGACACGAAGATCAACCACTGGTTACTGTATTTTGTTGGGTGATTCTCCTTTGTCTTGGAAATCAAAGAAGCAACAGGTGGTTTCTCGTTCATCTGCTGAAGCAGAATATAGGGCAATGGCTCTTACCTGTTGTGAAGTGACTTGGTTAGTGACCTTGCTTAAAGATCTGGGCTTGAAAGATTTGGGTCCAGTTGATCTTAAGTGTGATAACCAGGCTGCCCTTTACATTGCTGCAAACCCTGTTTTCCATGCTCGTACCAAGCATATTGAGGTAGATTGTCATTATGTTCGTGATCAATTGAAAGCTGGTGCAATCAATCCTTCTCATGTTTCTACTACATCTCAAGTGGCTGATGTGTTCACTAAGGTAGTCAGTGTAGATCAACATCAAAGACTTCTGCACAAGTTGGGAGTGTTTGTTCCTGCTCACTCTCAACTTGAGGGGGAGTGTGATAGAGAAGGTCAGGGTTAAAGTTGTACATGTGTCAAAGCATTGAGGGTATGAAATGTAAACTTTATATAGTGTAGGGTAGTGATATGTTGAACTCAAGTGTGAGTTGTTAAGTTAGATATATACGTCATTTGTATGTAATTAATCAGATGTATGAAATAACCGTTTTCACCATTGTTATCACTGTTCATACAAGTTATGTTAATTCTTTATTAATCTGTTCTTTAATAATTAAGTTTTCTCTTGAAAACTTGAAATGACCATACTTTCATTTTTTCTGCTTTTGATTTCCTGTTTCACATATTACAGTGCTATTTAACTTTTAATTAAACCGCATACGGTTCTCTTTTAGAAGCAGATGTTGGATGTACGATGGTCATATTGATCAAAATCAAGGTTTGTTTCTTGAGTTTTTTAACAACCTACTACTAATCTTCAAGTAAATTACTGCAATTGATCTAATTTGAACTTATTTTGGTTTCTGGCATGACATTTCAACATAGATTGTATCATTTTTATTGCTCTAGCTTCTTGCTAGCTAGTTGCCTAATATTATTAACCGTTTAGAAACAAATTTGAACATCAATCTTATGTTGTGCTATGATTGACCGAAGTAATAATGTATCGAGTCCGAGACATTATACATTTAAAAAAGGGTTAAGTGTTTATAAATGTATATAACTATGCGTTGACTTCTTTAGTGTGTACGTAACTAAATTGACTTCCATTGTATGTATGAAACTATTTATTGTCGTACATTGTATGTATTTTGGTGACGTGTTATCAAATATAAGGTGACAAGTGGCATCTTTACCAGTTGACGAGTCACCAAAATTCATACAATGTACGACAATAAATAGTTTCATACATACAATGGAGGTCAATTTAGTTACGTACACACTAAAGAAGTCAACGCATAGTTACATACATTTATAGATACTTAACCCTTTAAAAAATTGTTAAAAGCGCTTAGAGTTCAAAACATATTTGTTTTTTAATCGTTTTGCATTATGAGTATTATGACAGTGCGGAATTCAGCTGTTATATTCACTGGTATGCTATGTGTCTTGATGGGGCTGAAATATAAGTTACAATAGGGTGGCCATGGCCAAAGCAATGCTTGGATTACATTACCAATCTAACCGTCTAATTGAAGTTAAAGTTGGCTTTCCTATTGCGATTTGTTATCCAACCGTATAAAGAGCATCTCTTCATCAACAAAGAACTTCGTGATAATTTGGGTTGCTTTTGTTAATAACAATAGAATTTTGATACCTCCGTGTATATATAGATATGTCGATGTTGCTATTTTGGCAGCGCTGATGTGATACCCCAACATTTGTAGATAGCAGACCAATTGTTTCTTGCAAGAATACATTCAGGAAACAAGTGGTTCTTCGTTTCTACTGATCATCAGATACAGCACTTCTCGAAGTTAATTTGGAGTTTTGTGTAGCTTGTTTACTTTGAATGGTTCGAAAGACAGCTTCTTGACTATAAATATAAAGAAAATGCTATATGTAGCCCTCAGGGCTACGAATAAGAAATTCAGACACGCATTAAATGTTTGTACTTTAATAATAACCACTCACTCCCTGCATATAACTTCTTTCAACCACCTTGATTTACCACCTCTTAAAGCATGAATTTAACACTTAAACATAGCCCTTAGGGCTACAAATAGCAAAATCCTAAATATAATTAGCAATTGTTCTATCTAAGTTCCAGTGAGTTGCGCAAGTTCTTTAACTTTGGTATTTTGTGATGATGACAATATCAGTACGATATTCGGTTAAACTGCTACATGTTACATGACGGCCTCAGTGTGATGACGGCATAACTAGATATGTATGTTCCCAAATGGCTTTAGTACCTTGATATACATGCATGATATTTGTAGGTGAATATACAGTTCCATAAATAAATTGGGTCCTAGCATCTATTATGTTTATAAAACTAATTAATCAGATTATGCAAATGCTTATGAGAATCTATCAAATTAGTGTTCTAGTAGATATCCAAAATTTACATGCTGATTTATGTGACAGTCAGTAAAAAGGAAGAGAGAAAAGACCAATAGTGTGTTGATGATGATGATGATTTCATCTAGGCCTGTAAACGAACCGAACGAACACGAACGGAGTCTGTTCGTGTTCGTTCATTAAGGTTTTGACGAACAAACGAACGAACACGAACGGATAAGCGAACGGATTTTGTTGTTCATGTTCGTTCACTAAGAAAATTTGTTTCTTCACGAACACAAACGAACCTCAATATGAAGATAAGCTCAACAAACATAAACGAACAAACACATAATTTAAGACATTTCTTCGTTAATACATTGAACGAACCTCAACAAACATAAACGAACATATATATACACATCTACACATATATATTATAGATCTTGAAACGTTGCAATGCATATTCAACATTACAAAACGATCACAATATGAAGATAAGCTCCTTTGCTTGGTCCGATCGTAGGTAAGAGCAACAGATCTGCAACTAGTCGAGTGAGAGAGTGGAGGTGTGTTTGGAGTGGATAGAAATATGAGAGGAAGATGTGAGGTAAAAATATCAAGATATTTAATATTATTAAATGAAAATATCTAAATATTTAATAAAATTGTATTTAGAATTTAGCTTAAATCAAAATAAGATATACAAAATGTATTAATTTAATTAAACTATTAGTTAATAAACGAACATTTAACCGAACGTTCACGAACATGTTATCGAACGTTCACGAACGTAAATGAACGAACGAGACATGTGTTCATGTTCGTTCATATAATTAAACGAACGTAAAAATTTGTTCATGTTCGTTCAGATAACGAAACGAACGAACATAAACGAACTTCCCGCCGAACGGTTCGCAAATAGTTCGCTAAACGTTCAGTTCGCCTACAGGCCTAATTTCATCGTAAAGTTGTTAATTTCGTAATGTTTGGACTATATATGTAGGCCCGGCCCTCGCAAGAGCAACCTGATCCATTGAACAGGGCCAATTTCAGCAAGGGGCTTACTTCTTATGTCCAATATAAATATAAATACATATATATATAAATATGATATAGTCCAGCCCAAATTTGATTGCTATTAGCTAGGCCCAGTTCAGTATTAGAACTCCCTACTTCATGAAAAAATGTGACCCAGTTCATTATGAGAAAAGCTGATTGTTGTGGACATTTGGTGGGTTTAATTTCCAACCAGACATAAGAACTTAACTGTAGCCTCTATTGTGGATATTCTGTCATCTGTGTACTCTCCATCAGTTTTCACTTTTCAGTAAGAATTTTGTATTATTTTTATCAACAAAGATCAATAAATCTTTTGACGAAAAAATAAAATAAATCCTTTAACCTATTACCTAAAATCAAGTTTTATACATCAAATGTACGCCCGAGTAGTTAAATACACACAATGAATATTAGACTATAATTAAATACATTTACAAGCACTTAACCCTAAAATCACCGTACATTATGTATTAAAAACTTATATTTTGATATAATGTATATATGATACTTGTTTTCTAAGGGAGAAATATGTAATTTTCTCTACTATCATTATATACATACACATTTACAAAAACACTCCACACTTGTTACAAAAACATGGCAATCCAAATCCAAACTTTATTTGAAGAAAAGAAATATATATTAATTAGTGAGACTTTGTGTGGGCCTACATTTTACAATCCATAACCTTCCCACAACTAAGGTATCGTTGTGACATCGTAGGAGTTAAGAGATAACACCACGTTATGCTAATTTGGTGCCCAACAAACACCATAACATTGTGTTACTTTGCAAGTTGTATAATTGATACAATAACCGTCCCTGAATGAGTCATTTGATTCCAAGCAATAATTCTATCTTGCAAGAAACGTACTTAAAATCAATTTCTTCTCTATCCTTCTAAAGTGCATGTTTAGGACTTTCTTTGGACATATGAAATCAAAAACTAATACATCCCTGAGACTTCTAAGAGCTGAAAAAATTTTTACGTAGCCAAACAAGGCTTATGGGCTGGAGCTTATTAAAAATAGAAGCTCAAACACCTAGAAGCCCTCTTCCAAACACACCCGTAATCACATTATCTGACAAATGGTCAATCTAGTCACTAATATATCAACTATATCCAACGATAGATGGTGATTACATCAAAATGCTCAAACCCGACTCTCACTTTATGCCGAAAAACAGCATATTTCAAAATACCCACATATATCCTAAAGAGTTGGATAGAAAACGTAGACATGAAAGAGCCAAAAGATAAGTGCGAAAAGGATATACATCAATCAAGTCAACATATAATCGACAAATGAAGCCTCCTTTATAGAACATTAACAAGTATCAAGCACAATTGACAGACAACAATTATACATAGGAATTAGGATCATTCAATCAACTTAACAAGTTGCACCTCGTATATCTAGAGTGAGTTGAGTCGTCATAAAAAGACAGTTCAAAATCAGTCATTCAATTACCTTGAACAATTGCTGAGAATAGCATCTTGTTGATATCCTCTGAACCTTCATTAACCTCATCACCTGATGAATTAATATCATCAAGATTTTCGTTTACTATTCATGTTGACATCACAAAATATTTCAAATAATCAAATAGGGATACTTAACTTTAAAATTCTCTAAACACGGAAAGGTAACAACTACTAATCCTATGTAAAGTAAAAAAAGTAGCAAAACTTTACCTGTTCTGGACCTGACTTGTAACGTCCATTCATCAATAACCTGTTTATAACATCAAAATACGACATTTTTTATTTAACAGCCAGAACACATCTCAAGAATCCCAATATAGAAGAACTGAAGGAAAATGTAGCATGAACTTAATCCCCGAATATTAAACAGACATATGCATAACAGCATGGAATCTTTTAGGTGGATTTAACAAAAAAAAAAAGGTTTTCAGGGACTTTTAAAGCATTTTCAATTTTAAAATTATACGTACAGATAGACTGGCAAATTTAGGATAAATCCACGTAAAAGCTTACCATCACTGTTCTGTGACCGTTCATGGGATATCTTGCCATTGTAAATTTAGGTTGCTTACTGGCAAATGGTGCAAAATCTAGAAACACCACTTGGAAAACACAACCAAGAAATCTTAACACATAACCAATATTCTTATTACACTTTTTTTATTATATTTTATTTATTTTTCTGGTAAGTCAGGAACTTCCAACTTTCAATTTCTTGCCAATATATATAATAATATAAAACATAATTCTTTATCGTCCAAAATACCAAAACTACAAAGAACCCCAAGGTTCTCTAAGCGGAAAATAACTAAATCAGAGGGATGTTTGGTATTTTGATAGAATAGAAAAGTGGAAGATTAAATATCTGCATAAGCAGGATGGAGCGTAAAATGTTTTGCAACTATTTTGCATCTTTTTTCGCTGTGAGACAGAAATGTACATCTATGCCTTAAGAATCAGCAAATCCAAGATCACCTCAATAAAGTTTGTATAGGCAGGATCATCAGAATCACTGGTGACTGGAATGCCCATGGATGTTTGCAGCTTTTGCAATGAAGCTCTGTTCCCAACTATAGTTGTCCTTGCTTTATCAATCAAATCCTACAACAAAAGCAACAAAACAAATGATTTTACATGTGCTAGTTCTAGATAGACATACACTACTTGATCATAAAACTTGTGCATGGATTCAAAACCTAATAGAACACGAACCATGAAAATCAAAACCAAAATGCCAGTTGCGTCCCAAAATTAACCACAGCAAGGATTTATCTACTTATTAATCATAAACAATCCCAAATAACGCCCTTTGAATCCTATTTGCAAATATTGTTCTTCTAAGAGGTCAGTTTCTGCAGCCATTGTTCTCCTACAAGGTCGTACCTATAGGGTAAATACTATGCTTTAGCAACTAGTTCATTTTTGGCAGTGGAACCGCTTTCCTGAGCTGGCTGGATGATTACTATGGAAGAGTTGGTGAGCCAATGCCAGATGTCGGCCCATTCCTCTTCCGTCATGAAAACCATCCGGTCAACAAGTTCAGTTGAACAGCATAACGAAATTCTATTTCTGTTCCTACATATATGGGTCCAGGAAACCCTAATTGAAGACCTGATACTCTCAACCAGGAACATCTATAAGAAAAGGAAAGAATCTCAATTTTATGACAAATCCTGTCCGATGGCTGTTCGAATAGTTGGTAGCCATTCCTATATCTACAATCTACATGTTTGGCACATATCGACATACAACATCTTACACCCAAAAACCATATGAAGAATGCCAGAATGGTAAATTCTAACATCTACCAAACCCTAATTACATCCTACATTACATACATCATAGCCCCTTCAGATACAAATTCAAAAGTCCCACTCATCAACAACTTCATGCTTCCACATTACTCGTAACTCTTACTAGTAATTACACTGATATATAAGCTTATTCGAACTGAATTGGATTAGGGTTTATTCATAAGATAACCTGTTTTGCAGAGAGTAATTCGCGGCATTGTTCTTTTAAAGATGGTAATTCATCTTGTATTCTTTTGATCCTAGACACAAGTTTCATCGGATTCGCCTGTAATAGTTACAAATTACATACAGATACAGATAATATATAAAGTATAATTAATTACAAATAAATTTGGGGATACTAGTAAACCCTAGAAAAAAGAATAATAAGTGAGAAATTACATTTTCAGGATAGATTTGGCGAAATTCCTTTTCGAGACGGTTGTGGACTACAGTTAGATCGTTGTTAGCCTTAGTGAAGAGGTTTATTAGACCATCAACGGCGTGGTGGTGGTTGTCGCCGGTAACATGGCGGTGTCCCATTTCCTGCTAATCGGATGCTTAGCGGGAGGTTCCGATGTTTAAGAAATTGAAATAAATTGAAAATTTTATACGAATTGCAGAACTTGCCCCTCAACTATTGATTAACTTCAAGTTTAGTCCAAAAGTTTAGTTAAGTCCTGAGGACAGTAGAAGTAGATTTATAATGGACCCGAGGAAATCCCACCTAACTATCTGGATACTATCATCAATGCAGGTCGACGTACGATATGTGACAACAACGTGTGACGTTGGTACAACATTTATATCTGTACGTCCTGATAAATTATACTCGGTAATTGTTGAATCATCATAGAATGTTTTTATTTCGTTGCTCTAACATGTTTTTCTTCTTGAGATGCTTCAAATTAATTGCTCAATTTTAAAAATCGGTAAGTATAATTTAATAAAGTTCATATGTTACCCTTATTTTATATGTATTTTTTTAAAAAGTGGGTAAAAGGTAAGGCTAGAATTGGCTACTTAGAGCATACGGAGTGGGGTATATTTTTTCGGTGTTCATGCTTGAGAACACTGTAACACAGTGTTCTCCCACTCCACATCAATGTTCTCGACAATGTTCTCTTGGGCGTTCTTCAATCAATGTCCAAAATGAGACAATGTAACACACGGTGTTCTCATTAATTTTGGATTTTCCCCTCACAAAAAATAGATATAAAAACAAAAATAAGTTTTGAGAACACTGTCCAGAACACTGTTACCACTCCACAAAATCCTCACCACAAAATTCTTACTCAGAACACTGTGTTTAGGCCGTCACCACTCCGTGTGCTCTTACATAAATATATTGTGCAATAATTATGTTTTGGGTAAATTGCATTTTTTGTCCCTGGGGTCGATCAACTTCGCTGATTTTGTCCTTTAACCATTTTTTTCGCAATTTCTATCCCTGAGTTTATCCAATTTCACAATTTGTATCCTTTTCACTAACTTCAGTTAGTTTACTTTGTTAGATCACAGAAAATGACCAACATACCCCATCTTCTTGTCTATCTTCAAAACCTTAAAATCACTATCTCGGTATCTCCTACATCCACTGCACCCACTATCTTACCTTAGAGGGTGTTTGGGGCGGCGGTAAGCTTTTAGCTTTCAGCGTTAGCTTACAGCTCCAAAATCCTAGCTTTTTAACTTTTAGCTTTTTAACCCTTTAAAATAAGAAAAAGCTCCATATTCCCAAACACTAAGCTTTTCAGCGTTAAGATACCACAAAAGCTAAAAAGCCCTCCCCTAACGCTGCCCCAAACACCCCCTTACTTATCGATCCTCGTTTCAATTCAATCATCAATAAATTATCCAAATACAACCATTTTATATAAACATTATGTTATACTACCTCCGTCCCATAATTATTGTCCAGTTTTGACTTTCTGAAGTTTTTATTTTTCAACTTTGACCTTAAATATTTTTTTGTGTGTTATATAATAACTGATGCAAAATATATGAATGGATTGAGTTTTAAATGTATTTTCATTGGTATAATTTTCGTCAAGTATTATATAACACAAATAAATATATTTAAGGTCAAAGTTGAAAAAGAAAGACTTCGGAAAGTCAAAACTGGACAATAATTATGGGACGGAGGGAGTACATCATACACACACTCTACCACAACACAATTCATGAAACCAAAATTGAGAAGAAAAATGAATTTATAACCCATAACCCACCACCGCCTGCAAATCGGATACACCGTCACCTTCGACGACGAATAACCACTGCAACCGCCATTGAACCACCATATCCGTTGAACCACCAGCATCACCGTTGAAAAAATACATACCCATCCAAAACCCACGAACTAATGGTTGCGAATTGCGATTATTATCCGGTGGTGAGGCGACGATTCCGTAAGCCATACTAATGGCGGTTTTATCTCGGAGGTAACGGTGGTGGTGGAGGTAACTGCTTCTCCGACAAGATCCGACGGTGATACGAAATCCATCAATTTCAGATTTGGTCGAGATATTGTCCACCATCGTGACAGGGATCGCAAGTGCAGAGAAATCGAATACTTGAGGCCATGTTCTTTTTCCGTCACTACTTCCAGTCATTTTCACAAGAGTGGTGATATTTCCACCAAGCTTTTTGATAAATCCACTATAACTGTGCATCTACTGTTTATACAGTACAAGTATTTAATGCACAAGTACGGTGGATTTATCAAAAAGTTTGGTGGATATATCACCACCCTTTTCACAAGTCCATATATTGGTTACAGTTTTGGTTACGATTTTATATGCAAATTATCTTATTGTATATAGTGTATATCGATATATATTTATATATTGATAGAACAGGTTGTAATTTTTAAGGGTATAAGGTTACTGAAATAATTATGATTTACGAGTTAAGGTTTTTGCATATGATTTTTATATTTTGGGTATGATTTTGATTTTTGTGATTGAGTGGGTTTAATATGAGGTGATGATATCAGACGGGTTAGTATTTTAGTTGTTGGTGATGAATTATGGTAGAAATGAAAGAACAATTTGAATTACGGTTTGAGGTTGAAGATGGGGGTATTTTGGTATTTTCTGTGATTTAACGAAGTAAACTAACTGAAGTTAGTGAAAAGGAAAAAAATTGCAAAATTGGACAAACTCGGGGGATACAAATTGCGAAAAAAAATATTTAAAGGACAAAATCAGCAAAATTGATCAAGCACAGAGATAAAAAAAAATGCGATTTACCCTTATGTTTTTTAAATTATTATTAATATCATAAAAAAAATCAATTAGACTGCTACTAACGGGACGTCGGTGGGGGGCGTCGGTTGTACCGACACACCGACGCCGTTGGCACGGGGCGTCGGTACGCCGCGTCGGTGGGTGTGCGTCGGGAATCCGACGGGAGAGAGAGAGGGAAATAGTGGGGGCCACCGGTCGGGATCCGTTGCAAGCTTAAAAAAAAAAAAAAAAAAAATTTAAAAATCAATTTACCACTATAAATTCAAACCAAACCCAACCAATTTTTCACAACATTCACACTCTAACTTTCAAATATTCCACAACTTTATACAATTTTACTTTTCAATTTACCACTTTCCACCCATTTTCACAACATTCACACCCAATCCAACAAAATATTTCACAACTTCTACAACTTCAATATTATTTCCATTTCATTTCTTTTACCCATTTTTTCACCATTTTTATACCAATTCATCTACAAATTAAAACACCATTTTCTTAACATGTCTGGATCCGATTCCGATCGAGACGATTTAAATGCCGTCCTAGCCGCATATAATCCGGTCGCTACCCGTGTACAACAAGATACGTCATCCGATTCGGACGAGGAGATTGAAGTACGCGTTCCACGTCCGAGACGTTATTTTCCAAGAGATCGTTATGCCGCCGGCCAACGTTTATATCAAGACTACTTTGCCGAGAACCCGACATTCCCGCTTGATTTCTTTCGTCGTCGCTTTCGGATGAGTCGGCCAATGTTTATACATTTATGCCAAGGTATCTTATCGTACTCCCACCATCTGATACCCCCTTACTTTCTTTATTTCCATCAAGGTCTAGACGCAACCGGAAAACCCGGATTTAATGTTTTCCAAAAAGTCACGTCGGCCTTACGGCAAATGGCATACGGTTGTGCCGCCGACTTGTTCGATGAATACCTACATATGGGTCAACAAACATCATACGATTGTTTGGACAACTTTTGTAAATGTATTTTTCATATGTATTCACGTGAGTATTTAAGAAAACCAACACTCCATGATGTGCAACGATTGCATCAACGCCATGCGGAACTACACGGTTTTCCGGGTATGCTTGGAAGTATAGATTGTATGCACTGGGCTTGGAGAAATTGCCCAATTGCATGGCAAGGTCAATACACTCGAGGTGATCACGGGTATCCAACAATCATGCTTGAAGCCGTTGCCTCCTACGATTTGTGGATTTGGCACGCTTTCTTTGGTCCTGCCGGATCGAACAACGACATCAACGTTCTCAATGAATCTGATTTATTCCAAGACTTACTACAAGATCAAGCTCCTCAAGTCAACTTCACTATTGCCGGTCAACAATTCACCAAAGGGTATTATCTCGGCGATGGAATATATCCGGAATGGTCGACGATTGTGAAGTCGTTCAAGTATCCGTTGACAGAAGCCGAGTCAAGGTTCAAGAGGTACCAAGAATCGGCAAGGAAAGATGTGGAACGGGCATTCGGGGTACTTCAAGGCCGTTGGCAAATCTTGAAAAACCCCGCTAGACCATATAGCGTCAACAAAATACGGCGAATCATGTATTGTTGTGTAGTTTTACACAACATGATAATCGAAGACAATGGACGCAATATGTGTACACACGAGGAAGAGTATTGGACAAACCCGGAAAATCTACCTCAACGAACGTGGGAAGAAAGGGTAGCGGTGCAACTACGTATGGATAAAGAATTGCGTGACCGTGTCGTCCATCATCGTCTTCGCGATGCCCTCATCGAACACATCTCGAGCCTCCCACCAAATTTCCGAACGCGTTAGCTAGTTTTAATTTATTATTAATAAATGTATTTTTTTTTTCCTTTTTAGGAATTGTAATTTTTTCTTTTTTTAGGAATTGTAATTTTTTCTTTTTTTAGGAATTGTAACATTTTATTTTTTTAGGATTTGTAATATTTAATTTTTAATTAATGTAATGTTTTTAGTTTTAATTTAATGTGTTATTTAAGTTTTTGTATTAAATAAATAGATTAAATAGTGTGTGGGGCCCTGAAAATAAGGGAAGTGATGTTGCTGTTGGCAGGGGTGTGTCAGTTGTGTGTCAGTTGTGTCAGTCTGACGTGGCGCTGAGCTGGCAGGCAACTGACGCGTCAGTTCGTGTCACGGTTGGGAGAGGCCTTAGACAATAAATATAAAGTGTTAAATATGACTAGAAGTATTTGTAACTAGGAAGCCGGCACACATACAAAATCAATATGGATAAGGTGATGTGTCACGCATTTTATAGATTAGATGTGTTTTAAAAGAGTGATGATTCTATTTATATAGAACTAAGCCTAGTTAGATTGGTTGATTTTTTTTTCTATTAATCTCATCCGATCATTTTCAAATAAACCAATCACATCTTTATGTCTATGTTTAATCTTATAAATTTAGACATACCAATCATTTTTTGTTTTAAAAGGTATTCGCTCAATAACTGACATAGATCACCACAAATATATGTTTGATTAGTGTTTATGCCTGAACGTATAATCACATATAACCATGCATATATGTTGAACCGATCTTTATATATGAACTCACAATCTCATAACTGAAATGTCACCTCAATATCACGAAGTCAACGACCTTTTATCGTTTTAATATATTCCCTCCGTCCCATATTTGTAGTTGATGTTTCCTTTTTTGGACGTCCCAAATTAATTGTCCACTTTCAAAAGTAAAATGATATAATTAACTAAACTTCGTATTATACCCCAACTTTATATGTATGTCATAAAAAGGCAGGTAAAAAGTAAGGGTAAAACTTTCATAGTACAAATAAGTACAGTGTAATAATTATGTTTTCTTAAACTGCGTGTTTCTTGTCGGTGAACAATATTTTGAGACAGAGGGAGTAGTATTTTAAAGCATTCTTCATTACTCATTACGAAACACTTGGAGCGTTTTACATATATCAAGTCTAATAAAATATACTACTTTGGAGAGCTCAAAATAAAATTTAGAGTTAATTACACTGGTCGTCCCTGTGGTTTGTCCAAAATTTCACTTGTCGTCATTGTAAGTTTTTTTTTGCACTGGTCGTCCATGTGGTTGCTAGTTGTTGCACTCGTAATCCTTGTCAGTAACGACCGTTAGTTTTATTCGTTAAAGGACCATCCGTATTTTTTTTTTTTTTAAATTGCAAGTTTATTTAAATTTAATATTATTTTCAATTGTACTTAGCTAATTTATTTTTTGAATAATCTAATCAAATTAATTTAATTATTTTAATCAACTTTTTTAGTGACAGTTAATTTATTCTAATTTTTTTTAGTGTCCCGATCTATATAAACCCACTAAAAATATAATATTTTAAAAATATAATAGTTTTTTTAAATAGTTTATACTCTTAATTTTGCATATCATCGTCGATTTCATGACTCCTTAAATATCTTATTTATTCTAATTTTTGTAAGTGTCATAATCTACATCGACCCATTAAGAATACCATAATTTTTAAAAAAAAAAAAACAAATGTTACATGTTGATAATTCGCAATTTGAGTACGTTCATAATATACAAAACTATTAACAATAGATATGTAGGCATGTAGAATTGTCTATACGGAGTCATAAAATCGACGATGATATGCAAAATTAAGAGTATAAACTATTTAAAAAACTATTATATTTTAGTGGGTTTATATAGATCGGAACACTTAAAAAAATAGAATAAATTAACTGTCACTAAAAAAGTTGATTAAAATAATTAAATTAAATTGATTAGATTATTAAAAAAAATAAATTAACTAGGTACAATTAAAAATAATATTAAATTTAAATAAACTTACAATTTGAAAAAAAAATAACGGATGGTCCTTTAACGAAGAAAACTAACGGCCGTTAGTGACAAGGACTACGAGTGCAACAACTAGCAACCACAGGGACGACCAGTGCAAAAAAAAACTTACAAGGACGACCAGTGAAATTTTGAACAAACCACGTGGATGAACAGCGTAATTAACTCTAAATCTTACAATTATACAAAAAAAAAAAAATACAAAAGGAAATAAAAGAAAAAAATGCAGTATACGCATCTCTATAATATGTGGCCAAAAATGGTACTCCAAAGTCCAAAACAAGAAGCTTCCTTCCCTTCTTCCACTTTTCTTCCCAAAACCATTCACAACACAAACACAAACACCTGCAAATGGCTCTGTTACTCCACCACCCATTTCTCTTCAACAAAACATCATCCCTTCACAACTACAAAACACCTTCAATCACCTTCTCACAAACACAAAAACCAACACTTTTCAAGAAACCACCCACAAATTACTGGACGCCCAAGTGTGCTGCAGTGGCATCACCTGAGATCAGTAAAGATGATGATGTTCTTGTTGGTGAAGAAAGAGGGAGGGTAAACGTGGTGGATTATGATTGGACAGAAGAATGGTATCCATTGTATTTAGCTAAAAATATACCTGAAGATGCACCTTTGGGTTTGACTGTTTTTGATAAACAAGTTGTCTTGTATCGTGATGGTAAAGGGGAGCTTCAATGTTACGAAGATCGGTGTCCTCATAGGTAATTCTGTGTAAAGAACTATACTCCATTTTTTTATCTCATGATCTGAAAATTTATTTATATCTGATCAGATGATTTAAGTAGATGGAATTTAATAATGAGGTTCACCCCAAGTCAATTAAGTTATGAAACTTGCCAATGACTAGAACAATTGCAAAACCTGAGTATGACAACTTCTCATTATGCGTTACTATAGTTAATTAATTAGGGGATTTTAGTCATACTATTTGACATAATCGCTTTCAAAATGCACGTCGTGCCCCTACGGTCTTTGCTACGACGATTGCAACTGAAATTGCTCTACTCAATATGGAGCTGCTTAGAGTTATAAGTTCTGATCTTTAGATTAAAATTAAGCTTCTTTACGAGTTACGGTCCTTATGGATAGTTTTAATTTTCTTGAAAAACTGTAACCAACTTCAATGAACCTTGTAACGAGTACCACAACACGGAACGAATTTTTGTAAATGTATTCCCTCAGCTTTGGCAAAAGTAACTAGCAACTTAAAACATTTGATGATGCATATCAAAGTCACTTAGATGTAAGGCAAGTACACGATCAGTATTTATAAGGATAAAGGAAGTAATTTGCACACTTTCACTTGAAAATTAAAGTAAAGAGCACAAAGTTGAAATCATTCTTGTCACCTTGAAGTCCTTACTTGTGCTTACACAAAAGATATAAAAAATTGAAGCTACTTCAAAGTCTGTTTCCGTGTTGTTTTATTCAAGATTCTATTTACAATCTCAAGTACCTAAAATATCTAAATCATTATGTTAGAATTTGAGTGCCAAATATACGACTCTGCAAGAATTTGATTGTTTGATCATGAATACTACTGATTCAGGCTAGCAAAACTTTCTGAGGGCCAGTTGGTTGATGGAAGACTAGAATGTCTGTACCATGGCTGGCAGTTTGAAGGTGCCGGCCAATGCGTCAAGATTCCTCAGGTTCGTGTTTAAATTTCCAACTGACCTTTGACTCTCATCACGTCTCCATTAATCAAATGTCTCTAATTCACAAGCAATTGTACTAGTATACAACTTCAAAAAACTTAAACAGCTACAGAACGCACCTTCTTCATATGCCGTTGATTGACAATTATACATGCATACAGCTTCCTGCAGATGCAAAAATACCTCGATCAGCCTGCACCAAGACATATGAAGTTAAGGACTCTCAAGGTGTTGTTTGGATATGGATGTCACATAAAACACCACCAAATCCTAGCAAAATCCCATGGTTTGAAAACTTTGCTAGACCCGGTTTCAAAGATTTTTCAACCACTCATGAGCTTCCTTATGATCATTCCATTCTTCTTGAAAACCTAATGGATCCTGCTCACGTCCCTATTTCGCACGATAGAACAGACTGGAGTGCAAAAAGGGAAGATGCTCAACCACTACGTTTCAAAGTCACAGAAAGAACTGATCGTGGGTTTGCTGGTTGGTGGGGCCGGGAAGTTGACAATTCCACACCAAATTTTTTAAGATTTGAGGCACCGTGTAATCTCCAAAACAATCGTGAGATTGTTGACAAAGATGGGGTGACAAATTACTTTTCTGGCCTTTTCTTATGTAGACCAACAGGCCAAGGAAAGTCAATGCTTATTGTTCGATTTGGAAGTACAAAACGATCACCACTAGCAAACTTATTTCCTGAATGGTATTTCCATCAAAATGCTGGGAAAGTCTTTGAACAAGATATGGGATTTTTATCATCTCAAAACGAGATTTTGATGAAAGAAAAGGTACCCACAAAGGAACTTTACATAAACTTAAGATCATCTGATACATGGGTAGCCGAGTATAGAAAATGGATGGATAAAGCTGGGCATGGGATGCCTTATCATTTTGGGCATAGTACCATTTCAATGCCGCAAGAGGCAGCAGTTGTGGAGCATGCTCCTGCAGGTTTTGTGGCTAGTATTGCTGCTTCTTCGCCTGCAAAGGGTGGTATCGATATAAAATATGCACCAAATCTTGCCAATAGGTATTTTAGGCATGTGGTTCATTGTAAAGGATGTAGAAGTGTTGTGAAAGCTTTTGAGGCATGGAAGAACGCTTTGTCCGTGGTTGCAGCTTTATCTGTCGCATTTGCAATTTTGTTCAACGGGCGACAGTGGAAGGCCCTGTTTTTGTTGGCTACGGCAGTGTGCGTGGGTGGGGCCTATATGTGTTCAACGGTTGTGGCAATGAACACGACAAACTTCATAAGAACGCATAGGAGATTGTAGAATGGAGAATGTTTGATCAATTTTGTGGCGACAAGGATCACTATTCAAAAAGGTTCAATGTGTGGATTTGTTAAGCACACCAAATTCTATAATATTCATGTATGTAATGTGTTGTACATATTAGATTCTTAAAAATAGCTTTATGAAAAGATTGTAGTTGAACTGTATGTTGCCTAATCATCAGAAACGTGGAACCTCGATCCTGATTCAAATATCCCGAGGAAGGCAGTTGCCTTCATACGTCTTATACCTATTGGATGGAATAACACAAGTTCTCTGAATCTCAATATTATTCGGTACTTTGGTTGACACATAACTGGGAAAAGGTCACTCTAGCAAGTTGTTCAAAGCGACTATATGCACATATTATAGTATGTTAAGAAACATATTATAGCTTTTTTATATGTTAAATATAACATGTGAAGAAAACTAGTATATATCAAGCCACCTTCTAGTAAGATATGATCATATGACTGCTTTATGTTAGGGGTGTTGAACATATCCGAATCCGAATCCGAAAATCCGAATCCGACTTTAATCGTATTTGGGTAAAACGGATTGGATTATTCGGTTAATCGAATCCAAATAACCCGAATCCGAGTAATCCGAATCTTATTTGGATTGGATTACGGATAAATAATTTTGAATTCGGTTGATCTGAATAATCCGAATAACCCGAAGAAGATACTAAATATAGAAATATAATTTTACCCTTTATATATATGTTATTTATGATTATGATTTATATGAGTATATTTATATAGAATCAACATATACGTCACTTATAATGATTTATATAAAGCTTTTAGCGTTATTTTGTGAAGTTTAGATTATGTTAAAGACGTGGAAGTTTAAGATATTCTCTTATTTGGATAAAAATGTAATATCCAAATTCGAACCAATCCAATCCGAATCCGTATAAACCGAAACCGAATAATCCGAATCTTATTCGGTTTGGATTACGGATAAATTATAAACTTGAAAAATCCGAATAATCCGATCCGAACAACCCGAAACCCGAGCAGTTTACCCGAACAACACCCCTACTTTATGTCTGTCTCGTGCTAAGAAAATACATGCACTACTGCATTAGCAGGAGATAAAAGCAACTATTACAGATAAACCATTGGGTGAAACTTATTTTTGTTATACAAAAAAAGTATCATACAATGATATTAGTACACCTCTTGCAATGCTTAATTCGAAACTTATGTGAAAACTGAAAAGCCAAGAATCTATTTCGCCTATTAGTTTAAAATGTAACAATTAGACCAAAATAGTATATTTCGGATGAGTAAACAGAACCATCCAGATGTAATTATCACATGCTAATAAAGTGTAGTTGCTATTAAGAATATGAACTTTGTAGTAAACCATAGAAAGTTACTTTACGAACAATTCACACCAACACAGATATAGAACGAAGAAGTCTCATAACCAAATTGTTAGCAAGTTCATACAAAGCCTTAACTAATGACAGAATGGCACGCAGAAATTAAATTCCAAACAAAATCCTTTAAATAAGCAAAACAATTGCAAAACTGATAGTATGACAACTTCACATTATGCTTTACTATAGTTGATTAAGGGATTTTAGTCATACTATTTGACATAATCACTTTCAAAATGAACATCGTGCCCCTACGGTCTTTGCTACGACGATTGCAACTGAAATTGCTCTACTCAATATGGAGCTGCTTAAAGTTATAAGTTCTGATCTTTAGTTTGAATTTCTTGAAAAATTGTAACCAACTTCAATGAACCTTGTAACGAGTACCACAACACGGAACGAATTGTTGTAAATGTATTCCCTCAGCTTTGGCAAAAGTAACTAGCAACTTAAAACATTTGATGATGCATATCAAAGTCAATTAGATGTAAGGGTAGTACATAATCAGTATTTATAAGGATAAAGGAAGTAATTTGCACACTTTCACTTGAAAATTAAAGTAAAGAGCACAAAGTTGAAATCATTCTTGTCACCTTGAAGTCCTTTCTTGTGCTTACACAAAAGATTTAAAATTAGAAAAATTGATGCTACTTTAATTCTTCAAAATCTGTTTATGTGTTGTTTTATTCAAGATTCTATTTACAATCTCAAGTACCTAAAATATCTAAATCATTATGTTAGAATTTGCGTGCCAAATATACGACTCTGCAAGAATTTGATTGTTTGATCATGAATACTACTGATTCAGGCTAGCAAAACTTTCTGAGGGCCAGTTGGTTGATGGAAGACTAGAATGTCTGTAAGGCTGGCAGTTTGAAGGTGCCGGCCAATGCGTCAAGATTCCTCAGGTTCGTGTTTAAAGTTACAACTGACCTTTGACTCTCATCACGTCTCCATTTATCAAATGTCATTAATTCACAAGCAATTGTACTAGTATACAACTTCAAAAAACATAAATTGACAATTATACATGCATACAGCTTCCTGCAGATGCAAAAATAACTCGATCAGCCTGCACCAAGACATATGAGGTTAAGGACTCTCAAGGTGTTGTTTGGATATGGATGTCACATAAAACACCACCAAATCCTAGCAAAATCCCATGGTTTGAAAACCTTGCTAGACCCGGTTTCAAAGATTTTTTAACCACTCATGAGCTTCCTTATGATCATTCCATTCTTCTTGAAAACCTAATGGATCCTGCTCACGTCCCTATTTCACATGATAGAACAGACTGGAGTGCAAAAGGGAAGATGCTCAACCGCTACGTTTCAAAGTCACAGAAAGAACTGATCGTGGGTTTGCTGGCTGGTGGGGCCGGGAAGCTGACAATTCCACACCAAATTTTTTAAGATTTGAGGCACCGTGTAATCTCCAAAACAATCGTGAGATTGTTGACAAAGATGGGGTGAAAAAATTACTTTTCTGGCCTTTTCTTATGTAGACCAACAGGCCAAGGAAAGTCAATGCTTATTGTTCGATTTGGAAGTACAAAACGATCACCACTAGCAAACTTATTTCCTGAATGGTATTTCCATCAAAATGCTGGGAAAGTCTTTGAACAAGATATGGGATTTTTATCATCTCAAAACGAGATTTTGATGAAAGAAAAGGTACCCACAAAGGAACTTTACATAAACTTAAGATCATCTGATGGGTAGCCGAGTACAGAAATTGGATGGATAAAGCTGGGCATGGGATGCCTTATCATTTTGGGCACAGTACCATTTCAATGCCGAAAGAGGCAGCTGTTGTTGAGCATGCTCCTGCAGGTTTTGTGGCTAGTATTGCTGCTTCTTCGCCTGCAAAGGGTGGCATCGATATAAAATACGCACCAAATCTTGCCAATAGGTATTTTAGGCATGTGGTTCATTGTAAAGAATGTGGAAGTGTTGTGAAAACTTTTGAGGCTTGGAAGAACGCTTTGTCCATGGTTGCAGCTTTATCTGTTTCATTTGAAATTTTGTTCAACGGGCGGCAGTGGAAGGCCCTGTTTTTGTTGGCTACGGCAGTGTGCATGGGTGGGCAGGGTGGCGCCTATATGTGTTCAACAGTTGTGGCAATGAACATGACAAACTTCATAAGAACGCATAGGAGATTGTAGAAAGGAGAATATTTTTTCAATTTTGTGGCGACAAGGATCACTATTCAAAAAGGTTCAATGTGTGGATTTGTTGAGCACACCAGATTCTATAATATACATGTAATGTGTTGTACATATGAGATTCTTAGAAATAGCTTTATGAAAAGATTGTAGTCACTGTATATTGCCTAATCGTCAGAAACGTGGAATTCTCGATCCTGATTCAAATATCCCGAGGAAGGCAGTTGCCTTCATACGTCTTGTACTCAGTATGGTTGAATTGGATGGAATAACACAAGTTCTCTGAATCTCAATATTATTCAGTACCCTTTTTGACACATAACTGGAAAAGGTCTTAAGAAACATATTATAGCTTTTTTATATGTTAAATATAACATGTGAAGAAAAGCAGTATATATCAAGCCACCTTCTAGTAAGATATGATCATATGACTGCTTTATGCCTGTCTCGTTCTAAGAAAATACATGCACTACTGCATTAGCAGGAGATAAAAGCAATTATTACAGATAAACCATTTGGTGAAACTAATTCTTGTTATACACAAAAAGTATCTACAATGATAATAGCACACCTCTTGCAATGCTTAATTCGAAACTTATGTGAAAAGCCAATAATATCTATTAGTTTTAAAATGTAACAATTAGGGTGCGCTTGGTTTGAAACGGGGAATGGGAATGGGAAAGGCAAAGGGAATACTATGCAATGAACATTCCTTAGTATTACCTTTGCCATAAATGTTGCTTGGTTCGTATAGCTATGAGTAGGAGTGACAAATAGGTGGGGTCAAGTTAACGGTTTCAAAGTACCCGACACGAATCCGGCATGATTTGAAACGGGTTGTGGGTCAAAAGTACCCAACCCGTACACAATCTTTATTACCCATTTAAGTTAATGGGTCAAACGGGGTACTGGGTTGGTAAGTTGGTTTCGGCTTAAGTGAGTCAAAATAATGGGTTACTTTTGGGTTGGTGGGTTGACCCGTTAACCCAAATCTTTGACCCGAGTTCAACTTAAAAATTAAACGCACTACAAGTTTTGGGTTAGCCAATCGACGAGTCAAAAGTACCCAACCAGGACACGACGTTCATACCTGTTTGGGTAAACGGTCAAACGGATTAATAGCTTGGCATGTGGGTTTTGGATTAATTTCGGGTTGTTCTGTTGGTTTCGGAGTAAAACGAGTCAAATTTAATGGGTCAATATTAGGTTTGATTGTTTGACCCGTTAACCCGAAACTCAACCCGATTCCGACCTTGAATATTAAACGGGTTGTAAAGGTGAAGTTTAGTGTGTTGATGAGTTGAAATGAGTATATAAATGTTACTATATGGTATGATGATTCTAGGCATTGATACCCATTACCCCCAATTTGGTGAGGAATGAGTGATTACCTTCTAATAGGTAATGATTGATTATTATTCATTATCTTTCTCATTCCACACCCCTTAATACCCCTAACCAAGCACCCCCTTAGACCAAAATAGTATCTTTCGGATGAGTACACAGAACCATCCAGATGTAGTTATCACATGATAATAAAGTGTAGTTGGTTAAGAACATGAACTTTGTAGCAAACCATAGAAAGTTACTTTACGAACAATTCACACCAACACAGATATAGAACGAAGAAGTCTCATAACCGAACTGTTAACAAGTTCATACAAAGCCTTAACTAATGACAGAATGGCAGGCAGAAATTAAATTCCAAACAAAATCCTTTAAAAAAGCAAAACTTATGCCTTGAAATAACACCGGTCCAACTAGAGATCGCATCTAAAGGTCTTGTACGCTCAAACCTGCATCATATATGCAATCAGTAAGAACTAAGAACCGAGTGTACAGAAATCTGTTCAACAGGTAGACAAACTTTTATTCGTTCAAAAAACTATTCAAAAGTATACGAACCAGGAGGAAGAGATTGCTTCAACTTATTGGCTTTCTCAGCATCGAAGACGCATAGGGTGTAAAGGTACTTTGAGCACCTAACCTTGAACTTGACAACATCCTTGCTTCTCTTGATTTTCACAGAGCGAGCATCCTTCCTTCTTGCCGTAAGAAGGAAATCCTTAATCTCGTGAATTTGCTTAGGCTGAGCAAACAAAAAAAAAAACAGCATTGTGTTAACATCAAGCACTAAATTAAGAAAATCCAGAATTATCAAAGAACACTTACATACAAATCTCATTGCCCTTACAGATAAAAAGATCAAGTTAAACTACACAGTGATGCAAATTTGTATTTCATGATTTTTGCTTAAAAAGAAACTATCATATTTACAACTTCAATCATTGATGAAACTTAACACAATGCTTCCTCACAAGATATAGATGAAGTAAAAATGGTACAGCTAGGATATAATATATCACAGTTAATGTTTGAAACTATATCATAACAAGCTTTTTAAAGATCGATTGAAACATAGCTCTAACTACAGAACCAAGTCCAAAAGTGAACATCTGATAAGATAAAAAGAGCAGTAGCCTATAAACATGTAGAGGCACACCTAAATGTAACCAAGATAGTTAACTGGCATAGAAAGGTTAACACTTTGCCTAATTTTGTGTGGATGCATATATATACATATACATACACATACACATTAAAGTAGTAATTTTTCCACATCATACAAGATAAAACCATTACCAAAAGCTAAAATGTACATTTTAAAGATGTATAATGCATCATCAATAAAGCCAAAACATTTCACCAATAACATAGTGTACATCAGCTATTCATTTATTAATTTTTACAAACTTATAGAAAACAGAGTAATTGACCCTAAATCGAATGTAAGGGAGCACAACTTTTCAGATAAAATGCAAATTCAATACTTTTAAGCCTGATTAACACAAGTTTACTTGATATTACAGCATAAGATGATGGCAATTTCAAGCTTTTGGGTTCAATAATTACAGAAATCACTATCGAATTCATCAACAATTTATTTAAACGCAATCAGAAAATCCTAGTAACAGCTGAGATAGAATATAACAGCAATCAATTGTTCAATGAAAATGAGAGTTTACCATTTTGGAGATTGAAGACGGCAGAGACAAGTGTTGCAGCTGAAACCCTATTTCTGGAGACGATAATAGGAACTTAAAAGGATTTATATACAAGCCCCTTATTTAATATAACCCTAATAATATACAGGCCCATACATATGGGTTGGGCCTCATTAGACAGGTATTCGGCAACACTACGATATTATGAATGCTTTCATTAAGGATCTAGAAAAAAAATAAAATGAATTTTAGTGATATCCAAAAGCTTTTAGTAGATCTATGGTGTGTTTGACGTGCGAGCTTCTTTGAACTTATTGGAGCCTAAGATTATTTTTTCAATAGCTTAAGTATCTAGCATTATTTGGTAGACAAAAGTTCATGAGCTTATAAAAAAAATAAACTCTGAAAAAAAACTACTTAGGGGGTGTTTGGGGGAGCGGTAAGGAGGAGCTTTTTAGCTTTTGCGGTAAGTTAACGTTAAAAAGCTCTATTTTAGTGTTTGGATGTACGGAGCTTTTAGGGGTTTTAAAGGGTTAAAAAGCTAAAAGCTAAAAAGCCCCAAATCTGGAGCTGTAAGCTACCACTATAAGCTAAAAGCTTACCGCGGAGCCAAACACCCTCTTAAAGTAGCTTATAAAAATAAGCTCATAGCTTATGACAAGAGAAATTACATAAATACCCCTTATATCATTATTTATCATATATTTTTTGTCCTTTTATGTCAATTTACATCAACAAGCTCCAGTTAGTTTCTCCAAACACTTCTAAACACATAAGCTTAAGCTTTTAGCTTATAAAATAAGCTTCAGCTATAAGCTTCCAGCTCCAGCTCCAGCTCCAGCTACCAGCTAGTTTTGCCAAACACACCCTTAAACTTTCTGTTTTTTTTACATTAACCTCGAAAACCAAAGTCTTTTTTGCATGCAGTAACTTTTAGCTTTTAATTTTCTCAAAAATTCAAATTGATATTTTTACTGGGTGGCATCCTAACAAGTTCGTACGTCACCTAAATCCGTACAATGACAATGAATCACAAGTTTTTTTACACACAATATACATCCGAATAGATTGGTATATAATATGATGTAATACCTTAGTTAATTGTATTTTCATGTACTTGATCAAATAAACACATCAAAGTGATCGGGTTCGTCATTGTAATTAAAAATTAAAGTTAAACTAATTAAAGTGATGATTGTTTAGAGTTTTCTTTTAGAGTCAACAAAATTTTAAAGATTCAGACTTTGTACCAATTTGTTTTTTAAATGTTTTAGTATTCGTATGTATCACTGATATATGGTATGCGTGAAGAGAAAATTGATAAATATAGTTTGCGGTGATAAATTAATACTTCATAGAAATATTCAAGTCTTTGATTATATTGTCAACTAGTATTTTATATCAAAAATTTTGCCTGCCTAGTAAATGTACACATAAAAAAATGATAAAGAAACTTAACCAAATAGAGCTAAAAGTTAGTCTAACAATAAGATCGCGACATATGGAACATCCGATGTAAAACATTTGTCAACTACTATAAATGGATTAGCTTTTTGTTGTTTTATTTAACAATGTCTAAGGTATGTTTGGTAACAACGAGCTGGAGCTGAGGGTTGAAGCTGGAGCTGGAACTTGGGCTTCTATTCAAAAGCCACTTCAAAAAGCTTCTTGTGTAAGTGTTTCTGAGGGTTTATTTTTTCAAGAAGCCCATTTTTTTGCGTTGCCAAACAATGCTTATGAGCTGAGGATTATTAAAAATAGAAGCTCAAGTCCCTAAATGTCCCTAAAAGCCCTCTTCCAAACACACAGAGTAAAAAAAAAAGCACTTAAAGTGAAAACATTTGTATGTAATAATGAATTGGCAAGCGTTGAAGTTGAAAAAGAAAATAAAATGAACTCAAACACACATCGCACATATACAAAGAGAAATGCCCACCCCATGGAGCTATAACAATTGGCAAATCATATTTTCCATCATTCAAACTGACAAATCCATAATAAATGTGCATTAAAGGGTTATACAGTACAGTATATTAATGCATATTTGTGGTGGATTTATCAAGTTAAGTGATAGATTTATCACCACCCTCAAAAATTTTGTAATTTCAAAAATTGTCCGTAAATCATTTTTTCTTTCTTCTTTTATTTAGTTATAGGCCATCAACTAATTAATCTCCTATTATAAAGATTGTAGAATTCAATTTAATAATAATAATAATAATCTACATCTACAATACATTAGTCTTTAGTGTATCTCGCCAAATGTAATCCAAGGTATAACTGATTGGGTATATACCAATATGCCGCAGCTTCGGTCCTGTCGAAGCTCCCGAAGCTCCGTCTAATATTAGTAGCTACGTCCGAGAGAATCTTTGACCATAGGCATTCCCAATAATGAACAGTTAACAATCCAATCCGTGTCGGGTGCGGAATATCGAGAAGACAGGGACGCACCCTATTGTCCAACGGAACTCCAGGTACACCTGCAGGGACGCACCTTATTATCCAAAGTCAGTCCTGTAAAGGAACGCACCCTATTGTCCAACGGAACTCCAGGTACACCTGTAGGGATGCACCTTATTACCCAAAGTGAGCCCTATATAAGGGACTCACCTCCTCACTCCTAAGGACCGGATGGGATATACTCTCTCTCTCTAGAATATTTGCTCTCACTAGTCCGTAGCTTATTCTCTTACCATCACCTCTTGTCGGAGGTTCTCGGCCTCGTGGCGTACAAACCGTATCTACCTATAACGTAGATACGGGTACCAATTGGGAATCGCCAGCCGATAAGCTCTTAAGCTTCGGCCCGAGCACCTTCGTCCTAACCTATATCTCATGTTTGCAGCAAAGACCAAGCACGGGTGGACGAGACGCAGCTCTTGAGTATCGTCCAGAAGAAGGTTCTTAAGCTTCGTCCTGGGGCTGCTGGTTTTTGGTTCAACATTTGGCGCCATCCGTGGGACCTGCGTAAACAAGCCCGTCTCACCCATTTTTCTTTCAGATCCGGTCGAAATCGAAAGTGTTGTTCGAATAACAGGGGCGCTATATGCCGGAATAAGAGGACAACCGGAGGTGGTTACTGACGAAGCTCGTATAAAGGTCATATTGTGGAGCTCAACATCTCACATCCGAAGCTTAACTTCCGGAGCTAAGTCTCGTCTAGCCGGAGCTCCTTATAGTTAACTCATATATTCAGCCGGAGCTGAACTCCACCTTCGGATCTTCACCTCCATCAGACCCGACCGTAACTATAACACCCCTTGTTTCATATTATAAACAATAATATAATAATAGCGACTCGGAAGCGTATATTTAAAACATTTCTATCAATGTACTCAAAATGTCAATAAACTTTTTCAAAGCCAAACACATGACATTTCAACAAACTTGGTGTTATATAATTCAAAACACTTTTTACAGTTATAAAATTTACATCAGAGTAACCGTCTGTCAAACATTCCATCCAGTCCAACAACTTCCTGCCCTGCCTAATATGTCCCATCTATTTCAACCTGCAGGAAGAACTGTGGGAGGGTTAGCACAACGCTAAGTGAGTGAACCAATAACAACAGTCCAACTCAGCATAACAATCCGTTTACATCAAATAACAATAAACAGAAAATCAATCAATCACTCGACATCCAATCAATGTCAAGCTACACCAATCAAGCATTATCAATCGTCATGAGGACCGGTGGCTCTTGAGATACCCTAATACCGGTTTGGTACTCAAGGAACCCTTATCAATCATCTGTATTGGCCTATACAGAATTACCGGTAACTAGTTGTTAATCACACACGACCTAGATCTCTGAACCCACATTACAAGTTTCAAGATCTCCTGTCGTCTACAATAACAACCAAGTCCAACTGTCAAATCAAGTTGACCTCAGAATCTTACATACTAGCTCAAACAGCCAAGTAAGCAAACCACCTAACTAACATGGCAAGTTATCTCAACATATGCATCCTATCAAAGTAATACTATAAATTACTTGTTGTAAATCAAATCATTACAACTAAATCACACTGAGGTTACAGATCCACTCACCGACTACCTCAGGTCTCCACTCAGTAGTCTAATATCACTGAGCCTTCTCCACATCTGAGAATCAATATCAAATATAAGTTAGTAATCCAGATCATCAATACATAACTTATATCAATCTTTAACATTTAGGAACTTAACATAATTAACATTACAATTACTAGTTCCTAATTGTGTATTAATGATTTACAATATAATCATTATCATATATTATCCTATAACATATATCAAGCACATTATTATCGAAATCAAACAAGTAATGCTGAAACAGCCCTTCAAGCCGCCGGCTTCCTCCTAGAAGCCGCCGGCTTCAATCCACCACCCGCCGGCTCCCTTTACCAAACCGCTGGGTAATTTACTATTTGTGGTAACAGAACTAAAATGGGTTTTAAAGACTACACCAACCGCCGGGTCTGGTTTATGCCCGCCGGGTTCCTACCACGCAATACAAACCGCCGGCTTCACCTATGAAGCCGCCGGCTTCTATCCAAAGTGCACAAGCCGCCGGCTTCCTCTATAAGCCGCCGGCTTCCTCGTCGTTCCAGCAGACCTGCGACCTGTTCAAACCCTAAGTCGCGAATTTAACAACCAAACCACTAAAACTCGATTTCTAATAGTTATAAACGTCCAATAACTTCATATAATCATTATACAACAGTTATTACAAGTTTCTAACATCCAAATCTCTCAAATCATCAATTTACCCAAATTCAATCAAAAATCAAATTCTTAAATACTCAAGAATACTTACTGATTGAAAAATCTAACGATGGTAATCTAATGATTAGGAAGTTTCACGAGAATCACCACTTCCTGCTTTGATTTCTGGATTGATTTGGAGGTTTTCAGAGAGTTTCTATGAGTTTCTAAAGTTTCTAAATGAACTTTCCTAAAATGGAAAGTTAAATATATAGTCGGTTCACAAACCGCCTTCAATATACGGGTATAATTTAATACCCCATCTCAATCTATTGTCTGGAACCCGAAAACCATTTGCGAGTCCAAACATTTTATTGTACCGTTAACTATATTAATTTACAACAATTAATAATTCACTTATCACATTGGAATATTTAACTCCTATTCCAATTATTTCAACTATTTCAAACAATATTATTTCCAAACACATTTAAATCAAGAAATAATATAAAACAACTAGGTCCAATTCGAGGATGTTACAACTCTCCCCCCCTTAAAGAGATTTCGTCCCCGAAATCTAACCTCAATCAATCTAACTAATGTGATATAATCACATATATCTTAATATACATTTGTCCTCAATAGCAACTTACAACTATACTTAGACTGTTTGAATTCTTTCCACATGCACATATTCAAATGTACATGCTTCTATCTTTTCCTATGCACACTTACAGTGCATCCAACCAACATCTCATAGAAATCAATCATCTATCTGATTCCTTTATCACCAATCAGATAAAAGTTTAAAGTACCCAATCACTTTAACCAACAACAATAAGTGAAACCTAACATCACTTACTAGGTCTACGCAACCAGAAATTAGCAACATGCTAAAATCTTTAACCTATTTTCACTGTTCATCTCTGTTATCAATAAAACAGCAATCACACTATTACAATAGTAGTTATTAAACTACTTAGCAACACTGAAAGTTAATTTCAGTTCATGACTAACAACCAGTCTAATATTCAGATAACAATCTCAAATCTCTACTATCAAAGATTTAAAATTCAACTCTAGGTCAACTTTTCACCCAACAGTTCCATACTTACTTTCATGAATAACCTATAATATTCACATATCATTATCACTATCATATGAAATCCTTTACTTAGAAGTAATCCAGATTCATATCACCTTAATAAGCACAGCAGAGGTCACACTCAGTAGGTAAAACTACAATCAACAAGTACTTTGCTCAATCAGCAATAGTACCACAATCAAATATTACCTACATTCAACCAACCTCTACATTGACTTATTTCTGTTTGTAACTCCTTTCATTACAATCTATAAATTGTCTAAGTTTGTGAGACTTGATTAATTACTTAAAGCTAGTATTAAGTAATTGAAATAGTGTTAAGTATAATTGAACTGAATATGTGTTAAGGAATTATACAGATGTGAAGTCATGTTATGATATGACAGTTATAATTTGTTGAAAGGTGCAAATTAAGTTACATTGGTTAGGATTGTGATAAGAAAGTCTTACCAGTGTATGAGGCTTGTGATGATAGCTTTGATTTGGTAAGAATGTGAGATAAGAAATAATTGAAAGTTATTATTAATGGTTGCCTAGATTGACTGGTACCTCATGGTGAATTACTTAGGTATGGAAAGAATTGAATGGATTCTTTTGTTAATTGTTGATAGTATACAAATGAAATAAGTGATAAAGTGATAAATTGGGATTAGATCCAAGTAAGAAAAGATATGAAGGTATATCTGGAAATGAATTATATTAAAGGTTTAGCTTAACCTTGGTTAATAATTGAAGAAATATGAATTGAATAGTTGGTCATATTTTAAGAAATCAGGTATGAAATTAAGTGTAATGATCATTATTTTGATAGTTTAAGAATAATGATTGCTTGACATTTGGGGCTGAAAACCTGATGTGTATAATTGTAAGTGTTAGAAAGTAAGAGAAACCTTGAGATTGATAGGTGATGATTGTATTCACCAAACTTTTCTTGAAAGTTTAGAATGAAATGTTTAAGTTATATGCTAGTTGATAAGTATATAAGTGAAACATAGAGTTATTGATTATTCCATGTCCTGTGGTATGGATATGTGATGATTAGTAATACCAACTTTTAACACCCCTTCATTTATATATAAACAAACAATATAATAATGGCGACGCGGAAGCTTATATTTTCAAAACATTACAACCAATGTTACATGTTACCCAAAATGTCAATAAACTTTTTCAATTCAAAGTACAAGACATTTCAACGCACTGGGTGTTATTAAAAACATTTCTATAATTATCAAAATAACATCAGAGTTACAGCCTGTCAAACATTCCATCAATTCCAAACACTTCCTGCCCTGCCCAATATGTCCCATCTATT
Organism: Helichrysum umbraculigerum; assembly: GCA_949592205.1. NCBI lineage: Eukaryota > Viridiplantae > Streptophyta > Magnoliopsida > Asterales > Asteraceae > Helichrysum > Helichrysum umbraculigerum. Next base: position 27,106,437 of record CATIUR010000004.1, on the reverse strand, counting down.
TCAACCTGCAGGAAGAACTGTGGTGGGGTTAGCATAAAGCTAAGTGAATGAAACTATAAGCATCAGTACAACCTAGCATAACAATCTGTTTACATCAAATAACAATAAACAGAAAATCAATCAATCACTCGACATCCAATCAATGTCAAGCTACTCACATCAAACATTATCAATCGTCATGAGGACCGGTGGCTCCTGAGATACCCTAATACCGGTTTGGTACTCAGGGAACCCTTATCAATCATCTGTATTGGCCTATACAGAATTACCGGTAACCAGTTGTTAATCACACACGACCTAGATCTCTGAACCAACATTTCAAGTTTCAAGATCTCCTGTCGTCTACAATAACAACCAAGTCCAACTGTCAAGTCAAGTTGACCTCAGAATCTTACATACTAGCTCAAACAGCCAAGTAAGCAAACCACCTAACTAACATGGCAAGTTATCTCAACAGATGCATCATATCAAAGTAATACTATAAATTACTTATTGTAAATCAAATCATTACAACTAAATCACACTGAGGTTACAGATCCACTCACCGACTACCTCAGGCCTCCACTCAGTAGTCTAATATCACTGAGCCTTCTCCACATCTGAGAATCAATATCAAATATAAGTTAGTAATCCAGATCATCAATACATAACTTATATCAATCTTTGACATTTAGGAACTTAACATAATTAACATTACAATTACTAGTTCCTAATTGTGTATTAATGATTTACAATATAATCATTAACATATATTATCCTATAACATATATCAAGCACATTACTATCGAAGTCAAACAAGTAATGCTGAAACAGCCCTTCAAGCCGCCGGCTTCCTATCCTCACCCGCCGGCTTTACTTCCACAACCGCCGGGTAATTTACCAAATGTGGTAACAGAACCAAAACATGTTTTAAAGCTTCTACCAGCCGCCGGGTCGGGTTTATGCCCGCCGGTTTCCTACCAAGCAACACAAGCCGCCGGCTACCCCTATGAAGCCGCCGGCTTCGGCTAACAAGAACAAGCCGCCGGTTTGGCCAAAGAAGCCGCCGGCTTCTGGCCTCGTCCCAGCCCAGCACGAACAGCAGAAACCCTAACTCACGGGTTTAATCCCCAAAACACCAAAAACTCGTTTTTAAACGGTTATAAACCTCAAATATCATCACATAATCAATATGTAACACTTATAACCTGTTTCTAACATCCAAATCTCTCAAATCATCAATTTACCCAAATTCAATCAAAAATCAAATTCTTAAATACTCAAGAATACTTACTGATTGAAGAATCTAACGATGGTAATCTGATGATTAGGAAGTTTCACGAGAATCACCACTTCCTGCTTTGATTTCTGGATTGATTTGGAGGTTTTCAGAGAGTTTCTGTGAGTTTTGGAATAAAAATGAATAACTTTCCTAAATAGGAAAGGATATATATAAGTCGGCTCATCCAACCGCCTTCAATATACGGGTATAATTTAATACCCCATCTCAATCTATTGTCTGGAACCCGAAAACCATTTGCGAGTCCAAACATTTTATTGCACCGTCAACTATATTAATTTACAACAATTAATAATTTCCTTATCACATTGGAATATTCGACTCCTATTCCAATTATTTCAACTATTTCAAGCAATATTATTTCCAAACACATTTAAATCAAGAAATAATATAAAACAACTAGGTCCAATTCGAGGATGTTACAACTCTCCCCCCTTTAAAGAGATTTCGTCCCCGAAATCTAACCTCATTCAATCTGTCTAATGTGAGATAATCACATATATCTTAACATACATTTGTCCTCAATAGCAACTTACAACTATACTTAGACTGTTTGAATTCTTTCCACATGCACATATCCAAATGTACATGCTTCTATCTTTTCCTATGCACACTTACAGTGCACCAAATCAATATCATCAATCAGATATATCTTATAAACAAACACCTACTTTAACAAGTGAATCCTACAATCACTTAAACAACAAGTGAAACCTAACATCACTTAATAGGTCTATACAACCAGAAATTAGCAATGTGCTAAAATCTTTAACCTATTCTCACTATTCATTTCTGTTAACAATAAAACAGCAGCAACAATATCACAACAGTGGTTATCAAACCACAATGTTCCTAGCAACATTGAAATAAAATTCAACTCACGACTTACAACCAGCCTAATATACAGATAACAATTTCAAATCTCTACTATCAAAGATTTAAAATCCAATTCTAGGTCAACTTTTCATCCCGAAAGTTTCATACCTATACTATTGTGAATAACCAATCATATTCACATATCATTACAATCATATGAAATCTTTTACTTAAAAGTAATCCAGATTCATATCACCTTAATAAGCAAAGCAGAGGTCACACTCAGTAGGTAAAACTACAATCAACAAGTACTTTGCTCAATCAACAAAAGTACCACAATCAATCTTACCTACAATCAACCAACTGTTTACATCAAATAACAATCCGTTTACATCAAATAACAATAAACAGAAAATCAATCAATCACTCGACATCCAATCAATGTCAAGCTACACCAATCAAGCATTATCAATCGTCATGAGGACCGGTGGCTCTTGAGATACCCTAATACCGGTTTGGTACTCAAGGAACCCTTATCAATCATCTGTATTGGCCTATACAGAATTACCGGTAACTAGTTGTTAATCACACACGACCTAGATCTCTGAACCCACATTACAAGTTTCAAGATCTCCTGTCGTCTACAATAACAACCAAGTCCAACTGTCAAATCAAGTTGACCTCAGAATCTTACATACTAGCTCAAACAGCCAAGTAAGCAAACCACCTAACTAACATGGCAAGTTATCTCAACATATGCATCCTATCAAAGTAATACTATAAATTACTTGTTGTAAATCAAATCATTACAACTAAATCACACTGAGGTTACAGATCCACTCACCGACTACCTCAGGTCTCCACTCAGTAGTCTAATATCACTGAGCCTTCTCCACATCTGAGAATCAATATCAAATATAAGTTAGTAATCCAGATCATCAATACATAACTTATATCAATCTTTAACATTTAGGAACTTAACAAAATTAACATTACAATTACTAGTTCCTAATTGTGTATTAATGATTTACAATATAATCATTATCATATATTATCCTATAACATATATCAAGCACATTATTATCGAAATCAAACAAGTAATGCTGAAACAGCCCTTCAAGCCGCCGGCTTCCTCCTAGAAGCCGCCGGCTTCAATCCACCACCCGCCGGCTCCCTTTACCAAACCGCTGGGTAATTTACTATTTGTGGTAACAGAACTAAAATGGGTTTTAAAGACTACACCAACCGCCGGGTCTGGTTTATGCCCGCCGGGTTCCTACCACGCAATACAAACCGCCGGCTTCACCTATGAAGCCGCCGGCTTCTATCCAAAGTGCACAAGCCGCCGGCTTCCTCTATAAGCCGCCGGCTTCCTCGTCGTTCCAGCAGACCTGCGACCTGTTCAAACCTTAAGTCGCGAATTTAACAACCAAACCACTAAAACTCGATTTCTAATAGTTATAAACGTCCAATAACTTCATATAATCATTATACAACAGTTATTACAAGTTTCTAACATCCAAATCTCTCAAATCATCAATTTACCCAAATTCAATCAAAAATCAAATTCTTAAATACTCAAGAATACTTACTGATTGAAAAATCTAACGATGGTAATCTGATGATTAGGAAGTTTCACGAGAATCACCACTTCCTGCTTTGATTTCTGGATTGATTTGGAGGTTTTCAGAGAGTTTCTATGAGTTTCTAAAGTTTCTAAATGAACTTTCCTAAAATGGAAAGTTAAATATATAGTCGGTTCACAAACCGCCTTCAATATACGGGTATAATTTAATACCCCATCTCAATCTATTGTCTGGAACCCGAAAACCATTTGCGAGTCCAAACATTTTATTGTACCGTTAACTATATTAATTTACAACAATTAATAATTCACTTATCACATTGGAATATTTAACTCCTATTCCAATTATTTCAACTATTTCAAACAATATTATTTCCAAACACATTTAAATCAAGAAATAATATAAAACAACTAGGTCCAATTCGAGGATGTTACAGTAACCGATGGTGGTTTTCGAATAAAAGGTTCTGGATCGATCTCATCTTTATAAGCGTTATTATTGTGTTTACTTTTAACAAATCATCAAGAACGTACACACTAGTGTTAAAGCTCAGTTTCGGTTTGTTTTCTTCAAAAACCGAATAAACACACCCAAGTCTAAGACTTCATAACCGTTTTTTAGAAGATTCCTTACAAGGAAAAGATTTAAAATCCTATTTTATGAAAAACTGAGCAACTTTAACTCACTTTTGAGAAATAGATAACATTCGTACTCACCTCCGTCTATCGAATATAATCTTTTTCTTATATACTCAATATAAAAGTGTGCTTATTTTGCATAAAAGAGCAAAAAAGAATGGTTAAATGAAGAACGCAGATGACCAATTCAGTAAGTCTTATGTACTAGAATAAACATGTAATGTTGTGAAAGGAGTCTTCTACTTTGCTTCATTATATTTAATCGGAAAAGTACAAGGGACCATGATTTTATCGGATAGAGTTTGTCCCCTTTTCCGATGGACCATGATATAAATATATTGTACAACGCATGAGATACTATTACATGTTTTTACAACCTAGCATGAGGCTTGAGAAAAGTGTCCGTTTCGGATCAGTGTCTTCGGTTCAAAACCTTCGGGTCGAATCACCTCAACGTAACGAGACCATCAGAAAGTCCGGTTCTAAACCTCCGGTTCTAAACCTCCGGTTCTAAACCTCCGGTTCTAAACCTCCGGTTCTAAACCTTTTCAACGCCCAGCACACCACCGGTGGGTATTGACCTTCGTCTGCCCCCCTTCGATGCGCCATTTCCGCCGTAATCACATCCAGTCGTTTGACGGAATATGCGTCCCAGCTGACCAGAGTTGCATATTAACCAGGGCTCGTCTTGTCTGAAACTCACTCTAAAAAATCGAAGCTACATGCCTACCGAAGCTTGTCTTGATGGACGTCTATTCCATTCTTCCCTGAGCGCCTAAGCTTATTAGTTAGCCGGAACTCGCATCAAGATGCGTCTTAAAAATTTTGGTCATTCCGTAAGCTTCGTACTAGTTACCGTTATCTGAATGCGAATATGGTCAATTCCCGTCAACCTATACCTTCATATCTTCACTTTTGTCAAGCTTACTCAATGCGTAACTCATTTCGGAGCTACATCTTTATTTGAGCTCGCTTTACATGAAGCTTCGTTTAAACAGAGCTCACATCCTCTCCCGGTGTCCGGAGCTTACTTCATCCGGACCTCGTTATTCACAAAATATATCGATTCCAAAGCTCGTTATCGTCGAAGCTCATACATTCCGAAGTTCTTTGTTGTTGGAGCTCATCCCAATTGAAGCTTGTATGACCATTAATTATTTACCAACTTGTCCATTCCGGACCTTCATGGTCGAAGCTTACCTTCTTGGTCGGAACTTACCTACGCGGTCGGAGCTTATTCTATGATAGCAGTTAGTTTTGAAACTCACACTTATCAGTAGTTAAATCATTCCAAAGCTCGTATTTTCAAGGCTTAAGCATCACTACTGAATGATGTCAGGACTCGGCGTTGCTTGTTCGACCGAAGCTTATTGTCTAACATAAGTTTGTTTATTCGAAGCACATCTCCTCTGGAGCTGCAGTCGCGTTTTAACTTCAATGTGTTTTAACCAGAGCTGTGTTTGATCGGAGTAGTGCTTTCAAAGCCGGAGATCGTCTTACCCATTAGTAGCTCATCGCTGACAACACAATTATGAACCTATCTCTTATATACTAACCGAAACTAGTGTTCGAGTATCAGGTTCTGAATCAATCTCATCTTTGAAAGCTTTATAGTTGTGTATATCTTCATCTTTAAAAACACACGCTCATGTTAAAGCTCAGTTTTTCCTCAAAAATCGATAACACACTAAAGTGTATAAGACTTTACTATAAATTTTTGAGAAAATTCCTTACATGGGAAAGATTATATATTGTTTTTTATGAAAAGCTAATCAATTATTACTCACATTAAAAACATAATCTTGGGTGTAAACAAGGTATACATGTTTATGAACTTAGATCTACTATATATCTCCATATTTTGTATACGTGGCCAACTGTCAGTCGGTATTTAGACCACAAATAAAACTATGTTCACTTCCCAAATTTTGAAAAGTAATAGTTTTGTAACCACCTAAGAACACTTATGGGCTAGATGAATCTACACTTCAGTCGCAGCTGTGGTTATACCGCCCAGATACATTTATGCTTCACTCGCACCTGCGGCAAAGAAGCTCAGCCTCACTTCTTCGGGTCTCAAAGAATCACATGTCACTAGTTACCACAATAACTCAAATCGTTTTCTCTTTCACAAAGGTTGTCTTTTTCATAAACGAGTTCGGTTGGGCTACCGTTTAGCTATAGCCGAATCTTAACCAGCCGAAGCTCGTACAATGACAGATGTATCTTAAAGTTACGATTAACTCATAAGAAGCTCATTTGACGCAGCACTTATATAAAATTGAAGCTTACTCTGAAGCTTGTGTTGGCCAGAGGCCGAGACTATCATAAGGATCGTCCTTACCGGAACTCACTTCGAATTGCCGAAGTTGCACGAATGTCTGAAGCTGGACGCACCTTCAAATCCGAAGTTCATCCCTCTGGAGCTGAGGCTTAGGCAACCAACTCGCCGAAGCTCACTCCCGGCAGAAGGTCTTGCAAACGTTCATAAGTTAAACTTTCGTTGCCTAAAACTATAATAAACCATTAGATGGAAGTTACTATCCTGAACACACAGTATGAAGCTCCCCACCTCGATCTTGCAATTCGAAGCTCATCTTAATTGGAGCTCATTTTAAAGTTTATCACGTTTTTATCCGAATTTTAATCCTCACATTCAATCCTAACTTAGTAGGATATCGTCTTATAAGAACCAATTCTGACATTTGATTCAATCGGAGCTTGTCTCACTGTGATCAGAGCTAATTTCAACCTTATCCAAAGCTACCTTCCGGAGCATGTGATTCAAAGTTTAGCTCATTCGAAGCTTATCGTTTAGCTCGGAGCTCCATCTCGATCAGATCTCGTTTCGATAGGGAACCCTTCTTTCCTATAGCTTATTTTGAACTCCATGTTACCATGAACTTACTCTGGAACAACATTTAAAACGGTGCCACATCTTAAAAAAAACACGTTAACATAAGCTGCAGTTTAAATGACGCTTCATCTTAACAGGAGTTGCACCTTACCGGGAGTTACGTCCTTTGAAGCTCGTATTTTAGAAATTTGCTTACCTTAACTAGGGCTTATCCTTTTCAAGGCTTAGTCCGCAGCTCGTGTTGAACAGATCTAACTCTGAACATCGTGCTAGATCAACCTACTTGTATTACAACCTTCGGTTTACAACTTTCTTTCCTGACTTACGGTCTCGAACCTTCCTGGTTCACTTTCCCGATGCTAATATTTTATGGAGTTCTATCAAGGGACCTCCGTCCGACATTTACCTCCGGATACCGACCTCCGGTGCTACTCAAATCACAGCACATGTTCCTTATACTCATGTTCCATCTAGTAAGGATGGAACTCATGTTTCATCTAACAATGGGCGATAGGATGTAACTTATGTTTCATCCAACAACACAACAAAGAATGAAACCCATGTTCCATTTGGCGATGATCCAAAAGGATCGAGCTCGCGTACCATGACTGATACTATGGAATCACTTATGTAATATAATCTAGCATCATATTTATTGAATGCATATCACGCTAGATTGGGGGACAACACTGTATGATACCACTTATGAGTAAACTGTTTGCGTTAAATTAATGTGACATACGCATACAAATACTACTCCATTAAACATCGTGGTTGAGCAACTTCTATACGCAGCTCTGTACATGCGATGTACACATGATCCTGCTTGGTTCCATTGGTTGAGCAACCCCTCGAATTAGCTCAGTTCCACGGCATACACATATTCTATGGATTGAGCAACTGCTCTAACTAGCTCCATGTTTTAGGCAATGGCCTCGACACTCACGGGTTACATTTATCGCCCTAATTAGACCAAGCGTAGGCCAACGGACGATCTCCGATGGTCGGACGTATTACCACAACCGTACTATACACACACGATCGACATATTCTCGTGAACACATGGTTCGGGTCACTTTATTAAAAAACGTAGCTTCGGTAGTGATGCTTACCAAAACATACACCCGCGTCCATTTAACGCGGAGGGCACCATTCTCAGAAAGTGTTACATGTAAAACAATATAAAACCTTCTTCTTGTATACGATATGGTACGATGGGTCGTTTGATATTTGTTGATGAATATTTACTGAACACATTTTCACAAGAAGCTAGGTGTTGTTATTACTTTAACATCTTTCAAACTTATCTCGCTGATCACGGGATAATAAGCTGGCGAAGTCGAAAGTTCCTTCGTGCAGTAATATACCTATGGCATAAGCCTAAGTATCAATGGTTGAACAGCCATTCAAAAGAATACGTTCTATACATACGTGTATATACATTCAAGATATCTAAACAAGTAAGTCATGCATGCAAAGGAACAAGCAAAAATGGCATAATGAAAAGAGAGAAAAAGTGAAAGCGTTACGTAACAAAGGTACATCATGAGCACCACGAAAAGTAGCAAATTGTTCATTGCGGATCCAAAAGAAAGATGCAGCTCACACGCTGCACCATCAAAACACACATAAATAAACAGCGACAAACACCTTCACCTGACCTACGAGATGGAGGTGTGGAGGTCAAAAACATTCATCTATATATAGTCTAGCACACGTACGTTAAAACGAACGTACACTAGACTGGGGGACATGATTGGGTATATACCAATATGCCGCAGCTTCGGGTGATGCCGAAGCTCTATCTTATATAAGTAGCAAGTGTTAGCTTAAGTCTATAATACATGCATCTGCAATGCATATACACTAGACTTGGGGACATGATTGGGTATATACCAATATGCCGCAGCTTCGGTCCTGTCGAAGCTCCCGAAGCTCTGTCTAATATTAGTAGCTACGTCCGAGAGAATCTTTGACCATAGGCATTCCCAATAATGAACAGTTAACAATCCAATCCGTGTCGGGTGCGGAATATCGAGAAGACAGGGACGCACCCTATTGTCCAACGGAACTCCAGGTACACCTGCAGGGACGCACCTTATTATCCAAAGTCAGTCCTGTAAAGGAACGCACCCTATTGTCCAACGGAACTCCAGGTACACCTGTAGGGATGCACCTTATTACCCAAAGTGAGCCCTATATAAGGGACTCACCTCCTCACTCCTAAGGACCGGATGGGATATACTCTCTCTCTCTAGAATATTTGCTCTCACTAGTCCGTAGCTTATTCTCTTACCATCACCTCTTGTCGGAGGTTCTCGGCCTCGTGGCGTACAAACCGTATCTACCTATAACGTAGATACGGGTACCAATTGGGAATCGCCAGCCGATAAGCTCTTAAGCTTCGGCCCGAGCACCTTCGTCCTAACCTATATCTCATGTTTGCAGCAAAGACCAAGCACGGGTGGACGAGACGCAACTCTTGAGTATCGTCCAGAAGAAGGTTCTTAAGCTTCGTTCTGGGGCTGCTGGTTTTTGGTTCAACAATAACTGTTATAAATAAAGCCTTCACTAGCCATGTTTAATTGTGATTTTAATTAAGAATCACTTTTGCATAAATTGGTAATTAAGATTCATGATATCATGCCCTTATATATATGATATGATATATATATACTTCAAAGCACCTAATAATATGTAAAGAAATGAGCATATCAAATGCATATGATACACCCATAACGACCACCACCATCGGAAATTGGTGAATCGCAATAAACTTGATTTTGTTACCACCTTTGATTTCATGACGTACGTTAATCAAACAGTAAGTTATTCAAAAGGCTAGAGCATGCTCGAACATGTGTAAGATGGAGACGAGAATATCATGATTAAATCTGATTGCGAGTTTGTGCGACACGGGTAATTATATTATTTTGGGTATGCATTATCGATGCCTCAACGGTGTGTTTCTTAAGCATATGTACATGTACATGGGTGATTATAAAAATGTTTTATTTTATTATCGTAAGAAAAACACGTTAGCTTCTTTTTCGGCTTATCAACTACTATTAGTTAGTTCTCATAATATAGTAATTGTTACACATTATAAATGAAATTGTGACAAACTCTCTAAATTAACCATATATTTATGTCGCAAATGTCTTATGATTAGTGCTTTGATTCAATTATAAAATTCGTGTATCCGTCTATTTTTGAGGTATATGCAAGAATGAGTGAAGCAGGTGTTTGATTATGTATTCGGTTCTTAACATCGATACACATCCATGTTTAAAGGAAGTGTAAAAAAGAGGAAGTTGTGTTTAGAGTAGTGAACTAGATGTATATTTTTTCACTCTCTCTCTCTTTCATATGGAACACAATATTTAGATTATATATGCATTTACTGATATTGTTTGAATTTCGTTTACATTGTATGAGACTAAATTACATGTCAACATGGATGCAAGACAAACGTGATGGGTCTCGCTCGGGATCCGAACACCAACATGAGTTGAAGCGAGATGATTGCTAACGACTTGATTAAAAGCCATTTCCTTTTGTCTTAAAATTAATAATCATAAATTATGAATGTGAATGCTATTTTCGCTTCAACTCTCTACATGATTCAAAGACCAAATGTTTTAACTTTTAAAGAAGTTGCTAAGACTAGGGGTGTTAACGAACCGAGCCGTTCACGAGCAGCTCGAGTTCGAACTCGGTTATTTCGAGTTCGAGCACTAGCTATTTCGAACTCGAGTCGAGCACCGAGCAAAAATTATTGTTCGATAACTTTCACGAGCCGAGTCATAAAAATTAATATTCGACTCGACTCGCTCGAAAACTCGTTTAATATTCCGAGTCGAGCAAGTTAATCGAGCATACTCAACTCGAACAGGTCGAAAAGCTTGTATATATATACATATATATCTCGAGTCGAGCAACCGAGCCCCACAAAGATCGATCAATAATAGTTCGTACCGCGAGTCAAGTAACTTAACGAGTTTCGAACTCGAACTCGAGCAATGAAAAAATTATCGATCTCGAGTTCGAGCCAAAATTAAAAAGCCTATTCGAGTTCGAGTCGAGCTCGAGCAAACGAATAATTTTTCGAGCCGAGCCTAAAAACTTGAAACTCGGTTCGGCTCGGTTCGTTAACAGCCCTAGCTAAGACATACAATTTCAGATTTTCTAACATTTTAATTAAGTATATAAATATAAGAGTAAATAACAAGACCCGCACTTTAAAGAGCATGACCCATTTGACCCAATTCAAAAAATGGTCACCTAAATTGAAACATGTTGATCCGTTCATTTTCTCAATTCTATCCAAACCTTGACATCATGCAACAAAAGCCACCTAAATTATGCAAATATCGTCTATGACATGAATATAACGTTGATTCAATTACATACATTATGTATAAGTGTATAACTGAAAGGTCGAACTACTTTCCATAGGTCTTTAAATTACATTTTCTGATTATTTTATCGTGATAAAGTACCATACATGTGAGGAATTTTCAACCTATACTTTTTTTTTTACTCCAGACTTTCGTATTATACTTTTTTCATTTTTCATTATTACCTTCCTTATCAAAATATGGCATATTACATGCTTCCCAAGCAAATAATCATTAATTTAAGTCACATTAATAGTAGAAAAGTTTATCAAAACATAGTATACAAACATTGAATTATAGCAAACTCCGTGTATCACACGGGTCTATGCTACTAGTAATAATAATAATAATCTTATACTATTAAGCATTTAAGAAATCGGTTGAAACCCTTAAACACATAAATATCAAAAATTACGAATTTACCCCTATTAATTGCTTGTGACTTGTGACTTTGAAAGGAAACTTTTGTTTCTTACATGTATGGAAGGGTATCAAATGCTTTTTTATGCAATCTACTAATTAATTTATATTTATATTCACATAGGCATCCAAGAAGTAACATTACCTGTATGGTCACCGCATAAGCATACTAATCCATTTTTATCGAAATTTCTTAAATATGTACTCCTTCATCTTAAAATGAATGTCAACATTAGTATTTAGATTTGTCTCATAATAATTGTCCGCTTGCAAAAATTAACTATTGAAAATCACTAAACTTCTCATTATACCCTCATTAATTACTCTCAATCACGTAGTATTGATTTCCTAAATACATTCAGTCAAATTTACATTGAATTTAAGGATAAAAATTACATTTACACAACCTATCTTAATTCAAACAAAAAATGTTGGAGGACATTTTTTAGAAGGAGAGATTATATTCTAGAGAAAATTACCTAGATGGTCTAATTTGATGTTTAATATCTAAATTACTAAATATGTAAAAAAATCTACAAAACTATCCATTTTGGTTAACGATCTCGCTCCATCGCATCAAGTTGGAGTGAAATGTATAATTTTTTTTCGTTAGTTTGCTCCAATCAAATGTCGAACAATTCTCTCCATTTATGAAAAAAAATACATATGAATTCGATCAAATGTCAGTTATTACAAAATACACATAAATTCCCTCAAATGCCCAATTCACTCCGATTATTACAAATGCACATGAATTCGCTCAAATGCCTAACAATTCGCTCCGATTATTAAAAAATACAAATGATTTCGCTCAAATGCCCAATAATTCGCTTAGATTCCCCACAATTCGCTCAAATACCTAGGAATTCGCTCAAATACCTAATAATTCGCTCCAACTAAAAAAACTCACTACATTTCGCTCAAGTTGATGTGATGGAATGAGACTCTAGAGTCTAGACCATAATGAATATTTTTCAAGATTTTGTCTATATTAAGATATAGGAGGTCAAATATGACCAAATAAGTAATTTTCTCTATAGTTTATGAACAAACAAAACAAATTAGTTTTCAATAAAAATATTCAATCTCGTTTTCAAAGAAACAAATGTTTTACAAAATACAAAATCATTTGTGACAATTTAACTAATGCGAATTTGCACAAATTACAGATTTATATGATGATCAATTTTACAATCTTTGTAATAACCTTTAAGGTTAATGGCACACATAGGAAACGAACTTTACATATTTTAATGAGTTAGGGTTCGAACCCAATTGTTTACTCTTGTAGATAACGAACTTTCAAATTATGTGTCGATTTAGGGAATCAATTTTTTTGTTGACAGGTCTAAGTCATAAAATGATGACGTGTCAGACAAGTCATCCAAAATTTACGTGTGGCATTTTAATTGCCAACATACATGGCAAAATTCAAAATCAAAAGAGAGATGCTACATCCACACAATTTTTACAAAATAACTTTCACAAAATGACATGGCACATGTCATCAACCAATGAGATTCATTTGTAACTTCTCACTCATCATTCTCTTTCTTCAATTCATTGGTCCACATTATTTTGTGGATAAATTTTTGTAAAATTTATGTGAACATATCATTTCTCAAATCAAAATGACCGGATGCTCCGGTCACCCATGGGCGTATTTCCCAACCTGGACTTTTTTTTGAAAGTTCGTTGCTAACCAGAGTAATAATTTGGGTTCATACCCTAACCAAGTAGAAAAGGAAAAGTTCGTTGACGATCTGCGACAATAACCCTAACCTTTATACTTTCTTCGTCCTGTCAAAATGTCCACTTTAACTATGCACACAATTTTAGAAAGTTCCACAAACTACACTTTTGACCAATCAAATAATATCTCAACGCACTAAAATTTATTTCGATTGATTGGTATATGATAATGATTAATGGAAACTTATTTGAGACAATGCAAAATAGTAAGCAAGACGTACACTTAAATGGGATTTGGAGAGTATATATTTATTTAATTTAAGTAATTGTTTTATTTCTAATATGTTCTTGTAGCATATAAAGATTTTCAAATGTATGTTTTAGTTTTCTTAGTATCTACAAGGGTCATTGTCTATAGAAAGAAGATTTCTTTTTTGGTATTTGGATACTGGAGTAATATTTAAATCCGTGAACATCGTATGTATTAATAGTATCTTCCACTCGCTTTCAGTTGGGCTGTTCATATTACCTTTCATTTTTGGTATATGTATTAATAGCTAGTGGTGCACATAACCCGGTTTTGAGAGAACCCGACCCGACCCGACCCGAAACCGGTTTTGGTCAAACATGGTCAAAACCGGTTTGGCCCAAAACCGGTTCGGGTCCAACCCGGTTTTGGCCACCCAAACCCCAACCCGATCTAACCCGATTTGTATAGGGTCGAACCCGAACCGGTTCCAAAACCGGTTTCAAACCGGTTTTTATATAATTCCGTTTTTCGCGAGCGTTTCAAGGAAAACGAATGTTTGGGTCAAAACTTTTTCATTGAGTTCGTAGAACATAAGTATTGGAAACATAATTGATCGATAACTAAACCAAAAAGCCTCTAAATCTTGTTAAAAAAAAGTATTGAATCGAAAAAGTCTATATAATTCATTTTTCGTTCGATCGATAAGCGTTTTAAGGAAAACGAATGTTTCGGTCTATTTTTTTTTCATTTATATTGTAAAACATTAGTATTGAAAACATAATTGATCAATAACCAAACCAAAAGGCATGTAAATCTTCGTTAAAAAAGTATTGAATCGAAAAAGTCTATATAATTCATTTTTCGTTCGATCGTTAAGCGTTTTAATGAAAAGCAACGTTTGGGCCAAATTTTTTTCATTAACTTTGTAGAACATTAGTAATGGAAACATAATTGATCAATAACCAAACCAAAAGGCTTCTAAATCTCCTTAAAAATATTATTGAATCCGAAAATTCTATATAATTCATAAACGTTCGATCGTTAAGCTTTTTAATGAAAATCAACGTTTGGGCCAAATTTTTTTCATTAACTTTGTAGAACATTAGTAATGGAAACATAATTGATCAATAACATAACCAAAAGGCTTCTAAATCTCCTTAAAAATATTATTGAATCCGAAAATTCTATATAATTCATAAACGTTCGAGCGTTAAGCGTTTTAATGAAAAGCAACGTTTGGGCCAAATTTTTTTCATTAACTTTGTAGAACATTAGTAATGGAAACATAATTGATCAATAACATAACCAAAAGGCTTCTAAATCTCCTTAAAAATATTATTGAATCCGAAAATTCTATATAATTCAAAGTGAGTTGATACTTTCAAGGAATGTTTTACTAAATGCAAGGAAACATGTGCACAAAAGTGATACTGTATGCATAAAGAGTTGTACATTTCCGTGTGTTTAGTAAAAACTTCCTTGCATTTATCAAACACGTTTTAGCGTTAGGCTTTTTAAGGATAAACAATGTTTGGAGCAAATTTTTTTTATTGAATTGGTAGAACATTAGTAATACAAACGTAATTGAACAATAACTTAAACAAAAGTCTTCTAATCTTCATAATACAATTACAACTAAAAATATAAAATATACCAACAAATACATTTCGAGCTTCGGCATGGCCATCACCCGAAAATGTAATCGAGTAGTAATCTTCAACTTGTATTAATCTTCAAAAGTCGAAATCTTCTTCGGAGGTAGCCTCGCGCGAAGCTTGATCAAGAGCAATTTCTTCGTCGGAAAGTGATATTGTTACACCTTCTTCCACCTCGATATTGTGTATGTCTTCTTCGTATTCCATTTCACCTTCAAGACTTGATACATTTTGTATGCGTTCCGCGGCGTCCAAGTGATCCTTCAAGCAAATGCACATCTCTAAGGAGGCCGGTGTGAGTCTTGTTCTTCGTATAGATAATACCCTGCCACTAAGAGAAAAAGCGGATTCCGAAGCTACCGTAGAAGCTTGGACGGTTAGTAAATCTCGGGCCATGATGGCTAGAACGGGAAATTGAGATTCCCTCTCTTTCCACCAAGCCAAAATATCAAATTGTTCGAACTCATTGGGTAGAATAGTGGCCAAAAAATCCGTAGTCGTATATCTCCCATATTCGTTAGTGGTATTTTGGTTACCATCACCCCTTGCCCGTTTATTGTTTTCTTGTCTTAAACTATTATAAAAGTTTAGCATTGGATTGCTAGAAGAAGATGAAGAAAACATTAGGTTAGCCGTACTACCGGACACATGTGTGGTTGAACTATATTTTTGAAAATATACGCCAAATAAATCTCCCAAACATTTGTTAAAATCCGTTTTTGCATTATGTGAAAACAATGGGTCGGCCTCATTCAAATCCAAATTGTGACAAATGTTATCGATAAGCATTTCCACCCCGGTAACGTTTAAACAAGGGTTCATTGCGGCGGAACAAGTAATTACCGGTGGCATTTCTTGAAAATATTTTTTTAGTTTTTCTTTCATGGGAGCCACCATTTCTTCAAATATAGGACCTTCATACACGTAGTCGTTTAATTTTGTAGTCATTAACCAAATTTGATTAAGCACCAAATGACTAGTTGGATAATAAACACCCGATAATAAAGTGGTCGCGGTTTTGAAAAGTTTGAGCAATTCGACCATCTTTTTAATATACTCCCAATATATGATCGGAAATGGTGTTGCAAGACCTTTTGTAACAAGATGATCATGAAAAACTTGTAAACTATCGCGTTGGCGTAAACCACATACAAACATATGGTAGGTCGAATTCCATCTAACGGGCATGTCCCAATTAGGGGTTAAAAAAATAGAATTCGTATCCTTGCACAATTTCATATAAGATTTGTATCTAGCTTTACCCTTTTGAAAAACGTCTTGCAACATACTTTTAAACCTCGTTTTTACTTCGTCTACATCTTCAACCGCTAGTCCGGCTTGCACAACCAAGTTAATGATGTGTGCAACACATCGACTATGATAAAAAATGCCCTTCAATGGTGGTGCGTATTTTAGTATTAATTTTGAAACGGCAAGTGTATTATTACTAGCGTTGTCAAAAGATATTGAAAAAACCTTTTCTTCCAATTTAAACATTTTAATCACACTTCGTAACATGTAAAATAAGTTTTGACCCGTGTGAGGATACTCAAAGTCTTCAAAAGCAATGGTACGTTTCATCATTTGCCAAGTTGCGGGATCAACCCAATGTGCGGTTACACAAAGGTACGAACCGGGCAAACCATGAGGAGCCGACCAAACATCGGTTGTTAATGATACACATGTATTTAAATTTTCAAAACCGACTTTTAGTTGTTTTTTAGCATCTTTCCACAATTTAAGGGCATCGCGTTTAAGAGTAGTACGACTTACATTGTTATATCGCGGTTGAAGAGTGGTTTGAATCACCCTAGTAAGCCGAGGGTTGTCGAAGTGGTTGAAAGGCAAAGCTTCTTGAATTACATAACCCGCAAAAGCTTGTCGACACCGTTCCACATCGTATGTAAATATAGAACCATCTCGTGCCATCGAAGATTGCCCACTTGCTTCCGGATTACCTTTGAGTCCCGCACAATGCTTCTCGGTATGATTTTTCAAGGTGGTGTTGGAGTCGGGTTTGAAGAACAACTTACAACGTTTACAATGCGCTTTAATCGAACCATCCGACAACAACACTTTGTCGTAAGCACTCCAAATCTCCGGATTTCTTTTGTTGGGCAATTGTTTCACAATCGTTGGTGCATTTGAAGAACCAACACCATGGGAAGCCGAAGAAGATTGAGTTGCCATGAGAATATAGTTTGCGTTTTTGAGTTTTGTATGTAAATATGAGTGTGTAATTGTGTGTGATTGAAAGTAACTCAATGGTTCTTTATCTCCTTTTATATTTATTGGACGCATCTAAATACGTATACATATTTAATTTAGATTCGTTTGGATTGATCTCACCCATTAAATGATTTTGATTAATCAATCTGAACCGTTGATTTAGATCCATAGAATTGTTTACGTAATATCTCATCCTTCATCATCTAAATTTACTATCCTACCCCTACTGTTGCGAAATATTAGGAAGCTAAATAATTTCAGTTTTAAATTTAAATTTCAAAATTTGAATAACAAATACGAACATCCGGCTCTTGCAGTTCAAAATTGGTACTTATATATTATATATATTTTAATTTAAAAAAATAACCTAACCAATGCTGTTGATACACGTGCTGAAGTTTGACCAAAAAAGAAAATCCACCGCAAAAGGGAGAAATTCTCGGCACCAAGCAACAACAAACATCCGGCTATTGTAACAAACTTCAGTCTATATCGCTTTCCTCCGTGAGATCTATTTCCACGGCTCCACCTCTTCTTCCTTCAATCACCACCTCCAAAACCCTAATTTCTAAAAGGTTAAGCAAACTTTAAAGTGGCCTAATATTCTGATCCTACGATGCTCCAATCCTCCGGTCCCGTTCCGTGGTCTACTTCCTGTACTGCCAGTCACTTCCCTGTCAATCGGTACGTTCATAGCTATAAGATAATCGAGTTATTTGGCCCATATTAATTTTCCGTTTATGATTTTAGTTCATTGTTGATTTGTAGGAGTTTGTACGTAGAATTGATTTTCCTGATGCTAATTTTGTATTCATTAACCCATTAGTGTATTGCATCACGTTTTTTTGGCATTGTTTAGTTTCTGTTAGATGGGAGATATATTACAACCAGCGCGGTTGTAACGATTTAGAAGGCCATAAACGTAAAAAAGATACACTTTTGGTGTTTTTTAACCCATTTGATCTGTTTCCCCTTTAGCTAAAAACTGTTTGGTTTGACCTTTATTCATAGTAATCCATGTGCTCAATTTGATCCATCCAAATATATAACATAATTGCTTCATGATTTGTTGGTTATGCTTTGTTTTTAAATGCAGACATCAAGAGAAATATAAACAAAGAAGGTTACAACCAAGTACAGCAGCTCACAATCACAAGCCAGATCACGTACCCAGACTAGATAGATAACCGTACCTGAAGGTAAAGGTAGTTTTTCTTTGGAAGCAATATTTCTGTTACCGCTGAGTGTGATTTTGATTATATTTGATGAGTAGTAATTAATTTCGTAGCTATCGAGTAATTAAATTTGCGTATTTTTTATTCTGTGAATATAATTTTGCATACCAATTGTTTAATTAAGTGCTTGAAAGAAAAATTGACTTCCCCTATCATCTTGATCTCACACGAACAGATGATCAGATATTTCTGTTACCACTGACTCGCTGAGTGTGATTTTGATAATATTTGATGAGTAGGTATGAAAATCGTAGATATCGAATAATTAAATTTGCATATTTTTGATTCTGTGAATAATTATGCATACCAATGGTTTGATTAAGTGCTTGAAAGATAAATTGACTTCCCCTATCATCTTGATCTCACACTAATAGATGATCAGGAACTCTATAATGAGGGTGATTTTTCACCGTTCAATTATTCAATGGAAATAATATTACAATACTAACTATGTACCAAATTTATGTCAATTTTTTAGCCTCACTGAATGTATGTATTTTTTACCCTGATATAAAAGGACGTAGATATGAACTAATGGATATAATCATTCAAAATGTATCTCAGCCATGATAAATTTAGGAACATTAAGTTAGGGTATTGAAGCCTATTAAGGAACAATTCAGATATCATCTCATATGGTAGATTCTTTCAGGTAAGTTACACACTTATATCGAGATTGACTGTTGGATACCTGATAGTTTTAACCCTTTGATTTATTGTAAGAGGTTATTGTTCAAGGATTTGAAACTACTTTCTGTTCTTGGTCTAGATTTGGATAAAGAAGAAATTGATCGCTTTATCTTTGAAGGAAGACCTGGTGGTAACCACCTTTCTCTTCATATGTAGGTATGAATTTTTTTGGTTATACTTCTTACACTCAGTTTTAGTTAGATTTGATTTCATGCAACTAATAATTTTGTTCAAGAATTCATATATTTAATTCAATACACTCTATAATCTCCGAAACTATGCAGTTAGCCTTTAACCATTCGTGTTTTCTTTGCTTTTGCCAGGCGTTCATCTGTCTATCTTTATATGTGTTTTAAATGTATTTAATTTTCTCGTGAGTATCTCTATCAGTTTCCGTCACAAACTGGTGAAAGAAATATAGAATTGGGTGATATGGGGTCACAACATATTTGATTTAGAAAAATAGCAATGTAAACGTTTTCAGGGAACGAGTATCAAGGGGAGAGGGGCTGGTTCAAGAAGTAGTTTTGAGTGGATGAATACAAGATAAATGACGATGTAGTCGGAGTGGGATAGATGGGTGACTGACCCAAGTTTTGTGGGCAACATAATAGGGGTCCAAATAGGTAAAAGGGTGCATCAGGGTATGACAGTGAGATGGAATGGGTATTCACAATGATTACATGTGGATCATAGAAGACCATGAAGTTTAACACAAGTGATGATTATGGGGTTGTGTGCTACCAAAATATTTAACTTTACTACCGAATATATAGTGATTGTAGTTGGGCTGTTTTCGAACAACAGATGGTTTATACATCGTATGTAGAAAAGTATGGCTTGCATTGATATTTTGGTGTAGTTGGTAAAACGTCGATAAGTGCATGCGACTGATGTATATAGTGGAATAGTATCAATCAAGTTTGCCTTTTCTGAAAGAAGTATAATGAAATCCCTCTTATATATTAAAAGAGGCTCTGATTTGTCTAATCTTTTTTCAATTAGTTTTTAAGTTTTTAACTAACCCTACCTATGATTAGCAAATAAATCTCTAACTTTATTATTTAATTACCCTATTACCCTTCTTAATTTTGAATTATGGCGCCATCATATGATCTGTACTTTGAATTTCAAAATTAAAATTTCAGATCTAAAATTGGGGGATATTGAACATTGATGGTGAGAATTAATTCAATTTCCTCTACATAGCAGGTCATATCAGCGAGATGGCGACTAAACAAGTCATATCAGTGATCATCATTCGAATGTGTATACGTCACAAAATTAGCCCTCTTTGCTGTTCATCTAGACCTAAGGTTCGTCTCGTCCTTTCTTGTGTCGATTGATTGTATTCTTCAATTCATGTTTTTATGGCAAGCGTATTTTACGATTCGTAAGAACTAATGGTTTACTAACCCGCATACAATAAGTATGCAGATTAGTTGTTTGCAATGGATTTCGTTTCGTTCATCACCACCAGGTAGCGATATACATGTTGATTTTGATTTGTCTGCAATGAATTTTGTTTGGTTCATCATCACCAGGTGGCGATTTTAATTTATTTTGAAGTTATATGATATTAGGGTTTATAGATTTTGTTTTGTTACATTCAGTGGAAATATATATTGATATTAATCTAACTAAAATCTTGCAGATAAATTTCATGCTTTAATCTTTTATGTTATTATAAACCCTAATATCATATCACTATTGTAATGAAACTAATGATTCTGCTTCACATGTTTTGTGCACAATAAGTATGCAGATTAGTTGTTTGGTTGTTTTGCTTATTTAATCCGAGATAAAAGATGCCAATCTCCAAAGTAGCAATTGATTCCACTGTGATGCCATCCGGAGAACAAAAATTGTTTAATCGGTTCGCGAGTGAGATTTTTTCATTTCTCTCTTCTTTTTTTTTTGAGTAGATTCTCCTTTTCTTCAGTAGTAAATCATTATTATGTATTATTATTGTATGTGATTCCTACTATCCTTATAACCAGTAGATAAATTTATTTATCATCTTTTCAAATTGGTATCATTATTTGAAGATGAATATCAGTTTGTGACCTAAATTGAACACCCTTTATTTGTAATTATAATATTATTACAGATCTGGTATGAAGATGTTAATTAAAAAGCAGAGTTCGAACTTTGAGTTACAAACAGATTTATTAAAGGGTTGGATCCTACTAATCTACTGATAATAAAGAGTGTAGACGATTATTTTGCTTAAATGTGTTTTAGGTTATTGGTTATTCCTATGACGTTTTTACGGGGTAAGATATTGGGCTTAATTTTTCCGATATTGGAATCTTTAACAAATGGACCAATTAGTGCATCAAAGAGGAATACGGGCAACTCCAATAATCATTGTTATGTATGGTCCTCTAAACATGTTGCTGAGAATGATGATGAGAAAGACTCTCATTCAGGTTAGTAGTATTAACGGTGGTGATATCAGGGAGGGATGATATAGAAGTATAGTTTGTGTGTGTGTGTGCGCGAGCACACACACGCTTCTTGTGTTTTGAATTGTACTCTCTAAGTTGGAGTACAAACTGAAACTCACCTAGAATAGAAAAAGAAACATTAGTAGAAGATGCTCTTAATGGAACAAAAGTTATTTATAGTTTAGTAATTTTATTTTCTTAAATTGTTCTTCTGAAAACACCCATGTTGCAGTAAGCTAAATAATTGTTGAGGAAGATATTGTTGGTGGTGGTGGATGTACTCTGTTAAGACTTGCCTCCAAAGTGGATACTATCAAGGAGACCATTGATGATGATATCTAGCAAAAGGTATGTCCCTTTGCTAGATATTAGGGTAACAAAAGAGGTTTGTATATTGCGTTACTATTGTTTTAGACGCTTCTCCTTGTGTTTAGTTGAACTAAACTTTATAATCATGATTTCAGGTTCTGGCATTTATATTGGGTATTGCTATTATTCATTTGCGGATCGGTAACAAATTATGACAGTTAAAAACTTAGAGCACAATTGTATGAGACTATCAAAAAGCAATGGCTGGTAAGTGACTAAACTACATCTCTGGTAATAATTAACTACTTGCCAATTTTCAAAGAATGAATTTGAAATAACTATTAGCCTGCCCAATTCCTATGTTATGTTTTTGTCATGGTTACAACCATTAGTTATTGGATTTGGAATTTTACAGAGTATATTACTAATAGCTTAAGGAAAAGAAATATGTGCCAAAAAGGGAAAGTCATAAGTCGGGCTATAAAGGTATGCAAAATATATCATCTTCTTAGCTTCAATTGCTCCCCTCCCCCTATCAAAATCTCTTCTTAGCTTCAATTGCTCCCTCCCCCTATCAAAATCTTACAAATATTATAAAATTAATTATTAATTATATACAGAGTAGATCATATTCTATACACGAACCTTGAATTTTGAGGAATTGTACAGTTGTTAATACTCTACACTTTTCTCAGATAACATATTTTGTGGTTGATGTGTTTAAAGAAAGAAGGAGCTTCACCCAAAGCTTTTTGAATGTGAGACATGTACCAAAAATATGGGTTTAAAAAACTGAACATCAAAATGCATGGGTCCTGATATTGTTTTGGAGGGAGTCTAATAAGTGTGCTAAAGGGTTTAGTAAAAACAATGAGTAAATGCGCATGCTAAATGGGGTTTAAACCACTACGTAAAGTAGTTTGACTTTTTACTGATGTAAGTATATTTTGCATCAAAACTTCGATTTCTACTAAACATGTTAAAGTGGGCAGGTCGAGCGGCTAGGCAACGGGTTGGGATGGTCGACTGGAACACTTATTTGTCCAACACTTGAGGTTTCAAGTGACTGCATATTACAGTGATTTTTTTATAATATATAAAAATGCACTTCTTCAAATAAAATGATATTCGAAGCGGATATGCATTTAAATATTCATTGAAGCTTTCCCTTCTAAATGTACTTGATGTTTAGAATGATTTTTATAAGGTCCTATGCATTCAAATAGAATGAATCTCTAGCATAATTTATGATCCAAAATAACATTATTGTAACTTGATATGGATATCCTTGTACAAATATTACGTTTCCTTCTTTATTAGGTTGCACTTGGTGAGATGGTTCAGCAACTAACTACTAACCGTAATGCTGACAAGTTATCACAAAAGAAGCTAAGGTACTATTCAGCCAAAAGACGAGTCGAACTATCTGGCCCCATTTGGTTACAAGAGTTAACCATTTAGACCTATTCTAGCTTGGCCTGCATGACCAGTTCTTTAAAATCTAAAAAATATGGTTAGGAAGTTAGTTTTCATATCGAAAACTGTAACATCCTCGAAATGGACCTAGTTGTTTATATATTATTTCTTGATTTAAATGTGTTTGGAAATAATATTGTTTGAAATAGTTGAAATAATTGGAATAGGAGTCGAATATTCCAATGTGATAAGTGAATTATTAATTGTTGTAAATTAATATAGTTGACGGTACATTAAAATGTTTGGACTCGCAAATGGTTTTCGGGTTCCAGACAATAGATTGAGATGGGGTATTAAATTATACCCGTATATTGAAGGCGGTTGGATGAGCCGACTTATATATATCCTTTCCTATTTAGGAAAGTTATTCATTTTATTCTGAAACTCACAGAAACTCTCTGAAAACCTCCAAATCAAACTAGAAATCAAATCAGGAAGTTGTGATTCTCGTGAAACTTCATCATGATCAGATTATCATCATTATGCTCTTCAATCAGTAAGTATTATTGTGTATTTAAGAATTTGATTTTGATTGAATTTGGGTAAATTGATGATTTGAGAGATTTGGATGTTAGAAACAGGTTATAAGTGTTACATATTGATTATGTGATGATATTTGAGGTTTATAACCGTTTAAAAACGAGTTTTTGGTGTTTTGGGGATTAAACCCGCGAGTTAGGGTTTCTGCTGTTCGTGCTGGGCTGGGACGAGGCCAGAAGCCGGCGGCTTCTTTGGCCAAGCCGGCGGCTTGTTCTTGTTAGCCGAAGCCGGCGGCTTCATAAGCCAAGCCGGCGGCTTGTGATGTTTTGTAGGAAACCGGCGGGTATAAACCCAACCCGGCGGGTAGTGTAAGCTTTAAAACGAAGTTTAGTTCTGTTACCACATTTGGTAATTGACCCGGCGGTTTGGAAGGTGAAGCCGGCGGGTGGTGGTTTGAAGCCGGCGGCTTCTAAGAGGAAGCCGGCGGCTTGAAGGGCTGGTGCAACATTTCTTGTTTGTTTGTTAATAAGTAATGTGATTGCTAATTGATATATATTAATATATGATAATGATTATGTTGTAAATCATTAGTGTATAATTAGGAACTAGTAATCTTGATGTAGATTATGTTAAGTTCTTAATGTAAATGGTTGATATAAGTTCAGTATATTGATATTGATTACTAACTTATATTTGATTGATTGATTCACAGATATGGAGAAGACTCAGTGATATTAGACTACTGAGTGGAGGCCTGAGGTAGTCGGTGAGTGGATCTGTAACCTCAGTGTGATTTAGTTGTAATGATTTGATTTACAACAAGTAATTATAGTATTACTTTGATAGAATGTAATTGTTGAGATATCTTGCCATGATAGTTTGACTAGTTGCTTACTTGGCTGTTTGAGCTAGTATGTAAGATTCTGAGGTCAACTTGACTTGACAGTTGGACTTGGTTGTTATTGTAGACGACAGGAGATCTTGAAACTTGAAATGTTGGTTTGGAGATCTAGGTCGTGTGTGATTAACAACTGGTTACCGGTAATTCTATATAGGCCAATACAGATGATTGATAAGGGTTCCCTGAGTACCAAACCGGTATTAGGGTATCTCAGGAGCCACCGGTCCTCATGATGATTTATAATGTTTGATTGGTGTAGCTTGACATTGATTGGATGTCGAGTGAATGATTGATTTTCTGTTTATTGTTATTTGATGTAAACAGATTGTTATGCTAGGTTGTACTGTTGCTTATAGTTTCATTCACTTAGCTTTATGCTAACCCCACCACAGTTCTTCCTGCAGGTTAAAATAGAGGGGACATATTGGGCAGGGCAGGAAGTGTTTGGAATTGATGGAATGTTTGACAGGCTGTTACTCTGATGTTATTTGGATAACTAAAGAGATGTTTTGAATTATATAACACCGAGTTTGTTGAAATGTCATGTAATAAGTTTGAAAAAGTTTATTGACATTTTGGGTACATTGATAGTATGTTTTAAATATACGCTTCCGAGTCGCCATTATTATATAAATTGTTTGAAATGAAACGAGGGGTGTTATAAGCTGGTATCAGAGCAATAGTTTGGGTGAATTGGACTTGATAGAATGTTCAATCCTAAACTTTGATGAGTTGAGTCAAACATTCCAGTGGGTGTGGGTTTAGTTGATTAGTGAATGTGTGAGCAAGTGATTAGTTGAATATGTACTAACCCTTAACAAGTTGTGAAGTTGTTGTTTGATTGCAGAGACGGAGGAACATGAGTATCTGATTGGTATATTTCATGTTTCCTCAATACTCGTTGGCTTAAGATTGTCAGGTAATCTTCGATAAGCCTATGTTAATTTAAATTAACTTGAATTGTTTACTCTGTTATGTTGAGTAAGCTTTGTTGTGAAGTTAATTTAGTCAGACTGATATGATTTCCCAGTTTTGAGTCAACTAATGATTGTTATAGGTTGACATGAGGATAGAGGTACTAAATGAAAAGTTCATCGTTGTGAATATTTCTGATTAAATTGTAAATGCAGAAATGTGATTAAGTAAATAGAAAAGAGTGGGTTAAGGTTTTAACTGGAGTGATGTTAGAACCTAAGGAATGTCTTTATTGGTGAGACGAGATAATTGATAGTATTATGATAGTAGATTGGTTACAGGGTGTGATTTAAATCCTAGTTAAGAAATATTGTGTCATTTGAATTGAGAATGACTGCTATTTGAGAAAATATGTGTTTATGTGACTATATGATATGTGTTGACTATAGTTAAACACTTGATCAAAACCATGACTGATAGGTTTATAAGAAATAGGGCTTATGATAAAGCTAAATTGATTTGGGAAGTGATAGATCTTTCTGGTCAATTGTGAACTAATAAATGAAATGTTTTTATAGTAACATGATTGAGTAGGTTTGTTGTGACAGTGATGCTTGATATGATAGCATATGTCAAAGTGATGATAATTAAGTAAGATGTGTCCTGAATTTTGAGGTAAATAGGGACATTAATTAGTGTTAAGTGTTGAAACTATGATGATAGGTTATCATATGTTTGAGGTTTCAGATAAGTGATATACTGAGTAATTCAGTTGTTGAAAATTAGAACAGTGTATGTGTAAAATGGCTTGCATATGTAAGATTGAATATGTAAGTAGTAAGCTGATTTTGATTTTGTATCAGCTGATAGAAACTATTAAATAGATTATGATTGATTTGAAATTATGAAGTATTTAATATATATGAGATAAGAGTAGATCACATTGATAACTATAATGTAGAGTAGCCTGAGAATGGATTGTGAAGAACATAATCTTGCAACGCCTGATCACCGTTGTTATATTATGTCGTGTCACTTGAACTTGTTGAGGCTACTTGGTATAAAATAAATGTAATGTGATTTTGGAAATGGAGCATGATAGTATGCTAAGTTGTTTAATAGTTGTTTTGATAAGAAAAAAAAATCAGTTGATAGAATTGTGACCTTTAGACTGTAAAGGTGAGAGTGTAAATAATAATGGTCATTGATAGAGGTTTTGATGATACACCTAATTGACCAATTTGATTTTGTTGAATATGTAATTGTAACTGATTGTGTTACATTGACCTTAGGTGAATTTGATAGTGTTTAAATGAATCACTATTTTGTATCTGGCTTGTATGAAGCCAAGGTTGATACATGTTAGTATTGTTTGGCTTAAGGAATTCCTAGTAATTATTGAATGTAATAATTAGAAGTCAATGTTTGAAAGTGAACATATAAGATGAAATGGTTTGTTGTGAGTTAACTTGATAGTATGTTAACTTTGAAAGTCAAACCATGAATAGAAAATTGTGTATAAAATTAATTGCTTGTGATTGATTTGAGTTTGGGTCAAACTTGAGAAAAGCAATTAGAGAATTTTATTGATTGGTTGGTTGAAACCAGAGTTGACATGTAGTCAACTGTGTGTGTGAAATAGTATAACATAGATTGTAATGTTATGATTGTGTGGAATATGATTGAATTCCTAAATTGTATTAAGTTGTGAAAACTTGAGTAATTACTTAAAGCTAGTATTAAGTAATTGAAATAGTGTTAAGTATAATTGAGTATTCAGTTAGGAAATATATGATATTTGAACTGAATATGTGTTAGAAAATTTTACAGATATGAAGTCATTGAATGATATGACAGTTGTAAATTGTTGAAAGGTGCAAATTAAGTCACATTGATTAGAATTGTGATAAGAAAATCTTACCAGTGTATGAAGCTTGTGATGATAGCTTTGATTGGATAAGAATGTGAGATAAGAAATAATTGAAAGTTATTATTAATGGTTGCCTAGATTGACTGGTACCTCATGGTGAATTACTTAGGTATGGAAAGAATTGAATGGATTCTTTTGTTATTTGTTGATAGTATACAAATGAAATAAGTGATAAAGTGATAAATTGGGATTAGATCCAAGTAAGAAAAGATATGAAGGTATATCTGGAAATGAATTATATTAAAGGTTTAGTTGATTCTTGTTCGATAAATCGAGGAATATGAATTGGAAGGTTGTTCATATTTTAAGAAATTGTATGTATTAGGGGGTAAGGGAAACCTTGAAATTGAGAGATGATGATTGTATTCACCAAACTTTTATTGTAAAGTGTAGATTAAATTATTTAAGTTATATACGATGTATTATGTATATAAGTGAAACATAGAGTTCGTGATTGTTCCATGTCCTGTAGTATGGATATGTGATGAATAGTAGTATTGAGAAGGCTTGATAAAGACTTTAACAGTCTGAATGACCTAGTATATAGAATGAAATGGAATTGTTGTGTATGTGTCCATTTTAGAGAATATCTAAAATAGTGTAGGTATGTATGTGTGGTATACATGATAATAAATGGCATGATAAGTTTTAATAGAATGAATTAAAATATGCCATAAGATATGTGAAGGTTAGTTAATTGTGATTAACTTGATGTAGATTTTGTTGGAAATATGTTGGAAAGTAGCACATTTTGATAATGTGATATTGTGATGCTTGACCTGTAGTATCATAATATGTGGATTAAGACTGACTTAGTTGCTAGATTGACGGGATCTAGTGTTGAATGATTGGGTGGTTAAAGTTGTATAAATTTTAATTGCTTGTGATTAGTAGTTTAAGATTGTAAAGTTGAATTAAATTAACTGGTTACTGAGATAAGATTCTGATGTCTTACCAGTTTAAGTAATATACAAATTCTAACTTGATGGTTAGTTAAACTTTGGAGATATATAGTGAGTATTGATAGATGTACTGAACTGTATAATCATTAGTGTTGTGATTATTGGAAGTGTTATTGTTGTTGTTAACAATTGATAGGTTGTAATGAAAGGAATTACAAGTAGAAATAAGTCAATGTAGAGGTTGGTTGAATGTAGGTAATATTTGATTGTGGTACTATTGTTGATTGAGCAAAGTACTTGTTGATTGTAGTTTTACCTACTGAGTGTGACCTCTGCTGTGCTTATTAAAGTGATATGAATCTGGATTACTTTAAGTAAAGGATTTCATATGATTAAAGTGATATGTGAATATGGTAGGTTATTCACAAGAGTAGGTATGAAACTTTTGGATGAAAAGTTAACCTAGATTTGAATTTCAAATCTTTGATGGTAGAGATTTAAGATTGTGATCTGTATATTAGACTGATTGTTGGTCGTAAGCTGAATTATATTTCAGTGTTGTTAGGTACATTGTGGTTTAATAAACACTGTTGTTGTGATATTGTTACTGCTGTTTTATTGTTACCAGTGATGAACAGTGAGAGTAGGTTAAAGATTTTAGCATGTTGCTAATTTCTGGTTGTGTAGACCTAGTAAGTGATGTTAGGTTTCACTTATTGTTGTTGGTTAAAGTGATAGGGTGCTTTAAACTTTTATCTGATTGGTGATAAAGGAATTAGATAGATGATTGGTTCCTATGAGATGTTGGATGGATGCACTGTATGTGTGCATAGGAAAAGATAGAAGCATGTACATTTGGATATGTGCATGTGGAAAGAATTCAAACAGTCTAAGTATAGTTGTAAGTTGCTATTGAGGACAAATGTATATTAATATATATGTGATTATATCACATTAGTTAGATTGATTGAGGTTAGATTTCGGGGACGAAATCTCTTTAAGGGGGGGAGAGTTGTAACATCCTCGAAATGGACCTAGTTGTTTATATATTATTTCTTGATTTAAATGTGTTTGGAAATAATATTGTTTGAAATAGTTGAAATAATTGGAATAGGAGTCGAATATTCCAATGTGATAAGTGAATTATTAATTGTTGTAAATTAATATAGTTGACGGTACATTAAAATGTTTGGACTCGCAAATGGTTTTCGGGTTCCAGACAATAGATTGAGATGGGGTATTAAATTATACCCGTATATTGAAGGCGGTTGGATGAGCCGACTTATATATATCCTTTCCTATTTAGGAAAGTTATTCATTTTATTCTGAAACTCACAGAAACTCTCTGAAAACCTCCAAATCAAACTAGAAATCAAATCAGGAAGTTGTGATTCTCGTGAAACTTCATCATGATCAGATTATCATCATTATGCTCTTCAATCAGTAAGTATTATTGTGTATTTAAGAATTTGATTTTGATTGAATTTGGGTAAATTGATGATTTGAGAGATTTGGATGTTAGAAACAGGTTATAAGTGTTACATATTGATTATGTGATGATATTTGAGGTTTATAACCGTTTAAAAACGAGTTTTTGGTGTTTTGGGGATTAAACCCGCGAGTTAGGGTTTCTGCTGTTCGTGCTGGGCTGGGACGAGGCCAGAAGCCGGCGGCTTCTTTGGCCAAGCCGGCGGCTTGTTCTTGTTAGCCGAAGCCGGCGGCTTCATAAGCCAAGCCGGCGGCTTGTGATGTTTTGTAGGAAACCGGCGGGTATAAACCCAACCCGGCGGGTAGTGTAAGCTTTAAAACGAAGTTTAGTTCTGTTACCACATTTGGTAATTGACCCGGCGGTTTGGAAGGTGAAGCCGGCGGGTGGTGGTTTGAAGCCGGCGGCTTCTAAGAGGAAGCCGGCGGCTTGAAGGGCTGGTGCAACATTTCTTGTTTGTTTGTTAATAAGTAATGTGATTGCTAATTGATATATATTAATATATGATAATGATTATGTTGTAAATCATTAGTGTATAATTAGGAACTAGTAATCTTGATGTAGATTATGTTAAGTTCTTAATGTAAATGGTTGATATAAGTTCAGTATATTGATATTGATTACTAACTTATATTTGATTGATTGATTCACAGATATGGAGAAGACTCAGTGATATTAGACTACTGAGTGGAGGCCTGAGGTAGTCGGTGAGTGGATCTGTAACCTCAGTGTGATTTAGTTGTAATGATTTGATTTACAACAAGTAATTATAGTATTACTTTGATAGAATGTAATTGTTGAGATATCTTGCCATGATAGTTTGACTAGTTGCTTACTTGGCTGTTTGAGCTAGTATGTAAGATTCTGAGGTCAACTTGACTTGACAGTTGGACTTGGTTGTTATTGTAGACGACAGGAGATCTTGAAACTTGAAATGTTGGTTTGGAGATCTAGGTCGTGTGTGATTAACAACTGGTTACCGGTAATTCTATATAGGCCAATACAGATGATTGATAAGGGTTCCCTGAGTACCAAACCGGTATTAGGGTATCTCAGGAGCCACCGGTCCTCATGATGATTTATAATGTTTGATTGGTGTAGCTTGACATTGATTGGATGTCGAGTGAATGATTGATTTTCTGTTTATTGTTATTTGATGTAAACAGATTGTTATGCTAGGTTGTACTGTTGCTTATAGTTTCATTCACTTAGCTTTATGCTAACCCCACCACAGTTCTTCCTGCAGGTTAAAATAGAGGGGACATATTGGGCAGGGCAGGAAGTGTTTGGAATTGATGGAATGTTTGACAGGCTGTTACTCTGATGTTATTTGGATAACTAAAGAGATGTTTTGAATTATATAACACCGAGTTTGTTGAAATGTCATGTAATAAGTTTGAAAAAGTTTATTGACATTTTGGGTACATTGATAGTATGTTTTAAATATACGCTTCCGAGTCGCCATTATTATATAAATTGTTTGAAATGAAACGAGGGGTGTTATAAAAACCATCTCATGGGTTGCGGTATAATGTTAAACAGAGCACTGATAAGGTACCAATGGTAACAACTGTTGTATCTTACAGTTTCCATATATCTTTATGAGATTGTTATTTATTGAGAAAAATTATATAAGTACCTACCTAAGCTTACCTCTAATAAACTGATTATTTGATTTTGATTTTGTACTTGTCCAAGATCAAGGCCACAAGTTTAGTTCAGCTAAGCAATCAAGTTAGTAATCTCATTGAATGTGCTGAGTTTTTATCCAATTTGGATAAAATACGTGCACGTCATTATATGCTTATTTAAGCTTCATTTAGTTCCTGTTCGTTACAGTTTTTCATGATTTCTTTTGCAGGTGTATGGGTGGTATCTTATGTTTTGAATGACACCTGAAGGAGATTATGTGCATTCAAAAGGGGGGTTGAAAGCACCTGGAGTGAGTTTTAATGCATTAGACCTCATAAAACGTATTAATCAGCAAGTTATATCATAAATCGTATGTGTTTAATGTTTGTTGCTACAGTCTAAAAGCAGGCCCGTTTCAAGTACTATGTATTTATGGTCCATTTCAACTATCATTAATTTATCGTGTATTTCAACTTATTGAAGGTGTTCATTTGCATTTTATATACCTTTTAGTTATGTTTTATTACTGCGGTATGTAGCTGCAAGCTCTTGCACCGTACTCACTACACACACGCACGTCATATGACATCGTTAATTGACTTAATTTTGCTTTTAAGCCATAAACCACCTGGAGGCATGTAAGTTCATTTGGTTCCTTTCCTAATAAATATGTTTTACCAATCCTTAAGATTAGCAATCGTGTCGATACAGGACTAAATGATGGTTAAAATCAAATGTGTCGTGTTGGAGTTTAGTTGCAGCCGGTTGGTTATAATAACAAGCTGCTAATATATTCTCAAATTATGGCGGAGTTATCTCGACATTTTAGTGTTATCGTTTTATATATTGTGTCATATATAAATACGCCGTACACTATTAAAAGGTGTAATATCTGATACAATCACAAACTATAAACTCTATATTCAAAGACACTCTTGAATGCATATCTTTCTAGAGATGGAGGCTCCAAAAAGCTATACCGATTCAGTCATGTTTGATTTATGACAGGTAAGATGGATAAATAAAGTGGGAGCATGGGACAACCGTCATGTTTGATTTATGACAGGTAAGATGGGTAAATAAAGTGGGAGCATGGAACAACCGTCTTGAATCTCCTGACAACCTTTGTTTAAACACTAACAACTTCCTAAATCATTTTAATCTAAAGATTAAGGCTACTTGACCTCAACTGTCAAATTTTAGCATGTTAGCCTAAAGGTAAATGTTTTTTAATGCTAACCTCAAATGTCATTCTCACCAAATGTAGTCAACTAACGTTTGACGCTAAATAGTAAGTTTCTTACATACAAAGTATACCCGGATAGTTTGGTATATACTACGAATGTCAGACCTTAGTTGCTTACATTTTCAAATGCTTATCTCTAAAGAATTTTGAAACTTACGAAAACGTACGTTACACTAGATTCATACAATACCACCACAATCAACGACTGCTTCTATAGGATGTGGGCTTTGAGTACTCATGTGGGCTTTGAGTACTCTTTGACTTACTCGCCCGAAATATTAAAACGCGAAGAAAATTGTTAACGTGTGGATGTTAATAACAAATTGCATTGTGGATGTTAAGAACTTTGTTCTTTTTTATTGCTTTTTTTAATGATATATATATCTACTATCCAATAAACTGAAGATATTAACAATATGAATTGTACTATTATTAATTATAAGAGATTAACTTTAATGATATATATATATATATATATATATATATATATATATATATATATATATATATATATATATATATATATATAGAGGGATGGGTTCTGGTGAAAACAAAGATATAAAAAAAAACAGTGAAAACACATCTCCACCCTCCATCTAATCTAAGATATATATATATAAAAAAGGGATGTGGATAAAAAAAACCGGTGAAAACACTTTTTGATTCACAATTTTTTTAAGTTGTGAACTTTCATTTTTTTTTGCTTCACATATGATTTTTTTTGTGAACCCTTATATTTTTTTTGTTTCACATAAAATTTTAGTTATGAACCTTTAATTTTTTTTTTAGCTTCACACAAAGTTTTTAACATTTTCAATTGTGAACCTTATTTTTTTCACATAATTTTTTTAAAAAAAACTTTCACGAAAATGTTTAAGCTTTTTTTATTGTGAACTTTAATTATTTTTGGTTCACGAAAAGTTTTTAATTTTTTCAACTGTGAACCTTAATTTTTTTTTTTACTTCACGGAAAGTTTCAACTTTTTCAATTGTGAACCTTAATTTTTTTAGGTTCACGGAAAGTTTTCAACCTTTTCAATTGTGAACCTTTTTTTTTAACTGTGAATCTTAAGGTTTATTAGGTTCACAGATTGTTTTTAACTTTTTCAACTGTGAACCTTAACTTTTTAGGTTCACGGAAAGTTTTTAACTTTTTCAATTGTGAACCTTTTTTTTTTCAACTGTGAACCTTAAGTTTTTTTAGGTTCACAAAAAGTTTTTAACTATTTCAACTAC
Source organism: Helichrysum umbraculigerum (assembly GCA_949592205.1). Taxonomy (NCBI): domain Eukaryota; kingdom Viridiplantae; phylum Streptophyta; class Magnoliopsida; order Asterales; family Asteraceae; genus Helichrysum; species Helichrysum umbraculigerum. The sequence goes on along the minus strand of CATIUR010000004.1, from coordinate 27,071,727 downwards.
GAACCTTTATTTTTTTTTTAGTTTCACGGAAAGTTTTTTACTTTTTCACTTGTGAACTTTTTTTTTTCAACTGTGAACCTTAAGTTTTTTTTAGGTTCACAGAAAGTTTTTAACTATTTCAACAACGAACCTTATTTTTTTTTAGTTTCACAAAAAGTTTTTAACTTTTTCAATTATGAATTTTTTTTTTCAACTGTGAACCTTAATTTTTGTGGGTTTACGGAAAGTTTTTAAATTTATCAATTGTAAAAAAAAAATTTCAACTGTGAACCTTAATTTTTTTGGTTCATGATAAATTTTTAATTTTTTCAATAGTGAACCTTACTTTTTTTGGTTCATGATAAATTTTTAATTTTTTCAATAGTGAACCTTACTTTCTGTTTTGGGTTCACTTAAAGTTTTTTAAGTTTTTCAATTGTGAACCTTAATTTTTATTTTTTTTGATTTTCGGATTTAATTTAATTTTATTTTTTTCCACAAAAAAAATATTTTTTTTGTGTGAACCTTAACTTTTTTGGTTCACTTCAGAAAAAAAAAGTTCACAACTTAAAAAAACATGTGAAGGAAAAAGTGTTTTCACCGTTTTTTTATCTCCACCCCTTATATATATATATATATATATATATATATATATATATATGGTAGATTAGATCAAGGGTGGAGATATGTTTTTAACGGGTTTTTTTTATCTCCTTATTTTCACAGGATCCCATTCCTATATATATATATATATATATATATATATATATATATATATATATATATATATATATATATATATATATTACTTTTCTTGACATCTACAATATGAATGGTACTATTATTAATTAAAAATAACATGTTTTAATTATTCTAACTTTATCATACTTGATAAAATTAAGATATATACATCTCTTCTTGCATTCAAAACATTTTTGCAATATCAACCGCACGAATATGTTAACTTAGAAGTTACATAACAAAATAGAAATATAATATATAATATAAAATTTGTATTAAAATAATGTGGTAGCCCGCGAATTTCGCGGGTTATGATCTAGTATAGTTGAAAAACAATGGCAAAATGGTAAACAAAATACAAAAAAAAACGGCTAGATCAAGGCTCAAACGGATATAAAATTTTCAAAATTTCAAAAACCGGTTTAAAACCGGTTTTCAAACCTGTTTTTCCAAACCGGGTCGGCCAAACCGGTTTGGAACCGGGTTCAACGGTTGGAATGGGAAACCGGTTTGGAACCGGCGGTTTGGGGAGAACCCGAACCGGTTTTGGTCAAAACCGGTTTTGACCGGGTCGGTTTCGGTTTGGAATCGGGTCGGGTTTTCAAAACCGGTTTTCTTGTGCATGCCAATAATAGCTGTTCATTTTTGGTATATGTATTATTGGGCTGTTCATATATATATATATATATATATTTTTTTTTTTTTTTTTTTCACTTGATGGTAAGAAGCCCATTCATCCAATCGCTTTCAAAGTTTCAAGAGTTCATTAAGTTTTTTCCTTTGTCGTTAATCAGTTGTTTACAAGTTCAAATCAGGACGTTAAGTTGAAGTTCAAATCAAGATGTGAAGATCAATCCAATATGTGTAGTTCTTTTGTTGTTTCCATTTCAATGGTACAATTAGAATTCCAATAGTTCATGATGTAATATCTCAAATGTATCATCAATACGGGATTTTCTTAATCTCCTAGTCAATATATTTTCTTGTTTTTCCCCCCAAAAAAAAAATAAAAATAAAATAAAAAATAAAATAGTATCTTCCACTTTCTTCCTCTTTTTTAGGTTCATTAAGTACTGCCAGTCTGCCACTATAAAGGCATAAACCATAAATATTCATCGTTTAACACCATTAGACACCGTAAAAATTCTATCAAATCCTAACACTAACAATTAAAGATAATAAGACATAAATGCTCCTATGAATACGTTAGAAATAGTAAATTTACCTTTGATAAATGTTAGGGAGGTAATATCGGAGATTTGTTAAAAAGGTCATAATGAGTTTATTGTTAAAGTTTAAGAATTGTTTTATGGAGGAGAAGGGTAATTAGGTCAACTGATTATTAGTTTATATTAATATTAATATTAATATTAATATTAATATAAAAGTTTAAGAGGTTAAAATCATCTAGTAGTGATTTAAATATTTTTCGCTATATGTGAGTATTTTTAATGTTTAGAAGGATATTAACGTTATAATAAACTTGTAAGGATATATATATATATATATATATATATATATATATATATATATGTAATGTAATATTGAGTTTGTACGGTGATAGAGACAAATTCTCCCTATTTTACCACTTGTCTAAATGGGCTAGTGGTAGGGTGGGTTCTTGGCTTCCTAGAGGTCAGGGGTTTAAATCATACCATGGGTAAACATTTAGCATGATAGGTATCCACACCCGTAAAACACATAGAGCCCTGGGGGAACTTGCAGGATAAAGGTTCATTCCAACTCCAGACGAGCCCCCACTGTGCCAAGGGAGTTGCCCAAAGTCATCCTTATAGGGTAGACAATGACTGATGCCAAAGACACACAGGTCCAGGATGTTCCCGCCAATTTACACATTTTGCAGGAAATTCTCCCTATTTTGTTAGACGAAGTCAGGGGTTTACAAGTATTCACATAGGCATACAAGAAGTAACATTGCCTGTATGCTCACCAAATAGGCATACTAATCCAATTTTATCCGAAAATTTTTAAACATATATATTTTAATTATTTATGAACAAACCAAAAAAAAAGAAGAAAAAAAATCAATAAAAATAATCAATCTTTTTTACAAAGGAGAAAACGTTTTGCAAATAAAAAATCGTCTGTTACAATTTAAATTATACGTTTGTTACAATTTAAAGTATACCTATCAATTTCACCATGCATCTTTGTAATAAACTTATATAATTTTAATTAAATTAATTGGTTATTGCTAATATGTTCTTGAATCGTATAAAGATCTTCAAATGTATGTTCTAGTTTTCTCAGGTCCATTAATCAACAAGGATCATTTTCTATAAAAAAAAACATTTTTTTTCCGGGTATTTCGGTACTTTAGATCCATGAATGAACATCTTTAAGAATGTTCAAAGATGCTCTTAACTCTCATCATCTTCATGTTTAGGTTCATCAAGTACTGCCACCATACTTAATCATCGTTTAACGCCCTTAACTACCTCAAAAAATCATCAAATCCTAACCCTAACAATAAAAACCCTACAACAACAATAAAAACCATACATTTTCAATTATCGTCGAACACGTTGTGGTAAGAACCTAATAACAACATCAACAATAATAATGATAAGAATATAATTATACGGAGTAATAATTATTGATGATAATAAAAATAATAAATATGATAAAGATAAAGAGGGTGTTTGACAATATATAACTTAATCACCGATAATTTTGGAGAATTAGTGTTAATTTATTATTGGAGTAATTTATGCTGAAGTAATAAAAGAAATACAACTTTTACCAATTTTGCACAAAGTGCCATCGACCCCGATATGATTCGTTACGCCTATTAATATAAAATCCATCGGATCTTACTAACCAATAACATCTTTGAACAGCAAAAATGTTTCCATTGAAAATGTCATAAAAAACGTTACTATTAAAAAGACTCATGGTAGTATGCTTTGATCCCCACCAAAATTCACCTCTATAGTAGGAGCGAAATAATACTACACCAAATTTCCAGTCGAATTCTTCATTGAAAGCAAGTGTGCGATTTCCTAGATCTTCTCCATGTCTCTTAGAGACGTGAACTACGATGTCATCTTCAATGCTATTAATGATATACAGCCTAAAAAAGCAAAGATCAGCTGAACAGAATGATAACGTTGCGATGATAAGAAAGACACAATTGATCAAATTCATGTTTGATGTGTATAAAGTATTGGAGGTGATTTTGCAAGTATGGAATACTAAATAAATTTATACGTAGAGGATATAAAACTTTTATTGGTGTAATGAGATTCATAATTATATATGTTAATAAACTGTTTTCTTAAAAACTACTTTTGATAACGTATAATAAATATAAAAGCATAAAAAATACAGTCAATGACTTTTCCTTTCAATAAATACTATTTACTATTTATGGCTTCCTTTAAACTTGAACTATAATCTATATTTAATATTTAATATCTATCTATCTATAATAATAATAATAATAATAATAATAATAATAATAACAATAACAACAATAACAATAATATAATAATATTAATATAAAATACTTAAACCACAATCCCGTGGAGGAATCTAAACCTCTCAATGGGGTTTTGTAAATCCATCCGACGATCTAAATTTTATTTTGATAATCACACTTAATTGCCTAAATATTTAAAAATTAAATTAAACATTAATTAATAAAATAAATCGGCTAATTATCATGGTCTAAAATAAAATATATCTTGCTATATGCTTCCAAGCTTAATTCCCTGTCAACAAACCTATGAGACTCATTAAACACGGAAATAAAATAATTTTTCTTTTATTTATCACTAGGTTTAAGACCCGTGATAGCGTGGGTAATCAAAATGAAGTTGTAATATATATGTAGTTTAATTGTTAATATTTATTTATTTTAATGTGTTTATAAATTAAATTTTGTTTTCTAAAATTCGTTTCATTAATGAAGTTGCAATATATATATAGTGTGGGGGGTTTTCTTACCTGCAATAACGCGAGCAATTAAATTGAAATTGTTACAAATTTAAAGTTTTATATCAATTTAATTAAAATAAATTAGAATATATATTAGTATGTTAGATGTTAGATGTAAAGTTTTAAAATTCATATATCTATTACGGAGTATATAATACCTCTTTTGTAATAAAGATCCTTGATCTACTCGGCTTTTGGAATGCCGAAAGTATAATTCAACTCCAAGTAGCACTTCTTTCATTAAGATTTTAAACTGGGTCTAAATGGTACAGGGTGTTTACAATTTTGGAATGTCGATAGTGTTATTCAGCTCCAAGTAGCACTTCTTTCAATAAGAATTTAAACTTAGTCTAAATGGTACGGGGCTAAATGGTATAGGGCGTTTCCGAAACAAAGCTATAACATTATTTGATAAAATTTGTAACGCGGGCTACTACATTTACCTACAAGATCACTATGCGGGCTTATTGACATGCGATTATGCGGGATTAAACATGGAAATGATTAGTTAATCTATTTACCCACAACATCGTAAATACGTATTAACTTAATGGTGTCAATATTAGTCATGTGAGTATACAATGTCAAAAGATTAAGTTTGTGTTTGTAGTTAGTGTATAAACTAAAATGTTTGTTGATGAACGCTCATGATAAATATTTCGAGATAAGTTGAATAAACTGTTTTATGGTTCAATGATACCAATGTAAAATCAAGCAAATGTCATCTATTTGATAAGCGTGCACATTTCATTTTCGGTTTGATTACCATGGTATGTTGTAGCCTACATCTGTGCATTTTATGGGAAGAACCGAACCTAATATTAGGAGTCCGTCAGTCTCAGTTAGTTTTGGAAAAAGCTGACGTGACGCATCGGTTTCTGTCAGTTTCAGTCACCATTGGGTATGGTCTAATAGACTAAAAAATGTGATTCACCTTGACCCAATACAATCTATCTTACAAATCACCCTAATAATTTCTAATTGCCTCCTCACAGTTAAAATCTTTCGAAAAAAAGTTATAAAATGTTTTCTTAAACTTCAAGGCGCTTTCAAGCATCAAAAAGGTATAGATCAATCTTGTATTAACATCCATGTGTATAAGCCTATTACTTTCTATATTTTCATCTTCAACACTAGATTTGAATTTTTGTAGTCTTGCAGGGGTTGACATCACATACTTCACAAGAGCACGGACTTTATTCACAGACAAACGGATATCATTCAAAATTTCATATCATCATTTTGATTAAGCAAATCCAATTTGAATAATAAAGTGTTTAAGAGAGTTTATGGTGAGTAGATAAGGTGGTGTAGTATATATAGTGTATAGTTGGAGATGAGTGGTGTCATAAAGTTATTAGTAGGAGTCTAAGAGATAATGAAGTAATGCAATTGTTATTAATAAAACAATTAGATAAGTATATAAGCCATAATGTCAGAAACTTTTTCAAACTATACAAGTAGGACTATCTGAGATATTTGTTTAAAAAGAAGATGAATAAGATTATTGTGGATTTTACAAACATCTTAAAAGAGAACAAACGAACTACACAACGGAAATGGAAAAATTAAAATTTTCTGTAAAGTTTTATAGTGATCAAAATTTAGAATTATTAACTAAAAATAACCAAAAAAACCGAATCGTAGAGAAACTGAAACCGAACAAATTTGATTATTTAAAAACCGATATATTCGATTCGACTTTTACCAAAAACCGAATCAAACCGAATCGTGAACACCCCTATATTCTATATGTAGATATAGATGGTATATAACCATAACTAATAAATAAATAGTAATAGTTAAACATAATTTTCAACTTTCATAATTATCTATTTCAACAGAATAATACACAAGCATAGAAATATAAGCTCAAATGATTATTTTATTTTTGCGTTAGGATCAAAATACTAAATCATATACTGTACTTTGCAATTTAAGTTTTAATTGACAATATCAATTAAACTTAATCGAGGTATATAAATTTACCTTAAAATACTCATTTATATACACGAGTATAAAAGAGAGAGAGGGAGAATTTTTAGAAACATTAGAATCCTATAAAACGCCTATAGCTTTGAATTATCACAATGATCCAAAAAACTCTAAATATGACCATTAGAACTCTGAAGTCTGAACTTCACATTTACTAAATCTAAACTTTTCTTAAAAAAAAAAAAAAGATTCATCAAGTAATACAAATGGACTTGCAACAAATATATGTGTAATTTTATTTGAACTTAACAAGAAAGTGCACATACCATTTCTATCTTTCTGTGTTTCTTCATCTAAAAGAAGCTAGTCTGAAACTATATATCTATATCTATATTGAATCAAGCAACCTCAAGTTGTGTTTCTTCCTTTCTCATTCACGTTACCAAAAGTAAAAATAGTACTACGTAGAAGACATACCTGGATGTGTTTCTACTGAAGAATGTGGGTGGAGATCTGCCATCGTCTTCTTCCTTCTTCAGTTTGTCTGACCATCAAGTCACTTCAAACTCCGGCCAGATTCAGAGGTTCAGATCTTTTCGCTCTTCAACTCCAACCAAATTTGGAGGTTCAGATATGCAGTGGTGGTGGCTGGTCTGGCGGTGTTGACGCTAGTAACGTCGGTGGTGGTGGTAGTAAAATTTTCTCAGCATCCAACTTCTACTGAAGAAGGTGAGTCCCAGTCTCCAACTGCAGGATTTACTGCTCAAGTAATGAGGATAGTAAACAATAAATTTTAAAGTTATTAGTCTCTATGGTTTACAAAGTTTTTACAAGTTCAGTTAGGTTTCCTCATGATATCTTATATGGGTATGAATTATGCTTTTAATTCATTTAGGACGGACAAACTATGTTTTATTACAGTTAATGATAGGATTCGCTTAATCACATTTGTTACAGCTTTACAGTTCTACCTTCATTCAGATTTTTCGTTTGTGACTTAGAGATCAGGGTATTTATTAAATGACATAGATAGTACATAATAGTTTGATACATACGGAAAAACCCATCTAAAAGAGCAAAAACTACATATGAAAAAACACTTGATCCTCCCAGGTTCATACAGGTTTTGGCAACACAAAAGAAAAAAAACAAAAAAAACATTCTCTTCCTGAAGAATGAATATTTGAAATAATTTTTCCTTGTTCACTTGTTTAAATATACAAATGAAAATCATTTACTGTTTTGTCTTTTCATACAAAAGAGAGAACAACAATTACAAGACCCGCCCAATTAGGCCCGGTAATACCGGGCCTAACTAGTTCTGGTCAAGTACTGGTTCAAAGTTCAGCCTGATATTAGTCATCCCTGTCAAGCCCAGCCCGGTTCGTCACTCACTTTATCACTTTAAAACTCTGGCCAGGTTGAGACCACACTACCCATGAGTCCAGCACACTACAAAACTGCCAACCAGACCAAACCAACCTAACCCCCGACTTGAAATAAAAAACAGAACGAAATGAAAACTCTAATCCTCAGACCTGAATACCACTAGCAAAACCCACAGCAGTAATCTAAATAGACATACTAGAAAAAAGTAATTGTTGAATTTAGTTCCAAATATATCTTGCTAAGTGTTTATGTTACTATAACTCAACGTACATACTAATCTACCAGGCTCCTCCTGAATATGACCATAATCTCTCTAACATCCCGAAGACTCTTGACTCAAACAAGATACACTTGTGTTTTACCAAGCCTCAACTTGGATTGCGACAAGACTCACACTATATGTCTTGAATAAGTGAATCAGTCATTCATTCATCACCTTTATTTATGAGAATCCAACTTGGTTATGACGTAGAGCACCCACATTGATTATTTGTTTGTCACTCATGGTCGATAGTTGTTGCAGTTTTACAGTTCTACCTTCATTAAGATTCTTCATTTGTGATTTAGAAATCAGGGTATTTATTAAACGAAATAGATAGTACATAATACTAATAGCATGATACATTCGAAAACACCATCTAAAAGTACAAAAACTACATATGAAACACTTGATCTTTCCAGGTTCATACAGAATTTACCAATAAAAGAAGTAAATAAATAAAAAAACTTTTCCTGTAGAATGAGATTTTATTTAATTGTCACTTTTTTACTTTCTTTATAAAGCGTTGAAAATCATTTCAAATTATGTCTTATCATACAAAAGAGAAAAATAAACGGCCCGCCGCAATTAAGCCCAGTACTACCTGGCCTAACTAGTTCTGATTCTGGTCAAGTACAGATTTAAAGTTCACCCAATATTAGTCCTCCCTGTGAAACCCAACCCAGCCCAGCCCGGTCCTTGACTCACTTTATTACTCTTTCCAGGTTGTAGCCCAATCAATATCTCTTTGTTTTTGTTTTCTTCTTATCGTTTATATACTTAAAAGTGTTCGCAACTACACTATCCCTTTCAAATTTTCTAAATACATATTTTTGCAATGTTACACAATCTTTTGTTTTTGAAAAGTAAAGCCCCCACAAGAACAAGAATCCACACTTGACTCACTACACCAACTAGGACCCACCAACAGCTACTGCAAGCATTAATGCGCCAAAATTTACAAACCTGGGCAGCGAAAGAGACTCGGAAACCCCAAGCAAGTAAATCACACAACTAGATTGAGACCACAGTACCCATGAGTCCAGCACACAACAAAACTGCCCACCAAACCAACCCAACCCCAGACTAGAAATAAAACAGAACGAAATGAAAACTTAATCAATAGGCCTTAATACCACTAGCAAAACCCACAGCAGCAATCCAAACACACATATAGTAGAAATTTGTAATCATAGACGTTTCTTCAGTTCCAAATATATCTTGCTAAGTGATTATTTTACTATAACCCAACGAAGATACTAATCTACCAGGCTCCTCCTGAATATGACCATAATCTCTCTTGTATCTCAAAGAATCTTGACTCAAACAATATACACTTGTGTTTACCTAGCCTCAACTTGGATTGTCACAGGACTCGCACTATTGTTGCAACCAGTGTAGTGAAAAAATGTCTTGAATAAACGGATCAGCCAACTCATCACCTTTAATTATGCAATATCCAACTTGGTTATGACAAATAGCGCCCACATTGATTTATTGTTTGTCACTCATTGTAGATAGGTATTGTTTTAATTGCATTAGAGAAACCCGTGTTTAACAAAGAAAGCTACAAGCTAAGCCACCTTGCTCAAATTGCTTGAAGTTTATATCTTTAAAAACATAATTGAATTCATGTATTGTTTCAATTCATTTAGGACGGACAAACTATGTTTCATTATTATTTACAATAGGATTCCTTTAATCATAATTGTTACAGCTTTACAGTTCTACCTTCAGAGAGATTATTCAATTGTGATTTAGAAATCAGGGTATTTATTAAATAAGATAGATAGTTTATAATAGATGATATATAAGAAAACATCATCTAAAAGAACAAAACTACATATGAAAAACACTTGATCCTCCCAGGTCATACAAGTTTTGGCCACACAAAAAACAAAATATTCTTTTCCTGAAGAATGAAATTCATATTTATCACTTTCTCACTTTGTTTGAAAATTCGTTGGAAATCAATTAAATCTGTCTTCTCATACAAAAGAGAGAACAGTCGGAAGACCCGCACAATTAGACCAGGTACTACCTGTCCTGACTAGCTCCGGACTTCTGGTTGTGGTCAAGTACTGATTCAGAGTCCAGCCCAATATTAGTCATCCCTGTCAAACCCAGCCCAGCCCGTCATTGACTCACTGTATTACTCTGGCCAGGTTGAAGCCCAATCAAAACCTCTTAGTTTTTTTTTTTTTTTTTTTTTTTTTTTTTCACTTTGTATAGACTTATACTTTAAATTTAATGAACTCATTCTGATTACGTATAACTACACTATCCCTTCCACATTTCTTAATACAGATTTTTGAAAAGTTACAAAATCTTTTGTTTTTGAAACGAAAAGCCCCCATATGAACAAATATCCACACTTGACTAACTACACCAACTAGGACCCAACAACGGTTGCTGCAAGCATTAATGCGCCAATATTTACAGACCTGGGCAGAGAAACAGACTCGGAAACCACAAGCAAATAAATCAGACAACTAGATTGAGACCACACCACCCACGAGTCCAGCACACTACAAAACTACCCACCAGACCAACCCAACCCCAGACTTAAAAAAATAAAAACAGAAGGAAAAGAAAATTTTGATCCACAGACCTGAATACCAACTATCAAAACCCATAACAGCAATCTAAACTGACATAATGTAATCGTTGACGTATCTTTATTTCCAATAAAATCTTCTTAAGTGTTTATGTTATCAACGAAGGCACTAATCAACCAGGCTCCTCCTGAATATGACCGTAATCTCTCTAGTATCCCTAAGACTCTTGACTCAAAGAAGATACACTTGTGTTTTACCTAGACTTAACTTGGATTGTAACAAGACTTAGTATGTGTAGTGAAGAATGTCTTGAATAAGCGAATCATTCGTCTATTCATCAGCTTGAGATATGAATATTCCAACTTAATTATGACAAAGAGCGTCCCCACTGATTAGTTGTTTACTCATCGTCGATAGTGTATAGTCGATTTATTGCATTAGTGAAACCCATGATTAACAAAGGTAGCTAAGCCACGTTGCATAAATTGCTTAGAGTATATGACTTCAAAGACATAATAAGATTTCATGTATCTTCTTTATAACAGTCATTAGTCCTCCATGTCAACCCAGCCCATCCCAGTCCTTAATTCACTTTATTAGTCTGGCCAGGTTGAAGCCCAATCAAAATCTCTTCGAATTTTCCCTAAATTAGTTTTTCGTTTTGTATATACTTTAAATAAAAGAGTGTTTGCAGTCTGAAAATCCAACATGAACACATTTTGATTATGTATCCAAATTTATATATTTATATTTTTGAAATGTTAAACAATCTCTGTTTTTGAAAAGCAAATCCCCCACAAGAACAAGAATTCACACTTGACTCACTACACCAACTAGAACCCACCCATGTCTACTAGCATTAATGCACCAATATTTACAAACCTGGGCAACAAAACAGACTCGGAAACCACAAGCAAATAATTCACACAACTAGATTGAGACCACTACTACCCATGAGCTCAGCGCTCTACAAAACTACCCACCAGACCAACCCAACCCCAGACTTGAAATAAAAAACAGAATGAATTAAGCCTTAGGCCTGTATACCATTAGCAAAACCCATTTTGCCACAAAAACTAGACATCTACGAGAAATTTGTAATCATAGACGTTTCTATAGTTCCAAATATGTCTTGCTAAATGTTTATATTACTACAACCTCCATAGTCACTGCAACACCTGATTATACTAAACAATGCATTACCAAAACTAAACCAATGTTGAATAACCTGAAGACAGAAATCCATATGATATTAAATAACCCAAACCAAGAAACAAAATATTCTAAAAATGCGTATACCCTGATTTCTAAATTCGCCACTGTTAATCAAGCTATAGTCTAGTGGTTCACCTATAGGTACAACATGAAATGTCTAATATAACTACAACACAAATTCTGTCTCTAAGTGCTAACCTGCTTCTCATTTTTGTTGTCGTTCTGTCTTTACAAACTAGTCAGATACAGTCCACAACTTAGGAGACATCTGGCCCCTATTGATATCCTTCGACTTTTCATCCTCCGAGCCTGTTGGAAGTTGGGGTGTGGTAGATATCCAACTGTTGCTTGTAACACTCTAAGGACCAATTACACTATTTTCCACAACCAAAAATGGTGAGAAAATCATCTGCAAATGCTGGTAGGAAGAATACGAAAGGAAGTATCAAATGGAGCAATCTTTATACGTTTTCATGCTTACGCCCAGCGAGCCACCACCAATCAGACTTGGGCCAGCCAGGGTTTTCCAGAGTGGTGTTCTGTAATGATTCGGAAAGGCACAAAACCAAACCATTCAAGTACCCTACCAACAAGGTCTATACAACCAAGTATAACCTGATCACCTTTCTACCAAAATCACTCTTTGAACAATTTCGCAGGGTAGCGAATTTGTATTTCCTGTTAGTAGCAGTTTTGGCGGTTACTCCTTTAGTCCCTTTCCCCCCGTTGAGCTTGATTGCACCTCTCGTTATTGTGGTGGGAATCAGTGTGCTGAAAGAAGGGGTCGAAGACTGGCGTAGGCTTTTACAGGATTTGGAAATAAATTCAAGAAAGGTGAAGGTGCATAGTGGGAGCGGATCGTTTGTTGATCGTTCCTGGAAGATGCTTCGAGTAGGAGATGTTGTAAAGGTGTTTAAGAACGCCTATTTTCCAAGTGATCTCTTACTATTATCTTCAAGCTATGAAGATGGTTTGTGTTACGTTGAAACAATGAATCTTGATGGAGAATCAAATCTCAAAATTAAACGCTGCTTGGATTCTACATTATCTTTTGATGATGAACTTAAATTCGACATGTTCAAGGCTAAGGTTCGATGTGAGGATCCAAATTCGAGCTTGTATACTTTTGTTGGGAATTTGGAGTTCGAAGGTGAGGATCAGTCGAATTCTTCGTACCCATTGTCACCTTCTCAGATTCTTCTTCGTGATTCAAAGCTTCGAAATACAGAATACATTTATGGGGTTGTTATTTTTACGGGAAGAGACACAAAAGTAGTTAAAAATTCAATGAAATCACCCTCAAAACGTAGCAAGATTGAGAGAAAGATGGATCGTGTTATTTACATGATGTTCTTCATGTTGCTTTTACTATCCTCTATCACCTCAATGGGTTCTGTTATGTATACAAATCAAGGTCGAAATTATACAGAATGGTGGTACCTTCGTTTAATGAATGATACAGACAGGAGTTTTAATCAGGATAACCCAATTGCTTCGGGTGTTTTTCAGTTCTTGAGGGCACTGATATTATATGGGTACTTAATCCCAATATCTCTATTTGTTTCCATGGAAGTAGTCAAATTTCTTCAAGCAATTCTTATAAGCAAGGACCAACATCTATTTGACGACGTATCTGGAAGATCAGTTGAAGCCCGGACTTCAAATCTGAATGAGGATCTCGGCCAAATTGAGATGATCTTCAGCGATAAAACTGGAACCTTAACGTGTAATCAGATGGAGTTCAGAAAATGCTCCATTAATGGAATTTCTTATGGAGGCGTTGAGAGTCTTCGTTTCAGTATCGACGGAGCAGAAACTACCCCTCGTCATAGCACGGAGATTGTCGAGATTACTTCTGAGCATATTCACGATTCAAGTAACAGTATCTTTGGTGGTGAACAGAGTGTACAAAATCTTGGTGGTAATATAAAAGGGTTCAACTTTAGGGACGATAGACTGCTGAAGAAAATGTGGCTTCAAGGAGAAACTGTTTGGGCTATGACTATGTTTTTCAGGGTCATGGCTTTGTGTCACACTGGGATACCAGTTGAAGATGAACAAAACAGCAGCAACAAACTCAAATACGAAACAGAGGCGCCTGAAGAAGAGACTTTCTTGATTGCAGCCCAAGAATTTGGTTTTCAATTCTGCAAAAGAACCCAGTCTTCAATTTTCGTGAAAGAGATTGATCCTTCATCATCAGTGGTCGAAAGGTCATTCCTTTAATTTCCTCGTCATCATTTATGATCTTTGGTAGTGGTAGAGAAATCGCAGAATCCATAATGGGCTTGGTAACAGGTCAAGATTTTTTAACTTTTTGGTACAGCCGGCATTGGGTTGGGCAAACCCAAAACACCTTTTTCCAAGACATTTAAACTTTTTATTAACAGTCAAGCTGTAAATTATATTTGTATATTAGTAAAATATTAGAACTATAATGATTTAGAAAGGTTTTATGCATTATTATAACCTTCATTGTCTTTTCCAGCTACTTATTTTACGTGACCCTCTTGAGATAAAACACAACCTGAATAAACCTATTCACAATTAAATGAAATAAAATCACAAAGTCTCTCTTATCATATTTGGTTAGCATGCTAAAACTACAGTTATATGGTTAACTTTCAGGGAATACAAATTACTGAACTTACTAGAATTCAGCAGCTCTAGGAAAAGAATGTCCGTGATAATACGGGACGAATATGGTCAAACTTTCCTGTTCTGCAAAGGCGCGGATAAGTAAGTCTCTTAATTGTCCAACTGAGGTTTAAATCTTAACGATTTTCAGTTCAATTATCCAAACATTATGATTAGAGGTGGCAAATCAGGCATTTTAGGTAACAGATCATAACAGGGTTAGATCAAAATGTTTTGGGCAGGGTAAATGAGAAACACTTGCACACTTTTTATATTGCCATTGATGATTGATGAGTACGTTTAAAATATAATTTAATTAATCTTCGCCCTGCCTTCATTTTACATAGTTGGGTTAACCCTTTTACTTGTTTGATTCAATAAGGAATTAACAAAACGTGAATCGACCCATTTATAACTTAATGGGTCAAAATTTTCATAATGCCATCTCTAATCACAATATGAACAATGGATCAAAGAAAGTACTCATAAGATGTATATTATGTATTTCATTATTGCTTGCACTCTGCAGCATAATATTGGACAGGCTGGGTGATAGTGGTAGTGCATGCCAATACGATACAACTACACACCTAGCTAGCTACGCAGAAGAAGGGTTACGAACAATGGCTTTTGCTTATAGAGAGATTACAGACTCAGAGTATGAAGAATGGAGTTCTGCTTTCGCTAAAGCAAAGGCCACAATCGGTCCTGAGCGAGAGGAATTTCTGGAGAGTGTATCAGAAGCTATTGAGAAGGACCTGGTGCTGTTAGGTGCAGTAGCAGTCGAAGACAAGTTGCAAGATGGGGTAAAATCGTAACTTTTCTTTTTCTAATTTCAATAAAAACGGAGACCTTATCCAAGAATCAATCTAGGTTGCGAACTGCATAGAGACACTCATACAAGCAGGGATCAAGATTTGGCTCCTCACAGGGGACAAGAAAGAGACCGCTGTAAATATCGGGTGGGAAATATTAAAAATCAAGTCGCCTAATCGTTTATGCAGTTCCATATATTTCTAACTTTTTCTACAAATGTTTGGTCAGATTCGCTAGTGGTTTGGTTAAGCACGAAATGCAACAACTTCATCTGAGCTTGAGCAGGGATGCTGAATCTATAAACGAACCGAAGGTGAATATCCAGTACTTCACTTTTTTCAATCCATTTGATTTGAAATATAAGTTAAGGAGCAAATGGTAGCAATCAAGCATTTTTGTATCTTTTCAGGCTATGAAAGATGACATCTTATATCAGATTCAGGCTTATTATCAACTGACAATAGATGAAAGAACCAAGGATGGTCCATTTTCACTTGTGGTGGATGGAAAATCTATTGACATTGCTTTGATGGATGACTTGAAGGACCAATTCTTGATGTTAGCAGTTAAGTGTGCTTCTGTTATTTGTTGCCGTATCTCTCCAAAGCAGAAAGCTTTGGTAAGTCAGACTTATTTTGGTTCATAATCTAACTGGAAACCGAACGGAATGCGATTTTAACTTTGTGTTTATGTGCAAACCTAGATTACACGACTAGTGAAGAAGTACACCGGCAAGATGGCACTAGCAATTGGAGATGGAGCTAACGATGTGGGCATGATTCAAGAGGCTGATATTGGAATTGGCATAAGCGGAAAGGAAGGGATGCAGGTATGATCAATTAGTTGGAATGTGTAATCACTAATGAGAATGTTTAAGCCATACAGAAGGCTCTATCACTTGGGCTGTCTAGTAATTATACAACAATAAAACCTACCGTTCCATCAAATAGACCCTTGATGCTTAGGTTTAATATCGCCTGTTTACGCGTGCAGGCTGTTATGGCTAGTGACTTCTCGATCCCACAATTCAGATTTTTAGAACGCTTACTAATAGTGCACGGGCAATGGTCTTATAGAAGAATCTCCAAGATGGTACAGATTTTCTTTCGATATCTATCCTATTATTTTTGGTCATAAATGTATGATCACTTATTCTCTAAATTATTCTTTTGCTGCAGATTCTATATTTTGTGTACAAGAACCTAGTATTCGGACTCACCTTATTCCTCTATGAGACGTACTCCAGATTCTCTGGCGACGTTTTATACGACGGCTGGTACATGGTGATGTTCAACCTCATCCTAACATCCGTTCCTCCCATCTCCTTAGGCGTGCTTGAGCAAGACGTTTCTTCAGATATGTGTCAACAGGTATATTTTCAAAAATATTCATTATACTGGTTCTAACATGAAAAATGACCAAGTCACCACTCACCAGCGTATATACTTAATCAAGAATGCCATTCTTGCCATTATGGCTTTCGCATATTATAAAGGTGTTTGGATTTGTGTTTTGGATGTGAATTTGCGGTTTGATTCAAAGCAGCTGCTTAAAAACTTTATTCTCGATTTACTAGAAGTCTAGAAGATCTCGGTTTTACACCATGTAGTGTTCGATCATTTTATCATAAATTCCTTGAATAATCAGAGATTTTGTCAAGCACTAAAACATCTCATTATCTACTTGTTAAGACTACAAAGACACATCCAAACTTATTTTCAATGGTCCAACCTAATTAACTTAGTGGAACGTACTACATCCCAATCTATTGTAACTGATCATCTCACTCTGTAATTCAAGTGTACATGATCATTTTCGGGCAAATTCAAGGGCAAATCCAAACACCCACTTATATTATGTGATACCAGTTCTAACCATAGTTCACTCCTTGCTGCACAGTTTCCAGCCCTTTATCAACAAGGACAAAAGGGCATCTTCTTTAGCTGGAAACGGATCATTGGTTGGATGGTGAACGCTACATTTACATCTTTGGTGATATTCATCGTTAACGTTTACAGTCTTTCTCCCTCAGCCTTCAGAAAAGGAGGAGAGGTGGCAGACATAGCCCATTTAGGAGTTATCACATACACCAGTGTCGTATGGACAGTGAACTGCCAAATCGCTCTATTCATTACCCACTTCAATTGGATACAACATAGTTCTATTTGGGGAAGCATTGTAAGTTTGTACATCTTCCTACTCTCCTATGGTGCACTTCCACTCGTCGAAACCAACAGAGAATATGAGCTGCTCGTAGAAGCCGTGGGTCCTGCACCTATCTACTGGATTATTGTACTATCAGCTGTAGTTGTATCTCTCCTTCCGTATTTTATTTACACGGTTATCCAGAGGACCTTCTATCCAACAGATGACCATGTGATCCAGGAAATGAAATATGACGTAGATGGTGACACATAAGAAAAGACTATGTACTATTAAGTTGATCTTGAATATAAGTTTATAGCATAGTCGAGAGTACTTAGATTATATCAACTCAAGTTATTATCAAGATATTTGAGCTTTATGTATTCCAATGATTAATAAGTATATATTTAAGGTTTAGTTTATATGTTTGGGTTATTGTTGAATCAAACATGGCTAATTAAAACTTTGATAGATAATTTTAAGATATTCAAAATACCAGATTGAGCTCATATATTTCTCTTGCACAATGGTAGCCTGTATATAACAAGAATCAACTAAGACCATCTTAAAAATTCACATATTACCATCTTATTTTATGCTCTATTCTAAAACTATTTCCCAAAAATATTGTATTACTTGCCAAACATGTCTAACTCATCTTTGATCACGAATCTGAACATAAATAATTCATTAATCTACAACTGCTACCCTTATTGAACACAAAACGTTACTCATAAAGGGTTTGAGTTGACCACAATCTAGATTCTAGCCATAGCACACAGATTAAACTTTCATTTTGAGCTCTACATTAGCATAGATAGAGAGTACGCAACAATTTCACAAAAAAATGCCGAGAATTCATAGCACATGACAACATAAATCATGTTCACCTCATGTGAAATTCCCAATCCATTAGCCTATAAACAAGTTACAATTTGCTGATTAGGCCCGCCTTTACATACACTGGGCTTGGGCTCTCGTGAAGTACTCACTGCCCAGTGCCCACTTCTCTCTATTAATCAGAGTTGGTCCTATAACTGTCAAAGTTTAACATCTGTAATATGATTCCTCATCCTACACCTACAGTGAACTATATATCTTCAGCCCATTTCTTTTATTGGTATCAAATATCAACCCAAAGCCTCTTAGCCCGAATACAAATAAACCTCTAGTCTTATCAACTTTTGCGATCATGTTGATGCAACTAATAATATAACCATGAAATTTGAAAATACAAATATTACATAAGCATCATCAGATAATCATGCAACGAAGGAAGATAAATTATATTAATGATTATCATAAGACAGTGCCTTTCGTTGTATATCATCTTAATAATGTATTGTTGTGGTGACGTGCAAGAAATAAGTGGAAGATGCTGTGCCACACTTTATCACTAACTACACAACATCACTAAAAATTTACATATTAATTCCAAATCTTCTGTTAGTTGTGTATATTTACCTTTGGCTGCTGCAGTTTTTTAGCAGATCATATGAGTATGGTGATCGGACGCACCTTCTCTGACTTGTTACAGCTTCCATGTGGACTCTCCTCAGCCTGCCACGTGTCATATGTAGTTAGAGTCAGTTTTAGTTGATTTGTCACGTTATTATATATACTAATAATAAAATTAGGTACCTTATGAATAGTAACATCTCCATTCATATTTTGCCATGTGTTTTCTTTTCTTTTCTCAAAATTTAGCAATAAATAAACTAAAAATGGTAAAGAGATAAGAAAATGGGCGGTAGCTTAGTGGTAACAGGTGAAGTAAGGTTTTTTGGGTTTTATTGAGATTTCAAGTTCGAGTCTTTGGATCTCATCTGGTTGCAATATTTTTTACTCCCTTCTTTTCCAACTGCTTTCATTTGTAAAATCACTAGATAACCCCCCTTAAATTTAACTTCTCCTAAACATCTACATAAGCATTTTACCATTTTTATGTTTTAAATCTATGTTTCCTAAAATAACAAACATATTTCCACTATGAATAGTATATCATTACTACAACTAGCATTGTATTTATTGTAATTGTTTTTACTCCCATATTATTGTTTTTATTGTTGTTTTTGTTATCATTATTAGTATTAACATTAACATTATTGTTACATGCATATACTTTTTAGTATTAAAGTAATTTTATAAAGAAAAATTCAAACTTCTATCATAGGTTTATGATAGGGCTTGGCTAAACACATTTACTCAACCGCGATATACGAATCAAACAGCTAACTCTACCCAAATACATTACTAAATTAAGTGATAGTAATGTTGTTGATTAGGATAAGTTGTTTTAGCGTTAACCTTGAAATACACATACCTAAATTATTAGAATTATCTTAGTTCTATATGATCTTTTGTCTAGAGGAGAACATACTAAATCAAATTTAGGATTACCTAATAAGAATGTATAATGATCTATATCGATATTACGTGAACACACACTTGAATAACAAAGATAAAAGTTCATAGATATTACTTACTCATGGCAGCAATAAGAACGGCAGTCACTCCTCTCCGGTAGTTTTTTCAACAATGTAAATCCGGTAGCCATGGTGATGAGTGATGACAAAACCCTAAACTGGGATGTCGGGATCGAAATGCCAATCGATGGAGTACATCACGTAACCCTAGTTACTAATAACGGAGTTTGGCCGATTTCCGAATCCGGAATCCAGGTTATGCGCCCTATATACCAACCTCGCCACTTTGGGATAAAGTCGTAGTCATACAGATTCAGGGCAATATCTTATCTTTATGGCTTAAAATTTTTCTAACATCTTAAAATTGATTTAAAAATAAAATAAAAATATATTATATAAACGACATATTCTTTAATGTGCAAAAAAGTTCTGATTGAGTTTTTATGTAACATCCTCGAGATGAGCCTAGTAGAAATACATTAATCTCCTTATTTTAAATTGATATTTAAATTGTATCCTAAATACTTGGTGTATTTTGATAACTGAAATAAAGAGGTCAAATGACTTATTGTGTTAAATGAATTATTGCTCGTTTTAAAGAACCTTAGTTGAAAGTCTAATAAAATGCATTTCTCGCAAAAGGTTTCTAGGTTCCAGACAATAGGTTTAGAGCAGGTATAATATGTACACCAACCTTGCACTGCATAATTGGGGAAGTCGACCTAACTTATTTCCCTTTCCTTTTATTTTTGTTTTCCTCATCTCTTTCAAACTAAACACACACACACATACACTTGAAGATTAAAGAAATCAAAAGAGAGAAGCATTCAAATCGATTAAGCTTGGATTCGTGGTTAACTACTTAGCATCTTCATCATCAACTTGTTAGCATCTTGATTGTAAGTTTAATTTACTCTAAAAATATATGTATATAACTTAGGGTTTGAAGAAATTAAATGGAATAAATAAACATGTATAGATTTGATGTTTGATGAAGTGATATGTTGTTATAACATGATATATGTTGATGTATGAGGTTACTTGCTTCTTATTATCGTGTTTAGTAGCTGGATTTGGGATTTTAAGGGTTTTGGTTCGTGGTTTTGGGTTGATAACCTGCTGCTGCTGCTGGAAACGAAGAACAACCCGGCGGGTCATAGTACCTAGCCGGCGGGTTCTATGTAATGCAATGGGAACCGGCGGGTGAGACACCCCAGCCGGCGGGTGAGACACCTCGGCCGGCGGGTTCATCACCCTAGCCGGCGGCTCCTAAGCCAACCCGGCTGCTTCTGTAGTCTTTAAAACGTATAATAGTTCTGTTACCACAAATGTTAAATCACCCGGCTGTTAATGGGTGTAACCCGGCGGGTCAATGATGGGAGCCGACGGCTCCTAAGCCTCAGCCGGCGGGTCCCTGACCCTGCACAACAATTAGCTTTGAATTTTGTGATCCCTTTCTGATTAGCATGATATAAGTTTGTAAGGTTAACTAGCATGTAATGTGGTATTATAATAGGTGAATTTATGGATTCCCATGCAAGTTGGGGTGTATTAAACTAAGTTATCAGGATGATGTTCTATTGATATCATGATGATAGAATCGGAAACATAATGGTTAATCTAATAACTTGTTGTTATTGCAGTTTTAAGATATATATTGAATATGTTATATGATTATAACATAAGTTGATTATAATGAATGAGTTACTGACTTGTTATCTGATTTAATTCTCAGATATGGAGAAGACTCAATAACATTAGACTTTTGAGTGGAGATTTGAAATCTTCAAGGGTGAGTGGATCTTGGACTTTCAGTCTAAGTTAGTTGTAACAACATGGTTACAACGGGTAAACTTGGTTTATTGCAATGATTGCTTTAATATTATATTGCCATGATGGCTAACCCTTGATTGATTATTGGCGTCCAACATGCTATGATAGTTGTGGACTATTTGATTTGGTGGAGGTCAACTAATGTGTTGGGTTTGGGTACTATTACTAGGACTTCGCAAGTGCCTTGTACATGTGTTGGACACTGAAATTGCGTCGTATGTAGTAATAGTACTAAACTATCGGTTTAACCTCTGATTTTGCCGTCAGTTGGTTTTAAGTGTTACTCGGGGGACCATCCGCGGCATGAGGGTACCTCAAGGACCACCGATCCTTCTATGTTGCTTGTGCATTACTTGGTTGTAGGCATTTGTTAAGCTGAGTTAGAATGTTAGCCTTTGATCTATTCACTTAGCTTCGTGCTAATCCCCCTCCTTACTTCTTGCAGATTATCTTTTGTTGTGGGTGGGCAAGAAGTTGGATATGAAGAATGTTTGACTGCTTACTCTGAAATCTATAAACTTGTTATCGGTTTAAACTTATGTTTTGGATTTAAATAGCACCTAACTTAGTGTTTATGGTTATCATGATTATTTAGCTCAAATTATCATGTATGTATGGATTGTTCTTTTGAAAATATGAATTATGCAATCCATAATGTATGGTTTTAAATACTCGCTTCCGACAGATAAAAAAAAAATGTTCTTGAAATTACTGGTGGTGTTATATTTTAGACGAATCTTGTTAACAACAAAAAAAATTATACGAATCACTATATCACTATATTAACCTAAGTTGTGTATCTAACAAGTAATATATTGCTCATGCATTGCAACGGGAAAAATTCTAAGTTGGTTCATGGCTAATTTATTCAACCGAGTTGATTTTTTGAGTTGACCAAAATGTGTGATTAAGAATAGTTTTCAATCTTCCCTCATTTTTTTACTTCCCTTTTGATCTCCATATAAAGGTTAAAATATAATAATTTATGCATTTACAAACTTTTTAATTACAACCGAAAAGGTTGTGATAACAAACACTCTAATAACAATAAATATTAAATAATAATAACTAGCTTAAATATAACGCCCCTCATTTAATACAACAATATAATATTAAGTTTGGCGGAAGCGACTACTTGAAATACATATTCTATTAAAACCTGCTAGAAATTTTCGCAACCCTTTATACAATATGTTTAACTACTAAACAAACATAGTTAACATGTTTACAAACCCGGGGCATTATATACTATAAAACATTATTTATTACAAACTGGATCAGAGTTGCAAGTTTCAAACATTCCCAGCATCAAAACGTCCCTTCCTGGCTACTCACATAATTAAACATAACCTGCAGGAAGTAAATTGAGGGATTAGCACGAAGCTAAGTGAATGAATAATCAACTACAATTCAATTTAGCTAGCAATCTGTTCACAATCAATAATGCAACAAATATCGTCAAGAGGAACGGTGGTTCCTAGAGACCCTGTTCCGGGTGGTCCCATCAGAACACTTAAATCAACTGTAGGCCAAAACAGTGATTAACCGCTAACTAAATGCTAATCTCCATCAACACATGTACGCAACCCTGTGTTGACCAACATTAGCAATCAAGTCCAACTGACAATCTAGTTGACCTCTGGATTTATCAATCAAGCTCACAGGCTAATCAAACTACCAATCATATGGTATATCATTTCAAAGTTAACATACTATCAATAGTAATCCTATAATTACTGATTGAAATCAAACTGACATAACCAAATCAAACTGTGAGTCTCAAATCCACTCACCTGATTCGTCTCAGTTACTTACTCAGCAGTCTTATCTCGCTGAGCCCTTGGATTATCTGAGAACATAAAATCAATCATAAGTTAGTAATTTGTTTTCAACTAATGGTACTTATGTAATTAAACACATTACATAAGTAATCACATTATTAATCAATTCCAAACATAAGTAACAATAATATCTTTCTACAAAAGTGCCACTAAAACATCAATAAAGTGCCACTAAAGGAATATTATATACAATACTCAGTCGACGTTAAACTTCTTTACTAAGTCTCATAACTCATTAGAATTATCCACATTATAACATATATTTTCAATGGATAAGTGCCACTAAAGTACCACCTAAATGCCACTAAAGGAATATGACATAAGAAGTGCCACTAAAAACACCATCTTCCAAACACTTATGCATTTTCAAAATTTGCAAAACTCATCAAATTTATTCATTCAAACGCGATCCAGGCAAGGGTGGTGGGATCGCGTTCGTCAGTTAAAAAAGTTCTGTGACGAAATTTCACATGGTAACGCGATCCGGGTAACATGAGCTGGATCGCGTTCCCAAGAAGGAAATTTTCTGTAACCGTTTTTCATATAGCAACGCGATCCAGGAAAGGTTTCAGGATCGCGTTCCCAGGCGTTTTAGCTCAGGTGCAGACCTGCAAACACACAGCTCAACCCATTTTCTTAAACCAACATTATAATCACTTGATTCTCAGTTTTGAAGTTACAATTCACTCAAATACTACCATATATGCATACCAAAGCATCATTCAAGCTTCAATTCACATATACTTCAATAATTTGCATGATCACACTCAAAACTCAATTCAAATATTCAAACACTTACCAAATTAAGAATTTCAAAGTGATGATGATGATGTTTATGCTATCACAAGCTCACAATCAGCTCAAGATCACAGATTGAATTTTGATTCCAAGATTTCTAGTTTTAGGGTTTAAGGGTTTTGAGAGTTTTAGGTTTTGGACAAATAAGGAAAGTAAGAACTTTCCTAAAAGGGAAAGGTATTTAAGTCGGTTAACTTTTACACCGACCCGCATCCACTTAAAACTAGTCCCTTTTCAATCTATTGCCTGGAACCTAAAAACCATTTGCGAGAAACTTATTTTATTGCACCGTCAACTATAGTAAATTAAAACAATCAATAATTTACTAAGCACAATAAGTCCTGAGGCTTATTTAACTAAGTTTCACAATTTAAACATATTTATCAAATAATTTCTAATACGATTAAATGTATCAATTTAAAATTAGAAATTACCGGACCAAAAGAGCGGATGTTACAACTCTCTCCCCCTTAGGAAGATTTCGTCCCCGAAATCTCATCACGATAAAATAATCCAGGATATATGGATCTCATACTATTCTCAGTCTCCCAAGTTAGGTTGTCACCTAAACTATGTTTCCATTTCACTAACACCATGGGAATCTGTTTCTTCCTAAGTTTAGTAACTTTTCTGTCAAGAAGTTCTACTGGTTCTTCAACTAACTTCTGACTCTGATCAACTTTCAAATCTTTCAAAGGAAGAATCTGAGACTGGTCTTCAACGTTACATTTCCTCAAATAACAAATGTTAAACGTATCATGAATACCAGCAAGCTCTGGAGGAAGATCCAATGTAACAGACTGATCATTGACAATCTGACGAATTTTGAACGGTCCAATATATCGAGGAGCCAATTTGCCACGTTTCCCAAACCGAATTACCCCTTTCCAAGGCGAAACTTTCAAGTAAACAAGTTCACCTTCAATAAAAGTAACTGGTCGACGTTTAGGATCAGCATATTGTTTCTGTCTATCACGTGCAGCTTTCAACTTTTCACGAGCCACTGCAACTTTATCAGCTGTCATTTGAATAATATCTGGACCTGCAAACTGTTTCTCACCTGCCTCTAGCCAACAAGTTGGAGTTCTACAACGGCGTCCATAAAGCATTTCATATGGAGGCATGCCAATACTAGAATGATAAGAGTTATTATAAGCAAACTCAACCAATGGCAAATGAGAATCCCAAGAACCACCATACTCCAGAATACAAGCTCTCAACATATCCTCCAATGTCTGAATCGTACGTTCTGACTGACCATCTGTTTGAGGATGATAAGCTGTACTAAGATTCACTCTGGTGCCCAACTCATGCTGCAAACTTTGCCAAAATTGAGATACAAACCTCGGATCTCTATCAGATACAATCGATAATGGAATACCATGCCGAGTAACAATCTCATTCATATACAACTGTGCAAGCTTACTCAGAGATGCAGTCTCACTAGTAGCTAGAAAATGAGCACTCTTGGTCAATCGATCAACAATAACCCAAACCATGTCATTTCCTCGGGCAGTTCGAGGTAACTTGGTAATAAAATCCATAGTCAAATGTTCCCACTTCCATTCTGGAATTTCAAGCTGTTTCAACGACCCATACGGCTTTTGGTGTTCAGCTTTAACTTGAGAACAAATATGACAAGAACTAACAAACCTTGCTACATCCATCTTCATTGTAGGCCACCAATACAAAGGTTTCAAGTCATTATACATTTTAGTGCTTCCCGGATGTACAGACAATCTGGACTTATGGGCTTCATTCAGAATAACATCCCGAAGACCACCAGATAAAGGAATCCAAACACGAGACTGAAAGGTTTTTAATCCCCTCAAATCATCTAATAACAATTCCTTTTGATTCAGCATAATTTCAGCTTTCAAATTATGAGCTAACAAAGCCTCTAACTGTGCAGCTTTTATCTGAGTCACCAAATCAGAGGAAACTTCTAAACGCATAAAATAAACTCGATCAGAAGTTACCTTGCGGCTTAGAGCATCAGCAACCACATTGGCTTTCCCTGGATGGTATTTAATTTCACAATCATAGTCCTTGATTAATTCTAACCATCGTCTCTGTCGCATATTTAACTCTTGCTGTGAAAATATATACTGAAGACTCTTGTGATCTGTACAAATAATACATTTGGCACCATACAAGTAATGCCTCCAGATTTTCAAAGCAAACACAACCGCTGCAAGTTCTAAATCATGGGTAGGATAATTTCTTTCATGAGGTTTGAGCTGACGAGAAGCATAAGCAATCACACGATCTCGCTGCATCAAAACACAACCCAAACCAGCAATCGATGCATCACAATAAACAATAAAATCATCGGACCCATCTGGCAATGCTAACACAGGAGCCTGACATAACAACTGTTTCAGAGTCTGAAAAGCTGTTTCCTGTTGTTCAGTCCATATAAACTTTTCATCCTTACGGGTCAATTTAGTCAACGAACCGGCAATTTTAGAAAAATCTTTAATAAACTTCCGGTAATAACCCGCCAAACTAAGAAAACTTTTTATTTCTGAAGCAGACTTTGGAGCTTTCCAATTCATTACAGCTTCAATTTTCGAAGGATCAACTTTAACACCATCATTACAAATAATATGACCCAAAAACTGTACTTCCCGAATCCAAAATTCACATTTAGAAAACTTTGCATACAAATGTTCTCTCTTTAAGGTTTCCAATACCAACCTCAAATGCATTCCATGCTCTGATTCGGATTTAGAATATACCAAAATGTCATTGATAAACACAATCACAAATTTATCAAGAAAAGGTCGACAAACACGGTTCATCAAATCCATAAAAACTGCGGGAGCATTCGTCAAACCAAAAGGCATAACCAGGAATTCAAAATGACCATACCTGGTTCTAAATGCAGTTTTAGGAATATCACAATCCCTAACACGAACTTGATGATAACCTGATCTCAAATCAATCTTAGAATAAAATGAAGATCCCTGCAACTGATCAAATAAATCATCTATCCGAGGCAGAGGATATTTATTCTTTACTGTCCTTTTATTCAATTCCCTATAATCAATGCACATTCTAAAAGACCCATCTTTCTTTTTCACAAACAGAACTGGTGCACCCCAGGGAGAAGAACTAGGTCTAATAAACCCTTTATCCAACAACTCCTGTATCTGATTCATCATTTCACGTATCTCAGACGGAGCTAATCTATAAGGGGCTTTGGCTATAGGTGAAGAGCCAGGAACAAGATCAATCTGGTATTCAACTTCCCTAACCGGTGGTAAACCAGGTAATTCATCAGGGAATACTTCCGGATACTCAGAAACAACCGGTACATCAGAAAGGGACTTCTTTTCTAACTTAACATCAATCACATAAGCTAGATACGATTCACAGCCCTTGGACAAAGATTTCCTAGCTTTCATCATACTAATCAAAGGTATACAAACATTATCCCGTTCTCCTCGAGCCACGACATATGACTTTTCAGAGATTGAAATTCTAATCAGCTTATTGTGGCAATCTATGCTTGCTTTATACTGACTTAACCAATCCATACCAATAATCACATCAAAACTAGCAATTGGCATCAACAGAAAGGAAATTGGGAAAGTCTGGCTATCTATTATAATACTAGCTCCAATTACCGAGGTGGTAACATGAACCGATTTGCCACTAGCTATTTCTACTTCAACTGGATTTGTTATCACAGTAGGCATCATTTTCAACTTATCACAGAAGTACATGGATACAAAAGAACAATTTGCACCAGAATCAAATAAAACACGAGCTGGTACAGAATTTACAAGAAAAGTACCCGTGATCACGTCATCTGTATGGACAGCTTCATCAACTGTCATTTGAAAAGCCCTACTAACTGCAGATGGCGGATTCTTCCGCTTCTGACCGGAAGAAGCTGATGAACCAACAACTGTCCCCGAACCCTGTCTCTTAGCCTCAGAACACTGATTTGCACGATGACCTTCCTTATGGCAATTCCAACACACATAAGTGGGAAAAACACAATCTTTGGCTTCATGCCCAATCACACCACATTTTACACATCTTGTGGTTTGCACAGTACACGGCCCAAAATGTCTAGCTCTACACTTAATACACCAATTGGGACGATCAGAAGTACCACCACGACTTTCTTGTTTCTTACCCTGCTGATTTCCTTGCCACCGTTGCTTACCTTTACCAGAAGATTCACTCTTAGATTTCTGAGAAACCATTTCTTTACTTGATGCATGTTGAGGTTTTAAATCACTGTCAACAGATCGAGCTAACATGAAAGCTTGAGAAAGAGAGCCAGCTAATCTCACTGAAGTTCGATACTGATTAGGTAAAGTACCCACAAACTGTTTTATCTGAGTTCTCTCATCAGGAACCCACTGCTGAACAAACCTGAGTTTCTCTGTAAACTGATTTATCAAATCATCCATTGACATGTTATCAGTTAATTGCAAATCCATAAACTCTTTTCTAATCCGAGCTATATCATAGTTTGAACAATACTGCTTACAAACTTCATTACGAAAATCAGACCATCGGATAGATGCTTTCTGAAAAGAAGTTAATACAGAAGTAATCGAATCCCACCAATTCATAGCTGCTCCTTTTAACAGTTGAGTTGCATAAGGAACTTTTAGTTCTTCCTCACATTGACAGACTTCAAATTTCTTTTCAACATCTCTCAACCAATCCAGAGTTACAGAAGGATTCGTACTACCCGAATACACAGATGGATTACTGCTCATAAAGGTTTTAAATGAACACACCTTTTGCTTTGGCGGTGAAATCGTACCAAACACAGGATGAGATGATTCAGCCTCTTTTTGTTGTTTATACATTCTGAGTGCTTGGTTTTCCTCTTCCAATTGAAGCAGATACTGATCCCTTTCTGCCTCCTCTCTAGCATGGAAAGAAGTACCAGCATTCTCATTCCGGTCATCATGAGTCTCAGCAGCAACTTCAGGCCTTGAGGCATTATTAGGGTTAACAGGTAGTTGCTCGTTATCCGCCATATCTGTAAACACCACAACAGCTTACAAATCATTAGTCGTTAGCACCTATTCTACTAACCGATTCACATTCAGTACATAATCCCTTTCCCAAGAATGTTTGACACAACACAATCAAAGTTTAGGATTGAACATACAATCATATTCAATTGCCCCAAACTATTGCTCTGATACCAACTTATAACGCCCCTCATTTAATACAACAATATAATATTAAGTTTGGCGGAAGCGACTACTTGAAATACATATTCTATTAAAACCTGCTAGAAATTTTCGCAACCCTTTATACAATATGTTTAACTACTAAACAAACATAGTTAACATGTTTACAAACCCGGGGCATTATATACTATAAAACATTATTTATTACAAACTGGATCAGAGTTGCAAGTTTCAAACATTCCCAGCATCAAAACGTCCCTTCCTGGCTACTCACATAATTAAACATAACCTGCAGGAAGTAAATTGAGGGATTAGCACGAAGCTAAGTGAATGAATAATCAACTACAATTCAATTTAGCTAGCAATCTGTTCACAATCAATAATGCAACAAATATCGTCAAGAGGAACGGTGGTTCCTAGAGACCCTGTTCCGGGTGGTCCCATCAGAACACTTAAATCAACTGTAGGCCAAAACAGTGATTAACCGCTAACTAAATGCTAATCTCCATCAACACATGTACGCAACCCTGTGTTGACCAACATTAGCAATCAAGTCCAACTGACAATCTAGTTGACCTCTGGATTTATCAATCAAGCTCACAGGCTAATCAAACTACCAATCATATGGTATATCATTTCAAAGTTAACATACTATCAATAGTAATCCTATAATTACTGATTGAAATCAAACTGACACAACCAAATCAAACTGTGAGTCTCAAATCCACTCACCTGATTCGTCTCAGTTACTTACTCAGCAGTCTTATCTCGTTGAGCCCTTGGATTATCTGAGAACATAAAATCAATCATAAGTTAGTAATTTGTTTTCAACTAATGGTACTTATGTAATTAAACACATTACATAAGTAATCACATTATTAATCAATTCCAAACATAAGTAACAATAATATCTTTCTACAAAAGTGCCACTAAAACATCAATAAAGTGCCACTAAAGGAATATTATATACAATACTCAGTCGAAGTTAAACTTCTTTACTAAGTCTCATAACTCATTAGAATTATCCACATTATAACATATATTTTCAATGGATAAGTGCCACTAAAGTACCACCTAAATGCCACTAAAGGAATATGACATAAGAAGTGCCACTAAAAACACCATCTTCCAAACACTTATGCATTTTCAAAATTTGCAAAACTCATCAAATTTATTCATTCAAACGCGATCCAGGCAAGGGTGGTGGGATCGCGTTCGTCAGTTAAAAAAGTTCTGTGACGAAATTTCACATGGTAACGCGATCCGGGTAACATGAGCTGGATCGCGTTCCCAAGAAGGAAATTTTCTGTAACCGTTTTTCATATAGCAACGCGATCCAGGAAAGGTTTCAGGATCGCGTTCCCACGCGTTTTAGCTCAGGTGCAGACCTGCAAACACACAGCTCAACCCATTTTCTTAAACCAACATTATAATCACTTGATTCTCAGTTTTGAAGTTACAATTCACTCAAATACTACCATATATGCATACCAAAGCATCATTCAAGCTTCAATTCACATATACTTCAATAATTTGCATGATCACACTCAAAACTCAATTCAAATATTCAAACACTTACCAAATTAAGAATTTCAAAGTGATGATGATGATGTTTATGCTATCACAAGCTCACAATCAGCTCAAGATCACAGATTGAATTTTGATTCCAAGATTTCTAGTTTTAGGGTTTAAGGGTTTTGAGAGTTTTAGGTTTTGGACAAATAAGGAAAGTAAGAACTTTCCTAAAAGGGAAAGGTATTTAAGTCGGTTAACTTTTACACCGACCCGCATCCACTTAAAACTAGTCCCTTTTCAATCTATTGCCTGGAACTTAAAAACCATTTGCGAGAAACTTATTTTATTGCACCGTCAACTATAGTAAATTAAAACAATCAATAATTTATTAAGCACAATAAGTCCTGAGGCTTATTTAACTAAGTTTCGCAATTTAAACATATTTATCAAATAATTTCTAATACGATTAAATGTATCAATTTAAAATTAGAAATTACCGGAACAAAAGAGAGGATGTTACATTAAAGCCCTTCGGCAACATGAGCTATTAATTTAAAATTGTTATAGTTTTTAAGTTCTATCTATAATTTTCAATTAAATAAATTAGTAAATATGTTAGTGTGTTAAATATAAAGTGTTATAATTCAAATATGTATAGTTTTAAGACCCGTGACAACGCGAACGACAAAATTTAAATTTTTATAGATATTCAATTGAATATAATTGTACAAATCGTTGTAAATAGAAATTTTCATACATAAAAAATTTTAAATTTATAATGAATACATCATACCTTCCAATTTTTTGGACTTTTTGGATCTTAAGCAACCGGTTATTTTTTATTGGAGGGATATTCAACTACACTTAATTTTTGAAATGAACGATTTTTTAAAAGAGGTTGAGATTTTTTGGATCCATTGACATCAATATTATGAGGGAAAACATAAAGAATGATAGATCATATTTAAAGGGTTAGAATTGAAAAATTATAATAATAATAAAAAGATTTGAATGCAATACATTTTTATTTTAGATATATTGATTTTTTCTTAAAGTTATGAAAAAAATCCGTTAATATTGATAATATTTCGTGAAAGTTGTCTGAGTTTTTAATTTTTGTGTTATTTTGTTTAATAGTATTATTAGCCAGATATTTTTCATTAATATATTTAATACGTAGTAGTATTTAATATTTAGTGGGGGTAAAGTGTAATATTATAATTTTTATTCTAATTTAATTGTATATCGTTGGATCAAATTAAGAAAAACTCATGAAATGGTCCAAATTGCTCTATGGGGTTTTTGTTTAATTATAACAAAATAAATAATAATAACAATAATAATAATAATAATAATAATAATAATAATAATAATATAGGAAACCCATTAACGATGTCACAAATTAAGAATTTTTAGTTAGTCAATCAAGTCCCTCAATTTCACATAATTTTAGAAATGAAACCTTCAAAACTTTCAATTTTAATAGAATTTAAAGATTGAGTAAGGTTCAAATGAGTACAACAATTTTTTGTGAGAATGAAGGAACCAATAGAAATGTGTCATGTATCATTAAACCCACTTTCCTCCACATTTTAAAAAATTAAATATCTCCCAAACCATAAGTTGAAAATCACAAAAAATGTAGCATTTTATTTTCTTCGATTAGAGATGTGACAAGGTATACTTTCGACGAACTTTTTATTTTCATTTTTCAGTGGGTTTTGAAAACGAGTAACACATGTGTTACAAGATAGTAACACATGTATTACCAGCGAGTAATACACATGTTACAAGCTAGTAATGCATGTGATACTGGCTAATAACACATGTGATACCAGCTGGTAACACATGTGATACCAGCTAGTAACACATGTGTTACTACTTTTGTACAATTTGTAAAACCCTAAAAAAAAGTCGTCGAAAGTATACCTTGTGAGATGGCAAATTAAAAAGAAAAAATGCTGATTTTTGTGGTGCAATTTTTATTATTTTTCGACTTACCGTTTGGAAGGTATTTTTAAAAAACGTGAGGGAAAGTGGGTTTTGTAACACGTGACGCGTTCTGATTGGTTCCTCCATTCTCACAAAAAAATCCCATTCTCATTTGAACCTCACTCTTTAAAGATGATGTTTGATAATATAATCATACGAACTTAATCACTGATAAATTTGGAGAATCGGGTGAAGCATTTATAAAAAAATATTGATTAATTTTAAATTAACTTAAGAAATACGTGTACAAATTTTACCAATATTGCACAAAGTGACATCGACCAGGATATTGTTCATTATGACTACACGTATAAAATCCATCGGATCTTACTAACCAATAGCATCTTTGGGTAGCAAAAATGTTTCCGCTAAAACAAGTACCAAAAACGTCACTATTAAAAACACTCGCAGTAGTACGCTTTGATCCCCACCAAAATTCGTCACGATATTATGTGCGAAATAGTACCACACCAAATTTGAAATCGAACTCTTGATTGGAAGCGAGTGTGTGATTTCCTAGATCCTCTCTATGATCTTAGAAATATGAACTACAATGTCATCTTTAATGGCATTAGTGATATACACCCTGAAAACACAAATATCAGTTGAACATAATGATAATGTTGTGAGGATAAAAAAGACACGATAAATCAAATTCATGTTGATGTGTATGAAGTATTTGGGTGCATTTTGCAAGTCTGAAATACTTATATATTTATATGTAGACAATGTAATGACTTTATAGGTATTAAAAGGCTCATAATTATAAATGTTTGTCGTTACAATATACAGTTTTCTTGAAAACGAGTTTTGTAAAATCTAAAAGCATACAACAAGTCTACATTGAATGACTTTTTCTATATTATTCTTCTACATTGACAGAGCTAAGGTAATAAAATAGTTGACTATAAATCATAGCCGTTCGAAGTCCTTGTTGCGGTTGTATACATAGGTTGGGTGACGTTGGTTACATAACAACGTCTATACTTACATAAATCTTACATAAGAATTTATGCATAATGAGTTGGCAACACATGTGAACCAAACACCTGAATTTGTACATTCTCTCACTTCATTCTCTCTCATGATTTAATTGGTCCACCTAATTATGTAAACAAAATTATGTAAGTTTTGTGTAAGTGT
Organism: Helichrysum umbraculigerum; assembly: GCA_949592205.1. Lineage (NCBI taxonomy): Eukaryota > Viridiplantae > Streptophyta > Magnoliopsida > Asterales > Asteraceae > Helichrysum > Helichrysum umbraculigerum. The sequence goes on along the minus strand of CATIUR010000004.1, from coordinate 27,037,374 downwards.
AGCATTGCTCTTTCTTCCTAAACTGCCATACATGTTCTATGCAAATGTCACCAGATTAAAATCAGCAAATTAATTCCATCACCACGGGTATTTTTGTCACTTAAAACCCCAAATTTTTTTCTCCACGAACTGTTGTCAATTGATGCGTCAATGTTTTTTAATCTTAGGGTTTAATTTATAAGCTTCGATAAATGGTGCTAAATCTCTATTTCCTACAATAATAATGATGATAATATTGAGTTTTTTTGTTATACTTATCATGAACCCTAATAACATAACTGAGATTACTGGTGTTTTAGTTTTTTAATATTTTAATTTTATTTTATTACATAATCATCATAATCAACGACTACATCAATCGATTGATATGAATGAGAAAAGTTCATTAGAGTACAAGGATTTTTAAAATAATGGAAGTACCAATGGAAGTGTGCAATGTGTACAAAGAGAATGCTCACATGTAAAAAACTCATTTACCCCCTAACTTAAATATCGCACAAACGACAAATCGAAAAATTATGAAAATTGCACCATTAGATTCAGCGTTTGATCATCTTCGATTTGCCGTTCATCAAGGCATATTTTCGACGAATTTTTTTCCACGATTTTTGGTGGGTTTTACAAATTGCTAACACATGTGTTAAATATTTGGTTAAACATTTAATTTAAGTATAGAGTTTAAGGTTTAGGTTTAATAGGGTTTAGGGTTTATGGTTTAATAGGGTTTAGTAGGGTTTAAGGTTATGGTTTAGTAAGATTTAGGGTTTAGAGTTTCGTAAAGCGTTTAGGGTTTAAGGTTTAAGGTTTGGTGTTTAGGGTTTTGGCCAAAACCCTAAACACCAAACCCCAAACCCTAAACCCTAAACGCAACACTTTAACACGTGTGTTAGTAAAGTGTGAAACCCACCAAAAAATGAAAAAAAAATTCGTCGAAAGTATGCCTTGATGGGCGGCAAATCAAAGAGGATCAAACGCTGAATCTAATGGTGCAATTTTCATAATGTTTTGATTTATCATGTGTGAGATATTTTTGTACACATGACACCATTTTAGTGGTTCTTCCATACTCTACAAAAATGGTAAACTTCCTTGATCCCATATCTGATATGAATAAATGAAGGTATGTTCTTCTATTTTGATTTCTATATATTCATCCATTATTGATTTGACCATTTTAATTAATTTAAAAGATCTAACTTGTAGTATTTAATGAAGATACTACCATTTGTGGTATTACTCATGTGATAACCTTAACATTATGTTTGTTTATAACGATTTTTTTCATCTATTATTATTGTCATTTTTAACCTTTTTGGGGGGGTTTACGGATGTAACTTACCACTATGTGTTGAAGGATGTTTAAGTCAGGTGGGTGTGTTTTCGATACTCATAATGGTTTTCCAATTTTTCATTCATGTGAACCATTTCATGTAGCGGGTGGGATTTGCTTGAGGTCTCTGTACCAGTTGATCTAAATTCAAGTTCATTGACTAGATCACTTAAGACAAATAGATCAGGTAATAAAAGAGGTGGAAGAAGTAAAGAGTTGAATACACCAGATTTTATAGACTCTATTTACTTTCTAGATAAATATAATTTAATTGTTTTCTTAACATGCAGATTCGTGGAGCTGTGGAGGTACCTGACATTTGAAAGTGCAGCTCAAACAGGCTAAGGTCAATGCCTCGATATTTCATTAACAAACTAATCTCCTTTTGTTGAGTCTTCCATATTTTCCAATCATGTCATCTTCTAAATATGCTGATTTTGATTGTAGTTCAAGCGGTCAATAAGTAGCGAATTATATTACGTACAATTTCTTATTCCAGCTGTTAAAAATCAGTTGACACAACTCTAGCATATGGAGGGAAAGATGATTTTATCTTCTAGTTAAATTCCTATGATAACAATAAGTTAACTTCAATGATAGCCATACTTTCTGAGTCTCTCCTCCATTAACAATTTCCACTTTTGGTCATAATTTGTGTGTCAAATAGTTTAGCTCCACTGAAATAATTTGCTTTGTGAGACTCTCATCTAAAACTTCTACTAGTATTTCTGTAGCAAAAAGCTTACGTAATCGAATTTGGTTTATGGTATGAGCTTCGTGTTTATAGGTGGGTTGAGATTCCACATGCTTTTGCAACATATCTATCTAATTTTCCTTTTATTCATGTAAAGTATTTCATTTGAATGCCTTTTTTATTTTAGGGAAAATATTGCTACAACTGAAAGAATATATTGGATAAATGCCTCAATGAGAAGAATATTGTAGGTTACTTAACTCTTACTCATAACCCTCTTGTGTTTTTGCATATATGTGGTCAAGTAATAAAAACAATAATTGTGCATTTCATCTTTGGCTTCTCCAGTCTTTGTGCTTTAAATATTCAATTCTTGCCTTTTATTTTATCACCTGTTGTGATGTTACAAGTATGTTCTTCTTTTTACTATATTAAATGACATTCACCTTTTTGATTGTTGCTATTCATTGTAGGTTATGAGTTTTGGCTGCTTAGTCAAAAGGATTGGGAAAGTTGTATCTGAGAGGTGTGACGTAGGCCTGTGCAACAGAGGAGAACCGGACCGTACCGGCCCGTACCGGCCCGTACCGAGAACCGAAAATATGAGAATTTAGGAACCGAGAACCGGACCGAATGTTACCGGGACGGTTCGGTAAAATTACGGTTCTTACCGGTACGGTTCCAATATGTACCGACAGAACCGACTATTTCACATGCGTTCATACTATACCAATTATGTGGATATGCTAAACCAATATAATATGATGTTGTCATGCTATTATGTTGATGTTATGCTGGGTGGGCTAATATACTCAAATATTGATGTCTAAAAATGGTTAAGAGTGGTCTGCTAGACTGTGCTAATAAACTGTGCAAATAAACATTTCTATTATGTTCTTGAGCATCATTATAACAATGTTGTGAAAATATTAATCAACCAAAATAAAGATCCAAAACATCATTCATTCAATTAAAGATCCAAAACATCATTAAACCAAATAAACATCCAAGACACCAAATAACAAAACTAATATCCAAAACACCAACCAACAAAACGAATATCCAAAACATCAATCATCAAAACAAAGATCCTAAGTATTATTCAACCAAAGTAGAGTAACTGAAGTAACTTAAGTTTTTCAACATACGCTCCCCATTCACGCATTTGTGTCACCAACAGTTGCCTCATCAATTGCATTCTTGTCCTTGAACTTCTCACAGATATCTAGAGGGAAAAAACAAGCAAATTATACAATGACACTCTTTATGCTCTAGATCATCATAAACCCACTTGTCCCTCAATATCATTCATCACAGAAAAGCATGACAGCACATTCTTGTACCATCTCAATATAAGCAGACTCTAAATAAAAAGACCATTACTAATAAAAAGTATGTTACCTTTTGCAATAGTGTCTAGCTCATCTAAATCATCCTCCACTGTGACTCCATGCCTAGTCTTGCGAATCCAATCTTGCGTGCAAACTAATGCCTCTACTATGCTAGGAGATAAAGAGCTTCTTGTTTCATCCAGTACACGACCACCGGTACTAAAAGCAGATTCTGAAGCAACGGTTGAAATTGGGATTGCCAAAATATCTAAGAAAATAACCACGGTCAGTTTTATTTGTATTAATAATCAGTAACATGATGTGTAGACAAAATAAAATAAATTTACCTCGCGCCAGTTTAGAAAGAATGGGAAACCTTGGAGAATTAACTTTCCACCATAAAAGTATATCAAACCTCTGAGTATTTGGCTCACGAGTCTCATCGATGTATCTATCTAGTTCTGATTTGGTGTCAAGAATGCTTCCACCTTCCATCAAAAAATCATCAAGAAAAGCATTGTCACTACAGCTCACATTGCCAGTGTTCCCATAGGTTTTCGAGCTAACATTTGAGCTATCTTTTTCATACATTAACTTGTATTCTTTGAATATTTTTGCAAAGGCTTTATCTACCACACCAGCAAGATCTTCAACGCGCTCCTCAATTAATGCTTTTTCTTTCTCGAGTGCTTTTTCACGGGCTATCTCACGGGCTTTTACAGGATCTTCTTCAAGGATTAGTTCGAGCTCTTTTTCGATGTCTTCCGCTAGTTCTTTATTGCGATCTTTTTCAGCCTCCCTTTCCAACTTGCATATCTTTCTAAACCCGAACCGTATAATCTGCATTTTCATCCGGGGATCTAATACCGTTGCAAAGTACATCAACATGTTCAATTGCTTCACACTGCCATAATACTTATCGAATTTAGATCTCATATTACCTCCCATTGACTTAAGACTAAAATCATTATCTTTACATAGCATGTGAATATGCACATCAAGATCCATTAGCTCCATAAAGAACTGATTTGCAACCGCGTAAGAAGAAGCGGACACCTTTTCAGTTTTTGTTTTAAAAATGTGTAACACGCTAGCAAACTTTCTAACATAAAACCAATCACTGATTCTGGGTACATCTTGACCCAATTCATGTTTGAAACCACGGTCTTTGATTTCAAATAAAGTGAAAGCTGATTCAAACTTTTCTGCAACGTGCAACATATCAAACGTTGAGTTCCATCGTGTAGGACAATCAAGCTGCAACAATCTTTGTGATTGTATTTCTTTCTCTTTGACACACTTCTTGAAGATATCAATTCTAGCAGGAGAAGCCCTCACATATCTAACAGCTGAACGAACACGATCAATTGAAGTAACAAACTCCTTTAGGCCATCTTTCACCACCAAATTTATAATATGGGCCATACATCTCATGTGGAGATATTCGCCCCTCGAGATCAGATTGGGCAATCTCTCTTTCAAATAATCAAGTGCCACTTTATTTGCACTTGCATTATCAACGGTGACGGTCATAACATTCTCTATATTCCAATCATTTAAACACTCCAAGAGATCACGTCCAATATCTTCTCCTTTATGACTATGAATAGGCTTAAAATTGATGATTCTTCTGTTATATGTCCAATCATCATCGATAAAATGGGCTGTCAGACACATGTAATTGATACGTTGTATCGAAGTCCATGTGTCAGTCGTCAAGGAAACTCGTTGTTTGGTCTTCCTAAAAAACCTCTTCAGTTTCATCTTTTCGTCATAAAACAGATTTCCACAATCTCGTGAGATTGTATAACGGGATGGGACTTTAAAACTAGGACATGCAGCTTCCATGAATTCCTTAAAACCTTCTTTTTCAACAAAAGAGAAAGGAAGTTCGTCTAGTATAATCATCCTCAACAATGCTTTTCTTATAACTTCACCATCAAATTTCCATGTCTTTAAACTAGAGCTTGTACCTTCACCATCGTTTTCTTTCTGAAAATATAAGGTACTTTGTTTCTTGATATTTTCTGGGTTTTCTTTGCATGCTGGAATATGTTTCTTCATACCAGTCGTCCCGTTGTGGGTTGAATCGGCTCTATATAAAGCACCACAATAGTTGCATTTTCCTCTCATCAGTCCCTCATCATCAACGAAACGTTCAAAATGGTTCCATACAACCGACGTTAACCTTCCGTTGCCATTGCCGACCTTCTTAGTAGTTGACTTTCCCTTGCCATCTCCATCCTTCTTGGTACTTGTACTTCCCTTTTCATTTTCAGCCATCTTACTAGTTGTCTTTCTCTTCTTTTTTTGAGGTTTTGTAGCAGGCTTAACGGATTTTAGTTTTTCTCCTCGAGCATCGTCTGAATCGCTACTCGTGATTTGATGCACATTTTCAGTATCCATCTGTAAAAGTTAAATTACAAGGTTACTATCAGTTACATACGTATCAAGGCTAGTTACTTATATTCGAAAACGAAAACAAGCATATATCAAGTTTAAGTTTAGGGTAGTCTCACTGAAAGAATTAAAGTGTTCCCAAAAAATCCACATAATTGGTTTAGTATGAACGCATGGGTGTTTACGTACTTTTTAGGGTTAAAATATTATTATATAGTAGCTGATTCGATTTGCACTAAATTAACATCATTTATGATACTACTTCATTACAATGACCAACAATAATAACTTAATAACTAGAGCTAGCAGTATTATATTCGTTGTTAAATCATGCATTCATGTTAATATATACATATACATATACACACCCATATATCTTTATATACATACATATACAGTCGATCATCATAATATACATAAAAATACAGTCGATCTCAAAGATGATGACGATGATGATGGAATACCTCACGAAAATGATGCCTTAAAACTTCCTTGATCACCAAAATGGCCAGAGAAATGTGAGCAGTTGTTTATGGTTTGGTTGGTTTACGTAAAAAAACCCTACTTTATTTTAATCTAAAATTACAACGTATAGATAATGGGCTGGTGCAGGCCCAGATGTGTAATTCATGTTTGGCCGGTTTGGGCCGGTACACTCGGTTTTCACTGTTATAATACCGTACCGTACCGAAAACCGAAAATGTATAAAGTAGAGAACCGAGAACCGAACCGGGTCATGTATATTCGGGACGGTTCGGTACGGTACCGGTTCGGTTTTCCGGTTCTTTCGGTATGAACCGGGTTTTGCACATGCCTAGTGTGACGTGTTATAAATAACTGATGGTAGATACAAACAAGCAGTTTTGCCTTTTCTGTAAACAACTGATTAATGGAGCTTTAATTTGCCTTTTGTCACACGTTGCTTGTTCACGAAAATTTTAATGCACGACTTGTTATAGCAACATTGCATCATGAAGTCGTAAGCCTGCCATAACACACGAAGTCAGTTAAGTTAAGAAAAGTGTCATTTACCACCTACAATTGAAGAAGCACAAAATTGATCGCAGGCTTCATATGAAGATCGGTGATCTTGAATACCACTAACAACCATATTCTACCGCAAAAAGACAATCTCTATTACAATCAGATATGATTACACAGCATCAACACACATAGACACGATGTTGATCACGAGGCTAAAACAGGTAAAGGTGAAGCTTTCCAAGTATCCGCCTACCTATTAAAGTCTTATTCATGACATAACCAAGTTATAGATTGAACCTATAAGCATCATCAAACATGTTTAAATGATTTGGACTATTTGGGCAGATAAGTACCATGTTTCTCGGTTTCACCATAAACAATATACATCATTGTTAACTTCCCATAAATCTTTGTTGCCTATCCAACCAAGCAGTGGCGGATGTGTGTGAGAGCTAGGGTATGCACTTGCATACCCTATGAGCAATTTTAGTAGTGTCAAAAATCTGATTATTCATGAGGTTAATAGAATCTTAACAATAAGTGCATACCTTGAATAAATGATGTGCATACCCACTACAGCATATAATAGACCAGTCTAACATTTATTAGTGAACGTACATCTAAAAGACTCATCTTAATTGGATTATTTGCATTCACATTAGATCTATGCTAAAGTTAACAATTTATAGTAAAATTAACACATAAAAGCTAATGCTCAACTTTTCGTTAAAGATTTTATTCACTTCATTTTCTTTTCTTACGTTAGTCTTCACCAAATAATCACTATTTCGTTCCTCACTGACAATCCCGAGCCTCGCTTTGTGTAGTCGGTAGTCGCCCGCTGTTCTCCGTCGTCCAGATCTTGGCGCTTTCTATACGGCTCTGTACAGCTTATGCACCGCATCTCGCGTGTTGGCCTTTCATTTTTTCTCAATTTAGAAGTAAAAAGTATAAACATGTTTCTATATATGTATCTATATTTTTAAAGCCAATTGCTTGTTACTATTTTGCACTAGACTTGTCTATGTTTTTAGTGTTTATTACTATACTATCAACTGATACTATTCTTGAAGATCTTTTACGTATTTACTTTCTAACATTCTTTATAGATCCTAAATCTAAGGTTGGTTCATTGAAAGAGCAAATTTGCACTCAATGGCTCTTTGATCTGCTGATTTTGGGTTAAATTGTAAGTAAATAAAATAAATACACTAATGGAGTAAAAAACCAACCCGAGAAAACTTGACCCGGGAAAAACGTACAACTTATGGTTGATTGTCGTGATGAAATAAAAAAAATTCATTGAATTGTGCATACCCAATGACGTATTACTGAATCCGCCACTGCAACCAAGACACATCAACTTTATAATTTTAGTATGTCCACAACCAATAACGAAACCACAAATTTAACTGAACCAAAAAAAGATGTGACGTGCTCTCTAGGGGAACACATTCACCTTTGAGGAACCCATGAACCATGTTATTCAATAAACTTATCCCACAGAAGTCAGTTAACACGATGACAGAAAAGTGCAACATTAGAAACATAGAGTTATCAATTTATTTTTGTCAACCAAACTCATCATAAAGCTTACTATTTTTTACACCTAGTCATTTATCTTGAGCACCCAAATTAGAGGGAAGTAACCATTTTCAACTCGATGGTTTAACCACCTGCAATAATAAAGTGGTTCGTTAACGTTAAAATTGAAATGCAATCAATATTGCTTACATGGTTGGAAACACCAAAAGCATATAGCAACTGTAAATAGTAATGTAAAAAAAAAACTATTTGTAGTGGATTGGCAGAAACTCAAGACATCCATATGTAAAGGTTAGAGCACCGGGTGTGGAACAAAATTTACACCGTTCCCAACAATGTTCATGTCCCAGAACACTATCAACAGTATTCATCCACACCCCAACGGTGTTCATGACAGTGTTAATGACAATGTTTTCGGATGGCGTCTAAAATGCAACGCTGATTTCTTGCTTTTTTTTCTTTTCCACACACATACACTTAATTAAGAAACAAAAATTAATATTAAGAACACCGTCCAGAACACTGTCACCAACACCACACTTTTTAAGCAACAAAGTTAAATTATGCACATCGTCAAAAACAATGTTACCATACATTGTGCTCTTATATATGTCACCTACAATAAGATTTTATTTAGATTTCATAATACAAATTTCTATCATTTTTTTAGTAAGGATGGTTACCTAGACTCACTTTCCTCCGAGGCTAAAACATGTTTTCAAGTTCCTTTTTGTTACAAGTTACAACTGAATGTATTGGCAGCAGCATAACGACCAGTCGACCATCACTAACCCGGTAATCAGCTTCAATAGTCCTTCCAACAAATCAACAATACCAGTAATGGCACTCACAATTGCTGCAACTTAACTGATAAATATTCATATCATGTTATGATAGCATCAATAAGTGTAAGCACGATTTTGAAATCATTGAGCTCCCCGCCAACATCTTTACATACCAAAAAGACACAACCTGACCATGAAAGAATATAATATATCAAAATGTAAAGAAATTATATATAAGTATCTATAACATCTTAGAATTCTCCTTTGCAAAAACTAATATGAAACTCAATAGAATAAATGAACACGTACCGAGCCAAGCATTTTAACAAACAGGTGACGTACAACTACAAATTCAAAAGTTAAACAACGTACATTCCCATTGAAGAAAAAACCCAACAATCTCACTATATTGTATATCACTTATGATTCGGACTTTAAGCCTCAAATTACTCTGGAGATAGATGCAACGAATGGGTTCCATTGGGATTAATTATGTATGCGATTTTGGGGCAGTAAACTTTGATTTTATGAAGATATATCATGATTTGTGAAATAGTTAAAAGTTACAATACCTTGGAAAACAATTGCAAACCATGCACGTACCTTTCTCACAGAAAATTTCCCTCCAGCTTATGTTTGACGGGTTTACTTTCTCACAGAAAATTGGTTGCCCATGTTGTCTAATAACCTTCTAATTTACGATTAGTATTATTGTCATTTATATGTGGTTTGTTTTAAGGGGAGTGGAAGGTCACGGACTCACGGGCCAAGGGCCCATGGCCTAATGGGTAAAATGGCGGTGATACATTAAACGGATGAGATCTAATTTTTGTGTACTTTGAACGGTCTAGATTAAAAAGGTACTTGATCGAGCTTTGTCTGAATATATATTTAATATTATCTATATGAAACCGAAATGTTATGTTATCTGTACTAATATATAAAGCATGTTGGTGTTTTATATATAAAAACTCTTAAAAATAAGACTCAACATTTCTAAAATTAACCAATATAATTTTTCAATTAGTATTAATATCATTAGTTTCACATCCGTTTCCTGAATCATCAAATCTACATACGAACAAACTATCGTTAGTGAGTCACCATCATGGATAATTCATGAAGACCGGACATAATATACGACTATCGTCAACTCACTATATACATTAAAACATCATAATCCGCTACATTGTGCGGATATTACGTTAGTATTTAAAGATAGGTTTTCCATAAATATAAGAAAGTGCATGATGTGCATAATGCACGCAGGTTCGATTCGGGCCTGCAGCATCTGTGGGATGACCTATTCCCTGGTGCTTCACCGCCAGTGATGCCCTTGTGGGTGGGATAGCTGCGAAGCCAAAGGCTTCGGCGCCTATGGGTAGCGCGCAATTACCCTTTTTTTTAAATATAAGAAAGTGGTGGTTTGACGGGAGTAGAGGTATCTTCATTTTAGCCCGAGTAAAAGTGTTCGTTCTTTTCGGATTCCGTTTTACCCGTTTACACGGGTATATAATAAAATTAATTCTTTCACACTCATTAACATTTTTGATTGGACGTTACATAAATATATACACTTATTCCCGGACAACCCAAAATGATAATATGTATGTTTTAATTCGGATAAAGGAAGCATAATAACTACAACAAGGAAGTTCATCGGCACTTCGTTGCGGTAATTTAACATAACGTTTTTCATTCATCATGTTATACAAACTATTTAAATTGGATGATGATTCGTAGTTTTTTACATAATCAAATGCATCTAAATATGAGTTTGTCATAGAATGATGGTGAAGGTAACGACATGATGTAGAAGTAGTAAGTTTTATATTATTATATATAATATCAAATTAAATAAATTAGATAAGATATAACTAAAGTAAAATCATGTCAAAAATGTTATTTTTTAGTATAAATTGTACGTAATTTATCCGTCCCAATATAAATGTCCACCTCAGTATTTTTGTCTTTCTCAAAAAGATCGTCCACCTATAAAAAAATTAACTACAAAATCTCATTAAATTCTCAAATTTGCTCTCATTTGTAGCTTTAAATAACTTATTTTTTTATCTATTTTCAATCAAACTTATGTTAAAAATCATGGCAAAATTGACATTTTATTTATCTATCATAAATCCAAAAAAATTTCTTTCGGGGTGATTCATTTTGAGAGGAGAAAGTAATGTTTTTGAAATTCTTGCCAACCGATTATATAACTTGAACTTTTACTCAATAATTATAATTAAAGATTATGGGTGTGTTTGGTAAAAGTAGCTGGTAGCTGGAGCTGAAAGCTTATAGCTGGAGCTGGTAGCTGGAGCTTATATTTAAAGCTAGTAGCTTGAGCTTATCTTTTTTGTAATGTTTGGATAAAACTAGCTGGAGCTTAAGCTTAAAATATGTAAATTGACATAAAAGGACAAACAAATATATGATAGATAATTATATAAAGGGTATTTATGTAATTTTTCATTACATAAGCTCCTAGCTTAATTTAAAAGCTAGTTCTACTAGCTTCTTTTTTAAGAGCTTTTGTTTTTAAATAAGCTCTTAATATTTTATCTTCCAAACAAAGCTTGAAGCTGTAAAAATAAGCTTAAGCTTCCATAAGCTCCCATAAGCTACTATAAGCTCCGTTGCCAAACATAGCCTATGTGTATTGTAATCGAAGATCTTCATAAATATAATATAAAAAATAGGGTTATGAGATCATTAACTTAACTCAAATTCATTTAATCAATTAGGTTTATCTATTTTAATTAAATTGAATATTAAATCTTATTTTAGTTATACAATTAAACCATATGTATATACGGGTTTGAATTATTGTATGATATATAAACTATATTAAATTATATACATACATATGTATATGTATATAAGAAAAATAAACAATTAAAAACAAAATTAAAGTTATGAAAAATGATAAAAGATATGAAATTAGGAGCTAGATCCTCCTATATCCTCGTTGATATTTATTTATTTACTATAATTAAATAATAATTCTTATTATTATAACAAACATTTAAATTTATATGTAAAATCATTATTATATCGGCAAGGAAGTAGTATACCTCGCAACCACCAACTCAGTGACTCACCATGTGGGAAAGCAGGAAAATATTCAGTGACGCCATCCGCGCGTGAGTGTAACACCCCAATATTTGAGGTATTATTTTAGTGTACGCAGAAATATATTTCTTATAAAGTAATACTATTTAAATAATGTAATATAATAGAAAACTTAAATGGTTTCTCAGTTCCAGACCGTATGGATTAATGAGTAAGGAATTCATTATATGTTTTCACGTATACAGCCATATAATTTCTTAATTCACTTCTAAATTCTTCCCGACCAAAAATCGTGAGGAACCAAAATACTCAAGAATTCCATCATCTTCAAATCATCAATTAATCTTGGATTCAAGCTTCTAGGGTTCAATCAAATAGTCCTTATCTCCTTCCTCATCAATTGTAAGTTAAATTTCTTCATGAACTAAACCTAGGGTTGAATAGTTTAGTAGGTTGGATGGGTTTCATCAAATTAGTGAAACTAACTTGAATTAGGGCTTGTAATTAGTAGATTAATATTAGTTAATTTAGTGGAAATGATTTCTAACTTGATTATCATCATATAATGATGAGAACTCAAGTGAAGTCTTGAGCAAATTTCTTAGTTTGCTAGAATCTTGGTTTGGTGAACATTAAGCTATTTTAAATGTTACTAGAGATGCTAGTAACATTGATTTAAAAAATGAATCAAGAAAAGTAAGTAGTAAATTAAGAAATTATGTAATGATGGGGTTATGGTATGAGAAGTGGAAATCAATTCTATGTGGGGGAGAATTGATTATGGTAATAGTGTAATTGTAATACTTAGTAAAGACTAAATGTATTGTTATGTTGTAATGGGTATTATGAAATAGGTGTTAAAGCTTGGAAGTCTTGTGTTGCCCATTGCTTGTGAATCTCCATTTAATCACTAAGGTGAGTATACAGAGAATCAATTAAGTGTTGGTTATGTAATCCCGGATTGCTTACAAGCAAGAGGTTTTACATAACCATGTTATTGTTGTTGTTATTGTATATTATTATATTTGGTAGGCCCGGAGCTTGAAATACGAAGGTTCGGTGCCACGGAAAAAAGAGGCCCTTTTATATATGACATAAAAAATTTTCATCACTACTACAAAATTGTTATAAACATAAAAATTCAAAAGAAGTGTAACAAATATTATATAAGGCTGTTTACATATCAAAATGAATCAAAATCTACTATTTGAATCGTGCTATTCTCGAAGGATTCACAGACGTAAAGTTGTTGATCAACTCCTCATAATCAACGATCTCAAGTACGTCGTTCTCAATAGCTATCATATGCGTACTTTTTTTAGGTTTAGTATTAGTAATAATAGTAGTTTAATAAATTAAATATCTATATCTTATATCTATTTCGAACTTCGTAGAAGACGGTAGATCCGTAGATGTGCGTACGTCAAAAACAAAAACAAAAAAAAAGATCCAACGTGAGGAATAAGCAAAGGAGTTAATGGACCATTTTCTTGGGCTGTTTTTCTATTACAATATTAAAACAATGAGAGGTCCAATTTTACTGAATTGTAAAACTTAATGAAAATTGGGCTTATAATTAAACATATATATATATATATATATATATATATATATATATATATATATATATATATATATAAGGTGTACCAGAAATTTAGAGGCCCATCATTTTTGGGGGCCCTGTGCAGCAGCCCATTGGGCACCTACCAACCTCCGGGCCTGATATTTGGTATCCTTGTGTAGAATTGTTGTGAAATACGTGATTGAGCAATAGAGTAGAGGTTAGTTATTACGAAATATTGATCAATACGAAATATGTGCTAAGCACAAATTGTATCTTATGGACCGCGGATCCAATTGGTGTTAATCTCTACCTATGCTCATTAGTTGTATGATTAAGGTTATGTGTAAGTGTATCCACTTCAATTAGTATTTACGATGTATGTTTGAGTGAATTGCTTAATTGGTTATCTATGTATTCACTAAGCATTTTATGCTTACTCTTTTATGTGTTATGTATTGTAGGTAGTAGCTCTCATAGAGAAGTCAAAGATATCAAGAAGGAGTGGAGTGGGTTGGCTTGCTTGGGTGTAAGTAGCAAGTATTCTCTTTTGAATTATCGTTGTGTATCTTACTTTTGTAATCCACCCGAATTATCACTTTTAAAAATAAGTAGTGAAAGTTGTGTCATTATGTGGTTTTAATACATATTTGACTTTTATAGTCAAAACAGTTGTAAATTAATGTAATTATGTATTGAAAGTGGAATGGAAGTCTTAGTATGTTTCGTTGACTAGTGAATGGGTCAAAAGTGTCAAAACGGGTCAATAATGACCCTAGTGGGTAAGCTAAATCCGATTAAAGGTATGGAACTTTGATTGATTGCATTAAGTGTGTTTTGGTATATTGATAAAGTGTTCAAAACCTCAGGTTCATAAAATGAGTAATATGTATTTTGAGTTGTTATTCAAAAATGTCCAAAATGGGCGAAATCGGGTTATATGTCCAAATCTTACGTTTTTGTGAAAATTGAAATAGAGTCGAAAGTAAAGTTTTGTATTGTTATAGTGGATATGTGTACCAAATTTCAGGTCATAACTCGTAACGGGTTAAAAGTTATGCACGTTTGAAGTTTGTATTTTTGTAGCTAAGTCTGCAGGTCTGAAAAACACATGAGTACGCGATCCCAGTTTGGAACCCGGATCGCGTAAGTATGTGAATTTTGGTTACAGAAGAGTTTACACTGCAATACGCGATCCCAGGGAGAGTGGTAGGATCGCGTATGCAAGTTTAATACGTGATCGCGTATGAGCTTCCAGGATCGCGTATTAGTGAAGAAATTTTGCAAATTTTAAAAGTGCATTTAGAGACCTCTTTTATTTCACATTTTAACACTTTAGAGACCTCTTTTTTTTCATGACTTTAGGGACCTCTTTTTCTAACAAATAGTGATTGAATTTACATGGGACCAAATATAATCGAATTGTAATTATAAATATTCGGATTTTATGAATTTTAATAGTCAAGTATAAAAAAAAGATTTGGGCGTTTCAGTGAGAATGCCAAATTTCAATTAAAGAATTAAAGTGCGTGAGACATGTAAATGTAAAATTTAAAAGAAGCAAACGATTGCAGAGGATAAGAATTCGTGGTGAACAGTAAAATCGCGGCCCCTAATTAATATATATATATAATTTATTTATTATACCTTTAAATTAGGAGTACTATTACATTCTAATTCTTAGTTTCATTTGAAAAAGTAGTCTACACATTTAACCCATATATAATTGAATGGACATAAGTGTTAGAGATAAACACCAAAGTTAGCATCATAGTTGTTAAATTCTTACGATTCACAAGTCGACTCTTACGAGTCGAGTCAAAAATCTAAAAAAAGAGACGACTCGGACCTCGACTCTTAAATGACTTTGACTCTTACGAGTCATTTATTGACTCTTCCGAGTCTTGTGCGACTTTACGAGTCAGAAAATCAGACAAACTTTTAGTGTAAGGGATACAAAAAAATGAAAGGACGAAATAGAAAAATAAATGACTATAATCAATTTTTAATTAGGTATTTGTGTTGATTGCAGGTCAACGATAATATTATCAACCCTCACCATGTTTTACTTAACTTAAAAAACATAAATCTTAAACAAAAATATAATATACATTGAAAGATTACGTGTCGAGTCACAAGTCACGAATTAAAAATCGAGATAACGAGTAAAGAGTCGAGTCACGAGTTAATAACCTATCTCTAGCACCATAATCATGTAGTAGAAAATACAGTGTATTGAAACATATAAGAGCACACAGAGTGGGGCACTCTTCGACAGCGTTTTTGGTTGAGAACGCCGTCGGATTACGTTTTGCCGCATCGGAATGACATCCCTGACGGCAATCCCAAACAAAACGGCTAGCGAGCGAGTTTTTTGTTTTTTGTTTTATTTCCTTTTCTTCCTCTTTTTTCCAGATGCAAACAATTAATATAATTAATATGAGTTGTGTAATTCGTAGATGGGAAAAAAAAAGATGAGAAAAAAATGGAGGCTAGGTTTACACGGTTAATGTAAAAGATGATATATATTTTCATTTTCTACCCTAGAGTATTTTCATTTTCCACCCTAGAGTTTAAGGTGTTTTAATAAAGTGGTTTGATTAAATTTTAAGATTGTAGAATATTAAATATACATTTTTAAATTAATTTTTTAAATATATATTTTTAAATAATTTATTTGTTATTTAACTATTTGTATTTGAAAAACTAAAAAAAAAAAAAAATCAAAAAGTCCAGAACACTGTCTCCCACACCGCCATATTTTCAACAACAGTGTTCTTACCAGAACACTGTAGGTGAGAACACTGTAAACACAGTGACCTTACAGAAATGTTATTGTAGAAAAAGTAGAGGTGTGAAGGATGTTGAGTTTACAGTGTTCTGAGAATTATACTTTTATTTAATTAAATGACCTTTGTGAGAGGAAAAAGAAAATAAATAGAAGAAGAAAACATTAAAGCAGTGTTCGTTTAGAGAAGTTGTGCGAGAACATTGTGAAGAACATTGTTGAGGACATTGTCATGGTGTGGGAGAACAGCGTTAACAGTGTTCTCAGACAAAGATTTTGATGAGAACGTTTTAAAAAAGCTCCACACCTTGTGCTAAGATTTTGTGGTGTGGTAAACATTGTTCTGGAGTTTTTTATTTTTAAAATTTTTTTATTGAAAATAATTAAATAAATTTAACAAATTGAAACAAAATAATTGAATAAATTAAATCAAATAATAAAATAAACTTTAAATAAACCATAACATTCATTAAATCTGATGTTAAAAAACTTTATAACAGGTAAATAGTTTGAATATATATACATATCATCCAGGCTTTCAAACACTTTTGAATTAATCTAATAAGCCCCCATTAATTTAGTCACTAACATAAGAATCTGAGTATTTGCAACCGATAGCTCATACCAATTAAGAAGTCCATTGATTCAACTTGTGATGCCATCCAGATTAGCTAAAAAGAGTTTTAGATGGTTGAAGACCTTCTGACCTTCTTTTGAGCGCTCAATGTATTCGGTTACTAATACCATGATTGGATCACATAAAACATTGTTTATTCATGTATTTTTACAGCAACAAAAACTGCAAATAGAAGCATGATCAAACTAATTATTCTAATACTTAAATGACTCAAGAACAAATGTTCATCCACGATACATGTCAGACTGTATGAGCAACAAAAGAGAGTCATAAGCAACAATAGAATTATTTGCAAAATCAGATTCAAAATTACATAAGCAATCCTGTAAACACCAATTTCGAATTACATAAAAGAAACCGAAAATTACAATACCTGATGTGACGATGATATTATTTGTAATTCATGGTTGACAAACGTAATAAACATCTAGAATACATTAATTTTAGTAATTAACTTAAATCAATCAAATTGAAAATCTAAGAAGCATAATTTTAATAAACCGTACCTTTTATTCATCTTGCGCTTGCGAATTCCACAATTTAACCGGCCCACATATGACAGTACCCTATATTTCTTCCAGTCGCCACAATCGCCGATCGTTTGAAGGCGTGCGAGGTGAGGGAAATTAGGGGTCATTCGTTTTTGTGGCTTCTGATCATGATCCTAGCCATCTGTATCGATCGTTTTTTTAGGGTTGGGTTTGATCGAGCATTTCCATGCAGATGGATAAGGGTGGGTGCTTGGATGATTTGTATGATCAAAGTGAGGGGCATACGTGGAAATTCAGGGGTCAAAAAGGCTATGATTAATTAATCAATTCTCTAATGATAATTAAAGGCTAGGATTAAAAAGGCTTAGTCAATGGAGGGGGTGGATTAAATGTTTAAGATTGAATTTAATGGTGATTACTTAATTAGTGCTCTCTTTTGATAGATAAGAGAGATATGTAATACTAGTTATACATGTGACATTAGTTGTTTTATTCAATTTAAGGCTAAGAGCATTATGATTGGATTAGTATGAATTTTTTAGTAAAATTAGTAAATTGAGGGTTGAATATATGTTTTTTTTTTTATATTAATATTTTGAAGAGATGATATTGAGAAGTCGTACATTTACAAGGAATGGTAAATGCATGATATTATTATATGAATAGTAGATTTTTTTCCTTTTCTTTTTATATAAAGGTATATAACTTTAATATAAGTATTAAATTCTAAATTACTAAATATTATAATTTACTTATAAATGTAATTCATATACATAATCATAAAAGAACGTTTTAGTTAATTTTTCATTCAATAGTAAAATTAAAGTTTATGCTTTCTAAATCGTGCATACTTTACCTTACATTAATTCTTCTAACAATCACTGTGTTTGTCTATAATTAATCGATTAACTTAATCTAACAAAAAATTACAATTCAATACGCTTTATTTCATGCTAGGTGCCATTTTTGTTGAATCACTATTTACAATTTTTAAATTGAATAGAAGGATATAAAATATAGTTATGAGAAAGTCTAGACAATGGGAATTCACAGTTGGTATGTGTTTTATTGGGATGTGTTTTATTTAACGTAAGTGTCAATTATTTTTATCATTATTTACAATTGCTTTGAATAAAACGGTAAACCAGTCGATCCCAAGTTATACCATTGTGTGATTTTTGTCTGATCATTATCTACATTTTTTTTTAATAAAACGGAAAGGTGGTTGATCCTAAGTTACACTATTACCTTAGTATAAATGAGTTACTAAGACAAAAGAACAATATTTCTAATGTCATGGAATGACTTACCAATTAAAATTAACAATATTAATTAATAATAATTTTTAAATACTTGATATTATCATGTTCAATTTGAAAGTGATCAACATATATTAAGGTATATTTTATTCAAATGTAAGAAACTACATACAATGGTATTGATAATTGGAACAAATATAAGTATATATGTTTTGATATGTTATTTTTTATATTCAACACACGTATATAATATATTCACCGAAAAGTATATTTTTTTCCGCTCCGTTCTAACGCACGGGTTAGAACAGTTTGTTTATTATCATATATTAAAGATTAAGTTTTAATTGACTTATCATATTAAATGATGAAGTATACAATATTATTTGAGGGGCCTTAGATGAAAAAAGATGAAAAGTCATCTTCTCCACCAAAAGCAACTTGCAACTCAAGATTTACACACCTACAACACCCAAATTATTTCTAACTAGTATGGTACCCGCGCAATGCGACGGCACCTCATACGTTAAAGATGGTGTTAGTTTACTATGGTTGGTAATAAAACTTGTAGTGCACTTTTCAAAGTTAGGGGGCAAGGCACCCCCTAGCCCTTCTACTAGCTCTGTTATTGATGGTTAACAACAACAACTATAGTAAATCTATATATCTATCTATCTATATCTATATATATATTTAAAAGAAAAACCCTAAACTAATCTCCTCCCTTAATTATACATTAATCCTATTATAAGTCACCATTAGATCAAAACATGACATCATTTAGCCATTTAATTGTGTAATAAAATACTAAAATGCCTTTACCAATCTACTTACCATCATCTCTATCGGTTAGTAGGTTTTACTTTCCTTTGCTGTAAACATAATCACTTTTGTAAACATAATCCTTTCCTTTGCCCTTACCCATTTAATTGATCTATCTTCCATGTAAAAATCTAACAATCTGATGCAACTTCATTCAATCTACAGTCCGATCCCCAATTTCAAATGAAAATGAAGTCCTCAATTTCTTTCTCGATTTATCTCAGTTAAACCTAACTGACGAAATTGAAATTCTTACGCTACAAACCCTAACTCTAACCCTATGTGAATCATCTTTTCCTTCTTCCTCATATGATATTAATTCAGTAAGTTTTTTATTTATTTGTTTATGTTATCGCAATCTGGTTTGATTGAATATTTTTTTCCATTTTTTGTTTATATAATATTGGAAGTTTGATATATTTTAGATCTTTGTGTTTAAATTTATGGCTTGATCGATCATTCAAGTTTGATCGATTATTTATTTGCTGCATAGGTGTTTGATGTGTTGTTTAAAGGAGATGGTTTTGGTGCAAATGAGATGATTATGACTAGGTCTTCGGTTACCAGTAGTCACCATCAAGTGGTTTGGGTTAGAATTTAGTTAAACTATTTGATGAATAATATTTGCATAAATGATTTATAACCTAAAAGATATCGTGATTGGAATTCTTTGTAGCTACAGACAGGGAGGAGTTTCTAAGGTGTGTAGCTGTTCAGCTTCCGAGAAAAGGTAATTTCATTCTTATAAAACATCGGTTGCTATTAGATTAGTACACTAATATGAAAAACAGTCAATGTTTTATATTTCATGGATTTCGAGTACGTACTACATAGTGTGTGAAGGCCTAAAGTTTTTTCATTATTATTTGTAGCTATTTAACCACGTGGATTCACATCAAAAGCTTATATGGGGCGGATGAAATCAGTTCCTCACAGTGGTCTTGTACGTGTCCTTCGTGAAGCTACAATTTTTTATTAGAAGTATTCTGCTCAATTTCGTGTATTGGCTGAAGATTGTAATCGGCCAGATTACCAAAAACTATGTTAAATCACTTTTCACTGTCCATAACGTTAGCTTCATAACTTTTCCGGGTGCCCTTGGCGAGTGTGCTAATGTAAGTCTCTCGGAAAATCTTTTCAAACTTATTCTAAGCATGAGGATCATTGCGAATTTGCATTGTACTTAATGGTTTATGTTAGCCGGCAATTTCGATCCATGCGTCTAAAAATGGGTTGATTTGGTTTGTATATTTAAGCTTTCATTAGGAGGGTCCTTGATAGGAATTAGAACTACTCCTTAGGGTATGCCTGACTTTTCTGTACACCATAAAGTAATACACATTTTTTCTCAATAATAACCTGATAAAACCACTGCAACTTCAGAGAAGCTAATAGTAGGATTCTTGATTGAAGGTCAATGTAACATGAACTTTGACAAATTATTAGAATTCAAGTGAGACACTTAGTTTAAAGTTCAAGTTTCCACACATAATGCTTTAGTCCCGTAAAAAATTGCAAGCAAAATTGGAGAAGTAAATATAAATTACATGCTATATGTGGCAATATCAACCGATGTTCTTTAAGAATGGGTTGATTTGGTTGGTATAGCTAACTGCTCCTTAGCAGGATTTGTAGGAAGCAATTTACCTCCACTTACATATTAATGGGTCAACTGGTAGTCTTTTTTTCCTTCTCCTGTTTAGGCAGGTTCAATAGGACTAATAAGCAATTATGTTTATAATAAACAAGCCTCACAACAAAAATTGCATTCTCAATGTATTATTGTTGCAACATAATTACTATTTTCATAGGAAAAATATTAGTACCACTAATATATACAATCAACCCGACAGTGGAAGTCAATGCCTATAACTGTCAAGTAATAAGGATTGGAAAATCTAATTCATAGAAAAAGATGAAGCAAAGTTTGTCCGAAGCTGCAAGCCTGCAAGGTATGACACATTCTTTTTGAAGTAAGTTACTTTTTTTTGCTTCATTTTTAAAATTGGTTGTTTTAAGAGTGTTCTTGGAGTAACCAACATATTCTTCTTTAATTTCTAGATTATGATTGTGTTTTCTGATTAAAAAAGGAGCATGATAATGGTTTTGTTTTATTTTCCTTTTGGTGCAGATATTTCAATATTGAAGGGATTGATGTAGGTTTTGTATAAGTATACACATTCATGATAGGCATGCTCAAGCAATACAGGTCTGCTCCGTTTTCTCTTTGCCGATTTTGACACTTAAATTGCTTAGGTAATGATTCACCTTGGCTTCTTTCGGTAGTAGAACCATCATCCCCTGCCCATTATGACACCTGAATCTGCTAGATAATATGTAGTAAATTTTAAAGAGTATATTTTCTGTACTTTTCCATATGTAATTTGCTTTATCCATCAATCGATAGAATTTTATCAGTTTATATATTCAACTATATATTTATACATATCCCCACTATGTGATTGACCAAATGTTAATCACTAATAGCACGGGCCAAACACCATAAGAAACAGCATTGGCGATTTCAGTGAATGTCTATTGTTGAACAAGTGTTTGACATGACCTTATTAGCTCTGGAAGTTACCCCTAAACCTCAAAATACAAAGAGGGGTATCGAGGATTGGTACCTTTCTGTGCGAAACAGGGTAATAATCTTTAAACTATTCTCTTTAGCAGCTTCTTAAGACAAAATCCTTTCAATGCGCTAACTTTTGTATTATAAATGTTGTGCGTATTTCTATTACTTTAATGATCTTAAGGTTCCTCAACCTGGTGTTTCATTATTCATCTATCAGTGGCAGCTTGAAGGGGGGCCACTAAGATCCTAATCACTCCTGCTCCTGGATCTACACTTGGACCTATAATTAATAATGGTGTAGTTTTGTATATGAGGGATGGTAAGCTTTTGATTCTCAATTCTGGTTAAATGAAAAGCACTGCTTGGATGACATATTATTGGGTGTTTTGTTGACCATTCAACGGGTACTTTGGCATTTGTAACAGAATATCTATGTTGGTTAGCAGATCAATTTTATATAAGAGTTAAAATGAGTATGGGTTAAAATGACTATTTTTAAGTATGGGTGAAAATGAGTAAGGAGGCTGGGCTAGGCCGATCTGCACACATTCTTCCCTTTTAGTTCCACGAGTATTATAAAACTGAATGTATTACATGTGATTAGAAATCTATAATTTTACGATGATAACATATATTTTGAGATGGATCAAATAAGGAGGTTTTATGCGTTTTGATTACACTTTGGGTGTCGGACTGTCAGTTAATATGGGCCAGGCCACATCATTTAACTTTCCTTTTTACTTCTAAAGTTTTATAAATATTTACGTGTTATATATGACTAGAAAAACTATGCTAATGCTACTTATAGGAGGTTTGTGCATTTTGAATGCACTTCGGGTGACTTTCAACCCATTCAACCAATCATTTTAGTTAAAAAAATTTAATTTGACTTGTTACATACGAAGTATAACCCGAATTGACCCATCTTCTTATCAATGGGTCAAAATTGTAACCTTTTCTGATATAAAATCGTTGTTTATTGCAAATCAAGTGGGAAATCCTACAGGTGTTAGTAATGAGAAAGGGAGTTCAATGATGCAAAGTTTTGGGACTCTCCAACGGTATTAACTCCTAAAAGGTATTTTCTATCTTAATCGATACAAATTCTGGAGTATTATGACTACGAGGATTTGTCTTTAACACCGTTAAAAGTATGTTCTTTCTATTTCCTTATTTTGGTCACTTACAATACCAAAACTAATGAGTACATGTTGACTTAGATGACATAATGCATATTGAGAGAAGGTAATGTCCACTTATAATGTTACTTATTCTTTTATTTGGTTGCAATTTCATCTAATTTACTTACGAATGGTTGATACAGGTTATGCTTTAATATCAGACGGGTAAAAAAACACCAATTACTGATCCCCCTTAGCCTTCTCTGATGTGAGTTAAGATAATCAAGATATGCTTTAAATAACAAGTGCCCTTTATTCGGTGTTCAGTCAATTGTTTATGCGTGACCCAAAACCTATATTTGCTTTCTTCTTCCTCATATGATATTAATTCGGTAAGTTTTTTATTTATTTATTTATGTTATGTTTTCGCAATCTGGTTTGATTGGTTATTTTTATCGATTTTTTGTTTATAGAATGTTAGAAGTTTAGTATATTTTAGATCTTTGTGTTTAAATTTCTGGCTTGATCGATCATTCAAGTTTGATCGATTATTTATTTGCTGCATAGGTGTTTCATGTATTGTTTAAAGGAGATGGTTTTGGTGCAAATGAGATGATTATGACTAGGTCTTCGGTTACCATGATTATGAGATGGTTTTGCTGGATAGGTCTATATTTGCTTTCTTCTTTTTCCTTAAATGTTTTTTCACTTTCTTTATTTCATATACAACTGTTGTTATTTGGCTAATTGGTTATTCAGGGTTGATCAGGTATCTTCACATCCTCCTCGGAGATACTCAAAATATTGACACTTGGAAGTTACACATGCAGATTATTGATAAGAAAAATCGCTAAAATTATAAACACCAACTATGACACTTTTCGTTGGTGGACAGATAAATATTGTAGCAGTGCAATGGTTTCTTCTCTATCTTGCAAATGGATAGCAATATGAGCAAGTTTGTGGAAACATAGTTCAATTCATATTTTTTGATTTTTCTTCAACTATCGACTAACATCCTCATATATCTATATAATAATTCATTGATTGATATTTATAATATCAAAATTTGTTGTCCAACTATTTTTATTGAATTCTATATAATGTAAAATATAATTACATTTATATTATTTTCATAATAGTCTAATTCTTTTTAGTAATATGATTTATATGATTTATGTGGTCATATGCACTAAAAACGTACTTTGGGCTACTTTTGACACCTGTTCTAACCATTTGGCCCTATTCTTTGTTCTAATTCTAAAAAATAAAACAGTGTGAGAAGGCCGACTTTGGTAAGTCAAAAACAGAATACGAGTGACAATGGACAATGTTTGGGAAGGGGATGGAAATATGTGGTGAAATGCATTAGTAGTATGTGGTTTTGAAATGCATAAGGTTAGAATAATGGCTAGGCTAAATTTTTTAAGGATTTGAAGTCACCGGTGACATATGTGGTTTTTAAATGGTCAATGATATTTTCAACATTCAATTTGAAAGATTTACCAAAAATATGCATTAACTGATTGTACTGTACAAACTATTAATGCATGTTAATGGTTGATTTATTAAATTGAATGGTGGATTTATCACCACACTTTTTAAATTGGTATACTTTGACCATTGTTAATCACAATAATCATATTAGTATGTTGCTTTATTATTTGTGGCATGGAATTGACATTAAAGATGGTCATGGCACTGAAGTATGTGTTTTGCTGGTTCAAACAGTATTGAGTCACAATGGAAGTTATTCACTCAATAAAGTAGTTTATGTTGTGGTTAGGTTGGTATCGTTTGAGTAACCGAAGTCAAACTATGGTAAAAATAGAAAGAAAGAAATTGATGTTATTGTTGCAAAGGAAATAACATGTTGAATCCACGTGATCTAAAGCTTGAGTTGCAAAGCCATATTTCCAATGTTGAATTTTGTTAGGAATTTTTTTATTAGTAATGGAAATAGTATTGGTCACTTTGACATTTGTTTAGTCATCTTCTTTTCTATAGGTCATATTGTCATATCATTCTAATTATATCTTAATAGAAATTACTGATTGATGGTTACTACTTACTACTTACTAACATTGAAAAAAAAATTAATCCAGATAAACATACGATGCAATATATATATTTTTCAATGGAAGATTCCGCGAATTTCGCGGGTCTTAAACTAGTTAGTAATAATAACAAATATGATAAAAGATAAAGACAGGTGTTTGATCGAGAATATAATAATACGGTGTTACCAATTCTGCACAAAGTGCCATGTACCACGATATGATTCGTTACGTCTATATACATAAAATCCATATGATCTTATTAACCAATAACATCTTTGAATAGCAATAAATGTTTCCTTTGAAAATGTCATAAAAACGTCACTATTAAAAAGACTCACAGTAGTATGCTTTGATCCACACCAACATTCGCCTTTGTAGTAGGTGCGAAATAACACCACTCCAAATTTCCAATCGAACTCTTCATTGAAAGCAAGTGTGTGATTTCTTTGAACTTCTCCATGTCTCTTTGAGACATGAACTACAATGTCTTCTTCAATGCTATTTGGTGACATACACCCTAAGAAAACAAAGATCGGCTGAACACAATGGTATTGGGGTGCATTTTGCAAGTCTGGAATACTTATATGCAGAGAATATAATACTACTTTATTGGTGCAACAAGATTCATAATTATATATGTTTAATGTTTGTTTTCTTGAAAACTAGTTTTATAAATTTTAATAAAAACACAAAAGAGAAGTCTACAGTCAATGCCTTTTATTTACAATGAATATACTACAAAGTAATGGGAGCTGATATATACAACAACAATTTTGATACATACACCAACTATTATGCATCAGAATCTATACTCTACAATACTCTAATGCATTAATTTGATGTATGTATCACTTAAATGTGTTGTATTTATCAATGCCCCAAAGTAATAGAGTAATAAGTAATAACTATGGCTTTCTCTAAACTTGAATGTACATTTAATCAGGCCCGGCCCGGCCCAAGGGGTGTTCCACCTAGGCAATTGAAGAGGGTCCATTCTATGCAAGGGGCTCGTTTTTTTTTGTGTGTCCAATATATTAGATATGTGTATGTATATTAGTCCATCAATTCAGCCCACAAGTTTAAACTGAGCCTAATCTATTTTGTTGATATCGACCATTTACAATTTCAAAATATCAAAAGTGCCATTTGATTTATCTTGTAAAAATTCACATTGTCCTACTCTTTATTTTTATTTTTTAATTATCAGCTATTTTTTAAGATTATTTCATTTTATTAGTTTAATCATTCAATCTTTTTATTTGAGTCTTAATTATTTGACACTATATAATATAATATAAATGTGTATGTTGTTAGTTGTGGACTTTATATGAAAAATATTTATGAGCTAATATTATAGGACTGAGTTTGACATAATACATTAATGTTATTAGAAATTTAGTCATTTATCACTTATTGTTTGATAGTGTTAATATAAGAGTTAGAAAAATGCATAGCTATTGAGAACGACATATTGGAGAGTGATAATTACAAGGATCGAGTTGATCGACACTTTGCCTTCAAGAATGTTCATGAAACGCCCCTAATCGTGCGTTTTTTTTTTGTTTTTTTTTTAATAAACTCATTGTATTTGGTCCCATTTAAATTACATATTTAATTGTTACAAAATCAAATGAATACATCAATGACACATTTCACTAAATTATAATCTTTTGGGCGATTTATACAATGACAATTCAACAGAATGTGTCGCACCCCCAAATTCGGGTTGTGGAAGCGAATCGGGTCGGGGCGCGACTAATCAATAATCAAAACACACAAGGTATATAATGAACGACTCTACATGCGTCGTTTTACTGATACATTGATAATAATAAGTTTTACAATGTATATTGTTTACAAAAGCCCCATAGTTACAAATGTTCAGAGATTATGTGGCATAACTATGTTACAAAATGTAGTAATGCTAGGTAATCTCCTGATGTGCATGCTGACTCGAGCTATGGACATCCTGACTGAACAGGCCTACTGCTGTTGGGTACATGAAAACACATGCTAAAAGGTCAGCTAACGCTGGTGCGCTCACATGTTTATATAATGATAAGATAAAGTGTGAACCACAAGATTTAATAAGTGTTTGAAATAAATCAAATAATGTATATGTCTGCCATGAGGTCATAGTCTGAGCTTAACTGAGGTGTCGGGATCACAATCAAGTGCCCGATCGAGGGTGCCTCCCTGCGAGTGCCTAATCTACACTCGTATGAACAAATGATAATGCGTCCGTTTGACCAGTTAGTGCTTGCTAACCCGGACGAGGATTGTCAATCCTATATGGTACCATACACTAACATTCATGCTACAAAAGTATTAACCAAACTATGATCGATGGAGGGCTTTAAAATGATTAGTAAACAGCTCATGCAGAATATAGCAAGTTTTGTACTCGTGTTCACATGTAAAATAAAGTAAAGCATGTATTGCCACCCCTGGGTTTAAAACAGTAAAATGAGGGGCTATGAGACTCACCTAAGTCTGATGATTTGCAGTGAAGCAATTGGGATGCAATACAATGAGGTGTCCGAAGACTGTAACCTGCCGGGCGTTCAAAACGCGCAAGGTTATTAGTATATGTAGACGTCTCAAGAGACCATTCATGCTAGTTGTTCATCCAACTAGTAATGTCCAAATGATTTAATTTTGATTGATTAGTTTGGGTTTTAAAAACGTGTACGACCCGTTGGTGACGGTTTGTAATAATAATCTTTAAGTATTACTATTATTATGTGTTGTATCGTATACTGATAAAGTATATTTCATGTGGTGAGAAATCGTATTGTATAAGTATTTGAGGAGGCGTGAGTTCGACACTTAGTGTGAAAAAGAGTTTTAAGTTTTCTGTTTTTGGGCGACACTTAGAGCGTCACTTACTAGTTTTTGGCGACACTAGGGGAGTGTCGCATATATAATGAAGTTCAGTATTGTTTGCGTCACTAAGGGAAGTGTCGGATAGAGTGGCGTCACTAAGTTGCGTCACTAAGATTAATTGTCGGTTAAATGTGTTAATCGGATTTAGGCGTCACTTAGGATAGTGTCGGATAGATACTGTTCCGAGAATAGGCGTCACTTCGGTGAAGTGACGCTAGTATGCGTGTGACACCCGTCAAATTAGGACTAGTAATTAGTGCCTAATCAAATGTAATACATGTAATTAGTTCTGTGTTAGGCTAATTAATGTATCAATATATATATTGTTGAATATATACAAATATACGATTTGATTAAATCGTACGAAATCAAAAATCGAATGTAAATCGGTTCAAGTAATACGGACGTTGGTGAATAATTTTATTAAATAATATATTATTATTTAATAACACTATTATATCCGAAATATTATTTTGATAATATTTCAATCCAAATTCGTATCGTACAAATAACAGTCTACGCGATTAAATTATTAAACGCGCGAACAAAACGAAACAAGTTTAAGTTATATATTATAACGCGATTATAAAGTATCTGAAGAAATACTTCAACCAAAATATCGAGAAATTATTCGTATTTTAAAACGTATAATTAAATGTTTTAAATAATTATTTAACGCTTAAATAACCGGGGAAACGAACACCGCACGGAGCGCGAATGCAGGGAATGAAAATTGATGAAGCCCATATCCGTGGACCCGTCACGGTGTTCCAATTTCGATCATCTCTGATAGGGATAGTCGCTTCATATCTCACTTTTGGCAATCACTTCAGAAATCATTGGGTACCCGTCTTGATATGAGTACCGCATACCACCCTCAAACCGACGGCCAAAGTGAACGAACTATTCAAACACTGGAAGACATGCTACGAGCTTGCGTAGTTGACTTCGGTGTAAACTGGGAAAAACATCTACCATTGTGCGAGTTTTCGTACAACAACAGCTACCATACCAGTATTGGAGCTGCACCCTTCGAGGCATTGTACGGTCGTAAGGGCCGGTCACCCATCTGTTGGACCGAAGTGGGAGATAGCCAACTCACTGGTCCGGAAATCATTCATGAAACCACCGAGAAAATCGTTGATATTCAAAACAAACTCAAAACCGCACGTGATCGTCAGAAAAGTTATGCTGATGTGAGACGCAAACCACTCGAGTTCCAGGTTGGAGATCGAGTACTACTCAAAGTTTCACCTTGGAAAGGTGTTATTCGCTTCGGTAAACGGGGAAAACTAAACCCCAGATACATTGGACCATTCGAGATCCTAGAGAGGATAGGTCCAGTGGCATATCGATTGCAGCTGCCACCCGAGCTCAGCAGTGTGCATCCCACTTTTCACATTTCTAACTTGAAGAAATGTATGTCTGATGAGACACTCATTATTCCACTCGATGAAATTCGTGTTGACGACAAGCTTCACTTCGTTGAAGAACCCGCCGAGATCATGGACCGTGAGGTCAAACAACTCAAACAAAGTCGTATTCCCATCGTAAAGGTCAGGTGGAATTCGCGACGTGGTTCGAAATTTACCTGGGAACGGGAGGATCAGATGCGACTCAAGTACCCTCAGTTATTCACTTATTCTACATCAAACCCGACTTCGAACTAAATTTCGGGACGAAATTCTTCTAACAAAGGGAGAATGTGACACCCGTCAAATTAGGACTAGTAATTAGTGCCTAATCAAGTGTAATACATGTAATTAGTTCTGTGTTAGGCTAATTAATGTATCAATATATATATTGTTGAATATATACAAATATACGATTTGATTAAATCGTACGAAATCAAAAATCGAATGTAGACGTTGGTGAACAATTTGATTAAATACTCCCTCCGTCCCAAAATTATTGTCCACCAACAAAAAGCACACAGTTTAATAAAAGTGGGACCATAACAGTTTTCAACCACTCAAATAGAATCTGCACCCACTAAATGTAACATCCTCTCCACGGGCCTGGTATTTTTCTATTTTAAATCGAGTAATTAATTGTTTTAGATAATTATTTGTTATAAATTGTGATTATTGGGAAACGTGGTGAAATAGGTCTTAGGACTTATTGTGGTCAATAAAATGTTGTTCGATTTAAAATATGAAAGTTGACGGTATTATAAAATAAATTTCTCGCATTTAGTGATTAAGTACCAGACAATAGATTTAGAGCGGGTATTAAATACCTCAATGTTAAATGGTTAAAATGATGGGCCGATCTTTTTATTTTTACTTTACCGATTCCTTTCCCAATTCTCTCTTTCAAATAAAACCATAAACCCTAACTTAATTATAGTATCTAATCATCAAATTGAAAGGTGAATTGAAGTGTGATCTCTTCTATGAACATCATCATCATCACCTAGCTTTCTCATCTTGATTTTCATACCATTTGTAAGTGATTTTAGTTCATGAACTCAAGTTTTAGAATAAATGATGAAATTGACAAATGGAGATGAATCATTTGATATAGTTGGTAAACACTTGTGCTATATGATTATATGTGATGATTTGTAACTAGTTTAATGCTTCAAATTCAAGTTTTGGGTTAAGATTTAATTTAGTTTGATAATATGAATGATTTGGTGATTGTGGTGTCAATCTATGATTATCGAATGTTATTGTTATTGATAAATGTTATATACACATCATATGAAGTTGTTATAAGCTTAGAAGTCGAGTTTTCTGTGTACTAGGCTCGAAATAGTGATTTGGTTGAGTTTAGTTCGAGCTGAAATGTAGTTGCAGGTCTGACCTGAGATGGAACGCGTGTGAACGCGATCCAGAAACCCTTGCCGGGATCGCGTTTCTCTGTTATAAAAGAAATTGGTTATGTTTTCTTCTTCGAAACGCGATCAAGCCGCAATTACCGGATCGCGTTGATTAGCGTATTTTGGTTACAGAACTTTTTCCTTATTATGAACGCGATCCCGCCCTTATTCCCGGATCGCGTTGCCAAGTGTTATTTGATGACCGAATGTTTTCTTCATTGGAACGCGATCCCATCACCAGTAGCCGGATCGCGTTTGTCTGTTAAATTTTGATAATTATGATAGTTTGTGAACCTGAGTTTATATAATATAAATAGTTATTATTGTTACTCATTGTAACTTGAATTGTGAAGTTGACTATTATTAGTTAGAAACAAGTTACTAACTTGATGTTATGTGGTACTTACAGATAAACCAAAGATTCAGTGATTAGAAGCTAAGTGTGGATACTTCAGGGGTATCGGTGAGTGGATTCAGAGCTCACCATTTAATTTAGTTGTGATCATTTGATTGCAACGAATAAACGTGAATATGTTTTGTTGATTAGTTGATATACCTTGTTGACTGTGAACCTATGTGCTATGTGTTTGGCCTTCGGGCATCAGTTGTTAACGAGGTCAACGAGTTGTTAAATGGTTGGTTGAACTAGGCGGGGGTTGAATGAATGATACAGAGTCGTACTTCATTTGTTGTGTGTTTGAATCTGTATTTGAGTTCAACTACCACTAGTTATCGGTCTCGTCCGTATGGCCAGACGGATATGGTTGGGTAAGTGTTCTTGGGGAGCCACCCGGGCATTACGGTTATCCCCAGAGCCACCGATCCTCGTTAAGTTGTTGTTGATTTGTTGAATATTGTATTGCGGGTGTTTGAAGCAATTATATGATTATGCTAAGTTAGATGTTGGGTTATGAACTCACTCACTTAGCTTTGTGCTAATCCCTCGTATTTACTTTCTGCAGATTATATTTTGAATAGGTGAGTAGCAGAAAGTAGATGCTCTAGGAGCTGGGGAATGTTTTGACAGCTTGCTACTCTGATTATGTTTTGTAACAGTTAATGCTAAGTTTTATATAATACCCCGTATTATGTGTTTGTTAAACCTGTTTAACTCAACATGACTTAACTTATGAACGGTTTATGATTTTTGTTCTAACGTATAGTAATTAAATATGTTTTAATTCTCTTCGCTTCCGTGTTTTCAATATAATAATATTATGGAAAATGAGGGGGTGTTATACTAAACTCTCTTCTTATTGGTTGAAATGAGAAGTGGACAATTATTTTGAGACATCCCAAAAAGGAAAGATGGACTATAATTTTGAGACGGAGGTAGTAATATATTATTATTTAATAACACTATTATATCCAAAATATTATTTTGATAATATTTCAATCCAAATTCGTATCGTACAAATAACAATCTACGCGATTAAATTATTAAACGCGCGAACAAAACGAAACAAGTTTAAGTTATATATTATAAACCGATTATAAAGTATCTGAAGAAATACTTCGACCAAAATATCGAGAAATTATTCGTATTTTAAAACGTATAATTAAATGTTTTAAATAATTCTTTAACGTTTAAATAACCGAGGAAACGAACACCGCACGGAGCGCGAATGCAGGGAATGAAAATTGATGAAGCCCACATCCGTGGACCCCACCAAAAATCAGCCAAAAAGAGGTGAGGTCACCACTCCCTACCTCACTTCTCATCCTCTTCTCTCTTTCTCTCTTTCTTTTTCTCTCAAAAAGTTCCATCACCACCATCACCTTTAAACCCAAAATAACACCATAAAACGACCTTAAATCTCGAGGCTCGTTTGGAAGAAAAGACTCACGGCTTCACGATCTACGTTTCTACCTTTTCGGATTTCTCCGGCATTAATTTGTAAGATTCCCGACAAATCTCAAAACTCTTTGATTTTGTGTATTTTCACTAAGTTGTTGTTTATATAAACTTAAATGTCCAAATATGGGTTGGGTAAACGATTTGGACAGAACGGTGGTCGGAAAACTCGTTTTCGTCTCAAATTCCGGCCAACAGGCGTAAGTGTCGCACAGACCCGTGCAGCGTAGCGTCACTTAATGCGTCACTTAAGTGACGCACTGAGTGTCGCTAAAAGCCCTAATTTTGTATCGCTTGCCTAAGTGCCGCTAAAAACCCCTTTTTCCCGACACTTGCCTAAGTGTCGCAAATTCAATATCCGTCACTCCAAACCGACACTTCTAGCGTCACTTGCCTAAGTGACGCCTATAATTGAAATCTGATTTCATACGACACTAGCTCTAGTGACTCATGACCCTTATACCGGCATTTACAACCGACACTTCCTTAAGTGTCGCCCTCTATGCGTCCATTGTACAAGTGACGCCATTAGATCAAAATCTGTCACTTTATGCGACACTTCCAGAGTGTCGCCTAAACCCTAAGTGTCGCTATAAGTGACGCTAAAAACAGAAGGTTTGCAACCATTTTTATACTAAGTGTCGAACTTATAAAACTTCAAACTATTATACGATACGACTTCTAAAACACATTGGGGTATGCTTTCTAAGTATAACACTTCGAAAACAAGATAATAATGTTGAGATTATTATTACAAACATTCACCAAAAGGCCGTACACGTTTTCAAAACTCAAATCAATCAACCAAATTGTAGTAAATTGGACATTCTAGTTGAACGAACAACTACAAAGGTAGTCTTTGTAACTACCTACTCATATTAATAACCATCACGTGTCGTGGACACCCTCAGGTTACAAGTTTTCGGACATCAATTCACGGCTAATCAATTCAAGTTTATTTAGATAAACACTCAAGACTCAGGTGAGTCTCATGGCCCCTAATTTACTGCTTTACTCAGGGGTGTGATATCAATGCTTGTTTTATTTACAATTGAACGCAAATGCAAATCAAAATCAAATACTGCATGAGTTGTTTTCACTAATCAATTTAAAGTCCTCCAAAACATAGTTTGGTAATACGTAGTAGCGTGAATGTTAGTGTATGGTACCATATAGGATTGACAATCCTCATTCAGGTTAGCAAGCACTAACTGGTCAAACGGAAGCATTATCATTTGTTCATACAAGTGTGGATTAGGCACTCGTAGGAGGCACCTCGACCGGAATTCCTTAATTGGACCCGACACCCAAGTTAAGCTCAGACTATGTGCTCATGACTGTATAGTTACTTTTATTTTGCTTTATTGCAACTTAAATTCAATTAAATCTTGCGGTTCATTCAATATGTTTGACATACAAACCTGTGAGCTCACCAGCGTTTCGCTGACCCATTTTAGCTTGTATCACAGGTACACAGCAGTAGTTTGGACTGCCCCACAGAATACTTAGCTCGAGTCATCATGCAAACCATCAGAGATTTAGCTGCATTATTATATTTTGTATAAATTAATTATGTATTTAAATCTCTCAATTTCAAGCCGAGCTAATGTACTTAATATTTTGATGTAAACATTTGTTTAATCAATTAAAGTTTAAAACGACGTATGTAATGGTCGTTCATTATATCTTTGTGATGTGATTACCGTATTCATCGCGCCCCAACCCGATTCGCTTCCGCAACCCGAAATTGGGGGTGCGACAATGCGTCAGTCTATGATAGGCGTCACTTAGGGGAGTGTCGCATGACTGATTTGGTCCATGCGACACTTAAGTCTGATTTGTTTTACTCTATCTCGAAAACGTGGTCAATGGTCTCGGTTTGACCCGAAACTTTTATCCAAGTCTTAAAATGGTTCCAACAGTTCAACAAAATTATTGGTTCGTGACGGGGTTAACCCGAAGTGTCAGTTTTGTAAAATGACCAAAACAGCCTTTATGTTTATATTTTCAGATTTTTCCATTCGAGTCGGGTCTCGGTTTGGACCATTTTTAGTCCGAATCAATCCTCACCAAAAATCACAGATGAACATATATATGTCTAGTTTATTACTAAAATTTCCCAAGAATTATAGTGGCCTTTAAGTTGGTCAACAAAGATTATTTCGAAGAGATAGACGAATCGGTCCTGAAACGGCTACAGCTTAAAGATCGAGCTCTACACAAAAATCCGTGAATTTCTGGAAATGGTCAAAGAAGAATTTTTTGTAAAGGACGTCCATACGGAGATTTAGGTATAAGATTCATGTGTTGATTCATCCTAGAACTCAAGTTATACATGATTTGGTGAGACAAAAATTCTGGGCAGATTGTATAATTTTATATATGCTTAGTAAAAAATGATTTTTAAGATGATATTTGGACATATACTTGCTAGATCAACAACATAACATGTACATAAAGGTTAAGCATGAAAATCTAGAGAGAGAAAGTGTGTTCTTACTTAGGAAAATGATGATCTAGAGATGGAAACAAAATGATGATGCTCGTTTGTGCTTCCTTGCTCTTTTCCTTCGTTTTTCTTCAAGTAAAAGTGGTGTATGATGGTGGATTTAGGTGGTGATGATGGAGGCCGAAGGTGGTGAGGGGGAGGAGGGGAGAGGGGTGTGTTTTTAATGAGAGAGTAGAGAGTGAAAGATAAGAGCAAAATGAGGAAATGGAGGGTGTGTGATTCGCTTATGGTCAAGGCAACAAGATCCACTTTTGGTGGATCTTGTTGGGGCCGATTTTTCTCACAAAATGGGAGGTGAGGTTTGTTAAAATCTTGCCTCCCAATTAATGGTATTATATCCGTGTTTGTTTACCCGATCGTTTAAACGTTTATTTCGTACGTTATACGTTATATATACTACATTTCGGTAACGGTTTAAAGCTCAATATATTGAAATGATAGTTCCATTCAAAATGATATATTTTTAAGTTACCAAAATAATATTTGGTTTTTTTTTTGTTTGGTCGTCGGTAGCGAATCGTGTGTTCGTTTGAATCGTGTAACGTTTTTAAACGTTATTTTTGTACGTTTGTAATCGCGTTACTTTTATTTGAAGTATTTTATCAAA
This sequence comes from Helichrysum umbraculigerum, assembly GCA_949592205.1. Classification (NCBI taxonomy): domain Eukaryota; kingdom Viridiplantae; phylum Streptophyta; class Magnoliopsida; order Asterales; family Asteraceae; genus Helichrysum; species Helichrysum umbraculigerum. Next base: position 27,001,235 of record CATIUR010000004.1, on the reverse strand, counting down.
ATACTTAGAAATGAGTTACAAAAATATAATTTTTACAAATTTTGTTTGTCGTGCGCGTTTCGCGCATTTTAGTCGCATTTGGTTACGTTTTAAGCAGAACGTATATGTTCGATATATTATAACCACAATATAAAGTAATCGATAATGTTATTAAATAATTCCATCTTATTTAATAAATGTTTCACCAACGTCCGTATTATTGTATCGGGATCCGCCCGATATGAAAATGTACTATTAAATTTAAATCGCGTACGTGTATATATATATATATATATATATATATATAACAACATATATATAATGATACATACAATTAGCCTAAACTAGCACTAATTACATGTATTACCAAATGATTAGAACCTAATGACTAGTCCTAATTTGGCGGGTGTCACAATCTTCCTTTGTTAAGAGAATTTCGTCCCGAAATTTAGTTTTGGGTAGTCGTGTGAGTGGAGTTCGAGAATAACTGTGGATATTTGAGTCGCATCTGGTCTTCCCGTTCCCAAGTAAATTCCGGACCACGCCGTGAATTCCACCTGACCTTGATAATGGGAATACGACTTTCTTTAAGTTGTTTGACCTCACAGTCCATGATTTCCACTGGTGTCTCGACAAAATGTAGTTTATCATCGATATGGATTTCGTCGAGAGGAATGATAAGTGTCTCATCAGACAGACATTTCTTCAGATTAGAAATGTGAAGAGTGGGATACACGCTACTGAGCTCGGGTGGTAGCTGCAATCGATATGCCACTGGACCAATCCTTTCCAGGATCTCAAAAGGTTCAATGTACCTGGGGTTTAGTTTTCCACGTTTTCAGAACCGGATGACGCCTTTCCAAGGCGATACTTTGAGCAATACTCGATCCCCAACCTGGAACTCGAGATGCTTGCGTCTCACGTCAGCATAACTCTTCTAACGATCACGCGCGGCTTTTAACCATTTTTGGATACCAATGATTTTCTCTGTTGTTTCGTGAATGATTTCAGGACCAGTGAGTTGGTTGTCTCCCACTTCAGTCCAACAGACAGGCGATCGGCACTTACGACCATACAGTGCCTCGAAAGGTGCAGCTCCAATACTAGTATGGTAGCTGTTGTTGTACGAGAACTCGCACAAAGGTAGATGATGTTCCCAGTTTGCACCGAAGTCAACTTTTTAACAAATTTCAAATACGCATAACTTTTTACTCGTTATGAGTTAGGACCTGAAATTTTGCACACACATTCACTACACCAAAATGAAGGTTTGTCTTCTAACACTTTTTCAAATTTCACACAAATGACCGTTTTAGCCCTATGACCAATTTAGAGCCGTTTTTGACCGTTTTGGTGACCGAACCAAGTCTCAAACCATGAAGGCTGAGACTTTGAGCTTTTAAACACACTTCATACATGTAAAAACAAGGTTAAAGGACTTGACCACAATCTTCTTATCTTTCTCTAGCCCATTTTAGACTGTAGATGCAATTAACGACCCAAATTGACCCGTTGGCCCACAGAATCTAGTTTGACCCAAACCACTACTCTTTTACTCACATTTGACTATTTCAACATAGATGACTATATGTCAACCTTCACGTTTGACCCACCAATCATATTCAAACAACTTCATATTTATCAAAATCACATGTACATGACTCCACATCACTATTTAACTTTCAAAGTCAACTACGACTCATTAACCAACATATTAAATTCGAAAACTCTTTATTTGGGTGATTTACACAAGTGATCATCAAAACAACAATTCAAAAGAAAGAAGCATATTCTAACCACAAGCATGCTCCATATCCACGTCACTAACTTCACATAAACTTTCTATCCACGTGTCGCTAGCCAAACATCAACCTACAACATGAACACTGAAACGGGTAAGCACAACTACTTAGTGAGTACACAGGCAATTAAATAAGCAATCCACATAACACTTGACACATATCAACACAAATACATAAACACAAAATCACTAAGTTCTGAACACTGATCACTGAGCACCATACCACATCGATATGCATGCTAACACTATTTCACTGAGTACCATACCACGACAGTATGCATACTAACACTGTTTCACTGCATAAGCATATTCCACATAATTTAATCAACAATAATCAAAACACTAATCAACAACAACTTTTAACATTGTAACACCCCCAAATTCGTTGATTTTGTTTAGCGGAAGCATTTTAGTTAAGTACGGGGGTGCCACAATAACGATGTACATGCATACATATCAGAGCTTATGATTACAACAGAACATATATATATAGATGCCAAAAGTAATAATTACATCATTTTACGATTACTCGAATCGTACAAGTACAAAAGTAGTTGAGTTTTACAAAAGTAGATTTCGTAAATATGACTAAAAACCGAGTAGTTATATAAAAGAAATCCATATGTCAAAAGTTGGCATCCTAAAGCTTCACGGGTCGCCTAAGTTCCATATGTGCATGCGGTTCTTACGTGCGCAGCTAATTCCCTGAAAAACATAGTAAAAGTCAACAACGAGGTTGAGTGAATTCACAGGTTTTATGTTTACAAGTTCAGTTTTGATAAACCACGGTTGTTTATAATGTATCGTTGGGATGTCACCCAAAAGTACAGTGTTGTTGGGATGTCACCCAAAAGTGTAGTTCGTAAAACCAAATACGTTTCCAAATAGATGTTTGTAGGAAAGTTCGTATCCTAGTATTTGTAGGAAAGCAGTATCCTATTTTCAAGTATGTTCTGTAGGAATATACGTATCCAAATCGTAGATATGTTTCGTTGGGATGTTGCCCAAAAGTATATTTCAAGTTATAGTAGGAATGTAGGTATCCTATTAGTTGATCGTAGGAATATCAGTATCCTAATAGTTGTGTCTCGTAGGAATATCAGTATCCTAATCGTTTGGTGGGTCCATGTCAGTAGGAACCCAGTGCCCATGTCAGTAGGGGCTTTTCATCAGTTTAATAACAATAGTAGACCTATGTTCGCAGGATCTAGTGCCCATGTCAGAAGGGACTTTTCAACAGTCAGTGCCCATGTCAGAAGGGACTTTTCAATAGTTTGTGCCCATGTCAGTAGGGACTTTTTAATAGTTTGTGCCCATGTCAGTAGGGACTTTTTAACAGTTAGTGCCCATGTCAGTAGGGACTTTTCAATAGTTTGTGCCCATGTCAGTAGGGACTTTTTAATATTTTGTGCCCATGTCAGTAGGGACTTTTCAACAGTTAGTGCCCATGTCAGTAGGGACTTTTCAATAGTTTGTGCCCATGTCAGTAGGGACTTTTCAATAGTTTGTGCCCATGTCAGTAGGGACTTTTTAAAAGTAAGATCAGTTAAGTAAATAGTGTTGTTGGTCGTTCTCCAGCGTTTTCAAAACAGTACCGGTCGTTCTCCGGTTTATCAAGTATAGTTTATCCCGTTTGTAATGGTTTGTCGTATGAAAACGTTATTTCATAAACATTAGTTGTGTAACAGTTTAACAGTTTCAATGTACTCTAATCGTTCGAGTAAAACCAGTATACAATCATGTATGTAAAAGCGTTTGACTATGTTTTCCACCCCTGTTCAAAGCAGTTAAAACAGTAAATGTAGGGGCTGTGAACTCACCTGTTGAGTTAAGTAGTAGTGCGAGCGCTAGCAAAGCCTAAAGCCCAAAGTACACCTAGTCGGTAATCTCCTAACGTCCTAAACGCATGAGATTAATAAGTACGTGGATGTCTAAGTTTGACCATCCATGTTAGTGTTCACGCAACTAAATTATGTCCAAAGTGTTTGTAAATAGTACTTTTATGATTGAAATTAAGTTTTTATATCATTTTTAAACTTTAATGTCAAAGTATTATCTTTTGGGTAACCATTTTAAGCAAATTTCAAAATGCTGAAAAATGTTGACCAGGGTTGACCGCGAACCGAACCGAGATCGCGAACCTAACCGAGATTGCGAACCGAACCGAGATTGCGAACCGAATCGAGATTGTGAACCGAACCGAGATCGCGAACCGAATCGAGATTGTGAACCCAACCGAGATCGCAAACCGAACCGAGATCGTGAACCGAACCGAGATTGTGAACCGAACCGAGTCCGCGAACCGAGCTGAGACCGCGAGTCGAACCGAGATTGGATCTCAGCTCGCGAAATTGGCTGTTCGCAATTTTTATGCAAATTTTGACTTTTAAAACGTTTTTAATGATGTTTTTGGACATTATAAGTTAATGTAACACTAATACATGGTATATTAAGTATTATAAACATGAAATAACAAAGGAAAAACCGAAATCTAAGAGTTTCGAGAATTGTCGGGATCTTACAAAGTTAACGCCGTGAAAATCCGGAAAGATGGTTGTGTAGATCTCGACTCCGTGATCGTTTTTCACTAAAGGAGTTCGGTGATTTAACGCGTTTTTGATGTAGTTTTTATGTGTTTTGTGAGGTTTTTAGAGAGAGGTTTGAGAGAGTTGTGAGGTAGAGAGAGAGAAAGAGAAGTGAAAATGGTGGGGTGGTGGGGGTGTTTGGCTGACTTTGTTCCAAAAAGGAGGAGACTCAGTCCCAAGTTTGTAGTATTTGACCCGTGTTCGTTTACCCGATCGTTAAGTGTTTATATAATTTTAATTGGTAACTTTTTAAATACGTATTCGATTATATTTTTAGTTGAGATATTTATAGATATAATTTAGTTGAATTATAAAATTATAACTTTGTTTTGTTTTAATTGTCTGCGAGTTTAATATTTTAAATCGTTTGAACTTTGTTCGTACCATACGAAATACTTGTAAATATTACCGACATAATATTTAATAAATAAAAGTTTCATATTATCAAATAGTTTTGTCCACCAACAGTCATATATTTTTGTCGCGTTTGTTCAAATCGTTTTGCGCGTAATTATAAAAAATTACGAATCGTATAATACTACGTGTATTACCTAGTTGGGCTTTGCTAGACTTACCTCTAAAATGTGTTGTGAATTCACTCAAGTAGGGAATTAGCCTAATAATGCATGAGTTTAATGTTTATAATTGCGTTTAAATTTGCGGGGTGTCACATTCTCCCCCTGTTAAAGAAATCTCGTCCCGAGATTTAAAATCAAGTCGGATCGCCCGCGGCGTATGTTTTCCGAAAAGGCGTGTCGTCAACGACGATAATAGTTTACGTGGCGTTCTATGTTGCCATAAAAGTTCTAACGTTGTAGTAAACTCGCGGTATAGTTGGATAAGTCGTGCATTCGGAAAGTAGTCATTGTTTACCCAGTGTTAAGTTCGAATCGACATTCGAATGGCGTAACGTTAAAGTGTAGTAATAGTTTACTAAGGCATATTGATGTTGACGTAGGAATCCTGTTGTGTATCCTTTGTTCTGAGAATGTACGCGCGTCCGGGTGCTGTCGGAGCATAAATGTTGCGGTTGTAGTTCGAAGTGATAAACAGTTGTCAAAACAGCTGATGATCCGAAGGGTTCAATTTGTTGCTCAAGTTGTAGTCAAACCATGATAAGACGTTTGTTTGAAAACAGTTGATAAGATTGATTGCAAAACATTCGTTGTTTAATTATAAACGAGTTATGTGTAAATCGTTGACATTCAGTCAAATAGTGACCAATTCGTGATCAAGAAATAAATTTATGTTGGGTATAAATGGTTGAACCTTGTCCCGTGTAAATCATTTGAAAAACTCTTCGTTTAGGTATTTCGTTAGCAAGACTTTGTTAAAAATCCGATATGTCGTTTGTTGTAATACATCAATTTGTGTTCGTTTAGAAAAATCGTTCTGGTAAATAATTTAATAGGAAATACCTTCCAGTATAGTCGTTTGAAAAATGAACATTTCAAATTGTAGTTCATAGGTTTTTGGTTCGATAAAGTATGTCACTCGTGATTCGTTTTGCAAGATTAGGTCCGATCACCTAAGTGATTGTGTGAGATTCCACCTCGATTATCGTGTAGTAGTACACTACCATGTTTCATTCGCGTGGTGTTTATAAAGTTCGAGATCTCCAATATGTATAAGATCCTCGTTTGTTCTCTCCGTTCATTCGATTGGTGAGTCATCGGTCTCATTCGTTAAGCGTTTAGTACAAGTTCGTTCGATCCGTTAAAGAGTAAGAGTTCGTTCGTACAGTGGTCAACACGACCGAATAGTTGTCAAACATGACTGAGTAGTAGTTCAAATAGTAGCCAACGCCAAAGTGAGAAATGTGAAGAATGATGTTTCACATAACTATGTTACCAAACAACGAGAAGAATTCCCATCACGTATCTTACGACTTTGAAACACCCATATGTACTCAGTATAATATAATCACGTTGGCCAGGCGTCATTATATGATGCTAAATACATACTTCTTTTCATCAACCGTTTAATACGTTCAGGTTCATATGAGATCAGAGTGAGACTGACGAATCAGACGTAGTAAGGTTCGATAAATAGATCACGCATGTCGATGTGTCGCAACGATAGTTTAGTCGTATGCAAATGTGTGTATGCATGTGCGTTCTAGCCAAGGCTATAGTCTAGGTCTCTAAGCCTCTAGGTCACTTAAAGATTCCTAGTTCGCTATAACCAATGGCTCTGATACCAATCTGTAACACCCCCAAATTCGTTGATTTTGTTTAGCGGAAGCATTTTAGTTAAGTACGGGGGTGCCACAATAACGATGTACATGCATACATATCAGAGCTTATGATTACAACAAAACATATATATATATATATAGATGCCAAAAGTAATAATTACATCGTTTTACGATTACTCGAATCGTACAAGTACAAAAGTAGTTGAGTTTTACAAAAGTAGATTTCGTAAATATGACTAAAAACCGATTAGTTATATAAAAGAAATCCATATGTCAAAAGTTGGCATCCTAAAGCTTCACGGGTCGCCTAAGTTCCATATGTGCATGCGGTTCTTACGTGCGTAGCTAATTCCCTGAAAAACATAGTAAAAGTCAACAACGAGGTTGAGTGAATTCACAGGTTTTATGTTTACAAGTTCAGTTTTGATAAACCACGGTTGTTTATAATGTATCGTTGAGATGTCACCCAAAAGTACAGTGTTGTTGGGATGTCACCCAAAAGTGTAGTTCGTAAAACCAAATACGTTTCCAAATAGTTGTTTGTAGGAAAGTTCGTATCCTAGTAGTTGTAGGAAAGCAGTATCCTATTTTCAAGTATGTTCTGTAGGAATATACGTATCCTAATCGTAGATATGTTTCGTTGGGATGTTGCCCAAAAGTATAGTTCAAGTTATAGTAGGAATGTAGGTATCCTATTAGTTGATCGTAGGAATATCAGTATCATAATAGTTGTGTCTCGTAGGAATATCAGTATCCTAATCGTTTGGTGGGTCCATGTCAGTAGGAACCCAGTGCCCATGTCAGTAGGGGCTTTTCATCAGTTTAATAACAATAGTAGACCCATGTTCGCAGGATCTAGTGCCCATGTCAGAAGGGACTTTTCAACAGTCAGTGCCCATGTCAGTAGGGACTTTTCAATAGTTTGTGCCCATGTCAGTAGGGACTTTTTAAGAGTTTGTGCCAATGTCAGTAGGGACTTTTCAACAGTTAGTGCCCATGTCAGTAGGGACTTTTCAATAGTTTGTGCCGATGTCAGTAGGGACTTTTTAATAGTTTGTGCCCATGTAAGTAGGGACTTTTCAACAGTTAGTGCCCATGTCAGTAGGGACTTTTCAACAGTTTGTGCCCATGTCAGTAGGGACTTTTTAATAGTTTGTGCCCATGTCAGTAGGGACTTTTCAACAGTTAGTGCCCATGTCAGTAGGGACTTTTCAATAGTTTGTGCCCATGTCAGTAGGGACTTTTTAATAGTTTGATCAGTTAAGTAAATAGTGTTGCTGGTCGTTCTCCAGCGTTTTCAAAACAGTATCGGTCGTTCTCCGGTTTATCAAGTATAGTTTATCCCGTTTGTAATGGTTTGTCGTATGAAAACGTTATTTCATAAACATTAGTTGTGTAACAGTTTAACAGTTTCAATGTACTCTAATCGTTCGAGTAAAACCAGTATACAATCATGTATGTAAAAGCGTTTGACTATGTTTTCCACCCCTGTTCAAAGCAGTTAAAACAGTAAATGTAGGGGCTGTGAACTCACCTGTTGAGTTAAGTAGTAGTGCGAGCGCTAGCAAAGCCTAAAGCCCAAAGTATACCTAGTCGGTAATCTCCTAACGTCCTAAACGCATGAGATTAATAAGTACGTGGATGTCTAAGTTTGACCATCCATGTTAGTGTTCACGCAACTAAATTATGTCCAAAGTGTTTGTAAATAGTACTTTTATGATTGAAATTAAGTTTTTATATCATTTTTAAACTTTAATGTCAAAGTATTATCTTTTGGGTAACCATTTTAAGCAAATTTCAAAATGCTGAAAAATGTTGACCAAGGTTGACCGCGAGCCGAACCGAGATCGCGAACCTAACCGAGATTGCGAACCGAACCGAGATTGCGAACCGAATCGAGATTGTGAACCGAACCGAGATCGCGAACCGAATCGAGATTGTGAACCGAACCGAGATCGCGAACCGAACCGAGATCGTGAACCGAACCGAGATTGTGACCCGAACCGAGTCCGCGAACCGAGCTGAGACCGCGAGTCGAACCGAGATTGGATCTCAGCTCGCGAAATTGGCTGTTCGCGATTTTTATGCAAATTTTGACTTTTAAAGCGTTTTTAATGATGTTTTTGGACATAATAAGTTAATGTAACACTAATACATGGTATATTAAGTATTATAAACATGAAATAACAAAGGAAAAACCGAAATCTAAGAGTTTCGAGAATTGTCGGGATCTTACAAAGTTAACGCCGTGAAAATCCGGAAAGATGGTTGTGTAGATCTCGACTCCGTGATCGTTTTTCACTAAAGGAGTTCGGTGATTTAACGCGTTTTTGATGTAGTTTTTATGTGTTTTGTGAGGTTTTTAGAGAGAGGTTTGAGAGAGTTGTGAGGTAGAGAGAGAGAAAGAGAAGTGAAAATGGTGGGGTGGTGGGGGTGTTTGGCTGACTTTGTTCCAAAAAGGAGGAGACTCAGTCCCAAGTTTGTAGTATTTGACCCGTGTTCGTTTACCCGATCGTTAAGTGTTTATATAATTTTAATTGGTAACTTTTTAAATACGTATTCGATTATATTTTTAGTTGAGATATTTATAGATATAATTTAGTTGAATTATAAAATTATAACTTTGTTTTGTTTTAATTGTCTGTGCGTTTAATATTTTAAATCGTTTGAACTTTGTTCGTACCATACGAAATACTTGTAAATATTACCGACATAATATTTAATAAATAAAAGTTTCATATTATCAAATAGTTTTGTCCACCAACAGTCGTATATTTTTGTCGCGTTTGTTCAAATCGTTTTGCGCGTAATTATAAAAAATTACGAATCGTATAATACTACGTGTATTACCTAGTTGGGCTTTTCTAGACTTACCTCTAAAATGTGTTGTGAATTCACTCAAGTAGGGAATTAGCCTAATAATGCATGAGTTTAATGTTTATAATTGCGTTTAAATTTGCGGGGTGTCACATTCTCCCCCTGTTAAAGAAATCTCGTCCCGAGATTTAAAATCAAGTCGGATCGCCCGCGGCGTATGTTTTCCGAAAAGGCGTGTCGTCAACGACGATAATAGTTTACGTGGCGTTCTATGTTGCCATAAAAGTTCTAACGTTTTAGTATACTCGCGGTATAGTTGGATAAGTAGTGCATTCGGAAAGTAGTCATTGTTTACCCAGTGTTAAGTTCGAATCGACATTCGAATGGCGTAACGTTAAAGTGTAGTAATAGTTTACTAAGGCATATTGATGTTGACGTAGGAATCCTGTTGTGTATCCTTTGTTCTGATAATGTACGCGCGTCCGGGTGCTGTCGGAGCATAAATGTTGCGGTTGTAGTTCGAAGTGATAAACAGTTGTCAAAACAGCTGATGATCCGAAGGGTTCAATTTGTTGCTCAAGTTGTAGTCAAACCATGATAAGACGTTTGTTTGAAAACAGTTGATAAGATTGATTGCAAAACATTCGTTGTTTAATTATAAACGAGTTATGTGTAAATCGTTGACATTCAGTCAAATAGTGACCAATTCGTGATCAAGAAATAAATTTATGTTGGGTATAAATGGTTGAACCTTGTCCCGTGTAAATCATTTGAAAAACTCTTCGTTTAGGTATTTCGTTAGCAAGACTTTGTTAAAAATCCGATATGTCGTTTGTTGTAATACATCAATTTGTGTTCGTTTAGAAAAATCGTTCTGGTAAATAATTTAATAGGAAATACCTTCCAGTATAGTCGTTTGAAAAATGAACATTTCAAAATGTAGTTCATAGGTTTTTGGTTCGATAAAGTATGTCACTCGTGATTCGTTTTGCAAGATTAGGTCCGATCACCTAAGTGATTGTGTGAGATTCCACCTCGATTATCGTGTAGTAGTACACTACCATGTTTCATTCGCGTGGTGTTTATAAAGTTCAAGATCTCCAATATGTATAAGATCCTCGTTTGTTCTCTCCGTTCATTCGATTGGTGAGTCATCGGTCTCATTCGTTAAGCGTTTAGTACAAGTTCGTTCGATCCGTTAAAGAGTAAGAGTTCGTTCGTACAGTGGTCAACACGACCGAATAGTTGTCAAACATGACTAAGTAGTAGTTCAAATAGTAGCCAACGCCAAAGTGAGAAATGTGAAGAATGATGTTTCACATAACTATGTTACCAAACAACGAGAAGAATTCCCATCACGTATCTTACGACTTTGAAACACCCATATGTACTCAGTATAATATAATCACGTTGGCCAGGCGTCATTATATGATGCTAAATACATACTTCTTTTCATCAACCGTTTAATACGTTCAGGTTCATATGAGATCAGAGTGAGACTGACGAATCAGACGTAGTAAGGTTCGATAAATAGATCACGCATGTCGATGTGTCGCAACGATAGTTTAGTCGTATGCAAATGTGTGTATGCATGTGCGTTCTAGCCAAGGCTATAGTCTAGGTCTCTAAGCCTCTAGGTCACTTAAAGATTCCTAGTTCGCTATAACCAATGGCTCTGATACCAATCTGTAACACCCCCAAATTCGTTGATTTTGTTTAGCGGAAGCATTTTAGTTAAGTACGGGGGTGCCACAATAACGATGTACATGCATACATATCAGAGCTTATGATTACAACAAAACATATATATATATATATAGATGCCAAAAGTAATAATTACATCGTTTTACGATTACTCGAATCGTACAAGTACAAAAGTAGTTGAGTTTTACAAAAGTAGATTTCGTAAATATGACTAAAAACCGATTAGTTATATAAAAGAAATCCATATGTCAAAAGTTGGCATCCTAAAGCTTCACGGGTCGCCTAAGTTCCATATGTGCATGCGGTTCTTACGTGCGTAGCTAATTCCCTGAAAAACATAGTAAAAGTCAACAACGAGGTTGAGTGAATTCACATGTTTTATGTTTACAAGTTCAGTTTTGATAAACCACGGTTGTTTATAATGTATCGTTGAGATGTCACCCAAAAGTACAGTGTTGTTGGGATGTCACCCAAAAGTGTAGTTCGTAAAACCAAATACGTTTCCAAATAGTTGTTTGTAGGAAAGTTCGTATCCTAGTAGTTGTAGGAAAGCATTATCCTATTTTCAAGTATGTTCTGTAGGAATATACGTATCCTAATCGTAGATATGTTTCGTTGGGATGTTGCCCAAAAGTATAGTTCAAGTTATAGTAGGAATGTAGGTATCCTATTAGTTGATCGTAGGAATATCAGTATCCTAATAGTTGTGTCTCGTAGGAATATCAGTAACCTAATCGTTTGGTGGGTCCATGTCAGTAGGAACCCAGTGCCCATGTCAGTAGGGGCTTTTCATCAGTTTAATAACAATAGTAGACCCATGTTCGCAGGATCTAGTGCCCATGTCAGAAAGGACTTTTCAACAGTCAGTGCCCACGTCAGTAGGGACTTTTCAATAGTTTGTGCCCATGTCAGTAGGGACTTTTTAAGAGTTTGTGCCCATGTCAGTAGGGACTTTTCAACAGTTAGTGCCCATGTCAGTAGGGACTTTTCAATAGTTTGTGCCGATGTCAGTAGGGACTTTTTAATAGTTTGTGCCCATGTAAGTAGGGACTTTTCAACAGTTAGTGCCCATGTCAGTAGGGACTTTTCAACAGTTTGTGCCCATGTCAGTAGGGACTTTTTAATAGTTTGTGCCCATGTCAGTAGGGACTTTTCAACAGTTAGTGCCCATGTCAGTAGGGACTTTTCAATAGTTTGTGCCCATGTCAGTAGGGACTTTTTAATAGTTTGATCAGTTAAGTAAATAGTGTTGCTGGTCGTTCTCCAGCGTTTTCAAAACAGTATCGGTCGTTCTCCGGTTTATCAAGTATAGTTTATCCCGTTTGTAATGGTTTGTCGTATGAAAACGTTATTTCATAAACATTAGTTGTGTAACAGTTTAACAGTTTCAATGTACTCTAATCGTTCGAGTAAAACCAGTATACAATCATGTATGTAAAAGCGTTTGACTATGTTTTCCACCCCTGTTCAAAGCAGTTAAAACAGTAAATGTAGGGGCTGTGAACTCACCTGTTGAGTTAAGTAGTAGTGCGAGCGCTAGCAAAGCCTAAAGCCCAAAGTACACCTAGTCGGTAATCTCCTAACGTCCTAAACGCATGAGATTAATAAGTACGTGGATGTCTAAGTTTGACCATCCATGTTAGTGTTCACGCAACTAAATTATGTCCAAAGTGTTTGTAAATAGTACTTTTATGATTGAAATTAAGTTTTTATATCATTTTTAAACTTTAATGTCAAAGTATTATCTTTTGGGTAACCATTTTAAGCAAATTTCAAAATGCTGAAAAATGTTGACCAGGGTTGACCGCGAACCGAACCGAGATCGCGAACCGAACCGAGATTGCGAACCAAACCGAGATTGCGAACCGAATCGAGATTGTGAACCGAACCGAGATCGCGAACCGAATCGAGATTGTGAACCAAACCGAGATCGCGAACCGAACCGAGATCGTGAACCGAACCGAGATTGTGACCCGAACCGAGTCCGCGAACCGAGCTGAGACCGCGAGTCGAACCGAGATTGGATCTCAGCTCGCGAAATTGGCTGTTCGCGATTTTTATGCAAATTTTGACTTTTAAAGCGTTTTTAATGATGTTTTTGGACATAATAAGTTAATGTAACACTAATACATGGTATATTAAGTATTATAAACATGAAATAACAAAGGAAAAACCGAAATCTAAGAGTTTCGAGAATTGTCGGGATCTTACAAAGTTAACGCCGTGAAAATCCGGAAAGATGGTTGTGTAGATCTCGACTCCGTGATCGTTTTTCACTAAAGGAGTTCGGTGATTTAACGCGTTTTTGATGTAGTTTTTATGTGTTTTGTGAGGTTTTTAGAGAGAGGTTTGAGAGAGTTGTGAGGTAGAGAGAGAGAAAGAGAAGTGAAAATGGTGGGGTGGTGGGGGTGTTTGGCTGACTTTGTTCCAAAAAGGAGGAGACTCAGTCCCAAGTTTGTAGTATTTGACCCGTGTTCGTTTACCCGATCGTTAAGTGTTTATATAATTTTAATTGGTAACTTTTTAAATACGTATTCGATTATATTTTTAGTTGAGATATTTATAGATATAATTTAGTTGAATTATAAAATTATAACTTTGTTTTGTTTTAATTGTCTGCGCGTTTAATATTTTAAATCGTTTGAACTTTGTTCGTACCATACGAAATACTTGTAAATATTACCGACATAATATTTAATTAATAAAAGTTTCATATTATCAAATAGTTTTGTCCACCAACAGTCGTTTATTTTTGTCGCGTTTGTTCAAATCGTTTTGCGCGTAATTATAAAAAATTACGAATCGTATAATACTACGTGTATTACCTAGTTGGGCTTTGCTAGACTTACCTCTAAAATGTGTTGTGAATTCACTCAAGTAGGGAATTAGCCTAATAATGCATGAGTTTAATGTTTATAATTGCGTTTAAATTTGCGGGGTGTCACAAACATAATCTTAAATGCACACATCAGCAACAAGACATATAATAAGCAACTTCCACTTGATTGTATGATCCTCTAGCTCGAAAGCTATCCGGAAACACATACAATCAATTCATACACGGTTTACCACATAATTATTATTAAATCCACATATATCAACAAGTTATCTTCCACCCGATTGTGTAGCCTCTTGCTCGGAAGCCATCCGGATCCAACACAATCGAATCATACACTATCAATTATTTTCCTTTACCATTAAGCTAGTGACAATCTCATTACTTAACTAACATCAAGCAAATGAGATATTCACTACTTTTCTTACCAAGTATTAAGTAATCACATAACAATTAAATATAACAAGTAATTTAACACAACAAACTAAATTAAGCAATAAACATAATTAAACAAATAACTTATTCCTTGATTGTATAAACCTCTAGCCCTCAAGCTAAACGGTACTACACAATCACATCACCTATTTAACTCCCGTATCACTCACCACAATCTCTTTAGACGACTTCACCACTTTGATCAACATAAGCCTCCATTTCTTTAATACCTACATAATTCATACATAACACATATAATACACTTAGACACTATCCATCATCAATCTTAATTAATTTCAATCTCTCCCCCACTTTAATTAATCTTACTTCATTAACATACACTTTACCTTAACATATCATACTTATTCCACTAACAAGCTTTACATCATTTATTCATGTATCATCATCATATTCATACTCTATTAACACTATTTATAACATCTTTAAACTTATTAACAAAATCTTAAAATAGTTCATATGGATCACCATAAACACCCATTCTAAAATTCATCACTTATCAACTTTACCACTTTAATTCTTGTTCTATATTCATAATCATACTCTAGTAGCATCATTATTAACATTATTAAGCTTATTTCATAATTTCATAAGAATCTAGCATAAACCCTAAAATTACCCATGAACATAAATCATAATTTCACCACTTTCAATATGTTATATGATTTCCTATGATCATAAAAACACCTACTAACATCAAATCATTCAATTTAGAACCCTAATTTCGGATTAGAACCATTAATTTATCAAAACCCATGAAAACCCAAAAACTAGGTTAAGAACACATATGAAATTACTTACATAGGTTGAAGATGATGAAAGAGATCATGAATTAAACCCTAGAAGAACTTGAATCAGAATTTAAAAGTTGAATCTTAGCTCTTGAATTGGTTCCTACGATTTATTGAAGTCTCTGGAAAGGCTCAGGAGGTTTTTAGAATGGATAAAGGATAAACTTGTATCCGTACGTACATATCTATATATTACTCTATTAATTTATTCTCTTTATTTCCTACAGTCTGGAACTGATAAAACCCTTTACGTTTTCCTTCGTATCTTATTATCTACATAATAATATTTCGTACTAAAAATATATCCGCGTACGATATTAATTTCCTGAAATTCGGGGTGTTACACATTACTCAACGGTTGCGGTTGCCACGGGCAAAACCAATGCAAGCTTTAAAAACCGATAGAACAAAGAATAAGAACCTCTTATAATTTATCATATTTTATTCACCAATTGATCAACGCTTTTAAATTAATAAAGTTACATGTCCACATTCAAAACACAACCCACTAATCTACCATTAACAATTAACAAATTAAAAATCAAAAACTAGGGTTTACAACTAAAATAAGAATCAAAGTTACCTTCTTGTGCTTCCATATGGTGATTTGAAAAATGTAAGACATGCTTGAGACAAGTTGAATCACCAATTTAATTGCTAGTTTGCTACAACTTGAATTTTTTATCGGTCAGAAACAATTGATACAGGCAAACAACGATGGATGGTCGATGACTCGATGGAAGTATCTGATCATTATACGATCAGATTTTTTTAACATGAAGTGGGCTAAAGTAAGTGGACTATAATTAAAGATGGGGCTAAATAATACTTGGGCTTGGAAGCAAGCAATATTGGGCTAGGGGGCCATGTCAAAAATACACCTAATTTTACACTAATTGGGCTTTTTCCATGGGGTTCCACAGCCCCCCATTCTACTGGATCACATACGCCCCTGCTAATACGTCTATTCAAGATTAATATAATCAACTTGAATATTAAATATTACGGAGTACATCAAATAGTATTTACTAATCGTTAGTGTTTTATGATGATATTATCATATTTTTTAGAAGTTTGCATACGAAACGAAGCTTATGTACATTTCTTTTGCTTTTCTATGTTTATAACAACTGCGTAGCAATGACGATGATTTTTGACATAATATATACTAGCTTAAAGTCCCGCAACAACGCGGGCGGCTAAATTGAAATTGTTATAAATTTAAAGTTTTATTTTGATTATTTCAATTAAATAGGTTAGTATACATGTTAGTGTGTTAGATGTAAAGTGTTACTATAATTCGTATATGTATGACTTTAAGACCCGAGTCATCATACCTTCCAATTTTTTTGAACTTTTGGGATCTTGAACAATCGGTTGTTTTTTATCGGAGGAATATTCAACTACACTTGATTTTTGGGATGAACAATTTTTTGAAAGAGTTTGAGATCATTATAGATCTATTGATATCAGTACGAGGAAAAACGTAGAGAATGATAAAT
Source organism: Helichrysum umbraculigerum (assembly GCA_949592205.1). Lineage (NCBI taxonomy): Eukaryota > Viridiplantae > Streptophyta > Magnoliopsida > Asterales > Asteraceae > Helichrysum > Helichrysum umbraculigerum. The sequence goes on along the minus strand of CATIUR010000004.1, from coordinate 26,984,570 downwards.
CATATACATAGGGTTACAAAACAAGGTATTATAAAATAATTAAATTGAATAATATTTAATATTTATAGGGGGAAAGTGTAATTATTTTAACTAAATCTAGATCGTCGGATCAAATTGAAAAATCTCAGTGAAGGGCCTAGATTGGTCTATGAGATTTTGGCTTAATTACATGTAACATGTAACTCCAATTAATACACCGATTTGGCATTAACTATAATAGTCATCTAAATAAAGGACCTTGGATGTAGAAACTTTCAAAATACTAGTTGGTATAGGCCCGTGCGATGTACGGATATTATTATGTTCCAATACTTGCATATATATATATATATATATATATATATATATATATATATATATATATATATATATATATATATATATATATATATATATATATCATAATAAATTCTCTATTATATTTGTTGATGTCAACAATAAAATACATTTATGTGGTTTTTAGTGCATGTCATTTTTGGTTTTTAAAAGAATTACATTATGGATTGTGAATATGTTTTATTTGAATTTTTGATTCAAACACTCTAAACGCTGGTTTTTGTAATTTACAATTTGTCAACAATTTGTACTTTTTATTCAACAAACGATTAATAAAATTACATAAAAATAATAATTCATATAAATTAATACCGTGTTTTTAATTGGTGACGGTGTTGCTCATTGATGATTAAACGATGAGGGAGCGAGCTTTCGAGTCTTATTTATGTTTGTTGCCTCATTTCTTTTCACCCAAAATTTTGAGTTTAGACCCGTGAGATCTTTTACCCAATTAAAAGGAAACAATATAATAATTGGTTCATTCAAATATAGATATGACGTGTATGAAGATAGAATGACTTCTCGGAAAATAAATAAGCAATAAGTAATAAACTATAGAAAAAGAAAAATCAAACGGCACTTATCTTATTTAGAAATACAAATCATGCATATTTCTAAGTATTTATGTTACACTCTATATATAGTAAGAAGTAAAAGCATCACATGCAAAGACACAGACCATCACATAAAAACATGGAGTATGATGTAGATGATAAAAATATATAGTGGAGTAAATAATTGATGACTACATGATAAAAATAGTACTCCTTAAATAAAAGATGACATATATACCTTTGATCTCTTAATAGACATTACTCTGCATATTTGTCTATCCATGATTTAATATGCAAATGGGTAGATAAATTTGAAATAAGGACAACTAATAATAAGATTAGTAAATAAATCCAAAATTCTGTATATATGCTTAATTTGACAACTTAACTATTTAAACATATACACATATTGAATGAATAAAGAAATGAGAAATACAACAATAGCCAATACATAAGTACGTTATTAAGAGACGATCGACATGCACTACAAACCATAGCTTGTATTTCTCGCATATAATATAAGATAATATAATAATAGTTTATTATACCAAAATTTGTAACAAACCTTTTTAATACATAAACCGTGAAGAATTAGGGATTTGATTTGGGCATATGACATGTTGTAGTGCATGCGTGGGTGTAGGTGTTACTTAGCTTGGAGGTGGTTGCTATTTGCTAAAGATGTTTGACTTCAAAATTCCAATCTTATATATGTGTTTGCGTTTCTACTATGCACTACAAAAATTTTGTGCTCAAAATTAACTCTATGAAGGAGTTTTTTCACGTCACAAACCTTATATATATATATATATATATATATATATATATATATATATATATATATATATATATATATATATATATATATATGCATATTAAGGGGCTCAAAACAGTTGTATCCTATCCTGGGCTACAAACTTGTATTCATGAGTTGGAAGCTAAAAAGATTGACTTATAAATACGTATAATTGTGATTACAATTAACTCAACAACTTACTACTATTGTTTACGTAACTCAAAAACCAACGCCTAAAATAAAAGGGGCCAGTTGAAGCGTACGCGTGTAACGTACAATTGGTAGTGGGGAGATTATGGGATTGATACGATGGAATTAACCAAAGTAATTGAAGAGTTTGTGACTTTGTGTTAATGGAAATAGTTAAATAGGTATTAATTGTTATTATTATTATTATTACTTATTCATATGAGAAATCCAATATTAAAGGGAAAAATTAAATACTGAACTCATATATATGGAGAATTCGTTTCTAGTTTCTGATTACTATTACTGTTGTTGTTTATTACACATAATTAAATTATAAGGTATCTACAATAAAAAGTAAGCCCTTATTTATTACGGAGTATACCATTAAATCATTAATTGTTCCAAGAACTCAAAATTTATAGTATTGTAGATAAGGTGGTCCATTTATTTATATTTATTATATCTAAAAGACGAGAACTATAATTTGGGGTAAACTACATGTACGATCCTTGTCAATCTTTTTTAAACAATAAAAAAAGAGTTTCACAAGATCACATAACACATGTTATTGATTAATCATATTAATTTGTTGTTTCACTGTCACGATTCTTTCCTTCATTTTATCAAGCCACATCATTTTTGGGGATAAATTGACAAATTTTTATAAAACTATATGGATGGATCGTTTCTCTTAAAAAAACTGATTATTAAAGTGAATAAGGTTTTACATGCCCACGCTACGCGTTGAGATAATATACCGGGTACATCGATTTTAATGTATAATATATTTTAAATCAAATGGTCCAATTAACGGTATTGAGGTTGTTTTGCAAATATTGAATTGTGAGTTCACATTTCGCCAGCTGAGACATGTGTATATATTTGTCTTCCACAAAAGATGAACCGAATAACTATAAATATTGTAGCATATTATAGGTCACTTTAACATCATATATAATATAAAGTGTGTTTAATAATTATTATTTTGTATGATAACTATAACAATACTATAAAGATTAAGTCCACTTTCTTTTCTTTTTTTTGGGAAAAGGTTGGAATAAATATAACAAATGAGCTTTAGCCTAACGTTAGTAAGTGCGTCTTACAATCATTGGCATGTGAGTTTAACTATCATTTGAGATAAATATATACATTTACCATACGTTCATGATAAATATCTATCATTATAATAAAAGAATAGTCATAAAAATTACAACACATACTTTCTTAATATCAGTTATTATATACTTGTATTCTTTAAGATCATATCATGTGTTATATATAGTATCTTCAGTATTTATTGAATTATACTATACTATATGTGTGCTAGTCATAACAAAATTTTATAAACTAAAGCCCACATGACTAAATTTAAAAAATTAAAGTCCACATGATTTGTTAGAAATCAAAAGAAAAAAATAAAAAATGAATGCAAGAGCCAAGAATTGAACTTGCATTATGTCCACTAAAATTGCTTTAATTACATTGACTACCCCTTACTCTACTTACTCAATTAGAAAATGTTTACAATCTAAGTTATTTATTCATAAATTGAATCATAAGAGGACAAAACACTTACCATTCATAAGTGTTTGCAAATTCATATTAAGGGATAATTACATAGATTGTCCATGTGGTTTATTGTTTTTGCACTTTTTTGTCCCTATCATTGCATAATACTTTCACTTGAATTATATGGAAGTAGTCTCTCTACTACTCTAAAGTAGATGTATGATTGTTTACATCTTATCTGATAGTCGACGATATTGAATATGTTTGTTGTTGTTGTTAAAGTTCATCGAATTTTTTATGTAGTATATAATTTTGATTAATTTCATAACCAATAAACCTTTTTATCCGCCCATACATTTGGGTTGGGCCTTTTCTAGACATGTGTTTTACTTTTGGTTACTCGTCGTTTTCATACCATACCATACGATATTCGGAAATCGGAATCCGATAATGAATAGACTATATATTGTGGGATATCTATAAATATAAAATATCTAATTATTATTATTATTATTATCATTATTATTATTATTATTATTATTATTAATTAATCATGAAACCATGAATGTCACTGTATGTAGATGTCAATGGCTATAAACTATAAGGTCAACCTACTAAAACAATATCAATTATCAAGTTTAAAAAATTTATGGTTCTATTCTACACTTCTAGTCATATTTGGTGAATTCTATACATTATATAATTATGGGTTTTGAAATAATAATTAATTTGGATGATTTAATTGATTAAATGTATTTATATTAGTAGAAATATATTGATATATATACTGTTACTTATTAAGGAAATTAATATATATATATATATATATATATATATATATATATATATATATATATATATATATATATATATATATATATATTAATGGTTCAAATCGGTAACGAACTTACATTTTTGTACCGAGTTAGGTAACGAACCTATTTTATTACTAATGTAGGTAAGGAACTTATCATTTTTGTGTCGAGGTAGGTAAGACGCCTCCCAACCGAGCTCGTCGCTTCACGTCGGCTCCCAACCGACGAACCGACAGGGATGGCACCGGTCCGTCGGTTGCTCCCGTCGGTTTTCGTCCTTCGGTAAACCGAAGTTGTCCGTCGGTTTTTTTGTGGGCCCAAACAATTGTTTTTTTTATTTTGTGTGTATAAAATGAAAGGTAAATTGGTAAATGCGGGACCCAAAAATTAAAGTGACTGAGTAGGGATGGGAGGGGTCTGTCAGTTTCAGTCGGTTTCGGTCAGTTTTCTGAAAAAGATGACGTGGCGCTGACGTGGCTCTGTCAGTTTTAGTCAGTTGCATTTTGGGTTGGGAATGGCCTAACTAACTTGTTTTTTACAAGTTTCTTTATCATAATGCTGACATGTACATGCCAGATCATTCCACTAAGCTGACAGGGCTGCCACGTTAGTGAAAAATGTACACGTAGGCATCTTCAACATCACAGGCTGGTTTAAGTCTCTTTCCGGCGGATTTTCGGCAACCTTTTCTTTCATTCAAAGCAACCATTTTTTCATCATTACCGTACCGATTGAACTATTGAAGCACACAAACATACACTTACAATGAAAAATGAAAAATTGAAACATACTTCAGAATCCAAATTTCAAGAATACAATTAATAAACACACAATGACGATACCTTCCATATTCATAGATACAAACACGAAAATAATTTAAAACACAATTTAACTTATAGACTTGATCTTCATCTCTTCAGGTGAATATACAGTAAATTGAAAACCCTAACTATGAACATCAAACATGAAACCAGAGTCAAGCACAAATTGAAAGAATCGGAGTCCAAACACCCCTCTCTAGTCATCTCCACATCCGTGAAGTAATCCTCCACCTCAGCCGCATCTGCCTTCAGCACCACCGACGTTGCAGCCAGCACCACCACCAGCGACCGGAGTAGATGAGCGGAGTCCAGTTTAGGAGAAATACTCACACACAGATCTGGACCTCATTATTCCGGCCACTCACCTTAGATGGTCATCACCTTCTTGAACTTCTTCATCGGAGGCCTAACTCTATGGTTTTTGTAAGGCTTCAAGAGGTGGTTTTTCAGATCTGGTCATCACTTGGACCTTGGTTCACGACTTCACGTTAGATGAAAATATTTCCCTTTTAGATAATTTCATGAACAACGAAAGTCATTAATTATATTGGTGGTTATTTGTCAAGATGAATGGATGGTTTTAATTTGAGAAACATTTGTTAAGAATGAGAATGAGTGATTATTTGGCAAGAAACTCAGATGGTAGTGGTTTCAAAATCGGTTTTTTTTAATTGTTGACTGGAAGCCATGAATAATGGGAATAGGAGATGATGATGACATGTTCCTTATTTTAATTTTCCATAAAATAATTATCTTTACCACGTGTGTAATTTTTTTCCAAATACGCAATTAAAAAAAATTAATAATGACACGTAATACATATTACCTATCTCGAAACGATTCGTACCATTAACCCATCTTAAATTATATCTCGAAACGATATTAAAATTAATTTTTAATATAATTATGTTGAAATAATTCTTGATTTATGATGTCAGTGAATCCTATATTTTAGCCAATTGGATAAAATTGAGTAATTTTATTGGTCGATTAAATTTCTGATGACATCATTGAGTGTTTCTTATATATAATTTAAGATTTGCATCATGATCTAAGGAAACACAATTTGCATCATAATCTGACTAAAAAACATAATGCTAATTAAAGTATATCTAAAATCGTTAACTTTCATTCTTTATCGTAAAATACATTAAAAAACCTCACAATAAAAGCATATTTTCATGAAATTCGTATTAACATGTTAATTTTATAGTGAAATACCATAAAAACTAAAACGCCACAATAACAATACTTAGCTTTATAAAAAACAATATCTTTAAAAAATACGTTCATAAAATAAAGTTAGTCAAAAAAATGTCAAACATGTACTACTATACGTAGCCCACAAATCCAATAACTATTCAAAATGAACCTTGCATAACTAATTAATACCTCTAAAATGAACTATTATGCTATTAACGACTATTATCTTAATCTTAATTAGAATAAATATACTTATTATGTGAATATACGGGTTTAAATATAATATAAGAAACATCTTTATGATGCATAATTATAATTAACTTTTAATTTGTCAACTAAGTCATTTTATTTTAGTAAGTTCTAAAATAAAATCCCTAACTTACTAAAAAGTATATTTTATTTATCAATCACCCACTTACGTATAAAAGAAATTTGATTTATTAATTAAAACATTATCTATTTTTAATTCACCGAGTGAGAACAAAATTACAAGAAAATGTTAATATAGACTAATAAATTTAATTTTTATTACTAAATTGGATTCACAATCTTTTAATATCTACATATATAAATTCGTATAAATCTATATTAATTAATATATATAAGAAAAGTCCTAAAAGAATCTCCACCCTTAATTTCAAGATAATCCTTTACTAATCAACCCTTTGATTAATCCATGACATCATTTTGTTCATTAATTGTGTAGTAAAATACTAATATGCCCTTAATTAATTTAAATTTACCATCCTCAAAATATGTATCTGTCATAATAAACCCTTCAAACTTACATCTTTCATAAAATTCCTGTGGAAGCTTTGTAACTTTCAAAATTCCAAATGAATACAACGTAAGTTGACAAAAACATCGATCTTCAACTTCAGATGATGACTTTTACAGAAAACCAAAAAGAAAATAAATCCATTCGACTACTTTCAAGTATACTACTTATCTTATTTGGATAACAAATTAATCTCTTTTGTCGGATTTAATAAGATGTTATTAAAATAATATTTCATGTAGTAAACGGCTTATCTTAGTTGTGAATAAATTTGATTATAGACTGATAATTTGCAGAGATGTAGGGACTCATGCATACTTTAACTGTAAAACATATTCCCTTAAAGCAAATAGAAAAAAAAGAGGTTGTTAACTTAGCGCAACAATATTTTCAAATTGAAAATCATACTCGCACTCATTTTCAATTGTATTCGTCATACTATTTCCATACCGTAACTATACCCACCTAATAATAACTATTCATTTTTAATTAAAAATAGATAATAAGAAAATAATATATCGAAAAGAATCAATTATTTTTTTAAGTGAATGTTGACCCGTATAATTTCACATCAAACGATTTCATTAAAAACACATATACCCACGTCATTCGAATTATAACTTACATTTTGCTTCCTCTGCTTAATAGACATTACCAATTGACGATTACTTACATTGAAAAAGAATTTAATCTAGACGTGCATACTATGCAATATATTTGAATGCACGATCCCGCGAATTTCGCGGGTCCTAACCAAGTATATATATATATATATATCATGTGGAGGGTTCAAATGAGAACCACTAAAAAATCGAAAACTTGTGAGAACCACTTAAATTTGTAATTGTTCACATATTATAATAAAAAATTATATATAAAAATGTTAATAAGAATCAATAAGACCTTGAAATTCGAAAAATTAAGTCTAAAAACTTTTTTTAACTAACTTTAACAGATTTGTTCACATGTGAACTGTTCAGTTGTGAACATATGTATTTTTACGTGTTTTTATACACAATTTTACGTTTTTTGACGTTTTTTTTGTTTTTAATTTTAACAAATACTAATGTTCACATGTGTTAAAGTGAATTACACGTGAACAATTACATATTCCTTGTGGTTCTCAAAGTTTTCAACTTTATAATGGTTCTCATTTGAACCTTCCCCTATCTATCATACAAAATGTAGAGGCATGATTTTTACGTGACAGTATGATAGTTTGAAATAAGTACACTAGTAAAACATTAATTATAGTTTAAAATCACTACAAAAAGGGACGATTTATAGAAGTATTTGAACCATATTTTCTCTATGTAATAATTTACAGAAATATAACCATGTGTGTACGTATGATGCCCACATTAATTATAGCAATTTGATTTACAAATTTGTTCACATGGAATTTCAATTCCAAACATTTGCTGCATTGTGTAGATAGATAAACACCTCAACATGACTGAGCCAATAAGTCAGTCAGCCCTTTAAGTTCATTTAAGTTTTAAATAAACAAGTGAGTAAGTGGTTGTCAAAACATTCCATTCATACATATATTGTACTCTATACTGTATATCTGAACCAACATCTAACGAAATATAACAGAACCGATAAACGAATCACTTTAGACTGCATATCAATCATGACAACTTTATAAACATAAACAACATTCTGAAGCTTTGAAGCTGAAAGGAGAACCTGAAATGGAAATATATAACATTTTTGGGCCACTTCCCTGTTAGCCTGTATTGATCTCATTGTCAAATATAGATTCCTATAAAACGCCTATAGCTTTGAACTAACACAATGATCCAAAAAACTCTAAATATGACCATTAGAACTCTGAAGTCTGAACTTCACATTTACTAAATCTAAACTTTTCTTAAAAAAAAAAAAAAAAAAAGATTCATCAAGTAATACAAATGGATTTGCAACAAATATATGTGTAATTTTATTTGAACTTAACAAGAAAGTGCACATACCATTTCTATCTTTCTGTGTTTCTTCATCTAAAAGAAGCTAGCCTGAAACTATATATCTATATCTATATTGAATCAAGCAACCTCAATTTGTGTTTCTTCCTTTCTCATTCACGTTACCAAAAGTAAAAATAGTACTACGTAGAAGACATTCCTGGATGTGTTTCTACTGAAGAATGTGGGTTCTCAGCTTCCAACTTCTACTGAAGAAGGTGAGTTCCCAGTCTCCAACTGCAGGATTTACTGCTCAAGTAATGAGGATAGTAAACAATAAATTTTAAAGTTATTAGTCTCTATGGTTTACAAAGTTTTTACAAGTTCAGTTAGGTTTCCTCATGATATCTTATATGGGTATGAATTATGCTTTTAATTCATTTAGGACGGACAAACTATGTTTTATTACAGTTAATGATAGGATTCACTTAATCACATTTGTTACAGCTTTACAGTTCTACCTTCATTCAAAATTTTCGTTTGTGACTTAGAGATCAGGGTATTTATTAAATGACATAGATAGTACATAATAGTTTGATACATACGAAAAAACCCATCTAAAAGAGCAAAAACTACATATGAAAAAACACTTGATCCTCCCAGGTTCATATAGGTTTTGGCAACACAAAAGAAAAAAAACAAAAAAAACATTCTCTTCCTGAAGAATGAATATTTTAAATAATTTTTCCTTGTTCACTTGTTTAAATATACAAATGAAAATCATTTACTGTTTTGTCTATATTAAGATATAGGAGGTCAAATATGACCAAATAAGTAATTTTCTCTATAGTTTATGAACAAACAAAACAAATTAGTTTTCAATAAAAATATTCAATCTCGTTTTCAAAGGAACAAATGTTTTACAAAATACAAAATCATTTGTGACAATTTAACTAATGCGAATTTGCACAAATTACAGATTTATATAATGATCAATTTTACAATCTTTGTAATAACCTTTAAGGTTAATGGCACACATAGGAAACGAACTTTACATATTTTAATGAGTTAGGGTTCGAACCCAATTGTTTACTCTTGTAGATAACGAACTTTCAAATTATGTGTCGATTTAGGGAATCAATTTTTTTGTTGACAGGTCTAAGTCATAAAATGATGACGTGTCAGACAAGTCATCCAAAATTTACGTGTGGCATTTTAATTGCCAACATACATGGCAAAATTCAAAATCAAAAGAGAGATGCTACATCCACACAATTTTTACAAAATAACTTTCACAAAATGACATGACACATGTCATCAACCAATGAGATTCATTTGTAACTTCTCACTCATCATTCTCTTTTTTCAATTCATTGGTCCACATCATTTTGTGGATAAATTTTTGTAAAATTTATGTGAACATAACATTTCTCAAATCAAAATGACCGGATGCTCCGGTCACCCATGGGCGTATTTCCCAACCTGGACTTTTTTTTGAAAGTTCGTTGCTAATCAGAGTAATAATTTGGGTTCATACCCTAACCCAGTAGAAAATGAAAAGTTCGTTGACGATCTGCGACAATAACCCTAACCTTTATACTTTCTTCGTCCTGTCAAAATGTCCACTTTAACTATGCACACAATTTTAGAAAGTTCCACAAACTACACTTTTGACCAATCAAATAATATCTCAACGCACTAAAATTTATTTCGATTGATTGGTATATGATAATGATTAATGGAAACTTATTTGAGACAATGCAAAATAGTAAGCAAGACGTACACTTAAATGGGATTTGGAGAGTATATATTTATTTAATTTAAGTAATTGTTTTATTTCTAATATGTTCTTGTAGCATATAAAGATTTTCAAATGTATGTTTTAGTTTTCTTAGTATCTACAAGGGTCATTGTCTATAGAAAGAAGATTTCTTTTTTGGTATTTGGATACTGGAGTAATATTTAAATCCGTGAACATCGTATGTATTAATAGTATCTTCCACTCGCTTTCAGTTGGGCTGTTCATATTAGCTTTCATTTTTGGTATATGTATTAATAGCTGTTCATTTTTGGTATATGTATTATTGGGCTGTTCATATTAGCTTTCACTTGATGGTAACAAGCCCATTCATCCAATCGCTTTCAAAGTTTCAAGAGTTCATTAAGTTTTTTCCTTTGTCGTTAATCAGTTGTTTACAAGTTCAAATCAGGACGTTAAGTTGAAGTTCAAATCAAGATGTGAAGATCAATCCAATATGTGTAGTTCTTTTGTTGTTTCCATTTCAATGATACAATTAGAATTCCAATAGTTCATGATGTAATATCTCAAATGTATCATCAATGTGGGATTTTCTTAATCTCCTAGTCAATATATTTTCTTGTTTTTCCCCCAAAAAAAAAATAAAAATAAAATAAAAAATAAAATAGTATCTTCCACTTTCTTCCTCTTTTTTAGGTTCATTAAGTACTGCCAGTCTGCCACCATAAAGGCATAAACCATAAATATTCATCGTTTAACACCATTAGACACCGTAAAAATTCTATCAAATCCTAACACTAACAATTAAAGATAATAAGACATAAATGCTCCTATGAATACGTTAGAAATAGTAAATTTACCTTTGATAAATGTTAGGGAGGTAATATCGGAGATTTGTTAAAAAGGTCATAATGAGTTTATTGTTAAAGTTTAAGAATTGTTTTATGGAGGAGAAGGGTAATTAGGTCAACTGATTATTAGTTTATATTAATATTAATATAAAAGTTTAAGAGGTTAAAATCATCTAGTAGTGATTTAAATATTTTTCGCTATATGTGAGTATTTTTAATGTTTAGAAGGATATTAACGTTATAATAAACTTGTAAGGATATATATATATATATATATATATATATATATATATATATGTAATATTGAGTTTGTACGGTGATAGAGACAAATTCTCCCTATTTTACCACTTGTCTAAATGGGCTAGTGGTAGGGTGGGTTCTTGGCTTCCTAGAGGTCAGGGGTTTAAATCATACCATGGGTAAACATTTAGCATGATAGGTATCCACACCCGTAAAACACATAGAGCCCTGGGGGAACTTGCAGGATAAAGGTTCATTCCAACTCCAGACGAGCCCCCACTGTGCCAAGGGAGTTGCCCAAAGTCATCCTTATAGGGTAGACAATGACTGATGCCAAAGACACACAGGTCCAGGATGTTCCCGTCAATTTACACATTTTGCAGGAAATTCTCCCTATTTTGTTAGACGAAGTCAGGGGTTTACAAGTATTCACATAGGCATACAAGAAGTAACATTGCCTGTATGCTCACCAAATAGGCATACTAATCCAATTTTATCAGAAAATTTTTAAACATATATATTTTAATTATTTATGAACAAACCAAAAAAAAAAGAAGAAAAAAATTCAATAAAAATAATCAATCTTTTTTACAAAGGAGAAAACGTTTTGCAAATAAAAAATCGTCTGTTACAATTTAAATTATACGTTTGTTACAATTTAAAGTATACCTATCAATTTCACCATGCATCTTTGTAATAAACTTATATAATTTTAATTAAATTAATTGGTTATTGCTAATATGTTCTTGAATCGTATAAAGATCTTCAAATGTATGTTCTAGTTTTCTCAGGTCCATTAATCAACAAGGATCATTTTCTATAAAAAGAACATTTTTTTTTCCGGGTATTTCGGTACTTTAGATCCATGAATGAACATCTTTAAGAATGTTCAAAGATGCTCTTAACTCTCATCATCTTCATGTTTAGGTTCATCAAGTACTGCCACCATACTTAATCATCGTTTAACGCCCTTAACTACCTCAAAAAATCATCAAATCCTAACCCTAACAATAAAAACCCTACAACAACAATAAAAACCATACATTTTCAATTATCGTCGAACACGTTGTGGTAAGAACCTAATAACAACATCAACAATAATAATGATAAGAATATAATTATACGGAGTAATAATTATTGATGATAATAAAAATAATAAATATGATAAAGATAAAGAGGGTGTTTGACAATATATAACTTAATCACCGATAATTTTGGAGAATTAGTGTTAATTTATTATTGGAGTAATTTATGCTGAAGTAATAAAAGAAATACAACTTTTACCAATTTTGCACAAAGTGCCATCGACCCCGATATGATTCGTTACGCCTATTAATATAAAATCCATCGGATCTTACTAACCAATAACATCTTTGAACAGCAAAAATGTTTCCATTGAAAATGTCATAAAAAACGTTACTATTAAAAAGACTCACGGTAGTATGCTTTGATCCCCACCAAAATTCACCTCTATAGTAGGAGCGAAATAATACTACGCCAAATTTCCAATCGAATTCTTCATTGAAAGCAAGTGTGCGATTTCCTAGATCTTCTCCATGTCTCTTAGAGACGTGAACTACGATGTCATCTTCAATGCTATTAATGATATACAGCCTAAAAAAGCAAAGATCAGCTGAACAGAATGATAAAGTTGCGATGATAAGAAAGACACAATTGATCAAATTCATGTTTGATGTGTATAAAGTATTGGAGGTGATTTTGCAAGTATGGAATACTAAATAAATTTATACGTAGAGGATATAAAACTTTTATTGGTGTAATGAGATTCATAATTATATATGTTAATAAACTGTTTTCTTAAAAACTACTTTTGATAACGTATAATAAATATAAAAGCATAAAAAATACAGTCAATGACTTTTCCTTACAATAAATACTATTTACTATTTATGGCTTCCTTTAAACTTGAACTATAATCTATATTTAATATTTAATATCTATCTATCTATAATAATAATAATAATAATAATAATAATAATAATAATAATAACAATAACAACAATAACAATAATATAATAATATTAATATAAAATACTTAAACCACAATCCCGTGGAGGAATCTAAACCTCTCAATGGGGTTTTGTAAATCCATCCGACAATCTAAATTTTATTTTGATAATCACACTTAATTGCCTAAATATTTAAAAATTAAATTAAACATTAATTAATAAAATAAATCGGCTAATTATCATGGTCTAAAATAAAATATATCTTGCTATATGCTTCCAAGCTTAATTCCCTGTCAACAAACCTATGAGACTCATTAAACACGGAAATAAAATAATTTTTCTTTTATTTATCACTAGGTTTAAGACCCGTGATAGCGTGGGTAATCAAAATGAAGTTGTAATATATATGTAGTTTAATTGTTAATATTTATTTATTTTAATGTGTTTATAAATTAAATTTTGTTTTCTAAAATTCGTTTCATTAATGAAGTTGCAATATATATATAGTGTGGGGGTTTTTCTTACCTGCAATAACGCGAGCAATTAAATTGAAATTGTTACAAATTTAAAGTTTTATATCAATTTAATTAAAATAAATTAGAATATATATTAGTATGTTAGATGTTAGATGTAAAGTTTTAAAATTCATATATCTATTACGGAGTATATAATACCTCTTTTGTAATAAAGATCCTTGATCTACTCGGCTTTTGGAATGCCGAAAGTATAATTCAACTCCAAGTAGCACTTCTTTCATTAAGATTTTAAACTGGGTCTAAATGGTACGGGGTGTTTACAATTTTGGAATGTCGATAGTGTAATTCAGCTCCAAGTAGCACTTCTTTCAATAAGAATTTAAACTTAGTCTAAATGGTACGGGGCTAAATGGTATAGGGCGTTTCCGAAACAAAGCTATAACATTATTTGATAAAATTTGTAACGCGGGCTACTACATTTACCTACAAGATCACTATGCGGGCTTATTGACATGCGATTATGCGGGATTAAACATGGAAATGATTAGTTAATCTATTTACCCACAACATCGTAAATACGTATTAACTTAATGGTGTCAATATTAGTCATGTGAGTATACAATGTCAAAAGATTAAGTTTGTGTTTGTAGTTAGTGTATAAACTAAAATGTTTGTTGATGAACGCTCATGATAAATATTTCGAGATAAGTTGAATAAACTGTTTTATGGTTCAATGATACCAATGTAAAATCAAGCAAATGTCATCTATTTGATAAGCGTGCACATTTCATTACTTATTCGGTTTGATTACCATGGTATGTTGTAGCCTACATCTGTGCATTTTATGGGAAGAACCGAACCTAATATTAGGAGTCCGTCAGTCTCAGTTAGTTTTGGAAAAAGCTGACGTGACGCATCGGTTTCTGTCAGTTTCAGTCACCATTGGGTATGGTCTAATAGACTAAAAAATGTGATTCACCTTGACCCAATACAATCTATCTTACAAATCACCCTAATAATTTCTAATTGCCTCCTCACAGTTAAAATCTTTCGAAAAAAAGTTATAAAATGTTTTCTTAAACTTCAAGGCGCTTTCAAGCATCAAAAAGGTATAGATCAATCTTGTATTAACATCCATGTGTATAAGCCTATTACTTTCTATATTTTCATCTTCAACACTAGATTTGAATTTTTGTAGTCTTGCAGGGGTTGACATCACATACTTCACAAGAGCACGGACTTTATTCACAGACAAACCGATATCATTCAAAATTTCATATCATCATTTTGATTAAGCAAATCCAATTTGAATAATAAAGTGTTTAAGAGAGTTTATGGTGAGTAGATAAGGTGGTGTAGTATAGTGTATAGTTGGAGATGAGTGGTGTGATAAAGTTATTAGTAGGAGTCTAAGAGATAATGAAGTAATGCAATTGTTATTAATAAAACAATTAGATAAGTATATAAGCCATAATGTCAGAAACTTTTTCAAACTATACAAGTAGGACTATCTGAGATATTTGTTTAAAAAGAAGATGAATAAGATTATTGTGGATTTTACAAACATCTTAAAAGAGAACAAACGAACTACACAACGGAAATGGAAAAATTAAAATTTTCTGTAAAGTTTTATAGTGATCAAAATTTAGAATTATTAACTAAAAATAACCAAAAAAACCGAATCGTAGAGAAACTGAAACCGAACAAATTTGATTATTTAAAAACCGATATATTCGATTCGACTTTTACCAAAAACCGAATCAAACCGAATCGTGAACACCCCTATATTCTATATGTAGATATAGATGGTATATAACCATAACTAATAAATAAATAGTAATAGTTAAACATAATTTTCAACTTTCATAATTATCTATTTCAACAGAATAATACACAAGCATAGAAATATAAGCTCAAATGATTATTTTATTTTTGCGTTAGGATCAAAATACTAAATCATATACTGTACTTTGCAATTTAAGTTTTAATTGACAATATCAATTAAACTTAATCGAGGTATATAAATTTACCTTAAAATACTCATTTATATACACGAGTATAAAAGAGAGAGAGGGAGAATTTTTAGAAACATTAGAATCCTATAAAACGCCTATAGCTTTGAATTATCACAATGATCCAAAAAACTCTAAATATGACCATTAGAACTCTGAAGTCTGAACTTCACATTTACTAAATCTAAACTTTTCTTAAAAAAAAAAAAAAAGATTCATCAAGTAATACAAATGGACTTGCAACAAATATATGTGTAATTTTATTTGAACTTAACAAGAAAGTGCACATACCATTTCTATCTTTCTGTGTTTCTTCATCTAAAAGAAGCTAGTCTGAAACTATATATCTATATCTATATTGAATCAAGCAACCTCAAGTTGTGTTTCTTCCTTTCTCATTCACGTTACCAAAAGTAAAAATAGTACTACGTAGAAGACATACCTGGATGTGTTTCTACTGAAGAATGTGGGTGGAGATCTGCCATCGTCTTCTTCCTTCTTCAGTTTGTCTGACCATCAAGTCACTTCAAACTCCGGCCAGATTCAGAGGTTCAGATCTGTTCGCTCTTCAACTCCAACCAAATTTGGAGGTTCAGATATGCAGTGGTGGTGGCTGGTCTGGCGGTGTTGACGCTAGTAACGTCGGTGGTGGTGGTAGTAAAATTTTCTCAGCTTCCAACTTCTACTGAAGAAGGTGAGTCCCAGTCTCCAACTGCAGGATTTACTGCTCAAGTAATGAGGATAGTAAACAATAAATTTTAAAGTTATTAGTCTCTATGGTTTACAAAGTTTTTACAAGTTCAGTTAGGTTTCCTCATGATATCTTATATGGGTATGAATTATGCTTTTAATTCATTTAGGACGGACAAACTATGTTTTATTACAGTTAATGATAGGATTCGCTTAATCACATTTGTTACAGCTTTACAGTTCTACCTTCATTCAGATTTTTCGTTTGTGACTTAGAGATCAGGGTATTTATTAAATGACATAGATAGTACATAATAGTTTGATACATACGGAAAAACCCATCTAAAAGAGCAAAAACTACATATGAAAAAACACTTGATCCTCCCAGGTTCATACAGGTTTTGGCAACACAAAAGAAAAAAAACAAAAAAAACATTCTCTTCCTGAAGAATGAATATTTGAAATAATTTTTCCTTGTTCACTTGTTTAAATATACAAATGAAAATCATTTACTGTTTTGTCTTTTCATACAAAAGAGAGAACAACAATTACAAGACCCGCCCAATTAGGCCCGGTAATACCGGGCCTAACTAGTTCTGGTCAAGTACTGGTTCAAAGTTCAGCCTGATATTAGTCATCCCTGTCAAGCCCAGCCCGGTTCGTCACTCACTTTATCACTTTAAAACTCTGGCCAGGTTGAGACCACACTACCCATGAGTCCAGCACACTACAAAACTGCCAACCAGACCAAACCAACCTAACCCCCGACTTGAAATAAAAAACAGAACGAAATGAAAACTCTAATCCTCAGACCTGAATACCACTAGCAAAACCCACAGCAGTAATCTAAATAGACATACTAGAAAAAAGTAATTGTTGAATTTAGTTCCAAATATATCTTGCTAAGTGTTTATGTTACTATAACTCAACGTACATACTAATCTACCAGGCTCCTCCTGAATATGACCATAATCTCTCTAACATCCCGAAGACTCTTGACTCAAACAAGATACACTTGTGTTTTACCAAGCCTCAACTTGGATTGCGACAAGACTCACACTATATGTCTTGAATAAGTGAATCAGTCATTCATTCATCACCTTTATTTATGAGAATCCAACTTGGTTATGACGTAGAGCACCCACATTGATTATTTGTTTGTCACTCATGGTCGATAGTTGTTGCAGTTTTACAGTTCTACCTTCATTAAGATTCTTCATTTGTGATTTAGAAATCAGGGTATTTATTAAACGAAATAGATAGTACATAATACTAATAGCATGATACATTCGAAAACACCATCTAAAAGTACAAAAACTACATATGAAACACTTGATCTTTCCAGGTTCATACAGAATTTACCAATAAAAGAAGTAAATAAATAAAAAAACTTTTCCTGTAGAATGAGATTTTATTTAATTGTCACTTTTTTACTTTCTTTATAAAGCGTTGAAAATCATTTCAAATTATGTCTTATCATACAAAAGAGAAAAATAAACGGCCCGCCGCAATTAAGCCCAGTACTACCTGGCCTAACTAGTTCTGATTCTGGTCAAGTACAGATTTAAAGTTCACCCAATATTAGTCCTCCCTGTGAAACCCAACCCAGCCCAGCCCGGTCCTTGACTCACTTTATTACTCTTTCCAGGTTGAAGCCCAATCAATATCTCTTTGTTTTTGTTTTCTTCTTATCGTTTATATATACTTAAAAGTGTTCGCAACTACACTATCCCTTTCAAATTTTCTAAATACATATTTTTGCAATGTTACACAATCTTTTGTTTTTGAAAAGTAAAGCCCCCACAAGAACAAGAATCCACACTTGACTCACTACACCAACTAGGACCCACCAACAGCTACTGCAAGCATTAATGCGCCAAAATTTACAAACCTGGGCAGCGAAAGAGACTCGGAAACCCCAAGCAAGTAAATCACACAACTAGATTGAGACCACAGTACCCATGAGTCCAGCACACAACAAAACTGCCCACCAAACCAACCCAACCCCAGACTAGAAATAAAACAGAACGAAATGAAAACTTAATCAATAGGCCTTAATACCACTAGCAAAACCCACAGCAGCAATCCAAACACACATATAGTAGAAATTTGTAATCATAGACGTTTCTTCAGTTCCAAATATATCTTGCTAAGTGATTATTTTACTATAACCCAACGAAGATACTAATCTACCAGGCTCCTCCTGAATATGACCATAATCTCTCTTGTATCTCAAAGAATCTTGACTCAAACAATATACACTTGTGTTTACCTAGCCTCAACTTGGATTGTCACAGGACTCGCACTATTGTTGCAACCAGTGTAGTGAAAAAATGTCTTGAATAAACGGATCAGCCAACTCATCACCTTTAATTATGCAATATCCAACTTGGTTATGACAAATAGCGCCCACATTGATTTATTGTTTGTCACTCATTGTAGATAGGTATTGTTTTAATTGCATTAGAGAAACCCGTGTTTAACAAAGAAAGCTACAAGCTAAGCCACCTTGCTCAAATTGCTTGAAGTTTATATCTTTAAAAACATAATTGAATTCATGTATTGTTTCAATTCATTTAGGACGGACAAACTATGTTTCATTATTATTTACAATAGGATTCCTTTAATCATAATTGTTACAGCTTTACAGTTCTACCTTCAGAGAGATTATTCAATTGTGATTTAGAAATCAGGGTATTTATTAAATAAGATAGATAGTTTATAATAGATGATATATAAGAAAACATCATCTAAAAGAACAAAAACTACATATGAAAAACACTTGATCCTCCCAGGTCATACAAGTTTTGGCCACACAAAAAAAAAAAAAATTCTTTTCCTGAAGAATGAAATTCATATTTATCACTTTCTCACTTTGTTTGAAAATTCGTTGGAAATCAATTAAATCTGTCTTCTCATACAAAAGAGAGAACAGTCGGAAGACCCGCACAATTAGACCAGGTACTACCTGTCCTGACTAGCTCCGGACTTCTGGTTGTGGTCAAGTACTGATTCAGAGTCCAGCCCAATATTAGTCATCCCTGTCAAACCCAGCCCAGCCCGTCATTGACTCACTGTATTACTCTGGCCAGGTTGAAGCCCAATCAAAACCTCTTAGTTTTTTTTTTTTTTTTTTTTTTCACTTTGTATAGACTTATACTTTAAATTTAATGAACTCATTCTGATTACGTATAACTACACTATCCCTTCCACATTTCTTAATACAGATTTTTGAAAAGTTACAAAATCTTTTGTTTTTGAAACGAAAAGCCCCCATATGAACAAATATCCACACTTGACTAACTACACCAACTAGGACCCAACAACGGTTGCTGCAAGCATTAATGCGCCAATATTTACAGACCTGGGCAGAGAAACAGACTCGGAAACCACAAGCAAATAAATCAGACAACTAGATTGAGACCACACCACCCACGAGTCCAGCACACTACAAAACTACCCACCAGAACAACCCAAACCCAGACTTAAAAAAATAAAAACAGAAGGAAAAGAAAATTTTGATCCACAGACCTGAATACCAACTATCAAAACCCATAACAGCAATCTAAACTGACATAATGTAATCGTTGACGTATCTTTATTTCCAATAAAATCTTCTTAAGTGTTTATGTTATCAACGAAGGCACTAATCAACCAGGCTCCTCCTGAATATGACCGTAATCTCTCTAGTATCCCTAAGACTCTTGACTCAAAGAAGATACACTTGTGTTTTACCTAGACTTAACTTGGATTGTAACAAGACTTAGTATGTGTAGTGAAGAATGTCTTGAATAAGCGAATCATTCGTCTATTCATCAGCTTGAGATATGAATATTCCAACTTAATTATGACAAAGAGCGTCCCCACTGATTAGTTGTTTACTCATCGTCGATAGTGTATAGTCGATTTATTGCATTAGTGAAACCCATGATTAACAAAGGTAGCTAAGCCACGTTGCATAAATTGCTTAGAGTATATGACTTCAAAGACATAATAAGATTTCATGTATCTTCTTTATAACAGTCATTAGTCCTCCATGTCAACCCAGCCCATCCCAGTCCTTAATTCACTTTATTAGTCTGGCCAGGTTGAAGCCCAATCAAAATCTCTTCGAATTTTCCCTAAATTAGTTTTTCGTTTTGTATATACTTTAAATAAAAGAGTGTTTGCAGTCTGAAAATCCAACATGAACACATTTTGATTATGTATCCAAATTTATATATTTATATTTTTGAAATGTTAAACAATCTCTGTTTTTGAAAAGCAAAGCCCCCACAAGAACAAGAATTCACACTTGACTCACTACACCAACTAGAACCCACCCATGTCTACTAGCATTAATGCACCAATATTTACAAACCTGGGCAACAAAACAGACTCGGAAACCACAAGCAAATAATTCACACAACTAGATTGAGACCACTACTACCCATGAGCTCAGCGCTCTACAAAACTACCCACCAGACCAACCCAACCCCAGACTTGAAATAAAAAACAGAATGAATTAAGCCTTAGGCCTGTATACCATTAGCAAAACCCATTTTGCCACAAAAACTAGACATCTACGAGAAATTTGTAATCATAGACGTTTCTATAGTTCCAAATATGTCTTGCTAAGTGTTTATATTACTACAACCTCCATAGTCACTGCAACACCTGATTATACTAAACAATGCATTACCAAAACTAAACCAATGTTGAATAACCTGAAGACAGAAATCCATATGATATTAAATAACCCAAACCAAGAAACAAAATATTCTAAAAATGCGTATACCCTGATTTCTAAATTCGCCACTGTTAATCAAGCTATAGTCTAGTGGTTCACCTATAGGTACAACATGAAATGTCTAATATAACTACAACACAAATTCTGTCTCTAAGTGCTAACCTGCTTCTCATTTTCGTTGTCGTTCTGTCTTTACAAACTAGTCAGATACAGTCCACAACTTAGGAGACATCTGGCCCCTATTGATATCCTTCGACTTTTCATCCTCCGAGCCTGTTGGAAGTTGGGGTGTGGTAGATATCCAACTGTTGCTTGTAACACTCTAAGGACCAATTACACTATTTTCCACAACCAAAAATGGTGAGAAAATCATCTGCAAATGCTGGTAGGAAGAATACGAAAGGAAGTATCAAATGGAGCAATCTTTATACGTTTTCATGCTTACGCCCAGCGAGCCACCACCAATCAGACTTGGGCCAGCCAGGGTTTTCCAGAGTGGTGTTCTGTAATGATTCGGAAAGGCACAAAACCAAACCATTCAAGTACCCTACCAACAAGGTCTATACAACCAAGTATAACCTGATCACCTTTCTACCAAAATCACTCTTTGAACAATTTCGCAGGGTAGCGAATTTGTATTTCCTGTTAGTAGCAGTTTTGGCGGTTACTCCTTTAGTCCCTTTCCCCCCGTTGAGCTTGATTGCACCTCTCGTTATTGTGGTGGGAATCAGTGTGCTGAAAGAAGGGGTCGAAGACTGGCGTAGGCTTTTACAGGATTTGGAAATAAATTCAAGAAAGGTGAAGGTGCATAGTGGGAGCGGATCGTTTGTTGATCGTTCCTGGAAGATGCTTCGAGTAGGAGATGTTGTAAAGGTGTTTAAGAACGCCTATTTTCCAAGTGATCTCTTACTATTATCTTCAAGCTATGAAGATGGTTTGTGTTACGTTGAAACAATGAATCTTGATGGAGAATCAAATCTCAAAATTAAACGCTGCTTGGATTCTACATTATCTTTTGATGATGAACTTAAATTCGACATGTTCAAGGCTAAGGTTCGATGTGAGGATCCAAATTCGAGCTTGTATACTTTTGTTGGGAATTTGGAGTTCGAAGGTGAGGATCAGTCGAATTCTTCGTACCCATTGTCACCTTCTCAGATTCTTCTTCGTGATTCAAAGCTTCGAAATACAGAATACATTTATGGGGTTGTTATTTTTACGGGAAGAGACACAAAAGTAGTTAAAAATTCAATGAAATCACCCTCAAAACGTAGCAAGATTGAGAGAAAGATGGATCGTGTTATTTACATGATGTTCTTCATGTTGCTTTTACTATCCTCTATCACCTCAATGGGTTCTGTTATGTATACAAATCAAGGTCGAAATTATACAGAATGGTGGTACCTTAGTTTAATGAATGATACAGACAGGAGTTTTAATCAGGATAACCCAATTGCTTCGGGTGTTTTTCAGTTCTTGAGGGCACTGATATTATATGGGTACTTAATCCCAATATCTCTATTTGTTTCCATGGAAGTAGTCAAATTTCTTCAAGCAATTCTTATAAGCAAGGACCAACATCTATTTGACGACGTATCTGGAAGATCAGTTGAAGCCCGGACTTCAAATCTGAATGAGGATCTCGGCCAAATTGAGATGATCTTCAGCGATAAAACTGGAACCTTAACGTGTAATCAGATGGAGTTCAGAAAATGCTCCATTAATGGAATTTCTTATGGAGGCGTTGAGAGTCTTCGTTTCAGTATCGACGGAGCAGAAACTACCCCTCGTCATAGCACGGAGATTGTCGAGATTACTTCTGAGCATATTCACGATTCAAGTAACAGTATCTTTGGTGGTGAACAGAGTGTACAAAATCTTGGTGGTAATATAAAAGGGTTCAACTTTAGGGATGATAGACTGCTGAAGAAAATGTGGCTTCAAGGAGAAACTGTTTGGGCTATGACTATGTTTTTCAGGGTCATGGCTTTGTGTCACACTGGGATACCAGTTGAAGATGAACAAAACAGCAGCAACAAACTCAAATACGAAACAGAGGCGCCTGAAGAAGAGACTTTCTTGATTGCAGCCCAAGAATTTGGTTTTCAATTCTGCAAAAGAACCCAGTCTTCAATTTTCGTGAAAGAGATTGATCCTTCATCATCAGTGGTCGAAAGGTCATTCCTTTAATTTCCTCGTCATCATTTATGATCTTTGGTAGTGGTAGAGAAATCGCAGAATCCATAATGGGCTTGGTAACAGGTCAAGATTTTTTAACTTTTTGGTACAGCCGGCATTGGGTTGGGCAAACCCAAAACACCTTTTTCCAAGACATTTAAACTTTTTATTAACAGTCAAGCTGTAAATTATATTTGTATATTAGTAAAATATTAGAACTATAATGATTTAGAAAGGTTTTATGCATTATTATAACCTTCATTGTCTTTTCCAGCTACTTATTTTACGTGACCCTCTTGAGATAAAACACAACCTGAATAAACCTATTCACAATTAAATGAAATAAAATCACAAAGTCTCTCTTATCATATTTGGTTAGCATGCTAAAACTACAGTTATATGGTTAACTTTCAGGGAATACAAATTACTGAACTTACTAGAATTCAGCAGCTCTAGGAAAAGAATGTCCGTGATAATACGGGACGAATATGGTCAAACTTTCCTGTTCTGCAAAGGCGCGGATAAGTAAGTCTCTTAATTGTCCAACTGAGGTTTAAATCTTAACGATTTTCAGTTCAATTATCCAAACATTATGATTAGAGGTGGCAAATCAGGCATTTTAGGTAACAGATCATAACAGGGTTAGATCAAAATGTTTTGGGCAGGGTAAATGAGAAACACTTGCACACTTTTTATATTGCCATTGATGATTGATGAGTACGTTTAAAATATAATTTAATTAATCTTCGCCCTGCCTTCATTTTACATAGTTGGGTTAACCCTTTTACTTGTTTGATTCAATAAGGAATTAACAAAACGTGAATCGACCCATTTATAACTTAATGGGTCAAAATTTTCATAATGCCATCTCTAATCACAATATGAACAATGGATCAAAGAAAGTACTCATAAGATGTATATTATGTATTTCATTATTGCTTGCACTCTGCAGCATAATATTGGACAGGCTGGGTGATAGTGGTAGTGCATGCCAATACGATACAACTACACACCTAGCTAGCTACGCAGAAGAAGGGTTACGAACAATGGCTTTTGCTTATAGAGAGATTACAGACTCAGAGTATGAAGAATGGAGTTCTGCTTTCGCTAAAGCAAAGGCCACAATCGGTCCTGAGCGAGAGGAATTTCTGGAGAGTGTATCAGAAGCTATTGAGAAGGACCTGGTGCTGTTAGGTGCAGTAGCAGTCGAAGACAAGTTGCAAGATGGGGTAAAATCGTAACTTTTCTTTTTCTAATTTCAATAAAAACGGAGACCTTATCCAAGAATCAATCTAGGTTGCGAACTGCATAGAGACACTCATACAAGCAGGGATCAAGATTTGGCTCCTCACAGGGGACAAGAAAGAGACCGCTGTAAATATCGGGTGGGAAATTTTAAAAATCAAGTCGCCTAATCGTTTATGCAGTTCCATATATTTCTAACTTTTTCTACAAATGTTTGGTCAGATTCGCTAGTGGTTTGGTTAAGCACGAAATGCAACAACTTCATCTGAGCTTGAGCAGGGATGCTGAATCTATAAACGAACCGAAGGTGAATATCCAGTACTTCACTTTTTTCAATCGATTTTATTTGAAATATAAGTTAAGGAGCAAATGGTAGCAATCAAGCATTTTTGTATCTTTTCAGGCTATGAAAGATGACATCTTATATCAGATTCAGGCTTATTATCAACTGACAATAGATGAAAGAACCAAGGATGGTCCATTTTCACTTGTGGTGGATGGAAAATCTATTGACATTGCTTTGATGGATGACTTGAAGGACCAATTCTTGATGTTAGCAGTTAAGTGTGCTTCTGTTATTTGTTGCCGTATCTCTCCAAAGCAGAAAGCTTTGGTAAGTCAGACTTATTTTGGTTCATAATCTAACTGGAAACCGAACGGAATGCGATTTTAACTTTGTGTTTATGTGCAAACCTAGATTACACGACTAGTGAAGAAGTACACCGGCAAGATGGCACTAGCAATTGGAGATGGAGCTAATGATGTGGGCATGATTCAAGAGGCTGATATTGGAATTGGCATAAGCGGAAAGGAAGGGATGCAGGTATGATCAATTAGTTGGAATGTGTAATCACTAATGAGAATGTTTAAGCCATACAGAAGGCTCTATCACTTGGGCTGTCTAGTAATTATACAACAATAAAGCCTACCGTTCCATCAAATAGACCCTTGATGCTTAGGTTTAATATCGCCTGTTTACGCGTGCAGGCTGTTATGGCTAGTGACTTCTCGATCCCACAATTCAGATTTTTAGAACGCTTACTAATAGTGCACGGGCAATGGTCTTATAGAAGAATCTCCAAGATGGTACAGATTTTCTTTCGATATCTATCCTATTATTTTTGGTCATAAATGTATGATCACTTATTCTCTAAATTATTCTTTTGCTGCAGATTCTATATTTTGTGTACAAGAACCTAGTATTCGGACTCACCTTATTCCTCTATGAGACGTACTCCAGATTCTCTGGCGACGTTTTATACGACGGCTGGTACATGGTGATGTTCAACCTCATCCTAACATCCGTTCCTCCCATCTCCTTAGGCGTGCTTGAGCAAGACGTTTCTTCAGATATGTGTCAACAGGTATATTTTCAAAAATATTCATTATACTGGTTCTAACATGAAAAATGACCAAGTCACCACTCACCAGCGTATATACTTAATCAAGAATGCCATTCTTGCCATTATGGCTTTCGCATATTATAAAGGTGTTTGGATTTGTGTTTTGGATGTGAATTTGCGGTTTGATTCAAAGCAGCTGCTTAAAAACTTTATTCTCGATTTACTAGAAGTCTAGAAGATCTCGGTTTTACACCATGTAGTGTTCGATCATTTTATCATAAATTCCTTGAATAATCAGAGATTTTGTCAAGCACTAAAACATCTCATTATCTACTTGTTAAGACTACAAAGACACATCCAAACTTATTTTCAATGGTCCAACCTAATTAACTTAGTGGAACGTACTACATCCCAATCTATTGTAACTGATCATCTCACTCTGTAATTCAAGTGTACATGATCATTTTCGGGGAAATTCAAGGGCAAATCCAAACACCCACTTATATTATGTGATACCAGTTCTAACCATAGTTCACTCCTTGCTGCACAGTTTCCAGCCCTTTATCAACAAGGACAAAAGGGCATCTTCTTTAGCTGGAAACGGATCATTGGTTGGATGGTGAACGCTACATTTACATCTTTGGTGATATTCATCGTTAACGTTTACAGTCTTTCTCCCTCAGCCTTCAGAAAAGGAGGAGAGGTGGCAGACATAGCCCATTTAGGAGTTATCACATACACCAGTGTCGTATGGACAGTGAACTGCCAAATCGCTCTAATCATTACCCACTTCAATTGGATACAACATAGTTCTATTTGGGGAAGCATTGTAAGTTTGTACATCTTCCTACTCTCCTATGGTGCACTTCCACTCGTCGAAACCAACAGAGAATATGAGCTGCTCGTAGAAGCCGTGGGTCCTGCACCTATCTACTGGATTATTGTACTATCAGCTGTAGTTGTATCTCTCCTTCCGTATTTTATTTACACGGTTATCCAGAGGACCTTCTATCCAACAGATGACCATGTGATCCAGGAAATGAAATATGACGTAGATGGTGACACATAAGAAAAGACTATGTACTATTAAGTTGATCTTGAATATAAGTTTATAGCATAGTCGAGAGTACTTAGATTATATCAACTCAAGTTATTATCAAGATATTTGAGCTTTATGTATTCCAATGATTAATAAGTATATATTTAAGGTTTAGTTTATATGTTTGGGTTATTGTTGAATCAAACATGGCTAATTAAAACTTTGATAGATAATTTTAAGATATTCAAAATACCAGATTGAGCTCATATATTTCTCTTGCACAATGGTAGCCTGTATATAACAAGAATCAACTAAGACCATCTTAAATTTCACATATTACCATCTTATTTTATGCTCTATTCTAAAACTATTTCCCAAAAATATTGTATTACTTGCCAAACATGTCTAACTCATCTTTGATCACGAATCTGAACATAAATAATTCATTAATCTACAACTGCTACCCTTATTGAACACAAAACGTTACTCATAAAGGGTTTGAGTTGACCACAATCTAGATTCTAGCCATAGCACACAGATTAAACTTTCATTTTGAGCTCTACATTAGCATAGATAGAGAGTACGCAACAATTTCACAAAAAAATGCCGAGAATTCATAGCACATGACAACATAAATCATGTTCACCTCATGTGAAATTCCCAATCCATTAGCCTATAAACAAGTTACAATTTGCTGATTAGGCCCGCCTTTACATACACTGGGCTTGGGCTCTCGTGAAGTACTCACTGCCCAGTGCCCACTTCTCTCTATTAATCAGAGTTGGTCCTATAACTGTCAAAGTTTAACATCTGTAATATGATTCCTCATCCTACACCTACAGTGAACTATATATCTTCAGCCCATTTCTTTTATTGGTATCAAATATCAACCCAAAGCCTCTTAGCCCGAATACAAATAAACCTCTAGTCTTATCAACTTTTGCGATCATGTTGATGCAACTAATAATATAACCATGAAATTTGAAAATACAAATATTACATAAGCATCATCAGATAATCATGCAACGAACCAATGGAAGATAAATTATATTAATGATTATCATAAGACAGTGCCTTTCGTTGTATATCATCTTAATAATGTATTGTTGTGGTGACGTGCAAGAAATAAGTGGAAGATGCTGTGCCACACTTTATCACTAACTACACAACATCACTAAAAATTTACATATTAATTCCAAATCTTCTGTTAGTTGTGTATATTTACCTTTGGCTGCTGCAGTTTTTTAGCAGATCATATGAGTATGGTGATCGGACGCACCTTCTCTGACTTGTTACAGCTTCCATGTGGACTCTCCTCAGCCTGCCACGTGTCATATGTAGTTAGAGTCAGTTTTAGTTGATTTGTCACGTTATTATATATACTAATAATAAAATTAGGTACCTTATGAATAGTAACATCTCCATTCATATTTTGCCATGTGTTTTCTTTTCTTTTCTCAAAATTTAGCAATAAATAAACTAAAAATGGTAAAGAGATAAGAAAATGGGCGGTAGCTTAGTGGTAACAGGTGAAGTAAGGTTTTTTGGGTTTTATTGAGATTTCAAGTTCGAGTCTTTGGATCTCATCTGATTGCAATATTTTTTACTCCCTTCTTTTCCAACTGCTTTCATTTGTAAAATCACTAGATAACCCCCCTTAAATTTAACTTCTCCTAAACATCTACATAAGCATTTTACCATTTTTATGTTTTAAATCTATGTTTCCTAAAATAACAAACATATTTCCACTATGAATAGTATATCATTACTACAACTAGCATTGTATTTATTGTAATTGTTTTTACTCCCATATTATTGTTTTTATTGTTGTTTTTGTTATCATTATTAGTATTAACATTAACATTATTGTTACATGCATATACTTTTTAGTATTAAAGTAATTTTATAAAGAAAAATTCAAACTTCTATCATAGGTTTATGATAGGGCTTGGCTAAACACATTTACTCAACCGCGATATACGAATCAAACAGCTAACTCTACCCAAATACATTACTAAATTAAGTGATAGTAATGTTGTTGATTAGGATAAGTTGTTTTAGCGTTAACCTTGAAATACACATACCTAAATTATTAGAATTATCTTAGTTCTATATGATCTTTTGTCTAGAGGAGAACATACTAAATCAAATTTAGGATTACCTAATAAGAATGTATAATGATCTATATCGATATTACGTGAACACACACTTGAATAACAAAGATAAAAGTTCATAGATATTACTTACTCATGGCAGCAATAAGAACGGCAGTCACTCCTCTCCGGTAGTTTTTTCAACAATGTAAATCCGGTAGCCATGGTGATGAGTGATGACAAAACCCTAAACTGGGATGTCGGGATCGAAATGCCAATCGATGGAGTACATCACGTAACCCTAGTTACTAATAACGGAGTTTGGCCGATTTCCGAATCCGGAATCCAGGTTATGCGCCCTATATACCAACCTCGCCACTTTGGGATAAAGTCGTAGTCATACAGATTCAGGGCAATATCTTATCTTTATGGCTTAAAATTTTTCTAACATCTTAAAATTGATTTAAAAATAAAATAAAAATATATTATATAAACGACATATTCTTTAATGTGCAAAAAAGTTCTGATTGAGTTTTTATGTAACATCCTCGAAATGAGCCTAGTAGAAATACATTAATCTCCTTATTTTAAATTGATATTTAAATTGTATCCTAAATACTTGGTGTATTTTGATAACTGGAATAAATAGGTCAAATGACTTATTGTGTTAAATGAATTATTGCTCGTTTTAAAGAACCTTAGTTGAAAGTCTAATAAAATGCATTTCTCGCAAAAGGTTTCTAGGTTCCAGACAATATGTTTAGAGCAGGTATAATATGTACACCAACCTTGCACTGCATAATTGGGGAAGTCGACCTAACTTATTTCCCTTTCCTTTTATTTTTGTTTTCCTCATCTCTTTCAAACTAAACACACACACACATACACTTGAAGATTTAAGAAATCAAAAGAGAGAAGCATTCAAATCGATTAAGCTTGGATTCGTGGTTAACTACTTAGCATCTTCATCATCAACTTGTTAGCATCTTGATTGTAAGTTTAATTTACTCTAAAAATATATGTATATAACTTAGGGTTTGAAGAAATTAAATGGAATAAATAAACATGTATAGATTTGATGTTTGATGAAGTGATATGTTGTTATAACATGATATATGTTGATGTATGAGGTTACTTGCTTCTTATTATCGTGTTTAGTAGCTGAATTTGGGATTTTAAGGGTTTTGGTTCGTGGTTTTGGGTTGATAACCTGCTGCTGCTGCTGGAAACGAAGAACAACCCGGCGGGTCATAGTACCTAGCCGGCGGGTTCTATGTAATGCAATGGGAACCGGCGGGTGAGACACCCCAGCCGGCGGGTGAGACACCCCGGCCGGCGGGTTCATCACCCTAGCCGGCGGCTCCTAAGCCAACCCGGCTGCTTCTATAGTCTTTAAAACGTATAATAGTTATGTTACCACAAATGTTAAATCACCCGGCTGTTAATGGGTGTGACCCGGCGGGTCAATGATGGGAGCCGACGGCTCCTAAGCCTCAGCCGGCGGGTCCCTGACCCTGCACAACAATTAGCTTTGAATTTTGTGATCCCTTTCTGATTAGCATGATATAAGTTTGTATGGTTAACTAGCATGTAATGTGGTATCATAATAGGTGAATTTATGGATTCCCATGCAAGTTGGGGTGTATTAAACTAAGTTATCAGGATGATGTTCTATTGATATCATGATGATAGAATCGGAAACAGAATGGTTAATCTAATAACTTGTTGTTATTGCAGTTTTAAGATATATATTGAATATGTTATATGATTATAACATAAGTTGATTATAATGAATGAGTTACTGACTTGTTATTTGATTTAATTCTCAGATATGGAGAAGACTCAATAACATTAGACTTTTGAGTGGAGATTTGAAATCTTCAAGGGTGAGTGGATCTTGGACTTTCAGTCTAAGTTAGTTGTAACAACATGGTTACAACGGGTAAACTTGGTTTATTGCAATGATTGCTTTAATATTATATTGCCATGATGGCTAACCCTTGATTGATTATTGGCGTCCAACATGCTATGATAGTTGTGGACTATTTGATTTGGTGGAGGTCAACTAATGTGTTGGGTTTGGGTACTATTACTAGGACTTCGCAAGTGCCTTGTACATGTGTTGGACACTGAAATTGCGTCGTATGTAGTAATAGTACTAAACTATCGGTTTAACCTCTGATTTTGCCGTCAGTTGGTTTTAAGTGTTACTCGGGGGACCATCCGCGGCATGAGGGTACCTCAAGGACCACCGATCCTTCTATGTTGCTTGTGCATTACTTGGTTGTAGGCATTTGTTAAGCTGAGTTAGAATGTTAGCCTTTGATCTATTCACTTAGCTTCGTGCTAATCCCCCTTCTTACTTCTTGCAGATTATCTTTTGTTGTGGGTGGGCAAGAAGTTGGATATGAAGAATGTTTGACTGCTTACTCTGAAATCTATAAACTTGTTATCGGTTTAAACTTATGTTTTGGATTTAAATAGCACCTAACTTAGTGTTTATGGTTATCATGATTATTTAGCTCAAATTATCATGTATGTATGGATTGTTCTTTTGAAAATATGAATTATGCAATCCATAATGTATGGTTTTAAATACTCGCTTCCGACAGGTAAAAAAAAAAAATGTTCTTGAAATTACTGGTGGTGTTATATTTTAGACGAATCTTGTTCACAACAAAAAAAATTATACGAATCACTATATCACTATATTAACCTAAGTTGTGTATCTAACAAGTAATATATTGCTCATGCATTGCAACGGGAAAAATTCTAAGTTGGTTCATGGCTAATTTATTCAACCGAGTTGATTTTTTGAGTTGACCAAAATGTGTGATTAAGAATAGTTTTCAATCTTCCCTCATTTTTTTACTTCCCTTTTGATCTCCATATAAAGGTTAAAATATAATAATTTATGCATTTACAAACTTTTTAATTACAACCGAAAAGGTTGTGATAACAAACACTCTAATAACAATAAATACTAAATAATAATAACTAGCTTAAAGCCCCTCGGCAACATGAGCGATTAATTTAAAATTGTTATAGTTTTTAAGTTCTATCTATAATTTTCAATTAAATAAATTAGTAAATATGTTAGTGTGTTAAATATAAAGTGTTATAATTCAAATATGTATAGTTTTAAGACCCGTGACAACGCGAACGACAAAATTTAAATTTTTATAGATATTCAATTGAATATAATTGTACAAATCGTTGTAAATAGAAATTTTCATACAAAAAAAATTTTAAATTTATAATGAATACATCATACCTTCCAATTTTTTGGACTTTTTGGATCTTAAGCAACCGGTTATTTTTTATTGGAGGGATATTCAACTACACTTAATTTTTGAAATGAACGATTTTTTAAAAGAGGTTGAGATTTTTTGGATCCATTGACATCAATATTATGAGGGAAAACATAAAGAATGATAGATCATATTTAAAGGGTTAGAATTGAAAAATTATAATAATAATAAAAAGATTTGAATGCAATACATTTTTATTTTAGATATATTGATTTTTTCTTAAAGTTATGAAAAAAATCCGTTAATATTGATAATATTTCGTGAAAGTTGTCTGAGTTTTTAATTTTTGTGTTATTTTGTTTAATAGTATTATTAGCCAGATATTTTTCATTAATATATTTAATACGTAGTAGTATTTAATATTTAGTGAGGGTAAAGTGTAATATTATAATTTTTATTCTAATTTAATTGTATATCGTTGGATCAAATTAAGAAAAACTCATGAAATGGTCCAAATTGCTCTATGGGGTTTTTGTTTAATTATAACAAAATAAATAATAATAATAATAATAATAATAATAATAATAATAATAATAATATAGGAAACCCATTAACGATGTCACAAATTAAGAATTTTTAGTTAGTCAATCAAGTCCCTCAATTTCACATAATTTTAGAAATGAAACCTTCAAAACTTTCAATTTTAATAGAATTTAAAGATTGAGTAAGGTTCAAATGAGTACAACAACTTTTTGTGAGAATGAAGGAACCAATAGAAATGTGTCATGTGTCATTAAACCCACTTTCCTCCACATTTTAAAAAATTAAATATCTCCCAAACCATAAGTTGAAAATCACAAAAAATGTAGCATTTTATTTTCTTCGATTAGAGATGTGACAAGGTATACTTTCGACGAACTTTTTATTTTCATTTTTCAGTGGGTTTTGAAAACGAGTAACACATGTGTTACAAGATAGTAACACATGTATTACCAGCGAGTAATACACATGTTACAAGCTAGTAATGCATGTGATACTGGCTAATAACACATGTGATACCAGCTGGTAACACATGTGATACCAGCTAGTAACACATGTGTTACTACTTTTGTACAATTTGTAAAACCCTAAAAAAAAGTCGTCGAAAGTATACCTTGTGAGATGGCAAATTAAAAAGAAAAAATGCTGATTTTTGTGGTGCAATTTTTATTATTTTTCGACTTACCGTTTGGAAGGTATTTTTAAAAAACGTGAGGGAAAGTGGGTTTTGTAACACGTGACGCGTTCTGATTGGTTCCTCCATTCTCACAAAAAAATCTCATTCTCATTTGAACCTCACTCTTTAAAGATGATGTTTGATAATATAATCATACGAACTTAATCACTGATAAATTTGGAGAATCGGGTGAAGCATTTATAAAAAAATATTGATTAATTTTAAATTAACTTAAGAAATACGTGTACAAATTTTACCAATATTGCACAAAGTGACATCGACCAGGATATGGTTCATTATGACTACTTGTATAAAATCCATCAGATCTTACTAACCAATAGCATCTTTGGGTAGCAAAAATGTTTCCGCTAAAACAAGTACCAAAAACGTCACTATTAAAAACACTCGCAGTAGTACGCTTTGATCCCCACCAAAATTCGTCTCGATATTATGTGCGAAATAGTACCACACCAAATTTGAAATCGAACTCTTGATTGGAAGCGAGTGTGTGATTTCCTAGATCCTCTCCATGATCTTAGAAATATGAACTACAATGTCATCTTTAATGGCATTAGTGATATACACCCTGAAAACACAAATATCAGTTGAACATAATGATAATGTTGTGAGGATAAAAAAGACACGATAAATCAAACTCATGTTGATGTGTATGAAGTATTTGGGTGCATTTTGCAAGTCTGAAATACTTATATATTTATATGTAGACAATGTAATGACTTTATAGGTATTAAAAGGCTCATAATTATAAATGTTTGTCGTTACAATATACAGTTTTCTTGAAAACGAGTTTTGTAAAATCTAAAAGCATACAACAAGTCTACATTGAATGACTTTTTCTATATTATTCTTCTACATTGACAGAGCTAAGGTAATAAAATAGTTGACTATAAATCATAGCCGTTCGAAGTCCTTGTGGCGGTTGTATACATAGGTTGGGTGACGTTGGTTACATAACAACGTCTATACTTACATAAATCTTACATAAGAATTTATGCATAATGAGTTGGCAACACATGTGAACCAAACACCTGAATTTGTACATTCTCTCACTTCATTCTCTCTCATGATTTAATTGGTCCACCTAATTATGTAAACAAAATTATGTAAGTTTTGTGTAAGTGTAGCATTGCTCTTTCTTTCTAAACTGCCATACATGTTCTATGCAAATGTCACCAGATTAAAATCAGCAAATTAATTCCATCACCACGGGTATTTTTGTCACTTAAAACCCTAAATTTTTTTCTCCACGAACTGTTGTCAATTGATGCGTCAAAGTTTTTTAATCTTAGGGTTTAATTTATAAGCTTCGATAAATGGTGCTAAATCTCTATTTCCTACAATAATAATGATGATAATATTGAGTTTTTTTGTTATACTTATCATGAACCCTAATAACATAACTGAGATTACAGGTGTTTTAGTTTTTTAATATTTTAATTTTATTTTATTACATAATCATCATAATCAACGACTACATCAATCGATTGATATGAATGAGAAAAGTTCATTAGAGTACAAGGATTTTTAAAATAATGGAAGTACCAATGGAAGTGTGCAATGTGTACAAAGAGAATGCTCACATGTAAAAAACTCATTTACCCCCTAACTTAAATATCTCACAAACGACAAATCGAAAAATTATGAAAATTGCACCATTAGATTCAGCGTTTGATCCTCTTCGATTTGCCGTTCATCAAGGCATATTTTCGACGAATTTTTTTCCACGATTTTTGGTGGGTTTTACAAATTGCTAACACATGTGTTAAATATTTGGTTAAACATTTAATTTAAGTATAGAGTTTAGGGTTTAGGTTTAATAGGGTTTAGGGTTTATGGTTTAATAGGGTTTAGTAGGGTTTAAGGTTATGGTTTAGTAAGATTTAGGGTTTAGAGTTTCGTAAAGCGTTTAGGGTTTAAGGTTTAGGGTTTGGTGTTTAGGGTTTTGGCCAAAACCCTAAACACCAAACCCCAAACCCTAAACCCTAAACGCAACACTTTAACACGTGTGTTAGTAAAGTGTGAAACCCACCAAAAAATTAAAAAAAAATTCGTCGAAAGTATGCCTTGATGGGCGGCAAATCAAAGAGGATCAAACGCTGAATCTAATGGTGCAATTTTCATAATGTTTTGATTTATCATGTGTGAGATATTTTTGTACACATGACACCATTTTAGTGGTTCTTCCATACTCTACAAAAATGGTAAACTTCCTTGATCCCATATCTGATATGAATAAATGAAGGTATGTTCTTCTATTTTGATTTCTATATATTCATCCATTATTGATTTGACCATTTTAATTAATTTAAAAGATCTAACTTGTAGTATTTAATGAAGATACTACCATTTGTGGTATTACTCATGTGATAACCTTAACATTATGTTTGTTTATAACGATTTTTTTCATCTATTATTAGTCATTTTTAACCTTTTTGGGGGGGGGGGGGGGGGGGGGGGGGGGGGTTTACGGATGTAACTTACCACTATGTGTTGAAGGATGTTTAAGTCAGGTGGGTGTGTTTTCGATACTCATAATGGTTTTCCAATTTTTCATTCATGTGAACCATTTCATGTAGCGGGTGGGATTTGCTTGAGGTCTCTGTACCAGTTGATCTAAATTCAAGTTCATTGACTAGATCACTTAAGACAAATAGATCAGGTAATAAAAGAGGTGGAAGAAGTAAAGAGTTGAATACACCAGATTTTATAGACTCTATTTACTTTCTAGATAAATATAATTTAATTGTTTTCTTAACATGCAGATTCGTGGAGCTGTGGAGGTACCTGACATTTGAAAGTGCAGCTCAAACAGGCTAAGGTCAATGCCTCGATATTTCATTAACAAACTAATCTCCTTTTGTTGAGTCTTCCATATTTTCCAATCATGTCATCTTCTAAATATGCTGATTTTGATTGTAGTTCAAGCGGTCAATAAGTAGCGAATTATATTACGTACAATTTCTTATTCCAGCTGTTAAAAATCAGTTGACACAACTCTAGCATATGGAGGGAAAGATGATTTTATCTTCTAGTTAAATTCCTATGATAACAATAAGTTAACTTCAATGATAGCCATACTTTCTGAGTCTCTCCTCCATTAACAATTTCCACTTTTGGTCATAATTTGTGTGTCAAATAGTTTAGCTCCACTGAAATAATTTGCTTTGTGAGACTCTCATCTAAAACTTCTACTAGTATTTCTGTAGCAAAAAGCTTATGTAATCGAATTTGGTTTATGGTATGAGCTTCGTGTTTATAGGTGGGTTGAGATTCCACGTGCTTTTGCAACATATCTATCTAATTTTCCTTTTATTCATGTAAAGTATTTCATTTGAATGTCTTTTTTATTTTAGGGAAAATATTGCTACAACTGAAAGAATATATTGGATAAATGCCTCAATGAGAAGAATATTGTAGGTTACTTAACTCTTACTCATAACCCTCTTGTGTTTTTGCATATATGTGGTCAAGTAATAAAAACAATAATTGTGCATTTCATCTTTGGCTTCTCCAGTCTTTGTGCTTTAAATATTCAATTCTTGCCTTTTATTTTATCACCTGTTGTGATGTTACAAGTATTTTCTTCTTTTTACTATATTAAATGACATTCACCTTTTTGATTGTTGCTATTCATTGTAGGTTATGATTTTTGGCTGCTTAGTCAAAAGGATTGGGAAAGTTGTATCTGAGAGGTGTGACGTGTTATAAGTAACTGATGGTAGATACAAACAAGCAGTTTTGCCTTTTCTGTAAACAACTGATTAATGGAGCTTTAATTTGCCTTTTGTCACACGTTGCTTGTTCACGAAAATTTTAATGCACGACTTGTTATAGCAACATTGCATCATGAAGTCGTAAGCCTGCCAAAACACACGAAGTCAGTTAAGTTAAGAAAAGTGTCATTTACCACCTACAATTGAAGAAGCACAAAATTGATCACAGGCTTCATATGAAGATCGGTGATCTTGAATACCACTAACAACCATATTCTACCCCAAAAAGACAATCTCTATTACAATCAGATATGATTACACAGCATCAACACACATAGACACGATGTTGATCACGAGGCTAAAACAGGTAAAGGTGAAGCTTTCCAAGTATCCGCCTACCTATTAAAGTCTTATTCATGACATAACCAAGTTATAGATTGAACCTATAAGCATCATCAAACATGTTTAAATGATTTGGACTATTTGGGCAGATAAGTACCATGTTTCTCGGTTTCACCATAAACAATATACATCATTGTTAACTTCCCATAAATCTTTGTTGCCTATCCAACCAAGCAGTGGCGGATGTGTGTGAGAGCTAGGGTATGCACTTGCATACCCTATGAGCAATTTTAGTAGTGTCAAAAATCTGATTATTCATGAGGTTAATAGAATCTTAACAATAAGTGCATACCTTGAATAAATGATGTGCATACCCACTACAGCATATAATAGACCAGTCTAACATTTATTAGTGAACGTACATCTAAAAGACTCATCTTAATTGGATTATTTGCATTCACATTAGATCTATGCTAAAGTTAACAATTTATAGTAAAATTAACACATAAAAGCTAATGCTCAACTTTTCGTTAAAGATTTTATTCACTTCATTTTCTTTTCTTACGTTAGTCTTCACCAAATACTCACTATTTCGTTCCTCGCTGACAATCCCGAGCCTCGCTTTGTGTAGTCGGTAGTCGCCCGCTGTTCTCCGTCGTCCAGTTCTTGGCGCTTTCTATACGGCTCTGTACAGCTTATGCACCGCATCTCGCGTGTTGGCCTTTCATTTTTTCTCAATTTAGAAGTAAAAAGTATAAACATGTTTCTATATATGTATCTATATTTTTAAAGCCAATTGCTTGTTACTATTTTGCACTAGACTTGTCTATGTTTTTAGTGTTTATTACTATACTATCAACTGATACTATTCTTGAAGATCTTTTACGTATTTACTTTCTAACATTCTTTATAGATCCTAAATCTAAGATTGGTTCATTGAAAGAGCAAATTTGCACTCAATGGCTCTTTGATCTGCTGATTTTGGGTTAAATTGTAAGTAAATAAAATAAATACACTAATGGAGTAAAAAACCAACCCGAGAAAACTTGACCCGAGAAAAACGTACAACTTATGGTTGATTGTCGTGATGAAATAAAAAAAATTCATTGAATTGTGCATACCCAATGACGTATTACTGAATCCGCCACTGCAACCAAGACACATCAACTTTATAATTTTAGTATGTCCACAACCAATAACGAAACCACAAATTTAACTGAACCAAAAAAAGATGTGACGTGCTCTCTAGGGGAACACATTCACCTTTGAGGAACCCATGAACCATGTTATTCAATAAACTTATCCCACAGAAGTCAGTTAACACGATGACAGAAAAGTGCAACATTAGAAACATAGAGTTATCAATTTATTTTTGTCAACCAAACTCATCATAAAGCTTACTATTTTTACACCTAGTCATTTATCTTGAGCACCCAAATTAGAGGGAAGTAACCATTTTCAACTCGATGGTTTAACCACCTGCAATAATAAAGTGGTTCGTTAACGTTAAAATTGAAACGCAATCAATATTGCTTACATGGTTGGAAACACCAAAAGCATATAGCAACTGTAAATAGTAATGTAAAAAAAAACTATTTGTAGTGGATTGGCAGAAACTCAAGACATCCATATGTAAAGGTTAGAGCACCGGGTGTGGAACAAAATTTACACCGTTCCCAACAATGTTCATGTCCCAGAACACTATCAACAGTATTCATCCACACCCCAACGGTGTTCATGACAGTGTTAATGACAATGTTTTCGGATGGCGTCTAAAATGCAACGCTGATTTCTTGCTTTTTTTTCTTTTCCACACACATACACTTAATTAAGAAACAAAAATTAATATTAAGAACACCGTCCAGAACACTGTCACCAACTCCACACTTTTTAAGCAACAAAGTTAAATTATGCACATCGTCAAAAACAATGTTACCATACCTTGTGCTCTTATATATGTCACCTACAATAAGATTTTATTTAGATTTCATAATACAAATTTCTATCATTTTTTTTAGTAAGGATGGTTACCTAGACTCACTTTCCTCCGAGGCTAAAACATGTTTTCAAGTTCCTTTTTGTTACAAGTTACAACTGAATGTATTGGCAGCAGCATAACGACCAGTCGACCATCACTAACCCGGTAATCAGCTTCAATAGTCCTTCCAACAAATCAACAATACCAGTAATGGCACTCACAACTGCTGCAACTTAACTGATAAATATTCATATCATGTTATGATAGCATCAATAAGTGTAAGCACGATTTTGAAATCATTGAGCTCCCCGCCAACATCTTTACATACCAAAAAGACACAACCTGACCATGAAAGAATATAATATATCAAAATGTAAAGAAATTATATATAAGTATCTATAACATCTTAGAATTCTCCTTTGCAAAAACTAATATGAAACTCAATAGAATAAATGAACACGTACCGAGCCAAGCATTTTAACAAACAGGTGGCGTATAACTACAAATTCAAAAGTTAAACAACGTACATTCCCATTGAAGAAAAAACCCAACAATCTCACTATATTGTATATCACTTATGATTCGGACTTTAAGCCTCAAATTACTCTGGAGATAGATGCAACGAATGGGTTCCATTGGGATTAATTATGTATGCGATTTTGGGGCAGTAAACTTTGATTTTATGAAGATATATCATGATTTGTGAAATAGTTAAAAGTTACAATACCTTGGAAAACAATTGCAAACCATGCACGTACCTTTCTCACAGAAAATTTCCCTCCAGCTTATGTTTGACGGGTTTACTTTCTCACAGAAAATTGGTTGCCCATGTTGTCTAATAACCTTCTAATTTACGATTAGTATTATTGTCATTTATATGTGGTTTGTTTTAAGGGGAGTGGAAGGTCACGGACTCACGGGCCATGGGCCCATGGCCTAATGGGTAAAATGGCGGTGATACATTAAACGGATGAGATCTAATTTTTGTGTACTTTGAACGGTCTAGATTAAAAAGGTACTTGATCGAGCTTTGTCTGAATATATATTTAATATTATCTATATGAAACCGAAATGTTATGTTATCTGTACTAATATATAAAGCATGTTGGTGTTTTATATATAAAAACTCTTAAAAATAAGACTCAACATTTTTAAAATTAACCAATATAATTTTTCAATTAGTATTAATATCATTAGTTTCACATCCGTTTCCTGAATCATCAAATCTACATACGAACAAACTATCGTTAGTGAGTCACCATCATGGATAATTCATGAAGACCGGACATAATATACGACTATCGTCAACTCACTATATACATTAAAACATCATAATCCGCTACATTGTGCGGATATTACGTTAGTATTTAAAGATAGGTTTTCCATAAATATAAGAAAGTGCATGATGTGCATAATGCACGCAGGTTCGATTCGGGCCTGCAGCATCTGTGGGATGACCTATTCCCTGGTGCTTCACTGCCAGTGATGCCCTTGTGGGTGGGATAGCTGCGAAGCCAAAGGCTTCGGCGCCTAGGGGTAGCGCGCAATTACCTTTTTTTTTAAATATAAGAAAGTGGTGGTTTGACGGGAGTAGAGGTATCTTCATTTTAGCCCGAGTAAAAGTGTTCGTTCTTTTCGGATTCCGTTTTACCCGTTTACACGGGTATATAATCAAATTAATTCTTTCACACTCATTAACATTTTTGATTGGACGTTACATAAATATATACACTTATTCCCGGACAACCCAAAATGATAATATGTATGTTTTAATTCGGATAAAGGAAGCATAATAACTACAAGGAAGTTCATCGGCACTTCGTTGCGGTAATTTAACATAACGTTTTTCATTCATCATGTTATACAAACTATTTAAATTGGATGATGATTCGTAGTTTTTTACATAATCAAATGCATCTAAATATGAGTTTGTCATAGAATGATGGTGAAGGTAACGACATGATGTAGAAGTAGTAAGTTTTATATTATTATATATAATATCAAATTAAATAAATTAGATAAGATATAACTAAAGTAAAATCATGTCAAAAATGTTATTTTTTAGTATAAATTGTACGTAATTTATCCGTCCCAATATAAATGTCCACCTCAGTATTTTTGTCTTTCTCAAAAAGATCGTCCACCTATAAAAAAATTAACTACAAAATCTCATTAAATTCTCAAATTTGCCCTCATTTGTAGCTTTAAATAACTTATTTTTTTTATCTATTTTCAATCAAACTTATGTTAAAAATCATGGCAAAATTGACATTTTATTTATCTATCATAAATCCAAAAAAAATTCTTTCGGGGTGATTCATTTTGAGACGGAGAAAGTAATGTTTTTGAAATTCTTGCCAACCGATTATATAACTTGAACTTTTACTCAATAATTATAATTAAAGATTATGGGTGTGTTTGGTAAAAGTAGCTGGTAGCTGGAGCTGAAAGCTTATAGCTGGAGCTGGTAGCTGGAGCTTATATTTAAAGCTAGTAGCTTGAGCTTATCTTTTTTGTAATGTTTGGATAAAACTAGATGGAGCTTAAGCTTAAAATATGTAAATTGACATAAAAGGACAAACAAATATATGATAGATAATTATATAAAGGGTATTTATGTAATTTTTCATTACATAAGCTCCTAGCTTAATTTAAAAGCTAGTTCTACTAGCTTCTTTTTTAAGAGCTTTTGTTTTTAAATAAGCTCTTAATATTTTATCTACCAAACAAAGCTTGAAGCTGTAAAAATAAGCTTAAGCTTCCATAAGCTCCCATAAGCTACTATAAGCTCCGTTGCCAAACATAGCCTATGTGTATTGTAATCGAATATAAAGAATGATCTT
Organism: Helichrysum umbraculigerum; assembly: GCA_949592205.1. NCBI lineage: Eukaryota > Viridiplantae > Streptophyta > Magnoliopsida > Asterales > Asteraceae > Helichrysum > Helichrysum umbraculigerum. The sequence goes on along the minus strand of CATIUR010000004.1, from coordinate 26,941,670 downwards.
CATAAATATAATATAAAAAATAGGGTTATGAGATCATTAACTTAACTCAAATTCATTTAATCAATTAGGTTTATCTATTTTAATTAAATTGAATATTAAATCTTATTTTAGTTATACAATTAAACCATATGTATATACGGGTTTGAATTATTGTATGATATATAAACTATATTAAATTATATACATACATATGTATATGTATATAAGAAAAATAAACAATTAAAAACAAAATTAAAGTTATGAAAAATGATAAAAGATATGAAATTAGGAGCTAGATCCTCCTATATCCTCGTTGATATTTATTTATTTACTATAATTAAATAATAATTCTTATTATTATAACAAACATTTAAATTTATATGTAAAATCATTATTATATCGGCAAGGAAGTAGTATACCTCGCAACCACCAACTCAGTGACTCACCATGTGGGAAAGCAAGAAAATATTCAGTGACGCCATCCGCGCGTGAGTGTAACACCCCAATATTTGAGGTATTATTTTAGTGTACGCAGAAATATATTTCTTATAAAGTAATACTATTTAAATAATGTAATATAATAGAAAACTTAAATGGTTTCTCAGTTCCAGACCGTATGGATTAATGAGTAAGGAATTCATTATATGTTTTCACGTATACAGCCATATAATTTCTTAATTCACTTCTAAATTCTTCCCGACCAAAAATCGCGAGGAACCAAAATACTCAAGAATTCCATCATCTTCAAATCATCAATTAATCTTGGATTCAAGCTTCTAGGGTTCAATCAAATAGTCCTTATCTCCTTCCTCATCAATTGTAAGTTAAATTTCTTCATGAACTAAACCTAGGGTTGAATAGTTTAGTAGGTTGGATGGGTTTCATCAAATTAGTGAAACTAACTTGAATTAGGGCTTGTAATTAGTAGATTAATATTAGTTAATTTAGTGGAAATGATTTCTAACTTGATTATCATCATATAATGATGAGAACTCAAGTGAAGTCTTGAGCAAATTTCTTAGTTTGCTAGAATCTTGGTTTGGTGAACATTAAGCTATTTTAAATGTTACTAGAGATGCTAGTAACATTGATTTAAAAAATGAATCAAGAAAAGTAAGTAGTAAATTAAGAAATTATGTAATGATGGGGTTATGGTATGAGAAGTGGAAATCAATTCTATGTGGGGGAGAATTGATTATGGTAATAGTGTAATTGTAATACTTAGTAAAGACTAAATGTATTGTTATGTTGTAATGGGTATTATGAAATAGGTGTTAAAGCTTGGAAGTCTTGTGTTGCCCATTGCTTGTGAATCTCCATTTAATCACTAAGGTGAGTATACAGAGAATCAATTAAGTGTTGGTTATGTAATCCCGGATTGCTTACAAGCAAGAGGTTTTACATAACCATGTTATTGTTGTTGTTATTGTATATTATTATATTTGGTAGGCCCGGAGCTTGAAATACGAAGGTTCGGTGCCACGGAAAAAAGAGGCCCTTTTATATATGACATAAAAAATTTTCATCACTACTACGAAATTGTTATAAACATAAAAATTCAAAAGAAGTGTAACAAATATTATATAAGGCTGTTTACATATCAAAATGAATCAAAATCTACTATTTGAATCGTGCTATTCTCGAAGGATTCACAGACGTAAAGTTGTTGATCAACTCCTCATAATCAACGATCTCAAGTACGTCGTTCTCAATAGCTATCATATGCGTACTTTTTTTTAGGTTTAGTATTAGTAATAATAGTAGTTTAATAAATTAAATATCTATATCTTATATCTATTTCGAACTTCGTAGAAGACGGTAGATCCGTAGATGTGCGTACGTCAAAAACAAAAACAAAAAAAAGATCCAACGTGAGGAATAAGCAAAGGAGTTAATGGACCATTTTCTTGGGCTGTTTTTCTATTACAATATTAAAACAATGAGAGGTCCAATTTTACTGAATTGTAAAACTTAATGAAAATTGGGCTTATAATTAAACATATATATATATATATATATATATATATATATATATATATATATATATATATATAAGGTGTACCAGAAATTTGGAGGCCCATCATTTTTGGGGGCCCTGTGCAGCAGCCCATTGGGCACCTGCCAACCTCCGGGCCTGATATTTGGTATCCTTGTGTAGAATTTTTGTGAAATACGTGATTGAGCAATAGAGTAGAGGTTAGTTATTACGAAATATTGATCAATACGAAATATGTGCTAAGCACAAATTGTATCTTATGGATCGCGGATCCAATTGGTGTTAATCTCTACCTATGCTCATTAGTTGTATGATTAAGGTTATGTGTAAGTGTATCCACTTCAATTAGTATTTATGATGTATGTTTGAGTGAATTGCTTAATTGGTTATCTATGTATTCACTAAGCATTTTATGCTTACTCTTTTATGTGTTATGTATTGTAGGTAGTAGCTCTCATAGAGAAGTCAAAGATATCAAGAAGGAGTGGAGTGGGTTGGCTTGCTTGGGTGTAAGTAGCAAGTATTCTCTTTTGAATTATCGTTGTGTATCTTACTTTTGTAATCCACCCGAATTATCACTTTTAAAAATAAGTAGTGAAAGTTGTGTCATTATGTGGTTTTAATACATATTTGACTTTTATAGTCAAAACAGTTGTAAATTAATGTAATTATGTATTGAAAGTGGAATGGAAGTCTTAGTATGTTTCGTTGACTAGTGAATGGGTCAAAAGTGTCAAAACGGGTCAATAATGACCCTAGTGGGTAAGCTAAATCCGATTAAAGGTATGGAACTTTGATTGATTGCATTAAGTGTGTTTTGGTATATTGATAAAGTGTTCAAAACCTCAGGTTCATAAAATGAGTAATATGTATTTTGAGTTGTTATTCAAAAATGTCCAAAATGGGCGAAATCGGGTTATATGTCCAAATCTTACGTTTTTGTGAAAATTGAAATAGAGTCGAAAGTAAAGTTTTGTATTGTTATAGTGGATATGTGTACCAAATTTCAGGTCATAACTCGTAACGGGTTAAAAGTTATGCACGTTTGAAGTTTGTATTTTTGTAGCTAAGTCTGCACTACTCTGCAGGTCTGAAAAACACATGAGTACGCGATCCCAGTTTGGAACCCGGATCGCGTAAGTATGTGAATTTTGGTTACAGAAGAGTTTACACTGCAATACGCGATCCCAGGGAGAGTGGTAGGATCGCGTATGCAAGTTTAATACGTGATCGCGTATGAGCTTCCAGGATCGCGTATTAGTGAAGAAATTTTGCAAATTTTAAAAGTGCATTTAGAGACCTCTTTTATTTCACATTTTAACACTTTAGAGACCTCTTTTTTTTTCATGACTTTAGGGACCTCTTTTTCTAACAAATAGTGATTGAATTTACATGGGACCAAATATAATCGAATTGTAATTATAAATATTCGGATTTTATGAATTTTAATAGTCAAGTATAAAAAAAAGATTTGGGCGTTTCAGTGAGAATGCCAAATTTCAATTAAAGAATTAAAGTGCGTGAGACATGTAAATGTAAAATTTAAAAGAAGCAAACGATTGCAGAGGATAAGAATTCGTGGTGAACAGTAAAATCGCGGCCCCTAATTAATATATATATAATTTATTTATTATACCTTTAAATTAGGAGTACTATTACATTCTAATTCTTAGTTTCATTTGAAAAAGTAGTCTACACATTTAACCCATATATAATTGAATGGACATAAGTGTTAGAGATAAACACCAAAGTTAGCATCATAGTTGTTAAATTCTTACGATTCACAAGTCGACTCTTACGAGTCGAGTCAAAAATCTAAAAAAAGAGACGACTCGGACCTCGACTCTTAAATGACTTTGACTCTTACGAGTCATTTATTGACTCTTCCGAGTCTTGTGCGACTTTACGAGTCAGAAAATCAGACAAACTTTTAGTGTAAGGGATACAAAAAAATGAAAGGACGAAATAGAAAAATAAATGACTATAATCAATTTTTAATTAGGTATTTGTGTTGATTGCAGGTCAACGATAATATTATCAACCCTCACCATGTTTTACTTAACTTAAAAAACATAAATCTTAAACAAAAATATAATATACATTGAAAGATTACGTGTCGAGTCACAAGTCACGAATTAAAAATCGAGATAACGAGTAAAGAGTCGAGTCACGAGTTAATAACCTATCTCTAGCACCATAATCATGTAGTAGAAAATACAGTGTATTGAAACATATAAGAGCACACAGAGTGGGGCACTCTTCGACAGCGTTTTTGGTTGAGAACGCCATCGGATTACGTTTTGCCGCATCGGAATGACATCCCTGACGGCAATCCCAAACAAAACGGCTAGCGAGCGAGTTTTTTGTTTTATTTCCTTTTCTTCCTTTTTTTTCCAGATGCAAACAATTAATATAATTAATATGAGTTGTGTAATTCGTAGATGGGAAAAAAAAAGATGAGAAAAAAATGGAGGCTAGGTTTACACGGTTAATGTAAAAGATGATATATATTTTCATTTTCTACCCTAGAGTATTTTCATTTTCCACCCTAGAGTTTAAGGTGTTTTAATAAAGTGGTTTGATTAAATTTTAAGATTGTAGAATATTAAATATACATTTTTTTAAATTAATTTTTTAAATATATATTTTTAAATAATTTATTTGTTATTTAACTATTTGTATTTGAAAAACTAAAAAAAAAAAAAAATCAAAAAGTCCAGAACACTGTCTCCCACAACGCCATATTTTCAACAACAGTGTTCTTACCAGAACACTGTAGGTGAGAACACTGTAAACACAGTGACCTTACAGAAATGTTATTGTAGAAAAAGTGGAGGTGTGAAGGATGTTGAGTTTACAGTGTTCTGAGAATTATACTTTTATTTAATTAAATGACCTTTGTGAGAGGAAAAAGAAAATAAATAGAAGAAGAAAACATTAAAGCAGTGTTCGTTTAGAGAAGTTGTGCGAGAACATTGTGAAGAACATTGTTGAGGACATTGTCATGGTGTGGGAGAACAGCGTTAACAGTGTTCTCAGACAAAGATTTTGATGAGAACGTTTTAAAAAAGCTCCACACCTTGTGCTAAGATTTTGTGGTGTGGTAAACATTGTTCTGGAGTTTTTTATTTTTTAAATTTTTTTATTGAAAATAATTAAATAAATTTAACAAATTGAAACAAAATAATTGAATAAATTAAATCAAATAATAAAATAAACTTTAAATAAACCATAACATTCATTAAATCTGATGTTAAAAAACTTTATAACAGGTAAATAGTTTGAATATATATACATATCATCCAGGCTTTCAAACACTTTTGAATTAATCTAATAAGCCCCCATTAATTTAGTCACTAACATAAGAATCTGAGTATTTGCAACCGATAGCTCATACCAATTAAGAAGTCCATTGATTCAACTTGTGATGCCATCCAGATTAGCTAAAAAGAGTTTTAGATGGTTGAAGACCTTCTGACCTTCTTTTGAGCGCTCAATGTATTCGGTTACTAATACCATGATTGGATCACATAAAACATTGTTTATTCATGTATTTTTACAGCAACAAAAACTGCAAATAGAAGCATGATCAAACTAATTATTCTAATACTTAAATGACTCAAGAACAAATGTTCATCCACGATACATGTCAGACTGTATGAGCAACAAAAGAGAGTCATAAGCAACAATAGAATTATTTGCAAAATCAGATTCAAAATTACATAAGCAATCCTGTAAACACCAATTTCGAATTACATAAAAGAAACCGAAAATTACAATACCTGATGTGACGATGATATTATTTGTAATTCATGGTAGACAAACGTAATAAACATCTAGAATACATTAATTTTAGTAATTAACTTAAATCAATCAAATTGAAAATCTAAGAAGCATAATTTTAATAAACTGTACCTTTTATTCATCTTGCGCTTGCGAATTCCACAATTTAACCGGCCCACATATGACAGTACCCTATATTTCTTCCAGTCGCCACAATCGCCGATCGTTTGAAGGCGTGCGAGGTGAGGGAAATTAGGGGTCATTCGTTTTTGTGGCTTCTGATCAGGATCCTAGCCATCTGTATCGATCGTTTTTTTAGGGTTGGGTTTGATCGAGCATTTCCATGCAGATGGATAAGGGTGGGTGCTTGGATGATTCGTATGATCAAAGTGAGGGGCATACGTGGAAATTCAGGGGTCAAAAAGGCTATGATTAATTAATCAATTCTCTAATGATAATTAAAGGCTAGGATTAAAAAGGCTTAGTCAATGGAGGGGGTGGATTAAATGTTTAAGATTGAATTTAATGGTGATTACTTAATTAGTGCTCTCTTTTGATAGATAAGAGAGATATGTAATACTAGTTATACATGTGACATTAGTTGTTTTATTCAATTTAAGGCTAAGAGCATTATGATTGGATTAGTATGAATTTTTTAGTAAAATTAGTAAATTGAGGGTTGAATATATGTTTTTTTTTTATATTAATATTTTGAAGAGATGATATTGAGAAGTCGTACATTTACAAGGAATGGTAAATGCATGATATTATTATATGAATAGTAGATTTTTTTCCTTTCCTTTTTATATAAAGGTATATAACTTTAATATAAGTATTAAATTCTAAATTACTAAATATTATAATTTACTTATAAATGTAATTCATATACATAATCATAAAAGAACGTTTTAGTTAATTTTTCATTCAATAGTAAAATTAAAGTTTATGCTTTCTAAATCGTGCATACTTTACCTTACATTAATTCTTCTAACAATCACTGTGTTTGTCTATAATTAATCGATTAACTTAATCTAACAAAAAATTACAATTCAATACGCTTTATTTCATGCTAGGTGCCATTTTTGTTGAATCACTATTTACAATTTTTAAATTGAATAGAAGGATATAAAATATAGTTATGAGAAAGTCTAGACAATGGGAATTCACAGTTGGTATGTGTTTTATTGGGATGTGTTTTATTTAACGTAAGTGTCAATTATTTTTATCATTATTTACAATTGCTTTGAATAAAACGGTAAACCAGTCGATCCCAAGTTATACCATTGTGTGATTTTTGTCTGATCATTATCTACATTTTTTTTTAATAAAACGGAAAGGTGGTTGATCCTAAGTTACACTATTACCTTAGTATAAATGAGTTACTAAGACAAAAGAACAATATTTCTAATGTCATGGAATGACTTACCAATTAAAATTAACAATATTAATTAATAATAATTTTTAAATACTTGATATTATCATGTTCAATTTGAAAGTGATCAACATATATTAAGGTATATTTTATTCAAATGTAAGAAACTACATACAATGGTATTGATAATTGGAACAAATATAAGTATATATGTTTTGATATGTTATTTTTTATATTCAACACACGTATATAATATATTCACCGAAAAGTATATTTTTTTCCGCTCCGTTCTAACGCACGGGTTAGAACAGTTTATTTATTATCATATATTAAAGATTAAGTTTTAATTGACTTATCATATTAAATGATGAAGTATACAATATTATTTGAGGGGCCTTAGATGAAAAAAGATGAAAAGTCATCTTCTCCACCAAAAGCAACTTGCAACTCAAGATTTACACACCTACAACACCCAAATTATTTCTAACAAAACACTTTTATATACTCAATACAATATCAAAGTTAGGGGGCAAGGCACCCCCTAGCCCTTCTACTAGCTCTGTTATTGATGGTTAACAACAACTATAGTAAATCTATATATCTATATATTCTATATATATATTTAAAAGAAAAACCCTAAACTAATCTCCTCCCTTAATTATACATTAATCCTATTATAAGTCACCATTAGATCAAAACATGACATCATTTAGCCATTTAATTGTGTAATAAAATACTAAAATGCCTTTACCATTCTATATATATATTTAAAAGAAAAACCCTAAACTAATCTCCTCCCTTAATTATACATTAATCCTATTATAAGTCACCATTAGATCAAAACATGACATCATTTAGCCATTTAATTGTGTAATAAAATACTAAAATGCCTTTACCAATCTACTTACCATCATCTCTATCGGTTAGTAGGTTTTACTTTCCTTTGCTGTAAACATAATCACTTTTGTAAACATAATCCTTTCCTTTGCCCTTACCCATTTAATTGATCTATCTTCCATGTAAAAATCTAACAATCTGATGCAACTTCATTCAATCTACAGTCCGATCCCCAATTTCAAATGAAAATGAAGTCCTCAATTTCTTTCTCGATTTATCTCAGTTAAACCTAACTGACGAAATTGAAATTCTTACGCTACAAACCCTAACTCTAACCCTATGTGAATCATCTTTTCCTTCTTCCTCATATGATATTAATTCAGTAAGTTTTTTATTTATTTGTTTATGTTATCGCAATCTGGTTTGATTGAATATTTTTTTCCATTTTTTGTTTATATAATATTGGAAGTTTGATATATTTTAGATCTTTGTGTTTAAATTTATGGCTTGATCGATCATTAAAGTTTGATCGATTATTTATTTGCTGCATAGGTGTTTGATGTGTTGTTTAAAGGAGATGGTTTTGGTGCAAATGAGATGATTATGACTAGGTCTTCGGTTACCAGTAGTCACCATCAAGTGGTTTGGGTTAGAATTTAGTTAAACTATTTGATGAATAATATTTGCATAAATGATTTATAACCTAAAAGATATCGTGATTGGAATTCTTTGTAGCTACAGACAGGGAGGAGTTTCTAAGGTGTGTAGCCGTTCAGCTTCCGAGAAAAGGTAATTTCATTCTTATAAAACATCGGTTGCTATTAGATTAGTACACTAATATGAAAAACAGTCAATGTTTTATATTTCATGGATTACGAGTACGTACTACATAGTGTGTGAAGGCCTAAAGTTTTTTCATTATTATTTGTAGCTATTTAACCACGTGGATTCACATCAAAAGCTTATATGGGGCGGATGAAATCAGTTCCTCACAGTGGTCTTGTACGTGTCCTTCGTGAAGCTACAATTTTTTATTAGAAGTATTCTGCTCAATTTCGTGTATTGGCTGAAGATTGTAATCGGCCAGATTACCAAAAACTATGTTAAATCACTTTTCACTGTCCATAACGTTAGCTTCATAACTTTTCCGGGTGCCCTTGGCGAGTGTGCTAATGTAAGTCTCTCGGAAAATCTTTTCAAACTTATTCTAAGCATGAGGATCATTGCGAATTTGCATTGTACTTAATGGTTTATGTTAGCCGGCAATTTCGATCCATGCGTCTAAAAATGGGTTGATTTGGTTTGTATATTTAAGCTTTCATTAGGAGGGTCCTTGATAGGAATTAGAACTACTCCTTAGGGTATGCCTGACTTTTCTGTACACCATAAAGTAATACACATTTTTTCTCAATAATAACCTGATAAAACCACTGCAACTTCAGAGAAGAAAATAGTAGGATTCTTGATTGAAGGTCAATGTAACACGAACTTTGACAAATTATTAGAATTCAAGTGAGACACTTAGTTTAAAGTTCAAGTTTCCACACATAATGCTTTAGTCCCGTAAAAAATTGCAAGCAAAATTGGAGAAGTAAATATAAATTACATGCTATATGTGGCAATATCAACCGATGTTCTTTAAGAATGGGTTGATTTGGTTGGTATAGCTAACTGCTCCTTAGCAGGATTTGTAGGAAGCAATTTACCTCCACTTACATATTAATGGGTCAACTGGTAGTCTTTTTTTCCTTCTCCTGTTTAGGCAGGTTCAATAGGACTAATAAGCAATTATGTTTATAATAAACAAGCCTCACAACAAAAATTGCATTCTCAATGTATTATTGTTGCAACATAATTACTATTTTCATAGGAAAAATATTAGTACCACTAATATATACAATCAACCCGACAGTGGAAGTCAATGCCTATAACTGTCAAGTAATAAGGATTGGAAAATCTAATTCATAGAAAAAGATGAAGCAAAGTTTGTCCGAAGCTGCAAGCCTGCAAGGTATGACACATTCTTTTTGAAGTAAGTTACTTTTTTTTGCTTCATTTTTAAAATTGGTTGTTTTAAGAGTGTTCTTGGAGTAACCAACATATTCTTCTTTAATTTCTAGATTATGATTGTGTTTTCTGATTAAAAAAGGAGCATGATAATGGTTTTGTTTTATTTTCCTTTTGGTGCAGATATTTCAATATTGAAGGGATTGATGTAGGTTTTGTATAAGTATACACATTCATGATAGGCATGCTCAAGCAATACAGGTCTGCTCCGTTTTCTCTTTGCCGATTTTGACACTTAAATTGCTTAGGTAATGATTCACCTTGGCTTCTTTCGGTAGTAGAACCATCATCCCCTGCCCATTATGACACCTGAATCTGCTAGATAATATGTAGTAAATTTTAAAGAGTATATTTTCTGTACTTTTCCATATGTAATTTGCTTTATCCATCAATCGATAGAATTTTATCAGTTTATATATTCAACTATATATTTATACATATCCCCACTATGTGATTGACCAAATGTTAATCACTAATAGCACGGGCCAAACACCATAAGAAACAGCATTGGCGATTTCAGTGAATGTCTATTGTTGAACAAGTGTTTGACATGACCTTATTAGCTCTGGAAGTTACCCCTAAACCTCAAAATACAAAGAGGGGTATCGAGGATTGGTACCTTTCTGTGCGAAACAGGGTAATAATCTTTAAACTATTCTCTTTAGCAGCTTCTTAAGACAAAATCCTTTCAATGCGCTAACTTTTGTATTATAAATGTTGTGCGTATTTCTATTACTTTAATGATCTTAAGGTTCCTCAACCTGGTGTTTCATTATTCATCTATCAGTGGCAGCTTGAAGGGGGGCCACTAAGATCCTAATCACTCCTGCTCCTGGATCTACACTTGGACCTATAATTAATAATGGTGTAGTTTTGTATATGAGGGATGGTAAGCTTTTGATTCTCAATTCTGGTTAAATGAAAAGCACTGCTTGGATGACATATTATTGGGTGTTTTGTTGACCATTCAACGGGTACTTTGGCATTTGTAACAGAATATCTATGTTGGTTAGCAGATCAATTATATATAAGAGTTAAAATGAGTATGGGTTAAAATGACTATTTTTAAGTATGGGTGAAAATGAGTAAGGAGGCTGGGCTAGGCCGATCTGCACACATTCTTCCCTTTTAGTTTCACGAGTATTATAAAACTGAATGTATTACATGTGATTAGAAATCTATAATTTTACGATGATAACATATATTTTGAGATGGATCAAATAAGGAAGTTTTATGCGTTTTGATTACACTTTGGGTGTCGGACTGTCAGTTAATATGGGCCAGGCCACATCATTTAACTTTCCTTTTTACTTCTAAAGTTTTATAAATATTTACGTGTTATATATGACTAGAAAAACTATGCTAATGCTACTTATAGGAGGTTTGTGCATTTTGAATGCACTTCGGGTGACTTTCAACCCATTCAACCAATCATTTTAGTTAAAAAAATTTAATTTGACTTGTTACATACGAAGTATAACCCGAATTGACCCATCTTCTTATCAATGGGTCAAAATTGTAACCTTTTCTGATATAAAATCGTTGTTTATTGCAAATCAAGTGGGAAATCCTACAGGTGTTAGTAATGAGAAAGGGAGTTCAATGATGCAAAGTTTTGGGACTCTCCAACGGTATTAACTCCTAAAAGGTATTTTCTATCTTAATCGATACAAATTCTGGAGTATTATGACTACGAGGATTTGTCTTTAACACCGTTAAAAGTATGTTCTTTCTATTTCCTTATTTTGGTCACTTACAATACCAAAACTAATGAGTACATGTTGACTTAGATGACATAATGCATATTGAGAGAAGGTAATGTCCACTTATAATGTTACTTATTCTTTTATTTGGTTGCAATTTCATCTAATTTACTTACGAATGGTTGATACAGGTTATGCTTTAATATCAGACGGGTAAAAAAACACCAATTACTGATCCCCCTTAGCCTTCTCTGATGTGAGTTAAGATAATCAAGATATGCTTTAAATAACAAGTGCCCTTTATTCGGTGTTCAGTCAATTGTTTATGCGTGACCCAAAACCTATATTTGCTTTCTTCTTCCTCATATGATATTAATTCGGTAAGTTTTTTATTTATTTATTTATGTTATGTTTTCGCAATCTGGTTTGATTGGTTATTTTTATCGATTTTTTGTTTATAGTATGTTAGAAGTTTAGTATATTTTAGATCTTTGTGTTTAAATTTCTGGCTTGATCGATCATTCAAGTTTGATCGATTATTTATTTGCTGCATAGGTGTTTCATGTATTGTTTAAAGGAGATGGTTTTGGTGCAAATGAGATGATTATGACTAGGTCTTCGGTTACCATGATTATGAGATGGTTTTGCTGGATAGGTCTATATTTGCTTTCTTCTTTTTCCTTAAATGTTTTTTCACTTTCTTTATTTCATATACAACTGTTGTTATTTGGCTAATTGGTTATTCAGGGTTGATCAGGTATCTTCACATCCTCCTCGGAGATACTCAAAATATTGACACTTGGAAGTTACACATGCAGATTATTGATAAGAAAAATCGCTAAAATTATAAACACCAACTATGACACTTTTCGTTGGTGGACAGATAAATATTGTAGCAGTGCAATGGTTTCTTCTCTATCTTGCAAATGGATAGCAATATGAGCAAGTTTGTGGAAACATAGTTCAATTCATATTTTTTGATTTTTCTTCAACTATCGACTAACATCCTCATATATCTATATAATAATTCATTGATTGATATTTATAATATCAAAATTTGTTGTCCAACTATTTTTATTGAATTCTATATAATGTAAAATATAATTACATTTATATTATTTTCATAATAGTCTAATTCTTTTTAGTAATATGATTTATATGATTTATGTGGTCATATGCACTAAAAACGTACTTTGGGCTACTTTTGACACCTGTTCTAACCATTTGGCCCTATTCTTTGTAGCTAATTCTAAAAAATAAAACAGTGTGAGAAGGCCGACTTTGGTAAGTCAAAAACAGAATACGAGTGACAATGGACAATGTTTGGGAAGGGGATGGAAATATGTGGTGAAATGCATTAGTAGTAAGGATATAAGGTTAGAATAATGGCTAGGCTAAATTTTTTAAGGATTTGAAGTCACTGGTGACATATGTGGTTTTTAAATGGTCAATGATATTTTCAACATTCAATTTGAAAGATTTACCAAAAATATGCATTAACTGATTGTACTGTACAAACTATTAATGCATGTTAATGGTTGATTTATTAAATTGAATGGTGGATTTATCACCACACTTTTTAAATTGGTATACTTTGACCATTGTTAATCACAATAATCATATTAGTATGTTGCTTTATTATTTGTGGCATGGAATTGACATTAAAGATGGTCATGGCACTGAAGTATGTGTTTTGCTGGTTCAAACAGTATTGAGTCACAATGGAAGTTATTCACTCAATAAAGTAGTTTATGTTGTGGTTAGGTTGGTATCGTTTGAGTAACCGAAGTCAAACTATGGTAAAAATAGAAAGAAAGAAATTGATGTTATTGTTGCAAAGGAAATAACATGTTGAATCCACGTGATCTAAAGCTTGAGTTGCAAAGCCATATTTCCAATGTTGAATTTTGTTAGGAATTTTTTTATTAGTAATGGAAATAGTATTGGTCACTTTGACATTTGTTTAGTCATCTTCTTTTCTATAGGTCATATTGTCATATCATTCTAATTATATCTTAATAGAAATTACTGATTGATGGTTACTACTTACTAACATTGAAAAAAAAATTAATCCAGATAAACATACGATGCAATATATATATTTTTCAATGGAAAATTCCGCGAATTTCGCGGGTCTTAAACTAGTTAGTAATAATAACAAATATGATAAAAGATAAAGACAGGTGTTTGATCGAGAATATAATAATACGGTGTTACCAATTCTGCACAAAGTGCCATGTACCACGATATGATTCGTTACGTCTATATACATAAAATCCATATGATCTTATTAACCAATAACATCTTTGAATAGCAATAAATGTTTCCTTTGAAAATGTCATAAAAACGTCACTATTAAAAAGACTCACAGTAGTATGCTTTGATCCACACCAACATTCGCCTTTGTAGTAGGTGCGAAATAACACCACTCCAAATTTCCAATCGAACTCTTCATTGAAAGCAAGTGTGTGATTTCTTTGAACTTCTCCATGTCTCTTTGAGACATGAACTACAATGTCTTCTTCAATGCTATTTGGTGACATACACCCTAAGAAAACAAAGATCGGCTGAACACAATGGTATTGGGGTGCATTTTGCAAGTCTGGAATACTTATATGCAGAGAATATAATACTACTTTATTGGTGCAACAAGATTCATAATTATATATGTTTAATGTTTGTTTTCTTGAAAACTAGTTTTATAAATTTTAATAAAAACACAAAAGAGAAGTCTACAGTCGATGCCTTTTATTTACAATGAATATACTACAAAGTAATGGGAGCTGATATATACAACAACAATTTTGATACATACACCAACTATTATGCATCAGAATCTATACTCTACAATACTCTAATGCATTAATTTGGTGTATGTATCACTTAAATGTGTTGTATTTATCAATGCCCCAAAGTAATAAAGTAATAACTATGGCTTTCTCTAAACTTGAATGTACATTTAATCAGGCCCGGCCCGGCCCAAGGGGTGTTCCACCTAGGCAATTGAAGAGGGTCCATTCTATGCAAGGGGCTCGTTTTTTTTTTGTGTGTCCAATATATTAGATATGTGTATGTATATTAGTCCATCAATTCAGCCCACAAGTTTAAACTGAGCCTAATCTATTTTGTTGATATCGACCATTTACAATTTCAAAGTATCAAAAGTGCCATTTGATTTATCTTGTAAAAATTCACATTGTCCTACTCTTTATTTTTATTTTTTAATTATCAGCTATTTTTTAAGATTATTTCATTTTATTAGTTTAATCATTCAATCTTTTTATTAGAGTCTTAATTATTTGACACTATATAATATAATATAAATGTGTATGTTGTTAGTTGTGGACTTTATATGAAAAATATTTATGAGCTAATATTATAGGACTGAGTTTGACATAATACATTAATGTTATTAGAAATTTAGTCATTTATCACTTATTGTTTGATAGTGTTAATATAAGAGTTAGAAAAATGCATAGCTATTGAGAACGACATATTGGAGAGTGATAATTACAAGGATCGAGTTGATCGACACTTTGCCTTCAAGAATGTTCATGAAACGCCCCTAATCGTGCGTTTTTTTTTTTGTTTTTTTTTAATAAACTCATTGTATTTGGTCCCATTTAAATTACATATTTAATTGTTACAAAATCAAATTAATACATCAATGACACATTTCACTAAATTATAATCTTTTGGGCGATTTATACAATGACAATTCAACAGAATGTGTCGCACCCCCAAATTCGGGTTGTGGAAGCGAATCGGGTCGGGGCGCGACTAATCAATAATCAAAACACACAAGGTATATAATGAACGACTCTACATGCGTCGTTTTACTGATACATTGATAATAATAAGTTTTACAATGTATATTGTTTACAAAAGCCCCATAGTTACAAATGTTCAGAGATTATGTGGCATAACTATGTTACAAAATGTAGTAATGCTAGGTAATCTCCTGATGTGCATGCTGACTCGAGCTATGGACATCCTGACTGAACAGGCCTACTGCTGTTGGGTACATGAAAACACATGCTAAAAGGTCAGCTAACGCTGGTGCGCTCACAGGTTTATATAATGATAAGATAAAGTGTGAACCACAAGATTTAATAAGTGTTTGAAATAAATCAAATAATGTATATGTCTGCCATGAGGTCATAGTCTGAGCTTAACTGAGGTGTCGGGATCACAATCAAGTGCCCGATCGAGGGTGCCTCCCTGCGAGTGCCTAATCTACACTCGTATGAACAAATGATAATGCGTCCGTTTGACCAGTTAGTGCTTGCTAACCCGGACGAGGATTGTCAATCCTATATGGTACCATACACTAACATTCATGCTACAAAAGTATTAACCAAACTATGATCGATGGAGGGCTTTAAAATGATTAGTAAACAGCTCATGCAGAATATAGCGAGTTTTGTACTCGTGTTCACATGTAAAATAAAGTAAAGCATGTATTCCCACCCCTGGGTTTAAAACAGTAAAATGAGGGGCTATGAGACTCACCTAAGTCTGATGATTTGCAGTGAAGCAATTGGGATGCAGTATAATGAGGTGTCCGAAGACTGTAACCTGCCGGGCGTTCAAAACGCGCAAGGTTATTAGTATATGTAGACGTCTCAAGAGACCATTCATGCTAGTTGTTCATCCAACTAGTAATGTCCAAATGATTTAATTTTGATTGATTAGTTTGGGTTTTGAAAACGTGTACGACCCGTTGGTGACGGTTTGTAATAATAATCTTTAAGTATTACTATTATTATGTGTTGTATCGTATACTGATAAAGTATATTTCATGTGGTGAGAAATCGTATTGTATAAGTATTTTAGGAGGCGTGAGTTCGACACTTAGTGTGAAAAAGAGTTTTAAGTTTTCTGTTTTTGGGCGACACTTAGAGCGTCACTTACTAGTTTTTGGCGACACTAGGGGAGTGTCGCATATATAATGAAGTTCAGTATTGTTTGCGTCACTAAGGGAAGCGTCGGATAGAGTGGCGTCACTAAGTTGCGTCACTAAGATTAATTGTCGGTTAAATGTGTTAATCGGATTTAGGCGTCACTTAGGATAGTGTCGGATAGATACTGTTCCGAGAATAGGCGTCACTTCGGTGAAGTGACGCTAGTATGCGTGTGACACCCGTCAAATTAGGACTAGTAATTAGTGCCTAATCAAATGTAATACATGTAATTAGTTCTGTGTTAGGCTAATTAATGTATCAATATATATATATTGTTGAATATATACAAATATACGATTTGATTAAATCGTACGAAATCAAAAATCGAATGTAAATCGGTTCAAGTAATACGGACGTTGGTGAATAATTTTATTAAATAATATATTATTATTTAATAACACTATTATATCCAAAATATTATTTTGATAATATTTCAATCCAAATTCGTATCGTACAAATAACAGTCTACGCGATTAAATTATTAAACGCGCGAACAAAACGAAACAAGTTTAAGTTATATATTATAACGCGATTATAAAGTATCTGAAGAAATACTTCAACCAAAATATCGAGAAATTATTCGTATTTTAAAACGTATAATTAAATGTTTTAAATAATTATTTAACGCTTAAATAACCGGGGAAACGAACACCGCACGGAGCGCGAATGCAGGGAATGAAAATTGATGAAGCCCATATCCGTGGACCCGTCACGGTGTTCCAATTTCGATCATCTCTGATAGGGATAGTCGCTTCATATCTCACTTTTGGCAATCACTTCAGAAATCATTGGGTACCCGTCTTGATATGAGTACCGCATACCACCCTCAAACCGACGGCCAAAGTGAACGAACTATTCAAACACTGGAAGACATGCTACGAGCTTGCGTAGTTGACTTCGGTGTAAACTGGGAAAAACATCTACCATTGTGCGAGTTTTCGTACAACAACAGCTACCATACCAGTATTGGAGCTGCACCCTTCGAGGCATTGTACGGTCGTAAGGGCCGGTCACCCATCTGTTGGACCGAAGTGGGAGATAGCCAACTCACTGGTCCGGAAATCATTCATGAAACCACCGAGAAAATCGTTGATATTCAAAACAAACTCAAAACCGCACGTGATCGTCAGAAAAGTTATGCTGATGTGAGACGCAAACCACTCGAGTTCCAGGTTGGAGATCGAGTACTACTCAAAGTTTCACCTTGGAAAGGTGTTATTCGCTTCGGTAAACGGGGAAAACTAAAACCCAGATACATTGGACCATTCGAGATCCTAGAGAGGATAGGTCCAGTGGCATATCGATTGCAGCTGCCACCCGAGCTCAGCAGTGTGCATCCCACTTTTCACATTTCTAACTTGAAGAAATGTATGTATGATGAGACACTCATTATTCCACTCGATGAAATTCGTGTTGACGACAAGCTTCACTTCGTTGAAGAACCCGCCGAGATCATGGACCGTGAGGTCAAACAACTCAAACAAAGTCGTATTCCCATCGTAAAGGTCAGGTGGAATTCGCGATGTGGTTCGAAATTTACCTGGGAACGGGAGGATCAGATGCGACTCAAGTACCCTCAGTTATTCACTTATTCTATATCAAACCCGACTTCGAACTAAATTTCGGGACGAAATTCTTCTAACAAAGGGAGAATGAAATACCCGTCAAATTAGGACTAGTAATTAGTGCCTAATCAAGTGTAATACATGTAATTAGTTCTGTGTTAGGCTAATTAATGTATCAATATATATATTGTTGAATATATACAAATAAACGATTTGATTAAATCGTACGAAATCAAAAATCGAATGTAGACGTTGGTGAACAATTTAATTAAATACTCCCTCCGTCCCAAAATTATTGTCCACCAACAAAAAGCACACAGTTTAATAAAAGTGGGACCATAACTGTTTTCAACCACTCAAATAGAATCTGCACCCACTAAACTCTCTTCTTATTGGTTGAAATGAGAAGTGGACAATTATTTTGAGACATCCCAAAAAGGAAAGATGGACTATAATTTTGAGACGGAGGTAGTAATATATTATTATTTAATAACACTATTATATCCAAAATATTATTTTGATAATATTTCAATCCAAATTCGTATCGTACAAATAACAATCTACGCGATTAAATTATTAAACGCGCGAACAAAACGAAACAAGTTTAAGTTATATATTATAAACCGATTATAAAGTATCTGAAGAAATACTTCGACCAAAATATCGAGAAATTATTCGTATTTTAAAACGTATAATTAAATGTTTTAAATAATTCTTTAACGTTTAAATGACCGGGGAAACGAACACCGCACGGAGCGCGAATGCAGGGAATGAAAATTGATGAAGCCCACATCCGTGGACCCCACCAAAAATCAGCCAAAAAGAGGTGAGGTCACCACTCCCTACCTCACTTCTCATCCTCTTCTCTCTTTCTCTCTTTCTTTTTCTCTCAAAAAGTTCCATCACCACCATCACCTTTAAACCCAAAATAACACCATAAAATGACCTTAAATCTCGAGGCTCGTTTGGAAGAAAAGACTCACGGCTTCACGATCTACGTTTCTACCTTTTCGGATTTCTCCGGCATTAATTTGTAAGATTCCCGACAAATCTCAAAACTCTTTGATTTTGTGTATTTTCACTAAGTTGTTGTTTATATAAACTTAAATGTCCAAATATGGGTTGGGTAAACGATTTGGACAGAACGGTGGTCGGAAAACTCGTTTTCGTCTCAAATTCCGGCCAACAGGCGTAAGTGTCGCACAGACCCGTGCAGCGTAGCGTCACTTAATGCGTCAGTTAAGTGACGCACTGAGTGTCTCTAAAAGCCCTAATTTTGTGTCGCTTGCCTAAGTGCCGCTAAAAACCCCTTTTTCCCGACACTTGCCTAAGTGTCGCAAATTCAATATCCGTCACTCCAAACCGACACTTCTAGCGTCACTTGCCTAAGTGACACCTATAATTGAAATCTGATTTCATACGACACTAGCTCTAGTGACTCATGACCCTTATACCGACATTTACAACCGACACTTCCTTAAGTTTCGCCCTCTATGCGTCACTTGTACAAGTGACGCCATTAGATCAAAATCTGTCACTTTATGCGACACTTCCAGAGTGTCGCCTAAACCCTAAGTGTCGCTATAAGTGACGCTAAAAACAGAAGGTTTGCAACCATTTTTATACTAAGATAAAACTTCAAACTATTATACGATACGACTTCTAAAACACATTGGGGTATGCTTTCTAAGTATAACACTTCGAAAACAAGATAATAATGTTGAGATTATTATTACAAACAATCACCAAAAGGCCGTACACGTTTTCAAAACTCAAATCAATCAACCAAATTGTAGTAAATTGGACATTCTAGTTGAACGAACAACTACAAAGGTAGTCTTTGTAACTACCTACTCATATTAATAACCATCACGTGTCGTGGACACCCTCAGGTTACAAGTTTTCGGACATCAATTCACGGCTAATCAATTCAAGTTTATTTAGATAAACACTCAAGACTCAGGTGAGTCTCATGGCCCCTAATTTACTGCTTTACTCAGGGGTGTGATATCAATGCTTGTTTTATTTACAATTGAACGCAAATGCAAATCAAAATCAAATACTGCATGAGTTGTTTTCATTAATCAATTTAAAGTCCTCCACAACATAGTTTGGTAATACGTAGTAGCGTGAATGTTAGTGTGTGGTACCATATAGGATTGACAATCCTCATTCAGGTTAGCAAGCACTAACTGGTCAAACGGAAGCATTATCATTTGTTCATACGAGTGTGGATTAGGCACTCGTAGGAGGCACCTCGACCGGAATTCCTTAATTGGACCCGACACCCAAGTTAAGCTCAGACTATGTGCTCATGACTGTATAGTTACTTTTATTTTGCTTTATTGCAACTTAAATTCAATTAAATCTTGCGGTTCATTCAATATGTTTGACATACAAACCTGTGAGCTCACCAGCGTTTCGCTGACCCATTTTAGCTTGTATCACAGGTACACATCAGTAGTTTGGACTGCCCCACAGAATACTTAGCTCGAGTCATCATGCAAACCATCAGAGATTTAGCTGCATTATTATATTTTGTATAAATTAATTATGTATTTAAATCTCTCAATTTCAAGCCGAGCTAATGTACTTAATATTTTGATGTAAACATTTGTTTAATCAATACAAGTTTAAAACGACGTATGTAATGGTCGTTCATTATATCTTTGTGATGTGATTACCGTATTCGTCGCGCCCCAACCCGATTCGCTTCCGCAACCCGAAATTGGGGGTGCGACAATGCGTCAGTCTATGATAGGCGTCACTTAGGGGAGTGTCGCATGACTGATTTGGTCCATGCGACACTTAAGTCTGATTTGTTTTACTCTATCTCGAAAACGTGGTCAATGGTCTCGGTTTGACCCGAAACTTTTATCCAAGTCTTAAAATGGTTCCAACAGTTCAACAAAATTATTGGTTCGTGACGGGGTTAACCCGAAGTGTCGGTTTTATAAAATGACCAAAATAGCCTTTATGTTTATATTTTCAGATTTTTCCATTCGAGTCGGGTCTCGGTTTGGACCATTTTTAGTCCGAATCAATCCTCACCAAAAATCACAGATGAACATATATATGTCTAGTTTATTACTAAATTTTCCCAAGAATTATAGTGGCCTTTAAGTTGGTCAACAAAGATTATTTCGAAGAGATAGACGAATTGGTCCTGAAACGGCTACAGCTTAAAGATCGAGCTCTACACAAAAATCCGTGAATTTCTGGAAATGGTCAAAGAAGAATTTTTTGTAAAGGACGTCCATACGGAGATTTAGGTATAAGATTCATGTGTTGATTCATCCTAGAACTCAAGTTATACATGATTTGGTGAGACAAAAATTCTGGGCAGATTGTATAATTTTATATATGCTTAGTAAAAAATGATTTTTAAGATGATATTTGGACATATACTTGCTAGATCAACAACATAACATGTACATAAAGGTTAAGCATGAAAATCTAGAGAGAGAAAGTGTGTTCTTACTTAGGAAAATGATGATCTAGAGATGGAAACAAAATGATGATGCTCGTTTGTGCTTCCTTGCTCTTTTCCTTCGTTTTTCTTCAAGTAAAAGTGGTGTATGATGGTGGATTTAGGTGGTGATGATGGAGGCCGAAGGTGGTGAGGGGGAGGAGGGGAGAGGGGTGTGTTTTTAATGCGAGAGTAGAGAGTGAAAGATAAGAGCAAAATGAGGAAATGGAGGGTGTGTGATTCGCTTATGGTCAAGGCAACAAGATCCACTTTTGGTGGATCTTGTTGGGGCCGATTTTTCTCAAAAAATGGGAGGTGAGGTTTGTTAAAATCTTGCCTCCCAATTAATGGTATTATATCCGTGTTTGTTTACCCAATCGTTTAAACGTTTATTTCGTACGTTATACGTTATATATACTACATTTCGGTAACGGTTTAAAGCTCAATATATTGAAATGATAGTTCCATTCAAAATGATATATTTTTAAGTTACCAAAATAATATTTGGTTTTTTTTTGTTTGGTCGTCGGTAGCGAATCGTGTGTTCGTTTGAATCGTGTAACGTTTTTAAACGTTAATTTTTGTACGTTTGTAATCGCGTTACTTTTATTTGAAGTATTTTATCAAAATACTTAGAAATGAGTTACAAAAATATAATTTTTACAAATTTCGTTTGTCGTGCACGTTTCGCGCATTTTCGTCGCATTTGGTTACGTTTTAAGCAGAACGTATATGTTCGATATATTATAACCACAATATAAAGTAATCGATAATGTTATTAAATAATTCCATCTTATTTAATAAATGTTTCACCAACGTCCGTATTATTGTATCGGGATCCGCCCGATATGAAAATGTACGATTAAATTTAAATCGCGTACGTGTATATATATATATATATAACAACATATATATAATGATACATACAATTAGCCTAAACTAGCACTAATTACATGTATTACCAAATGATTAGAACCTAATGACTAGTCCTAATTTGGCGGGTGTCACAATCTTCCTTTGTTAAGAGAATTTCGTCCCGAAATTTAGTTTTGGGTAGTCGTGTGAGTGGAGTTCGAGAATATGTGGATATTTGAGTCGCATCTGGTCTTCCCGTTCCCAAGTAAATTCCGGACCACGCCGTGAATTCCACCTGACCTTGATAATGGGAATACGACTTTCTTTAAGTTGTTTGACCTCACAGTCCATGATTTCCACTGGTGTCTCGACAAAATGTAGTTTATCATCGATATGAATTTCGTCGAGAGGAATGATAAGTGTCTCATCAGACAGACATTTCTTCAGATTAGAAATGTGAAGAGTGGGATGCACACTACTGAGCTCGGGTGGTAGCTGCAATCGATATGCCACTGGACCAATCCTTTCCAGGATCTCAAAAGGTTCAATGTACCTGGGGTTTAGTTTTCCACGTTTTCAGAACCGGATGACGCCTTTCCCAGGCGATACTTTGAGCAATACTCGATCCCCAACCTGGAACTCGAGATGCTTGCGTCTCACGTCAGCATAACTCTTCTAACGATCACGCGCGGCTTTTAACCATTTTTGGATACCAATGATTTTCTCTGTTGTTTCGTGAATGATTTCAGGACTAGTGAGTTGGTTGTCTCCCACTTCGGTCCAACAGACAGGCGATCGGCACTTACGACCGTACAGTGCCTCGAAAGGTGCAGCTCCAATACTAGTATGGTAGCTGTTGTTGTACGAGAACTCGCACAAAGGTAGATGATGTTCCCAGTTTGCACCGAAGTCAACTTTTTAACAAATTTCAAATACGCATAACTTTTTACTCGTTATGAGTTAGGACCTGAAATTTTGCACACACATTCACTACACCAAAATGAA
Source organism: Helichrysum umbraculigerum (assembly GCA_949592205.1). Taxonomy (NCBI): domain Eukaryota; kingdom Viridiplantae; phylum Streptophyta; class Magnoliopsida; order Asterales; family Asteraceae; genus Helichrysum; species Helichrysum umbraculigerum. The sequence goes on along the minus strand of CATIUR010000004.1, from coordinate 26,918,075 downwards.
GGTTTGTCTTCTAACACTTTTTCAAATTTCACACAAATGACCGTTTTAGCCCTATGACCAATTTAGAGCCGTTTTTGACCGTTTTGGTGACCGAACCAAGTCTCAAACCATGAAGGCTGAGACTTTGAGCTTTTAAACACACTTCATACATGTCAAAAAAAGGTTAAAGGACTTGACCACAATCTTCTTATCTTTCTCTAGCCCATTTTAGACTGTAGATGCAATTAACGACCCAAATTGACCCGTTGGCCTACAGAATCTAGTTTGACCCAAACCACTACTCTTTTACTCACATTTGACTATTTCAACATAGATGACTATATGTCAACCTTCACGTTTGACCCACCAATCATATTCAAACAACTTCATATTTATCAAAATCACATGTACATGACTCCACATCACTATTTAACTTTCAAAGTCAACTACGACTCATTAACCAACATATTAAATTCGAAAACTCTTTATTTGGGTGATTTACACAAGTGATCATCAAAACAACAATTCAAAAGAAAGAAGCATATTCTAACCACAAGCATGCTCCATATCCACGTCACTAACTTCACATAAACTTTCTATCCACGTGTCGCTAGCCAAACATCAACCTACAACATGAACACTGAAACGGGTAAGCACAACTACTTAGTGAGTACACAGGCAATTAAATAAGCAATCCACATAACACTTGACACATATCAACACAAATACATAAACACAAAATCACTAAGTTCTGAACACTGATCACTGAGCACCATACCACGTCGATATGCATGCTAACACTATTTCACTGAGTACCATACCACGACAGTATGCATACTAACACTGTTTCACTGCATAAGCATATTCCACATAATTTAATCAACAATAATCAAAACACTAATCAACAACAACTTTTAACATTGTAACACCCCCAAATTCGTTGATTTTGTTTAGCGGAAGCATTTTAGTTAAGTACGGGGGTGCCACAATAACGATGTACATGCATACATATCAGAGCTTATGATTACAACAGAACATATATATATAGATGCCAAAAGTAATAATTACATCGTTTTACGATTACTCGAATCGTACAAGTACAAAAGTAGTTGAGTTTTACAAAAGTAGATTTCGTAAATATGACTAAAAACCGAGTAGTTATATAAAAGAAATCCATATGTCAAAAGTTGGCATCCTAAAGCTTCACGGGTCGCCTAAGTTCCATATGTGCATGCGGTTCTTACGTGCGCAGCTAATTCCCTGAAAAACATAGTAAAAGTCAACAACGAGGTTGAGTGAATTCACAGGTTTTATGTTTACAAGTTCAGTTTTGATAAACCACGGTTGTTTATAATGTATCGTTGGGATGTCACCCAAAAGTACAGTGTTGTTGGGATGTCACCAAAAAGTGTAGTTCGTAAAACCAAATACGTTTCCAAATAGATGTTTGTAGGAAAGTTCGTATCCTAGTATTTGTAGGAAAGCAGTATCCTATTTTCAAGTATGTTCTGTAGGAATATACGTATCCAAATCGTAGATATGTTTCGTTGGGATGTTGCCCAAAAGTATAGTTCAAGTTATAGTAGGAATGTAGGTATCCTATTAGTTGATCGTAGGAATATCAGTATCCTAATAGTTGTGTCTCGTAGGAATATCAGTATCCTAATCGTTTGGTGGGTCCATGTCATTAGGAACCCAGTGCCCATGTCAGTAGGGGCTTTTCATCAGTTTAATAACAATAGTAGACCCATGTTCGCAGGATCTAGTGCCCATGTCAGAAGGGACTTTTCAACAGTCAGTGCCCATGTCAGTAGGGACTTTTCAATAGTTTGTGCCCATGTCAGTAGGGACTTTTTAAGAGTTTGTGCCCATGTCAGTAGGGACTTTTCAACAGTTAGTGCCCATGTCAGTAGGGACTTTTCAATAGTTTGTGCCCATGTCAGTAGGGACTTTTTAATAGTTTGTGCCCATGTCAGTAGGGACCTTTCAACAGTTAGTGCCCATGTCAGTAGGGACTTTTCAACAGTTTGTGCCCATGTCAGTAGGGACTTTTTAATAGTTTGTGCCCATGTCAGTAGGGACTTTTCAACAGTTAGTGCCCATGTCAGTAGGGACTTTTCAATAGTTTGTGCCCATGTCAGTAGGGACTTTTTAATAGTTTGATCAGTTAAGTAAATAGTGTTGCTGGTCGTTCTCCAGCGTTTTCAAAACAGTATCGGTCGTTCTCCGGTTTATCAAGTATAGTTTATCCCGTTTGTAATGGTTTGTCGTATGAAAACGTTATTTCATAAACATTAGTTGTGTAACAGTTTAACAGTTTCAATGTACTCTAATCGTCCGAGTAAAACCAGTATACAATCATGTATGTAAAAGCGTTTGACTATGTTTTCCACCCCTGTTCAAAGCAGTTAAAACAGTAAATGTAGGGGCTGTGAACTCACCTGTTGAGTTAAGTAGTAGTGCGAGCGCTAGCAAAGCCTAAAGCCCAAAGTACACCTAGTCGGTAATCTCCTAACGTCCTAAACGCATGAGATTAATAAGTACGTGGATGTCTAAGTTTGACCATCCATGTTAGTGTTCACGCAACTAAATTATGTCCAAAGTGTTTGTAAATAGTACTTTTATGATTGAAATTAAGTTTTTATATCATTTTTAAACTTTAATGTCAAAGTATTATCTTTTGGGTAACCATTTTAAACAAATTTCAAAATGCTGAAAAATGTTGACCAAGGTTGACCGCGAACCGAACCGAGATCGCGAACCTAACCGAGATTGCGAACCGAACCGAGATTGCGAACCGAATCGAGATTGTGAACCGAACCGAGATCGCGAACCGAATCGAGATTGTGAACCGAACCGAGATCGCGAACCGAACCGAGATCGTGAACCGAACCGAGATTGTGAACCGAACCGAGTCCGCGAACCGAGCTGAGACCGCGAGTCGAACCGAGATTGGATCTCAGCTCGCGAAATTGGCTGTTCGCGATTTTTATGCAAATTTTGACTTTTAAAGCGTTTTTAATGATGTTTTTGGACATAATAAGTTAATGTAACACTAATACATGGTATATTAAGTATTATAAACATGAAATAACAAAAGAAAAACCGAAATCTAAGAGTTTCGAGAATTGTCGGGATCTTACAAAGTTAACGCCGTGAAAATCCGGAAAGATGGTTGTGTAGATCTCGACTCCGTGATCGTTTTTCACTAAAGGAGTTCGGTGATTTAACGCGTTTTTGATGTAGTTTTTATGTGTTTTGTGAGGTTTTTAGAGAGAGGTTTGAGAGAGTTGTGAGGTAGAGAGAGAGAAAGAGAAGTGAAAATGGTGGGGTGGTGGGGGTGTTTGGCTGACTTTGTTCCGAAAAGGAGGAGACTCAGTCCCAAGTTTGTAGTATTTGACCCGTGTTCGTTTACCCGATCGTTAAGTGTTTATATAATTTTAATTGGTAACTTTTTAAATACGTATTCGATTATATTTTTAGTTGAGATATTTATAGATATAATTTAGTTGAATTATAAAATTATAACTTTGTTTTGTTTTAATTGTCTGCGAGTTTAATATTTTAAATCGTTTGAACTTTGTTCGTACCATACGAAATACTTGTAAATATTACCGACATAATATTTAATAAATAAAAGTTTCATATTATCAAATAGTTTTGTCCACCAACAGTCGTATATTTTTGTCGCGTTTGTTCAAATCGTTTTTCGCGTAATTATAAAAAATTACGAATCGTATAATACTACGTGTATTACCTATTTGGGCTTTGCTAGACTTACCTCTAAAATGTGTTGTGAATTCACTCAAGTAGGGAATTAGCCTAATAATGCATGAGTTTAATGTTTATAATTGCGTTTAAATTTGCGGGGTGTCACATTCTCCCCCTGTTAAAGAAATCTCGTCCCGAGATTTAAAATCAAGTCGGATCGCCCGCGGCGTATGTTTTCCGAAAAGGCGAGTCGTCAACGACGATAATAGTTTACGTGGCGTTCTATGTTGCCATAAAAGTTCTAACGTTTTAGTATACTCGCGGTATAGTTGGATAAGTCGTGCATTCGGAAAGTAGTCATTGCAGTGTTAAGTTCGAATCGACATTCGAATGGCGTAACGTTAAAGTGTAGTAATAGTTTACTAAGGCATATTGATGTTGACGTAGGAATCCTGTTGTGTATCCTTTGTTCTGAGAATGTACGCGCGTCCGGGTGCTGTCGGAGCATAAATGTTGCGGTTGTAGTTTGAAGTGATAAACAGTTGTCAAAACAGCTGATGATCCGAAGGGTTCAATTTGTTGCTCAAGTTGTAGTCAAACCATGATAAGACGTTTGTTTGAAAACAGTTGATAAGATTGATTGCAAAACATTCGTTGTTTAATTATAAACGAGTTATGTGTAAATCGTTGACATTCAGTCAAATAGTGACCAATTCGTGATCAAGAAATAAATTTATGTTGGGTATAAATGGTTGAACCTTGTCCCGTGTAAATCATTTGAAAAACTCTTCGTTTAGGTATTTCGTTAGCAAGACTTTGTTAAAAATCCGATATGTCGTTTGTTGTAATACATCAATTTGTGTTCGTTTAGAAAAATCGTTCTGGTAAATAATTTAATAGGAAATACCTTCCAGTATAGTCGTTTGAAAAATGAACATTTCAAAATGTAGTTCATAGGTTTTTGGTTCGATAAAGTATGTCACTCGTGATTCGTTTTGCAAGATTAGGTCCGATCACCTAAGTGATTGTGTGAGATTCCACCTCGATTATCGTGTAGTAGTACACTACCATGTTTCATTCGCGTGGTGTTTATAAAGTTCGAGATCTCCAATATGTATAAGATCCTCGTTTGTTCTCTCCGTTCATTCGATTGGTGAGTCATCGGTCTCATTCGTTAAGCGTTTAGTACAAGTTCGTTCGATCCGTTAAAGAGTAAGAGTTCGTTCGTACAGTGGTCAACACGACCGAATAGTTGTCAAACATGACTGAGTAGTAGTTCAAATAGTAGCCAACGCCAAAGTGAGAAATGTGAAGAATGATGTTTCACATAACTATGTTACCAAACAACGAGAAGAATTCCCATCACGTATCTTACGACTTTGAAACACCCATATGTACTCAGTATAATATAATCACGTTGGCCAGGCGTCATTATATGATGCTAAATACATACTTCTTTTCATCAACCGTTTAATACGTTCAGGTTCATATGAGATAAGAGTGAGACTGACGAATCAGACGTAGTAAGGTTCGATAAATAGATCACGCATGTCGATGTGTCGCAACGATAGTTTAGTCGTATGCAAATGTGTGTATGCATGTACGTTCTAGCCAAGGCTATAGTCTAGGTCTCTAAGCCTCTAGGTCACTTAAAGATTCCTAGTTCGCTATAACCAATGGCTCTGATACCAATCTGTAACACCCCCAAATTCGCTGATTTTGTTTAGCGGAAGCATTTTAGTTAAGTACGGGGGTGCCACAATAACGATGTACATGCATACATATCAGAGCTTATGATTACAACAAAACATATATATATATATATAGATGCCAAAAGTAATAATTACATCGTTTTACGATTACTCGAATCGTACAAGTATAAAAGTAGTTGAGTTTTACAAAAGTAGATTTCGTAAATATGACTAAAAACCGATTAGTTATATAAAAGAAATCCATATGTCAAAAGTTGGCATCCTAAAGCTTCACGGGTCGCCTAAGTTCCATATGTGCATGCGGTTCTTACGTGCGTAGCTAATTCCCTGAAAAACATAGTAAAAGTCAACAACGAGGTTGAGTGAATTCACAGGTTTTATGTTTACAAGTTCAGTTTTGATAAACCACGGTTGTTTATAATGTATCGTTGAGATGTCACCCAAAAGTACAGTGTTGTTGGGATGTCACCCAAAAGTGTAGTTCGTAAAACCAAATACGTTTCCAAATAGTTGTTTGTAGGAAAGTTCGTATCCTAGTAGTTGTAGGAAAGCAGTATCCTATTTTCAAGTATGTTCTGTAGGAATATACGTATCCTAATCGTAGATATGTTTCGTTGGGATGTTGCCCAAAAGTATAGTTCAAGTTATAGTAGGAATGTAGGTATCCTATTAGTTGATCGTAGGAATATCAGTATCCTAATAGTTGTGTCTCGTAGGAATATCAGTATCCTAATCGTTTGGTGGGTCCATGTCAGTAGGAACCCAGTGCCCATGTTAGTAGGGGCTTTTCATCAGTTTAATAACAATAGTAGACCCATGTTCGCAGGATCTAGTGTCCATGTCAGAAGGGACTTTTCAACAGTCAGTGCCCATGTCAGTAGGGACTTTTCAATAGTTTGTGCCCATGTCAGTAGGGACTTTTTAAGAGTTTGTGCCCATGTCAGTAGGGACTTTTCAACAGTTAGTGCCCATGTCAGTAGGGACTTTTCAATAGTTTATGCCCATGTCAGTAGGGACTTTTTAATAGTTTGTGCCCACGTCAGTAGGGACTTTTCAACAGTTAGTGCCCATGTCAGTAGGGACTTTTCAACAGTTTGTGCCCATGTCAGTAGGGACTTTTTAATAGTTTGTGCCCATGTCAGTAGGGACTTTTCAACAGTTAGTGCCCATGTCCGTAGGGACTTTTCAATAGTTTGTGCCCATGTCAGTAGGGACTTTTTAATAGTTTGATCAGTTAAGTAAATAGTGTTGCTGGTCGTTCTCCAGCGTTTTCAAAACAGTATCGGTCGTTCTCCGGTTTATCAAGTATAGTTTATCCCGTTTGTAATGGTTTGTCGTATGAAAACGTTATTTCATAAACATTAGTTGTGTAACAGTTTAACAGTTTCAATGTACTCTAATCGTTCGAGTAAAACCAGTATACAATCATGTATGTAAAAGCGTTTGACTATGTTTTCCACCCCTGTTCAAAGCAGTTAAAACAGTAAATGTAGGGGCTGTGAACTCACATGTTGAGTTAAGTAGTAGTGCGAGCGCTAGCAAAGCCTAAAGCCCAAAGTACACCTAGTCGGTAATCTCCTAACGTCCTAAACGCATGAGATTAATAAGTACGTGGATGTCTAAGTTTGACCATCCATGTTAGTGTTCACGCAACTAAATTATGTCCAAAGTGTTTGTAAATAGTACTTTTATGATTGAAATTAAGTTTTTATATCATTTTTAAACTTTAATGTCAAAGTATTATCTTTTGGGTAACCATTTTAAGCAAATTTCAAAATGCTGAAAAATGTTGACCAAGGTTGACAGCGAACCGAACCGAGATCGCGAACCTAACCGAGATTGCGAACTGAACCGAGATTGCGAACCGAATCGAGATTGTGAACCGAACCGAGATCGCGAACCGAATCGAGATTGTAAATCGAACCGAGATCGCGAACCGAACCGAGATCGTGAACCGAACCGAGATTGTGAACCGAACCGAGTCCGCGAACCGAGCTGAGACCGCGAGTCGAACTGAGATTGGATCTCAGCTCGCGAAATTGGCTGTTCGCGATTTTTATGCAAATTTTGACTTTTAAAGCGTTTTTAATGATGTTTTTGGACATAATAAGTTAATGTAACACTAATACATGGTGTATTAAGTATTATAAACATGAAATAACAAAGGAAAAACCGAAATCTAAGAGTTTCGAGAATTGTCGGGATCTTACAAAGTTAACGCCGTGAAAATCCGGAAAGATGGTTGTGTAGATCTCGACTCCGTGATCGTTTTTCACTAAAGGAGTTCGGTGATTTAACGCGTTTTTGATGTAGTTTTTATGTGTTTTGTGAGGTTTTTAGAGAGAGGTTTGAGAGAGTTGTGAGGTAGAGAGAGAGAAAGAGAAGTGAAAATGGTGGGGTGGTGGGGGTGTTTGGCTGACTTTGTTCCGAAAAGGAGGAGACTCAGTCCCAAGTTTGTAGTATTTGACCCGTGTTCGTTTACCCGATCGTTAAGTGTTTATATAATTTTAATTGGCAACTTTTTAAATACGTATTCGATTATATTTTTAGTTGAGATATTTATAGATATAATTTAGTTGAATTATAAAATTATAACTTTGTTTTGTTTTAATTGTCTGCGAGTTTAATATTTTAAATCGTTTGAACTTTGTTCGTACCATACGAAATACTTGTAAATATTACCGACATAATATTTAATAAATAAAAGTTTCATATTATCAAATAGTTTTGTCCACCAACAGTCGTATATTTTTGTCGCGTTTGTTCAAATCGTTTTTCGCGTAATTATAAAAAATTACGAATCGTATAATACTACGTGTATTACCTAGTTGGGCTTTGCTAGACTTACCTCTAAAATGTGTTGTGAATTCACTCAAGTAGGGAATTAGCCTAATAATGCATGAGTTTAATGTTTATAATTGCGTTTAAATTTGCGGGGTGTCACATTCTCCCCCTGTTAAAGAAATCTCGTCCCGAGATTTAAAATCAAGTCGGATCGCCCGCGGCGTATGTTTTCCGAAAAGGCGTGTCGTCAACGACGATAATAGTTTACGTGGCGTTCTATGTTGCCATAAAAGTTCTAACGTTTTAGTATACTCGCGGTATAGTTGGATAAGTCGTGCATTCGGAAAGTAGTCATTGTTTACCCAGTGTTAAGTTCGAATCGACATTCGAATGGCGTAACGTTAAAGTGTAGTAATAGTTTACTAAGGCATATTGATGTTGACGTAGGAATCCTGTTGTGTATCCTTTGTTCTGAGAATGTACGCGCGTCCGGGTGCTGTCGGAGCATAAATGTTGCGGTTGTAGTTCGAAGTGATAAACAGTTGTCAAAACAGCTGATGATCCGAAGGGTTCAATTTGTTGCTCAAGTTGTAGTCAAACCATGATAAGACGTTTGTTTGAAAACAGTTGATAAGATTGATTGCAAAACATTCGTTGTTTAATTATAAACGAGTTATGTGTAAATCGTTGACATTCAGTCAAATAGTGACCAATTCGTGATCAAGAAATAAATTTATGTTGGGTATAAATGGTTGAACCTTGTCCCGTGTAAATCATTTGAAAAACTCTTCGTTTAGGTATTTCGTTAGCAAGACTTTGTTAAAAATCCGATATGTCGTTTGTTGTAATACATCAATTTGTGTTCGTTTAGAAAAATCGTTCTGGTAAATAATTTAATAGGAAATACCTTCCAGTATAGTCGTTTGAAAAATGAACATTTCAAAATGTAGTTCATAGGTTTTTGGTTCGATAAAGTATGTCACTCGTGATTCGTTTTGCAAGATTAGGTCCGATCACCTAAGTGATTGTGTGAGATTCCACCTCGATTATCGTGTAGTAGTACACTACCATGTTTCATTCGCGTGGTGTTTATAAAGTTCGAGATCTCCAATATGTATAAGATCCTCGTTTGTTCTCTCCGTTCATTCGATTGGTGAGTCATCGGTCTCATTCGTTAAGCGTTTAGTACAAGTTCGTTCGATCCGTTAAAGAGTAAGAGTTCGTTCGTACAGTGGTCAACACGACTGAATAGTTGTCAAACATGACTGAGTAGTAGTTCAAATAGTAGCCAACGCCAAAGTGAGAAATGTGAAGAATGATGTTTCACATAACTATGTTACCAAACAACGAGAAGAATTCCCATCACGTATCTTACGACTTTGAAACACCCATATGTACTCAGTATAATATAATCACGTTGGCCAGGCGTCATTATATGATGCTAAATACATACTTCTTTTCATCAACCGTTTAATACGTTCAGGTTCATATGAGATCAGAGTGAGACTGACGAATCAGACGTAGTAAGGTTCGATAAATAGATCACGCATGTCGATGTGTCGCAACGATAGTTTAGTCGTATGCAAATGTGTGTATGCATGTGCGTTCTAGCCAAGGCTATAGTCTAGGTCTCTAAGCCTCTAGGTCACTTAAAGATTCCTAGTTCGCTATAACCAATGGCTCTGATACCAATCTGTAACACCCCCAAATTCGTTGATTTTGTTTAGCGGAAGCATTTTAGTTAAGTACGGGGGTGCCACAATAACGATGTACATGCATACATATCAGAGCTTATGATTACAACAAAACATATATATATATATATATATATATATATATATATATATATATATATATATATATATATATATATATATATATATATATATATATATATATATATATATGCCAAAAGTAATAATTACATCGTTTTACGATTACTCGAATCGTACAAGTACAAAAGTAGTTGAGTTTTACAAAAGTAGATTTCGTAAATATGACTAAAAACCGATTAGTTATATAAAAGAAATCCATATGTCAAAAGTTGGCATCCTAAAGCTTCACGGGTCGCCTAAGTTCCATATGTGCATGCGGTTCTTACGTGCGTAGCTAATTCCCTGAAAAACATAGTAAAAGTCAACAACGAGGTTGAGTGAATTCACAGGTTTTATGTTTACAAGTTCAGTTTTGATAAACCACGGTTGTTTATAACGTATCGTTGAGATGTCACCCAAAAGTACAGTGTTGTTGGGATGTCACCCAAAAGTGTAGTTTGTAAAACCAAATACGTTTCCAAATAGTTGTTTGTAGGAAAGTTCGTATCCTAGTAGTTGTAGGAAAGCAGTATCCTATTTTCAAGTATGTTCTGTAGGAATATACGTATCCTAATCGTTGATATGTTTCGTTGGGATGTTGCCCAAAAGTATAGTTCAAGTTATAGTAGGAATGTAGGTATCCTATTAGTTGATCGTAGGAATATCAGTATCCTAATAGTTGTGTCTCGTAGGAATATCAGTATCCTGATCGTTTGGTGGATCCATGTCAGTAGGAACCCGGTGCCCATGTCAGTAGGGGCTTTTCATCAGTTTAATAACAATAGTAGACCCATGTTCGCAGGATCTAGTGCCCATGTCAGAAGGGACTTTTCAACAGTCAGTGCCCATGTCAGTAGGGACTTTTCAATAGTTTGTGCCCATGTCAGTAGGGACTTTTTAAGAGTTTGTGCCCATGTCAGTAGGGACTTTTCAACAGTTAGTGCCCATGTCAGTAGGGACTTTTCAATAGTTTTGTAACGCCCAAAATTTCGTAAGTACAAAACCTTAAATTATATTATTTTAACTGTTTAAGTTAGAAGGACTAACTGTGTAATATGTTTTGTGTCAATAGGACTTACCATTTAATGAAATTGTTAGTAGAGGGACTAAAAGTGACAAGTACTATAAGTTGAGGGTTTAATTGTAAAATGCAGTATAAAAACACTGCTTCTGTAATCTTCTACTGCAATTACATACACAGAAAATAAAAATACGTACAGGGCTTGTGTGAGGTAGGTTTTGAAAGAACAAGAAGAAGGAAACTAAATTAAAGCTAGGTTTTGTTAAATTAGTGCTTGTTAGCTTGCAAATAACTTCTTTAAGGTATGATTAACCTCCCTTTTGTGTTTAATTGATGAATTTCATGAATTAGGTTAAACCCTAGTCTTGGGGTTTTGATGAATTAGTGGACTAATGATTCAATTAAGGTTTCATACACTTAATTATAGTATGTTCAATACATAAATGATATTAGTTTGGTTAAAACACCCATGATCATGTGTTTGAAAAAAATTGAATAATTATAATCATGACCATGTATATGATGATTGCTATAAATGGGTAATTGATATGTATTGTGTGTGATTATGCATCAAAGAGTGATACTTGTGATGTTGGTAAATGGAATTGATGAGAAATTATGATAAATACCCATTTATAAGCAATCACACATAAAAGTGTATGAAGCTTATAGTAAGATTATAAGTGTTATGAGATTTAACACCTTGTAGTATGATATGTGATATAATTAGAAAGTGATTGTGAAATTGATACGTGTTTATGTGATTATATGAATTAGGTGATAAACATGTTCAAGGTGTTACAAGTAATTATTCGTGTGGGCTATCACAAGGTAAGTTAATGGATGATGCTATCTTTCTTCAAGTAATGCTTATTCCATTTACTTGGAAGGACCGGTAATGGATATGTCATTTACTTGATGAGTTATGATTATATACCGGGGTGTAGGCCCGAAGATGTTAATTCTTGCGGGAATTAGCATATGATATTATGGACCCTTAATATACGTATGTTGTGAAATGATATTGATTATCATTGATAGCCCATTTCTTACTAAGCTTTATGCTTACTCTATTATGTTTATGTGTTTTAGGTGAGCCAAGTGGGACCCAGAGGGATCCGGGTAAAAGGCCCGAATGATGCTAGTGGTGGAGCTTGTTAAGTTATCGGTAACAAGCTAATCTTTTAAATCATGCTCTCGATATGTAATCACCCCTTTTGTTTAAGAAAACTTAGTTTTGACACCTAATGTTGAAAGTCAAACATGTTGAAGTGTGGAAGTCAAATTAGTCAATGAGTTGGTATACTCATTGATAGTTTTGGAGATGATGTTATTGTATAATAGATGAATATAATGTGAATATAATGGTTTATGGAAATTTGATGTTAATAGTTAAGTTGAAGTATTGATAGTGAAAGTGGCATGAGTTGACTTAGAATAGTCAAAGAAATGTGATTTGGGTGTTAGAATAGTGGTTATTTGGGTAAAGACCCAAACGGGTCTTCAAAGTGCCCAAATGGGTCACTAACGGGTCAAAAGGCTACGTTGAGTTGTAAATATGATATGACGAATGTAAACATTGCACTAGGTCCCAAGTGTGGTATTAAAAAGGTAGTAGAAGTGTCAAAGTCTGAAGTTTGTTGGTTTGGAATTTGGTATGTCAACGGAAGTGGTCAAAAATGACCATAAAGTGGTCAACGATCCGTTTTCTCGTTAAACATGAAATTTGGAAAAGTGTTAATTGGGAAATGTTCATATAGTCATAATACACGTGCCTGCAAATTTTCATGGTCATTGGACTTGTCATTTTCAAGATATGCACGATCGAATTTCGGAAGATGGTAAAATGGACAGCAGGCTTCATTCCTGGGGAATGGGAGTCATTCCTGGGGAATTCGACTCAAATTTCTAACAGCATGCTTCATTCCTGTGGAATGGGAGTCATTCCTGGGGAATCTCTTATAAATTCAACATTTTCTTATTTAAATCCTTATTTGATCTAGGGAATGATACAACAAGTCTAACATGTCATATTAAAACGTAGGACTTTACGAAATGAAAAAAAAAAAAAGTTCTAAATTTCGGGGTGTTTCAAATTTGTGCCCATGTCAGTAGGGACTTTTTAATAGTTTGTGCCCATGTCAGTAGGGACTTTTCAACAGTTAGTGCCCATGTCAGTAGGGACTTTTCAACAGTTTGTGCCCATATCAGTAGGGACTTTTTAATAGTTTGTGCCCATGTCAGTAGGGACTTTTCAACAGTTAGTGCCCATGTCAGTAGGGACTTTTCAATAGTTTGTGCCCATGTCAGTAGGGACTTTTTAATAGTTTGATCAGTTAAGTAAATAGTGTTGCTGGTCGTTCTCCAGCGTTTTCAAAACAGTATCGGTCGTTCTCCGGTTTATCAAGTATAGTTTATCCCGTTTGTAATGGTTTGTCGTATGAAAACGTTATTTCATAAACATTAGTTGTGTAACAGTTTAACAGTTTCAATGTACTCTAATCGTTCGAGTAAAACCAGTATACAATCATGTATGTAAAAGCGTTTGACTATGTTTTCCACCCCTGTTCAAAGCAGTTAAAACAGTAAATGTAGGGGCTGTGAACTCACCTGTTGAGTTAAGTAGTAGTGCGAGCGCTAGCAAAGCCTAAAGCCCAAAGTACACCTAGTCGGTAATCTCCTAACGTCCTAAACGCATGAGATTAATAAGTACGTGGATGTCTAAGTTTGACCATCCATGTTAGTGTTCACGCAACTAAATTATGTCCAAAGTGTTTGTAAATAGTACTTTTATGATTGAAATTAAGTTTTTATATCATTTTTAAACTTTAATGTCAAAGTATTATCTTTTGGGTAACCATTTTAAGCAAATTTCAAAATGCTGAAAAATGTTGACCAGGGTTGACCGCGAACTGAACCGAGATCGCGAACCGAACCGAGATTGCGAACCAAACCGAGATTGCGAACCGAATCGAGATTGTGAACCGAACCGAGATCGCGAACCGAATCGAGATTGTGAACCAAACCGAGATCGCGAACCGAACCGAGATCGTGAACCGAACCGAGATTGTGAACCGATCCGAGTCCGCGAACCGAGCTGAGACCGCGAGTCGAACCGAGATTGGATCTCAGCTCGTGAAATTGGTTGTTCGCGTTTTTTATGCAAATTTTGACTTTTAAAGCGTTTTTAATGATGTTTTTGGACATAATAAGTTAATGTAACACTAATACATGGTATATTAAGTATTATAAACATGAAATAACAAAGGAAAAACCGAAATCTAAGAGTTTCGAGAATTGTCGGGATCTTACAAAGTTAACGCCGTGAAAATCCGGAAAGATGGTTGTGTAGATCTCGACTCCGTGATCGTTTTTCACTAAAGGAGTTCGGTGATTTAACGTGTTTTTGATGTAGTTTTTATGTGTTTTGTGAGGTTTTTAGAGAGAGGTTTGAGAGAGTTGTGAGGTAGAGAGAGAGAAAGAGAAGTGAAAATGGTGGGGTGGTGGGGGTGTTTGGCTGACTTTGTTCCAAAAAGGAGGAGACTCAGTCCCAAGTTTGTAGTATTTGACCCGTGTTCGTTTACCCGATCGTTAAGTGTTTATATAATTTTAATTGGTAACTTTTTAAATACGTATTCGATTATATTTTTAGTTGAGATATTTATAGATATAATTTAGTTGAATTATAAAATTATAACTTTGTTTTGTTTTAATTGTCTGCGCGTTTAATATTTTAAATCGTTTGAACTTTGTTCGTACCATACGAAATACTTGTAAATATTACCGACATAATATTTAATTAATAAAAGTTTCATATTATCAAATAGTTTTGTCCACCAACAGTCGTATATTTTTGTCGCGTTTGTTCAAATCGTTTTGCGCGTAATTATAAAAAATTACGAATCGTATAATACTACGTGTATTACATAGTTGGGCTTTGCTAGACTTACCTCTAAAATGTGTTGTGAATTCACTCAAGTAGGGAATTAGCCTAATAATGCATGAGTTTAATGTTTATAATTGCGTTTAAATTTGCGGGGTGTCACAAACATAATCTTAAATGCACACATCAGCAACAAGACATATAATAAGCAACTTCCACTTGATTGTATGATCCTCTAGCTCGGAAGCTATCCGGAAACACATACAATCAATTCATACACGGTTTACCACATAATTATTATTAAATCCACATATATCAACAAGTTATCTTCCACCCGATTGTGTAGCCTCTTGCTCGGAAGCCATCCGGATCCAACACAATCGAATCATACACTATCAATTCTTTTCCTTTACCATTAAGCTAGTGACAAACTCATTACTTAACTAACATCAAGCAAATGAGATATTCACTACTTTTCTTACCAAGTATTAAGTAATCACATAACAATTAAATATAACAAGTAATTTAACACAACAAACTAAATTAAGCAATAAACATAATTAAACAAATAACTTATTCCTTGATTGTATAAACCTCTAGCCCTCAAACTAAACGGTACTACACAATCACATCACCTATTTAACTCCCGTATCACTCACCACAATCTCTTTAGACGACTTCACCACTTTGATCAACATAAGCCTCCATTTCTTTAATACCTACATAATTCATACATAACACATATAATACACTTAGACACTATCCATCATCAATCTTAATTAATTTCAATCTCTCCCCCACTTTAATTAATCTTACTTCATTAACATACACTTTACCTTAACATATCATACTTATTCCACTAACAAGCTTTACATCATTTATTCATGTATCATCATCATATTCATACTCTATTAACACTATTTATAACATCTTTAAACTTATTAACAAAATCTTAAAATAGTTCATATGGATCACCATAAACACCCATTCTAAAATTCATCACTTATCAACTTTACCACTTTAATTCTTGTTCTATATTCATAATCATACTCTAGTAGCATCATTATTAACATTATTAAGCTTATTTCATAATTTCATAAGAATCTAGCATAAACCCTAAAATTACCCATGAACATAAATCATAATTTCACCACTTTCAATATGTTATATGATTTCCTATGATCATAAAAACACCTACTAACATCAAATCATTCAATTTAGAACCCTAATTTCGGATTAGAACCATTAATTTATCAAAACCCATGAAAACCCAAAAACTAGGTTAAGAACACATATGAAATTACTTACATAGGTTGAAGATGATGAAAGAGATCATGAATTAAACCCTAGAAGAACTTGAATCAGAATTTAAAAGTTGAATCTTAGCTCTTGAATTGGTTCCTACGATTTATTGAAGTCTCTGGAAAGGCTCAGGAGGTTTTTAGAATGGATAAAGGATAAACTTGTATCCGTACGTACATATCTATATATTACTCTATTAATTTATTCTCTTTATTTCCTACAGTCTGGAACTGATAAAACCCTTTACGTTTTCCTTCGTATCTTATTATCTACATAATAATATTTCGTACTAAAAATATATCCGCGTACGATATTAATTTCCTGAAATTCGGGGTGTTACACATCACTCAACGGTTGCGGTTGCCACGGGCAAAACCAATGCAAGCTTTAAAAACCGATAGAACAAAGAATAAGAACCTCTTATAATTTATCATATTTTATTCACCAATTGATCAACGCTTTTAAATTAATAAAGTTACATGTCCACATTCAAAACACAACCCACTAATCTACCATTAACAATTAACAAATTAAAAATCAAAAACTAGGGTTTACAACTAAAATAAGAATCAAAGTTACCTTCTTGTGCTTCCATATGGTGATTTGAAAAATGTAAGACATGCTTGAGACAAGTTGAATCACCAATTTAATTGCTAGTTTGCTACAACTTGAATTTTTTATCGGTCAGAAACAATTGATACAGGCAAACAGCGATGGATGGTCGATGACTCGATGGAAGTATCTGATCATTATACGATCAGATTTTTTTAACATGAAGTGGGCTAAAGTAAGTGGACTATAATTAAAGATGGGGCTAAATAATACTTGGGCTTGGAAGCAAGCAATATTGGGCTAGGGGGCCATGTCAAAAATACACCTAATTTTACACTAATTGGGCTTTTTCCATGGGGTTCCAGTGTTCCACAGCCCCCCATTCTACTGGATCACATACGCCCCTGCTAATACGTCTATTCAAGATTAATATAATCAACTTGAATATTAAATATTACGGAGTACATCAAATAGTATTTACTAATCGTTAGTGTTTTATGATGATATTATCATATTTTTTAGAAGTTTGCATACGAAACGAAGCTTATGTACATTTCTTTTGCTTTTCTATGTTTATAACAACTGCGTAGCAATGACGATGATTTTTGACATAATATATACTAGCTTAAAGTCCCGCAACAACGCGGGCGGCTAAATTGAAATTGTTATAAATTTAAAGTTTTATTTTGATTATTTCAATTAAATAGGTTAGTATACATGTTAGTGTGTTAGATGTAAAGTGTTACTATAATTCGTATATGTATGACTTTAAGACCCGAGTCATCATACCTTCCAATTTTTTTGAACTTTTGGGATCTTGAACAATCGGTTGTTTTTTATCGGAGGAATATTCAACTACACTTGATTTTTGGGATGAACAATTTTTTGAAAGAGTTTGAGATCATTATAGATCTATTGATATCAGTACGAGGAAAAACGTAGAGAATGATAAATCATATACATAGGGTTACAAAACAAAGTATTATAAAATAATTAAATTGAATAATATTTAATATTTATAGGGGGAAAGTGTAATTATTTTAACTAAATCTAGATCGTCGGATCAAATTGAAAAATCTCAGTGAAGGGCCTAGATTGGTCTATGAGATTTTGGCTTAATTACATGTAACATGTAACTCCAATTAATACACCGATTTGGCATTAACTATAATAGTCATCTAAATAAAGGACCTTGGATGTAGAAACTTTCAAAATACTAGTTGGTATAGGCCCGTGCGATGCACGGTGTAACACCCCCAAATTTAATGGTTTGCGGAAGCATACATTGGGTGTTACTAATCAATATACAAAGCACAAGATATATAGCAAACGACCTCTAAATGAGACGTTTGTAAAATAGTTACATTTCATAATTTGAATCGTTTGAAAACATATAGTTTTCTTTACAAAAATACGTAAGCCTAGAGTCCGCGTATGTGGCGGGAGATTCTATTACATAATCAAAGTTACAAAAGATAATGCCAAGGAATCTCCGTTAAATGCAGTTTGGAAATCATGCGACTCTAGCTAGTAATCCTGGAGTGATCCTACTCCGTATGTGTACCTGAGATACAAAGCTAAAAAGTGTCAACCAAAAAGGTTGGTGAATCTCACAGGTTTATTAATAAGTAAGTGTCATGAACCACAAGTATGTACCCGCATTGCTATCCAGCAAAGTAAGTTAATCAGTATATCAGTACAGTGCCATGAGCTCATAAGTTGAAGCTTAACCGTGTAGTGTGAAATAATTCACGTACCCCCGTGAGTGCTATCCGCACACTCATATGTAACAAATACTAATATGTCTGTTTCTACGTGTAAATCAGTACGTGGTGGCGCTACCACCCCAGACAGGGATTGTCAGTCCCAAATGGATCCATTTACTAGTACTCGCGCTTAAGACCATAACTAACAACTTACGATAAGGAGGCTTTCAGTGGATAAAAGTAACTCATGCGTTTGTTTGTAATCAGTAATGTTTTCAGTTCAGTACATTGTGTTCATACGTAAAACAGTTGCTAAGTATCTCACCCCGTATGTAAAACAGTAAAAGTGGGGCTGTAAGACTCACCCGAGTCTGAATGCGTTTAAACAAACGTATGTTGATAAGCGAATAATGAAGTCCAACGACTTGTAACCTGAGGGTGTCCACGACACGCGATGGTTACAATCATGATTGGGTATCTCAAAAGATCACCCTTGTAGTTGTTACACAGCTATATATGTCCAAATTACTTCGATTTGGTTGATTTGATAAGTGTTTGAAGATGTGTACGGCCCGTTGGTGACGGATTTGAGATAATATACTTTAAGTGTTTTTATTTAGAAGTTGGCATTTTGCACTTAAAAGTGTGTCCCAATGTGTTTTATAGGTCGTATCGTATAAGTGTTTGAGGTTATATAGTTTCGACACTTAGTGAAATTGAGATTTGAAAACCTGCTGTTTTATGCGACACAAGTGTTGTGTCGCATAGGGATGCGACACAATGTCCATACGACACAAAGGTTGTGTCGCATGGATGCGAAATGCTGATTCAACAGCGACATAGTGATTGTGTCGTATGATGTATACGACATAGTGGTTGTGTCGCAGAACTTGCGACACAAAATATCTGGTACGACATAAGGGAGTTTATGCGACATAAAGGCTAAAATACGACACAACATGCGACATAGTGCTTGTGTCGCATGGATGAACACCAGCCCAGAAATCCGGCTGTCACGACTTTTTCCGGCCAAAATCCGTTTTTAAACCCGTTTTTAAGCTATGAAATCGTGTTCTAAATGTTGTAATGGACATATACTAGTTATAATAACAACCACAAATGAAAAATACTAAGAATCGAGAGATTTCGGGATTTTGTCGGAAACTTACAATTTGCCGAAATGAAAATCCGGAAAGGTAGAAATGTAGATCGTCGCGAGGTGGTCGTGAATCTCTAAAAATATTTGTGATCCGGTCGCGTTTCGTGGTAGTATTTTGCGGTTTTGTGAGTTTGGTGTTTTTGGTGAAATGAAAGAAAGAAAGTAAGAGAGAGGGATAGAAAGAAAGAGAAATGAGAAAGGTGAGGTGGGAGGTGGGGGTTATCCCCACTTTCGCCCCGCGTCCCGTGCGGTGTTCGTTTGCTCCGTCGTTTAACGTTAAATAATTAGTTACATTTTAATTATAAGTTTTTAAAATACGATTTATTACACGACATATTGTTTAAACATTTTACAAATCACTTTATATTTGCGTTAAAATGTAAGTTAGTTTATTTAGTTTGCGCGTTTTAATATTTTTAAATTGTATAATTTCTGATTGTACGATACGAATAATTACGAAATATTATAATAATAGTATTTTTGAAATAAAACGTTATTTGATAAGATTGTCACCAACGTCCATATAAAAATTGAATCGAAATGCATCCGATTTAAATTGCGTATGATTTAAACAAATCGTATATTCGTATATATATTCAACAATATATATAATTCGATACATAATTAGCCTAACACAGAACTAATTACATGTATTAACAAAGAATTTGGCGCTAATACTAGCCCTAATTTGGCGGTTGTTACATTCTCCCCTTGTTAAAAGAATTTCGTCCCGAAATTAGCTCGATTGCACGGTCGGTGCGTTGTCTGGGAAGAGATGTGGGTATTTCAGTCGCATTTGGTCATCCCGTTCCCAGGTGAATTCAGGACCACGTCTAGAATTCCACCTGACTTTAACGATGGGAATACGACTCTGTTTTAGTTGTTTGACCTCGCGGTCCATTATTTCCATAGGTTCCTCGACAAAATGAAGTTTATCATCGAGTTGAATTTCGTCGAGCGGTATAATCAACGTCTCGTTGGACAGACATTTCTTCAGATTAGAAATGTGGAATGTGTTGTGAACGCTGCTAAGCTCAGCAGGGAGTTGCAGGCGGTATGCTACTGGACCAATCTTTTCAAGGATTTCGAATGGTCCGATGTACCTGGGATTCAGTTTGCCTCGCTTTCCGAATCGAATGACACCTTTCCAGGGTGAGACTTTCAGAAGTACTCGATCTCCGACCTGGAATTCGAGGTGTTTGCGTCTCACGTCAGCATAGCTTTTCTGACGATCACGCGCGGCTTTTAATCGGTTTTGTATGCTGATGATCTTTTCGGTTGTTTCATGTATGATTTCTGGACCGGTGAGTTGTGCATCCCCCACCTCAGTCCAACAGATAGGTGATCGGCACTTACGACCGTACAGTGCCTCGAAGGGTGCAGCCTTTATGCTGGTGTGATAACTGTTGTTGTACGAGAACTCGCACAACGGCAAGTGGTTTTCCCAGTTTTTACCGAAGTCAACTACGCAGGCTCGTAGCATGTCTTCCAGTGTTTGTATGGTTCGTTCGCTCTGGCCATCGGTTTGAGGATGGTAAGCCGTACTCATATCCAGCCGAGTACCAAGAGATTTCTGTAATGATTGCCAGAAGCGAGAAGTAAACCGAGCGTCTCGGTCGGAGATGATTGAGATGGGCACGCCGTGTCTTGACACGATCTCTTTCAGGTAGATCCGTGTCAAACGTTCCATCTTATCAGTTTCCTTGATGGCTAGGAAATGAGCAGATTTAGTGAGTCGGTCGACGATCACCCAAATGGTATCACAACCGCTAGGAGTTTTCGGGAGTTTAGTAATGAAATCCATGGTGATCTGCTCCCATTTCCATTGTGGTATTTCGGGTTGTTGTAGCAAACCGGAAGGTTTCTGGTGTTCAGCTTTAACTTTGGAACAAGTAAGACACTTGCCAACATAGGTTGCAATGTCAGATTTCATGTTGGGCCACCAGTACATTTCTTTGATGCCGTGATACATTTTGTCGGCACCGGGGTGTACAGAGTATTTAGACTTGTGAGCTTCATTCATCACCAAGTCTCGAAGGTTCCCAAAACTTGGTAACCAGATTCGATTTGAGAAGTATTTGGCCCCGTTAGATTTGGTTTCAAATTGTTTATCCATGCCCCGCAAGGCCTCGTTTATCAAGTTTTCTGGTTTGAGTGCTTCGAGTTGAGCGGCGAGAGTTTGATTGATGAGATTGTTGTGAATGGTCATACCGAGAGCTCGAACTCGAAGTGGTTTCACTCGTTCCTTTCGGCTCAAGGCATCGGCAACAACATTTGCCTTGCCCGGATGATAGCGGATTTCGCAGTCATAATCAGTAAGCAACTCGACCCATCGACGTTGCCTCATGTTGAGATCCTTTTGATCGAAGATATGTTGGAGACTTTTATGGTCAGTAAAGATTGTACACTTGGTACCGTATAAGTAGTGTCTCCAGATTTTTAGAGCGAATACAACAGCCCCCAACTCTAGGTCATGAGTTGTGTAATTCTTTTCGTGGACCTTGAGTTGTCGAGAGGCGTAAGCGATGACCTTGTCTCGTTGCATCAGCACGCAACCAAGACCTAGGTGTGAAGCATCACAGTATACCACGAAGTCATCGTTGCCTTCGGGTAAAGATAAGATAGGTGCACTGCAGAGTTTTTGTTTTAGTAGTTGAAAAACCGACTCCTGTTTGTCAGTCCAATCGAACTTCTTTTCTTTTTGAGTCAGTGCAGTGAGCGGTAGGGCTATTTTCGAAAAATTCTCAATGAACCGCCTGTAGTATCCGGCGAGTCCTAAGAATTGGCGTACCTCGGTTGGTGTTGTAGGTGCTTGCCAACACTTGATAGCCTCGATTTTCGAAGGATCGACATGAATTCCCTGATTATCAATGACGTGTCCAAGGAATTGAACGGTTTGCATCCAGAACTCACACTTAGAGAATTTGGCGTATAACTCTTCGTGTTTGAGCAGCTCTAGGATAGTTTTCAGGTGTTGCGCGTGTTCTTGTTCAGTGCGCGAGTAAATCAAGATGTCATCGATAAAGACGATAACAAACTTGTCAAGGTAAGGTTTGCACACCCGATTCATAAGGTCCATGAATACAGCCGGTGCGTTTGTTAAGCCGAAGGGCATCACTTGGAATTCATAATGCCCGTAGCGAGTTCGGAAAGCAGTTTTTGGAATGTCATCGTCACGAACTCGGAGTTGATGATAACCTGACCGTAGATCGATCTTTGAATAAAAACTCGATCCCTGAAGTTGGTCAAACAGGTCATCAATGCGAGGAAGTGGGTAACGGTTCTTGACAGTTAATTTGTTGAGTTCACGGTAGTCGATGCACATGCGGAAAGAACCGTCTTTCTTTTTCACAAATAGGACCGGAGCTCCCCAAGGTGAGGAACTTGGTCGAATAAATCCCTTGTCCAGGAGTTCCTGTAACTGAGTAGACAACTCCTGAAGTTCGGATGGGGCTAATCGGTAAGGGGCTCGTGCCACGGGTGCAGCACCGGGCACAAGGTCAATAGAAAATTCGACTTGTCTAGGTGGCGGAAGGCCAGGCAAGTCTTCAGGAAAGACCTCTGGGAAGTCTCGAACAATAGGTACATCCTCAAGTCGCTTTTCCACCGACTTTTTCTCCATAACGTGTGCGAGGATTGCCTGGTACCCTTTTCTCAAGTATTTTCGGGTTTTCATGCAAGAAATGATATTGATTCTCGTCCCACCGGTCTCCCCTTGTATGCTCAAAGTTCCACCGGTGACGAGAGGAATGCGTACAATTTTCTCGAAACAAACGATTTCGGCTCGGTGCTTGGACAACCAATCCATACCGACGATGATGTCAAAGCTGCCGATTTCGACAGGTATCAAGTCAATGGGAAAGAGCTCATTAGCTAAGTTCAGAGTGCAATTAGGTATTACACTGTCGGCCTCAATAAGTTTTCCGTTTGCCAATTCTATTGTGTATTTAGAATCTAAGGCAATAGGTGTAGTGTCAAGTAGTGGATAAAATTCGTCGGAAATAAAGCTCTTATCAGCACCAGTATCGAATAATACAGATGCAGTCAAGTTGTTGAGAAGAAACGTACCCGTGACTACATTCGGGTCTTGACGGGCTTCCCCAGATTTCAGCACAAAAGCTCTTCCTCGAGCATTGTTGTTGTTCCTGTTGTTGTTGTTGTTCAGCTTCGGGCAGTCTTTCTTGAAATGCCCCGTTCCGTTGCACCCATAACAAGTCTTTGGTGCCGAGGTGTTGGTGTCAGTGGTGTTTGATCTACAGTCCCTAGCCAAGTGTCCAAATCTCTTACACTTGCTACAGGGACACGAACCATGGTGGTGTCGTTGGCACTTTGAGCAATAGGGCTTGGTTCCCTTGTATGCCCCCTTGTCATCAGAACTGGAGGTGTAGGCTTTAATGGTTTCAGGTTTCTTGTTTTGGTGGTTGTTGTGGTTGTCGGACCATTTTCTTTTGTTGTTGTTGGAGGATGGAGTGGGTGGTTCGGGGTCCTCGTTCATGGCTAAAAGTTCATGGGCCAACCGGATGGCACCGTGAAGAGTGGTTTGTTTTGATGAGGCGACATTCCCCCGGACAGGTTCCGGAAGGCCGCGGATGTATTTCTTGATCTTGTCGGGCTCAGTACCCGCCATAGTTGGGCGAAGGACGGTGAGTTGTTGGAATCTGGTGGTGTATCCAACGATATCAGTTCCTTGCACTTTCAAGTTCCAGAACTCTTCGTCCAGCTTGTAAAGTTGTTCGGCCGGACAATACTCATCAGTGAGCATTTTCTTCAGATCCTCCCAAGGGAGTAGATAAGCTGTATCAATACCCACAGACTGGGTATAGGAATTCCACCACGAGAGGGCACCATCTTCGAGGGTGCAGGTGGAGAACTTGACTTTGTCGTCCTCCGCACATTTGCTGATGCGGAAAACGGATTCCATCTTTTCGAACCATCTGATAAGTCCGATGGCTCCTTCGATCCCCTTGAAGCTCAAGGGCTTGCAGTTTTGAAAATCCTTGTATGAACAAGGTTTTGTAGCAGAGGTTTCAGCGGCATCGCTGTTTCTTGTGGAACCTGGTGGAGTATTCCGAGCTAAGGCTTCAGTAACAGCCTGGGTTATGAGTGAGGTGATTTGAGCGTCAGTGTAAGGTCTTGACTTTGGCGGCATGACTCTTCAATAAAAGAAATGAAGATAATGAGATTTTGCAAGAAAGTTGTATTTATTTCAGATGTACATGTATAAATGTGGTAATACATAACATCAACATGAAAAAGAATTATGGCAATTAATATGAGTTGAATCAGTAAGAAATATTTGATAGATGATACGAGTTCAAAGGTTACATCCTACAGATGTATTACAAAAGATGTCGGGAATTGTTACATCCGACTGAAACATAGAGTAGTACTTAGATAGTTACTAGATTACAGGATAGTTTACAAAACAAAGACTAAGCTAGTCTTAACGTAGGTTAATCTGCTCCATCATTTCGATGAGACGATCCACAGTATTTGCAAGTCTGCTAGCTTGTCGAGCATTATCTTCAGCTAATGCTAGTCGCTGTACCAATCCGCGGGTATATTCTTCCGTTTCCCGTGAGCGTTGTTCACACTCATCAAGTCTGCGTTTCAAAAGAGTGGTTTCCACGCTTATCTCCACCACTCTGTTGAGAAGAATGTCCACATTAGTAACGGTGGTTTCGTGATTCTCAGAGACTTGTTCGATGCGTTCAAGAGATGTAAGTCGCCAGTTTTCGTTGGTTTCTTGCAACACGACATCCATGGTGCGAAGTCGTTGCTCGTGTTGGTTCACCCTAGCAGCTAAGGCTGGCACGGTGAAGTGAGTAGAGTACGGACCAGCTCGAGGCAACCTGTTGTTCCTCCTTGCTACCCTTGGGTTCTGCGACCCGGATTGAGAACGAGATGAATCGGATGGGATGTTTGCCATTTCTGAGACAAAGCGTTAGTAAGATTGAGGCCTATATTCATATAGTCCCTATATAATATAGCCTATTGAGTGTCTAGCATAAACATGTTTAAGTCTCGGTTCTCTCGAAGTCAGAGTCTTCTATTGTACCCTGTTCAGCCATAACCCCTTTCAGATCTTACATCATTTTCGCTTAATTGTACATAGTTGATCAGGCTATGTTAAATTAAACTCGTATGATGTAATCACTGAACCGGTTATACCTAATAAGGGATACTGCCTAATGGTCATAGTCTAGGCTCACTAAATGCAACCTAGTTCACTACAACCTTAGGCTCTGATACCAATCTGTAACACCCCCAAATTTAATGGTTTGCGGAAGCATACATTGGGTGTTACTAATCAATATACAAAGCACAAGATATATAGCAAACGACCTCTAAATGAGACGTTTGTAAAATAGTTACATTTCATAATTTGAATCGTTTGAAAACATATAGTTTTCTTTACAAAAATACGTAAGCCTAGAGTCCGCGTATGTGGCGGGAGATTCTATTACATAATCAAAGTTACAAAAGATAATGCCAAGGAATCTCCGTTAAATGCAGTTTGGAAATCATGCGACTCTAGCTAGTAATCCTGGAGTGATCCTACTCCGTATGTGTACCTGAGATACAAAGCTAAAAAGTGTCAACCAAAAAGGTTGGTGAATCTCACAGGTTTATTAATAAGTAAGTGTCATGAACCACAAGTATGTACCCGCATTGCTATCCAGCAAAGTAAGTTAATCAGTATATCAGTACAGTGCCATGAGCTCATAAGTTGAAGCTTAACCGTGTAGTGTGAAATAATTCACGTACCCCCGTGAGTGCTATCCGCACACTCATATGTAACAAATACTAATATGTCTGTTTCTACGTGTAAATCAGTACGTGGTGGCGCTACCACCCCAGACAGGGATTGTCAGTCCCAAATGGATCCATTTACTAGTACTCGCGCTTAAGACCATAACTAACAACTTACGATAAGGAGGCTTTCAGTGGATAAAAGTAACTCATGCGTTTGTTTGTAATCAGTAATGTTTTCAGTTCAGTACATTGTGTTCATACGTAAAACAGTTGCTAAGTATCTCACCCCGTATGTAAAACAGTAAAAGTGGGGCTGTAAGACTCACCCGAGTCTGAATGCGTTTAAACAAACGTATGTTGATAAGCGAATAATGAAGTCCAACGACTTGTAACCTGAGGGTGTCCACGACACGCGATGGTTACAATCATGATTGGGTATCTCAAAAGATCACCCTTGTAGTTGTTACACAGCTATATATGTCCAAATTACTTCGATTTGGTTGATTTGATAAGTGTTTGAAGATGTGTACGGCCCGTTGGTGACGGATTTGAGATAATATACTTTAAGTGTTTTTATTTAGAAGTTGGCATTTTGCACTTAAAAGTGTGTCCCAATGTGTTTTATAGGTCGTATCGTATAAGTGTTTGAGGTTATATAGTTTCGACACTTAGTGAAATTGAGATTTGAAAACCTGCTGTTTTATGCGACACAAGTGTTGTGTCGCATAGGGATGCGACACAATGTCCATACGACACAAAGGTTGTGTCGCATGGATGCGAAATGCTGATTCAACAGCGACATAGTGATTGTGTCGTATGATGTATACGACATAGTGGTTGTGTCGCAGAACTTGCGACACAAAATATCTGGTACGACATAAGGGAGTTTATGCGACATAAAGGCTAAAATACGACACAACATGCGACATAGTGCTTGTGTCGCATGGATGAACACCAGCCCAGAAATCCGGCTGTCACGACTTTTTCCGGCCAAAATCCGTTTTTAAACCCGTTTTTAAGCTATGAAATCGTGTTCTAAATGTTGTAATGGACATATACTAGTTATAATAACAACCACAAATGAAAAATACTAAGAATCGAGAGATTTCGGGATTTTGTCGGAAACTTACAATTTGCCGAAATGAAAATCCGGAAAGGTAGAAATGTAGATCGTCGCGAGGTGGTCGTGAATCTCTAAAAATATTTGTGATCCGGTCGCGTTTCGTGGTAGTATTTTGCGGTTTTGTGAGTTTGGTGTTTTTGGTGAAATGAAAGAAAGAAAGTAAGAGAGAGGGATAGAAAGAAAGAGAAATGAGAAAGGTGAGGTGGGAGGTGGGGGTTATCCCCACTTTCGCCCCGCGTCCCGTGCGGTGTTCGTTTGCTCCGTCGTTTAACGTTAAATAATTAGTTACATTTTAATTATAAGTTTTTAAAATACGATTTATTACACGACATATTGTTTAAACATTTTACAAATCACTTTATATTTGCGTTAAAATGTAAGTTAGTTTATTTAGTTTGCGCGTTTTAATATTTTTAAATTGTATAATTTCTGATTGTACGATACGAATAATTACGAAATATTATAATAATAGTATTTTTGAAATAAAACGTTATTTGATAAGATTGTCACCAACGTCCATATAAAAATTGAATCGAAATGCATCCGATTTAAATTGCGTATGATTTAAACAAATCGTATATTCGTATATATATTCAACAATATATATAATTCGATACATAATTAGCCTAACACAGAACTAATTACATGTATTAACAAAGAATTAGGCGCTAATACTAGCCCTAATTTGGCGGTTGTTACACACGGATATTATTATGTTCCAATACTTGCATGTATATATATATATATATATATATATATATATATATATATATATATATATATATATATATATATATATATGTATATCATAATAAATTCTCTATTATATTTGTTGATGTCAACAATAAAATACATTTATGTGGTTTTTAGTGCATGTCATTTTTGGTTTTTAAAAGAATTACATTATGGATTGTGAATATGTTTTATTTGAATTTTTGATTCAAACACTCTAAACGCTGGTTTTTGTAATTTACAATTTGTCAACAATTTGTACTTTTTATTCAACAAACGATTAATAAAATGGGTAGAGATCAGAGGAGCACAGGGAATAAGGTGGAGGGACCTTTTTGCAATTTTGATAAATGTGTAAAAAGGAGGAGGGACTCTTTTGCAATTTGATAAATTTATGAAAAGGAAGAGGGACTTTTTTGCAATTTTGACGAAATTATAAAATTTCGTGAACAAATTTTCTAAAAATTATAAAAAAAATTATTCAATCATAAAATTATATAATATGCAAAATTCAGTCAAAAAATAATAAAAAAAGTAAAATGCAGTGATAAATATATAAGATGCAGAGAAAAAAACATAAGATGCAGTAACAAATATAAAAAAAAACGCAGTAATAATAAAATACATGATGCAGTAACAAAATATACAAGATGCAATAATAAATATACGAAAGACATAGTAACAAAAAATACAAGATGCGGTAACAAATATATAAAAGATGCAGTAACAAAAATACAAGATGCTGTAAACTAAGTAATACAAATTTTCTAAATTCAATAATAAAATTAAAGATTTACAACATACATCAAAATGCTAAAAAATACATATGATGCAGTAAAAATATACCAAAGATGCAGTAAAAATTACTCATAGTTTTTTTATAGATCTAAAAAATACGATGCAGTAATGTAAGATGCAGTAAAAAAATTAACGATTCTTTATTTTTTCAAATCTAAAAAGTAGATTTTACTATGAGTACTTAAAATGATGCAGTAAAAGCATTTCATCTTAACATAAAGTGTGTATAAAAAATATTCATGATACACTAACAAAAATACATCACAAAGCCATTTAATTTAAACATCACTGCATCTTAAAAAAAGATGCAGTAAGTAAGTACTACTCCAGTTTCTTTCATTACTAAAGAAGTACGGTACGGTAAAAAATGTACAATGCAGTAGAAAAAACGCAAGATGTGGTTGTTTTTGTCAGATTAAAAAACAGATCTAGATCTATTTCATATCAACTTTTTAGATCTATATCAAATTATGCACAAACGTAAGCATAAATCAAGATTCAAACACTGAAAACAAAACACGAATTAGATCCGAAACAAACATAATACAACTATGATTCATCACAACACCTCCACCTCAACAACAAACTACAGTCAACAACAAACTACAGAACCATTTATATTACGTATAGTACAACTAAGATTTAAACCAATCGCAAGTCCCGAGAATTCAAATGGCGCACGTCGGAACACTCTATCCATATTCATTATCACCTGATAAAAAAAAATCCACATTAATCTAATAAAAAAACAGATCCACACACAAAAACTTTTAAGATGTAGTGTTTCGTTTCGTAAAAACCATATAATCAATTAAATCCACACACTAATTTCATATAAACAGAGTAACAAAATTTAAGATGTAGCGTTTCGTTTCGTAACGTACGGATGAACGGCAAGAACACGAGAAACAACAAAAGTCCAGAAATTGCCACGAAGGAGATCGTTAATCGGAGCATAGAGAACGGTGAGACACGAAACGGCGGTGGTTAAAACCATCTGAGCAGCGATTCCGGCCGTGGTTATGGTAATGATTCCGGCCGGCGCTGGTTTCGGCGGTGACTCCGGCAGGTGATGGACGAAGGTGGTGGTGGTGGTGTGTTCGTATGTTCTTGTGAAGAAAAAGGGAGAAAGTGAAAGGCAGGAGTGTTTGTGTGTGTTCACAAATGAAGAAAGAAACTGAGGCCGCTATTTTTATTTTGTGAGAAATTGCAAATTGGTCCCTTGCCCTCCTTGCCCTCTTTAAATGGCATTCTCCTCTGATCCTAAATCTAATAAAATTACATAAAAATAATAATTCATATAAATTAATACCGTGTTTTTAATTGGTGACGGTGTTGCTCATTGATGATTAAACGATGAGGGAGCGAGCTTTCGAGTCTTATTTATGTTTGTTGCCTCGTTTCTTTTCACCCAAAATTTTGAGTTTAGACCCGTGAGATCTTTTACCCAATTAAAAGGAAACAATATAATAATTGGTTCATTCAAATATAGATATGACGTGTATGAAGATAGAATGACTTCTCGGAAAATAAATAAGCAATAAGTAATAAACTATAGAAAAAGAAAAATCAAACGGCACTTATCTTATTTAGAAATACAAATCATGCATATTTCTAAGTATTTATGTTACACTCTATATATAGTAAGAAGTAAAAGCATCACATGCAAAGACACAGACCATCACATAAAAACATGGAGTATGATGTAGATGATAAAAATAGTAAATAAAAGATGACATATATACCTTTGATCTCTTAATAGACATTACTCTGCATATTTGTCTATCCATGATTTAATATGCAAATGGGTAGATAAATTTGAAATAAGGACAACTAATAATAAGATTAGTAAATAAATCCAAAATTCTGTATGCTTAATTTGACAACTTAACTATTTAAACATATACACATATTGAATGAATAAAGAAATGAGAAATACAACAATAGCCAATACATAAGTACGTTATTAAGAGACGATCGACATGCACTACAAACCATAGCTTGTATTTCTCGCATATAATATAAGATAATATAATAATAGTTTATTATACCAAAATTTGTAACAAACCTTTTTAATACATAAACCGTGAAGAATTAGGGATTTGATTTGGGCATATGACATGTTGTAGTGCATGCGTGGGTGTAGCCTGTAGGTGTTACTTAGCTTGGAGGTGGTTGCTATTTGCTAAAGATGTTTGACTTCAAAATTCCAATCTTATATATGTGTTTGCGTTTCTACTATGCACTACAAAAATTTTGTGCTCAAAATTAACTCTATGAAGGAGTTTTTTCACGTCACAAACCTTATATATATATATATATATATGCATATTAAGGGGCTCAAAACAGTTGTATCCTATCCTGGGCTACAAACTTGTATTCATGAGTTGGAAGCTAAAAAGATTGACTTATAAATACGTATAATTGTTATTACAATTAACTCAACAACTTACTACTATTGTTTACGTAACTCAAAAACCAACGCCTAAAATAAAAGGGGCCAGTTGAAGCGTACGCGTGTAACGTACAATTGGTAGTGGGGAGATTATGGGATTGATACGATGGAATTAACCAAAGTAATTGAAGAGTTTGTGACTTTGTGTTAATGGAAATAGTTAAATAGGTATTAATTGTTATTATTATTATTATTACTTATTCATATGAGAAATCCAATATTAAAGGGAAAAATTAAATACTGAACTCATATATATGGAGAATTGGTTTCTAGTTTCTGATTACTATTACTGTTGTTGTTTATTACACATAATTAAATTATAAGGTATCTACAATAAAAAGTAAGCCCTTATTTATTACGGAGTATACCATTAAATCATTAATTGTCCCAAGAACTCAAAATTTATAGTATTGTAGATAAGGTGATCCATTTATTTATATTTATTATATCTAAAAGACGAGAACTATAATTTGGGGTAAACTACATGTACGATCCTTGTCAATCTTTTTTAAACAATAAAAAAAGAGTTTCACAAGATCACATAACACATGTTATTGATTAATCATATTAATTTGTTGTTTCACTGTCACGATTCTTTCCTTCATTTTATCAAGCCACATCATTTTTGGGGATAAATTGACAAATTTTTATAAAACTATATGGATGGATCGTTTCTCTTAAAAAAACTGATTATTAAAGTGAATAAGGTTTTACATGCCCACGCTACGCGATGAGATAATATACCGGGTACATCGATTTTAATGTATAATATATTTTAAATCAAATGGTCCATAAATTAACGGTATTGAGGTTGTTTTGCAAATATTGAATTGTGAGTTCACATTTCGCCAGCTGAGACATGTGTATATATTTGTCTTCCACAAAAGATGAACCGAATAACTATAAATATTGTAGCATATTATAGGTCACTTTAACATCATATATAATATAAAGTGTGTTTAATAATTATTATTTTGTATGATAACTATAACAATACTATAAAGATTAAGTCCACTTTCTTTTCTTTTTTTTGGGAAAAGGTTGGAATAAATATAACAAATGAGCTTTAGCCTTACGTTAGTAAGTGCATCTTACAATCATTGGCATGTGAGTTTAACTATCATTTGAGATAAATATATACATTTACCATACGTTCATGATAAATATCTATCATTATAATAAAAGAATAGTCATAAAAATTACAACACATACTTTCTTAATATCAGTTATTATATACTTGTATCCTTTAAGATCATATCATGTGTTATATATAGTATCTTCAGTATTTATTGAATTATACTATACTATATGTGTGCTAGTCATAACAAAATTTTATAAACTAAAGCCCACATGACTAAATTTAAAAAATTAAAGTCCACATGATTTGTTAGAAATCAAAAGAAAAAAATAAAAAATGAATGCAAGAGCCAAGAATTGAACTTGCATTATGTCCACTAAAATTGCTTTAATTACATTGACTACCCCTTACTCTACTTACTCAATTAGAAAATGTTTACAATCTAAGTTATTTATTCATAAATTGAATCATAAGAGGACAAAACACTTACTATTCATAAGTGTTTGCAAATTCATATTAAGGGATAATTACATAGATTGTCCATGTGGTTTATTGTTTTTGCACTTTTTTGTCCCTATCATTGCATAATACTTTCACTTGAATTATATGGAAGTAGTCTCTCTACTACTCTAAAGTAGAGGTATGATTGTTTACATCTTATCTGATAGTCGACTATATTGAATATGTTTGTTGTTGTTATTAAAGTTCATCGAATTTTTTATGTAGTATATAATTTTGATTAATTTCATAACCAATAAACCTTTTTATCCGCCATACATTTGGGTTGGGCCTTTTCTAGACATGTGTTTTACTTTTGGTTACTCGTCGTTTTCATACCATACCATACGATATTCGGAAATCGGAATCCGATAATGAATAGACTATATATTGTGGGATATCTATAAATATAAAATATCTAATTATTATTATTATTATTATCATTATTATTATTATTATTATTATTATTAATTAATCATGAAACCATGAATGTCACTGTATGTAGATGTCAATGGCTATAAACTATAAGGTCAACCTACTAAAACAATATCAATTATCAAGTTTAAAAAATTTATGGTTCTATTCTACACTTCTAGTCATATTTGGTGAATTCTATACATTATATAATTATGGGTTTTGAAATAATAATTAATTTGGATGATTTAATTGATTAAATGTATTTATATTAGTAGAAATATATTGATATATATACTGTTACTTATTAAGGAAATTAATATATATATATATATATATATATATATATATATATATATATATATATATATATATATTAATGGTTCAAATCGGTAACGAACTTACATTTTTGTACCGAGTTAGGTAACGAACCTATTTTATTACTAATGTAGGTAAGGAACTTATCATTTTTGTGTCGAGGTAGGTAAGACGCCTCCCAACCGAGCTCGTCGCTTCACGTCGGCTCCCAACCGACGAACCGACAGGGATGGTACCGGTCCGTCGGTTGCTCCCGTCGGTTTTCGTCCTTCGGTAAACCGAAGTTGTCCGTCGGTTTTTTTGTGGGCCCAAACAATTGTTTTTTTTTATTTTGTGTGTATAAAATGAAAGGTAAATTGGTAAATGCGGGACCCAAAAATTAAAGTGACTGAGTAGGGATGGGAGGGGTCTGTCAGTTTCAGTCGGTTTCGGTCAGTTTTTTGAAAAAGATGACGTGACGCTGACGTGGCTATGTCAGTTTTAGTCAGTTGCATTTTGGGTTGGGAATGGCCTAACTAACTTGTTTTTTACAAGTTTCTTTATCATAATGCTGACATGTACATGCCAGATCATTCCACTAAGCTGACAGGGCTGCCACGTTAGTGAAAAATGTACACGTAGGCATCTTCAACATCACAGGCTGGTTTAAGTCTCTTTCCGGCGGATTTTCGGCAACCTTTTCTTTCATTCAAAGCAACCATTTTTTCATCATTACCGTACCGATTGAAGCACACAAACATACACTTACAATGAAAAATGAAAACTTGAAACATACTTCAGAATCCAAATTTCAAGAATACAATTAATAAACACACAATGACGATACCTTCCATATTCATAGATACAAACACGAAAATAATTTAAAACACAATTTAACTTATAGACTTGATCTTCATCTCTTCAGGTGAATATACAGTAAATTGAAAACCCTAACTATGAACATCAAACATGAAACCAGATTCAAGCACAAATTGAAAGAATCGGAGTCCAAACACCCCTCTCTAGTCATCTCCACATCCGTGAAGTAATCCTCCACCTCAGCCGCATCTGCCTTCAGCACCACCGACGTTGCAGCCAGCACCACCACCAGCGACCGGAGTAGATGAGCGGAGTCCAGTTTAGGAGAAATACTCACACACAGATCTGGACCTCATTATTCCGGCCACTCACCTTAGATGGTCATCACCTTCTTGAACTTCTTCATCGGAGGCCTAACTCTATGGTTTTTGTAAGGCTTCAAGAGGTGGTTTTTCAGATCTGGTCATCACTTGGACCTTGGTTCACGACTTCACGTTAGATGAAAATATTTCCCTTTTAGATAATTTCATGAACAACGAAAGTCATTAATTATATTGGTGGTTATTTGTCAAGATGAATGGATGGTTTTAATTTGAGAAACATTTGTTAAGAATGAGAATGAGTGATTATTTGGCAAGAAACTCAGATGGTAGTGGTTTCAAAATCGGTTTTTTTTAATTGTTGACTGGAAGCCATGAATAATGGGAATAGGAGATGATGATGACATGTTCCTTATTTTAATTTTCCATAAAATAATTATCTTTACCACGTGTGTAATTTTTTTCCAAATACGCAATTAAAAAAAATTAATAATGACACGTAATACATATTACCTATCTCGAAACGATTCGTACCATTAACCCATATATATATATATATCATGTGGAGGGTTCAAATGAGAACCACTAAAAAATCGAAAACTTGTGAGAACCACTATAATTTGTAATTGTTCACATATTATAATAAAAAATTATATATAAAAATGTTAATAAGAATCAATAAGACCTTGAAATTCGAAAAATTAAGTCTAAAAACTTTTTTTAACTAACTTTAACATATTTGTTCACATGTGAACTGTTCAGTTGTGAACATATGTATTTTTACGTGTTTTTATACACAATTTTACGTTTTTTGACGTTTTTTTTGTTTTTAATTTTAACAAATACTAATGTTCACATGTGTATAAAGTGAATTACACGTGAACAATTACATATTCCTTGTGGTTCTCAAAGTTCTCAACTTTATAATGGTTCTCATTTGAACATTCCCCTATCTATCATACAAAATGTAGAGGCATGATTTTTACGTGACAGTATGATAGTTTGAAATAAGTACACTAGTAAAACATTAATTATAGTTTAAAATCACTACAAAAAGGGACGATTTATAGAAGTATTTGAACCATATTTTCTCTATGTAATAATTTACAGAAATATAACCATGTGTGTACGTATGATGCCCACATTAATTATAGCAATTTGATTTACAAATTTGTTCACATGGAATTTCAATTCCAAACATTTGCTGCATTGTGTAGATAGATAAACACCTCAACATGACTGAGCCAATAAGTCAGTCAGCCCTTTAAGTTCATTTAAGTTTTAAATAAACAAGTGAGTAAGTGGTTGTCAAAACATTCCATTCATACATATATTGTACTCTATACTGTATATCTGAACCAACATCTAACGAAATATAACAGAACCGATAAACGAATCACTTTAGACTGCATATCAATCATGACAACTTTATAAACATAAACAACATTATGAAGCTTTGAAGCTGAAAGGAGAACCTGAAATGGAAATATATAACATTTTTGGGCCACTTCCCTGTTAGCCTGTATTGATCTCATTGTCAAATATAGATTCCTATAAAACGCCTATAGCTTTGAACTAACACAATGATCCAAAAAACTCTAAATATGACCATTAGAACTCTGAAGTCTGAACTTCACATTTACTAAATCTAAACTTTTCTTAAAAAAAAAAAAAAAAAGATTCATCAAGTAATACAAATGGATTTGCAACAAATATATGTGTAATTTTATTTGAACTTAACAAGAAAGTGCACATACCATTTCTATCTTTCTGTGTTTCTTCATCTAAAAGAAGCTAGCCTGAAACTATATATCTATATCTATATTGAATCAAGCAACCTCAAGTTGTGTTTCTTCCTTTCTCATTCACGTTACCAAAAGTAAAAATAGTACTACGTAGAAGACATTCCTGGATGTGTTTCTACTGAAGAATGTGGGTTCTCAGCTTCCAACTTCTACTGAAGAAGGTGAGTTCCCAGTCACCAACTGCAGGATTTACTGCTCAAGTAATGAGGATAGTAAACAATAAATTTTAAAGTTATTAGTCTCTATGGTTTACAAAGTTTTTACAAGTTCAGTTAGGTTTCCTCATGATATCTTATATGGGTATGAATTATGCTTTTAATTCATTTAGGACGGACAAACTATGTTTTATTACAGTTAATGATAGGATTCGCTTAATCACATTTGTTACAGCTTTACAGTTCTACCTTCATTCAAATTTTTCGTTTGTGACTTAGAGATCAGGGTATTTATTAAATGACATAGATAGTACATAATAGTTTGATACATACGAAAAAACCCATCTAAAAGAGCAAAAACTACATATGAAAAAACACTTGATCCTCCCAGGTTCATATAGGTTTTGGCAACACAAAAGAAAAAAAACAAAAAAAACATTCTCTTCCTGAAGAATGAATATTTTAAATAATTTTTCCTTGTTCACTTGTTTAAATATACAAATGAAAATCATTTACTGTTTTGTCTATATTAAGATATAGGAGGTCAAATATGACCAAATAAGTAATTTTCTCTATAGTTTATGAACAAACAAAACAAATTAGTTTTCAATAAAGATATTCAATCTCGTTTTCAAAGGAACAAATGTTTTACAAAATACAAAATCATTTGTGACAATTTAACTAATGCGAATTTGCACAAATTACAGATTTATATAATGATCAATTTTACAATCTTTGTAATAACCTTTAAGGTTAATGGCACACATAGGAAACGAGCTTTACATATTTTAATGAGTTAGGGTTCGAACCCAATTGTTTACTCTTGTAGATAACGAACTTTCAAATTATGTGTCGATTTAGGGAATCAATTTTTTTGTTGACAGGTCTAAGTCATAAAATGATGACGTGTCAGACAAGTCATCCAAAATTTACGTGTGGCATTTTAATTGCCAACATACATGGCAAAATTCAAAATCAAAAGAGAGATGCTACATCCACACATTTTTTACAAAATAACTTTCACAAAATGACATGGCACATGTCATCAACCAATGAGATTCATTTGTAACTTCTCACTCATCATTCTCTTTTTTCAATTCATTGGTCCACATCATTTTGTGGATAAATTTTTGTAAAATTTATGTGAACATAACATTTCTCAAATCAAAATGACCGGATGCTCCGGTCACCCATGGGCGTATTTCCCAACCTGGACTTTTTTTTGAAAGTTCGTTGCTAATCAGAGTAATAATTTGGGTTCATACCCTAACCCAGTAGAAAATGAAAAGTTCGTTGACGATCTGCGACAATAACCCTAACCTTTATACTTTCTTCGTCCTGTCAAAATGTCCACTTTAACTATGCACACAATTTTAGAAAGTTCCACAAACTACACTTTTGACCAATCAAATAATATCTCAACGCACTAAAATTTATTTCGATTGATTGGTATATGATAATGATTAATGGAAACTT
This sequence comes from Helichrysum umbraculigerum, assembly GCA_949592205.1. Classification (NCBI taxonomy): domain Eukaryota; kingdom Viridiplantae; phylum Streptophyta; class Magnoliopsida; order Asterales; family Asteraceae; genus Helichrysum; species Helichrysum umbraculigerum. Next base: position 26,879,726 of record CATIUR010000004.1, on the reverse strand, counting down.
ATTTGAGACAATGCAAAATAGTAAGCAAGACGTACACTTAAATGGGATTTGGAGAGTATATATTTATTTAATTTAAGTAATTGTTTTATTTCTAATATGTTCTTGTAGCATATAAAGATTTTCAAATGTATGTTTTAGTTTTCTTAGTATCTACAAGGGTCATTGTCTATAGAAAGAAGATTTCTTTTTTGGTATTTGGATACTGGAGTAATATTTAAATCCGTGAACATCGTATGTATTAATAGTATCTTCCACTCGCTTTCAGTTGGGCTGTTCATATTAGCTTTCATTTTTGGTATATGTATTAATAGCTGTTCATTTTTGGTATATGTATTATTGGGCTGTTCATATTAGCTTTCACTTGATGGTAACAAGCCCATTCATCCAATCGCTTTCAAAGTTTCAAGAGTTCGTTAAGTTTTTTCCTTTGTCGTTAATCAGTTGTTTACAAGTTCAAATCAGGACGTTAAGTTGAAGTTCAAATCAAGATGTGAAGATCAATCCAATATGTGTAGTTCTTTTGTTGTTTCCATTTCAATGGTACAATTAGAATTTCAATAGTTCATGATGTAATATCTCAAATGTATCATCAATGCGGGATTTTCTTAATCTCCTAGTCAATATATTTTCTTGTTTTTCGCCAAAAAAAAAAAAAAAAAAAAAAAAAAAAATAGTATCTTCCACTCTCTTCCTCTTTTTTAGGTTCATTAAGTACTGCCAGTCTGCCACCATAAAGGCATAAACCATAAATATTCATCGTTTAACACCATTAGACACCGTAAAAATTCTATCAAATCCTAACACTAACAATTAAAGATAATAAGACATAAATGCTCCTATGAATACGTTAGAAATAGTAAATTTACCTTTGGTAAATGTTAGGGAGGTAATATCGGAGATTTGTTAAAAAGGTCATAATGAGTTTATTGTTAAAGTTTAAGAATTGTTTTATGGAGGAGAAGGGTAATTAGGTCAACTGATTATTAGTTTATATTAATATTAATATAAAAGTTTAAGAGGTTAAAATCATCTAGTAGTGATTTAAATATTTTTCGCTATATGTGAGTATTTTTAATGTTTAGAAGGATATTAACGTTATAATAAACTTGTAAGGATATATATATATATATATATATATATATATATATAATATTGAGTTTGTACGGTGATAGAGACAAATTCTCCCTATTTTACCACTTGTCTAAATGGGCTAGTGGTAGGGTGGGTTCTTGGCTTCCTAGAGGTCAGGGGTTTAAATCATACCATGGGTAAACATTTAGCATGATAGGTATCCACACCCGTGAAACACATGGAGCCCTGGGGGAACTTACAGGATAAAGGTTCATTCCAACTCCAGACGAGCCCCCACTGTGCCAAGGGAGTTGCCCAAAGTCATCCTTATGGGGTAGACAATGACTGATGCCAAAGACACACAGGTCCAGGATGTTCCCGTCAATTTACACATTTTGCAGGAAATTCTCCCTATTTTGTTAGACGAAGTCTGGGGATTACAAGTATTCACATAGGCATACAAGAAGTAACATTGCCTGTATGCTCACCAAATAGGCATACTAATCCAATTTTATCCGAAAATTTTTAAACATATATATTTTAATTATTTATGAACAAACCAAAAAAAAAAGAAGAAAAAAATTCAATAAAAATAATCAATCTCTTTTACAAAGGAGAAAACGTTTTGCAAATAAAAAATCGTTTGTTACAATTTAAATTATACGTTTGTTACAATCTAAAGTATACCTATCAATTTCACCATGCATCTTTGTAATAAACTTATATAATTTTAATTAAATTAATTGGTTGTTGCTAATATGTTCTTGAATCGTATAAAGATCTTCAAATGTATGTTCTAGTTTTCTCAGGTCCATTAATCAACAAGGATCATTTTCTATAAAAAGAACATTTTTTTTTCCGGGTATTTCGGTACTTTAGATCCATGAATGAACATCTTTAAGAATGTTCAAAGATGCTCTTAACTCTCATCATCTTCATGTTTAGGTTCATCAAGTACTGCCACCATACTTAATCATCGTTTAACGCCCTTAACTACCTCAAAAAATCATCAAATCCTAACCCTAACAATAAAAACCCTACAACAACAATAAAAACCATACATTTTCAATTATCGTCGAACACGTTGTGGTAAGAACCTAATAACAACATCAACAATCAACAATCAACAATAATAATGATAAGAATATAATTATAATTATTGATGATAATAAATATAATAAATATGATAAAGATAAAGAGGGTGTTTGACAATATAACTTAATCACCGATAATTTTGGAGAATTAGTGTTAATTTATTATTGGAGTAATTTATGCTGAAGTAATAAAAGAAATACAACTTTTACCAATTTTGCACAAAGTGCCATCGACCCCGATATGATTCGTTACGCCTGTTGATATAAAATCCATCGGATCTTACTAACCAATAACATCTTTGAACAGCAAAAATGTTTCCATTGAAAATGTCATAAAAAACGTTACTATTAAAAAGACTCACGGTAGTATGCTTTGATCCCCACCAAAATTCACCTCTATAGTAGGAGCGAAATAATACTACGCCAAATTTCCAATCGAATTCTTCATTGAAAGCAAGTGTGCGATTTCCTAGATCTTCTCCATGTCTCTTAGAGACATGAACTACAATGTCATCTTCAATGCTATTAATGATATACAGCCTAAAAAAGCAAAGATCAGCTGAACAGAATGTTAACGTTGCGATGATAAGAAAGACACAATTGATCAAATTCATGTTTGATGTGTATAAAGTATTGGGGGTGATTTTGCAAGTATGGAATACTAACTAAATTTATACGTAGAGGATATAAAACTTTTATTGGTGTAATGAGATTCATAATTATATATGTTAATAAACTGTTTTCTTAAAAACTACTTGTGATAACGTATAATAAATATAAAAGCATAAAAAATACAGTCAATGACTTTTCCTTACAATAAATACTATTTACTATTTATGGCTTCCTTTAAACTTGAACTATAATCTATATTTAATATTTAATATCTATCTATCTATAATAATAATAATTATTAATAATAATAATAATAATAATAATAATAATAATAATAATAATAATAATAATAATAATAATAATAATAATAATAATAATAATAATAAATATTGGTCGGCCCTCGCTTGGTGTTAAGTTGCTTGGTGGACCGGTTAGTGTTGATACAGGCTTTAGCAGTGGGTTGGTCATGAAAAGGGTTGATAAGACCATCTTGCTTATGGATGCCGTTGCTAAGCTTAATGACCCTCAGTTGGAGTTGTTGCTTACTCGGGCATGTGTCGGTATCTCTAAGCTTTACTTTGCTTTGCGTACTTGTCCTCCCTGTATGTTTGAGACTGCACAACACTCTTTTGATCTTGCGCTCCGTTCTAGCCTTGAACGTATAGTTTTTAAGATTTAATATAATGATGATAATTTCTACAGATTAACAAGGGAGTTTTTTGGATCTCATGTAGAAATTATCACCGTATAATTTCTACAGATTTAATATAGAATAGGCTCATTTTGCTAATGTCAGAAATTACCTATCAATTCAACTATCTTGAGATAATATTAATTCATAAACAAATCGTATTATTTGTTTTTCTCGTGACATTTTCAGCCTTGATTATTTGTTGACTAAGTTGCCAATGTTATTCTACCAAATTCGAAGGGGAAAATATGGATTATAAAAATTTTTAAGTGGACACATGTGGTAATATTAGTCAAATATGGTGAGAATATGTGCCTTTAAATTTCACATGAGAAACAAAAGAAGCTCCTAAGCACAGATCACATATCTTACTTAGCATGGGGATGGGGATGTAGGTACATGTTAAGCTTAATATTATAAGAATAAAATTAAATAACTTTTTATTTATGTAGTTTGTACTAAAACCGAAGGGGAATTTTTATCATATAAGCGATTTTCAGTGACAAAATTAAAATAGAGTTATAGAAGATAACTCACCCACCAGTTTTACCTAAAGCTACAAAAATGTCGTATACCATTTCTACTTGTAGATCCAAAACTGATTTAGAGAGCTTGTGATCACTTCACTGTAAATATTATTACTCCATATAGTTTAAATTTAAAAGTTATCAAGAGAATAAAAAAGTCGGAATATTGACAACAATGTTTCAAATGGGATTATATCAACAAAGATTAATCTGAAAACAAAACAATAGAAAGTTTGAACATTAGTTTCCATCTCACAAATACTTACTCTGTAATTTATTGTATTGTTTATATACTCTGTTCAAAGACAGATACCAAATGACGTACACTAAAAAACATACAAAACAAACATGACCTGAGAGGCTGAAAAAACACATAATCCATATAAGTTGCTATGTGACTATGTCCATGGGGCAATAACAATTAACAAGACACAAACCATAACCATCATGCATACCAATAATTAAAACACATAATCAAAATAACTAAAACAAAATTTTAAACTTAAATTAGATTAACGGAAAATGATAACTAAAAATATACAAACCGATGAACAAAATCAACACCTAATATATTCTTGAATTCTTATACGGTGATAATTTCTACATAGAGACTAGTCATTCCATGAAATATATATATAAAGAGATCTCATTGTCAAATATAGAATCCTATAAAACGCCTATAGCTTTGAATTATCACAATGATCAAAAAAACTCTAAATATGACCATTAGAACTCTGAAGTCTGAACTTCACATTTACTAAATCTAAACTTTTCTTAAAAAAAAAAAAAAAGATTCATCAAGTAATACAAATGGACTTGCAACAAATATATGAGTAATTTTATTTGAACTTAACAAGAAAGTGCACATACCATTTCTATCTTTCTGTGTTTCTTCATCTAAAAGAAGCTAGCCTGAAACTATATATCTATATCTATATTGAATCAAGCAACCTCAAGTTGTGTTTCTTCCTTTCTCATTCACGTTACCAAAAGTAAAAATAGTACTACGTAGAAGACATACCTGGATGTGTTTCTACTGAAGAATGTGAGTTCTCAGCTTCCAACTTCTACTGAAGAAGGTGAGTTCCCAGTCTCCAACTGCAGGATTTACTGCTCAAGTAATGAGGATAGTAAACAATAAATTTTAAAGTTATTAGTCTCTATGGTTTACAAAGTTTTTACAAGTTCAGTTAGGTTTCCTCATGATATCTTATATGGGTATGAATTATGCTTTTAATTCATTTAGGACGGACAAACTATGTTTTATTACAGTTAATGATAGGATTCGCTTAATCACATTTGTTACAGCTTTACAGTTCTACCTTCATTCAGATTTTTCGTTTGTGACTTAGAGATCAGGGTATTTATTAAATGACATAGATAGTACATAATAGTTTGATACATACGAAAAAACCCATCTAAAAGAGCAAAAACTACATATGAAAAAACACTTGATCCTCCCAGGTTCATACAGGTTTTGGCAACACAAAAGAAAAAAAACAAAAAAAACATTCTCTTCCTGAAGAATGAATATTTTAAATAATTTTTCCTTGTTCACTTGTTTAAATATACAAATGAAAAACATTTACTGTTTTGTCTTTTCATAATTACAAGACCCGCCCAATTAGGCCCGGTAATACCGGGCCTAACTAGTTCTGGTTCTGGTCAAGTACTGGTTCAAAGTTCAGCCTGATATTAGTCATCCCGATATTAGTCATCCCTGTCAAGCCCAGCCCGGTTTTAATTGACAATATCCATTAAACTTAATCGAGGTATATAAATTTACCTTAAAATACTCATTTATATACACGAGTATAAAAGAGAGAGGGAGAATTTTTGGAAACATTAGAACCATATTTTAGTTGATCTCATTGTCAAATATAGAATCCTATAAAACGCCTATAGCTTTGAATTATCACAATGATCCAAAAAACTCTAAATATGACCATTAGAACTCTGAAGTCTGAACTTCACATTTACTAAATCTAAACTTTTCTGAAAAAAAAAAAAAGAAAACAAAAAAAGATTCATCAAGTTACAGATGGACTTGCAACAAATATGTGTACTTTTATTTTAACTTTACAAGAAAGCATCAAACAAAGTAACACAACTCCCTGTTCAAACACCTAGCATGCACATAACGTAAAACAAAGTTGTGAAACTATATATCTATATCTATATTGAATCAAGAAACCTCAAGTTGTGTTTCTTCCTTTCTCATTCACGTTACCAAAAGTAAAAATAGTAGAAGACATACCTGTTTCTACTGAAGAATGTGAGTTCTCAGCTTCCAACTGCCAAATATACTGCTGTTTCTACTGAAGAAGGTGAGTTCCTAGTCTCCAACTGCAGAATTTACTGCTCAAGTAATGTGGATAGTAAACAATAAATTTTGAAGTTATCAGTCTCTATGGTTTACAAAGTTTTTAAAAGTTCGGTTAGGTTTCCTCATGATATCTTATATGGGTATGAATTATGCTTTTAATTCATTTAGGACAAACAAACTATGTTTTATTACAGTTTATTATGATAGGATTTACTTAATCACATTTGTTACAGCTTTACAGTTCTACCTTCATTCAGATTTTTCGTTGGTGACTTAGAGATCAGGGTATTTATTAAATGACATAGATAGTACATAACAGTTTGATACATACGAAAAACCCCATCTAAAAGAGCAAAAACTACATATGAAAAAACACTTGATCCTCCCAGGTTCATACAGGTTTGGGCAACACAAAAGAAAAAAAAACATTCTCTTCCTGAAGAATGAATATTTTAAATAATTATCCCTTGTTCACTTGTTTAAAAATACGTTGAAAATCATTTACTGTTATGTTTTTTCATACAAAAGAGAGAACAACAATTACAAGACCTGCCCAATTAGGCCCCGTAATACCGGGCCTAACTAGTTCTGGTTCTGGTCAAGTACTGGTTCAAAGTTCAGCCTGATATTAGTCATCCCTGTCAAGCCCAGCCCGGTCCTTCACTCACTTTATCACTTTAAAACTCTGGCCTCAGACCTGAATACCACTAGCGAAACCCACAACAGCAATCTAAATAGACATACTAGAAAAAAGTAATTGTGGAATTTAGTTCCAAATATATCTTGCTAAGTGTTTATGTTACTATAACTCAACTTACATACTAATCTACCAGGCTCCTCCTGAATATGACCATAATCTCTCTAACATCCCGAAGACTCTCGACTCAAACAAGATACACTTGTGTTTTACCAAGCCTCAACTTGGATTGCGACAAGACTCACACTACATGTCTTGAATAAGTGAATCAGTCATTCATTCATCACCTTTATTTATGAGAATCCAACTTGGTTATGACGTAGAGCACCCACATTGATTATTTGTTTGTCACTCATGGTCGATAGTTGTTGCAGTTAAAAGTACAAAAACTACATATGAAACACTTGATCCTTCCAGGTTCATACAGAATTTACTAAAAAGAAAAGGTAAATAAAAAAAAAAAAAAAAAAAAACTTTTCCTGTAGAATGAGATTTTATGTAATTGTCACTTTTTTACTTTCTTTATAAAGCGTTGAAAATCATTTCAAATTATGTCTTCTCATACAAAAGAGAAAAATAAACGGCCCACCGCAATTAGGCCCAGTACTACCTGGCCTAACTAGTTCTGATTCTGGTCAAGTACAGGTTTAAAGTTCACCCAAGATTAGTCCTCCCTGTATAACCCAGCCCAGCCCGGTCCTTGACGCACTTTATTACTCTGTCCAGGTTGAAGCCCAATCAATATCTATTTGTTTTTGTTTTCTTCTTATCGTTTATATATACTTAAAAGAGTGTTCGCAACTACACTATCCCTTTCAAATTTCTATATACATATTTTTGCAATGTTACACAATCTTTTGATTTTGAAAAGTAAAGCCTCCACAAGAACAAGAATCCACACTTGACTCACTACACCAACTAGGACCCACCAACAGCTACTGCAAGCATTAATGCGCCAGAATTTACAAACCTGGGCAGCGAAAGAGACTCGGAAACCACAAGTAAATCACACAGCTAGATTGAGACCACAGTACCCATGAGTCCAGCACACAACAAAACTGCCCACCAAACCAACCCAACCCCAGACTAGAAATAAAACAGAACGAAAATGTCTACTATAACTAGAAAACAATTCCTGATATCTTGATTCGCCACTGTTAATTAAGCTACAGTCTAGTGGTTCATCAATAGGTGTAACATAAAATGTCTACTATAACTAGAAAACAATTCCTGTCTCTAAATGCTAACCTGCTTCTCATTTTTGTTGTTGTTCTTCCTTTAGAAACTAGTCAGATACGGTCCACAACATTAGTACACATTTGGCCCCTATTAATCTCCTTCGACTTTGCTTTGTGCGTCATCCTCCATGGGCATTTTAGCACACTTATCTTCTCCAAGCCTGTTAAAGTTGGCAAAATAAAATATTTTCCTGAAAAACACAATGTTTATTAAATTATTATTTTTTCACTTTGTTTGAAAATACGTTGAAAATCATTAGAATTTTTGTCTTCTCATACAAATGAAAGAACAATTAAGAGGCCTGCCCAATCCCGGTACTACCTGGCCTAACTAAGTCTGGTTCTGATCAAGTACAGGTTCAAACTTCAAAGTTCAGCCCAATATTAGTCCTCCCTGTCAAACGCAGCCCAGCTCGGTCCTTGACTCACTTTATTACTCTTGCCAGTTTGAAGCCCAATCAAAATATCTTTGGATTTTTCCTAAATTTTTTTTTGGTTTTGTATACTTTAAAAGAGTGATTGCAAACACAACATGAACTCATTTTGATTATGTACAACTACATTATCCCTTCCAAATTTCTAAATACATATTTTTGCAATGTTACTAAATCTTTTGTTTTCGAAAAGCAAAGCCACCACACAAGAACAAGAATCTACACTTGACTCACACTAGTACCTACCCACGGCTACTAGCATTAATGCACAAATATTTACAAACCTGGGCAGCGAAACAAACTCGGAAACCACAAGCAAATAAATCACACAACTAGATAGAGACCACACTACTACCCATGAGCCCAGCGCACTACAAAACTGCCCACCAGGCCAACCCAGCCCCATTTTCTAAATAATACAGAACGAAATGAAAACTTTAATCCTCAGACCTGAATACCACTAGCAAAACCCACAACAGCAATCTAACCGTAAATAGACATATACTTGATATTTGTAATTATAGACGTTTCTTTAGTTCCAAATATATATAGCTAAGTGTTTATGATTATGTTACAATAACTCAACAAAGATACTGATCTACCAGGGTCCTCCTGAATATGACCATAATCTCTCTAATATCTCAAAGACTCTTGACTCAAACAAGATACACTTGTGTTTACCTAGCCTCAACTTGGATTGTCACAAGACTCACAATATATGCTGTAACCAGTGTAGTGAAGAATGTCTTAAATAAGAGGATCAGTCATCCATTCACCACCTTTAATTATGCAAAATCCAACTTGGTTATAACGAAGAGCGCCCACATTGATTATTTGTTTGTCATTCATTGTGGATAGTGTATTGTTTACATTTGATTGCATTAGTGAAACCCATCTTAAACAAAGGAAGCTACTAGCTAAGCCAACTTGCTCAAATTGCTTGAAGTTTATATCTTTAAGAACATAATTAAATTTCATTCGTTTACAAAGTTTTTCATGTTTTATTAGGATGCTTCATGATATATTTATATGGGTACGAATTATGCTTTCAATCTTATAGGACAGACAAACTATGTTTTATTACTACTTAAGATAGGATTCCTTTAATCATATATGTTACAGCTTTACAGTTCTACCTTCATACAGATTCTTCATTTGTGATTTATAGATCAGGGTATTTAATAAATGAAATAGATAGTACATAATAGTATGATAAATACGAAAAACATCATCCAAAAGAGCAAAAATTACATATGAAAAATACTTGACCCTCCCAGGTTCATTAAGGTTTTGGCAACACAAAAGGAAAATAAAACATAATAAACTCTTTTCCTGAAGAAAGGGATTTTTATTTAATTATCCCTTTTTCACTTGTCTAAAAATACGTTGAAAATCATTCAAAATTTTTGTCTTCTCGTACAAAAGAGAGAACGACAATTAATAGACCAGCCCAATCAGGCCCGGTACTACCTGGCTCAACTAGTTCTGGTTCTGGTTCAGGTCAACTACTGGTTTGAAGCTCAGCGCATAATTAGTCTTCCCTGTCAACCCAGCCCATCACAATCCTTGACTCACCTTATTAGACTGGCCAGATAGAAGCCCCATCAAAATCCCTTTGGAATTATCCTAATGCTTTTTAGTGTTTACATTCTGCAAACACAAGATGAACTCATTCTGATTATGTACATCTACACTATCCCTTCCAAATTTCTAAATACATATTTCTGCAATATTACACAATCCTTTAACTTTGAAAAGCAAAGCCCAAACAAGAATCCACACTTGACTCACTACACCACCTAGGACCCACCAACGGCTACGTCAAGCATTAACGCGCCAAAATTTTCAAAACTGGCAGCAAAACAGACTTGGAAACCGCAAGAAAATAAATCACACAACTAGATTGAGACCACACTACTACCAATGAGCCCAGCACACTACAAAACTGCCCACCAGACCAACCCAACCCCAGACTTGAAATAAAAAAACAGAATAAAATGAAAACTTTAATCCTCACACCTGAATACTACTAGCAAAACCCACAACAGCAATCTAAATAGACATATACTAAAATTTTGTAATCATAGACGTTTCTTTAGTGTCAAATATATCTTGCTAAGTGTTTATGTTACTATAACTCAGCAAAGATACTAATCTACCAGGCTCCTCCTGAATATGACCATTACCTCACTAGCAATTTAAAGACTCTTGACTCAAACAAGATACACTTGTGTTTACCTAGCCTCAACTAGGATCGTCACAAGACTCACACTATATATAGCAACTAGTGTAGTGAAGAATGTCTTGAATAAGCAAATCAGTCATCCACATCACCTTTATTTATGCAAAATCAAAGTTGGTTATGACGAAGAGCGCCTACATTGATCAGTTGTTTACTCATTGTAGATATTGTATAGTCATTTGAATACATTAGTGAAACCCATGACAAACCAAGGTATAGCTAACTAGCTAAGCCACCTTGCTCAGTTTTCTAGAAGTATATGACTTTAGAAACATTATAAAATTTCATGCATGGTCCTTTATAACAACCTCCATAGTCGCTGCAACACCTGATTATACTAAACAGTGCATTACCAATTCTAAACCAATGGTGAATAACCTGAACACAGAAATCCATATCAATATCTAAATAAAATACCCTGATTTCTTGATTCGCCACTGTTAATCAAGCTACAGTCTAATGGTTCACCTATAGGTATAACATAAAATGCTTAATATAACTACAAAACAATTTCTGTCTCTAAGTGCTAACTTGCTTCTCATTTTTGTGGTTGTTCTGTCTTTAGAAACTAGTCAGATACGGTCCACATTAGTACACATTTGGCCCCTATTGATCTCCCACGACTTTGCTTTGTGCGTCTTCCTCCATTGGCAGTTTAGCACACTTATCTTCTCCACGCCTGTTAAAGGAAATATGAAATGGAGCGATCTTTACACGTTTTCATGCTTACGCACAGTGAACCACCACCAATCAGACTTGGGCCAGCCGGGGTTTTCCAGAGTGGTGTTCTGTAATGATTCGGAAAGGCACAAAACCAAACCACACAAGTACCCTACCAACAAGGTCTATACAACCAAGTATAACCTGATCACCTTTATACCAAAATCACTCTTTGAACAATTTCGCAAGGTAGCGAATTTGTACATTTTGTTTGTAGCAGTTTTGGCAGTTACTCCTTTAACTCCTTTTCCCCCATTGAGCTTGATTGCACCTCTTGTATTCATGGTGGGAATCAGCATGCTGAAAGAAGGCGTCGAAGACTGGCGTAGGCTTTTACAGGATTTGGATATAAATTCGAGAAAGGTGAAGGTGCATAGCGGGAACGGATCGTTTGTTGATCGTTCCTGGAAGATGCTTCGAGTTGGAGATGTTGTAAAGGTGTTTAGAAACGAATATTTTCCCAGCGATCTCTTACTATTATCTTCAAGCTACGAAGATGGAGTGTGTTACGTTGAAACAGCGAATCTTGATGGGGAATCAAATCTCAAAATTAAACACTGCTTGGATTCTACATTATCTTTTGATGAAGAACTTAAATTCGACAAGTTTAAGGCTAAGGTTCGATGTGAGGATCCGAATTCGAGCTTGTATACATTTGTTGGGAATTTGGAATTCGAAGGTGAAGATCAGTTGAATTCTTCGTACCCATTGTCACCTTCTCAGATTCTTCTTCGTGATTCAAAACTTAAGAAAACAGATTACATTTACGGGGTGGTTATATTTACAGGACAAGACACAAAAGTAGTTAGAAACTCGAAGAAATCGCCATTGAAATGTAGCAGGGTTGAGAGAAAGATGAACCGTGTTATTTACGTGATGTTCTTCATGTTGCTTTTACTATCCTTAATCACCTCAATGGGTTCTGTTATGTACATGGATCAAGGCCAGAATGTTACAGAATGGTGGTACCTTCGTTTAAGGGCTAATAGAGACAGGAGTTTTAATCAGGGTAACCCACTTCTTTCGGGTGTTTATCAGTTGTTGCGGGCACTGATATTATATGGGTACTTAATCCCAATATCTCTATTTGTATCCATGGAATTAGTCAAATTTCTTCAAGCAATTCTTATCAGCAAGGACCAACATCTATTTGACGACGTGTCCGGAAGATCAGTTGAAGCCCGGACTTCAAATCTGAATGAGGATCTCGGTCAAATTGAGATGATTTTCAGCGATAAAACAGGAACTTTAACTTGTAATCAAATGGAGTTTAGGAAATGCTCCATTAATGGAATTTCTTATGGGGGCGATGAGAGCCTTCATTTCAGTATCGCTGGTGCAGAATCTACCCCTCGTCATAGCATGGAGATTGTCGAGATTACTTCTGAACATATTAACGATTCAAGTAACAGTATCTTTGGTGGTGAACAGAGTGAACAAAATCTTGGCGGTAATATACAAGGGTTCAACTTTAGGGATGATAGACTGCTGAAGAAAATGTGGTTACAAGGAGCAACTGTTGGGGCGATGACTATGTTCTTCAGGGTCATGACTTTGTGTCACACTGGGATACCAGTTGAAGATGAACAAAACGGCAGCAATAAACTCGAATACGAAGCTGAGTCGCCTGAAGAAGTGACTTTCTTGATTGCAGCCCAAGAATTTGGTTTTCAATTCTGCAGAAGAACCCAGTCTTATATTTTCGTGAAAGAGATTGATCCTTCATCATCAGTGGTCGAAAGGTCATTCCTTCAATTTCCTGTCTTCATTTATGATCTTTGGTAGTTGTAGAGACATCGCAGAATCCACAATGGGTTTGGCAACGGGTCAAGATTTAAACTTTCGGGTACAGGTGGCATTGGGTTGGGTAAACCAAAAACACCCTTTTCCAAGACATTTAAACTTTTTATTAACATTTAAGGTGTAAATTATACTTATATATTAGTATAATATTAGAACTTCAATACTTATAAAATATTTAAACTATAATGATTTAGAAAGGTTTTATGCAGTAATATAACCTTCAATGTCTTTTCCAGCTACTTCTTTTATGTGACCCTCTTGAGATAAAACACAACCTTAAAAAACCTATTCACAATGAAAGGGATTAAATTCACGAAGTCTCTCTTATCATCTTTGGTTAGCATGCTAATACTACAATTATATGGTTAACTTTCAGGGAATATAAATTACTGAACTTACTAGAATTCAGCAGCGCTAGGAAACGGATGTCGGTAATAGTACGGGATGAATATGGTCAAACTTTCCTGTACTGCAAAGGTGCGGATAAGTAAGTCTCTTAATTGTCCAACTGAGGTTTCAATCTTAACGATTTTCAGTTCAACTATCCAAACATTACGAATAGAGGTGGCAAATCAAGCATTTTTGGTAAGGTGAAAACTGGTTGGGCAGGGTAAATGAGACACACTTGCACACTTTTTATATTGTCATTGATAATTTAATTTAATATCAATTTGAGCAATCTTCGTCCTGCCTGACCCATTCAATCTGCTTTCTTTTTACATAGTTTGGTTAACCCTTTTACTTGTTTTATTTGATAAGGAATTAACAGAACATGAATCGACCCATTAATAACTAAATTGGTAAAAATTGTCATAATGCCATAATCATATTATGAACAATGGAGCAAAGAAAGTACTCATGTGATGTATATTATGTATTTTATTATTGCTTGCACTCTGCAGCATAATATTGGACAGGCTGGGTGATAGGGGTAATGCATGCCAACACGATACAACTACGCACCTAGCTAGCTACGCAGAAGAAGGGTTACGGACAATGGTTTTTGCTTATAGAGAGATTACAGACTCTGAGTATGAAGAATGGAGTTCTGCATTCGCTAAAGCAAAGGCCACAATCGGTCCTGAGAGAGAGGAATTTCTGGAGAGTGTATCAGAAGCTATTGAAAAAGACTTGGTGCTGTTAGGTGCAGTAGCAGTCGACGACAAGTTACAAGATGGGGTAAAATCGTAACTTTTCTTTTTCTAAATTCTATAAAAACTGAGACCTTATCCTAGAATCACTCCAGGTTGCGAGCTGCATAGAGACACTCACACAAGCAGGGATCAAAATTTGGCTCCTCACAGGGGACAAGAAAGAGACCGCTGTAAATATCGGGTGGGAAATTTTAAAAATCAATTCGCCAAATCGTTTATGTAGTTCAATATATTTCTAACTTTTTCTACAAATGTTTGGTCAGATTCGCTAGTGGTTTGGTTAAGCACGAAATGCAACAACTTCAGCTGAGTTTGAGCAGAGACGCTGAATCTGTAAACGAACCAAAGGTGAATATCCTGTACTTGGCTTTCTTTTTCAGTCCATTTGATTTGAAATATAAGTTAAGGGGTAAATGGTAACGATCAAGCATTTTTGTATCTTTTCAGGCTATGAAAGATGACATCATGAATCAGATTCAGGCTTATTATCAACTGACAATAGATGAAAGAACCAAGGATGGTCCATTCTCACTTGTGGTGGATGGAAAATCTATCGATATTGCTTTGATGAATGACGTGAAGGACCAATTCTTGAAGTTAGCAGTTAAGTGTGCTTCTGTTATTTGTTGCCGTGTCTCTCCAAAGCAGAAAGCTTTGGTAAGTTAGATTCATTTTGGTTCATAATCTAACTGGAAACCAAACGGAATGCGATTTAACTTTGTGTTTATGTGCAAACCTAGATTACACGACTAGTAAAGAAGTACACGGGCAAAATGGCACTGGCAATTGGAGATGGAGCTAATGATGTGGGCATGATTCAAGAGGCTGATATTGGAATTGGCATAAGCGGAAAGGAAGGGATGCAGGTATGATCAATTAGTTGGATTGTGTAATCACTAATGAGAATGTTTAAGCCATACAGAAGGCTCTGTCACTTAGGCTGTCTACGAATTATACAGCAATAAAGCATACCATTCCATCAAATAGACCCTTGAGGCCTTGATGCTTAGGTTTAATATCTCCTGTTTACACGTGCAGGCTGTTATGGCTAGTGACTTCTCGATGCCACAATTCAGATTTTTAGAACGCTTACTAATAGTGCACGGATAATGGTCTTATAGGAGAATTTCCAAGATGGTACAGAATCCGATTTTCATCGATATCAATTCTATTATTTTTGGTCTTACATGTACGATCACTTATTCTCTAAATTGTTTTATTGCTGCAGATTCTATATATTGTGTACAAGAACCTAGTATTCGGACTTACCTTATTCCTCTATGAGACGTACTCCAGATTCTCTGGCGACATATTATACGACAGCTGGTACATGGTGATGTTCAACCTCATCCTGACATCCATTCCTCCCATCTCCTTAGGCGTGCTGGAGCAAGACGTTTCTTCAGATATGTGTCAGCAGGTATATTTTCGAAAATATTTATTATACTGCTTAACATAAAACATGACCCAAGTCACCACTCACCAGCCTTCAAAAAAGGAGTGTTCGATCATTTTATCATAAAGTCCTTGAATAATCAGAGACTGTGTCAAGCACTAAAACATCTCAATATCTACTAGTTAAGACTCCAAACACACATCCAATCTTATTTTCAATCGTCCAACCTAATTAGCTTATAGGAACGTTCTACAACCCAATCATCTCACTCTGTAATTCAAGTGTACATGATCATTTTCAGACAAATCTAAGAGAAAATCCAAACACCCGCTTTTATTATGTGATACCAGTTCTAATCATAGTTCGTTCCTTGCTGCACAGTTTCCAGGCCTTTATCAACAAGGACAAAGGGGCATCTTCTTTAGCTGGAAACGGATCATTGGTTGGATAGTGAACGGTATATTAACATCTTTGGTGATATTTATCGTTAACGTTTACAGTCTTTCTCCCTCAGCATTCAGAAAGGGAGGAGAAGTGGCAGACATAGCCCATTTAGGAGTCATTACATACACCAGTGTCGTATGGACAGTGAACTGCCAAATCGCTCTAACCATTACCCACTTAAATTGGATACAACATAGCTCTATTTGGGGAAGCATTGTAAGTTTGTACATCTTCCTACTCTCCTATGGCGCACTTCCACTCGTCGAAACCAACAGAGAATATGAACTGCTCATAGAAGCCGTGGGGCCTTCACGTATCTACTGGATTATTTCACTATTAGCTGTAGTTGCATCTCTCCTTCCCTATTTTATTTACATGGTTATCCAGAGGACCTTCTATCCAACGGATGACCATGTGATCCAGGAAATGAAATATGACGTAGATGGTGACACATAAAAAAAGACTATGTACTATTAAGTTGATTTTGAATATAAGTTTATAGCATAGTCGAGAGTACTTAGATTATATCACCTCAAGTTATTATCAAGATATTTGAGCTTTATGTGTTGCAATGATTAATATGTATATATTTATAGTTAAGTTTGGTCTATGTGTTTGGGTTATTGTTGATTCAAACATGGCTAATAAATTACTTTGATAGATAATTTTAAGATATTCAACATATTAGATGGAGCTCATATATTTCTCTTGCACAGTGGTAGCCTGTATATAACAAGAATCATTTAAGGCCATCTTAAAAATTCACATATTACCATCTTACTTTATGCTCTATACTAGAACTATTTCCCAAAATATGGTATTACTTGCCAAACATGTCCACCTCATCTTTGATCACGAATCTGAACATAAATCATTCATTAATCTACAACCGCTACCCTTCTTGAACTCAAAGCGTTACTCAAACAGGGTTTACGTTGACCACTATGTAGATTCTAGCCATAGCACACAGATTAAACTTTCATTTTGAGCTCTACATTAGCATAGATAGAGTATGCAACTATTTCACACAAAAAATGGCCGAGAATTCGTAGCACGCAACAACAGAAATCATGTTCACCTCAGGTGAAATTTCCAATCCATTAGCATATAAACAAGTTACAATTCCCTGATTAGGCCCGCCTTTATATACACTTGGCTTGGGCTCTCGTGAAGTACTCATCCTACACCTACAGTGAACTATATATCCTCAGCCCATCTCTTTTATTGGTATCAAATATTAACCCAAAGCCTCTTAGCCTGAATACAAACAAACCTCTAGTATTATCAAGTTTTTTCGATCAGGTTAATGCAACTAATATAACCAATTAACCATGAAAAATGAAAATATTAGATTACATAAGAGTCATCAGATAACCATGCTACAAACCAATGGAAGATACATTATAATGAAGATTTTCCTAAGACAGTGACTTTAGTTGTATATCATTATAATGTATCATTGCTACGGTGAAGTGCATGAAAATAAAGCGGAAGATGCTGTACCACACTTTATCACTAACTACAAAAGAATCACTAAAATTTAGTTATTTACCTTTGGCTGCTGCAGTGTTTTAGCATATCATATGAGTATGGTGATCAGATGCACCTTCTCTGACTTGTTATCAGCTTCCATGTGGACTCTCCTCAGCCTGCAACGTGCCATATGTTGTAGTTAACTCTACCAAAATATACATTACCAAATTAAGTGATACTATTTTTGTTGATTAGGTAATATTCTTACACATACCTAATTAATTATAAATGATCGTTTTTCTAGAGGAGAACATACTAAATCAAATTTAAGTGTATGTATAATGATCTATATTGATATCGATATTAACCCACGGTAAAAGCCCCTCGTCACATACATACGTAACTACAAAACAACAAAGATGAAAGTTCATAAATATTGCTTACTCATGGCAGCAATTAGAACGGCAGTCACTCTTCTCCGATATGTAATTCCGGCAGCCATAATGATGGCAAAACCCTAAACTGGGATGTCGGTATTGAAATGACAATCGATGAAGTACATCACGTAACCCTAGTACCGGAGTTTCGCCGAATCCGAAATCCGGGTTATGCGCCCTGTATGCCAACCTCGCCACTTCGGGATAGTCATACAGATTCAGGGCAATACGTTTATGGCTAAAAAATGTAAACATTTTAGAAAAAATAATTTTCCACCTAGTGTCAGTAGTAGTGTTAGGTTCAAACGACACTAAAAATTTGTGTAACAATAGAGGAATCAATGATATGGTGTCATATGTACAAAGAGAATACAAAATCCATTTACCCCTTAAATTAAATATCTCACAAACGACAAATCAAAAAATTATGAAAATTGCCCCATTAGATTCAGCGTTTGATCCTCTTCGATTTGCCGTCCATTAAGGCATACTTTCGACGAGTTTTTTTTTCTTCATTATTTTTAGTGGGTTTCACATTACTAACATGTGTGTTACAGTGTTGCGTTTAAGGTTTAGGGTTCGGGGTTTAGGGGTTAGGGTTAGGGGTTAGGGTTTGGGGTTTAAGGGTTAGGGTCTAGGGTTGGGAGTTTGGGGTTTCGACGAAACCCCAAACTCCCAACCCTAGACCCTAAACCCTAAACCCTAAACACCAAACCCTAATCTCCAAACCCTAAATCATACTAAACCCTAAACCCTGCTAAACCCTGCTAAACCCTAACACTAAACCCTGCTAAACCCTAACACTAAACCCTGTTAAACCCTAACACTAAACCCTGCTAAACCCTAACTCTAAACCCTAACCCTAAACCCTAACTCTAAAACCTAACCCTAAACCCTAAATCAAATGTATAATCAATCACTAACATATGTGTTACTAATATGCAAAACCCACCAAAAAAATGAAAAAAAAAAGTTCGTCGGAAGTATGTCTTGATGAACGGCAAATCGAAGAGGATAAAACGCTGAAAAATATGGTGTAATTTTCATGATTTTTCGACTTGTCGTTTGTGAGATATTTAATTTTTAAAAACGTGGATGAGAGAGAAATAAGTGACACATGGCATATTGTGGTTGGTTCCCCCATTCTCACACAAAACAAATGGTCCCAATTGAACTCTTCTCTAAGTTGATAATAATTTATACACCTTATAAATTGTTTGACTATTTTGTTTGTAACCTTATAAATTTAAAGATAAAATTTTTTATCTATACACCACCAAATGTGTTTTACGGTATTGTACTGTATAATACTGTAAAGCAGAAAAGTGATGTATGGATAAATAATGGTGGTGTACGAATCATCACCCTAAGAAAATACTATAATACCCCTTATTTATATTGAAAAGACTTAACTACCCTTTAACTGGTTATGGAAAGAGCATTAATGATCATCACGTTCCTTTTTAACATTATTTTGAATTACATTCCATTTTGTAGACTTGCGAAATATAAAAAAAAATCAAAAAATTTGAAGCACTTTAATTAGTTCTAATTTAACATTACTATCATTGAATTTATTTCTGAATCCAATTTTAGAGAATTCATTTTTGTTTATATTCCTAACGATTACCTCCAACAACTATTACTATCCCTTTCATGAATATTATTGTGACCATCTGTGACACCCGTCAAATTAGGACTAGTAATTAGTGCCTAATCAAGTTTTAATACATGTAATTAGTTCTGTGTTAGGCTAATTAATGTATCAATATATATATATATTGTTGTTGAACATATATACAAGAATACGATTTAATTAAATCGTACAAATTTCAAATCGAATGTAATTCGGTTCAAGTAATACGGACGTTGGTGAACGATTTTATTAAATAATATAATATTATTTAATAACACTATGTTATCCAAAATATTATTTTGATAATAACTCAATGCAAATTCGTATCGTATAAATAAGATATACGCGATTAAAATGTTAAACGCACAAACAAACAAAACGAACTAAGTTATATTTTATAACTCAATTATTAAGTATTTGATGAAATACTTCAAGAAAAACATTGGATAAATATTCGCATTTTGGAAACTTATAATTAAACGTAAATAAACTATTTAAACGTTTAAACAATCGGGAAACGAACACCGCACGGATCGCGACCGCACGGAGCGAAAATTTGGTGAAGCCCACACTTAGTGGACCCCACCAAAACCGGCCCAAGGTGAGGGTCATCACCCCCTCACCTCCTTCATCTTCTCATTTTCACTCCCTCGTTCTCTTTCTTCTTTCTTTTTCTCTCAACTTTCACCACACCACAACCCCACTAAATCACCAATTACTACCACCAAACGCACTCGAATCATCAAAATAATTAAAGAAAAGGAATCACCACGCAACGATCTACAATCCTATCTTTTCGGATTTTCGATTCGACACTTTGTAAGTTTCCGACAAAATCCCGAAATCTCTCGTTTTAGCTTATTTTTACATATT
The DNA here is from genome assembly GCA_949592205.1 of Helichrysum umbraculigerum. Classification (NCBI taxonomy): domain Eukaryota; kingdom Viridiplantae; phylum Streptophyta; class Magnoliopsida; order Asterales; family Asteraceae; genus Helichrysum; species Helichrysum umbraculigerum. Next base: position 26,858,858 of record CATIUR010000004.1, on the reverse strand, counting down.
AACGGTTTATTCAAGTGTATATATGTCCATTACAAAGGGGAAAACACGATTTTATAGCTTAAAAATGAGTTAGATTTGAGTTTTGGGTTGGAAAATATCATCAGTATCTGGGTTCTGGGCTGATGTTCATCTTTGCGACACAAGCCTTGTGTCGCATCTTGTGTCGTATAAAAACCTTTATGTCGTATTTTATGTCGTAAAAACCCAGTTATGTCGGACCTTTTGCGACACAATATTATGTCGCAAGTCCCATGCGACACAAACACTATGTCGCTGTTAAATCAGCATCGTTCGTTTATGCGACACAACCCTTGTGTCGCTAAGCTCATTGTATCGCACTTCTATGCGACACAACCATTGTGTCGCATGACAAACTTTTATGTCGCATATTGTGTCGCATAAAACAGAATGTTGAAAACTCATATTTTTACTAAGTGTCGAGACCTGGAATTTGTCACTTGATTTTACCTAAATTCAAATCCCAGCTCGACCCCAACCAGGGGCTCTGCCCCTTGGACCCCGCCAGGGGCTGCCGCCCCTTGGACCCCGCTACTAGGGGCGCTGCCCCCGGACCCCCGTACTTAGATTCCGTTGGCACATTTCTCACCAAGTGTCAAACTTGTACAACTTCAAAACGCTTATACGATACAACTTTTCAAACATAATGGGATTTGCTTTTCAAGTATAACGCTTCGAAATCAATGTGATGACATCAAGACTATTATTACAATTAATCACCAACGGGCCGTACACGTTTTCAAACATACAATTCAATCAACCAAATCGTAGTAATTTGGACAAGTCAATCAACCAAATCGGGGTAATTTGGACAAACAACTACAAAGGTACCTTTCGAGATGCCTGATCAATTAATAACCATCGCGTGTCATGGACACCTTCAGGTTACGAGTCTTCGGACAACACTTCAAGGCAAATCAATTCAAGTTGTTAATTCAAACTTTCAAGACTCAGGTGAGTCTCATGGCCCCTATTTTACTGCTTTCCAATCAGGGGTGTGATATTATTGCTAGTTTTGTTTTACAAGTTGAACGCAAGTACAAATCAAATCAAATACTACATGAGTTTCAAGCTAATCAATTTAAAGCCCTCCATAGCATAGTCTGGTAATACGTAGTAGCGTGAATGTTAGTATATGATATCATATAGGATTGACAATCCTCGTCCGGGTTAGCACACACTAACTGGTCAAACGGACGTATTAGCATTTGGGAAGACGAGTGTGGATTAGGCACTCGTGGGAGGCATTTCAAGTTAGGTTTCCTTAAGTGGGCCTGACAACTCAAGTTAAGCTCAGACTATGTGCTCATGGCTGTATAACTTTTATTTTGCTTAATTGCATTTTAAATTCAATTATTAAATCTTGCGGTTCATACAAACATATGTGTTGACATACAAACCTGTGAGCTCACCAGCGTTTCGCTGACCAATTTTAGCATGTATCACAGATGACCAGCAGTAGGTTGGACTGCTCAAGTAAGGATCAATTAGCTCGAGTCATCATGCAAACAATCAAAGATTTAGCTGCATTATTATATTTTGTATAGATTAATTATGTACTTAAATCTCTCAATTTCAACCGAGCTAATGTAAACAATATTTTTGATGTAAACTTTTGGTTTTATCAATACAAATGTAAAACGACGCATATAGTGGTCGTTCATTATATATCTTTGTGCTGTGATTATTGATTCGTAACACCCAAATCGTGCTTCCGCTAAACAATAAATTTGGGGGTGTTACACCATCGACTACTATTGCGTTTTTCTCATTTATAACCACTGCATGTGCGGGTAATTTTCTATATATAGAGATATATATATACTAATATATAAATAGTTTAAGTAAAAGTCTTAAAAAGAGTAATAGTAAATTACTATTTACCCTTCTAAGTATTTTATCCAACCATCATAAATTTAAGGTTAAATACAATTAATTAAAAGTTGATACATCTGTAGGTCCCAAACTACAAACACTATGTTGTAGAGAGGGGTGAATAAAACTAATTCCAAATTCTAGTTCAATAACTTAATAGGTTGTAATGAACAATGATATGAACACAGTGTAATTTTCAACTTAATTCTTTATTGATTATGAATGAAAGAATTACAAGTTAACTATAAGCGAAATTGCTAACTGTTGAAACAGATTAAACACTCTCTACTTAAGCTCAAGAACACACTATGAGCTTATTACAAGAAATGCTAATACACTTGCTCTATATCTATTTGATTGATTCACACTTTGCAAATTTTGCTAACTTTTCTATTTATAGGCGAGCAAAATGCATTCCCGTATCCCTTCAACCAATCAAATGCATTCACGCGTCTTCAGATCCATGGGGGAATGTCGGACGTGCCCATGAAATTATCTGAATTGCACTGCAGACACAAATGGCAGTGTGCAGACATTGTCTTGCGTGCAGTACACGTGTCGTCATATTGGTTAAGGAAAGCAGAGGGTGCACCATGCCACAAACGTCCACCATTGACAGTTGTATATCTTCGTACACTGTTTCAGGTCTTGTCTGGACACATATTGATGCAACAAAGTGTTGTGATAATCATCAAATTGAATCTGCAACAATCTTGATGATATGCATTCTCTGAACTGGCTTCAAATAAACTTCAATCCCACCGCTGAGTCTTCAGTCTCTATCTTCAACATCATCTTCGACTTGTTGAATGTAAACGTAGGTATCAAGCTCAGGATTTCATTGCTTATATATGAAAGCTGGTCATGCAGGATTCTCTGAGCTGGTTGTGCATAGCCATCTCACAAAAATCTTTTGGACCCAGCACACAGACTAACTTGTGTGCTGTTTGAACTATCTACTTAAGTCTTTATGCTGGCTGTACATAGAACTTCTTTAATGTTATAATTAAGTTGTTGTCATCATAAAACCAAGTAAAAAGGGTTATGCCTCAACAACATCATAATTAATTTTAGTTGTAAAAAATTTAACCTTATTAATATTTAATTATTTTATTATTTCTGTAACCGACGCAATATAATGATGGATATTGAATTGTCGGCTATGATTGCTATGATTTAAATATCGGTAAAAATGTAGCGGATTGGTTTCAAGTGTTGAAGGGTTATAATTTTTGTTATAAAAGCAAACTTAGTTTTTCCTCTGGGATAAGGTTTAGACCATTAACCCTAACTGTGACTTAACCCAACTAGAAAAGTAAAACGCATTGATGATTTTGGCTTAGAAGGTTAATGGGCTTGGTTTCATATTGAGTTTCAAGTCGTGACGAGATTATCATAGCGTATGATAAGAAAATAATATATTACAAAGTAATATGTTCTCAATTTTAGAAAGACGTGTAAGATAAACGTAAGATTTTTTGTCACGCTGCATCGTGCGGGCAGTAAGCTAGTAGATATAGATTAGGTTTATATCCCTACAATTTGAAACGTCCGGACCTTTTTTTTATTTTCTTTTTTTAACTAAGTTGTATAAATTCTCAAATTTAAAACTCGTTTAATAAACTTTTCACATCTCAAATGCGATATTACATACCCAACGTAAAACTCAATTACTCAAATTTGGCTCAAAACAAACCATCACAAATCCTAGTGGAGTACCCGTCGGGTACCCACATGGTAAACTCCATTGCTAACTTTCGGTTCAAAATATAACGTGAACTATCCGGTTGTGACTTGATAAAGTACCTTTACATCAATTTTAATGATAATGATTTATTTCAAATCAAATGACCTATAAGTCTATAACCTAACGATATAAAGGTTGTCTTACAAATATTGGGTTGTTTGTTCACAAATTTCTCGAGACAAATATATATATTTGAGGTAATTATTTGTAAATATTTATCGTCATAAAATATCAATAACTAAAAAATTACAACATTGAGTTTTGTGACAACCATAACAAAAAACTTAAAGCTCACATTTTTTTTTTTAAACAACAAAAAATGCTGGTAGTCTGATAAACATTGTATCTTGAGTTCAAGTTTTGCATGAAATAATTATATATTTATGGTGATTATGTATGTAAGTATATATATCTTTATATGAGAGTTGAATAGTTATAAAAATTACAACACATCATACATGTCGCTTTAAACATTATATCATATATTATATAGAGTAGTAATAGTTTATCGTGTGATAACCCTAACAAAGTTTAAAAAATAAAAGCCATATAATTAGTTGAATATTAAAAAAATATATATATGAAAAAAGAATGTAGTAGAAAGGAATTGAACTTTCATCATGAATTTTAAACTTTATTTTAATGCATGCTTGCAACCACTTAGTCTACTTTGTCTATTTGATAAAACTTTATAATGTATGTTACTTATCTATACAAATAAGTGATAAAAAGACAAAATACTTAATTCATAATGTTTTCAAATTGATATTAAATGATAATGATAATTCACATCCAGTTAACTAAAGCGAAATGATATTTTGTAACACCCCAAAATTTGTAAGTACGTAGAATGTGTAAATTTAATAAATTGTGAAGTGTCTAAAGTTCTTTAAATAACAAAATTTGGAAAACAACTAGTTAATTGGTATATTTGTAGAGTTAAGACTTGAAGGGCTAAATGTATAAATTCATAATTGTAAGGGATTTAAATTGGAACAAACATATATCTATATACATACGTACGATATATGCATACATATTCCAGAAGTATTCAAACAAAATTATTCCAGAAAGAAATAGAGAGAGAGTCGTGCGAGAGAGGGAGCCAGGAAAAAGAGAAAGGAAAATCAAAGCTTAAATCATCAAATTGAAGCTCTATTAATCATCTTCAACCCAAGGTATGTATGTATTCTTGTTAATTTAACCTAGAAATTGGGGGAAAGTGATGAAATTGAGGTGAAATCATGAAATAGTTGAATTGCACCTAGGGTTTGAATTATAGTATTATATTATGTGTGTAATAATCCCTAATTATATGGTAATAGAAGTTATTGAATTAAATAGTTGATGTTGCATATAAATAGGATTGTATTCAAAGTAGTTTATGTTTAATTGATGATAAGTTAGATATAGAAGTGGTTATTGTTGTTGTTGTTAATTTTATACATAAGTTTGATAGAAACCCCTTATTAGTTGTTATGAATTGTTAAAGTTGAGTTTTGATTAAAAAGAAAAAGGTTAGAAGATTTTGATGTCAACTTGTTATAAAAATAGTTGATAAAAAGGTTGAATTATAAAGATGTGTATTTATTCTAAAGGTTCAAAGGATATAAAAAGATTACAAGTTATTTATGAAGATGATAAACCTTAAGTTGAGTTGAATTAAGCTAATGTTGTTAAAAATTCGTATTTGGACAGCTTATGTGCAGAAAAATTGGTCATTTTGAAATGGCCATAAAAGATAGACCGTAACTCCGTTTTTGATGTGTAATATAGCGTTGGAAAGGTGAGAAAGTCTAGTTTCTGTTGGTTATGGTCTTACTGCCCAGATCTGATTATAAGTTGGTAAAAAAGTGAGTTAAACACCTGCTGCCCAGTTTTATGAAACGTATTAAAAGTGTTGTAAACGTGATTATTAAATGTAGTAAGATGCATACATGGGAGTTAACTAATAATGATGAATTGGTAAGAGTAATGAGGTATATAAAGTAGTGTTTAGATAAAGTGGTGATGTTGGGTTTAAGTTGATAAAGTGGTAGCTAATTTAGTTTAAAATCAAACGGGTCAACATTGTACTAAAGGGGGTAAATAATAGTGAAGAGTTGTATGTATTGATATTAGATTTTAATATGTTTTTGAATATATGTATATGTTGATATATAGGTGCTAAGGAAGTGGCAAATTCTCACTTGGCGAAATATTTGTTCTTAAAAATGCAAATGTGAGTATTATGGGGGTTAAATGGGTAATAATTATGTAATCCATATTGCTTACGAGCAAGAGGCTTACATAATCTGATGAATGATTAATTTCATGTAATTGGGTTGCAGAGGGATGTATGCTTATATATTGATTTTATATTATAGCATGCAGATATTTGGTAAGTGTTTTGATATACAGAAAGTGAATGGATATTATAATCGGTGACTCCATTATTTATATAATATAAATAGATGGATGTGATATATTATATGCTATGATAATAGCATGTGGATAAATTGTTGATATATTATTTGTAATAGACTGTGTTGATTGCTAATTGTATATAATTAGCATGGTTTAATACTAAGGATCCGTAACGATAAAATAACTTGTTATGTGAATATTGATTGTGGAAATTGCTATGGAAAGTCTCAATTAATGATATTCAATACACGGACATTAATTGGGAAACAAACTGTAAGACTAATTGGTAGTAATTAGCATGAAATAAATACTTAGTATGCTATCACCCGAGAGGTGGGATACTAAGGGACAAAGTCCATGTAGAGTTTTCACGATTACTAAATAAATAGTTATATGTATATTGATATGGAATTATGTGAAAATATTTGAATACTTGATACTGGTGTCCAGGAATAGCTGTGGTTATTAGCTGGATGATTATAGTTGGTGTAAGCAATGGTTGCGGCCATTGGCTTATGATAATTGCTGGTATTATACTATCAGTATAATAATTGAGGATCCTTAGTAAATAATAATGTGATGTGAATAGTATATATGTAGATATGTACATTAATACTTGTTATAAAATGCTGCGTGATAAATTATTCATTTAATTACTCATAAGCTCACTAAGCATTAGCTTATTCCTTTCAGTTATTTATTTTGTAGGTTTGGTTCGGTTGAACCAATATGATTGAAGATATGATTGTGATTGTCAGAGGTTAACGTGGACTGGAGCTTGCTGTATGGTTAGACAAGCTTCCCTTCTTTTAAACTATTGTAAAGATGACACTTGTATAAGTCGACCATTTTTTTGTTATTAAGTCAAATGTATGAGAGAAAAGAAGTTGTAAGTTGTGGTAAATTATATGTGGTTAACTTTTAAAGTCGTCAAAATGTGGTAAATATTATAATATTCAAATGGAATTAGAATGAAATTTGAATAAATTATCGTTTACAAAAAGGAATAAATTTGGGGCGTTTCATATTTCTAGCATTTTATTTGATAAATCCATCGCTATTATACATATGGTGGATTTATTACCACCCTTAACTGAATAGTATTGATACTATATTTATAAGTGAATCAACAACGTATAGTGAAAAACAAAATTATGATTGCATTTCTATACAAACAAATATTTTTTATTTATATTTTTTTGTCGTATATCACGACAGGTTTGAATATGTCTTTTTTCAATCTTTATCATAGTTGATTTGGTTTTCGTGTTTCCTCACGAATGAAAGTAGATTTCATTAATGTTTTTAGTTATGCCAATCACTTGTAATAAATAATAAGACTTTTATATTATATTATATATATATATATATATATATATATATATATATATATATATATATATATATATATATATTATAATATAATAAATATTTAATATAAATAAATATATTATATTCTATTATATATTGTATATAATTATAATAATAATTATAATTATAATTTATAACTGTTATAATTATTAAAATTATAATAACTAAGCTTTCGATGGGGTTCTGAAATTTGATCCAACGATGTAGATTAATTTAAAATGATTACACTTAGCCCCCTCTAATGTTTGTTATAATTAAAAAAAAACTCTCAAAAAATAAAACAAAATCAAAAAAATATCGTGGAACATTTCATGGATTGTATTCTATTTTTTTAATAGTATAATAACAATAAATCAATTAATAATTAACTATACTAGATTTATAATATTAAAAAGGGGACGACACATTCCCCTAATTTCACGTTCACCACATATATATAATAAAAAAAATTCATTCACGATACGACACAGTATTACGTCCAGGGGCAGAACTTGAACATTTCTTTTGGGGGGCGAAGAATCAGTTGATGTATACGGAGTAAGTAAAATTGTTATACAGGTATAAAATAATGTTCCTTAAATTCTTTTTTAAAAAAAGGAGAGGCAAAAATACATATTAGGAATCAAGGTTTCATACTTTTCTTGTATAAAATGTAAAGTTTAAGGGGCTAAACTGTCAATTTATATACAATAAAAGGGTATTTTTTTGTCAGAAATGGTGGTAAACAAATAAACAATTTGAAACGTGGGTTTTAGGTTTCTTCTTCACCATCAAACCCTCTTCATTTTCCACCATTAAAATAACATAGATCTAAACTTACTTTCTGTTGTTCCTTCAATATTTGATTTCTAATCATATAAAACGTGTTTTGTCCATCATTAAGCACTGTTTAATTGCATAAAATCATCTCCGCTAGCTGCCATGATTTTTATTTTTCCTAAACTATTAAATACTCCGTATATGTTAACTTTGATCACTAAACATTTAGGGGGGCGGGCACCCCTCCTGGACCTCACTAAGTTCCGCTTGTGATTACGTCTTCGACCTTTCCTTAGATTCCACGTATTTATATTACACAATTAGGTGTTCCAAACGCTATACTAAGTAATTGGCCGTTTTACAATCTTTTCGGTGTCGTATACTTTTATGGTTACTCTGGACTTTTAATCTAAGTTTGTATTAAAGCTTAATCATCTATGATATAAATTAGCCCTCACTTATATATATATATACATAGGGTAGTGATCTAGAAGAAAGTGCAAAAAATAGGGGAAGGGGGAAAGGGGAAGTAAATCACAACCATTAATTTTATCAAGTCTATAATAATTAGTGTGGGGTGCACCCATGTGATCACATCTTGATAAGCATCAAATAGATAGTATATTTTATATTAATTTATCCCTATATTTTTATACATTTTATTGCATTTATATGATTTTAGATACTTATTTTGTTAATAATTGCAGAAATGTATTTTAATTGAAGAATGAAGAAAAAGGAAAAGAACGAGATCAGAACTGAAGAATTAAAGCACTTAAAGAAATAAAGATTAAAGACCTTGAAGAAATGAAGACTAAAAGAGTTAAAATAAAGAATTGGGCCAAGAAGACAAAGAAATCTGGTTATGAAGATTGAGAGTCCAAATATTAAGTCCAAGCCCGAAATTAGAATATTCTGGAAATTACATTCAACCGGCGGTTGGATTAACCAACCGGCGGTTGAGCTTTAGGGTTTAAGGCGGTGCAGACACGTGGAGTTGGACTCGGAAACAAATTACTTCAACCGGCGGTTGGAGTATCCAACCGGCGGTTGGAAGGTCGGCCTGTGAAACTATAAATAGAGGCTCAATTTTGCTTAAACCATATACGATTCAAGAATACTAAAACCGAAATTTAGGGTTTTAGGACGACTTTAAGGTGCAATTTTGGAGGCAAAGGAGCTAGGGTTTAAAGGTTTTTAACCCTAGGAAAAGCTGGTTTGCTAATTGGTTCGGTTTCTTTATCCTTGTAACTTTATTAATCTTTTGGGTTATTTTGGATATTGTTTATTTGAATTAATTGCTTATTAGGTTTTCATTATGAATGTTTAAATGTATGTTTATTAGATTTATTATATGAATTATATGTTTATGTTGGAACTATATTATTGAATGCTTATTATACAAGAATTGTCTGTGTTATGTTAATATTGATAACAGTTAATTGATTTATATAGATACCTTTACTAATCTTGTGAGTTTTATAAATTAATTAATGATTGTCAATTATTAATGTTAAGTAACACTGTAATTCAACCTAATCTTGAAATTGTATTAATAAACTGCTGATAGATCTTAATAAATAGTGATACTTTACTTAATCTTTGGGAGTGTTGCTATATGAAAATTATCTTAATCTTTGTGATTTTCTACATAAGTAATTCACCAATAATAATAGCCAACAAAGCAAATAGACATAAGTTGATATAATACGTTTAATAAATAATTGTTTAAATAGTTATAATCTTCTATCCAATTGAGTATACTTAAGTTGTTTCCTAGAACTTATCTATTAGAATCTGTATCAATAATATAAATATGTTCGTTCGGAACTAAAACGTCCCCCTTATCTTGTAGATTATTGTAAATTGGATCCTTGTATTTAATTGTATTATAATTGTAAATATTTGTAAAGTGGAATAAATAGATAATTAGTTATAAATAAGAATAACGTTTTCCTGTGTTCCTTGTGTTCGAATTTGGACTTACTTATTAAGCTATATTACATGAACGGGTTAATCTTGCCTGAATTGTGTGATCGTATTATTTAGTATTTCCTTAATTAAACTTGTTATTATAATTGCATATACTTTCCGCACATCAAGTTTTTGACGCCGCTGCCGGGGAACACTTAACCGGTTGAACTTTTGTTTTACCGGGGGAGCGGTGTATTTTATTTTAAACTAATTATTTTACTTGTATAATTTTTATTTCTGATACATTGCAAAATCGATAAGAAATATCGGCTCACCCATTGAGAATACTGACAAAAACAAAGGTATAAGGAGAGTAAAGCCCTACCTCATTGATTTATCATATAAGAGGTAAGGTGCTTCTCGAAAGAAATAGGTTTTTAATAAGCTTAGCGCTGACCTGTTTCTCCGCTTTTGTGTACTATCAATGGAGCTACCGAGATCTAATTGATGAACTTTGTATTGGAAATCTAATAAATTAATCTTAACCTTAATTGTTATATAATTAACTAAATTGCATTACTAACAAATAGGAGAGTTGTGTTAGGTATAATTTTTCGAATATTTAATTTTGAATGTGTTTTATTATTAAATTATTGGGATTCATATTTACCAACTTGAATATTACTAACAAACTACTAACATCTACTTTTGAATTTAAAGTACTACTACAATTCTGTTCTTCTTTGCATATGGATGTATGACCCGCACACTTCATCCGGATCCACTAAGTCCATTTGACGAACCAGAACGAGAATTTCATTCTAGAAGACGATTGTTATATGCGCCACCTAATTCGCCAGAACAAGGAATTTCATCTGACGAAGACGATTTAATATTTCATAACAGTTTAGTCAAAACGACTAAAAGAGGATATTACTCCGATTCAGATTTAGATAGAGTACATTCGAGACAACATACAGTATTTCCAAGAGATTCTGAACCAAAACAAAGAGACATGGCAGATATAGCTAACATGACGCTTGAGGATTACACGATTCAAACTCGTGGTGATCCAAGACCTGGAGTGGTTAGGCCTGCTATAGCTAGAGAAGTAGAATTTGAATTAAAAGGACAATTTCTGAAGGAATTGAGAGAGAATCCTTTCAGAGGAGAAGATAAAGAAGATGCAAACGAGCATGTTGAGAAAATTCTAGAAATTGCAGATATGTTTAATATTCCTAATGTTACAAGAGATCAGGTGATGTTACGAGTATTTCCTTTAACATTAAAGGATGGAGCTAAGAGATGAATTAATAATGAACCATCCGGATCTATTACTACTTGGGAGGATCTTCGTAGAAAATTTCTAAAAATGTATTGTACACCTTCCAAAACGTCAAAGATGATCGATGAGATTAGGAATTTTAAGCAGAAACCCGATGAATCTCTATATCAAGCTTGGGAAAGATATAAGGAGATGTTACATAAATGTCCACAACATGATTTGAATGTTCAACAAGAAATAACGGTATTTTATAAGGGAGTTGATCGAGCAACACGTCAACAGTTAGATGCACAAGGCCCATTACCTAAGAAAACTCCAGCAGTAGCAAAAGCCGGAATTGAAGAACTAGCAAAACATTCTCAATTATGGGATGATGGTTCATCTGGAAGGAAAAGAATATCTGAAGATAGTGATGGTCTCGCAGCTATCACTGCAAAATTGGAAAGTATGGGAAGAGATATTAAGAAAGTAAATGAACAAGTTCATGCAATCAGGATTAGTTGTGAAATATGTGGAGGAAATCATCTAAAGACAGAATGTCCTAATAATGATAGTGAAATAATCACTGAAGAAGTTATGTATGGGGATTTTCAAGGAAATCCAAATTATCGTCAAGTTTCTAACTTTAGAAGAACTAGTCAACCAGGACAACAATATCAACAAGGAGCACCAGGTTATTATGTCAAAACAGGACAAAATACTTCCTATAATGACAGAATGATGGTGATAGAAAATGCATTGGGAAAAATGGCTGAGGCAAGTAATAAAAGCCAAGAGGAAATTAATACAAGAATGCGTAATAATGAAGCATCGATCAAACAAATTGAAGGATCGGTTCATCAGATTGCTAAAGCACTACATGAGAGATTTCCAGGAACATTACCAGGATTTACTGAAACAAATCCAAAGGAGCAAGCTAAAGCAGTAATTACCAGAAGTGGTAAGAATGTTGACTCTCCTGTTATAACTAATAAAGTTGTTAAGTCTGAACAAGTTGAAAAAGAAACAATTGATGAAGACATACATCCAAATAAAAAGAGCATTGGAGAAAATAAAGTTAAAGAAGTCATTAAAGACTATACACCCCCACTTCCATATCCAGCTGCTCTGAGGAAGGACAAAGAAGATGAACAATACCACAAATTTCTGGAAAATCTGAAACAACTTCATATTAATATTCCTTTTGTTGAAGCTATAGCTCAAATGCCGAAGTATGCAAAATATCTTAAGGAGCTGCTGACCAACAAAAGTAAACTGAATAATGTGACAAAGGTGACTATGAATGCGAGATGCTCAGCAATATTGCAGAATAAGCTACCTCCAAAAGTCAAAGATCCAGAGAGTATTACTATACCTTGCAAAATTAGTGAAATTGATATTGAAAATGCATTAGCAGATTTAGGTGCTAGTATTTCATTAATGCCATATACTCTTTATATGCGTTTAGGATTTGGAGAACCAAAACCTATTCGTATGTGTATTGAATTAGCTGACCGATCTGTGCAATATCCTAAAGGAATAGTTGAAAATGTTTTGATTAAAGTTGATAAATTTGTTTTTCCATGTGATTTTGTAATTTTAGATATGATAGAAGACCCTAAAGTCCCTATTATATTAGGAAGACCATTTTTAGCAACTACACATGCCGTAATAGATGTTTTTAATAGAAAAATTACCATGAGGTTAGGGAATGAAAAGATTGTTTTTGATGTTAATAATTCCATGAAATTTCCTGATTATGTGGATGATACTTGTTATTATTTAAATCCATATGAATATATGGATAACTCTTCTTTTCAAGATTTTATAGGAAAAGATCAATCAGATATAGGAATTCTTAATTGATGGACCGAAGAGTTTGACACTGCAAAGGATTTAGCAGAATTTGATAAGTTATTAGAGGAAGATGAAGATTTGGAAGAAGCAACAGTGGTTATTCAACAACATCCTGAAGAGGAAGAAACACAGCCAATTGCTAAAATTATTAACCAGGAATTGATACCATATTCTGTGAATAATATTCCTTGTTTGAAGGAAGAGATATTTGAGATCAAGACATCTATTGAAGAACCAACACAGTTGGAACTTAAAGAGCTACCAGCACATTTGGAATATGCTTATTTACAAGGAACATCAGACTTGCCGGTTATAATATCTTCAAAATTGTCAAAATCAGAGAAAGAACGATTAGTTCAGGTTCTTAAACTGCATAAATAAGCAATAGCATGGAAAATAACGGATATTAAAGGAATCAGTCCTACGTACTGTACTCATAAAATCTTGATGGAAAAAGATTTTAAGCCAGTCGTACAACCTTTAAGAAGATTAAATCCGAATGTTAAAGATGTAGTGAGGAAAGAAATCATTAAATTGTTGGATTCAGGGTTAATTTATCCTATTTCAGATAGTCCATGGGTAAGTCCAATACATGTTGTACCAAAGAAATGTGGAATAACGGTGGTACCTAATGAAAAGAATGAATTGATACCAACAAGGACGGTAACGGGATGGAGAGTTTGTATTGATTATAGAAAATTAAATGATGCTACCAGGAAAGATCATTTTCCATTACCATTTATTGATCAGATGATAGAAAGGTTATCAGGAAAGGAATTCTATTGTTTTCTGGATGGATTTCATGATATTTTCAAATACCGATAGCAGCTGAAGATCAAGATAAAACAACATTTACCTGTCCGTTTGGTACTTTCGCTTATAGAAGAATGCCGTTTGGTTTGTGTAATGCACCAGCTACATTTCAGCGTTGCATGATCGCAATATTTCATGATATGGTAGAAGACTTCATGGAAGTATTTATGGATGATTTCTCGGTATTTGGAGATTCGTTTGATGCTTGTTTAGAAAATTTACATAAGATGTTGCAAAGATGTGAAGGAGCAAATCTAGTTCTTAACTGGGAAAAATGTCATTTTATGGTTAGAGAAGGAATTGTTTTAGGTCATAAATTATCCAAAACAGGAATTGAGGTAGATCAAGCGAAGATTAAAGCTATTTCAAAACTACCTTATCCTACAAATGTAAAAGGAATAAGAAGTTTTCTAGGACATGCTGGATTTTATAGGAGATTTATAAAAGATTTTTCAAAAATTGCAAAACCGCTTAATCATTTACTAGAGAAGGATGCAAATTTTGAGTTTACAGATGAATGCAAACAGTCATTTGATGCATTGAAAGAAAAGTTGGTATCTGCTCCAGTAATGACGAGTCCATATTGGAGTTTACCTTTTGAATTGATGTGTGATGCTAGTGACTATGCAGTTGGAGCTGTTCTAGGACAAAAAGTTAATAAGAAGTTTAAGCCAATCTATTATGCCAGTAAAACATTAACAGATGCTCAGGAAAATTACACAACTACGGAAAAGGAACTTTTGGCAGTAGTTTTTGCTTTCGATAAATTTCGTTCTTATCTTGTTTTAACTAAAACTGTGGTTTATACTGATCATTCTGCTTTGAAGTATTTGTTTAATAAGCAGGATGCGAGCCCTCGTTTATTACGATGAATTCTTTTATTGCAGAAATTCGATATTGAAATTAAGGATAAGAAAGGAGCTGAAAATGTCGCAGCTGATCATTTGTCAAGGTTAGAAAATCCGGGATTAGAAGTGTTAGATGAAGAAGATATTAAAGATACATTTCCGGATGAGAAATTAATGATTGTACAAGAAGTAATGGATATACCTTGGTTTGCGAATTATGCAAATTATTTGGTTACTAAAATTTTACCAAAGATGGATTACCAGAAGAAGAAGAAATTCTTTTCTGATTTAAAGTATTATTTTTGGGAAGATCTATTTCTTTTCAGATACTGTGCAGATGGAATAATCAGACGTTGTGTACATGGTGAAGAAGCTCAACAGATTATAAAGCATTGTCATGAAGGACCAGTAGGGGGTCATAATGGACCAAGTTACACTGCGAAGAAAATATTTGATGCAGGATTCTATTGGCCGACAATTTTTAAAGATACATATGCTTACGTTAAGAATTGTGATTCATGCCAAAGAGCTGGGAATATTTCTAAAAAGGATGAGATGCCACAAACTGGTATACAGGTTTGTGAAATATTTGATGTTTGGGGTATTGATTTTATGGGACCATTTCCTATGAGTCACGGTAATAAGTATATATTAGTAGCTGTAGATTATGTTTCCAAGTGGGCAGAGGCAAAGGCATTACCTACGAATGATGCAAGAGTTGTGGTAAAATTTCTTAAACAGTTATTTTCGAGATTTGGAACTCCTAAGGCATTGATTAGTGATCGGGGTACTCATTTTTGTAACGCTCAATTGGAGAAAATATTGAAAAGATATGGAGTTACTCATAGAATTGCTACGCCTTATCATCCACAAACAAGTGGACAAGTTGAAAATACCAATCGTGCGTTAAAACGTATTTTGGAACGTTCTGTTGGTTCTAATAGAAAAGAATGGTCGGAAAAATTAAATGATGCACTTTGGGCATATAGGACAGCATTTAAAACACCTACAGGTTGTACTCCGTATAGACTAGTTTATGGAAAAGCTTGTCATTTACCAGTGGAAATAGAACACAAAGCATATTGGGCACTTCGAGAATGCAACATGGATAACGATAAAGTTGGTAAACATCGCTTTTTACAGTTACATGAGTTAGATGAGCTCCGTTGGAATGCTTATGAGAATTCAAGATTTTATAAAGAAAGAACGAAGAAATGGCATGATACAAGACTTCAGGGAGATAAAGAATTCGTTGCTGGAGAACGGGTGCTTTTATATAATTCACGTATTAGGTTATTTCCGGGTAAATTGAAATCGAGATGGAGCGGACCATATGTTATTCAGCAAGTTAATACAAATGGGAGTGTAGATTTGATATCACTTAATGGGGATATTTTTAAAGTCAATGGGCATCGTTTGAAGAAATACTATGAAAATAATGTTATTGAACATATTTCAGATATATCTCTAGAAGAACAGGAGATATGATTAAGTCGAACTTACCGACACTTAAACAAAAGTGCTTCTCGGGAGACAACCCGTGTTTATGTTTATATGTTATGTTTTTCTTTTTATTTTTAGGTTGAACTTTGTGGGTGTGTTCACTGGAAACCCTCACGAGACTATAACTCGTCCACTTGGGATACCGAGGGGTTTAAATGCTTATTGCATATGCTAAATGCAATCGTGATTAACTACGAAAGTGTGGATGTTGTATATTATTTTTAAAGAGATGAAGGAATCAACCAAGAAGATTTTTATTAGCCGATGATGAAATTTATAATTTCAGTCAGGGGAGTTTTTTCTGTTCTATTTTTCTTTCCCTTACTGACTTTTTGTTTATCATTTTTATACAATGAGGGCATTGTATAATTTAAGTGTGGGGATAGGGTTCGTAAGAAAAAGAATTTCTTTAATTAAACATTTAAGTTTCTATTGTTCTTAAAAATTTTGAAAATTTAAAATTTTAAGTGAATAACTAAGTATTTATTAGTTAGTATATTTTTGTTAAAAGTTTTGTTTTGTATTTAAAAGTTTAGACTTTAATATGGATTAACTGTTTTGTATATATAACGTAAGCTACTTAATAAGGAAGTGATATATAGTTATATGATATGATGTACTAATAGGCAATCTATATGAAGATTTCTGAATTTTAATAAATTAATAATATAACTTGTTTATTATTTTATGATACATAATATGATGTATGACATAAAAAGTCTTAATTTTTAAATTTATTATGCAATAATTTTATATCTTTTTACTTATGTGAGTACATTTGGGGGTATATATTGATGGTTTCCTCTGTTATACGAAAGTATATATCTGGTCTCTATTAATATATACTTAAAAATTAAGCAAACGCAAGTCAAAAGTACTTGAAAAGTCTTAAAAATATAAGATACCTAATGAGGTCGCCAAAAATGGTTTGACCAAGTCTGGTTTGGCTTAAAACCTGAATCAAGTTATGTCGCTCTGTTGCATGAAAATGCAGACCTGTCACCAATGTCTTGAATCTTAAAAATGTATTTCATATATTTAATTGGAATATAAAAGTAGATTGTATAATTAAATTTAAAGGTATATCATATATGGAAATCATGAGTAATATACATACTAACAATAAAAGGGTATTCAGAAATATGAATATAGATTGTTTAAAGTGGACAAATATATTAGTAATCGTTCATGAACTATATATTACATGAATAATAATAATTTTTATTTATACATTATAGTTATCCATGTTAATTAAATTGTTAAAATTTTTAATTTATGAAACATATTTTTAATATTGGTATTCTGATTCTTGAATATTAGTTTGATGCTTATTTTTAAATTTTATTCAGTATTATACTTGAGGACAAGCAGAACTTAAGTGTGGGGATATTTGATAAGCATCAAATAGATAGTATATTTTATATTAATTTATCCCTATATTTTTATACATTTTATTGCATTTATATGATTTTAGATACTTATTATGTTAATAATTGCAGAAATGTATTTTAATTGAAGAATGAAGAAAAAGGAAAAGAACGAGATCAGAACTGAAGAATTAAAGCACTTAAAGAAATAAAGATTAAAGACCTTGAAGAAATGAAGACTAAAAGAGTTAAAATAAAGAATTGGGCCAAGAAGACAAAGAAATCCGGTTATGAAGATTGAGAGTCCAAATATTAAGTCCAAGCCCGAAATTAGAATATTCTGGAAATTACATTCAACCGGTGGTTGGACTAACCCATCGGCGGTTGAGCTTTAGGGTTTAAGGCGGTGCAGACACGTGGAGTTGGACTCGGAAACAAATTACTTCAACCGGCGGTTGGAGTATCCAACCGGCGGTTGGAAGGTTGGCCTGTGAAACTATAAATAGAGGCTCAATTTAGCTTAAACCATATACGATTCAAGAATACTAAAACCGAAAGTTAGGGTTTTAGGACGACTTTAAGGTGCGATTTTGGAGGCAAAGGAGCTAGGGTTTGAAGGTTTTTAACCCTAGGAAAAGCTGGTTTGCTAATTGGTTCGGTTTCTTTATCCTTGTAACTTTATTAATCTTTTGGATTATTTTGGATATTGTTTATTTGAATTAATTGCTTATTAGGTTTTCATTATGAATGTTTAAATGTATGTTTATTAGATTTATTATATGAATTATATGTTTATGTTGGAACTATATTATTGAATGCTTATTATACAAGAATTGTCTGTGTTATGTTAATATTGATAACAGTTAATTGATTTATATAGATAGCTTTACTAATCTTGTGAGTTTTATAAATTAATTAATGATTGTCAATTATTAATGTTAAGTAACACTGTAATTCAACCTAATCTTGGAATTGTATTAATAATCTGCTGATAGATCTTAATAAATAGTGATACTTTACTTAATCTTTGGGAGTGTTGCTATATGAAAATTATCTTAATCTTTGTGATTTTCTACATTAGTAATTCACCAATAATAATAGCCAACAAAGCAAATAGACATAAGTTGATATAATACGTTTAATAAATAATTGTTTAAATAGTTATAATCTTCTATCCAATTGAGTATACTTAAGTTGTTTCCTAGAACTTATCTATTAGAATATGTATCAATAATATAAATATGTTCGTTCGGAACTAAAACGTCCCCCTTATCTTGTAGATTATTGTAAATTGGATCCTTGTATTTAATTGTATTATAATTGTAAATATTTGTAAAATGGAATAAATAGATAATTAGTTATAAATAAGAATAACGTTTTCTTGTGTTCCTTGTGTTCGAATTTGGACTTACTTATTAAGCTATATTACATGAACGGGTTAATCTTGCCTGAATTGTGTGATAGTATTATTTAGTATTTCCTTAATTAAACTTGTTATTATAATTGCATATACTTTCCGCACATCACCTCTATAATAATCAAAACCCATGTACCCCAAAAACAAATTATCTCACAAAAGACAAGTCAAAAAATTATGAAAATTGCACCATAAAATTCAATGTTTTCTCCTCTTCGATTTAAGATCTCTCAAGGCATACTTTCGACAAGTTTATTTATTTTTTGTTTTTTGGTGGGTTTTACATATTACTAACACACGTGTTAGTGACTTAGTGTGCGTTTAAGGTTTAGGGTTTGGGGTTTAGGGATTAGCAAAAACCCTAAACCCAAAACCATAAACGCTTTACTAAACCTTAAAACCTAAAACATACTAAACCCTAAACTTTTAACCCTGCTAAATCATATTAAACCCTAAAACCTAAACCTTACTAAACCCTAAACTCTATTAAATATAACACCCTCCATTTAACAAACATATATTATATTATTAACCATCGGAAGCACGTCCCAAAACATATTTACCGCATTTACATATTCCAAATATAGCAAGTTTCAAAACATCATAACTATTACATAACATATTACAAAACATTTACTTAAAACGGGTATTATGTTAAGTTTATCAAAACATATGATTTTCCCAAAAAGATCAGAGTCAACGCAGTCATAGTCAAACATCCCTTCTAGCATCCACGTGCTCGACCCCAAAAGCTAACCATAAATGATATCTGCAAAAGGTTAAACATGGTGGGATTAGCTCACAGCTAAGTGAATGGAACTGTAACCGACAGTTCAATTCAGAAATAACAAATCTTACAACAAATAAACAATAAACACATAGCGTCAAAGAGGATCGGCGGTTCCTGATTAGCCAATCAAAGAACCCTTAAACCACTGCCTGCCAAAACAGTGATTTACCGATAGTTTGAAGCTATCTTCACTGACTAGGGTTCATCCATCAACGATGTGTATCGGAAACCCCGCCAGCCAAACAATAGCAACAAACCCAACCAGTGTTGACCTCTGAATAATCACATATGCCCAGTTGCCCAAATATCACATAATGCATAATTGTCATGCAATCATGGAACAATATAAACCAATTAACCCAATTCAATTATAACAATATCTCAGTAGATCAAACAGTCAATAATCAACAACCAATATGTTCACCCGTTGTAACCAAACCTGTTACAATTGAGTTGAACCGAAGACTACAGTTACCACTCACCAAAATTTCAGTCTCTGAACTCAGTTGTTTTATATCACCGAGTTTCCTTCTGCTTATCTGAGAACATAAATAATAACAAGTCAGTAACTCATCTCATAATTGTTATCATAGCATATTTATCAAATCAGGTAATCCCTGAAGTCTAAGCAAACAAAAGTTCAATCATATAAGAAATCAGAAAATCTCGAAATGACGTTTAAAAACTGAAAAATGCCATTTTCGACCCTTAGATGACCCCGAGTGGCCAAAAACTGCCTAGGCTCTTAGAATAGAGCTTTGTTCATTGAGCCGGTTTCGAGTGACCATGCGAAGTCCAACCAAATCTGAGTTAATGAAATTGTCACTTACCCAATCAAAGGACTTGAGCATTTTCAAAATTTGCAAAACAAAAAGTTTTAAAATCTCAATTCGCAGAGATCTGGGTTCGTAGGTCGACTCGGCTCGCAGAATAAACTCGATTCGCATAGCGAAACTCGACTCGCAGAACTTGGTTCGGTTCGCAGAATTCAACTCGCCTTGCTAAATCTCAACTCGCCTCGCAAGACGATCTGAGTTCTGCGAGTTTCGCTATTGTTACCAGATTTCCGAACCAATTTTCACCATAACTTAAAAAAACTTGGTTTCTAACTAATCCTACACCTCATATAATCTCTAACAACATCAAATAACAATCAAACAAGCCTCAATTTCACTTAAATCACTCAATACCTCAAAAACCCATTTTATCAATTCAAAATCACTCACCTCTTGATGAAGATGAAGGTGAACAAGATGGAGGTGATGAAGTTGAGGTTAGTAATCAGAATCACCCAAAGGTTTGTTGTTTCAAATATTGGTTATAGTTTCTTGATTTTTAAGAGCTTTTCCCAAATGAAAACAATGAAGGAAACTTGATAACATAAGGGTTTGAAGGTCGGCTCACAAATCGACTCCCTTTTTAAAACAGTACAAATTTTATCCCCTTCTAATCCTATTGTCTAGAACCCGAAAATACCCGCAAGACAAAATATTTTATTCTACCGTCAGTTTCAACAATTTAAAACAAGTACAATTTTATTAGTCACAATAGATCATGTGACTCTTTTACCTATTAATTTTAACTAACTATTTAAAACTTAATAAAATACAATTTATTTCTAGACCCAGAAACTGGGTGTTACATTAAACCTTAACCCTAACCGTAAATCTAATTTATAACAAAACACTAACATATGTGCTTATAATTTTTAAAACCCTTTAAAAAACGGAAAAAAACTCGTCGAAAGTATGCCTTGATAGATCTTAAATCGAAGAGGAGAAAACGCTGAATTTTATGGTGCAATTTTCATAATTTTTTGACTTGTTGTTTGTAAGATAATTTGTTTTAGGGGTAAATGGGTTTTCTTTGTACACGTGGCGGGCGTATTCGCATTGGTACTTCCATGCTTCTATTAAATTCCCATGAATTGCATACCACAAAAATATGGTGCACCTTAATTTGGTTAGATGAGATGGATGGTTAGATCAACACTTTCCCCTTCCCCCAAATTGTACCACTTCCCTCTGAATCATGCCACTATATGTATATATATTCTAATAATTCCTGATTGATTCACGGTGTACAATACGATAGGTTTAAATAATATTTACACGGCTTCAAAATCAGACTACATTAACGGAAATATAGATAGGTAAATAAACAGTATTTCCACGGATTCAAAATCAGACTGCATTAATGCAAATATAGATAGGTAATTATGTATTTGACTATTTTGTAGGTTTCGTCATATGGTTTGAAATGTAGATGGACAAAGGTGATAGTTTGCATAAAGAATGAGTTTGAGATGGAATAAGATCCACTTGGAAAACATGGCATGAGGTACAAAACCAAGAAGCATATATAACAAGTTCGGTAATGACATTTAAATACAAGTGCCCGAAGCATTAAGCGATCTTATTTTTACAATTTGAGACGGATGACAAGTGTTGTCCTTCTTTTAATCAATGAAGACAAACATCATATTTTTTGTATAATACTTTTGCAAATTGTTTTCTAGTTTTAATTAGACGATGTGCGAGATAAAGAATCTACAAATTTCAAAATATCACGATATACATCTTTTATATATTTATGTTGTCACGTTGTGAAAGATTCAAATGCTCAAATATATATATATGTTGTCACGTTGTGAAAGATTCAAATGCTCAAATATATATATATTCAACTCATATATATATATATATATATATATATATATATATATATATATATATATATACATATATATAGGAGGGATCAAGAGGGAAGCAATTTTTTGGGGGAAGTAGGGAAGTGTAATATTTATCACGAAGCATCTTAAATTCGCCAATACAAATATCAAAGATAGAATTAATTTTACTCATTTATAGTAATCAAAATTGATGCTATAAAGAATATATTAACATATGAAAGTCAATTTTAAGTCAATTTAATAAAACGTTAATATTCATCGTGGTGAATATTAATTTAACATTCATCACGATGAATGTTAAAAAGTAACATTAATTTTATTTTAACATTCATCGTAATGAAAGTTAAGTTAATATTCACCACGACGAATATTAACGATTTGGGATATAAAATTCATCAACTGATGTTATAGCCTACAAAAAGAATTTATCATGGAAGCTTAACATTCATAACATCCATTCTGATTAACATTTATTAAATTTCACTTTTGAATTTTCGACAAATGTATTAACGAAGTTAAGATGCATCATAATGAATATTACACTTCCCTACTTCCCCCCAAAAAAGTGCTTCCCCCGGATCCTCCCACTATATATATATATATATATATATATATATATATATATATATATACATTATGTGTGTGTGTGTGTTATGACTGTAAAATGTTACTATTGTTAAGTACAACTTCAAGTTAAATAGTTTTCGCACAAGTTCTTCAAATGGTCAAACATATTGTAGTTTAGTCGTAATGTGAGTTCAGGGTTTATTATTGTGGTGTTAAATTTCATGGTCTCGGTCGTGCGTTGTGCAACCAAGAATCTACCTAGTATATTGATAAAGATATACAACTTCTACCAATATTGCAGAAAGTGCCATCGACCAGGATATGGTTCATTATGTCTACTTAAATAAAATCCATCAGATCTTACTAACCAATAACATCTTTGCACAGCAAAAATGTTTCCATTGAAACAAGTATAAAAAACGTCACTATTGAAAACACTCACGGTAGCGTGCTTTGATCCCCACCAAAACTCACCACGATAGTATGTGCGAAATAATACCACGCCAAATTTCCAATCAAACTCTTGATTGAAAGCGAGTGTGTAATTTCCTAGATCTTCTCCATGTCTCTTAGAGACGTGAACTACAATGTCATCTTCAATGGCATTGATAATATACACCCTAAAAAAACAAAGATCAGCAGAACATAATGATAGCGTTGCGAGGATAAAAAAGGCACACTTTATTAAATTCATGTTTGATGTTCATGAAATATTGGAGTGAATGCTGCAAGCTAGTCTGGAATACTTTTATATTTATATGTAGAGAATATAATAAATTTATTGATGTAATAATTCCTATTATGAATATTTAGTGTCACAAATTGAAACATAAAAAACTAGTCTACGGTCAATGACTTTTGTTTACAATAAATATATGTCAATTATGGCTTTCTCTAAACTTGAATGTATATTTGATATCATACGAAACCGTAATGTTATAAGAACCGTATACGTATATATTAATTAAAGATTAAAGAAGATAGGTTTTCTAGAAATGAAAGAAAGTGGCAGTTTAACGGGATTATACGTGTTATTCTTATTATCTAAAATAATTTTTGGTTTAAAACACTTTGTTTTTTTTTTGAAAGGTAGAAGTATAATTATATATAATCATTTACTAGGAGGGTGTTTGGCTAAGCTTTTTCTTTTTAAGCTTATACATTATTTTACAGCCAGAAAAATGTGGCTTATGGCTTTTTAGCTTTTCAACACCTTCAATTTTAAAAAGCCAACCCTAAAAAGCTCCGTCCAAACACCTGTAAACAAGCTTTTTAGCTGTAAGCTAATACAAAAGCTCAAAAGGTCCCTTAAAAAGCCATCCCAAACACCCCCTAGAAAGGTTCTAGTAGACCACCATTGTACAGTTATACATACAACAAAATAAAAACGCCACTCTAAATAAGACACCCTATGTCTAGATCCGAACTGCGAGGGTACTAAAAACGATGAAAAAAACTTGAGTTTAAAATACTTTGTTAGTAAATATTTCTAGGAAAACACAAATTTGGTAATTAATTTTTTCCTAAACACCATTTGTTAGACCCTAACTCTTATTAACTTTTAACTTTTATTTACCTTATCTTAAATGTTGCAAACATGAAGCATTGTGGATTCTCTTAATATTATAGCTTCATGTTTCCCTTTGTAATCGGCTTAATTAGTCTGCTAATATAATTTGGAGTAAAATGACTACAATATCATATACTCCGTAGTAAAGTAACGCTATAGCTAGAGATGATCAACTGCTTCCAATAATTCTAGCAAGTCTGAAGCTAAGGTAGGAATTATGAAAGACGCTGTTTGACAATAACATATACGGAGTTAATCCATGAATTTGGAGAATTAGGTTAAGCATTTGCTAATTTATTATAAGAAACTAATTTATTAATTTATTTATTATGCGAACAAAGATATACAAGTTTTACCATTGTTGCATAAAGTGCCATCGACCAGGATATGATTCGTTATGTCTACTTAAGTAAAATCCATCGGATCTTACTAACCAATAGCATCTTTGCACAGCAAAAATGTTTCCATTGAAACAAGGATTAAAAACGTCACTATTAAAAACACTCACAGTAGTATGCTTTGATCCCCACCAAAACTCACCACGAAAGTATGTGCGAAATAGTACCACGCCAAATTTCCAATCGAACTCTTCATTGTAAGCAAGTGTGTGATTTCCTAGATCTTCTCCATGTCTCTTAGAGACGTGAACTACAATGTTATCTTCAATGGCATTGGTGATATACACCCGAAAAAAGAAAAGATCGGCTGAACATAACGATAGCATTGCGAGGATTAAAAGGGCACGCTTAATCAAATTCATGTTTGATGTTCATGAAATATTGGAGTGAATGCTGCAAGCTAGTCTGGAATACTTTTATATTTATATGTAGAGAATATAATAACTTTATTGATGTAATAATTCCTATTATGAATATTTAGTGTCACAAATTGAAACATAAAAAACAAGTCTACGGTCAATGGCTTTTGTTTACAATAAATATATGTCAATGGCTTTTGTTTACGAAACCGTAATGTTATAAGAACCGTATACGTATATATTAATTAAAGATTAAAGAAGATAGGTTTTCTAGAAATGAAAGAAAGTGGCAGTTTAACGGGATTATACGTTCTTATTATCTGGTGGAGTACTAATTAAATATAACAAATTTTATGGGATTGAGATCTACGGAGTATAATTTAAAACGTACACCATCAACACTTAGAGCATCCACAGTTATTTTTTTATTTATCTGGTTATTGATTGACACATCATTGCCACATCATTCACCCACATAACCCTCTTCTAAACACCCAAACTCCTTCAATACTACACCCCAATTTATGGGTCCTGTTGTGGGTAGAATTTTTACTAACCATGCAGGATCCTGACTTAATCTTTATCTCGATCATTCTTGTGCTCTTTAGTTTGTAACTCGTTTTTATTCAATAAGATAAACATAAGGCAATGATCGATTGATCCTTCCCGAGGTTTTGTGCCAGTGATCTTCTAAAGATCATGGGTTTTCCTCGTATATCACTGTGTTCTTGCATTCGTTATTTGATTACTTAGTTTATTCATCATTTTTTGCATATAAACTGCATTATCTCGGAATTATCCCGGATTACACTTGAATTTTTGCATCTATTTTGTTACTAAGTTCTATTTTCATACAAATTAGTTATTCACAAAGTCTTTGATTGCATTTTTAACAAGGTTTTACATTCATATTGTTGAACTTATAGACTTTCTTCTAAAAGTAACACTTTTCACCAAATTATCTTGAGAATCAATACAAACACACTACCTCACAAACTAGATTTGATCACTAAATTACCTTGGGTAATTTTTGACCAAAACAATTTGGCGCCCACCGTGAGGCAAGTGGTGTTTTTTATAATCAAATTCTTGTTAAAAGCCACATTAACTACTTTTTCCAAAAGTTTTTGTTAAAAATGTCGACTCAATGACGATCTACATCTTCTGCCATGTCATCATCCACTTCTGCCATGACTACCTTACCACCACCTCCACCTGCTTCCACGTACGCTACCGGAGTTTCTACATCTAGAGATCCTGGTCAAGCATCGGGATCCCTACCAAGTGCAACGAATGGTGGTAACATATCCTCTGGTTATTCTTTTGGTACTAACGTTTTGCAGGATCCTGGAATGAGTCCTACTATGGCGAGGAAACTGCAAAAGCTTAAGGACATGATATCAAGTGTCCCTGGTGTAGTACAACCTATTCCAGAAGCTGCTCCAACTGCTCACAGGATCTCGAGATTTGCGCCACCAATATGTGATGCCGAGATCCCGAAGAGATTCCAGACTCCGAGCATGAAATTATACGATGGGACCACGGATCCTGAAGAGCATATAGCACAGTACAGAGAAAGGATGGAGATCATTCCTATCCCTCCAGATCTCAAAGAAGCTTGCTGTAACGCCCCTAAATTTGTAAGTTTTAAATACTATAATATGTGTTTATTTGTTTAAGTTATAAAATATGTGTATTAAATGTATAATGTGTTTAAGTTTTGTTATAAGCTAAAGATAAGTTAGAAAGGATTAAAAATGTTAAGTTATTTGTGGGAATATGACTTTAGATATAAAGAGGAAGGAGTTAGAAGGACTAAACTTGTAAAAGCTGTAAGTAGAAGGGTTTAAAATGCAAAGTGTAGTATTAAAATCATGTTTCCAGTTCTTTCTTGTTCCTGTACGTGAAATACACAGAAAACACTAGAGAGAGAGAGAAGCGACGAGAGAGAGAGAGAGAGAGAGAAAGGAAGAGAGATCAAGAATTGAAGCTAGGATTAAGTTTGTTTAAAGTCTTAATCTCTAATTCTACTTGTATTAGGTATAATATCTCTTCTTATATGTTTAATTTGTGAATTTAAGTAAGTTATATAAACCCTAGTCATGGGGTTTTGATTAAACTTGGAATATAATGATGAATTGAGTAAAGTAAGGATAGATATGTGATGTTAAAGTGATTATTGAAGTTAAGATGTTAAAGTTCTATTACAATCAAATTTATGCTTATAATTATTGTTAATTTAGTAAGTTGAAAGAAGTTTATTAAGATACATGTGTAATTTGATAAAGAAGTGTTAATGAATTAACACTTATGTTGAAAGTCAAGAAATTATATGTGATTAAGTGATTTATGTGTATTACTTGTTTATGTGATTAGGTGATCAAGGTGTACAAGTGGGTTCAAGTAGTTCTTTAATTCAAAAGCAAGGTAAGTATTGGGATTTTGTTGAAGTAGTGATTTCTATGTCATTGTTTGATGTTAATCAAAGAATGACATTAAGGTCACTTGTGGAAGTAGTTAATCCTTGTGATTAACTTTGTGGAAGTGGTTAAGGATCCTTAATTGTTTAAGTGTATAAGTTATTGTTGAAGTATCCCTTACTTACTAAGCGTTGTGCTTATTGTTTTAAGTTTATCATTTTTAGGTGAATCAAGTGGTAAGCGTGAAGGTTTGGGCAAGGGACCGGCTTAAAGGTTAATGGTGAAGCTTGTGTACTAGTCGGTAACAAGCTATCTCTTAATATCATGCTCTTGATACAAGTCACCCCTTTTGTTGTAAAATGATGTTTTGTCACTTAAAGTTAGTTTATATGATGTATAGTTAAAGTATGTAAATGTTGAAAGTTGAAGTTTTGTGACAATAACACTTTGGTTTGACTTAGAATAGTCAATGTAATGAAGTTCAATTGTTAGATAAGTGGTTATATGGGTGAAGATTTAAACGGGTCAAGAAAGTGTCTAAATGGGCATCGATTGAGTTAAAGAGCTAAAATGAGTTACGGTGTAAGTATATAAATGGTGGTTATTGCTTTAAGTCTCATTTTTATAGTCAAAGTATGTGTCAAAGTTTGAGAATCTGGTTTGAATTGGTTTGCAACTTGGTAGGCCAAGAAAATGAGTAAAAATGGTCGTTTTGTGTCATTAGTCCAAATCCCGAACAAATGTGAAATTTTGAAAAGTGAAAATTAGGAAGTGTTTGGAATGTTATTTTATAAGTGTTTGCAAAATTTCATGTTCTAACGCTTTGTCATTTTCGAGCTATGATCGTTTGAAGTTAGGGAGTTGGTTTGTAAAATAAGAAGCCAGGATCTGCTGGAATACAGGACTACCCGGTGGGTAAGTCCTGTACCCGGCGGGTAAACTGAAATCAAGAACGAACCGGCGGGTTAAACCCTGACCCGGCGGCTGCTAAAACCTTTAAACAAAAGAAAATCTCTGTGGTCGAAAAGGTTAATTCACCCGGTGGTTAATGGAAGGGACCCGGCGGCTAGGCATGGGTACCCGGCGGGTAACCCTGCTACCCGGCGGGTATAGGTTGAATTCAGCAACTTTTGTTTAAAGTTCTAAAAATAATACAGATCATAATAATAATATACAATTATGATAATACAGGAAATGGGACCAATAGAAATATGTTTTAGTAAAAAAAAAAAAAAACGACTCTAAATTTAGGGGTGTTTCAAGTTGGTATCAGAGCACGGTTTAAGGGATTCGGGTATTCACCATTAGTGGGTACTTGATCTTAAACCATTGTTATTATTGTTGAGCATGATATATAATTACGTTGTGATATTGTTTTATTAATGACTGAAGCACTAATATTTCTGCATTGAGATGTCACGTGTGGACCATGATGACGTATGTGATAATGTGATAATTAATGTGCCTGGCCAACACAGTAATTATCATATGACTCGGTACGGTGTCATGAAAAGCACGAGATGTTGAGAGAATGAAATCTTAGTGGTGTTTGTTTATGTGTGATAATAAGTTAAGATTAAATAAGTTTGCTAATTGTGAAAGTAAGTGTGTGTTAAGTATTTTGTGTCTATTTCAGTAAAAGATGGACGAAAGGGACATTGATTTAATCTTGGGCTAAACCCTCAAGGTGGAGCCCAGTATAGGGAAGCAGGAGGTGGAGGTGAAAGACCAAGATCTCCTGCTAATGAAGCTAGGTTATCCCTTCCTGAATTAAGAACTGTAATCGCTCAAGAGGTTGCTCATGCTCAAGAAGCATCTCTGCCTTTATTACTTAGCCGAATTTCAGAAACTATTACCGATGAATTTTATCGGCGTGAAGAAGAGGCGAATATTTTCAGGAATGTGCCACATGTCGATCCCCCTGTAGTACAAGCTCCAGAAGAGAAGAAGTTTAGTTATCGGGATTTCTCTGCTTGTAATCCACCCTCGTACGATGGGGACATGGATCCTATCAAAGCTCAAAGGTGGATTTCTGAAGTTGAAGGAGCGTTTTCCACTACTGAATGTCCTGACAGATTACAGGTAAGATACGCAGCTAATCTTCTTAAATCTAGAGCTAAAGGATGGTGGGAAGTTCAATGTCGTACCAAGGGCGCTGAAGCAATTAAAAATCTAACTTGGAACGAATTTAAAGAAATGTTTCACCAAGCTTATTCGCAAGAAGCTGATTTGATGGAAATCCGTCGTAAGTTTATAGCTATGGAGCAAACCACTGAGTCAATAAATGAAATCGTTGGAGTTTTTCTAGACAGAGCTCATTTCTGTCCAGAATATATGGAGAATCCTAAACGCCTTATGGAGCATTTCCATCATATTTTGAAGCCAGAGATCCGTCAGTTTGTTAATCCTAAGCGTTGTCACACTCTGGAAGAAATGATAGATGAAGCTCGATACCAAGAGCTTGAATGGAGTCGTCGAGTCGCGAAAAGAAAAGCTGAACAATCTTCTTATACAGCTAAGAAAGCTAGGCCTGCTGAGAGTTCTAAGGGAGATGAGAAGAAAGGAGATAGAAAGGAAGTTCCAGAGTGCAAGACTTGTCATAAAAGACATTACGGTGAATGCCGAGTAGGAACTAACGCTTGTAATCAATGTGGGAGAGTGGGCCATATAGCTCGTGACTGCCCTAACCCAATTAGGGTATGTTATAATTGTTATAAACCGGGCCACATCAAATCTGAATGCCCTGATTTAAGATCTCAATCTGCTCCCCTTCCACCTCGTCGTCAATCTGAAAGAAAGCCTGAAGAACCTGCTAAGACTAAAAGTCGATCTTTTCAAATTACTGCTGAAGAAGCTAAGAGGGCCCCGGATGTTATGACAGGTACCTTCCTTATAAATCAAAAACCTGCTTATGTGTTATTCGATTCGGGTGCCTCAAGATCCTTCGTATCTGAAAAGTTTTGTTATGATTTTTCAATTCCCTTATCTGCTTTAGATACTCCCTTAGATGTTGAAGTTGCTGATGATAGGGTTGTTTTCGTAACCAATGTATATCGTGGGTGTCAATTAGAGATAGATAATGAAATTTTTCTTATAAATCTTATCCCGATGAAAATGGGTGAATTTGATGCCGTGGTAGGCATGGATTGGTTAGGAAAACATAATGCTCTTATTCAGTGTGAAATGAAAATAATTCGGGTCACTTCGCCAAGTGGGGGAGTTATTGATATTTATGGGGAAAAGCGAAAAGTTCCATTGTCTGTCTGTACTTTTGCTCGTGCTAAACGATGTTTACTGCATGGTTGCCAATCTTTTCTGGCGCATGTAGTGGATATTCAAAAATCTGTTCCTAAGATTGAAGAACTTTCAGTAGTTAAAGAATTTCCTGATGTATTTCCTGATGAATTACCGGGTGTTCAACCTGATAGACAAGTTGAATTCCGTATTGAATTAGTACCTGGAGCTATACCTATAGCCAAAACTCCATATAGGCTTGCCCCATCGGAAATGCAAGAAATGATGAAACAATTGCAGGAATTACTTGATAAGGGATTCATACGCCCTAGTAGTTCACCATGGGGAGCTCCGGTACTTTTTGTTAAAAAGAAAGATGGTACAATGAGAATGTGCATTGATTATAGGGAATTAAATAAAGTGACCATCAAGAATAGGTATCCATTGCCTAGAATTGATGATCTATTCGATCAACTCCAAGGTGCAAGTTTCTTTTCTAAAATTGATCTGCGTTCTGGATATCATCAATTGAAAGTTCGAGAAGAAGATGTTTCTAAAACCGCTTTCAGAACAAGGTATGGCCATTATGAATTCGTGGTTATGCCTTTTGGTCTGACTAATGCACCTGCAGCTTTTATGGATCTTATGAATCGAGTATGTCGCCCTATGCTCGATAAGTTCGTGATCGTGTTTATAGATGATATTCTTATTTATTCTAAATCTGTTGGTGATCACGAAGTTCATTTGAGGCAAGTATTACAAACATTGAGAGATGAAAAGCTTTATGCTAAATTCTCAAAATGTGAATTCTGGCTTCGTGAGGTTCAATTTTTAGGGCATGTTGTTAATAATCAAGGAATTAAAGTTGATCCAGTTAAAGTTGAAGCTGTTTTGAAATGGGAACCTCCAACAAATCCCACAGAAGTTCGGAGTTTTCTAGGATTAGCCGGTTATTATCGACGGTTTATCCAAGATTTCTCTAAAATTGCTACTCCTCTTACAAAGCTTACTCGAAAGAACATAAAGTTTGAATGGAATGATAAAGCTGAACAAGCTTTCCGAACCTTAAAACAACAACTTAGCCAAGCCCCTATCTTGGTACTTCCAGATGGTACCGAAGATATGGTGGTATATTGTGATGCCTCTCACAATGGTCTAGGTTGTGTCCTGATGCAACGTGGCAAGGTGATTTCATATGCTTCTAGACAACTAAAGGAGAATGAAAAAGGTTACCCCACTCATGATTTGGAGTTAGCAGCGGTAGTTTTTGCCTTAAAAATTTGGAGGCACTATCTTTATGGTGTTAAGTGTACCATTTACACTGACCATAAAAGTCTCAAGTATTTCTTCGATCAACGTGATCTTAACATGAGGCAAAGACGTTTGCTTGATTTGGTGAAGGATTATGATTGTGAAATTTTATATCATCCTGGGAAAGCTAACGTGGTAGCTGACGCCTTGAGCAGAAAAGCTATGCATCACTCTCTAATTGTCAAATCTCTCCGAATTACTATTCTTCCGAATTTATTGGATCAAATTAAGGAAGCTCAGATGAAAGCTTGGCAAGAAAATGACATTAGAGCAGAACGTATAAAAGGTCAAGTCAATGATTTTGTTGAAGATTCCCGAGGAATGAAGACTCGATATGGAAGAATCTGGATTCCAAACTCTTCTGAGCTGAAAAAGTTAATACTTGATGAAGCTCATAAATCTCGATATTCAATCCATCCTGGTGCAACCAAAATGTACCATGATTTGAAATCTGACTACTGGTGGCCAGGTATGAAACGTGAAGTTGTTAAGTATGTAGAACAATGTTTAACCTGTTTACAGGTTAAGGCCGAACATCAAAAACCGTATGGCAAAATGCAGCCTTTAGATATACCTGTTTGGAAGTGGGAACACATTACGATGGATCTTATTACTAAATTGCCTAAAACTCAGCGCCAATATGATGCAATTTGGGTAATAGTAGATCGTCTGACAAAGAGTGCTCTATTTCTACCAATCAAAGAAACTATGTCTACTGAAGCTCTTGCTGATTTGTACGTAAAAGAGGTTGTTGCTCGACATGGTATGCCGTTATCTATTGTCTCAGACAGAGATAGTAGATTCACTTCTAGTTTTTGGAACAAATTCCAAGAAGATATAGGTACACGTGTCAACCTAAGTACAACTTATCATCCACAAACGGTTGGTCAAAGTGAAAGAACTATTCAAACTTTAGAAGATATGTTAAGAGCATGTGCCATTGACTTCGGTGGTAGCTGGGATACTCATTTACCTATTGCTGAGTTTTCTTATAATAACAGTTACCACTCGAGTATAAAGATGGCGCCTTATGAAATGTTGTATGGTAGAAAGTGTAGAACTCCGTTATGTTGGGGCGAAATCGGGCAAAGGGAGTTGGGAAGCACTGATATTGTTCAAAGGACTACATAAAAGATAAATCAGATTAGAGAACGATTGAAAGCGGCACAAGACAGACAGAAATCTTATGCTGACAAAAGAAGGCGTTTGATAGAGTTTCAAGAAGGAGATTTGGTTATGTTGAAGGTATCTCCTGGGAAGGGTATAATCCGTTTCAGAAAACGTGGAAAGTTGAGTCCTCGATTTATTGGTCCATTCAAAATCGTGGCAAGAGTTGGAAAGTTGGCATATCGTCTTGAATTGCCAAATGAATTGGCGGGAATACATGATACTTTCCACGTGTCCTATCTTAGAAAATGTTTGGTTGATGAAGCTGCTTACGTGCCTTTAGAAGAGATTGAAGTCAATGATCAATTGAATTATATAGAACAACCGATTGCAATCCTTGATGAAAAGATCAAAAAGTTAAGAAACAAAGAAATAAAATTATTCAAGGTGCAATGGAAACATAGAAAAGGATCCGAATTTACTTGGGAGTCGGAGGAGGAAATGATTAAGTACTATCCGGCTCTACTTCAAGAATGGATTGTGAGGACACAATCCTAAATAAGTGGGGGAGAGTTGTAACGCCCCTAAATTTGTAAGTTTTAAATACTATAATATGTGTTTATTTGTTTAAGTTATAAAATATGTGTATTAAATGTATAATGTGTTTAAGTTTTGTTATAAGCTAAAGATAAGTTAGAAACGATTAAAAATGTTAAGTTATTTGTGGGAATAGGACTTTAGATATAAAGAGGAAGGAGTTAGAAGGACTAAACTTGTAAAAGCTGTAAGTAGAAGGGTTTAAAATGCAAAGTGTAGTATTAAAATCATGTTTCCAGTTCTTTCTTGTTCCTGTACGTGAAATACACAGAAAACACTAGAGAGAGAGAGAAGCGACGAGAGAGAGAGAGAGAGAGAGAAAGGAAGAGAGATCAAGAATTGAAGCTAGGATTAAGTTTGTTTAAAGTCTTAATCTCTAATTCTACTTGTATAAGGTATAATATCTCTTCTTATATGTTTAATTTGTGAATTTAAGTAAGTTATATAAACCCTAGTCATGGGGTTTTGATTAAACTTGGAATATAATGATGAATTGAGTAAAGTAAGGATAGATATGTGATGTTAAAGTGATTATTGAAGTTAAGATGTTAAAGTTCTATTACAATCAAATTTATGCTTATAATTATTGTTAATTTAGTAAGTTGAAAGAAGTTTATTAAGATACATGTGTAATTTGATAAAGAAGTGTTAATGAATTAACACTTATGTTGAAAGTCAAGAAATTATATGTGATTAAGTGATTTATGTGTATTACTTGTTTATGTGATTAGGTGATCAAGGTGTACAAGTGGGTTCAAGTAGTTCTTTAATTCAAAAGCAAGGTAAGTATTGGGATTTTGTTGAAGTAGTGATTTCTATGTCATTGTTTGATGTTAATCAAAGAATGACATTAGGGTCACTTGTGGAAGTAGTTAATCCTTGTGATTAACTTTGTGGAAGTGGTTAAGGATCCTTAATTGTTTAAGTGTATAAGTTATTGTTGAAGTATCCCTTACTTACTAAGCGTTGTGCTTATTGTTTTAAGTTTATCATTTTTAGGTGAATCAAGTGGTAAGCGTGAAGGTTTGGGCAAGGGATCGGCTTAAAAGTTAATGGTGAAGCTTGTGTACTAGTCGGTAACAAGCTATCTCTTAATATCATGCTCTTGATACAAGTCACCCCTTTTGTTGTAAAATGATGTTTTGTCACTTAAAGTTAGTTTATATGATGTATAGTTAAAGTATGTAAATGTTGAAAGTTGAAGTTTTGTGACAATAGCACTTTGGTTTGACTTAGAATATTCAATGTAATGAAGTTCAATTGTTAGATAAGTGGTTATATGGGTGAAGATTTAAACGGGTCAAGAAAGTGTCTAAATAGGCATCGATTGAGTTAAAGAGCTAAAATGAGTTACGGTATAAGTATATAAATGGTGGTTATTGCTTTAAGTCTCATTTTTATAGTCAAAGTATGTGTCAAAGTTTGAGAATCTGGTTTGAATTGGTTTGCAACTTGGTAGGCCAAGAAAATGAGTAAAAATGGTCGTTTTTGTGTCATTAGTCCAAATCCCGAACAAATGTGAAATTTTGAAAAGTGAAAATTAGGAAGTGTTTGGAATGTTATTTTATAAGTGTCTGCAAAATTTCATGTTCTAACGCTTTGTCATTTTCGAGCTATGATCGTTTGAAGTTAGGGAGTTGGTTTGTAAAATAAGAAGCCAGGATCTGCTGGAATACAGGACTACCCGGTGGGTAAGTCCTGTACCCGGCGGGTAAACTGAAATCAAGAACGAACCGGCGGGTTAAACCCTGACCCGGCGGCTGCTAAAACCTTTAAACAAAAGAAAATCTCTGTGGTCGAAAAGGTTAATTCACCCGGTGGTTAATGGAAGGGACCCGGCGGCTAGGCATGGGTACCCGGCGGGTAACCCTGCTACCCGGCGGGTATAGGTTGAATTCAGCAACTTTTGTTTAAAGTTCTAAAAATAATACAGATCATAATAATAATATACAATTATGATAATACAGGAAATGGGACCAATAGAAATATGTTTTAGTAAAAAAAAAAAACGACTCTAAATTTAGGGGTGTTTCAAGTTGGTATCAGAGCACGGTTTAAGGGATTCGGGTATTCACCATTAGTGGGTACTTGATCTTAAACCATTGTTATTATTGTTGAGCATGATATATAATTACGTTGTGATATTGTTTTATTAATGACTGAAGCACTAATATTTCTGCATTGAGATGTCACGTGTGGACCATGATGACGTATGTGATAATGTGATAATTAATGTGCCTGTCCAACACATTAATTATCATATGACTCGGTACGGTGTCATGAAAAGCACGAGATGTTGAGAGAATGAAATCTTAGTGGTGTTTGTTTATGTGTGATAATAAGTTAAGATTAAATAAGTTTGCTAATTGTGAAAGTAAGTGTGTGTTAAGTATTTTGTGTCTATTTCAGTAAAAGATGGACGAAAGGGACATTGATTTAAATCTTGGGCTAAACCCTCAAGGTGGAGCCCAGTATAGGGAAGCAGGAGGTGGAGGTGAAAGACCAAGATCTCCTGCTAATGAAGCTAGGTTATCCCTTCCTGAATTAAGAACTGTAATTGCTTATGCAAAGGATTTGGATCTACTCTCACAGGATCCGCACTCAAATGGCTACTTAATGTTCCTGCACATTCAATTACTTCTTTTGCTCATTTGGTTAATCTTTTTAATAATCAATTTTCATGCAGTAGAACTTTTGAAAGACTAACTACTGATTTATATAGGGTTGTTCAAAGAAATAATGAAACTCTACGAGATTTTTTAGGAAGATTTGGCAGGGAATGTTTGGATATCCCGAATCTGGATTTGGCAACCGCTGTTCAGGCATTCAAGATGGGGATCAAGAGGGATTCTCCCTTCTATGAAGATCTCGTAATGAATCCTTGTAAAAGCCTGGACGAGGTCAGAAATAGGGCCTTGAGGTTCATACGTGAAACGTCCGAATTTTTTTTATTATAATTTTTTTTACATTAAACCACATAAAATAATGTCCCATAACTCCATTATATTTATATTAATTCCATACACAACTCAAACGGTCACATTTTAATTGAAACGAAACAAGACTTTGAAAACGATACAATCTATCCATTTGAACCATTTGATACCTGAATATAATTCATTTTAACAACGTATCATATTTCGTGATTTATAATAACTCCAATGGACCAAAATACTACATTTGACACTTTGATCATAATTTCACCATAACTATGATCAATACCCATATAATTTGACATCCAACCACAATTTCCACTATACAATATTTCCATGACCCAATCTGAAACCATCATATTCCACATTGACTCTGCCAAGTCAAAGACACACCTTTCAGCCAATTGACACTTTACACTTTAATTCATTAACATTATTTCAAAGGTGTCTTTTGGGCGATTTACACAAGTGATATTTCATAACGACAATTCAAAAGGAAGAGAAGCTTGTCTAACCACATTGCAAGCTCCAACCCACGCTACCTCCTTGTACCCATATTTCATCTAATTGGTTCAACCGAACCAAGCACCTACAATATAAAACCACTGAAACGGGTAAGCATAAAGCTTAGTGAGCCTATGAGCAATTAAATGAATAATCTACAAATACAACAACATATTTCGTTTAAGAACAATCCACTTATCTGATTTCACAAATAACTACAAAATAATTGTAGAGATTCTCTTTATTTCGTAAGGATCCGCGGTCCAAGGGATACAAGTAGTGCTAAGCACTTATTTCGTAATCACTGATTATTTTGTAATGATACAATCTCTACAATTTGCTCATTTCATAAAATTATCATATTAATTCACATACAGATCACTTAATCAACAACCAAACAATTTAGCACGAAACATAAAACATAATATCACCACAACATGTATCATCAATATCCTAATAACCACATTTTGAAACGAGATACGAAACAATTAATAATCCATAGGGTCATGCAACCTCTTGCTCGTAGGCAATCCGGTAATACACAACCATAATAATTCACAATTTATAAACAAGATAAGATACAAATATCTACCACTCGATTGTATGCACCTCTTGCTCGTAAGCAATCTGGAACATACAATCATTACCCATTTAATCCCCATAATACTCACCTTCGCCTTTTAGACGAATAAGCAAATAATCACAATGTCGGTAGTTGCCCCATCACGAATCACCTATTACATATTATATAATTATAACAATATATTTAGTTCCAAATATTCATCATAACCAACTACACAATTATACTTCTCATTATTTCTAATCTTTCATATTCTAATTATCCTTTAAACATAATCTCATGCATATTATATCAACACTTTGGTTATAATGAGTTCTCAACCTTTAACATATTATCACTTTAGTTTAGTTTCTAACTACACGATCGAAGCATATTTTTAACAACTATAACCAACTCAATGATTCACATTTATGCTTCTTATTCCATTTGTGATTTTACATTCTTTTTACAATGTTGTATATTAATAGTATAATAGACTCAAGAGTTCACAAGTCAAAAGCAGAGCTCGAGTTAAAAGAATCGCGTCGCTATGCGATATGAATCGCGTCACGAAAACAATATATAATCACATCGCCATTAGTCTCAGATCGCATCGCGATTTGGTAAACTTCACTTCATCAATCGCGTCGCCATTAGTCTCAGAATTCGAGTTGTGTAGCTTCAATTTGAAGATTTGAAGCCAATTTTGATCCCTCCCTTTATTCCCTGCGATTTCTACTTCTTTCCCAAGTTCTCTGGATGTAATTTGAAAAGGGAATGGATATGTACGTACATATGTATAATAAATATGTATGTTATCTATTTAATTTTAGTTCTTGTAATTATCATTGTCTAGAACTTTAAAATCGATCACAGTTATTATTATTTTATACCACTTAAAATAATAATAACTTAAAACACTTATTAAAATAATACTTTAGATTTTGGAGTGTTATAAATATAAGATATATAATAGATGCAGTAAAACATATATACAAGATGCAGTAAAAAATAATAATAAAAGATGCATTAAAAAGGCTAACGCGTATACAAAAAAAGAATGATACATTAAAAAATATATACAACATGTAGTACAAAAGTGATAAAACGTATACAAGAACAAGTATCAATGAATACTTAAGCGTACACGATGCAGCACAAAATACTACAACATGCAGTAATAAATATATACAAAATGTAGTAAAAAATGACAACATGTAAAAAAACTGATGTAGTACAAATGACTGCATACTCATATACTAAATGCAATACGAAATAGTGCCATGAATGTTGAAAATATATTTAAGATGCAGTCAATGGTACAAGAAACAAAACATACTTCTTAAAAATATAAAACTCGGTGCAAATATTTAGAAAAATAACAAAAAAATGAAAATTAAAAATGACAAAATATACATTTATGGCTTATAAAAACGATAAGTAAGAAAAATGAAAATAAAAATATTTAAAAATGTAATATATTAATAAAAAGAAATTATACACAAAAAGTAAAAAAAAAAGTAAGAATAATATAATATCCGGTTGCCGAAATCCAGCAGAAGCCGACGATGGCTTCCAGACTACGACGGTTAGTTGGTGGCAACAAGTGGTTGTAGGTGGGGTGGGCAAGAAGAAGGAACGAGAAGGAAAAAAGAAAGTGGATATATTAAAATGTAAAGATAAAAATAGTAATGAGGGTAAGTAATGAAATTTAATTTAGATTTTTCTTATTAACCCTCATTCTTATTTTTTCGTACTAATTACACAAAAAGGCTTTTCTTTTTCCCCCTCGTATGGATGATCCGCAAGGTCCGCAACCTTCTAGAAATGAAAGAAAGTGATAGTTTCGCGAACTTATGTGTATTATTATTATTATTATTATTATTATTATTATTATTATTATTATTATTATTATTATTATTATTATTATTAATGGTTAATTAATGAAGGACGATCATAAAGAGAAATTTAGTAATTTACACCTTTATGATTTGGTCATTTGGGTGTGTTCAAGGTTTGATTTGGTTATTGATGTTTAAGTGGCGAAAGGACCGGATTTGTTGATAATTTGTTAAATGAATTTGAGATGATGAAAATTATGTTATGTACACTTAATAATGGGTCCAGATCAGAGGGGAACCCTCCATTTTGAGAGGGAGGGAGAGCACTTTCAATATTACCCCTCCACCTTTCCAATTTTACATTAACATCCTCCACCAACACTCCCCCTCCTCATTACCCAACACCACCTCCCCTTTTGCAGTCGCCGCCGCTAGCCGCCAGAATTTTTTTTTTTTAAAAAATATATATATTTTTTTAATTTTTTTTTTAATATATTTTTAAAAAAAAGTTTAATTTTTTTTTGTTTAATAATTTTTTTATTCACCAATGATGCAGTTTGATTGATTTAAAAACAAGATCTAATGTTTTTGTTTGGTCAATGATGCAGTGCGTTATAATTTACAATATGATGCAATAAGTTCAATTTATAAATGTGATACATCGTGTTATACTTTAAAATCATTATGCAGTATTTTAAATAAACATGATGCGGTGATTCTAATTAAACATGATGTATTATGTTTAATTTAAAGCATGATGCGTTTGTATTTAATTAAAAAAAATGATGCAATGTATTCAATTTAAAAGTTTGATGAAATGTGTTTAATTTAAAGTATGATGCAATGTATTTAAATGACGCAATGTTGCTAATTGAAAAACATGATGCAGTGGTTTTAATTTGATGTAGTGTATTAATTTAAAATCAAGATGCATGATTTTAAATTAAACACAAGATGCAGTGGTTTTAAAAAGTATGAGTTTTACATTGTCATGAAACTCTAAAAAAAATTTAATGTTTTAGTAATTTTTTTATTCACCAAGGATGCAGTGTGATTGATTTAAAAATAAGATCTAATATTTTTGTTTGATCAATGATACAGTGCGTTGTAATTTATAATATGATGCAATGAGTTCAATTTATAAATGTGATGCATCGTGTTATAATTTAAAATCATGATGCAGTATTTTAAATAAACATGATGCAGTGATTCTAATTAAACGTGATGTAGTGTGTTTAATTTAAAGCATGAAGCGTTTGTATTTAATTTAGAAAAATGATGCAATGTATTCAATTTAAAAGTTTGATGCAATGTGTTTAATTTAAAGTATGATGCAATGTATTTAAATGATGCAATGTTGCTAATTAAAAAACATGATGTAGTAGTTTTAATTTGATGTAGTGTATTAATTTAAAATCAAGATGCATGGTTTTAAATTAAACACAAGATGCAGTGGTTTTAAATTAAACATAAGATGCATGGTTTTAAATTAAAACCTAAACCCTAAAACGTAAACCGTAAACCCTAACCTTAATCACAAATAAAATTTTCAACCAATCACTAACACATGTATTTAATTTATAAGTTTGA
Source organism: Helichrysum umbraculigerum (assembly GCA_949592205.1). Taxonomy (NCBI): domain Eukaryota; kingdom Viridiplantae; phylum Streptophyta; class Magnoliopsida; order Asterales; family Asteraceae; genus Helichrysum; species Helichrysum umbraculigerum. The sequence goes on along the minus strand of CATIUR010000004.1, from coordinate 26,817,227 downwards.
TGCAATATAATTAACCGAAAGTTTGATGCAATGTATTTTATTAAAAAGAATGATGCAGTGTTTCTAATTAAAAAATATGATGTAGTGTTCCAAATTAAAATCAAGATGCAGTGGTTTAAAAGTAAACACGTGATGCAGTGACTTTAAAAGTGTAATTTACAAAAAAAAAAAAAAAAAAAGAATTCTAAACAAAAAAAAATTTTAAAAATTAAAATATTTTTTTTAAAAGAAAAAAAATTAAAATTTTTTTTAAAAGAAAAAAAATTAAAATTTTTTTTAAAAGAAAAAAAATTAAAATTTTTTTTTTTTAAATTGCCGCCGAAATCCGTCAGAATCTAACGGCTGCCGCCGGAATCCGGCGACAGCTTGGTGGGGGTGGTGGGGTAGGGTGGGGAATAAGAAGGAAAGAGAAGAGAAAAGAAAGTGGAGGGGTAAAAAAGAAATGAGAAGAAATGTGAAAGGGGTGTAAATGTAAAATGAATGTTATATTTTTTTTTCTTAACATATGTCCTCACTTTTCATCATAATTACAAAAATGCCACTCCACCCCTTTTTTTTTACTTGGTGCCCTTTGGTGCTCTCCAAAAAGCAATGTTTTAAAAACCGGTTTTTTTATCGAATCGGAAACTCCACCGATTCCGGTCGAACCGGTTCAACCGGTCCGGTCCAACCATCCCCAAAACCGGCCACGTCACCATTATTTAAAAAAAAAAAAAAAAAAACCCGGTTGAACCGTCCGGTTTCCGGTCGAACCGTCCGGTTTCCGGTCGAACCGCCGGTTCGTTGACCGGTCAATTTAAGGTCAAAACCGGTCCATTCTAACTCGGAAACTACTCCGGATCCGGTCGAACCGGTCGAACCGGCCGGTTCGAACCGGTTTTTAAAACATTGCCAAAAAGAGGGTTCTACTCTGATCTGGAGCCCTTAATAATATGTGTTTCTACATATTTAAAATTTTATAATTTATATTTTACTCCACGGAATATAAATAATAAGAATAAGAAATATCAAACATGGTACTTTCTAACGAATAGTTAACATTTGTTAGTGTAAATGACCATTGGCATAACAATTTTCAAAAAAGATAATGATTGGTGCAATTAAAGTTTGTAAAGAATTGCTAGTGAAACTCAAGAAAAACTTAAAGGGATATTTGTGTAATTTTTCCAAAAATATATTACCGTAAATAAAAAAGATGTGATCCACACATACGCAAAAAGATCAAAAAGACTATTATGTGCAGTTGATAAACAAAGATAATACAAATAATTCAGCGCTGTTAGTAGCAATAATTTAGTTTTTAAAAAGACTATCATGGATTCGTGGCAAAAAATTCTAGTGATGTTATTTTTAGTAAATTGTGTGTCATGAGGAAGGCACACGATGCTATGTTTTTACATTGGGTTTGGCTTTATCTTTATCATTACTCTATAAGAAGAACATATACTCCTAAACCTTGACACCTAAGCTTTTCTAAGCTTAACACCTAAGCTTTTTTGAGCTTGACATGTGTACTTAGCAAATTAAGAAAAAAAATCATTTATTTCATTATCTTGAAACTTGACCATTTAACAAATTAAAAAGAAAATAACAATATTTCATCACCTTAAAGCTTAACCATCCATTATAAATAAAAGAGAAAAAAACCCCCCAATTTTCTTGTGTTACATAACTAACCAAGACATTAATATGTATACTTACAATAAAAGACATTTCTACTAACTATTAACCTCTTCATATCATCCATTTTAATACAAATCCTTTTTAATAATCTTCCATATTTAATAGATTTCATATGTTTACAATTTTATCTTAAATTGCTATAATCACTACACAAAAGTATGAAGTTTGATTAATTATAGATTACATATTTAATTCCGTATATTAACTCATCCTCTTTTCATAATATACATGGAATGACCCATTTAATTTTTAAGCTTCAACCTAATAATCTTAAAAGTCAACACGTAGGCGTGTAGTTGTTAATATTAATTTATATATCCAACTCTGTGAATTCAATAATCATAAAGTCGAATGGATTCTACCCTCGCGAAAAAGACAAACAAATTTTTGCCTACGTACTAATACTTAATCAAAACTAAACTTGTGTTTGGTTCAAGAAATTCACTAAAATTGAAATTTCAATTCATTCTATAAAGTTTTTTGATTTAAGAATTAATTAATTAAGTCATTAGATTCCTACACTTAAAGGAGTTTACATTTTTTGAAATTCTTATCATTATCTTTCATTATTCCAAGTAGGGATAATACACAAATAGGTCACTATACTTTACGAAAATGTTCATCTGGGTTACTAATTATAAAAAAAGTTCAACTGGATCACTGTACTTGTTGTTTGGTATCATCTCGCCTATTTTGCTTAATTTCTGTGAGAAAAATAGTTACCCAATAGAACATTATTAAGTTTAGTAAACGGCGTCATCTTGCTTATAGCAACTATTTCTAAAGTTTAGTAACCTAATTGAACATTTTTATAAATATAGTAACCCAATTGAACTTTTTTAAAGTTTAGTAACCCAGATGAATATTTTCATAAAATATAGTGACCTATTTGTGTATCAACTCACCAATTATAACAAATAAGATTCCGCGAACCAAACATATCGTAAGAATAATAATACTACCATCATAAAATTACTTCATACACCATAATTACAACATTATTATGGCATGTGTACATCACATTTAAAGCACGTTAGTTTCGTTTAAATATCACTTCCCAAAACTATATATAGATAACATCAAGCCAACATGATGCAAATGGTTATAACGCTATTTAGTGGTACGTGTTTAAAATACTTATTGCAACTGAAATATATTGAAAATCATACGACATTCTACCAATAACTTATTCGAAGTATTGATTAAGAGTACATGTAGTTTTCATTTTTTATATGCCACACATACCTTTCGACATTAATATCAGTAGACGTAAGGGGCTGTGCGTCGCATAGCCTATTCGCTTACTAGTTATCTTATAAGAAGAAGAACCATATTACCTTAAATCTTGACACATGATACTCTATAAAATTGACAATTGTCACCCCTAATAGATAAACACATGTCAACCTTAATTAATTAGTAACATATACAAATTAAAATTAAAATGATATAACCATAATATCTTTATCTTATAAGAAGAACCATATTACCTTAAATCTTGACACATGATACTCTATAAAATTGACAAATGTCACCCCTAATAGATAAACACATGTCAACCTTAATTAATTAGTAACATATACAAATTAAAATTAAAATGATATAACCATAATAATCAACAAAAAAATCTTCTTTCATTAGTATATAAAATGTTTAATAATGGACTAATGGTTCAATACTTAAGTTTAATGAGTAATGCTAAATTGGCCTAATTACACAGGCCTACAAATAGGCCTAACTTTCTGATTGGTTGGTTTTTTTCTCTCTCTTAATCTCATCCACTCAATTTTGGAAACTCACCAATCATATTTGTAGGCCTATATTTAGTCTGATATAATTAGGTCTACCAATCATTTTCCAAGTTTAATTTTAGAGCAAATTGCACAGATCATCCCTGTGTTTTGTTGAGAATGCATGGATCATCCTTAAGAAAAGTAAATAGCATTGGACATCATTGTGTTTGATATTTTTGATCATTTGTCATCCTTTTAGACTTGAATGGGCAAACATACCCTTATTCTTTTTTTCCCTTAAATAAAGTTTAATTTTTCATTTGTTTTAATCTTTTTTCTATTTCTCTTATAACAATCGTTTTGTTTTGGTCTCGTGAAAAGTCAACAGCCACACTTTATTTGCTTTTTCTCTTTTGGCTATTGTATCTGGTTCATCTTCTCAAATCTTAACCTTAACCACTTATTATGCGTTTTCGTTCAACCAAATTGAACACACTAACAAAATTAACCACTAATATCCACTCTTACCGGCTAAACCTTGCAACCATTGACTACTACCATCCACCATAAAAACGCAATAAAATCAATAATTAGAATTGGCTATACAAAAAAAAAAACAAAACAAAACAAAAACACAAACAAATTTAGATCTAGTACTTTTATGAAACTAGAAAATGAGAAAGAATAAAAAATAAAACCAACTTTCTTAAATTATTCTTAGGAATAAATCTGAACATTATGAACCCAAATGATTAAAGGCTGTGATGATGGATGGATGCGAAAATTATGTTGTGACGGTGATGGATGTCTGTGGATGGTTGCAGTGATAGTTACTTGATTCTAAAGAGAATATTTATCGTTTATGTTTGAGTTGATGAAGTGAGTAAAGAAAGTAAGGAATAAAGATAAAATAATTATTACGTAGTAATATTAATAATTTAAAATATATAAGTGATTGTCATTAGTTTGAATAAATAGGAAAAAATAAATAAAATAGAAAAATTAACTTTCTAACTAATAAAGATAAGAATAAGGGTATATATGTCCATTCAAGTCTAAAATGATGACTAGTGATCAAAATATAAAACACAGGGATGTCCAATGCTATTTAATTTTCTTAGGGATGATCTGTGCATTTTTGACAAAGCACAGGGATGACCAGTGCAATTTGCTCTTAATTTTATTTTAATTCTTTTTTCGTTTTAACTTTTTAAATGTTTTCCTCGTGATTTAATCCTCCGAGTTTCATAATTTTAGTGGTTTAGCCCTTTACAGAGATATATAGTTCGTTATTTTAAAAAGTTTGATAATTTAAACCCTTAAGTTTATCTTCTATAATTAATTTACCCTTCTAACTTTATTCAATTTAATCATATAACTTTAGAAGTTTAGGGGGTTTAACCATTTGAAGGGTTAAACCAATAAGTCAACGTAAACTTAAAGGATTAAATCATTTGAAAACAAAGTGGATGTTTAAAAGTTGAAACTTGAAGGATTTAGCGATTATTAATAACCCTATATAAAAAAACGTACTTCAAAAAGTATTTTCACAACTATAAATTTTAAAATTTGTCATATGTACGTACTTATCAAATTAAAAAAAAAAAAAAAAGACATTAATCCATTACCTTAATACTTATCATTTATTTAAAAGAAAAAATTAAAAGAAGACACTTTCTTATTATTACATAACTAACCAATACATTAATAAAGGTAAAAAAGAAAAATAAAAAGAAAGAAAAAAACTTACATCATTTCATTTTTATCATAAATAAGATATATATTACCAATCTATATTTTTCTCAAATTTAAGAAAAAACATATAAGAGCTTTTTTACAGAATTTCAATGTAAAACTTTAGAAGTTTACTTTTACATGAAAGTCTTTAAAAAGTTTTTCGCATAAAGTACGTCTTTTACTATGAATAACGTACTTTCAAAAATTATATATTTGGGCTTAATTTAAGACTCCTTAATAGGCCTTAATCTGAAAGTACTTGACTGTTTTATGGTATACGCAATATATACGTACTCTTGAGTGTATGCTTACTTTATCGCAATGGTTCATAGATTAAGTTCATGTGTATATCTAATCAGATAATTGATTTAGGTTCAAGTGAATATACATTATCAGTGATACATTTCATCATTAATATAAAAAGTTACACAAAAATATTTGAAAAAAAAATAACGGACCTGAGGGCTGTGCATGAACTTACTAGTCTATATATATGTATCATTTCATTATCATTAGTTCTTAAATAAAATGAACATGTTACATGTTGTTTACTTGAGTGTTGAGAAGAAGACACGTTGGTATCTAAAACTTGTTAGGCTTATGCACCCTCCTTATCACGTGCCAACCCCATTTCCAGGTTTCCAATTTAGCGTCTTTCTTCCCCATTTTTCTCCTGTGTCTATCTTCTTTGACAGAATCAGATAATGAAAAGCCAGTGGATACAATATGAACTTGTTCCTCCACTTAAATATCTTCATCTAGGGTTTCATTATTTCTTCTAACATTTCAAAATCTCGTTCAAAAAGGTTGGTAAAAATGGCGATAGAGATCTATTCTGCAAAATATTAGTTTTCGGAGCATACTATTGAAACGTTACTAAATCTTGTGGTGGCTGATCCACTTTTCTCGGTTTATATATCTTTCTTATTTGACTTTATTCATTAGTAAAACATCCACTCTTCGAGGCTTAACATTCTCAAAGATTATATAAAGTAACAGTTCTACAAGTTTGCACTTATTGCAGTTAGATTACAAAAACTTATTGATTAATTTGATACTTCCTATTCAAGCAAACGGTAAACCTTAAAGGAGGTGATTATTTACAAATACAAATCGAGGGGGGTGTTTGGTGTTTGCATATTTTTTTAAGTGCTCGTGGCTTTAAATAGTTAACAAAAGAAAAAAATATATATGTTTATCGTTAATTGAAGACTCTCAATTGGTAGCATGTTTGAAGCATGAATGTGTTGTTTGATTTCTAAATGGGATTTGAACACACAATCAAGTGATTATGTGGCACCTTTTATGCATGTTGGGTACCATTAGCTCGAATGCCCTTTTTGTTTTTATTTGGTGAATGTAAGGGGCAATGACGATGAATATTAGTATGTCCTAATGAGTTTGAGCGAATTTGAGATTATTTGCATTTGGCAGGGCAACTTGGATACTATGTAAAAGAAAAAAGATATGAATCTTTCTTCTTTTGCACTGTAACAGGTAATTTGCAGCCATATTGGACATCCTCTTTATTGTTCAGTTCTTTTTTTTTTTTTTTTAATACAACTGAGCCTCATATTGATTATATTTAATCATGATTGAACGCAAAAAGAAAATGTGAGCCTTGGCAATTTCATTTATGACTTCATGTCTGTTTTAAAGAAGTCTAATTTCGACTTGATTTGGTCAGATGTTGTTCCTTGAGCCCTTTTTTTTTTTACAAATTAGGGGATTTGAATAATCTCATGTTAAAGCCAATGAGACTTGAACCACAATCTCTTGGTAGGTGGATCTTTACATACCACTAGGCCAAAGTCCCTTTTGATACAATTACAACCAGTTGACTCTTGAATAGTTGGCTTTGGGCCATGTTTTATCTCTACGTGTCAAATGGAATTCGTATAAAGAGTATTTTATAATGCATCCAACTGTTGATGAGATAAAGTGATGTAAAGACACTATGACGATGATGGTGACTTGAGGCGTTTCATACAAGTTTAAGATTATAAGCATCTTCACGGGTTAATTTACACACCATGATAATGTTGAAGCTTTTATGATGTCGCGAACTTAGGTTAGCTGGACCTGGGTGAATTTCGGCATATATCATGGCGGGGCAGTCCAAATTATGGTGTGTTGCAGTCATGGCAGTGTCTGACCCTCATTTTCTGTTTCAATATGTCGTTGGTGGTTTTGCAGGTAATCTTGCTACTCCAATGTTGCATTGGGTTACAGCTAATTATCTGCTCATCATAAAGAGAATAAGCAATTTTAATATGCAATCACGAACATCCATTATTTACACACAAAAAAGAAGATGTTATAAAGGATTGGTATATTGCTGGCCAGACAAATAAAGTTGACTATTAATTGGTTCAACCTTTTTTTCTATAATCGTAGGGGTTATCGAGTTTTTTAACGATGTACATAGTACTTATTTGAGAGGTTTATGAATGTTCTCCAAGATTAGTGAGAGATTTTCAAGCATGTTCTCGTGCTGCCTCCCTCCTAAGTCATGGCAACAACTACACGTTTTATTTCCTCTTACCAATCCATTTGAGACTCCTCTCATTATAATATGTAAAAGTTTCATACTTTCATGAATTCGCAATACCCAGTCTTTAACCTTCTGCAACTGCTAATTTGTTATGTATCTAAACTATTGAAAAGCTTGTATTTAAAATTATGTGTGTTTATTGCAGGTATGTATTTGATAGTGCAAACAGAGACTGATAAGAAGCTACCGATAGGTAATTTTCATATTCTTTACTGATTGGTATTGTCTCGGAATGTTTACTACACATGTCAATGTCTTTTGTATCATTTCCATGGATTATGTAAATGAGTTGTGTATACTTGTTAGTTTGAATCTCACCACCCATATATGGTCCACTTGATTTTAAGAGCATGTGTGCCCAACAATCCATTGAACACAAAGCATGGTGGTATACTTTTATGTTTGATGTTTTCTTTCTACATACTTAAAGTATTTAAGTTCGATGTTTCTGCATATGACTTCCCAAATATGTTTGTCAGTGCTACACTACCACTTCCCATGAATGTTCATATTGTATTGGCTCTTGGTACGCTTCACGGGAGTAGTTGTAATAGCTTTTTCATGTAGCAACATTTGTGATTTCCTTGTCATAAATTGGTTTTCATATCCTACTTTTGTAAGCACCTCAGTTTCCATTCTTTTTGTGTCTAATAAAGAGTTCCTTGTTGTATTGTCTTTGATTTCAAGATATTACGTGTATAGCCAAGACCTATAACATCAAAGATTATAAGTTATAATTTTCTTAGGAGTCCATTGTACATTTGACCCTTGCCTGCTATGGTACTAGCAGTTAAAGGTGTTGAGGGCCTCGTGACTTAAAAAATAATATTAGGCTTTTCAGCCTCTTTTTATAGAATGCGAGCATATTGTGTTTACACTACCGAATCATATATTGTAACATTGATAATGACGTCATATTTTGTTTGTAGGGTTTGAACCTATGATTCGTATTTGGCAAAGTTAGACCCATCATCACAAGCACGATACATATGCTTGAATCAATTATCAGCTAGCTTTTGAGATTGAGGTTAATGTATTGGCCCACACGGTTCTGCTATGAAGGTTACCTTAAGTAAAGCCATGAGAACTACTTATTTATTTACATTGATACTAAAACCAACACTAGAGAAGTTGTAGTTCATTGATAAAACTTGTCGTCACTGGATTGGCTAAAGTGTTACTTACACAGTAGCTTTTCAAAAGGTAAGCATATATATGGATTTGGTGGAATATTAATTATCACTTGATATGTCAATCAATCATCGTTATCGTTGTAATGTTGGTACTCATTTCATGTTGGTGCACGATACTTCACTTTTTCACGCTAAAACAAGAAGTTTACCTGTTAACACAAGATAATACGACGGGGCTGTGCGTAGCACGGCATACGAAAGTACCTAGTATATATTATATAAGAAATACCAACATCCTTCAAAACTTGACACATAAACTTTCAAAAAATTGCCAAGTGTACCCAAATAATAATAATAATAATAATAATAATAATAATAATTACTTTGCTTAACAATAATAAATAATATTCCATTTTTTCGAGTCAAAATGTCCAATTTGAGAATACATGCAACTTTATAAATCTTCACTAACTATACAATTCATCAATCAAGTATCATATTTACCCACTAAAATTTCTTTTGATTGATTAAAATACTGAAACGGCCATTTATTTGAGACAACTCAAAATAATAATGTAGATACTTGAATGAAACGGATATCTTAATAATTACTCCGCCTAATCACTAGATCATTTCTTCCTATGTACATAAAAATGTATGTGGTAGCTTAATATAATGACACTTCATCACATCTTTCATTTCTATATCAATTTTTTTGCTTTTTTGAAATATAGATTGTTATATATTTTTTTAAACAAGAGTTGTCTAATATTTAACATAAAAAAATAATAAAAAATTTCGTAATTACCTTCAACATATCGGCACATTCACATCTCACTTCAAATTTTCTCTTCTTTTGTAATTTAAGATTCAAAGCGGATTAGATTCATTAATCTCGATATCATTAATGTTAATATCTTTAGTATACTATAAAAAGAACACGTAGCTTAACATGTAACAGATAAGCTTTCCAAATCTACGAGATGTTCTAAAATAAATTAAAAAGAGATATTACTTCCCTAATTTCCTATTATTCACAAATGAATAATAATCATAAAAAATTTTACTCCTTATAAAGACATTTTACATTATGTATTAAATAAAAAAATAAATAACAACCTTCAATATTATATAAGAAGATGAACATTGTCTAACTCTTGGACACGTCAGCATCTATGAAGATGTCACGTGTCCTCAATTAGTTTCTAAAAAAAAATACTTCCCATCCTAATTGTTTTATATTATATCCATTCCAAATTAACTATCGTCTTTTTATTTTGGTTTGTCTCAAAATAAGTGTCTATTTCAAACTCTTAAACAATCAAAATTCTTTTCAATGGTCAACATGAAACATATTGGTTCACACTATGATGGTTTCCACTTTTCTTAAATGCATCTATAACGAGGCCATGTGTCCTCAATTAGTTTCTAAAAAAATAAATTCCCACCCTAATTGTATTATACTATATCCGACCCTAACTGCTTTATACTATATCTGTCCCAAATTAGCTATCCGTCTTTCTATTTTGGTTTGTCCCAAAATAAGTGTCTATTTCAAACTCTTAACCAATCAAAATTCTTCTCAATGGTCAACATGAAACATTATTGGTTCACACTATGATGGTCTCCACTTTTCATAAATGCATCTATAACGATGCCACTGTCCTCAATTAGTTTCTAAAAAAATAAATTCCCACCCTAATTGTTTTATACTATATCCGTTCCAAATTAACTATGTTTGTCCCAAAATAAATATCTATTTCAAACTCTTAACCAATCAAATTCTTCTCAATGGTCAACTTGAAACATGATTGGTTCACAGTTCACACTATGATGGTCTCCACTTTTCTTAAACTATGTGCAAACTGATAGTGAACAAATCAATTTGGGACGGAGGGAGTTCCATTATGAAACATTTTTTATTCATCTATCTGCTAACTTTTCAATAATCTTCTATTTATACTAATAGTGACATGCTTATCATTTTTGATTAATTTGCTATATGTATTAAAAACATCTAATTTGTCAATACAAGAAAAATAAATATTTTTGTAACCTTTTTCAAATTTGTCATCTCTACTATTTTGATACGTTCACATTTCATACGGAGTATTATATTTTCTTCTTCAGTAAATACTCTTACTTTTTCTATCTATATATTTCATTATTCTTTTTCGCAATTATACATAATACATACGTCTAAAAAAAGTCATACTACTTTTAAAGTAACATATCTCAAATTTAGTCACGGTCATGTTTATTCTTTCGACACGAACGAATATACAACTTATTTTGTAGTATTATTTGATCAAATGCTTTAACTCTTTTATCGAAAAGTTTTACTATCTTAATCTATATTTCTCTCCATATTCTGAAAAAGATAACAATCTCTTAAAACATCTAAAATGTAAGGTTTTAAAAGTTCATTTTTACACAAAAAGTTGTATAAATGTTTTTCGAATCAGAGACAATACCTCTTATTATGAATAACTTTGTGAAAATTGAAACTCTGTCATAAAATTATTTTTTCGTATTACGTAATTATTGTAAGGTTCATTTTTCCATAAATTCTCATTTCAAATTACATTTTTGAAAGTGACTCTATTTCATATCGAATTGTGTAGGTCAATCAAGTAAATTTTACATATTATTTAACTGTGGTAGCTTTGAGTTCGATAAATAGAGCAACTATTATAAAACCATAACAAATAGTTCAATTAGTCATCTTAGATTGTTAATAACATGAGATTTCGTTGTTATCATTTAGTTTCCATGCTTTCTAAATTCTTACAACTAATTCTCTCTCCACATGATCTACGATTCAATTAAGGTGTATGACACTAATCTAAGTTTAGTGTTTGACAATAGTTACGCCTAAGAAATAGACGTAATTTCGTGGTTTTAATCAACGACCATTCTTAAAAACAATAGCATCGCAAAAATTAATATTGACCGTTCTGAGGCTGGGCCGTGCGTTGCACGTCCAAATCGTTATTAGTAATTTCTACGTGTTTGAGTTTCATATCCAAAACATTATTTCCATCCTAAAAGTGGAGAAATTGGGTTAGTGTAATTTGATATCTTGGGGAAATTGAATCCTCTGTCCTCTCGTTGAAATAGATTTCTCTGGTTACATGATTATTTTCTTACAAAATAGCAAATAGCTCAAAAAGAAAACATAATTGTCCAAAATTACCGGTTGAATGAAAATGAAAATTGACAGTCCTAAAAGATTACATTTTTCAATTTTATGTCGTAAAATGATACATACTTTAATTTTCTGTCGTAAAATGATATATATTTCAATTTTAGACTGTAAACGATAATTTTTTTAATACGTTTTTAATGCCCAAAATACTTACGTTTATTACAAACTACTTACATGTAATTGCCAAGTCAGACGCAAACCAGAAACAAATTTTAGAAAAAAAAAAAAAATTTCTGGTCACTTTTCCTTTTATTTTGATTTACAGAAAAAAATAATCATTTTACGCCTTAAATTTGAAATATGTATCATTTTACGGTTTAAAATTGAAATATATATCATTTTAAGGCCGGTTATCTAAATTTCTATGTTCTCTCAATAGAAAAATTTTAGATACTTATGTAGTTATGTTCACTTTTTAGCTACTTGCCCTTTTTAAAAACATTGACTTGTATTTCAGTTACCCGTCGTTTTCATACCAATTACGGAGTACTAATAATTATTAATCATGAATGAATGTCACTATATGTATCTGCAATGGCTATAAACTATAAGGTCAACCTGCTAAATCAACATTAAGTTTAATAATTTTATGATTCTACATTCTAGTCATATTTTGGTACATTCTATACAGAATTATGGGATTATTCAATTATAATTCATTTGGATGATTTAATTGATTAAAATTATTTATATTAGTCATATATATAGATATAGATACGTATATACTTTAGTTACTTATATTAATATAAAAAGTAGATGGATTTTGGTCTTTGCCTATTTACATCATTTGCATTTACAACATACATGTATGAAATAAGATGTATTTATCGACAAAATGTTTCATGCTTGATTATACAAAATGTGGAGGCATGATTTACAAATTTTTAAGTGATACGTATAATAGTTTGAAATAAGTATATTTTGGCAAAACATATTATACTCGGTTATCTAATATCTAGGGTGAGGTTCAAATGAGAATGAGATTTGTTGTAAGAATGGAGGAACCAATCAGAACACATCACGTGTTACAAAATCCATTTTCGCTCACGTTTTTTAAACTTAAATATCTCTCAAACAGTAAGTCAAAAAATAATAAAAATTACATCATAAAAATCATAAATTTTTTGTATTTTTCAATTTTTCTCACAGAAAGTTGCTATATTCATTTTAACCTTAGTCTAATCACAAATCATTGTCAAGACTTTTCATTAGGCGTAAATACGTTACTTCCATACTCTACCAAACTAGTGTAATACCCGGGCGTTGCCCAAGTTAACCGACAATCATATATCTTATGGTAGAGTTTGTATAATCATACATTGTTTCGTTAAGTCGAGATGACCAAAAGTTGGCTGATGATGGAGCACGACACAATCCCTTATATCACCATCAAGACTCTGTCATGAAACTATTATTTGCAATAAAAGAATAAATTAAGCTCAATAAACTACATGTAACTCTACAAAAGCTCCACTTTAACCATATTTCGTTACGTATTGCTCTCTACATGTATATTACAAAACCAGTCCACTCAACATTACTGTTATAAGTAATGAAGTTTTGACTCATTAGTTATTTCTTTCTCTTCTCCTTTTTAATTGCTTTTGAGCTGCACGGGGATCAAAAATTGGAAACGGTTAAAATGAAAGAGCGTAAAGATAAATAGGTGAATAATTTCAACATACAAACTGTAAATAATCTGCTTCTAGCATCATATTTGCACAACTTGAGCGCAATATCAGAAAATTTTCATCAACTTAATCACTTATCAGTCTTTATATATGAACTACCCTTAAACTCATCTACTTTTAGCAACAGCCAACATTGAATAAAGCCTCATAAAGCCAAAAAATCTAATCACATTTATAGACTTTTCTTGCAAAAATAGAGCACAGGTGAAACACGTGGTTTCTTAATTGAACAAATGAATAGATAAGGGCAAATTTTGCATGACCTTGTATTATGCAAAATGTAGTGCGAAATAGAGAACAGAGCTGACAAGTGCCCAAGTAATTCATGAATTAGTGGTAAAATGGGCGGGTCAACCTACATAATAAGTTTAAATGAGTTAAGGCCATACCATGTATATTTTCAGCAAGACATCAACTACACATACAAACTCTAGGATACCTGCTTGCACCAGCTTCACTTTAGTGTTTAGGTTAAAAAGCATAAATTCTCCACCATAACTCTAATACATCAATTCGAGCATCGGATGGAACCATGTCAACATTATTTTTGGCACTTGCAAGCTTGACAATTCCTATACCTCAATGCAGCCAAAATCCAGTCCATCACTTGTTAAGCATTAAAATATACTGAATTTTGATTCAAAGTAACGAAACGAAAAAAACAACCACCTGTGAATACTGACAATTAACTTGAGAAGATATTCAAGAGGGTTTTTACTCACCAATTTATCCCTATATTAAATGTAGAGCTCTCAATGGTACATTAACCTGAAGCAAGTTACTTCTAAAAAAATAGTATTGATATATTTGTCTCTTTTATAATTTATACAAACTCGTAGAACAACCTGGTTGGAGAACCACATAAAATACAACCAAGTAAATTATTTGTGATAAGTATTGCAAAAAGTAATTGATGTCTTAATATTGGGTAATAGAAGATCAGAAAAAATAAAGTTTTATGTTATTTGCTTGGAGTAGAGATTTACCATGTAGATAACTACAACACTTAAGATAAAAAGTCTATCGCAAATGATCTAACTAAACACCTGAGAAAGACAAAAGATGACTACAAGTTAATAGCTTGTTCAACCAGAAAAAGATTTTAAAAACTAAAACTTATTGGGCTGAAGGAGTACAGATTACTATAGAACTAAATATACAATGAATCCATGCATTTTTTAAGGTAAGACAAAATAGATCAACTGATTATGCAATGTACTTGTATGCCTTACGAGCATATAAAAGAGAAAAATGCATACATACGTAGTAGAAGAAATTAATTAACTTATTTAAAGTAGTCCAATTACCAAGGTTAGCCAATTTAACCCGTTGCAGATAAAATTACACAAATTGACCCACATAAACATGAACCTAAAAGTAGAATATGGTGAGCGCTCCAACCATCACTTAAGTATATGAGCTAAAATAAACTATATTAAGATAGTGAAAACAAACCTGGAATGTGAAACTTTGTTGTCTTGACGTGATCTGTGTTTCCTTACATTGTTGTACACTTTATCTGATGATTTAGAAAAAACTTACAAAAAGTAGGCTTGAGTCGATTTTTATCCTTCTCTTTTTACGTGAAACAAATATATGACATCGAGAGCTTCATATTTCTGAAGGCGCAAGTCTGAATCAGCAACTTCGACTTTACTCTTGGTATCTCAGTTACCTCTTTTGGATCACGGTCACTACTGTGATAAGCAGCCTGTACGTATTGACTCACCCACTCTTGTTTCAAGGTTTGGCACCAACCTCTTACTACAACCTGTTAGAAACAAAAAAGGATGCAAAAGCCAATAAAAGAACGTAGAATCAAAAGCTTGTAATAAAGAATAAAAATGTTTCATTACGCAACCTATGAAAACAAAATTTATTGGAAATGGCATTACATTTTGGAGCAATCTTCAGGCAATGGCCAATGACCAAGATGATATATATCTGGATAGAATGTGCAGTTAGGCAACTTACTGCACAAACAAACAATAGCAGAAATTAATGTATAAAGGTCGTATGTAAACTTAATATTCAACATATAGAAGAACGATGACTCAAATCAGTCAACACAATATAAATTTGAACAGTTAGACGATTAATGGAAAGTCAAAAATTCAATTTCAGACCAGAAGAGAACTAACCAAGATGCATAATTTGTTATCAGAAAGAGAATCCATGTTTGACTACAGACCACAGTTCTAGGTGAACCATCAGACGAGTGGTATCTTTCATCATTATCGCACCTGCTTACAAATATAACCTAAACATCCCTGCGAATTTTTTGTACACAGATATCAATTTACTATTCAGTAAAATAAAAAACCAGAAACAGATATATGCATCTTCGTTTTTTTTAAGTCACAAATATATATAATATACATAACAGCTTAACTATATTTATAACGGCTTACAACCCGTGAACGGCCTTGCCCAACATGTCTAGCAAGATGTTGTGGGTCCTATTTTGCAGTCCGTATTGGTTTGTTATGGGTATATTACCTCTGCGAATCAGAGTATTAGAAGTTTCATGACGTAACCCGTGCATCTTTGAAATCAAGGGTGTTCCCCTCCAGGAACCTCTGCCTCCTCCAAGTGAGTGGCATACCTGAAAACCTGCCATCACAACAACACAAAAACAATTAAAGCCTAACACAACTCAGCACGTTGATGACCATAGTGCGCCAAGGGCATTTAGCAACATGACAAAAAAAGTCTATATTTCCATTGGAGCATTTATCAGACGGCATCAAGATATACCTGGTGATAAAGATCTACCTTGTAGTTAACATCAGGTATACAGAAGTTGTAAGACTCGTAGTGAGATATACATACCCACAATCACCGACTTCCAGTTAACACATATACAATAACCAATCGAAGCATATATAACCGATTTTAAGACTTTCATCATTAAAGATCCTACATCTTCACAATATTTAACACAACCGAGATAAAAAATTGGAAACTGGAGTAATACACAACAAAATTAATCATTAATCTCAAATAATATGTCATAGTAAATCATAGTAAAGATGTGAATTCCCTAATCTATGATCATACACAATTACAAATAGTGAAGTAAATCATAGTAAACAGTTTACACAAACCTCCCTTAGCATTGAGTGGTTAAGAAAGAATAACAATAGTCAATAGATGATACATTAAAGCATTAGCTGCACAACCTGTATGTATAAAAGAATATCGAATTAATTTCTATAATGGATCAATAATCATCAAATAAAAACCTAGTTGATTTGATAAGCAAAGAGAACTACTATTAATATGTCATACGAGTCATACCTTGCACCTGACATCGATTTTTATGGAATATGATGGACGAAATTCAAAGCCACTTCTAAAATTTAGAATGGGGAATGAAAGAGTGAGTCGATGTGATGAATACAAGGATGTCTCATGTCAATCTTTTATAACAATTTGATTCAACGGGGCTTAAAGAGAGGGTGTTATCCTATTGAAGTAACAAATTCAAGGAATTCAAATTGCAATAAAACAAATAAACCACAAAAACAAAAATGAAACTGGAAGAAGTTAGAAAGTAGGAAAGCTGTCTATAGGATCTCCACCCTCTTTTTTGCTATATCTAATAAAAACAAATAATGTTGATATGATTACTGTTGAGAAAAGTGAAAGCTTCATCATCTCGTATATGTTTCATATGAGCCTAAAGCAAAGCACAATAATGAAATTACTGTAGAAGAAATTAGTATTGAGAAAACAATTTGAACCCTAGAAAAATATATATGTATCATCTCATAATACATGTTCTCACATATTAGAAATAGACAATAGACAAAATTATATTAGTTTAGAAACAATACAAGAATAGGTACTAACATATTTTTCAAGAAGACTAAGCATCCCCATGACGTTTCCGTGACATGTGCTTTGGATGCCCAATCTTGTTGGACGATTCCCATGACTAAATATGTAGCCATCACTTCTAACGAAATAGGGAATTCATCGAACACTTGCTGAGCAGAACGTAGGCAGATGAAGATCAACATATGAACTATCTTAAACTCAATTAATGAAATCTGAAATATCAAAAAATTACTTCAAAAGTTCAAATGAATGCTGGAAAATCTTAAACGGAAGCAACACATTACCTGCATATAAATATGTCCTTATATCCCTACTCAATGCCATGGAGTTCCAGGTCTGCCAATCTTAAGTAGGAGTAGGTTGGGTCATCCCCTTACCTACAAATCCAGTTATTAGCAAAAACAATTAAGAATAACAAAGTTCATAATAGTTAAACCTTCAAATGCAAGATAAATCATGATTCTCAAACCAAACTAATATGATTTGGAGTTATGAGTGATTCAATAACCATTAAAAAAATACAGAGAGTTGTTTTTTTGTGAAGCTTTTCATCAAACACCTGATGTGCAGCATCAAGCATGTGATTCTCATATCCAGCAATTTCAAGAAGTTACAAAAGGCAATTACTCAAACAATCAAAAGCCACAAGAACGGCTGCACAACAATTCAACAATATAAATACTCAAAATCGATATATCCAGTCTGAAGGCAATGAACCATTGAATAATAATCGCATAAACTAAAAATGTCAGAATACAAAAAAATTCGCACAAAAAAATGGGGCTACTTACTTTGATCAATCTTTATCAAAGGGTAGTCGATTTGGGGCTGTATCATGAAGTTTGGATGAGTAGAAACATTTAATTGGTGTGATGAATTAATTTTACGCTCCTTGGAATAACGGAGGTAGGGGAACGTGGGAGACGGCTACCAGCTTGAAATAAACTGAATTTTGGAGCAAAATAACAGAAACAATTGAATAAAGGAGGGTGGAGATTGCAAGTCAACGTGATCTAATGGTGTAGATTGCAAGTCAATGAAAAAATTAACTGTCAAGGTGGTTTCACTCCCCTGGAGCCATAGATAAGGAAAATATCCTTTTCTCCCCTTTATTTACACAAATAGCACCTTTTTTTTTTACTCACGAAAGATCCCGAATATAGAAGTTTTTCCCTTAAACCAAATTTTAGGAAGTTTTATACTTACTTTTATATATTGATTAATTAATTAAAAAGGCCACGGGAGAATCAAATTCTCTATATAAACATTTAGATGGGAGCTAAATACTGTTTTTTAAACAGTTAATTAGCAGTTCTTTTGGATAGTAAATGAGTGGTAATTAATACGGAGTACTAGACATATTAGATTAATTATTTAGGCATTTCAAATATATTGGTCGGTGTTGGTTTAGCGGTTTATTGTTCGAATCTTACACATCAATGTTTGTTTCTTTTTTATTTTAGTTGATGAATTCTTATATGGGGTAATTACCTGGGAATGCATCCAACTTGTCCCGAATGTCTATTGTATGTATCATACTTACGGGAGGTGTATTTAATGTACCCAACTTTCAAAAACGGTTATTTAATGTATTTTGCTGATGTGTCGTCCATTTAAGATGCCACGTGGCATCCTTAGAAGATGGCACGTCATCGACACGTCAGCAAAGTACATCAATAACCGTTTTTGAAAGTTGGGTGCATTAAATACACCTCCCGTAAGTATGATACATACAATAGACATTCGGGACAAGTTGGATGCATTCCCAGGTACTTAACCCTTCTTATATTTCTAATGGGTTGCATGGCCTCTTTTTTATTTGTTAAGATAATAATACGAGTATTATTTTAACAACTTCTCCATACCTTTCTCTGTTTTCTTCCCTTCATACTCTCTCTATCTGCCATGCATCCCCTCTCACAATAATAATATATGTAGGTAGTGTGAATAATGGTGAGGAGCTAATTCACACTCAATTCTTCTTTATTAATCTCACCTCCGCCTCATCGTATCTTCAATCTCTATGTTGTTTGGTGATACTTGATTATATATGATGTTATCCTCAAAATTTTATACTGGGATTGTTTCGGGAGTCTAAAAATAAGCCAACAATTAGTTGATCAATCACTTGGCTCCTATCATCTTAATTTTGCAGCTCATGATCGAGGTATATATGACTATGATCCATATGTTACGTACATATTAGATGCCTATATGCTTATTATTCTAATCTAAAATTAATTAATATAAATAGATTAGCATGTATAGTAGTACTACTGCATGTAGTCTGTAGTAATACATTTCCATTCTTTATCTTTTTCTGTTGTGGTACATTTATTGTATATGACTTATGTAAGTTCATCATGATCATGTTACAATATGTAAATTTACTTAGCAACCATTTGTTAATTTTTGGAAGCGTTTTCATATTTTGCTTTCAAATGGCCTATTTTTATTTATCACGTCTACATGAATTTGGTGAATATGAGTATATGATGACTTATATACATTCATTAAGTTCTTGGTTTTAAAGGAACTACTATTTAAGAGGGGGGTTTTAATTAATATTATTTTTTCCCAGTTGTTATGTGTTTGTATCTTGATGGATATTCACACATATAATTATGTTTTGGTGAACTAGCTAGCTTTAATTTCTTGCAGGAAGATATAACTTGGATGTAGCACATCATCATCATCATTTTCTTTATAAGACCGGCTCATATATATATTTGTAATTTAAATAATTTACATTTTATTACTACCATTACTAATATGATCTATTCTATTCTACTTCGAACTTGGTTGGTCATTTTTTGTTCATATTCTTGACCTTTTGTACCTTATAAAATTAGCAGGCAGCTTTCGTTTTTCAATCGGTTTTTAATGTAAACTTATACGAATGATTTCCACATAATGAATGGCCATAAATAATTAAACAGGTAGGTATGATGTCCACCATAATACTATTACTATATAATTATATGATATCCACCATAATACTATATATGTTTCTGATGGTGATTTTCTTCAAATATGCAATTTGCCTTTGAATGGTGCATCTCATATACTACAATTTGGCTTTGAGTATTACTTATAACTGGTCCATTTTAGCCTACTATATATGTTATTGCTATGTTTTAGCCTACTATATATGTTATTGCTATGAGCTGATGACAGTACTATTGATGCTACTGTATGTGGGTCTTAGATTGTTATGGGTTGATAAAGCTGTTAATGTATTCATATCTTAATTTGTGTGGGTTCCGATAAAGTTACGAGTTTTTACATGAATATCCTTTTATCATTTGAAACTTTTATTGATATGCTCTTGTCCCTAAGGGTATGCTAAAGAAATGATAACTATTATTATATATGTGCACAATTGTTGGTTGTATGTCAACCAAAAATGCTACAATATAAAATAAGTATGCTGTCATAATTCTTTCAAGTTTCATCAATTTCTTTGATTTCGTCTATATGGATTCAAAAACTAAAAATTGGTTTGATTTGCTCATGCATTGAATGAAGACATGTCATCAATTTGGATTGGTTTCGACCCGTCAGTTTGCTTCAAGTTCATTGAGAATCGTACGCATAACACAAGATTTCGTTGAAGATTATCAGGATAATTATAAATTGCTTCGGTTTTTATTTATTTCAGGTCATACTCTCTTGCCATGTTCATTTTGAACTTTCTACATGCTACATTATCATCTATACATCAACTTTTTGTTTCCTTAAAAGTGCTGAATTTGTCTCCAATTAATAGGAATTGTATTTCAAATTGGAGTGAAACGATATATTATATGAGAACCTGTCGTAACGCGCGGGTTAAAAAAACCTCGTTGGACACAACAGAATAGTGAATACAGAAAGCGTAAATAACAAAAAAAATAAAATAAAAAAATAACTGGAAAAAATGTAATAATTGGCTCTCTTTTTCTTGGTTCCTCTCTGATCCGGAGTTGTTTTTTTCGAAGAAAAGAAGAAAGCAGAAAGAATAAAATTTAAATCGTGTTCTTGAGTTTTTTTATGTTGGAGAGAATAGAAGAGAAGTGGGAAAAGAATTTAGACATTTTTTCTCTCCAATATTTTTCTCTCCAAAATTGGGAAAATTTGAATGAATAGAAGATTATTAAAGCTATAAAATGTTAATTCCTCCCGTTTATCTCCAACTTGAGAACATGAAACTAGGGGTGAGCATCCGTACCAGAATTCCTGATTTCGTACTTGTACCATACCACTATCGTACCGAACCAGTACCAACCGGCTTCAAACGGTCCAGTATTCGGAACTCACTTTAGGGTTAAAAAGATTAGCGGTATTTTCCTATTTTTCCCGCTTTGGTACCATATCATAAGTCGCTAGGTTATTTCTATATTTTAAAAAGAACATATATTTACCACATTAATTCTATGATCATATTATATGTCTATGAACACAAAATAATATTTTTTGGGTGATTAAGAAAAATAAAATTGAGTTAGACCCTCACGTATGCGTACAATTGTACTGTTATAGAAGTCTAGCTCTATTTGCCACACAAACAATCCCGTTTTTAACACCCTAGTTAAATCGAATTTCAAACATATTGCTTGTAAATATTGTTAAATTGAATTCAAAATCACTTAACACGGTACAATAATGTTGTTGTATATATATATATATATATATATATATATATATATATATGTTTTTCATCGTCACTATTCATTTAAAAAAATGGGTATTTAGACCACCCACCGGAGTCGCTCCATATTTCAATGTAGCACGACCGAACCCCTCACAATGTCCAACATCGTCATCTATGTCACTTAATGATGATCATTTCTTTGTTTGAGATTCATTGATATTTATTTTCTTTGAAATCTATCGAGAACAAAATACGTAGGTAGGTATAGTACCACTTTTTACTGTACAGGTACAATCTCACTTCAAACGGTCTAGTATTCGGTACTCACTTTAGGACCAAAAACATTACCGGTACTAACCGATTCGGTACTGATTCCATCCCATGCTCACCCCTACATGAAACCTATAAATTTCTTTTTTTCTGCTTTTAACTCGGCAACGCAAAAGTATTTGCATTTTCTTTTCTTTTCTATCGTTTTATATACTATTCTATTTTTTTATTTCTTTCAAATTAACGAGAGCAGGGTCTAAATGTAACTCATTTCAAAATATTTGAAAAGCATAAAGGGGATGTTTGCATTAAAAGAGATCATGACTTTGATCAACATGTTAAGGTATTTATCAAGATGTTGCAGCATAAACGCACACTGTATTTTAAAAAATGACAACTTTTAAAAATATTTGAACCATATTTTAGTTAGTGGAACTTTTCTACGTAATAGCAAATAATCCACAGAAATATAGTCATGCGTGTCACGTATGATGCCCCATTATTTTAGTGTAGCTTCTTTTACGTTTTATTCAATGCTCACAAAAAACATTATACCAGTAGCAATTTGATTGACAAATTTGTTAACATGGAACTTCACTTCCAAACATTTGTTGTATTGCAAATAAACACCTCAACATGACTGAGCCAGTAAGTCAGTCAGCCCTATAAGTTTGTTTAAGTTCTAAATAAACAAGTGTGTAAGTTGTCATCACATTCCATTCACACATGTATTGTACTCTATACTGTATATCTGAACCAGCATCTAACTAAATATAACAGAACCGATAAACGGGTCACATGTTTACATTAAAAATATGATACATTGTTCTGATTTAGACTGCATATCAATCATGACAAGTTCATAAACATAAACAGCATTCTGAAGCTTTGAAACTGGAAGGAGAACCTGAAATGGAAATGTATAACAAGTTTGGGCCACTTCCCTGTTAGCTTGTATTAATCTCATTGTCAAATATAGATTCCTATAAAACGCCTATAGCCTTTGAACTAACACAAGGATCCAAAAAAAACTCTAAATATGACCATTAGAAGATTCTGAAGTCTGAACTTCACATTTACTAAATCTGTATATATATATATATATATATATATATATATATATATATATATATATATATATTTTCAAGATTTATCAAGTAATACAAATGGACTTGCAACAAATATATGTGCACTTTTAACTTTACAAGAAAGCATAAAACAAAGTAACCAAACGCCGCCCGGTTCAAACTCCATGCACATAATGTAAAACAAATTGCGCATACCATTCATCTTTCTGTGGTTCTTCATGTAAAAGAAGGTTATCTATCCATCTATCTATATCGAATCAAGAAACCTCGAGTTGTGTTTCTTCCTTTCTCATTCACCTTACCTAACGTAAAAATAGTAGAAGACATACCTGAAGAATGTGAGTTCTCAGTAAATATACTGATGTTTCTACTGAAGAAGGTGAGTTCCCAGTCTCCAACAGCAGAATTTACTGCTCAAGTAATGTGGATAGTAAACAATATATTTAAATTTATTAGTCTCTATGGTTTACATTATATATAAGGTTAGGTTTCCTCATATCTTATATGGGTATGAATAATGCTTTCAATTCATTTAGGACGCACAAACTATGTTTTATTACAATTTATGATAGGATAGGATTCGCTTAATCACATTTGTTACAGCTTTACAGTTCTAACTTCATTCAGATTCTTCGTTTGTGACTTAGAAATCAGGGTATTTATTAAATGAAATAGATAGTACATAATAGTTTGATACATACGAAACACACCATCTAAAAGAGCAAAAACTACATATGAAAAACACCTGATCCTCCCAGGTTCATACATGTTTTGGCAACACATTCTTTTCCTGAAGAATGAAAATTGTATTTGATTATCACTTTTTCACTTTGTTTATAAATACCTTGAAAATCATTCAAAATTTTGTCTTCTCATACAAAAGGAGAGAACAATTAAAATGCCTGCCCGATCCCAGTACTACCTGGCCTAATTGGTTCTGGTTCTGGTTCTGGTTCTGGTCAGGTGCTGGTTCAAAGTTCAGCCCAATATTAGTCCTCCCTGTCAAACACAACCCAGCACGGCCCTTGACTCACTTTATTACTCTGGCCAGGTTGAAGCCCAATCAAGACTCTTTGGATTTTTCCTAATCTCTTTTTCGGTTTTGTATAAAACATAAAAGAGTGTTCGCATTTTTTTTTCCGGTTTTGTATATAATTTAAAAGAGTGTTTGCAATCTGCAAACACAACATGAACTCATTTTTAATTTGTATAAGTGTATAACTACATTATCCCTTGAAAATTTCTAAATACATATTTTTACAATGTTACTAAAATCTTTAGTTTTTGAAAAGCAAAGCCCCCACACAAGAACAAGAATCCACACTTGATCGCACTAGGACCCGCCAACGGCTCCTGCAAGCATTAACATGCCAAAATTTACAAACCTAGGCAGCGAAACAGACTTGGAAACCACAAGCAAATATTTTCACAACTTAATTGAGACCACACTACTAGCCATGAGCCCAGCGCACTACAAAACTGCCCACCAGACCAACCCAACCCCAGACTTGAAATAAAAACAGAATGAAATGAAAACTGTTTTCCTCCGACCTGAATACCGCTAGCAAAACCCACAACAGCAATCTAAATAGACATATACTATATATTAGTATTCATAGACGTTTCTTTAGTTCCAAATGTATCTTTCTAAGTGTTTATGTTACAACAACTCATCGAAGATACTAATCTACCAGGCTCCTCCAGAATATGACTATAATCTCTCTAGTATCTCAAAGACTCTAGACTCAAACAAGTTACACTCGTGTTTACCTAGCCTCAACTTGGATTGTCACAAGACTGGCACTATATGTTGCAACCAGTCAATCATTCATTACCATTATTTATGCAAAATCCAACTTGGTTATGACAAAGAGCGCC
This sequence comes from Helichrysum umbraculigerum, assembly GCA_949592205.1. NCBI lineage: Eukaryota > Viridiplantae > Streptophyta > Magnoliopsida > Asterales > Asteraceae > Helichrysum > Helichrysum umbraculigerum. The sequence goes on along the minus strand of CATIUR010000004.1, from coordinate 26,791,776 downwards.
CACATTGATTAGTTGTTTACTCATTGTCGATAGTGAATTGTCGTTTGATTGCATTAGTGACACCCAAGATTAACAAATATATAGCTAACTAGCTGAGCCACCTTGCACAAATTGCTAGAAGTTTTTTACTTCAAAAACATAATATAATTTCATGCATGGTCCTTTATAACAACCTCCATAGTCACTGCAACACCTGAGTATACTAAACAGGGCATTACCAAAAGTAAACCAATGGTGAATAACCTGAACACAGAAATCCATTTCAATATCGCATTACCCAAAAACTTTAAAACCAAACCAAAAAACGAAAGATTCTAGAAAGAATACCCTGATTTCTTGATTTGCTATTGTTAATCAAGCTACAGTCTAGTGGTTCACCTATAGGTATAACATAAAATGTCTGATAGAACTACAAAATAATTTCTGTCACTAAGTGCTAACCTGCTTCTCATTTTTGTTGTTGTTCCATCTTTAGAAACTAGTCAGATAAGGTCCACAACATTAGTACACATTTGGCCCCTATTGATCTCCTTCGACTTTGCTTTGTGCATCATCCTCCATTGGCAGTTTAGCACACTTATCTTCTCCGTGCCTGTTAAAGTTGGCAAAAAAAAAAAACAAATTTCCTAAAGAATGAAATTTTTATTCAACTATCACTTTTTCATTTTGTTTGAACATACGTTGAAAATCATTAAAATTTTTGTCTTCTCATACAAAGAGAGAACAATTGAAAGGCCTGCCCAATCCAGGTACTACCAGGCGTCCAGGCCTAACTAATTCTGCTTCTGGTCAAGTACTGGTTCAAAGTTCAGCCCAATATTAGTCCTCCCTGTCAAACGCAGCCCAGCCCGGACCTTTACTCACTTTATTACTCTGGCCAGGTTGAAGACCAATCAGAATCTCTTTGCAATTTTCCACTTTTTTTTTATATACTTTAAAAGTGTTTGCAATCTGCAAAGACAACATGAACTCATTTTGATTATGTACAACTACATTATCCCTTCCAAATTTCCAAATACATATTTTTGCAATGTTACTAAAATCTTTTGTTTTCGAAAAGCGAAGCCTCCACACAAGTACAAGAATCCACACTTGACTCACACAAGGACCCACCCAAGGCTACTAGCATTAATGCACAAATATGTACATACCTGGGCAGCGAAACAGACTCGGAAACCACAAGCAAATAAATCACACAACTAGATAGAGACCACACTACAACCCATGAGCCCAGCGCAGTACAAAACTGCCCACCAGGCCAACTCAGCCCCATACTTTAGATAGAACATAACTAAATGAAAACTTTAACCCTCAGACCTGAATACCACTACCAAAACCCACAATAGCAATCTAAATAGACATATACTAAAAATTTGTAATCATCGACATTTCTTTAGTTCCAAATATATCTTACTAAGTGATGTTGCAATAACTCAACAAAGATACTAATCTACCAGGCTCCTCCTGAATATGACCATAATCTCTCTAGTATCTCAAAGACTCTTGACTCAAACTAGATACACTTGTGTATACCCAGCCTCAACTTGGATTGTCACAAGACTGAAACTATATGTTGCAACCAGTGTAGTGATTAGTGAAGAATGTCTTGAATAAGCGAATCAGTCATCCATTATCACCTTTAATTATGCAAAATCCAACTTGGTTATGACAAATAGAGCCCACATTAATTAATCGGTTGTCACTAATTGTAGATAGTGTATTGTTTACATAACATTTGCATTAGTGATACCCATGTTTAACAAAGGAAGCTATTAGCTAAGCCACCTTGAATTTTATATCTTTAATAACATAACTGAATTTCATGTATTGTTTACAAAGTTTTTAAATGTTTTGTTAGGATTCTTCATGATATCTTATATGGGTATGAATTATGCTTTCAATTCATTTAGGACGGAAAATTATGTTTTATTACTATTTAAGATTTAAGATAGGATTCCTTTAATCATAAGTGTTACAGCTTTACAGTTTTAACTTCATACAGATTCTTCATTTGTGAGTTAGAAATCAGAGTATTTAGTAAATGAAATAGATAGTACATAACAGTATGATACATACGAAAAACATCATCCAAAATAGCAAAAATTACATATAAAAAACACTTGACCCTCCCAACTTCATACAGGTTTTGGCAACACAAAAGGGAAAAAAAAATCTTTTCCTGAAGAATGAAATTTTTATTTAATCATCACTTTGTTTACAAATACGTCAAAAATCATTCAAATTTTTGTCTTCTCAAACAAAAAAGAGAACAAAGATTAAAAGACCCGCCCAATTAAGCCTGGTACTACCTGGCCTAACTAGTTCGGGTTCTGGTTCAGGTCAAGTACTGGTTCAAAGTTCAGCCCAATATTAGTCCTCCCTGTCAACCCAACCCATCACAATCCTTGACTCACCTTCTTAGTCTGGCCAGGTTGAAGCCCCATCAAAATCTCTTTGGATTTTTCCTAATGTTTTTTTTGTTGTTCTTTCTTTTTCTTTTTTTTTTCTTTTTTTTCTTTTTGTATATACTTTTAAAGAATCTTTGCAATCTGCAAACACAAGATGAACTTATTTTGATTATTTACAACTACACTATCCCTTCCAAATTTCTAAATACATATTTTTGCAATGTTAGACAATCTTTTTTTTTTAAAAAGCAAAGTCCCCTCAAGAACAAGAATCACACTTGACTCACTACACCAACTAGGACCCACCAACGGCTACTGCAAGCATTAACGCACCAAAACTTACAAACCTGGGCAGCGAAACAGACTTGGAAACCACAAGCAAATAAATCACACAACTTGATTGAGACCACTCTGCTACCCATGAGCCCAGTGCACTAGAAAACTGCCCACCAGACCAACCCAACCCCAGACTTCAAATGAAAAACAGAATGATATGAAAACTTTAATCCTCAGACCTGAATACTACTAGCAAAACCCACAACAGCAATATAAATATACATATACATAAATTTGGAAATCAAAGACGTTTCTTTAGCTCCAAATATGTCGTGCTACGTGTTTATGTTACTACAACTCAACGAAGATACTAATCTATCAGGCTCCTCCTGGATATGAGCATAATATCTCTAGTATTTCAAAGACTCTCGACTCACACAAGATACACTTGTGTTTACCTAGCCTCGAGTTACATTGTCACAAGACCTGCACTATATGTTGTAACCAGTGTAGTGAAGAATGTCTTGAATAAGCAAATCAGTCATCCATTCATCACCTTTACTTATGCAAAATCCAACTTGGTTATGACGAAGAGCGCCCACATTGATCAGGGTAGTGTATTGTAGTTTGATTGCATTAGTGAAACCCATGATTAACAAAGGTATAGCTAACTAGCTGAGCCTCCTTGCTCAAATTGCTAGAAGTTAATGACATTAGAAACATAATATAATATCATGCATGGTCCTTTAGAACAACCTCCATTGTCACTGCAACACCTAATTATACTAAACAGTGCATTGCCAAAACTAAACCAATGGTGAAAAACCTGAACACAGAAATCCAAATCAATATTGTAAACCCCAAAACTTTAGAACCCAAACCAAAAAACGAAATATTCTAAATAGAATACCCTAATTTCTTGGTTCACCTACAAGTATAACATAAAATGTCTGATATAACTAGAAAACAATTTCTGTCTGTAAGTGCTAACCTGCATCTCATTTTTTTTGTTGCTCCGTCTTTAGAAACTAGTCAGATACCAACATTAGTACGCATTTGGCCCCTATTGATCTCCTTCGACTTTGCTTTCGGCGTCATCCTCCGTTGGCAGTTTAGCACACTTATCTTCTCCGAGCTTGTTAAGGGAAATATGAAATGGAGCAATCTTTACACGTTTTCATGCTTACGCCCAGCGAACCACCACCAATTAGACTTGGGCCAGCCGGGGTTCTCCAGAGTGGTGTTCTGTAATGATTCAGAAAGGCACAAAACGAAACCATACAAGTACCCTACCAACGAGGTCAATACAACCAAGTACAATGTCGCCACGTTTCTTCCAAAATCACTCTTTGAGCAGTTTCGCAGGGTAGCGAATTTGTACTTTTTGTTTGTAGCGGTTTTGGCAGTTACTCCTTTAACTCCTTTTCCCCCATTGAGCTCGATTGCACCTCTTGTGTTCGTGGTGGGAATCAGCGTGCTGAAAGAAGGCGTCGAAGACTGGCGTAGGCTTTTACAGGATTTGGATATAAATTCAAGAAAGGTGAAGGTGCATAGCGGGAGCGGATTGTTTGTTGATCGTTCCTGGAAGATGCTTCGAGTTGGAGATGTTGTAAAGGTGTTTAGGAACGAGTATTTTCCCAGCGATCTCTTACTATTATCTTCAAGCTACGAAGATGGTGTGTGCTACGTTGAAACAGCGAATCTTGATGGAGAATCAAATCTCAAAATTAAACAGTGCTTGGATTCTACATTATCTTTTGATGAAGATCTTAAATTCGACAAGTTTGAGGCTAAGGTTCGATGTGAGGATCCGAATTCGAGCTTGTATACATTTGTTGGGAATTTGGAGTTCGAAGGTGAAAATCAGTTAAATTCTTTGTACCCGTTGTCACCTTCTCAGGTTCTTCTTCGTGATTCAAAACTTCAGAAAACAGATTACATTTACGGGGTTGTTATATTTACGGGACAAGACACAAAAGTAGTTCGAAATTCGATGAAATCACCCTCGAAACGTAGCAGGATTGAGAGAAAGATGAACCGTGTTATTTACATGATGTTCTTCATGTTGCTTTTACTATCCTTAATCACCTCAACGGGTTCTGTTATGTACATGGATCAAGGCCAGAATGTTACAGAATGGTGGTACCTTCGTTTAAGGGCTAATAGAGACAGGAGTTTTAATCAGGGTAACCCACTTCTTTCGGGTGTTTATCAGTTCTTGAGGGCCCAGATTTTATATGGGTACTTAATCCCAATATCTCTATTTGTTTCCATGGAATTAGTCAAATTTCTTCAAGCAATTCTTATAAGCAAGGACCAACATCTATTTGACGACGTGTCCGGAAGATCTGTTGAAGCCCGTACTTCAAATCTGAATGAGGATCTCGGTCAAATTGAGATGGTTTTCAGCGATAAAACGGGAACTTTAACTTGTAATCAGATGGAGTTTAGGAAATGCTCCATTAATGGAATTTCCTATGGGGGCGTCGAGAGCCTTCATTTCAGTATCGATGGTGCAGAATCTAACCCTCGTCATAGCATGGAGATTGTCGAGATTACTTCTGAACATATTAACGATTCAAGTAACAGTATCTTTGGTGGTGAACAGAGTGAACAAAATCTTGGTGGTAATATAAAAGGGTTCAACTTTAGGGATGATAGACTGCTGAAGAAAATGTGGCTTCAAGGAGCAACCGTTTGGGCTATGAGTATGTTCTTCAGGGTTATGGCTTTATGTCACACTGGGATCCCAGTTGAAGATGAACAAAACGGCAGCAATAAACTCGTATACGAAGCAGAATCACCTGAAGAAGTGACTTTCTTGATTGCAGCTCAAGAATTTGGTTTCCAATTCTGCAAAAGAACCCAGACTTCAATTTTCGTGAAAGAGATTGACCCTTCATCATCAGTGGTCGAAAGGTCATCCCTTTAATTTCCTTGTCTTCATTTATGATCTTTGGTAGTGGTAGAGAAATCATAGAATCCACAATGGGTTTGGTAACGGGTCAAGATTGTTTGATTTTTTTGGTACAGGCGGCATTGGGTTGGGTAAACCTAAAACAACTTTTTCCTAAGACAATTAAACTATAAACCGTTAAAGTGTCAAATACTAATACTAATATATTAGTATAAGTATAACATTAAAATTTCAATAAATATATAATATTTTGAATATGATGATTTATAAAGGTTTTATGCATTAAAATAACCTTCAGTGTCTTTTAACCCTATATACCTGCTTGACCCGTTTCTTTTAACCCTATTTGATGTGACCCTTTTGAAATAAAAGTCATTAAACACAACCTAAATAAACCTATACACAAATAAATGGATTAAAATCACAAAGTCTCTCTTATCATCTTTGGTTAGCATGCTAATACTACAATTATATGGTTAACTTTCAGGGAATACAAATTACTGAACTTACTAGAATTCAGCAGCTCTAGGAAAAGGATGTCTGTGATAGTACGGGATGAATATGGTCAAACTTTCCTGTTCTGCAAAGGCGCGGATAAGTAAGTCTCTTAATTGTCCAACTGAGGTTTAAATCTTAATGATTTTCTGTTCAATTATCCAAACATTATAAATAGAGGTGGCAAATGAAGCATTTTTGGTAAGGTGAAAACAGGTTGGGCATGGTAAATGAGAAACACTTGCACACTTTTTATATTGTCATTGATAATTTAATTTTAAAATACACTTTGAGCAATCTTCGCCCTGCCTGACCCATTCAATCTGCTTTCTTTTTACATAGTTTGGTTAACCCTTTTACTCATTTGATTCGATAAGGTATTAACAAAACATGAATCGACCCTCTTATAACTAAATGGGTCAAAATTGTCATAATGCCATCTCTAATCCATATTATGAACAATGGAGCAAAGAAAGTACTCATGTGATGTATAATTGTATATTATGTATTTCATTATTGCTTGCACTCTGCAGCATAATATTGGACAGGCTGGGTGATAGTGGTAGTGCATGCCAACACGATACAACTACACACCTAGCTAGCTACGCAGAAGAAGGGTTACGAACAATGGCTTTTGCTTATAGAGAGATTACAGACTCTGAGTATGAAGAATGGAGTTCTGCATTCGCTAAAGCAAAGGCCACAATCGGTCCTGAGCGAGAGGAATTTCTGGAGAGTGTATCAGAAGCTATTGAGAAGGACCTGGTGCTGTTAGGTGCAGTAGCAGTCGAAGACAAGTTGCAAGATGGGGTAAAATCGTAACTTTTCTTTTTCTAATTTCTATAAAAACGGAGACCTTATCCAAGAATCAATCTAGGTTGCGAACTGCATAGAGACACTCACACAAGCAGGGATCAAGATTTGGCTCCTCACAGGGGACAAGAAAGAGACCGCTATAAATATCGGGTGGGAAATTTTAAAAATCAAGTCGCCTAATCATTTATGCAGTTCAATATATTTCTAACTTTTTCTACAAATGTTCAGTCAGATTCGCTAGTGGTTTGGTTAAGCACGAAATGCAGCAATTTCAGCTGAGTTTGAGCAGGGATGCTGAATCTACAAACCAATCGAAGGTGAATATCCTGCACTTGGCTTTTTTCAATCCATTTGATTTGAAATACAAGTTAAGAGGTAAATGGTAACGATCAAGCATTTTTGTATTTTATTTTCAGACTATGAAAGATGACCTCTTGAATCAGATTCAGGCATATTATCAACTGACAATAGATGAAAGAACCAAGGATGATCCATTTTCACTTGTGGTGGACGGAAAATCTATTGATATTGCTTTGATGAATGACGTGAAGGACCAATTCTTGAAGTTAGCAGTTAAGTGTGCTTCTGTTATTTGTTGCCGTGTCTCTCCAAAGCAGAAAGCTTTGGTAAGTTAGATTTATTTTGGTTCAAAATCTAACTGGAAACCAAAAGGAATGCGATTAAACTTTGCGTTTATGTGCAAACCTAGATTACACGACTAGTGAAGAAGTACACAGGCAAGATGGCACTAGCAATTGGAGATGGAGCTAACGATGTGGGCATGATTCAAGAGGCTGATATTGGAATTGGCATAAGCGGAAAGGAAGGGATGCAGGTATGATCAATTAGTTGGATTGTGTAATCACTAATGAGAATGTTTAAGCCATACAGAAGGCTCTGTCACTTAGGCTGTCTAGTAATTACTGTATACAGCAAGAAAGCATACCGTTCCAACAAATAGACCCTTGATGCTTAGGTTTAATATTGCCTCTTTACGCATGCAGGCTGTTATGGCTAGTGACTTCTCGATGCCACAATTCAGATTTTTAGAACGCTTACTAATAGTGCACGGGCAATGGTCTTATAGAAGAATCTCCAAGATGGTACAGAATCCGATTTTCTTTCGTTATCAATCCTATTATTTTTGGTCATAACTCATAAATGTACGATAACTTATTCTCTAAATTGTTTTTTTGCTGCAGATTCTATATTTTGTGTACAAGAACCTAGTATTCGGACTTACCTTATTCCTCTATGAGACATACTCCAGATTCTCTGGTGACATTTTATACGACGGCTGGTACATGGTGATGTTCAACCTCATCCTAACATCCGTTCCTCCCATCTCCTTAGCTGTGCTTGAGCAAGACATTTCTTCAGATATGTGTCAGCAGGTATATTTTCTAAAATATTCATTATACTGTTTTTAACATAAAAAATGACCAAGTCACCACTCACCAGCGTATATACTTAATCAAGATTGTCATTCATACCATTATGGCTTTCGCATATTATAAAGGTATGTGAATTTGTGGTTCAATTATCAAATACAAAGCAGCTACTTCAAAACTTTATTGTCGGTTTACTAGAAGTCTAGAAACTCTTGCTTTTACACCAAGTAGTGTTCATCATTTTATCATAATGTCCTTGAATAATCAGAGATCGAGTCAAGCACAAAAACGTCTCATTATCTACTTGTTATGACTCCAAACACACATCTAAACTTATTTCAGGGGTCCAACCTAATTAGCTTATTGGAACGTACTACAACCCAATCTATTGTAACTGATTATCTCACTCTGTAATTCAAGTGTACATGATCATTTTCGGGAAAATCCAAACACCCACTTATATTATGTGATACCAGTTCTAATCATAGTTCGTTCCTTGCTGCACAGTTTCCAGCCCTTTATCAGCAAGGACAAAAGGGCATCTTCTTTAGCTGGAAACGGATCATTGGTTGGATGGTGAACGGTATATTTACGTCTTTGGTGATATTTATCATTAACGTTTACAGTCTTTCTCCCTCAGCCTTCAGAAAAGGAGGAGAAGCGGCAGATATAGCCCATTTAGGAGTTATCACATACACCAGTGTCGTATGGACAGTGAACTGCCAAATCTCTCTAATCATTACCCATTTCAATTGGATACAACATAGTTCTATTTGGGGAAGCATTGTAAGTTTGTACATCTTCCTACTCTCATATGGTGCACTTCCACTCGTCGAAACCAACAGAGAATATGAACTGCTCGTAGAAGCTGTGGGGCCTGCACCTATCTACTGGATTATTGTACTATTAGCTGTAGTTGTATCTCTCCTTCCGTATTTTATTTACATGGTTATCCAGAGGACCTTCGATCCAACGGATGACCATGTGATCCAGGAAATGAAATATGACGTAGGTGGTGACACATAAGAAAAGTCTATGTACTATTGAGTTGATCTTGAATATTAGTTTATAACATAGGCGAGAGTACTAAGATTAAATCACCTCAATATTATCAAGATATTTGAGCTTTATGTATTGCAATTTTTTTGTTCTGTATATATTTATGGTTAAGTTTGGTATATATGTTTGGGTTATTGTTGAATTAAACAAGGCTAACTAGTTTACTTTGATAGATAATTTTAAGATATTCAGCATATTAGAAAGAGCTCATATAATCTCTTGCACAGTGGTAGCCTGTATATCACAAGAATCATTTGAGGCCATCTTAAAAATTCACATATTACCATCTTATTTTATGCTTTATAATAAAACTATTTCCCAAATATATGGTATTACTTGCCAAACATGTCGAACTCATCTTTGATCACAAATCCGAACATAAATCATCCATTAATCTACAACCGCTACCCTTCTTGAACTCAAAATGCTACTCATACAGGGTTTAAGTTGACCACTATCTAGATTCTAGCCATAGCACACAGATTAAACTCTCATTTTGAGCTCTACATTAGCATAGATAGAGAGTATGCAACAATTTCACAAAAAAATTCCGAGAATTCATAGCACATAACAGCATAAATCATGTTCACCTCAGGTGAAATTCCCAATCCATTAGCCTATAAACAAGTCACAATTTGCTGATTAGGCGCGCCTTTACATACACTGGGCTTGGGCTCTCGTGAAGTACTCACTGCCCACTTCTCTCTATTAATCAGAGTTGGTCCTATAACTGTCAAAGTTTAACATCTGTAATATGATTCCTCATCCTACACCTACAGTGAACTATATATCTTCAGCCCATTTCTTTTATTGGTATCAAATATCAACCCAAAGCCTCTTAGCCCGAATACAAATAAACCTCTAGTCTTATCAACTTTTGCGATCATGTTGATGCAACTAATAATATAACCATGAAATTTGAAAATATAGATATTACATAAGCTTCATCAGATAACCATGCAACGAACCAATGGAAGATAAATTATATTAATGATTATCATAAGACAGTGCCTTTCGTTGTATATCATCTTAAGAATGCAATATTGTTGTGGTGACGTGCAAGAAAATAAGTGGAAGACGCTGTGCCACAATTTATACTAACTACAAAAGATCACTATAATTTACATATTACTAATTCCAAATCTTCTGTTAGTTGTGTATACTTACCTCTGGCTGCTGCAGTTTTTTAGCATATCTTATAAGTATGGTGATCAGACGCACCTTCTCTGACTTGTTATCAGCTTCCATGTGGACTCTCCTCAGCCTGCCACGTGTCATATGTAGTTAGAGTCATTCGTAGTTGATTTTTCACGTTATTATTATATATATTAATAAAATAATTTTGGGTACCTTATGAATAGTAACATCTCCATTCATATTTTGCCATGTGTTTTCTCGTCTTTTCTTATAGTTTAACAATTAATTTACTAAAAATGGTAAAGAGATAAGAGAATGGGTGGTAGCTTAGTGGTAACAGGTGAAGTAAAGTATTTTGGTTTGTTGAGATTTCAAGCTCGAGTCTTTGGATCTCATTTTTTTGCAACATTTTTTACTCCCTTCTTTTCCAACTGCTTTCATTTGTAAAATCACAAAATAACCCCCTTTAATTTAACTAACATCTACATACTATGCAGTTTACCATTTTATGTTTTATATCTATGTTTCCTAAAATTTCCTAAAAAAACAAATATATTTTCTCTATGTATATTAACATTACTACAACAAGCATTGTATTTATTGTAATTGTTTTTACTCCCATATTATTGTTTTCATTGTTGTTTTTGTTCTCATTATTACTATTAACATTAACATTATTGTTACATGTATATACTTCTTAGTATTAAAGTTATTTTAATAAATAAAAAAATCAAACTTCTACTATAGATTTATGATAGGGCTTGGCTAAACACATTGACCCAAACTTGATATCTGAATCAAACAGCTAACTATACCAAAATATACATCACCAAATTAAGTGATAGTGATTTTGTTGAGTAGGTAATGTTGTTTTAGCGTTAACATTCAAATACACATACCTAATTTATTAGAATTTTCTTAGTTCTATATGATCTTTTGTCTAGAGGAGAACATACTAAATCAAATTTTAAGTTAACCTAATAAGTATGTATAATGATCTATATCGATATTACGTGGATACACACTTGAATAACCTGTTTGTTATAGACATACATATCAACTAATGAACAAGATGAAAGGTTCATAGATAGTGCTTACTCATGGCAGCAATAAGAACGGCAGTCACTCCTCTCCGGTGGAGTTTTCAACAATGTAAATCCGGTAGCCATGGTGATGGCAAAACCCTAAACTGGGATGTCGGGATTGAAATGCCAATCGATGGAGTACATCACGTAACCCTAGTTACTAGTACCGGAATTTGGCCAATTTCCGAATCCGGAATCCAGGTTATGCGCCCTATATGCCAACCTCGCCACTTTGGGATAAAGTCGTAGTCATACAGATTCAGGGCAATATTTTTTATGGCTTAAATTTTTTCTAACACTTTAAAAATGATTAAAATTAAAAAAATTAAAATAAAACAAATCTTTAGAGATGCACAAAGCTCGGGCCGGGCCGGGCTTAGACCGGGCCTAAAAAAGCTCGGGCTTTTTCAATTTAAAAAAGTCCGGGCCTAAAAAAGCCCGGGCCGGGTTAAGCCCGGGCCTTAACAAAAAAATTAGGTCTACTAAGGCCCGAACGGGCTAAACGGGCTTAGCCCGGGCTTTTAAAAACCCGGACCGGACTTTTTCGGGCTTTTTTTTTAATTTTAATTTTGTTTATTACTAATTATTTATTACATTTTTAGTACTATATAACTACTAATTTTGTATCTATTGGGGTAAAATGAGTTATTGTACGTTGTATTTTATAATACACAACTATAATGTATATAAGATATTATCGTAGTAGTTTAAGAATTTATCGATAAAATGAATATATACTCATATACGTACTTAATGAATTGAAAACTTTGCATATTCAAAATGTATAAGTTACATAATATATGAAAGATAATTTTTGTAAAAACAAAATATATGTTATATACATATTATATAAGTAAAAACTCAAATATAAATATTAAAAACATATCATATAATATAGGATCGGGCTTTTTTCATGAAAAAGCCCGGGCTTTATCTCAAAAAAGCCCGGGCTTTCGGGCTTTTTTCGGGCTTTTTCGGGCTTTCGGGCTTTTTTCGGGCTTTTTCAGGCTTTGGGCTTAGCCCGGCCTGGCCCGGGCCCGGGCCGGACCGGGCTTTCAGGAATAATTTCAGGCCCCTTTGGGACTTTCGGGCCAGGCCGGGCTTCGGGCCGGGCTTTTTCAGGCCGGGCTTTTTCAGGCTATTTCGGGCTTTTTCTAGGCCCGGGCTCGGGCTAAAACCCATGTGTGCACCTCTATTCTTATATACTAACGAGCTATTTTTATCCGCGCGTTGCAGCGAAACGGAAAAAAAATTATAATTATAGGTGAATATATTATACGTGAGCGTTGAATATAAAATTTTAACATATCAAAATATATATACTTAAACACCAATTATCATACGTGGATCTTTCAGTTTATTACGATAACATTAACGTCAATCTTAAAATGAATTGATGGATTGAACTAAATAAATCAATGGAGAAATATTAGAATATAGATCAACATATAAATTTAGAAACTTAGCTTGTTTTTATTGGTATAATTTAAAGGGTAATCTGGAGTGTACCTCTGACCTCCGTACCATATTTCGATGGTTCGCGTCCGCCTCACCCGTAAAGAACGTCAACGTTGGACAAATCACATATCCAAAAATACCAAATCACATATCCAAAAATCACCCAAATATGTTGAGGTATGGATTCAAACTCCTAACCCGTCTATCACAAAATTTATACGTTAACAGTTTGGCATTATATTAATTTTCAAATCTTTTTTTTTGTGTTAACTTTCATCCTTCATCTCAACTTACCACCACATGTACAAAGTATATCAATTCATAAACAATACTTGAATTTTCCTTTATTCACTTTAAGAAAGAAACTATTTTGCAATACTTTGAACAGAATATAACCTAGAATATGTAGGTCTTGGAAGAAATCTATTCAATATGTAGCTTAAATATTCATATACCTCATCATTTTACCACTAACAATCAAAGACTACCTTAAAGCACCATAATTCACCACCATAAGTTATTTATTAATAAACATCAAATAAACAACAAATTAAATTAACACTAAACTAATAATCACAACCAGCTAATGTGACCGTATGTACCCTATGGTCACTCGACCTTTAGTCACACAGACTGTGAAAATACATGTGTGACTATATGCATATCGTCACACTTTTCTGGTGTGACCAATGCGTAAATCTCTACTAGTGTAACTCTTCGCTTTTTATAAAGCACACAACAAGAACAAACTGATGGCTCCTCCCTGCGTATTTATATAAAATGAAATTTCATACAGATCGATTATATTCTGGATGTATGTGTTATTATATTATTATTATTACTTTGAATTTTAGTAGGTAAGACTACTGCACATGGCCGGTTTTATTTACTAGGTTATAAACTACTCCGTATTATTTTCTTTTTCTTTTGCAAAGACATTTTGTTGCACATGCATCGATTACTGACCATGGGGTCTAATATATAACGCCCCTCATTTAATACAACAATATAATATTAAGTTTGGCGGAAGCGACTACTTGAAATACATATTCTATTAAAACCTGCTAGAAATTTTCGCAACCCTTTATACAATATGTTTAACTACTAAACAAACATAGTTAACATGTTTACAAACCCGGGGCATTATATACTATAAAACATTATTTATTACAAACTGGATCAGAGTTGCAAGTTTCAAACATTCCCAGCATCAAAACGTCCCTTCCTGGCTACCCACATAATTAAACATAACCTGCAGGAAGTAAATTGAGGGATTAGCACGAAGCTAAGTGAATGAATAATCAACTACAATTCAATTTAGCTAGCAATCTGTTCACAATCAATAAGGCAACAAATATCGTCAAGAGGAACGGTGGTTCCTAGAGACCCTGTTCCGGGTGGCCCCATCAGAACACTTAAACCAACTGTAGGCCAAAACAGTGATTAACCGCTAACTAAATGCTAATCTCCATCAACACATGTACGCAACCCTGTGTTGACCAACATTAGCAATCAAGTCCAACCAACAATCTAGTTGACCTCTGGATTATACATTTCAATTCAATGTTCAACAAACAACCAATCAAATGGCATATCATTTCAAAGTTAACATGCTATCAATAGTAATCCTATAATTACTGATTGAAATCAAACTGATACAACCAAATCAAACTGTGAGTTTCAAATCCACTCACCTGATTGTTTCGTTTCACTTACTCAGCTGTCTTATCTCGCTGAGCTCTTTGTTTATCTGAGAATTAAAATCAAATATAAGTTAGTAATCACATTCGTAAAACCATAGCTTATATTCGAATATCACATATATTAATACATTTCAAATCATGTATTACCCCATCATTATATGCACCTTAGTTAAGTATATCAACTTACTTATCAATTTAAACATAATACATTAGGGAATATATGAAGTTTGTTAACCAAAATCAAAATCTCTGCATAGGCATGGAATCCGCCGGATTCTCCCAGAATCCGCCGGATTCTAATAGATTTCAGATGCAACATTTGGACCAGGGTTCATAAAACGAATCCGGTTGGACGAATCCGCCGGATTTAACCCATTTTGACCGGATTCCTCACCCGTTGACTGGCTTGAATCCGCCGGATTCATAAGGAATCCGCCGGATTCCTTGTGTTCGTCAGACCTGGGCAGTTTGTGCAGAACATAACCCAGAAAAATGTAAACCAAAACCAAATAACGATTTCAGCAGCAGTTTCATGTCATATATCATCACATAAGCATACAATAACATGTTTAAAGCATTATTTCACTATCGATTCTTACATATGCAACAAGTGATTATGATCATAAGCTTTAACCATGAATAACTTACCAAATAGAGATTACAAAGTGATGATGACGGTGATTATGAAACTCATATCAATTCCAGCTCAAGATCACTAGTTTGATTTCTTTGTAGCTCTAGGTTTTTTTGTAGTTTAGTTTTAGGGTTTAAGGTTCTAAGTTTCTAAAAGAGGAAAGTGAGTAACTTTCCTAAAATGGAAAGGTTATAAGTCGGCTCACTTTTCCCACCGACCCGCATCCACTTAAAACTAGTCCCCTTTTAATCTATTGCTTGGAACCTAAAACCATTTGCGAGAAACTTATTTTATTGCACCGTCAACTATAGTAAATTAAAACAAACAATAATTTACTAAACACAATAAGTCCTAAGGCTTATTTAACTAAGTTTCGCAATTAAACACATTTTATCAAATAATTTCTAATACAATTAAATACATCAATTTAAAATTAGAAATTACCGGACCAGAAGAGAGGATGTTACAACTCCCCCCCCCCCCCCCTTAGGAAGATTTCGTCCCCGAAATCTCATCACGATCAAATAATCCAGGATATCTGGATCTCATACTATCCTCAGTCTCCCAAGTTAGGTTTTCACCTAAACTATGTCTCCATTTCACTAATACCATGGGAATCTGTTTCTTCCTAAGTTTAGTAACTTTTCTGTCAAGAAGTTCGACTGGTTCTTCAACTAACTTCTGACTTTGATCAACTTTCAAATCTTTCAAAGGAAGAATCTGAGACTGGTCTTCAACGTTACATTTCCTCAAATAACAAATGTTAAACGTGTCATGAATACCAGCAAGTTCTGGAGGAAGATCCAACGTAACAGACTGATCGTTAACAATCTGACTAATTTTAAACGGTCCAATATACCGAGGAGCCAATTTGCCACGTTTCCCAAACCGAATTACCCCTTTCCAAGGTGAAACTTTCAGGTACACAAGTTCACCTTCATCAAAAGTAACTGGTCGACGTTTAGGATCAGCATATTGTTTCTGTCTATCACGTGCAGCTTTCAACTTTTCACGAGCCACTGCGACTTTATCAGCTGTCATTTGAACAATATCTGGACCTGCAAACTGCTTCTCACCTGCTTCCAGCCAACAAGTTGGAGTTCTACAACGGCGACCATAAAGCATTTCATATGGAGGCATGCCAATACTAGAATGATAAGAGTTATTATAAGCAAACTCAATCAATGGCAAATGAGAATCCCAAGAACCCCCATATTCCAGAATACAAGCTCTCAACATATCCTCCAATGTCTGAATCGTACGTTCTGACTGACCATCTGTTTGAGGATGATAAGCTGTACTAAGATTCACTCTGGTGCCTAACTCACGCTGCAAACTTTGCCAAAATTGAGATACAAACCTTGGATCTCTATCAGACACAATCGATAACGGAATACCATGCCGAGTAACAATCTCATTCATATATAACTGTGCAAGTTTACTCAGAGATGCAATTTCACTGGTAGCTAGAAAATGAGCACTTTTGGTCAATCGATCAACAATGACCCACACCATGTCGTTTCCTCGAACAGTCTTAGGCAACTTGGTAACAAAATCCATAGTCAAATGTTCCCACTTCCATTCAGGAATCTCAAGCTGTTTCAACGATCCATACGGCTTTTGATGTTCAGCTTTCACTTGAGAACAAATATGACAAGAACTAACAAACCTTGCTACATCCATTTTCATTGTAGGCCACCAATACAAAGGTTTCAAGTCATTATACATTTTCGTACTTCCAGGATGTACAGACAATCTGGACTTATGAGCTTCGTTCAAAATAACATCCCGAAGACCACCAAACAAAGGAATCCAAACACGAGACTGAAAGGTTTTTAATCCTCTCGAATCATCCAATAACAGTTCCTTTCGATTCAACATAATTTCAGATTTCAAATTATGATCTAATATAGCCTCAAACTGTGCAGCTTTTATCTGGGCCACCAAATCCGAAGAAACTTCTAAACGCATAACATAAACTCGATCAGAAGTTACCTTGCGGCTTAAAGCATCAGCAACCACATTGGCTTTCCCTGGATGGTATTTAATTTCACAATCATAATCCTTGATTAATTCCAACCATCGTCTCTGCCGCATATTCAACTCTTGCTGTGAAAATATATACGGAAGACTCTTGTGATCTGTACAAATAATACATTTGGTACCATACAAGTAATGCCTCCAGATTTTCAAAGCAAACACAACCGCTGCTAGTTCTAAATCATGGGTAGGATAATTTCTTTCATGAGGTTTGAGCTGACGAGAAGCATAAGCAATCACACGATCTCGCTGCATTAAGACACAACCCAAACCAGCAATAGATGCATCACAATAAACAACAAAATCATCGGACCCATCTGGCAATGCTAACACAGGAGCCTGACATAACAACTGTTTCAGAGTCTGAAAAGCAGCTTCCTGTTGTTCAGTCCACACAAATTTTTCATCCTTACGGGTTAGTTTAGTCAATGAACCGGCAATTTTAGAAAAATCTTTAATAAACTTCCGGTAATAACCCGCCAAACCAAGAAAACTCTTTATTTCTGAAGCAGACTTTGGAGCTTTCCAATTCATTACAGCTTCAATTTTCGAAGGATCAACTTTAACACCCTCATTACAAATAATATGACCCAAAAACTGTACTTCCCGAATCCAAAATTCACATTTAGAAAACTTTGCATACAAATGTTCTCTCTTTAAGGTTTCCAATACCAACCTCAAATGCATTCCATGCTCTGATTCGGATTTAGAATATACCAAAATGTCATCGATAAACACAATCACAAATTTATCAAGAAAATGTCGACAAACACGGTTCATCAAATCCATAAAAACTGCGGGAGCATTCGTCAAACCAAAAGGCATAACCAGGAATTCAAAATGACCATACCTGGTTCTAAATGCAGTTTTAGGAATATCACAATCCCTAACACGAACTTGATGATAACCTGATCTCAAATCAATCTTTGAATAAAATGAAGATCCCTGCAACTGATCAAATAAATCATCTATCCGAGGCAGAGGATATTTATTCTTTACTGTCCGTTTATTCAATTCCCTATAATCAATGCACATTCTAAAAGACCCATCTTTCTTTTTCACAAACAGAACTGGTGCACCCCAGGGAGAAGAACTAGGTCTAATAAACCCTTTATCCAACAACTCCTGTATCTGATTCATCATTTCACGTATCTCAGACGGAGCTAATCTATAAGGGGCTTTGGCCATAGGTGAAGAGCCAGGAACAAGATCAATCTGGTATTCAACTTCCCTAACCGGTGGTAAACCAGGTAATTCATCAGGGAATACTTCCGGATACTCAGAAACAACCGGTACATCAGAAAGGGACTTCTTTTCTAACTTAGCATCAATCACATAAGCTAGATACGATTCACAGCCCTTGGACAAAGATTTCCTAGCTTTCATCATACTAATCAAAGGTATACAAACATTATCCCGTTCTCCTCGAGCCACGACATATGACTTTTCAGAGATTGGGATTCTAATCAGCTTATTGTGGCAATCTATGCTTGCTTTATACTGACTTAACCAATCCATACCAATAATCACATCAAAACTAGCAATTGGCATCAACAGAAAGGAAATTGGGAAAGTCTGGCTATCTATTATAATACTAGCTCCAATTACCGAGGTGGTAACAGGAACCGATTTGCCACTAGCTATTTCTACTTCAACTGGGTTTGTTATCACAGTAGGCATCATTTTCAACTTATCACAGAAGTACATAGATACAAACGAACAATTTGCACCAGAATCAAACAAAACACGAGCTGGTACAGAATTTACAAGAAAAGTACTCGTGATCACGTCATCTGTACGGACAGCTTCATCCACTGTCATTTGAAACGCCCTACTAACTGCAGATGGCGGAGTCTTCCGCTTTTGACCGGAAGAAACTGATGAACCAACAACTGTCCCCGAACCCTGTCTCTTAGCCTCAGAACACTGATTTGCACGATGACCTTCCTTATGGCAATTCCAACACACATAAGTGGGAAAAACACAATCTTTGGCTTCATGCCCAATCACACCACATTTTACACATCTAGTGGTTTGCACAGTACACGGCCCAAAATGTCTAGCTCTACACTTAATACACCAATTGGGACGATCAGAAGTACCACCACGACTTTCTTGTTTCTTACCCTGCTGATTTCCTTGCCACCGTTGCTTACCTTTACCAGAAGATTCACTCTTAGATTTCTGAGAAACCATTTCTTTACTTGGTGCTTGTTGAGGTTTCAAATCACTGTCAACAGATCGAGCTAACATGAAAGCTTGAGAAAGAGAGCCAGCTAATCTCACTGAAGTTCGATACTGATTAGGTAAAGTACCCACAAACTGTTCTATCTGAGTTCTCTCATCAGGAACCCACTGCTGAACAAACCTGAGTTTCTCTGTAAACTGATTTATCAAATCATCCATTGACATGTTATCAGTTAATTGCAAATCCATAAACTCTTTTCTAATCCGAGCTATATCATAGTTTGAACAATACTGCTTACAAACTTCATTACGAAAATCAGACCATCGGATAGATGCTTTCTGAAAAGAAGTTAATACAGAAGTAACCGAATCCCACCAATTCATAGCTGCTCCTTTTAAGAGTTGGGATGCATAAGGAACTTTCAATTCTTCTTCACATTGACAAACCTCAAATTTCTTTTCCACATCTCTTAACCAATCCAGAGTTACAGAAGGATTCGTACTACCCGAATACACAGACGGATTACTGCTCATAAAGGTTTTAAAGGAACACACCTTTTGCTTTGGCGGTGAAATCATACCAAACACAGGATGAGATGATTCAGCCTCTTTTTGTTGTTTATACATTCTAAGTGCTTGGTTTTCCTCTTCCAATTGAAGCAGATACTGATCCCTTTCTGCCTCCTCTCTAGCATGGAAAGAAGTACCAGCATTCTCATTCCGGTCATCATGAGTCTCAGCAGCAACTTCAGGCCTTGAGGCATTATTAGGGTTAACAGGTAGTTGCTCGTTATCCGCCATATCTGTAAACACCACAACAGCTTACAAATCATTAGTCGTTAGCACCTATTCTACTAACAGCTTTACATTCAGTACATAATCCCATTCCCAAGAATGTTTGACACAACACAATCAAAGTTTAGGATTGAACATACAATCATATTCAATTGCCCCAAACTATTGCTCTGATACCAACTTATAACGCCCCTCATTTAATACAACAATATAATATTAAGTTTGGCGGAAGCGACTACTTGAAATACATATTCTATTAAAACCTGCTAGAAATTTTCGCAACCCTTTATACAATATGTTTAACTACTAAACAAACATAGTTAACATGTTTACAAACCCGGGGCATTATATACTATAAAACATTATTTATTACAAACTGGATCAGAGTTGCAAGTTTCAAACATTCCCAGCATCAAAACGTCCCTTCCTGGCTACCCACATAATTAAACATAACCTGCAGGAAGTAAATTGAGGGATTAGCACGAAGCTAAGTGAATGAATAATCAACTACAATTCAATTTAGCTAGCAATCTGTTCACAATCAATAAGGCAACAAATATCGTCAAGAGGAACGGTGGTTCCTAGAGACCCTGTTCCGGGTGGCCCCATCAGAACACTTAAACCAACTGTAGGCCAAAACAGTGATTAACCGCTAACTAAATGCTAATCTCCATCAACACATGTACGCAACCCTGTGTTGACCAACATTAGCAATCAAGTCCAACCAACAATCTAGTTGACCTCTGGATTATACATTTCAATTCAATGTTCAACAAACAACCAATCAAATGGCATATCATTTCAAAGTTAACATGCTATCAATAGTAATCCTATAATTACTGATTGAAATCAAACTGATACAACCAAATCAAACTGTGAGTTTCAAATCCACTCACCTGATTGTTTCGTTTCACTTACTCAGCTGTCTTATCTCGCTGAGCTCTTTGTTTATCTGAGAATTAAAATCAAATATAAGTTAGTAATCACATTCGTAAAACCATAGCTTATATTCGAATATCACATATATTAATACATTTCAAATCATGTATTACCCCATCATTATATGCACCTTAGTTAAGTATATCAACTTACTTATCAATTTAAACATAATACATTAGGGAATATATGAAGTTTGTTAACCAAAATCAAAATCTCTGCATAGGCATGGAATCCGCCGGATTCTCCCAGAATCCGCCGGATTCTAATAGATTTCAGATGCAACATTTGGACCAGGGTTCATAAAACGAATCCGGTTGGACGAATCCGCCGGATTTAACCCATTTTGACCGGATTCCTCACCCGTTGACTGGCTTGAATCCGCCGGATTCATAAGGAATCCGCCGGATTCCTTGTGTTCGTCAGACCTGGGCAGTTTGTGCAGAACATAACCCAGAAAAATGTAAACCAAAACCAAATAACGATTTCAGCAGCAGTTTCATGTCATATATCATCACATAAGCATACAATAACATGTTTAAAGCATTATTTCACTATCGATTCTTACATATGCAACAAGTGATTATGATCATAAGCTTTAACCATGAATAACTTACCAAATAGAGATTACAAAGTGATGATGACGGTGATTATGAAACTCATATCAATTCCAGCTCAAGATCACTAGTTTGATTTCTTTGTAGCTCTAGGTTTTTTTGTAGTTTAGTTTTAGGGTTTAAGGTTCTAAGTTTCTAAAAGAGGAAAGTGAGTAACTTTCCTAAAATGGAAAGGTTATAAGTCGGCTCACTTTTCCCACCGACCCGCATCCACTTAAAACTAGTCCCCTTTTAATCTATTGCTTGGAACCTAAAACCATTTGCGAGAAACTTATTTTATTGCACCGTCAACTATAGTAAATTAAAACAAACAATAATTTACTAAACACAATAAGTCCTAAGGCTTATTTAACTAAGTTTCGCAATTAAACACATTTTATCAAATAATTTCTAATACAATTAAATACATCAATTTAAAATTAGAAATTACCGGACCAGAAGAGAGGATGTTACATAATACTTCTTAGTCCAACAGTTTAAAGTAAATGCACTACAATAAACATCAAACATTCATATTCTTTAATTACAAAATGTCATTTATAGTTCAAACTTGTTTCGTTTAAAATCGATTATACCAAATAACTAGTTATTTTTCTTTCTTTTCTTTTTTTTTTTTCCTTCAAACTCGAGAATAAATGTAAATAATCTTATATTACTTTCTTTTCTGTTTGTTTTTCCTCTTTTCTTTTCCGTCCTATTCTTTTATGCTATAAAATAACTCGAGAATACAGTGTAAGTGGAAAAGAAGAGAATGGAAGAAGGAAGAAAGGAAAAGAAAGGAAATGGAAAGAAGGAAAATTATGAGGTTATGATCTTAAGATGGAAGGAAAAGAAAGGAAGGGAAAAGAATCATTCTCAATCATCCCATACATAGGAGGAAAGGTAAAAGGAAAAAATGCAGTGAAACTTTCCCTCTCCTTCCATCCACTTCCTTTCCCTTCCTTTTATTAAAAACTCAAGAGCAACACTTTATTTTTTATTCCGTTCCTTTCCTTTCTTTTCCATCCTATTTATAACTTGAGAACATAGTGTCGTAGTTTCACTAATTGAGTATTTAGATCAAGTGGTTTGCAAGTGGCCAACTACTCATGTGGTTATGGATAGTAAACAATATGATGCCCACATCTAACTAAATAATTTACAGAAATATAACCATGTGTGTACGTATGATGCCTACAAAAGTTATATCATTTTGATTTACAAATTTGTTGACATGGAATATCAATTCCAAACATTTGCTGCATTGTAGATAAACACCTCAACATGACTGAGCCAATAAGTTAGTCAGCCCTTTGAGTTCATTTAAGTTCTAAATAAACGAGTAAGTGATTGTCAAAACATTCCATTCATACATATATTGTACTCTATATGAACCAACATCTAACGAAATATAATTGAACCGGTAAACGGATCAAGTGTTTACATTAAAAATATGATCCATCTTTCTGTTTAGACTGCATATCAATCATGACAACTTCGAAAACATAAACAGCATTCACAAGCTTTGAAACTGGAAGGAGAACCTGAAATGGAAATATATAACAATTTGGGCTACTTTCTTGTTAGCCTGTATTAATCTCATTGTCAAATATAGATTCCTATAAAACGCATATAGCTTTAACCTAGCACAAGGATCCAAGAAAACTCTATATATGATGTCCACCATAATACTATTACTATATAATTATATGATATCCACCATAATACTATATATGTTTCTGATGGTGATTTTCTTCAAATATGCAATTTGCCTTTGAATGGTGCATCTCATATACTACAATTTGGCTTTGAGTATTACTTATAACTGGTCCATTTTAGCCTACTATATATGTTATTGCTATGTTTTAGCCTACTATATATGTTATTGCTATGAGCTGATGACAGTACTATTGATGCTACTGTATGTGGGTCTTAGATTGTTATGGGTTGATAAAGCTGTTAATGTATACATATCTTAATTTGTGTGGGTTCCGATAAAGTTACGAGTTTTTACATGAATATCCTTTTATCATTTGAAACTTTTATTGATATGCTCTTGTCCCTAAGGGTATGCTAAAGAAATGATAACTATTATTATGTGCACAATTGTTGGTTGTATGTCAACCAAAAATGCTACAATATAAAATAAGTATGCTGTCATAATTCTTTCAAGTTTCATCAATTTCTTTGATTTCGTCTATATGGATTCAAAAACTAAAAATTGGTTTGATTTGCTCATGCATTGAATGAAGACATGTCATCAATTTGGATTGGTTTCGACCCGTCAGTTTGCTTCAAGTTCATTGAGAATCGTACGCATAACACAAGATTTCGTTGAAGATTATCAGGATAATTATAATTTGCTTCGGTTTTTATTTATTTCAGGTCATACTCTCTTGCCATGTTCATTTTGAACTTTCTACATGCTACATTATCATCTATACATCAACTTTTTGTTTCCTTAAAAGTGCTGAATTTGTCTCCAATTAATAGGAATTGTATTTCAAATTGGAGTGAAACGATATATTATATGAGAACCTGTCGTAACGCGCGGGTTAAAAAAACCTCGTTGGACACAACAGAATAGTGAATACGGAAAGCGTAAATAACAAAAAAAATAAAATAAAAAAATAACTGGAAAAAATGTAATAATTGGCTCTCTTTTTCTTGGTTCCTCTCTGATCCGGAGTTGTTTTTTTCGAAGAAAAGAAGAAAGCAGAAAGAATAAAATTTAAATCGTGTTCTTGAGTTTTTTTATGTTGGAGAGAATAGAAGAGAAGTGGGAAAAGAATTTAGACATTTTTTCTCTCCAATATTTTTCTCTCCAAAATTGGGAAAATTTGAATGAATAGAAGATTATTAAAGCTATAAAATGTTAATTCCTCCCGTTTATCTCCAACTTGAGAACATGAAACTAGGGGTGAGCATCCGTACCAGAATTCCTGATTTCGTACTTGTACCATACCACTATCGTACCGAACCAGTACCAACCGGCTTCAAACGGTCCAGTATTCGGAACTCACTTTAGGGTTAAAAAGATTAGCGGTATTTTCCTATTTTTCCCGCTTTGGTACCATATCATAAGTCGCTAGGTTATTTCTATATTTTAAAAAGAACATATATTTACCACATTAATTCTATGATCATATTATATGTCTATGAACACAAAATAATATTTTTTGGGTGATTAAAAAAAATAAAATTGAGTTAGACCCTCACGTATGCGTACAATTGTACTGTTATAGAAGTCTAGCTCTATTTGCCACACAAACAATCCCGTTTTTAACACCCTAGTTAAATCGAATTTCAAACATATTGCTTGTAAATATTGTTAAATTGAATTCAAAATCACTTAACACGGTACAATAATGTTGTTGTATATATATATATATATATATATATATATATATGTGTGTGTTTTTCATCGTCACTATTCATTTAAAAAAATGGGTATTTGGACCACCCACCGGAGTCGCTCCATATTTCAATGTAGCACGACCGAACCCCTCACAATGTCCAACATCGTCATCTATGTCACTTAATGATGATCATTTCTTTGTTTGAGATTCATTGATATTTATTTTCTTTGAAATCTATCGAGAACAAAATACGTAGGTAGGTATAGTACCACTTTTTACTGTACAGGTACAATCTCACTTCAAACGGTCTAGTATTCGGTACTCACTTTAGGACCAAAAACATTACCGGTACTAACCGATTCGGTACTGATTCCATCCCATGCTCACCCCTACATGAAACCTATAAATTTCTTTTTTTCTGCTTTTAACTCGGCAACGCAAAAGTATTTGCATTTTCTTTTCTTTTCTATCGTTTTATATACTATTCTATTTTTTTATTTCTTTCAAATTAACGAGAGCAGGGTCTAAATGTAACTCATTTCAAAATATTTGAAAAGCATAAAGGGGATGTTTGCATTAAAAGAGATCATGACTTTGATCAACATGTTAAGGTATTTATCAAGATGTTGCAGCATAAACGCACACTGTATTTTAAAAAATGACAACTTTTAAAAATATTTGAACCATATTTTAGTTAGTGGAACTTTTCTACGTAATAGCAAATAATCCACAGAAATATAGTCATGCGTGTCACGTATGATGCCCCATTATTTTAGTGTAGCTTCTTTTACGTTTTATTCAATGCTCACAAAAAACATTATACCAGTAGCAATTTGATTGACAAATTTGTTAACATGGAACTTCACTTCCAAACATTTGTTGTATTGCAAATAAACACCTCAACATGACTGAGCCAGTAAGTCAGTCAGCCCTATAAGTTTGTTTAAGTTCTAAATAAACAAGTGTGTAAGTTGTCATCACATTCCATTCACACATGTATTGTACTCTATACTGTATATCTGAACCAGCATCTAACTAAATATAACAGAACCGATAAACGGGTCACATGTTTACATTAAAAATATGATACATTGTTCTGATTTAGACTGCATATCAATCATGACAAGTTCATAAACATAAACAGCATTCTGAAGCTTTGAAACTGGAAGGAGAACCTGAAATGGAAATGTATAACAAGTTTGGGCCACTTCCCTGTTAGCTTGTATTAATCTCATTGTCAAATATAGATTCCTATAAAACGCCTATAGCCTTTGAACTAACACAAGGATCCAAAAAAAACTCTAAATATGACCATTAGAAGATTCTGAAGTCTGAACTTCACATTTACTAAATCTGTATATATATATATATATATATATATATATATATATATATATTTTTTTTTTTTTCAAGATTTATCAAGTAATACAAATGGACTTGCAACAAATATATGTGCACTTTTAACTTTACAAGAAAGCATAAAACAAAGTAACCAAACGCCGCCCGGTTCAAACTCCATGCACATAACGTAAAACAAATTGCGCATACCATTCATCTTTGTGTGGTTCTTCATGTAAAAGAAGGTTATCTATCCATCTATCTATATCGAATCTATCCATCTATCTATATCGAATCAAGAAACCTCGAGTTGTGTTTCTTCCTTTCTCATTCACCTTACCTAACGTAAAAATAGTAGAAGACATACCTGAAGAATGTGAGTTCTCAGCTTCCAACTGTGAAGAAGGTGAGTTCCCAGTCTCCAACTGCAGAATTTACTGCTCAAGTAATGTGGATAGTAAACAATATATTTAAATTTATTAGTCTCTATGTTTTACAAAGTTTTATATATTAGGTTAGGTTTCCTCATATCTTATATGGGTATGATTATAGTGCTGGCAAATTCTGCCCATTTGCTTCACATTTGGGCAATTCTGGGTATAATGACTTAAAGTTTGGGTTCTTATGGACTAGAGAAATTTTAGGAATTGGCTTAATTGGGTAAAACTCAAATCATTAATAAATCTAAATGGGTGGTATCATGTTATATTTTTTATATTATATAGTTAAAAATGTATAACTTATTTTGGAAGATATATATATATTTTAGTGAATTAGAACATTTTTTTATGAAATTTTTAAATAGCCCGTTATGACCCGAGCCCGTTCAGACCCGCGCCCGATTAGACCCGAGCCCGTTTATACCCACGCCCGTTTTGACCCGTAGCCCAACCCGCCCATTTTGCCAGCTCTAGGTATGAATAATGCTTTCAATTCATTTAGGACGCACAAACTATGTTTTATTACAATTTATGATAGGATAGGATTCGCTTAATCACATTTGTTACAGCTTTACAGTTCTAACTTCATTCAGATTCTTCGTTTGTGACTTAGAAATCAGGGTATTTATTAAATGAATTAGATAGTACATAATAGTTTGATACATACGAAACACACCATCTAAAATAGCAAAAACTACATATGAAAAACACCTGATCCTCCCAGGTTCATACATGTTTTGGCAACACATTCTTTTCCTGAAGAATGAAAATTGTATTTGATTATCACTTTTTTCACTTTGTTTATAAATACCTTGAAAATCATTCAAAATTTTCTCTTCTCATACAAAAGGAGAGAACAATTAAAATGCCTGCCCGATCCCAGTACTACCTGGCCTAATTGGTTCTGGTTCTGGTTCTGGTCAGGTGCTGGTTCAAAGTTCAGCCCAATATTAGTCCTCCCTGTCAAACACAACCCAGCACAGCCCTTGACTCACTTTATTACTCTGGCCAGGTTGAAGCCCAATCAAGACTCTTTGGATTTTTCCTAATCTCTTTTTCAGTTTTGTATAAAACATAAAAGAGTGTTCGCATTTTTTTTTTCCGGTTTTGTATATAATTTAAAAGAGTGTTTGCAATCTGCAAACACAACATGAACTCATTTTGAATATGTATAAGTGTATAACTACATTATCCCTTGAAAATTTCTAAATACATATTTTTACAATGTTACTAAAATCTTTAGTTTTTAAAAAGCAAAGCCCCCACACAAGAACAAGAATCCACACTTGATCGCACTAGGACCCACCAACGGCTCCTGCAAGCATTAACATGCCAAAATTTACAAACCTGGGCAGCGAAACAGACTTGGAAACCACAAGCAAATATTTTCACAACTTAATTGAGACCGCACTACTAGCCATGAGCCCAGCGCACTACAAAAGTGCCCACCAGACCAACCCAACCCCAGACTTGAAATAAAAAACAGAATGAAATGAAAACTGTTTTCCTCCGACCTGAATACCACTAGCAAAACCCACAACAGCAATCTAAATAGACATATACTATATATTAGTATTCATAGACGTTTCTTTAGTTCCAAATGTATCTTTCTAAGTGTTTATGTTACAATAACTCATCGAAGATACTAATCTACCAGGCTCCTCCAGAATATGACTATAATCTCTCTAGTATCTCAAAGACTCTAGACTCAAACAAGTTACACTCGTGTTTACCTAGCCTCAACTTGGATTGTCACAAGACTGGCACTATATGTTGCAACCAGTCAATCATTCATTACCATTATTTATGCAAAATGCAACTTGGTTATGACAAAGAGCGCCCACATTGATTAGTTGTTTACTCATTGTCGATAGTGAATTGTCGTTTGATTGCATTAGTGACACCCAAGATTAACAAATATATAGCTAACTAGCTGAGCCACCTTGCACAAATTGCTAGAAGTTTTTTACTTCAAAAACATAATATAATTTCATGCATGGTCCTTTATAACAACCTCCATAGTCACTGCAACACCTGAGTATACTAAACAGGGCATTACCAAAAGTAAACCAATGGTGAATAACCTGAACACAGAAATCCATTTCAATATCGCATTACCCAAAAACTTTAAAACCAAACCAAAAAACGAAAGATTCTAGAAAGAATACCCTGATTTCTTGATTTGCTATTGTTAATCAAGCTACAGTCTAGTGGTTCACCTATAGGTATAGGGTAAGGTTCAAATGAGACTAAAAATTTGTGTGAGAATAGAGGAACCAATGATATGGTGCCATGTCTACAAAGAGAATACAAAACCCATTTACCCCTTAAGTTAAATATCTCACAAACGACAAATCGAAAAATTATGAAAATTGCACCATTAGATTCAGCGTTTGATCCTCTTCGATTTGCCGTCCATTAAGGCATACTTTCGAGTAGTTTTTTTTTTCCATTATTTTTAGTGGGTTTCACATTACTAACACGTGTGTTACAATAAAGCGTTTAGGGTTTAGGGTTTGGGGTTTAGGGGTTAGGGTTTAGGGTTGGGAGTTTGGGGTTTCGTCCCGAAACCCCAAACTCCCAACCCTAAACCCTAAACCCTAACCCCTAAACCCCAAACCCTAAACCCTAAACGCTTTATAAAACTCTAAACCCTAAATCATACTAAACCCTAAACCCTGCTAAACCCTAACACTAAACCCTACTAAACCCTAACACTAAACCCTGCTAAACCCTAACTCTAAACCCTAACCCTAAACCCTAAATCAAATGTATAATCAATCACTAACACATGTGTTACTAATATGTAAAACCCACCAAAAAAATGAAGAAAAAAAAAGTTCGTCGGAAGTATGCCTTGATGGACGGCAAATCGAAGAGGATAAAACGCTGAAAAATATGGTGCAATTTTCATGATTTTTCGACTTGTCGTTTGTGAGATATTTAATTTTTAAAAACGTGGATGAGAGAGAAAAAAGTGACACATGGCATATTGTGATTGGTTCCCCCATTCTCACACAAAATAAATGGTCTCAATTGAACTCTTCTCTATAGGTATAACATAAAATGTCTGATAGAACTACAAAATAATTTCTGTCACTAAGTGCTAACCTGCTTCTCATTTTTGTTGTTGTTCCATCTTTAGAAACTAGTCAGATAAGGTCCACAACATTAGTACACATTTGGCCCCTATTGATCTCCTTCGACTTTGCTTTGTGCATCATCCTCCATTGGCAGTTTAGCACACTTATCTTCTCCGTGCCTGTTAAAGTTGGCAAAAAAAAAAAAAAAAATCCTAAAGAATGAAATTTTTATTCAAGTATCACTTTTTCATTTTGTTTGAACATACGTTGAAAATCATTAAATTTTTTGTCTTCTCATACAAAGAGAGAACAATTGAAAGGCCTGCCCAATCCCGGTACTACCAGGCGTCCAGGCCTAACTAATTCTGCTTCTGGTCAAGTACTGGTTCAAAGTTCAGCCCAATATTAGTCCTCCCTGTCAAACGCAGCCCAGCCCGGACCTTTACTCACTTTATTACTCTGGCCAGGTTGAAGACCAATCAGAATCTCTTTGCAATTTTCCACTTTTTTTTATATATACTTTAAAAGTGTTTGCAATCTGCAAAGACAACATGAACTCATTTTGATTATGTACAACTACATTATCCCTTCCAAATTTCCAAATACATATTTTTGCAATGTTACTAAAATCTTTTGTTTTCGAAAAGCGAAGCCTCCACACAAGTACAAGAATCCACACTTGACTCACACAAGGACCCACCCAAGGCTACTAGCATTAATGCACAAATATGTACATACCTGGGCAGCGAAACAGACTCGGAAACCACAAGCAAATAAATCACACAACTAGATAGAGACCACACTACAACCCATGAGCCCAGCGCAGTACAAAACTGCCCACCAGGCCAACTCAGCCCCATACTTTAGATAGAACAGAACTAAATGAAAACTTTAACCCTCAGACCTGAATACCACTACCAAAACCCACAATAGCAATCTAAATAGACATATACTAAAAATTTGTAATCATAGACATTTCTTTAGTTCCAAATATATCTTACTAAGTGATGTTGCAATAACTCAACAAAGATACTAATCTACCAGGCTCCTCCTGAATATGACCATAATCTCTCTAGTATCTCAAAGACTCTTGACTCAAACTAGATACACTTGTGTATACCCAGCCTCAACTTGGATTGTCACAAGACTGAAACTATATGTTGCAACCAGTGTAGTGATTAGTGAAGAATGTCTTGAATAAGCGAATCAGTCATCCATTATCACCTTTAATTATGCAAAATCCAACTTGGTTATGACAAATAGAGCCCACATTAATTATTTGGTTGTCACTAATTGTAGATAGTGTATTGTTTACATAACATTTGCATTAGTGAAACCCATGTTTAACAAAGGAAGCTATTAGCTAAGCCACCTTGCTCAGATTGCTTGAATTTTATATCTTTAATAACATAACTGAATTTCATGTATTGTTTACAAAGTTTTTAAATGTTTTGTTAGGACTCTTCATGATATCTTATATGGGTATGTATTATGCTTTCAATTCATTTAGGACGGAAAATTATGTTTTATTACTATTTAAGATTTAAGATAGGATTCCTTTAATCATAAGTGCTACAGCTTTACAGTTTTAACTTCATACAGATTCTTCATTTGTGAGTTAGAAATCAGAGTATTTAGTAAATGAAATAGATAGTACATAACAGTATGATACATACGAAAAACATCATCCAAAATAGCAAAAATTACATATAAAAAACACTTGACCCTCCCAACTTCATACAGGTTTTGGCAACACAAAAGGGAAAAAAAAATCTTTTCCTGAAGAATGAAATTTTTATTTAATCATCACTTTTTCACTTTGTTTACAAATACGTCAAAAATCATTCAAATTTTTGTCTTCTCAAACAAAAAAGAGAACAAAAATTAAAAGACCCGCCCAATTAAGCCTGGTACTACCTGGCCTAACTAGTTCGGGTTCTGGTTCAGGTCAAGTACTGGTTCAAAGTTCAGCCCAATATTAGTCCTCCCTGTCAACCCAACCCATCACAATCCTTGACTCACCTTCTTAGTCTGGCCAGGTTGAAGCCCCATCAAAATCTCTTTGGATTTTTCCTAATGTTTTTTTTTGTTGTTCTTTCTTTTTCTTTTTTTTTTTCTTTTTTTTCTTTTTGTATATACTTTTAAAGAATCTTTGCAATCTGCAAACACAAGATGAACTTATTTTGATTATTTACAACTACACTATCCCTTCCAAATTTCTAAATACATATTTTTGCAATGTTAGACAATCTTTTTTTTTAAAAAAGCAAAGTCCCCTCAAGAACAAGAATCACACTTGACTCACTACACCAACCAGGACCCACCAACGGCTACTGCAAGCATTAACGCACCAAACTTACAAACCTGGGCAGCGAAACAGACTTGGAAACCACAAGCAAATAAATCACACAACTTGATTGAGACCACTCTGCTACCCATGAGCCCAGTGCACTACAAAACTGCCCACCAGACCAACCCAACCCCAGACTTCAAATAAAAAACAGAATGATATGAAAACTTTAATCCTCAGACCTGAATACTACTAGCAAAACCCACAACAGCAATATAAATATACATATACATAAATTTGGAAATCAAAGACGTTTCTTTAGCTCCAACTATATCGTGCTACGTGTTTATGTTACTACAACTCAACGAAGATACTAATCCATCAGGCTCCTCCTGGATATGAGCATAATATCTCTAGTATTTCAAAGACTCTCGACTCACACAAGATACACTTGTGTTTACCTAGCCTCGAGTTACATTGTCACAAGACCTGCACTATATGTTGTAACCAGTGAAGTGAAGAATGTCTTGAATAAGCGAATCAGTCATCCATTCATCACCTTTACTTATGCAAAATCCAACTTGGTTATGACGAAGAGCGCCCACATTGATCAGGGTAGTGTATTGTAGTTTGATTGCATCAGTGAAACCCATGATTAACAAAGGTATAGCTAACTAGCTGAGCCTCCTTGCTCAAATTGCTAGAAGTTAATGACATTAGAAACATAATATAATATCATGCATGGTCCTTTAGAACAACCTCCATTGTCACTGCAACACCTAATTATACTAAACAGTGCATTGCCAAAACTAAACCAATGGTGAAAAACCTGAACACAGAAATCCAAATCAATATTGTAAACCCCAAAACTTTAGAACCCAAACCAAAAAACGAAATATTCTAAATAGAATACCCTAATTTCTTGGTTCACCTACAAGTATAACATAAAATGTCTGATATAACTAGAAAACAATTTCTGTCTGTAAGTGCTAACCTGCATCTCATTTTTTTTGTTGCTCCGTCTTTAGAAACTAGTCAGATACCAACATTAGTACACATTTGGCCCCTATTGATCTCCTTCGACTTTGCTTTCGGCGTCATCCTCCGTTGGCAGTTTAGCACACTTATCTTCTCCGAGCCTGTTAAGGGAAATATGAAATGGAGCAATCTTTACACGTTTTCATGCTTACGCCCAGCGAACCACCACCAATTAGACTTGGGCCAGCCGGGGTTCTCCAGAGTGGTGTTCTGTAATGATTCAGAAAGGCACAAAACGAAACCATACAAGTACCCTACCAACGAGGTCAATACAACCAAGTACAATGTCGCCACGTTTCTTCCAAAATCACTCTTTGAGCAGTTTCGCAGGGTAGCGAATTTGTACTTTTTGTTTGTAGCGGTTTTGGCAGTTACTCCTTTAACTCCTTTTCCCCCATTGAGCTCGATTGCACCTCTTGTGTTCGTGGTGGGAATCAGCGTGCTGAAAGAAGGCGTCGAAGACTGGCGTAGGCTTTTACAGGATTTGGATATAAATTCAAGAAAGGTGAAGGTGCATAGCGGGAGCGGATTGTTTGTTGATCGTTCCTGGAAGATGCTTCGAGTTGGAGATGTTGTAAAGGTGTTTAGGAACGAGTATTTTCCCAGCGATCTCTTACTATTATCTTCAAGCTACGAAGATGGTGTGTGCTACGTTGAAACAGCGAATCTTGATGGAGAATCAAATCTCAAAATTAAACAGTGCTTGGATTCTACATTATCTTTTGATGAAGATCTTAAATTCGACAAGTTTGAGGCTAAGGTTCGATGTGAGGATCCGAATTCGAGCTTGTATACATTTGTTGGGAATTTGGAGTTCGAAGGTGAAAATCAGTTAAATTCTTCGTACCCGTTGTCACCTTCTCAGATTCTTCTTCGTGATTCAAAACTTCAGAAAACAGATTACATTTACGGGGTTGTTATATTTACGGGACAAGACACAAAAGTAGTTCGAAATTCGATGAAATCACCCTCGAAACGTAGCAGGATTGAGAGAAAGATGAACCGTGTTATTTACATGATGTTCTTCATGTTGCTTTTACTATCCTTAATCACCTCAATGGGTTCTGTTATGTACATGGATCAAGGCCAGAATGTTACAGAATGGTGGTA
This sequence comes from Helichrysum umbraculigerum, assembly GCA_949592205.1. Lineage (NCBI taxonomy): Eukaryota > Viridiplantae > Streptophyta > Magnoliopsida > Asterales > Asteraceae > Helichrysum > Helichrysum umbraculigerum. Next base: position 26,757,185 of record CATIUR010000004.1, on the reverse strand, counting down.
CCTTCGTTTAAGGGCTAATAGAGACAGGAGTTTTAATCAGGGTAACCCACTTCTTTCGGGTGTTTATCAGTTCTTGAGGGCCCTGATTTTATATGGGTACTTAATCCCAATATCTCTATTTGTTTCCATGGAATTAGTCAAATTTCTTCAAGCAATTCTTATAAGCAAGGACCAACATCTATTTGACGACGTGTCCGGAAGATCTGTTGAAGCCCGTACTTCAAATCTGAATGAGGATCTCGGTCAAATTGAGATGGTTTTCAGCGATAAAACGGGAACTTTAACTTGTAATCAGATGGAGTTTAGGAAATGCTCCATTAATGGAATTTCCTATGGGGGCGTCGAGAGCCTTCATTTCAGTATCGATGGTGCAGAATCTAACCCTCGTCATAGCATGGAGATTGTCGAGATTACTTCTGAACATATTAACGATTCAAGTAACAGTATCTTTGGTGGTGAACAGAGTGAACAAAATCTTGGTGGTAATATAAAAGGGTTCAACTTTAGGGATGATAGACTGCTGAAGAAAATGTGGCTTCAAGGAGCAACCGTTTGGGCTATGAGTATGTTCTTCAGGGTTATGGCTTTATGTCACACTGGGATCCCAGTTGAAGATGAACAAAACGGCAGCAATAAACTCGTATACGAAGCAGAATCACCTGAAGAAGTGACTTTCTTGATTGCAGCTCAAGAATTTGGTTTCCAATTCTGCAAAAGAACCCAGACTTCAATTTTCGTGAAAGAGATTGACCCTTCATCATCAGTGGTCGAAAGGTCATCCCTTTAATTTCCTTGTCTTCATTTATGATCTCTGGTAGTGGTAGAGAAATCGTAGAATCCACAATGGGTTTGGTAACGGGTCAAGATTGTTTGATTTTTTGGTACAGGCGGCATTGGGTTGGGTAAACCTAAAACAACTTTTTCCTAAGACAATTAAACTATAAACCGTTAAAGTGTCAAATACTAATATATTAGTATAAGTATAACATTAAAATTTCAATAAATATATAATATTTTGAATATGATGATTTATAAAGGTTTTATGCATTAAAATAACCTTCAGTGTCTTTTAACCATATATACCTGCTTGACCCGTTTCTTTTAACCCTATTTGATGTGACCCTTTTGAAATAAAAGTCATTAAACACAACCTAAATAAACCTATACACAATTAAATGGATTAAAATCACAAAGTCTCTCTTATCATCTTTGGTTAGCATGCTAATACTACAATTATATGGTTAACTTTCAGGGAATACAAATTACTGAACTTACTAGAATTCAGCAGCTCTAGGAAAAGGATGTCTGTGATAGTACGGGATGAATATGGTCAAACTTTCCTGTTCTGCAAAGGCGCGGATAAGTAAGTCTCTTAATTGTCCAACTGAGGTTTAAATCTTAATGATTTTCTGTTCAATTATCCAAACATTATAAATAGAGGTGGCAAATGAAGCATTTTTGGTAAGGTGGAAACAGGTTGGGCATGGTAAATGAGAAACACTTGCACACTTTTTATATTGTCATTGATAATTTAATTTTAAAATACACTTTGAGCAATCTTCGCCCTGCCTGACCCATTCAATCTGCTTTCTTTTTACATAGTTTGGTTAACCCTTTTACTCATTTGATTCGATAAGGTATTAACAAAACATGAATCGACCCTCTTATAACTAAATGGGTCAAAATTGTCATAATGCCATCTCTAATCCATATTATGAACAATGGAGCAAAGAAAGTACTCATGTGATGTATAATTGTATATTATGTATTTCATTATTGCTTGCACTCTGCAGCATAATATTGGACAGGCTGGGTGATAGTGGTAGTGCATGCCAACACGATACAACTACACACCTAGCTAGCTACGCAGAAGAAGGGTTACGAAAAATGGCTTTTGCTTATAGAGAGATTACAGACTCTGAGTATGAAGAATGGAGTTCTACATTCGCTAAAGCAAAGGCCACAATCGGTCCTGAGCGAGAGGAATTTCTGGAGAGTGTATCAGAAGCTATTGAGAAGGACCTGGTGCTGTTAGGTGCAGTAGCAGTCGAAGACAAGTTGCAAGATGGGGTAAAATCGTAACTTTTCTTTTTCTAATTTCTATAAAAACGGAGACCTTATCCAAGAATCAATCTAGGTTGCGAACTGCATAGAGACACTCACACAAGCAGGGATCAAGATTTGGCTCCTCACAGGGGACAAGAAAGAGACCGCTATAAATATCGGGTGGGAAATTTTAAAAATCAAGTCGCCTAATCATTTATGCAGTTCAATATATTTCTAACTTTTTCTACAAATGTTCGGTCAGATTCGCTAGTGGTTTGGTTAAGCACGAAATGCAGCAATTTCAGCTGAGTTTGAGCAGGGATGCTGAATCTACAAACCAATCGAAGGTGAATATCCTGCACTTGGCTTTTTTCAATCCATTTGATTTGAAATACAAGTTAAGAGGTAAATGGTAACGATCAAGCATTTTTGTATTTTATTTTCAGACTATGAAAGATGACCTCTTGAATCAGATTCAGGCTTATTATCAACTGACAATAGATGAAAGAACCAAGGATGGTCCATTTTCACTTGTGGTGGACGGAAAATCTATTGATATTGCTTTGATGAATGACGTGAAGGACCAATGCTTGAAGTTAGCAGTTAAGTGTGCTTCTGTTATTTGTTGCCGTGTCTCTCCAAAGCAGAAAGCTTTGGTAAGTTAGATTTATTTTGGTTCAAAATCTAACTGGAAACCAAAAGGAATGCGATTAAACTTTGCGTTTATGTGCAAACCTAGATTACACGACTAGTGAAGAAGTACACAGGCAAGATGGCACTTGCAATTGGAGATGGAGCTAACGATGTGGGAATGATTCAAGAGGCTGATATTGGAATTGGCATAAGCGGAAAGGAAGGGATGCAGGTATGATCAATTAGTTGGATTGTATAATCACTAATGAGAATGTTTAAGCCATACAGAAGGCTCTGTCACTTAGGCTGTCTAGTAATTACTGTATACAGCAAGAAAGCATACCGTTCCAACAAATAGACCCTTGATGCTTAGGTTTAATATTGCCTCTTTACGCATGCAGGCTGTTATGGCTAGTGACTTCTCGATGCCACAATTCAGATTTTTAGAACGCTTACTAATAGTGCACGGGCAATGGTCTTATAGAAGAATCTCCAAGATGGTACAGAATCCGATTTTCTTTCGTTATCAATCCTATTATTTTTGGTCATAACTCATAAATGTACGATAACTTATTCTCTAAATTGTTTTTTTGCTGCAGATTCTATATTTTGTGTACAAGAACCTAGTATTCGGACTTACCTTATTCCTCTATGAGACATACTCCAGATTCTCTGGTGACATTTTATACGACGGCTGGTACATGGTGATGTTCAACCTCATCCTAACATCCGTTCCTCCCATCTCCTTAGCTGTGCTTGAGCAAGACATTTCTTCAGATATGTGTCAGCAGGTATATTTTCTAAAATATTCATTATACTGTTTTTAACATAAAAAATGACCAAGTCACCACTCACCAGCGTATATACTTAATCAAGATTGTCATTCATACCATTATGGCTTTCGCATATTATAAAGGTATTTGGATTTGTGTTTTGGATGTGAATTTGTGGTTCAATTATCAAATTCAAAGCAGCTACTTCAAAACTTTATTGTCGGTTTACTAGAAGTCTAGAAGCTCTTGCTTTTACACCAAGTAGTGTTCGATCATTTTATCATAATGTCCTTGAATAATCAGAGATCGAGTCAAGCACAAAAATGTCTCATTATCTACTTGTTATGACTCCAAACACACATCTAAACTAATTTCAGGGGTCCAACCTAATTAGCTTATTGGAACGTACTACAACCCAATCTATTGTAACTGATTATCTCACTCTGTAATTCAAGTGTACATGATCATTTTCGGGAAAATCCAAACACCCACTTATATTATGTGATACCAGTTCTAATCATAGTTCGTTCCTTGCTGCACAGTTTCCAGCCCTTTATCAGCAAGGACAAAAGGGCATCTTCTTTAGCTGGAAACGGATCATTGGTTGGACGGTGAACGGTATATTTACGTCTTTGGTGATATTTATCATTAACGTTTACAGTCTTTCTCCCTCAGCCTTCAGAAAAGGAGGAGAAGCGGCAGATATAGCCCATTTAGGAGTTATCACATACACCAGTGTCGTATGGACAGTGAACTGCCAAATCGCTCTAATCATTACCCACTTCAATTGGATACAACATAGTTCTATTTGGGGAAGCATTGTAAGTTTGTACATCTTCCTACTCTCATATGGTGCACTTCCACTCGTCGAAACCAACAGAGAATATGAACTGCTCGTAGAAGCTGTGGGGCCTGCACCTATCTACTGGATTATTGTACTATTAGCTGTAGTTGTATCTCTCCTTCCGTATTTTATTTACATGGTTATCCAGAGGACCTTCGATCCAACGGATGACCATGTGATCCAGGAAATGAAATATGACGTAGGTGGTGACACATAAGAAAAGTCTATGTACTATTGAGTTGATCTTGAATATTAGTTTATAACATAGGCGAGAGTACTAAGATTAAATCACCTCAATATTATCAAGATATTTGAGCTTTATGTATTGCAATTTTTTTATTCTGTATATATAATTCCATAATAATTGTTGTATATCATAACGTATTACATCAAGATAGATATATATAGAGATTGCTAATCCAAACCCTAAAGCCCGTTATATATCGGGCTTAACCTAATACATAATATATGTCTAACACGCCCCCGCAAGCTAAGGCCGGGGAACGACCTGTAGCTTGGATCTTAGAAAGAGAAATCGAGGTGCAGGTAAAGGCTTTGTGAAAATATCAGCAATCTGATCTTCTGTAGAAATAAACTGTACACGAAGATCCCCTTGAGCAACTTTTTCGCGAACAAAATGAAAATCAACTTCCACGTGCTTTGTCCGCGCATGGAAAACTGGATTGGCCGATAAATAGGTTGCACCAAGGTTGTCACACCATAAGATCGGAGCCGAAGGTGCACGAATGCCAAGTTCAAGAAGAAGAGCTTGAAGCCAAGTAAGTTCAGCAACAGTATCAGCAAGAGCTTTGTATTCTGATTCAGTAGAGGAACGTGAGACTGTGCGTTGCTTACGAGCGGTCCAAGAAATAAGATTAGAACCGAGGTAGATGGCAAATCCCCCCGTGGATCGTCGGTCATCTAGGCTTCCAGCCCAGTCAGCATCAGAAAAGGCTTCAAGAGAGGATGGTTTCCCGGACAAACTACCTTGCCAATGAGCATCAGTGAAGGCTTGAAGAGTGCAACCAGAAGTTTGGCGAATAAGCATGCCATGATCGACTGTACCATGAAGATAACGTAAAATCCGTTTGACCGCGGACCAATGATTCTCGGTTGGAGCATGCATGAATTGACAAACTTTGTTAACAGCAAAAGTAATATCCGGCCGAGAGAGTGTAACGTACTGAAGAGCACCAACAACTTGTCGATATTTGACAAGATCTGAGAAAGAAGCACTATCAGCTAGGTGAAGCGGACTAGATGTAGTCATGGGCGATGGCGTTGGTTTACAATCAGATAAGCCAGCCCGTTGTAAGAGTTCCAAGATGTATTTCCTTTGAGAAAGAATGATGCCAGAATCATGTGGAACTATTTCAATACCCAAGAAATAATCAAGAGAACCAAGATCTTTCAATGAAAAAGCAGACCCAAGTCGTTGAACAAGACTGTCAATAGTAGCATTATTATTTCCAGTAATGATGATGTCATCTACATAAACAAGAATATACATAACAGTCGCTCCAGATGAGTAGATAAAGAGTGATGCGCGATTCTTTCCAAGCATGTAATCGTGATCACTAATAAGACCATGAAGCTCACTGAATGTGGTCGGGAACTGACGTGCAGTAATCGTAGCCTTAAGGCCATTGTACTCCTCTCGAAGGCAAGAAACTACAAGCATAACAAGGTCTTTATCTTTGAAAGCTTCACCAATATCAGCAAGAGCATCGGCATACTCTTGTGCACGATTAAGATAAGCATCCGGTGTTTCATCACCACGCATCTCAAGCTTCATGAGTTGCGTTTTCAAGGTGTACTCTCTTGAGCATGTGTGAGGTGCATAGGCTTTCTCAAGAGCAAGCCAAACTTCTCGAGCAGTTTCTCCTTGAACGTGTCGAAAGGAGGCTTCAGAAATTGTAGATATAATTAACATACGAACATGTGCGTCGTTAGAGATCCAGATTGGATAGTTAGGGTTGTCTTTTGGAGCAGCGGAGGTTTCGGTTCCAGATTGCTTTAGGAGCTTGGGGGGACAAGATATCGTACCGTCCACATAACCAAACATGTTATTGGTGACGAGAAAAGGCTGGATCATTGTCTTCCAATAACCATAATTGGTAGGTGATAGGGTAAAGCCGAACTTATGAGAGTTGTGGGAGGTTTTCTCAGCGGTGGTAAAGGCTGCAAGTAGCGCCATACTAATAATTTTTTTTTTTTTTTTTTTTTTTATAATGATAGAGATTCCGGCGACGGAGTTAGGGTTCCGGCGGGAGTTTTGACGGAATTGACACTTGGGGTTCAGTCGGAATCGACCTACAAGAGGATTGGATAAGGAGGTGGCTGTTCACTCGCCGGAAATCGTGAAGATTCCGGCAGACAGGCAGATTCCGGCAGCAAGAACTAGCGGCGCGTGGCGGATCGTGGAGGCGGTTCCAAGGCTGAAATTTTTAGGGTTTGGTCGGACTTTGATGGCGGACTCGGTGGTGGTAGCGGTTTGTTGTAATTTGTAACGAGAAGGGTGTGATTGCCGGATTTGTTACCGGAGCTGTGGTGGCCGGAGTTGTGCCGGAAAAAGGACCTAGGTTAACCTAGGCTCTGATACCATATAATTCCAGAATAATTGTTGTATATCATAATGTATTACATCAAGATAGATATATATAGAGATTGCTAATCCAAACCCTAAAGCCCGTTATATATCGGGCTTAACCTAATACATAATATATGTCTAACAGTATATATTTATGGTTAAGTTTGGTATATATGTTTGGGTTATTGTTGAATTACACAAGGCTAACTAGTTTACTTTGATAGATAATTTTAAGATATTCAGCATATTAGAAAGAGCTCATATAATCTCTTGCACAGTGGTAGCCTGTATATCACAAGAATCATTTAAGGCCATCTTAAAAATTCACATATTACCATCTTATTTTATGCTCTATAATAAAACTATTTCCCAAATATATGGTATTACTTGCCAAACATGTCCAACTCATCTTTGATCACAAATCCGAACATAAATCATTCATTAATCTACAACCGCTACCCTTCTTGAACTCAAAATGTTACTCATACAGGGTTTAAGTTGACCACTATCTAGATTCTAGCCATAGCACACAGATTAAACTCTCATTTTGAGCTCTACATTAGCATAGATAGAGAGTATGCAACAATTTCACAAAAAAATTCCGAGAATTCATAGCACATTACAGCATAAATCATGTTCACCTCAGGTGAAATTCCCAATCCATTAGCCTATAAACAAGTCACAATTTGCTGATTAGGCGCGCCTTTACATACACTGGGCTTGGGCTCTCGTGAAGTACTCACTGCCCACTTCTCTCTATTAATCAGAGTTGGTCCTATAACTGTCAAAGTTTAACATCTGTAATATGATTCCTCATCCTACACCTACAGTGAACTATATATCTTCAGCCCATTTCTTTTATTGGTATCAAATATCAACCCAAAGCCTCTTAGCCCGAATACAAATAAACCTCTAGTCTTATCAACTTTTGCGATCATGTTGATGCAACTAATAATATAACCATGAAATTTGAAAATATAGATATTACATAAGCTTCATCAGATAACCATGCAACGAACCAATGGAAGATAAATTATATTAATGATTATCATAAGACAGTGCCTTTCGTTGTATATCATCTTAAGAATGCAATATTGTTGTGGTGACGTGCAAGAAAATAAGTGGAAGACGCTGTGCCACAATTTATACTAACTACAAAAGATCACTATAATTTACATATTACTAATTCCAAATCTTCTGTTAGTTGTGTATACTTACCTCTGGCTGCTGCAGTTTTTTAGCATATCTTATAAGTATGGTGATCAGACGCACCTTCTCTGACTTGTTATCAGCTTCCATGTGGACTCTCCTCAGCCTGCCACGTGTCATATGTAGTTAGAGTCAGTCGTAGTTGATTTTTCACATTATTATATATATTAATAAAATAATTTTGGGTGCCTTATGAATAGTAACATCTCCATTCATATTTTGCCATGTGTTATCTTGTCTTTTCTTAAAATTTAACAATTAATTTACTAAAAATGGTAAAGAGATAAGAGAATGGGTGGTAGCTTAGTGGTAACAGGTGAAGTAAAGTTTTTTGGTTTGTTGAGATTTCAAGTTCGAGTCTTTGGATCTCATTTTTTTGCAACATTTTTTACTCCCTTCTTTTCCAACTTCTTTCATTTGTAAAATCACAAAATAACCTCCTTTAATTTAACTAGCATCTACATACTAGTATGCAGTTTACCATTTTATATTTTATATCTATGTTTCCTAAAATAACAAATATATTTTCACTATGAATATTAACATTACTACAACAAGCATTGTATTTATTGTAATTGTTTTTACTCCCATATGTTTTCATTGTTGTTTTTATTATCATTATTATTATACTATTAACATTAACATTATTGTTACATGTATATACTTCTTAGTATTAAAGTTATTTTAATAAATAAAAAAATCAAACTTCTACTATAGATTTATGATAGGGCTTGGCTAAACACATTGACTCAAACTTGATATCTGAATCAAACAGCTAACTATACCAAAATATACATCACCAGATTAAGTGATAGTGATTTTGTTGACAGTGGCGGAGCCACATGTGACCCAGGAAGGGCCAAGGCCCACCCTCAACTTCTTGGATATAGTGTTACGTAGTTATAATTTTGTACTAAATGATAGTTTGATCCATAAATGGCCCACCCTATAATATGAATCACACAAAATAAATTGGCCAATTCAGTTAGAATTTAATAATAAATTGGCCCATCCAATTATTATTCTAATCAATTAGTTAGAACTTTATTCAACAATATACTTCATAAATCGTAATACCGAGTTATTATTAATCTATCTTTAAATTAAATGGTTTGCATTATCATATTTTAATTCATTGTGTTAGTGTTGATATTTATTCCCCCTCTATTTCTCACGTCTCCCTCTATTTCTCTTTCCCTAACATCCAAAAAAACTTCTCAATTTCTAAAGTGTAATTTGCTTTTTCAAGAAGAAGAATTAGCCCTCACCACCACCTCCATTAAATCCGTCTTCTTTTTGCGAACCGTGCCAAATAAGTTTCACCGACATCGAGTAATGCTCACGCCGCCACTCGCTGTCACTGTAGACGGCCGGATTTGTTGTTTCAGACATCGATCGTCGCTGTTGCTACCGCTGGAAAATTTTTCTATATTTTGGCCCACCCAGAACAAAAGTTCTAGCTCCGCCACTGTTTGTTGAGTAGGTAATGTTGTTTTAGCGTTAACATTCAAATACACATACCTAATTTATTAGAATTTTCTCAGTTCTATATGATCTTTTGTCTAGAGGAGAACATACTTAATCAAATTTTAAGTTAACCTAATAAGTATGTATAATGATCTATATCGATATTACGTGGATACACACTTAAATAACCTGTTTGTTATAGACATACATATCAACTACAGAACAAGATGAAAGGTTCATAGATAGTGCTTACTCATGGCAGCAATAAGAACGGCAGTCACTCCTCTCTGGTGGTGTTTTCAACAATGTAAATCCGGTAGCCATGGTGATGGCAAAACCCTAAACTGGGATGTCGGGATTGAAATGCCAATCGATGGACGAATCCGGAATCCAGGTTATGCGCCCTATATGCCAACCTCGCCACTTTGGGATAAAGTCGTAGTCATACAGATTCAGGGTAATATTTTATCTTTATGTATGTACCTTATAAAATGTTTAACCTATTTCTTTTTTTCTCTAAGAGAAAATTCCACAAACCATATCTATGGTTTACACACATTTTCACAAATCATATCCGAACTTTTTTTTCAGGTTTTTGATACAATAAGTTTCAAGTTTGCTTGTAAATGGTACCTCCGTCCAACTCCGTCTATTTTTGTCGTTAAGTTTTACCAATTCCGTCTATTTTCAATACCTTAAGTTTCAAAATTGCTCGTAAATGATACCTGTGATTTACACACATAACGGTGAAAATTAACGGATTTGGACGGAGGTACCATTTACGAGCAAACTTGAAACTTATTGTATCAAAAACCTGAAAATAAAACTTCAGGTATGATTTGTGAAAATCTGTGTAAACCACGGGTATGATTTTTGGAATTTACTTTTTCTTTAAAGATTGAAAATGACACAAATGTCCCCAACAACAACAAAATAGACCAAATTACCTTTAACAAAGTTTAGAAACAACCTATAATATTTAAAAAATATTTAAAAAATATTTAAAAAATAGTTTATATTAAATGAAATGCAAGTTATTCCATAAATAAATAACACTACATGTGAAAACATAAATCATTTAACTCTTTTAAATAATTCATTTTTATATGTTATTCTACAAATATTGTGTAATAAAATCAAATTGTATACCGTAATATACTTTCTTGACACATAAATCGTTCTCCGTTATAACATGTATAACCCATTTTTTATAACTCGCATTTTTAAAGATTGAAAGATACTAAATCATATACAAAACTCATAGTACATATTTGTAAAACACAAAAAAGAGATACTCTAGCTGATCCTCGCATCACTTTTGTATATCACTATCGATATTGACATCTCTCAGTGTCTCGTCGCATTGCACGGGTCTATGCTAGTGGCTTAAAATTTTTCTAACACTTTAAAATTGATTTAAAATTAAAATAAAAAAAATATTATATAAACGACATATTCTTTAATGTGCAAAAAAGTTCTGATTGAGTTTTTATACGAATCACTATATTATCACTATATATCTATATATATATATATATATATATATATATATATATATGTATTTCATTTTAAGCCATATAAGTTTAAAGATGCAAAAAGACAAATATACCCCTCTTTATTAAATATTATATGGCTGGAAATGATATACAGGTTAAACCATATTTACTTGAATTATACAAATAATAACATTCATTTGGAAAGTACCTATAGGTCAGATCAAATTTTAAACATGAACTTATAATACAAATATAAATTATACAAGAAAATGACCAATTATATTGCTTATGTTTATGCTGATATATTGCTGATCAAACGAGCCATCTTAAAAATGGTCAAACCAATTTATTAATTTGTCTTCGCATTTTTATGTTTTTCGGACATACATTTTAATTTTTCAGATACCTTTGATTATAAATTTATTTAGAGTTATATGTTCCACTTCATAATATTATGTCATACAATTCTCACGAACTATGCAACGGTTGATCGCAACACTATTGGTCAATTTTAAAAGATCTTATCTGCTGCATTGTGCGGGTATTCACTACTTATTTTTAGAAGCAAACCCCAACCACTCATTTTCTAATGTCTTCTATAATTAATCTACAATACCCAATTCATCAACTTTTATCTAAATTCAAAATTAAAACATGTAATTTAACGATTTATCAATCAAAAACATTATAAATCTTCAAACCCATCATATATATTCATACAATTCTTCAATCTTCATGATTGGGATTCATCAAAAACTATGAATTTTGGGTGTAACTTTTGGGTTTTTGTGAAAATCTTGATTCGTGAATAAAAACAACAAAATTAAACGAATTTCATGATACAAAGCTTATAAATCAGCATATAATCGAATTGTGGTATTCATGCGTCATCAAATTTCACAAATTTAAAAAATCCCAGACCGTTAATGTAACACCCCGTCCTAGAAGGTTCGGAATGTCACACTGATACAAAGCATATATACCTAAAAGCAAATGGTAGTCTTCACTCGATCTCTAATGGCCATCTAGGGAAGTCTCATGTCCTAAGCACGTTTCCCTTATCCGTATGTTTAACCTGGTTACCTGCCGCATAGAAAGAAAATGCGGCTGAGCCAAATGCCCAGTGAACTGATAACAAATAAATAATAATTGTAAGGTATAAATATGAATGAAACAAAGCTGCAACAAATCTGGTGGCTAACAAACAAGTCGGTATATAATAGACGTAAATGAGATATCGAAAGAAATTAATAAGCAAATGAATCATACGGAGATACCCAATGAGCTCATACAAAACATATACGTACAAATGTACACCGGACCTACAGATCCAAGTGCACCATATAAATGTGTGATGGCGTGTGGGCACAACACAACCATCCACCAAAACATATCATATCATATCATATAGTCACCCATATGCCTCCTAGTGGCCAAAGTGCTCTCACAAAGTAAACAAATAGACGATGTGGACTGATCCCACCGCCACGGTGGTGCGACGTCATTGGTGTCACAATGACGCCCCTATGGTACCCCCATAGGTGGTTAGCTCGGGGTATCAGAGTGAATCGAAACGTACATATCAAACTCATAACATATATATTATCACACGGGGGCAAACAAAGGGGTCGAAAAAGAATGTGAATCATACTAAGTTAAGCATACGAAGTGATCTTTAAGCAAAACATATAGGAATCCTTATTCAAGGATAGATATCAAATGAACGTACAAACGATTCAAGGTCCAAGAATTGAACAAACAAGCATATATCGAATCATATGAAATGTTACAAGTAAGTTTAGAATCCGTACCTCTCAAATCTAGTAGGAACCCCTAGCGAACTTGTCCGACAAACGCGAGGCTTGGGTCGGTGTGGGGCCCACTTGCTATTTTTTTTTTGAATGTGACCGTTGAATGTAAAAAAAACTAAAAAATTTAAAATATAATTTTAAAAAACTAACGGCTCTTTTGACCCTTTTTTTTAAATAATTTTTAACATCACTTTTCAACTATAAATACACACTCCATTTTAACCACTTTCAGACAACAATCTACACTACTTTCATATACAAATACACACTTCATCTTACTCATTTTCACACAACAATTCTCACCAATTTTATACATGTAACACCCCGCAAAATTTATCGCGATTATTAACGTTAATCACTTGCATTATTAGGCTAATTCCCTACTTGAGTGAATTCACAACACATTTTAGAGGTAAGTCTAGCAAAGCCCAACTAGTTAATACGCGTAGTATTACTTATTTGTAATTAGATGTAATTACATACGAAACGATTTGAACAAACGCGACAAAAATATACGACTGTTAGTGAACGAATTTATTTAATAAAACGAAAGTTATTAAATAACGTAAACGCATGATAGATATTATGTCGATAATATTTACAAGTATTTCGTAACGAATAACGTCCATTTTCGTACAATTTAAAATAAAACAAAGTTTAAAATTTTATAACTTAATTAAATTGGTTTTATAAAATAGGCTAATTTAAAAATATAATAAAATATGTAATTAAAAATGTATCATTTAAAATATTTAAGTAATTAACGATCGGGTAGACGAACACGGGTAAAATACCACAACGCGGGACAAAGTCCCCTCACTTTGGAACAAAACCCACCTCCTCCTTTTCTTTTCTTTTCATTTTCATTCTCATCATCTCCACCTCTCTTTCTCTTTCTCTCTAAAAACCACCACCAACCAAAAACAACCACAAAAACGCCACCAAAACTACCACTAAACGACCTCCAATCACCCCGCTCTTTTGGAGAAAAGTGATCACGACGACAAGCTCTACATTTCTATCTTTTCGGATTCTCCGCGCGACGACTTTGTAAGATCCCGACAATCCCGTAAACTTTTAGATTTTGAAGTTATCTTTGAAATTTCGTGTTCAATATACTTAATATAACATGTTTTAGTGTTCTATACAACTGGAAATGTCCAAATCGAAGCTTAAATCTCATTTTTACAAACCAATCCACGAACAGTCTGTAACGTCGCATCTGGCTTGGGCCAATTGCGACGTCAGTCACAACGTCGCAAAACATATCACGATGTCGCATGGTGCGACGTCAGCCTTTACGTCACATTACATTGCCAACGTCGCACATAGCGACGCCGACCCCTACGTCGCAGTAACAAACAACGTCGCATGTAGTGACATAACAACTAACGTCGCATTAAATTGCGGACGTCGCACTTAGCGACATCATACTCAACATCGCAGTCATGACCTATGACGTCGCACCTAACGTCGCACAAATCAGAATCTTGAAAACTCATATTTTTACTAAGTGTTGGGACAAAATTTTACCACTTGAATTCACTCCAAATTTGGATTTCGAAGGCGTTTTTACTACAGCAACATAGTGTAAATAAAAATTTTCCAAACTGACTTGGCAGCTCGACCCCAACCAGGGGCTTTACCCCTTGGACCCCACCAGGGGTTGCCACCCCTTGGACCCCGCTACCAGGGGCGCTGCCCCCGGACCCCGTATTCAATTTCGTAATTTATAGAAATGCAACGAAACAAAACATAATTATACTTTTTGAAATTATGATTTCAACTATCACCAACAAGTCGTATACATTTTCACAAATACGAAGTACAAACGTAAACATTTAAACGAACGAACGACTTGGACATGACTTGGTTGTACGAACATTAGCATGGATGATTAGCTTAGACATCCACATACTTATTAAATCTCATACGTTTAGGACGTTAGGAGATTTCGGACTGTACTTGGGCTTAGGTTTGCTAGCACTCGCACGCAACTTAACTCGACAGGTGAGTTCACAGCCCCTACTTTCACTGTTTTAACTGCTTTTGAACAGGGGTGGAAAACATAGTCAAACGCTTTTATATATACATGATTGTATACTGTTTTACTCGAACGATTAGAGTACACTGAACTGTTAAACTGTTACACAAACCGATGTTTACGGAACAACGTTTTCACACTACAAAACTGTAAACGTACTAAACTTGTTTTGGAAATGCTGGAGAACGACCAGGAACGCTTTACCAAACTGATTGGGTAACTGATGGGTCCTTCTGACATGGACCGGATCCTACTGACATGGATCCACTATACTTGTTGAACGAAAGTCCCTACTGACATGGGCACAAGATCCTACTGACATGGATCAAGGGACACTGACACTCCCTACTGTTGAAAAGTCCCTACTGACATGGGCACTGGATCCTACTGACATGGATCCACTATTGTTATCAAACTGTTGAAAAGTCCCTACTGACATGGGCACTGGATCCTACTGACATGGATCCACCGAGTAACTTATAGGATACTGACATTCCTACGAATGATTAATAGGATACTGACATTCCTACGAACAACTATTAGGATACTGACATTCCTACGAACAACTATTAGGATACTGACATTCCTACGAACAACTATTAGGATACTGTTATGCCTACGAACAACTATTAGGATACTTACATTCCTACGAATACTACTAGGATACCGTTTTCCTACGAATCATAAACTGTGTTTTGGGCAACATCCCACATAACTACATATTTGGGCAACATCCCACCAAACATACACTTTGGATAACATTCCACGAAACTTTGTTTGATTGTGAGAACGATTTGGATTACCAACAACTGTTGTAAACATAAAACCTGTGAATTCACTCAACCTCGTTGTTGACTTTTACTATGTTTTTCAGGGAATTAGCTGCGCATGTAAGAATCGCCTGCACACATGGAAATATAGGCGACCCTTAGAAGATTTAGGATGCCAACTTTTTGAAACATATGGATTTCTTTTGTATAACTAATATGTTTTTAGTCATATTTACGAAATCCACTTTTGTACAATTTAACTACTTATACGATTTGATGAATCGTAAAACTTTGTAACTATTTGGCATCTTAATATATTATGTTCTGTGGTAATCATATATTCTGATACGTATGCATGTACTGTGTAATGTGGCACTCCCCATACTTAACTAAATGCTTCCGCTAAACAAAATCAACGAATTTGGGGGTGTTACAATACATTCCAAACACTACACTTTCTTCCAACATCTCTATCACAGAAATGTCTAAAAACAACAAATCAAACCCCAAAACCAAAAAGAAAGATCAACAAAATATTTCCAAAGATATGTGGCAAAATTTGTTGAATAACCCGTTACCAAACCCGAATTTACCAAACATTCAAGCTTCCGGATTCTCGTCTCAACCACCACAATTTGCCACCTTCCTCCCCATTGCAAACCCGTTCAACCTTGCTTTCGATGATCCGAGAAATAACTATTAACATCAAGGGTGGTACCAAAACACACAATGGTCACTACCACAACCACAATTATCCCACCACAACCACAATTTTACCAAAACACACAACGGTCACCAAAAAAACCACAATTTTCTCCAAGCACATCCAATCCCAATTACCAACAAATGAATTTCACCGTACCCCAAACGTTGGAAGAAAGCTCCGACGAGGCGCAACCCGAACCTGAACCCGAATCCGAACCCAAAACGACAAGAAAAAGGGTAAAAAAGTTCTAAAGGCTAAACGGGTTCAGCTACGTTGGACGGACGACGATGCTAGAATTTTAGCGGAACGGTGTATACATTGTTCCGAAAATTGCGTTCAAGGAAAAAATCAAAAAAATGAGTCTTTTTGGGGTAAAGTTTGAAAAGGTTACAATTCTTGTGTATCACAAAAACGTAACCTTACTCAACTTACCGGCAAGTGGAATAAGATTTCGCACGACTCAAAAACATTCCAAGCTCTCTACAAACACTATAAAGAGATTTGCCCACAAAGCAGTGCCGACGAAAATGACGTTTTAAATGATACCCGAAAAGCATTCTGGCAACAAGTTAAGCGTGGGTTCATTTACGAATCATCTTGGAATGTTCTAAAACATTACCCAAAATTCTTTACCGAGCCGGGCGTAATGGCTAACGAAGATACTTTCCAACCTTTTGTCACCGATCTAGACGCGGATGACAGCCCAGTGGGTACGTCTCTTAATGCAAACATGAAACGGTTGTTCCAAGACGACCACATCCGCCGTCCACCGGGCCGAAAGTTGGCAAAAAGTACCGCTTCAAGCTCCGCCGGTTCGTCTTCAAGAAGTGTTCGTTCTGAAAAAAATTGATACACTTGAAGCCCTCAAGCAAACCACTCTAGCGTAACAAGAAGCAATAAAAATGATTAAGGAAAACAATTTGAAAAAGACGGCTTACAAAGCTTTGAGTTTTCTTTGTAAAAAACTTACAAAACAGGCGTCTAAAAAAGAAATCAAATTGATCAAAAGCGCTCGAAAAGAAGTGGTAACACTCTATGAAGACAAGTATGGAGGTGACGGCTCGGACGAAGACGAGGATGAAAACGCTAACGAAATGGACGAATCAAGCTCCGATTAGATTACGTTATAATTCTAGTATTTTTTTAATTAATATACTTTTTTTTTTAGGAATTGTCGTTTTTATTTTTAAATTTATTGTACTTTTTTTTAGGAATTGTTGCAATTTTTATTTTTAATGAAATGTGTTATATTTGAATTATTGTGTTTTATTTAAATTATTGTGTTTTAATTGATTAATTAATTAGTCAGTGAGTCCGAGAAAAATGAAGTGACAGAGCAGGGATGAGAGTGGTCAGTCAGTTTCAGTCAGTTTTCTGAAAAAGCTGACGTGACGCTGACTTGACTCAGTCAGTTTCAGTCACGGATCAGAGGAGTCTTATTATCAACTTCAAGTATCAAAGTAACTCAATCTTTTAAAATCTAATTGTTTTATTTGATTAATAATACCTCGATTACTACAAGTGGTTACCTTATTATATATCATTACTTTACACAAACTTCATTTCTAACAAACATGACTTTAGTTAGAGGCCACAATTTATCAAAAAGTCTCATATTATCAATTTCATATACGGTAATCGGTATACACGTACATATGATCAAATATCGTCTCGTATATTTTGAAACATTATGTACATACCAGTTTAACATTTACAATTCCTATAGCCATTATTATTGACTGTTTATTTATTTTCATTATGTTGTTGTGTATAAATTACTAGGAAGTTTGATTGGCTGTCCAGAGGTTAAAATTTGATTTATATGTTTTACGCGTTCATAAATCAAATATGAATTTATCAAAAGTTTTAGTTATTAGACTTGGTGTAAAATTCATAACACACACACATCTCCATATATATAAATCAAGGTTTAGGATATTATTTGTCAACTTCTAATTAGCCCTTAAGTTAGTTTTGCTAATGTGTCAATATCCTAATCAGTATTATCCCATCCAAAGTAGGGTTATAATAAAAGGGTAGTGATGTGCAAATACCGAGTTATAAAATTAAGTAGAAAATATCTAAGTATGGACTATTACACAAATAGGCAAGTGTACCTAATCGAATAGTAATATAGCAAAGATAAGTTCCAGGTTATCGTCCACAGGAACAGTTTACGGGTATTGTGAAATTGTTATCAACTAATTGTTAACCTTTATTGAAAGCATGTAAAATTGGGGGATAGTGCCTTTTAACAACAGGTAGTCGAATGATTGCATTTAAAGTAAAGACAGAAATAAATAAAGCAAGTAAAGATAGATTCATTACAGGTTACAGAAGTGTATTCATCTAGACCTTTTACCCCTAGTGTTGGATATTTTAATGAAGATCTGTAATGTTACTTAATGTAAATGAATTAACTAGTTGGATTACTTGCTCTCGCAACGCAATCACTTAGTTAAGATTACATAGTGCAAGTCTCCTTGTTCACCTTAGACCTCTTAACTATAACAAGTCACTCAACAAACATTAAGGACTAGATTAATTATTAACGTATGTGGTTTGACTAATCGATTCCCTTGTCCTCACAAGCCGAATACGTAACTAAGATTACACAATGCAACTCTCGTTGTCATTTAAGATCTCTTAATTATGATTAATTAACTCAACTAACATGAAGTATTAATCATGTGACTTTACTCTCATAATAATCAACAATCACACAAGATCTCTCTTAGTATGATCCACCCACATCACAATTTATTTACTTTGATTAAATTCTTTGATTATCTCTAATACAAATCACTAACTGTCACTTTAGTAAATGCAATGCTAAATCCACAAGTTCTCACTTAGTGAAACAAACATAACATTAATTGAATCAAATATAAACAAACCACAATACGAATCGTTCAGTGATTAAACAAACATATTATCATACGAATCAAATCAATCTAATAATTATATCCAACAATCTAAAGTTATTAATCAAGATAAACAACAAGTCTTCAAACAATAAATAAATAAAGCAATAAAGATAGTATGATCTCAATGGTATGAACGATGTTTACTTAGATTTAATGTCCCTAGATTTGGATGTATAGATTAAGTACAAGACGTGTCCGATAATGTGCAATTAGCAAAACAATCACTTTGTTATCACAAAACCAATTTAATGACTAACCTTTCTTAGTGCAAGTGTCCTTGACACCAATAGTTATTAACCACCTATTGTTAATTCTAGTAATTTCATGATTAGATAGCTAACCTTACCTTCGTAAGAGTTAAAACCACACAAGGTGTCCCTAAATGTGATACATAAACAATCGAGTTTTTCAATTTCAATTCAAAACCTTTTATTTGGTCAAATATAAAGATACAATCATCAATTTCTCAATAGATTGTAAACAAGTACATGATAAACACAAGTTTTCACTTAATGCAACAAATACTTATCAATTGAATCAAAATCAAAACCTAGATCACTCATGGTACTTTAATCAAACACAAAATTAACACATAAATCAATCCAAACATGTACGATACATCCATAATACTAGGGTTCACTAAACTAAATAAACATAAGAATCCAGCCCTTGAAGGGCACAAACATCAAAAGATCAAAACTCAAGATAAAACCCATAACAATGGTTATGAAATCAAACCGGAGAGAGTAATGAAATCGGATGATTGGAATCGATCCTTTGTTCCAGAATTATGAAGATGATGATAGAGCACTTAGGATATCTCTAAAAGCCTCTCCAAAATCGCCCAAGCCGTCACTATTATGAGATAACCCTAATTTTGGGGTTTAATTTCGTATTTATACCCATTCAGACTGCCATGGCCATGGCATGTCTGAGGGCATGGCCATGGCCTCTTTCAGGAAGTTATTATTAATCAGGTTTCAACACCATGGCCGTGGCCCATTTGAGGACATAGCCGTGGCCTTAATCAGGAAGCAAAGAACATCACGAACCCAACAACATGGCCATGGCCTCTACCAGGACATGACCATGGTCAACATCAGAAGGCCAATGACTAAGTAACACCACCATGGGCATGACCAAATATGACATGGGAATGGCCTTCTACTTTTGCTCGGTTATACGTATTCTTCCATATTTTCACCATTTCTTCAATATAAACACCTGAAATCAATTTTCAACTAAATAAGTACCTTAAGTTCATGAAACTAATTCAAATAATACAAAATTAGGACCAATATCGCATCTAAAAACATGTATAAATTAAGCGATATCAGGTAGGGTTCAAATGAGAATAGGAATTTGTGTGAGAATGAGGGAACCAATGATATCAAGCCATGTGTACAAAGAGAATGTTCCACATGTACAAAACTCATTTACCCCCAACATCAATTATCTCACAAACGACAAATCCAAAAATTATGAAAATCGCACCATTAAATTCAGCATTTTCTTCTCTTCGATTTGCCGTCCCTCAAGGCATACTTTCGACGAAAATTTTTTTTTTTTCATTTTTTTGGTGGGTTTTACATTTACTAACACATGTGTTACAGTGTTGCGTTTAGGGTTTAGGGTTTGGGGTTAGGGTTTAGGGTTTGAGGTTTGGGGTTTCTCCCCCGAAACCCCAAACCTCAAACCCTAAACCCTAACCCCTAAACCCCAAACCCTAAACCCTAAACGCTTTACAAAACTCTAAACCCTAAATCATACTAAACCCTAAACCTTAAACCCTACTAAACCCTAAACCTTAAACCATACTAAACCATAAACCTAACCCTAAACCCTAACCTTAACCACAAATTAAATGTATAACCAATCACTAACACATGTGTTACTAATTTGTAAAACCCACCAAAAAATGAAAGAAAAAAAAAGTTGTCGAAAGTATGCCTTGAGGGATGGCAAATTGAAAAGGAGAAAACGCTGAATTTTATGGTGCAATTTTCATGATTTTTCGACTTACCGTTTGTGAGATACTTAATTTTAAAAAATATGGAGGAGAGAGAATAAAGTGACACATGACATAAATCTATTAGTTCTCTCATTCTCACTCAAAATTAATTAACCTTACTCTATAATAAAATTGTTCAAGCAGTTACCTCCCTTTTAATCTATCACGACTAGGGGTGGCAATTCGGGTTGGGTCGGGTTGGCGGGTTCGGGTTGGCGGGTCAGAAATGGTCAACCCGAACCCAACCTGATTTTAAAATAGGGTTGGGTATTTCAACCCAACCCAAAACCCGACAACCCGAACCCAACCTGACCCAACCCGAATTGCTAATAATTCAACAAATTTTCACGTTATTTTCGAGTTTTCAAGTCGGTTTCAAGTCAGTTAAGTCACATTGATCAATCTTTTGAAAAAAATAGCTAATCATTTATAAGCATAAATAATTATAAAATTTCAAAATTAATAAAAATAAATATTATATCAATTTGAATTGATCATCAAAACATCATTAATTCACTAACTTATATCGAAATGTAAAGATATCAAAGAAAATGTTATAAATCAGTAACTGAAAAGGTCTAAATTATGTGTCATATTTAAATTAAAATAAATTAATAATGATATTAACTGAATTTCGGGTTGTCGGGTTCAACCCAAAAATGCATTTGCTGACCCAGACCCGACCCAAAAAAATATCGAGTTGGCGGGTTTCGGGTTGACGGGTTGGTGCCTCAAAAATCCCGACCCTAACCCTTATAATATTCGGGTTGGGTTCGTGTCGGGTTTCGGGTTCACGGGTTGGTTGCCGGCCCTAATCACGACCATTTCTCTAACTGACTAACTTAATTTCCATAACCGCTTCTTCCATCTCCTTGCTTTCTCCCTCAATCATTACGAATTTCTTCTTAATCTTCGTGTTCCATTGTTGGCTTTTTATCGGCTGTGAATTGGTTCATAACACAGCCTTGGTCAACCGTTACCACAAAATCCGGGGCAAATCACAAATGGAAATTCAGACTCTTGAAGACTCAATTATAATTCCACCCGTCCTCTTTGTTGATGGTTAAAGTAAGCCTGCACGATGTCACTCAGAATTTGTGGAAGCACGCTCAGTAATAATCCAAGTGTTGGTTATGATTGTAAGTTTTGATGGAGGTTCAATTCTATCATTGGTTTCTAACTAGCATTCATTGCAACCTTTCTTTATTTATGTACGCCCACCAAGTGTTCGATGAAGTGACTACATAATATGTGTTAGGCAACAATCTACATATGGTATAGACAACCTCACTCTTGCCTCTTACATGTTAAAACATCTTCGGATATGGTAAAGGGCCTCATGGCTAATGTAATTTGATGTTGTTCCATGCCTTCCCACTATTTTTGAATATCTGATTGGCACTTGACTTCACTTCTCGAGTTCTGATGTGGCAGGTCCTCATCAATTTTCCGCGGTCCAAAGGTATGCTTATAAGAGAACGTTCATTTTCACATGGTCAGTTTTATTAACGATCTTCAGCTATGATGTATGAAGGTTTTGGTTTGTCATTTAATCTTAACATATTCTCTTATTTTCATAAAACTATTACTTGATCCATTATTTGATTATGCCGAAGCATTCCTGGACAGATTGAAGGCCATAGTTGTTACCATGGAAATAATCTGTTTCACTATATAACTGATAAACTTTTGCTTTTGGTTTTTCTTGATAGTCACAAGCATGTGGTAAAACTACAAAGAAGATTGAACGCTCCAGGCACTTTATGATGCTTGGTTGGCAGAAAGTTCCAAGTTCAGCTACCTTTAACAGACACATTGGAAATAAGAATCTTGGGGATGTATTAAAGAACACACTATCTGATTATTTTCCCTTTGTGTTCATGGCTCTAGCGATTCTTGAAGATGCTTGTACGTCTCTATATACACAGGTTTGATTTATAACCTAAGTTTTACACTTATAACCGTGAGTGCAGAGGCGGAGATACATGATAGCAAGGAGTAGCATATGCTACATATGATTGTCATAATATTTTTTTGTAAAAAATAAATTATTCTTTTAATATAGCCTAATTGGCTAATTGCTACACTCATTAAAGCCCATTATCCTTTTCTTATATGTTATTAGACTCATTAATGGAAGAAAGCCCAGATTAATAAAACAGCCCAAACTTTTTCATTGGTATATACGTCTAATTTTTACAAAGGGAAAGAATTATAAAGTCTTAATCACCAAATACGATATGGATTGTGGTTTGCGTAGGAAGCTTATGAAGTTTCGATAGTCAACCCCTTTGTTTTAGATTATTAAAAGAGGCTCGAGCAATAAACAATCAATTAACCTGGAACTAATCAAACAATCAACAATGAATTGTCTCAACAACCAATAATGGTTTGGCAATGTCGTTGTCCAAGTTATATATTATGATGACTGTAGTAGTAGTACTTATAGTAGTAGTTTAGTAATTAGTAGCTAGTTGTGTTTGTTGCTTTAAACTTATTTAACGAAATCGTACAATTTTAACTTGTTTGTTATAATTTATACACTTTAAAGTTTTTGCAACCCCTGAAATTTATTTCTAGCTCCGCCACTGCGTGAGTGTGATTCATACCAGTATGTAATATGAGTTTTACTCCATATTTTGAACCATGTTCTTCAATTAACTGGATTGACCTGCATACACGTTTTTTCCTATGTTTGGATTTTGTTTATTTACTTCAGTACATTGTTAATTAGTTTAAGGAGTAAAACATGAAAATAATGGTATTTCTCCTTGTAGTTATATGCATACTATGTAAACAATTAGTTTTATATAGAGACAACAGAACAAGCATGATCATTCTATTTATTTGTACAACATGGATACCTAAAACCTTTGCTTATATATTTTTTATATTTATCAGACTAATAGAGTAATAGTTACCCAACATCGCTGTCAAGTAAATCATTATTCGATTCCAGGATATGCAGTGATTTCTTTAACCTTGTATATCGCATAATAAAAATGGTTGTTCCTTCTACCATTTTCTTTAATCTAAAGAGTGGTTCAAAATAATGTATATTTCAGTGAATATAACATTAACAAATTTACTTTGATTTTTGAGTAATTTTCTTGACGAAAGAAGAAAGATAAAAGAGCAGAGTTAATATGGTTTATATAGATTGTGTGAGGCTAATGAAGTGGAAGATGCAACAAATTCGTTTATATGGCATAAGCAATCAAAACTCGCATTTTGTTTCATTATCATCCACCGAAAATTCATCACTTTTCACTATTTTTCTCTTCATCTAAAGCTTAACTTAAATCATAATATGGCCGTCGTTGTTGTTGCAGCCCTCATGTCAAAAACATATCAAGTCAGCTAGGAAGGGTTTTAATTAAGCTTTATTCCCAATGTTTTATGTAGGAACTTTCGAGTTAAGAGGGGTTTAAAAGGAAACCAGAAAGAGCTTAAGAAGTGAGGTGGTCACTTTTAGTAACTCGTGCCCCACTTTTATGAGATGCTAATTGGTTCATTATGTTATAATGTACTAACTAACCGTGACTAACTAACCGTGCATTGTTTGATAAATGCCATAGTTAGAATTAAGCTCAAATTATCTGTGTTTAGCAGCAGGTTGCAATATTGACAATTTCTGGGAAACCTATGACGATGTTAAAATGGAAGACCGAAGCTTGATATGGTAAACTTTATACTACTTCGTTTCATCTTGACTCATATTTCAGAAACTCGGATTTGCTATACAGACCATAGAGTTGGAAAACCTATTGATTAATGTCTGTATTACTATACATTCAGCTGAAGCTACAAAAGAGTGTAGTGGAACTCATGCTTCTGACTGTCTGAGTATTTTTGGTTAGTTAGCTATGGATTGGGTTTCGGGATTATCATCTTCTAACTATAATGCTAGGTGTTTATCAAATCCTCTAACTATAGATTATGTACTTATCTATTAACCTTGAAGAATTAGGATTTATAAGATATGTTGATACTTATTGGTGTCTAATCTTTGTATATGTGTAGATGTTATGACTCTTACGAGCCGAGTCATGAGTTGAAATTTATGATTCCGAGTCACGAGTTGACACAACTATGTTCATGAATTTGCAATACGCATGTTTATTTTTTTTATTTCAGGTTCATTCTAAGACTGACGGCAAGAAAGCTGAGCCCGAAAATAATGTTCTTATTGCTTCCATCAAGGAATTTAGTTGGGTGTGGTTTTCCTCTTGGATGTCTTGCACTCGGTAAGGGATGACCATGTGTTTATTTTAGTTTCACGTAATTGTCTGCATTATCAACAGACCCCTCAAAATCACATAACCAACTTTGTGATGCAACTCAAAACAGGGGGACTCGAAGGATCTAAGTTATCGCATTAGGGACCATAAACCACATAAGCTATATTAATTTCATCATGGTACAAGTTCAGATCCATCACACTTTCTTCGTAGTTGCTGTTAATTATAATAATTTCAACCCTATATTGCTGGACTAAGACATTTTAATTCACTATGTTACAACCTTAGTTACACCCATATACCTAATATCAAAACTCATTATATTTTGGCATAACTAACTTCATTGAGTAGAAATTCAAGCACATGTCCCACTTCTCACTTGGTTGTAAATATCAACCTACTTCATAAGGAACAACAGGGTAGATATTTAGCTTCATCTCATTGTGTTGTTATCACCAATTCTATATCTTCAATTTTCCATGTTGGTTGATGTAGTTATCTCTGTTATAAGGAAGACACTTTTCTCATATTTCCAGACATCATTTTATGACAAATCAAAAGCTAATGCTCGATACTAAAGTATGTAACTAGGTATTGCACATTTGCACCGACACTTGTCAAACCAATAGCCTTTGACATCATCACTTACCATTTGATTTCCGCCCTACCTTCCTTGGTAAAGTATGTCAATGTCAATTCCAAGTTATAACATTAATTATATAGTTAATAAAGAACCCCATTGAGCCATTAATTATTAAATTGCCACTTAAACTTTTAATTCATCTTTAAATTGTTATTATTCCGTATCATCATTTACACTCTTTTTGAGCATTAATGGACTATATGTTGACTGCCTAAGTGTTTAAGACATGTGTTTAACCTTAGTTTTTATACATAATATATTAACTACTAGGGAACTATATATATATATATATATATATATATATATATTATATATATATATATATATAGGGTAGTGACTTTTTTGGGGGAAGGGGGGGAAGCGTTAGTATGCATCAAGAAGCATATTACAATTATCAATCAAAACATCAATAAAATATTATTTTAATTAGTAAATAGTAATCAAAATCGATGCTATAAAGAATATTTTAACGAATGAATTTTATTTTTAAGTTACAATATTAATTGATGAATATTTATTTAATAAATTGTTAATATGCAGTGTGATGCATGTTAACTAATATGCATCGTGATGCATATTAAAACTTCACATTATTTGAAAGATATTTTTATTGTTAATATGCATCACAATGCATATTAACTAATATGCACGGCGATGCATATTAACGGATTTGGATCTAATATTCATAAATCGATGCTATAACTTGAAGAAATAATTTATCAAGGAAGCTTAACATTCATAGCATCGATTCTGATTAACATTTACTAAATTTCAGTTTGCTTTTTTCGAGATTTGTATGGGTGAAGGTAATATGCTTCCTAATGCATACTAATGCTTCCCCCTTCCCCCAAAAAATGCACTTCCTTCTGGATCATTTCACTATATATATAGATAGTCCCAGATTCAAATGAGAAGGCTAATTTTCGTGAGAACGTGAGAAACACTTTAAAATCACTTTTTAACAATCCAAAACATGTTTTTTTACAAAAATTTCTTCGTAACTTATTTTTTAAATAACTTTTAGAAGTTATTTTTCAAATAAATTTTTTTTTGACGTTTTATTATTTTTTTAATTATTTTTTGTTAAATTTTTTATTCATAATAATCACATTTTATAAATTGATAATCACATGAATAATATGTGATTATCATGCCATATTTTGTGATTATCTCGAACACATGATAATCACATTATAATAGAGAATAATCACATGTGATTATAATGTTATATTTTGTGATTATCTTAAATAATCACAAAAGTAACGACTGTAAAATAAGTTCGAAAAAAAAGTTAATATTTTTTATTTATATTTATATCATAGCTTCCAAAAGTTATTTTAATATAATCATTGAAAAAGTTTTATAGGAAAATGTGTTTCGAATAGTTAAAAAGTAATTTTGAAGTGTTTCTCATGTTCTCACGAAAATTAGTCTTCTCATTTTAATCCACCTCTATATATATATATATATATATATATATATATATATATATTATCTCAATTTTAGCTACTTCGTATAATTAATCAGACCTCGTTTTCGAGATTTTCTAGAACCGTGGCTATACCAACTATAAGCTCCTATTATTAATTATGCTGCTCTTTTTATAGAATCAGTTAACTTTTTAAGACTGCCTAAGTGTATGTTGTATTTGACGTGTTGGTTAACCGTTAACCTATGGGAAGTTCGAGGTTGGGTGCTATAAATTACTTTCAAGATAATTACGCTTTTACACGATTATCTATATGAGTAATTGACAACTTTGAATGAAAATTATGCCTTGAATCCTTGGATTCATGGATCCTTGTTAAAAATGTGTTTAACGGTGAAAACAAGTGTTTGTAAATAAGATTATTCCAAAAGTTTAAGTAAAATGTAAAGTATTTTCAGGATAATGCAAGTTATGCAATAAATATATGATCGCAATCAATAAAAATGCATGAAACAAAATAATAATGCAATTATTGTGATAAAAAGATGATTAGAAACAAGGTAAATACGTATCTTTATGATAAATATAAGATAAAATCAGGATAATGCAGAATATGTGATCAAAAGATCAATGAAATGCAAATTAAACAATGAAAATACAAAATAAATGCGATCGACACAAGGATGTACGAGGAAAGCCCTTGATCAAGGTTGATCGCCGTCATAAAACCTCGGGAAGGAACAACCGTTCCTTGCCTTTGTTGCTTTTATTACTCAAAATCAGGATAATACAAAGAAAGAGCGCAATAGTGATCGATCTAAGTGTTTTTGTGATGAACCGGATGAAAAAGATGAAGTGTAGGTGTTTTGGATCGAGAGAATAAGTGTATCAGAGTGTTAAAAGTGTTTTTCATACGTTCCCAACGATCACATTGCCTCATTTATATAGTAAATACAAGATAACTAACTTTCCTAAAAATCAGGGATCCTCCCGAAATATCCGGGATCCTCCAGTCTTCCACCTTGACTTGTTATTCCACACGTTTTCTGACTTCTTCCAAGCCTTGATCCTTAAATATAGGCATGATTAACCCACATTTAACTCCTGGTAGACTTAGTCAATATTCACAACGGTCAAATACAGATTAGTGGCGTTTTACTCTGGATACCGAATATATCCTGGATCCTGATCACCCGAGATCCTGAATATCCAAGATCCTGAACAAAAACTAACAAATAAACATTAGTAATATCTGATCCCAAGATACTTAACATATCCGGGATCCTAAACATATGTGAGATCCTGAGTATATCTGAGATTTCTATTATACTCAGGATCCTGAATATACCTAAATACTCATCTATAATCGGGATCCTTGATCCAAGTGTGATCCTGGATATATCCAAGATCTTGATTACCTGTATCATATAAACATAGAATCTCAGGATCCTTAGTCTTAGCTTTATCCTGAACATATGCATAATCCTAGATATAATTTTCAACAGTAACTAGGGACTTCAGGATCCTGTATCCTAACTATAAAATTTAGCCCCAAACAATTGCCCCCAAGTTGTGTTTTCTTCAGGACCCTGATGGTGACACAACTTCTTAAAATAAACATTAAATAAATGAGGCAATATATTACCGTGCATTGGTAACCATGTCCACGTTGATTGAATTTTTGATAAACATAAACCCTTTCATACCTCATTTGCATGACTTCAAACTTCATAATGGCTTGGGCTACCTGTTCTTCGTCAAGTTTCAATGAAAAATACCACAATGATTTTAAAAACCGATAAACATAATCTGATGTTAATATCGCTCGGTTGAGATCCTGTGAAACATTTTCATGTGGTACAACCTTCTGGGTTTGTTTCCTCGAGCTTCATTTCACCATTTTCTTGATTTTTCTCTGTGACCAAGCTATGTTACTCCCAAACTGTACTCATGGCTTGGCGTAGCTTTTTTTTTATTTATCCAAAGCATCATGGATTTCCATGACCTTGATCATGGCGTTTCTTCAAAAATCTCTGCAAATCAACCATCTTCAGGATACTGAAGGGATGCCCCCATTCCACTTAGTCTTTTTGAGCCTTCCAATTTCCCCTTATGGAACTTTTATCCAGGATTAGCTAATCTCAAGTGTGGATTGGCTTGGTTCGATTCGTTACACTCCGTAATTTACGTGGATAACCCATTAGAGTGTATTGAACGACACTAAGGGTGGTGTGAATCGAATGAATGCCATCTAAAGAGATGGGCTTTACTGATGAGCAAGGCTCAAACTCGAATGATAAATGTATAGAGAGAGGGACAGAGCATGCAGAGGCTCCTCTTGATTCTCGTTGAACAATCTGAAAAGATAAGTTCTTGGTAGTGAGGAGAACTCACCATCGATAAAGACGATGGAGAGAAAGGGGGCAGGGAGACTGCCTTCTCATTTGATGTGTGTTATCATCTTCTATTTATCTTCTATCTTTAAGATACTAGGGAGATTCCCCCAATATATGTTCAACTCATCCATGCACTCAGAATCCTGAGGAGATTCCCTCAAGATATATTCGAAATAATCTTGTTCACAGAATTCCCATATTCTAGGATCCTGAAACAGACTTTCAATCGTAAAATTCCTAAGTAATGTCAAAATCTTGAAAAGTTATTCAAGATACTCAAAGAAGAAGGAAGCCAAAGAAACCAAGGCTACCAATAAGATTAGGATTTATATATCCAATGTCTTCAAGATACTGGAGAGATTCCCCCAATATGTATCTGTTTTATACTTATGACCAGGATCCTGAGGAGATTCCCTCAGGATATACTTAAGATAACCTGTTTTTAGGATACTGGGGAGATTCCCCCAATACATGCTTATTCTGATCATATCTGTAGGTCTTTCGAGATAATAGGAAGATTCCCCCATCACATACTTACTTTACTTATACCTCAAGGATTCTGAGGAGATTTCCTCAGAAAACTTGAAATAACTTCATACTCAGGATTCCCATATCTCAGGATCCTGAAACATACTTCAGCTCGAGAAGCATATTAAAAACCATCAATGATGATGATTAAATCCTGTAATATGACAACATCAAAGGTTGCTAAAGTAACGTGAAAACATTACTAACACTTTATGATGACACAATAGTGTCAAAGTCTTTCAAGTAACCTGTAAACATCATGATCATTTACATGATCTTTGGCTCAGGATTCCTGTATCTTAGGATCCTGAAACAATTCTTGATATGTTCAAAGAAGATATCAGGATCTCTCTTGGGATAATCCAATGATCCTGATATATAACATTGTTATATGATTTTGATAACATAAAAACATTCCAGTTATTCTCATAATGTCAAAACATTATGATTTTTATTTATCTTTAAGAATGGCTTAAAAGCTGTCAAGATTTTTAATGCAAAAAATATTGCAATTATTTTCGAAAATGTCATAAATTTTGAATAATGTGAAAACATTATAACAATCATGATCTTTGGATTAAATTCGAAAAATATTTTGGTAATATGATAATATTACAACCATTTGAATCTTTTACGGCCTACGCCAATAGAAATATTTTGGTAATGTGTAAAACATTACAAATCTTAAGAAAACTATTGATAAATCAATTTTCGTGACATGTAAATGCCAAATCATTTAGTAATGTGAAAACATTACAACCGTTTGATTCGTGGGCCAAGCCATTTGAGACATGAATATGCCTAACCAATTGGTAATATGAAAACATTACAAACCTTGCGTCATAGATAATGTAAAAACATTACAAGCCTTGTGTACTTAGTGACGCGAATACTCCAAAACCTTAGGTAATGTGAAAACATTACAAACCTTAGAGTGACGTGAAAACGACACAAACCTTAGGTCGGCACCTAGTGCACTCAGTGCCGACAATCGGAAGAGTTTGATTTATAGGCCAATGGAAATGAAGTTGTCGGGCACCAGAGGCAACCACGATTCCCTAACCCTGACACTATAATCAAACATCGTGCACACCCGGCGGGGTGTCAAAACCCTATTCGTAGAGAGGTGTTTATCCGTACGGAAACCTCTAAACCTTAGAGAATCGCTGGGATCCTTAACGGAGGAGAGGTGGCCAACCCCTAATCTTCATTCCATGATCCTTAGATGCATGAACTACAACAAACACAAGATCTTGGGTAAAGGTGGGTGTTAGTTTGCCTAACACTCATCCGATGCTCAGTGTCAGATTCGAATGAAAATAATAATTATGAAAGATTTTCATTCATATATTAATATATAATTATGATACACACATACATATATAGTAAAGAATATAAAAATTAATAAAAAGTTAAGGATCATAGGTGTACCTTTTTATGTTGAATATAAATACTCAACTTACACATGATAGAGTTTTAGGTGAATAGCATTTCAAGATCTTGATGTAGTTCCCCATCAACATGGCCCCCGTTTTCCAGCATCCACGCCAATTAGACATTGATCACAGATAGATAATTGGATGCATCGGTTCTGAACGTTTCCATGTATGCCCCCAGGATAGTTTTCGCAGATTCCTCAGAGCATATCCTTCAGTTTCGCTTATGCTTTAGGATCCTCAAAATATCGCAACAATAATGATCCTTCTACAAAAATTTTTAATGATCGACTACATCTATGATCCTGACTTGCCCCCAGAACCTGATGTGTCCAATTATCTTCAAACTCAAGATCACCAACATAGTATCAGTTGAAGATCCCGAAGTTACCTGCAGAATCTTAAAGCATATCCAAATACAAAACTAGTCTAACTATCCTTAGGGCATATTTGCAATGATGATTAGTAACTAACATACACCTATATATTTTATACTGATATCCTTAGTTAATTGTAAACCTTCAGTTGATGTTTCGTAATCTATTTCATTATTGGTACTTTAAAATTTACAATCAACATCCTGTTGCATGTCATACCTTTGAGGTAATTTTAATACTGTATCTTAACCTAACTAAGCATATTGTATCCATATTTTATTTTGAAGATCGCCAGTAAAGTTTACTCAAAACATAAAGTTTTATCATATTTCTACAATCTCATTATAGGATTATAAACATCTAATTTTCGAGATCACTTAGTTATTCAAAGTGACATTCCTGGTTTTTATATTTAATAATTGATTAATCTTATCATGCATAGAATGTATTTCAAGATAACTAACGCAAACATAAATTTTTTAAGATAAAAGTACCTGGTATCAGCATCTAGTAGACTTTTACTTAAGTAATAGATAAGAAGTTGCTGACCTTTCAGGATCTTTAACTTATGCAGCATCGTTCATATTTCGGGATACCGCCACATTTACGAGTAATAATTTACCAATTAGATTTGTATTCCACCACCACGTTTGCCAAGATCAGGAATCTTGCTTCCTTGAACATATCAGCACACAATAACATACGTCCTATCCTTTTCCACCTTAGGATCCTCAGAATGGAGTCGCACTTCTTTGATACCTTATCTGATTGTAGCCAAGATATCCCATGCCTTTTTCCATTGATTGTTATGCTGATGGAGGCTTGGTAGTAGATCTCATTGATGTTGTGTAGCAACCCTTCGCTTCCCGTTAATCACTATTGATCTTGACTTGGCGTCCGACGGTGATGATCTTGCTCTGTGTGGGATCCTATGATTATCCTGAGTTTTGGGATCCAGAGCCTTGTCATGATCCCGGCCGTGATCATTCTTTCTTCCAAGTAGCTCATTCAAGTATCCCTTGCTGAGCAGATGGCTGATTTCCTTTCTGAGGGGTATGCAATCCTCAGTTACGTGACCGAAATCCTTATGATATGCGCACCACTTAGTCTTATCCTTCCAAGCGACGGCTTTATGATTTCTTTTTGGCCATCTCGCCTCATCTCCAAGACCATGCATAGCACACAAGATACCTGTAGTGTCAATAGAAAAACAATATCAGTTAGCTTAGGATATTCTTCGTCATCCTCTCCAATTGCAATGATCCGACGATCCTCATTTCTGGCATAAGACTTATTCCTGTTGGATCTGTACAAGGATGATTCCGATTTACTGTTGGGCATGTCATATGTTGATGAAATTTCCACCCTTTTCTGGATCAAAGCGTCCTCTTCTAGCCTTATGAACCTCAGAGCTCTATTCCTGACTTCATCAAGGTTTCTGCAAGGATTCATCACAAGATCCTCATAAAATGGAGAATCCCTATTGATCCTCATCTTAAAGGCCTGTGCTGCAGTAGCCATATCTAAGTTAGGTATATCCAAAGATTCTCTTCCAAATCTTCCTACAAATCTCGAAGAGACTCATTAGCCCTTTGAACAATTCTATATAAATCAATGGTTAATTTTTCAAATGTTCTACTACAAGAAAATTGATTATTAAATAAATTAACCATATGAGCAAACGAAGTAATAGAATAGGGAGGAAAATTTAACAGCCATTTTAAAGCGGATCCTGTCAGAGTTGATCCAAATCCTTTGCATAAACAAGCTTCTCTGAGATCAGCAGGAATCGGAATGATCTCCATCCTTTCCCTATACTGGGCGATGATATAGGGCTTACTCCAGGATCCTGCACATTGTTAGTACCAAAAGAATAACCATAAGATATATTACCACTATTAGGCAACATGATTGAGGATCCTGAAGTCTGCCCAGGATCCAAGATCCCAGTAGTTCGTTGCAAAGCAATGAAATCTGCACCAATACTTGCAAATGCTGGAGTATTGAAATCCAGGATCCTGCTCCGAAAAGGAGTAGTATCCTGATTAGGGGGAGTGTTGATTTTACTGCTCAAGCTTTCAACATCCTTCTTTAGGGCCTCATTACTCTGTTCCACATGTCCTAATTGCTCTTTCACCTGTGAAAACAAAGCCATAATAATCCTGTTAGAAATAATAACGGGATCTTGATCTGTGATCACGGATCCTGAGAAGGTAGATCTAGTGGAAGCCGTCCTCCTATAGATATTCTCTGGTTCCCGTTGTGATGACGATGGAGGTGAAACAGGAGGTAGATTAGTCATCACAGATGTCGATGATAGCACAATAGAAGATATAGGTTGTCCTTGTGTCGACCTTTTTTTGACAAAAAACATTTGAAAAAAGTGATTTAACAAGGATTTTAACAAGAATTTGGTTATGAAAAGCACCACTTGCCCCATGGTGGGCGCCAAACTGTTTTGGTCAAAAATTACACTGAGCAATTAAGTGATCAAACTTAGAAAAGTGAGGTTGGGTGCTATAAATTACTTTCAAGATAATTACGCTTTCACACGATTATCTATATGAGTAATTGACAACTTTGAATGAAAATTATGCCTTGAATCCTTGGATTCATGGATCCTTGTTAAAAATGTGTTTAACGGTGAAAACAAGTATTTGTAAATAAGATTATTCCAAAAGTTTAAGTAAAATGTAAAGTATTTTCAGGATAATGCAAGTTATGCAATAAATATATGATCGCAATCAATAAAAATGCATGAAATAGAATAATAATGCAATTATTGCGATAAAAAGATGATTAGAAACAAGGTAAATACGTATCTTTATGATAAATATAAGATAAAATCAGGATAATGCATAATATATGATCAAAAGAACAATGAAATGCAAATTAAACAATGAAAATACAAAATAAATGCGATCGACACAAGGATGTACGAGGAAAGCCCTTGATCAAGGTTGATCGCTGGCATAAAACCTCGGGAAGGAACAACCGTTCCTTTCCTTTGTTGCTTTTATTACTCAAAATCAGGATAATACAAAGAAAGAGCGCAATAGTGATCGATCTAAGTGTTTTTGTGATGAACCGGATGAAAAAGATGAAGTGTAGGTGTTTTGGATCGAGAGAATAAGTGTATCAGAGTGTTAAAAGTGTTTTTCATACGTTCCTAACGATCACATTGCCTCGTTTATATAGTAAATACAAGATAACTAACTTTCCTAAAAATCAGGGATCCTCCCGAAATATCCGGGATCCTCCAGTCTTCCACCTTGACTTGTTATTCCACACGTTTTCTGACTTCTTTCAAGCCTTGATCTTTAAATATAGGCATGATTAACCCACATTTAACTCCTGGTAGACTTAGTCAATATTCACAACGGTCAAATACAGATTAGTGGCGTTTTACTCTGGATACCGAATATATCCTGGATCCTGATCACCCGGGATCCTGAATATCCAAGATCCTGAACAAAAACTAACAAATAAACATTAGTAATATCTGATCCCAAGATACTTAACATATCCGGGATCCTAAACATATGTGAGATCCTGAGTATATCTGAGATTTCTATTATACTCAGGATCCTGAATATACCTAAATACTCATCTATAATCGGGATCCTTGATCCAAGTGTGATCCTGGATATATCCAAGATCTTGATTACCTGTATCATATAAACATAGAATCTCAGGATCCTTAGTCTTAGCTTTATCCTGAACATATGCATGATCCTAGATATAATTTTCAACAGTAACTAGGGACTTCAGGATCCTGTATCCTAACTATAAAATTTAGCCCCAAACAGCTATACTTTCGACGAATTTTTTCTTCTTCGTTTTTTTTACCCAATTATACAATATAATCACATGTGATTTATGATGAAAAATAAAAAATTTGTTCACGATTATTTATTC
The DNA here is from genome assembly GCA_949592205.1 of Helichrysum umbraculigerum. Classification (NCBI taxonomy): domain Eukaryota; kingdom Viridiplantae; phylum Streptophyta; class Magnoliopsida; order Asterales; family Asteraceae; genus Helichrysum; species Helichrysum umbraculigerum. Next base: position 26,720,890 of record CATIUR010000004.1, on the reverse strand, counting down.
ATGGTATATGTTATTTAACACGTGATTACAACTTAATATTCATCCACATTAATAGTTATAAATAAAAAATTAAAAATTGCATTAGTTTTCATTAAAAATCAATGTGATTGTTGTTTGTACATTTAATCACATGTGATTTGTTATATAATCACATATGATTTTGTATATAACCACATATGATTTTCATCTAAAAACTGATATTTGATGAGAAATTTACTGATGTATGATAATTCATATATGATTTCAACTTGATTTTTACTTAATTATATAACTATAGTCAATGATTTGAAAATTCGTATTTTATTACTCTTTTATCACATGTGATTGATACTTTAATATTCCATCGCATGTGATTACAACGTAGTTTTTTATGTTTTAATCTCCTTAAATCATCAATGATTTAAATTTAAAGTTTAATCGGTGATATAAGCGGGTGTGATTTTTTTTTAGTGTAAAATTACATGTGATTTCACATTAAAACCCAATAAAAATGAAAAAAAAAACTTTGTCGAAAGTATATCTTGTTAGATCTAGAATCGAAGTGAAAAAGACGCTGATTCCGAATATGTAATTTTTATAATTTATAGACATACGGTTTGTGAGATATTTAACTTTGAAAAAAAAAGAGAGGTGAAAATGGGTATTTGAAATGGAGCAATCTTGTTAGTTCCTCAATTCTTCATTTTTTTACCATTCTTTTTTGAACTTTCCTCTTGTAATAATATTGTTGACTTTATACTACGCCTATTAGAATCTCAAGAGTTATGGTTGGGTTTTTAATTGAACCTATAAGATGTACAAAAATATATCTGGAAACTAAAAGAAAAAACATTGAGTAGTGGTATCAGGTAGGAAGTTACGAAGTGTTGAATTAGACCCGTACCAACGGTAAGCATCGGTTTCCGTCGGTTGAAACCGACGAAACCGACAGCACGGCGCCGTCGGTTCGGTCCGTCGGTTTCTTCCGTCGGATTTCCGACGAGGTGTTTTGGTGAAAAAGGTGGGGCCGGTGGGTCCGTGAGGTAATTAAAATTTTTTTTTTAATTTTCTTTTTTTAAAAATGAGCCGTTGGAGATTTAAAAAAAAAAAACAAAAAAAACAAATTTTTTTTTAAAAAACGGTAACATTCAAACGGATACTTTTTTTATTTTTTTTATTTAAAATTCTATATAAATACTACACATATCTATCACATTTTCCACACTCAAACATCACAAATTCTCTCTATCTTTTATCATTTTCACTTCCAAAAAATGTCAAACAACAACACCAACAATTCCAAATCCAAAACCAAATCGAAATCCAAATCCAAATCAAACCAAAATGAGCAAGAACAAGTTGGCTACGATATGTGGCAAAACATGATGAACAACCCGCTACCAAATCCAAATAATTTTCAACCTCCACCGACGGGTTTTGCGAATTTTGCACCATTTGCAAACCCGTATCATATGCCACCCGACGACCCACGAAGAAATTACCAACATCCCGAGTGGTATCAAAACCCGCAATTCACACCTTCCATGGATTATTCACCAAACACATACCACGGCACCTCCTCATCAAACCTACACTGCTACCAAGCAACACCTACCCGTTACTCTCAACCTCAAAATTTCGTCGTACCCGAAACCCAACATCAACACCTTCTCGACAGCTCCGAGTCCGAGCCCAAAATTCAAATCCAACCCGAACAAGAACCCGAGTCCGAACCCGAAACCCAACCCGAGGCCCCTAAGAAAAAGGGTAAAAAAACAAGAAAAAATCCGGACGCGCCACTTCGGGTTCAAGTTAGGTGGTCCGACGAGGAAGCGAGAATCTTGGCCGAACGGTGGATACATTGTTCCGAAAACGACGTCATCGGAAACAATCAAACAAATGAAAGTTTTTGGCGAAGTGTGAAATCGGATTACAATTCGATTGTCCCGAAGAAACGTAACCTCAACCAACTAACGGGCAAATGGAACAAAATAGCTGGCGACGTGCGAACTTTCGAAGGCCATCACAGAAAGTTTAGGGAGGGTTGCCATCAAAGCGGTGCCGGGGATAAAGACGTGATGGATGCGGCCAAGAAAGCTTTTCTCAACCAAAAGCGAAGGAAATTTGGCTACGAGAGTTGTTGGGACGTTCTAAGACATTACCCAAAGTTCTTCACCGAGCAAGGCGTGATGAGCAACAAACGCCCGTTCCAACCCGAAACCGAATTCGAAGCCACTGATCTTGGCTCGAACGACATCCCGTCATCTCTAGAAGCCAACATGAGGACCTTGTTCCGCGACGACCCGATACGTCGTCCACCGGGTCGAAAAGCGTCAAAGACTTCTCAAAGTTCGGATGCCGGTTCTTCGTCACGAAGTAGTGTTGTGTCCGAAAAACTTGAAGCCATCGAAGCGGTTAAATCACAAGCCCTAAAAGCCGCGGACACACTTGAAACGATTAAGAAAAACAACATGAAAAAGGCGGCGTTTAAGGCTTTGAGTTTCCTTTGCAAAAGTCTTCCGAAACGGGCCTCCAAAAAGGAATTAAAAATTATTAAGTTGGCACGCAAAGAAGTCGTTGAAGAATTTGGAAATGTCTACAAAACGAAAAATGAGGATGAAGATGAAGGTGAAGACGAGAACGAGAATGAGGCCGCGGACGAAGAATCGAGCTCGGATTAGGCTAGTTTAAATTTAAATAAATGTACTTTTAATTTTAGTGTAACGTTTTTATTTTTAGGAGTTTAATGTTTTTATTTTTTAGGATTGTATTTTTTTTTTTTTAGATTGTAATGTTTTTATTTTTTAGGATTGTAATGTTTTTAATTTTAATGAAATGTGTTTTTATTTTAATTATTGTGTATTATTTAATTAAGTTTATTGGTGTGGGTCCCTGAAAAATGAAACTGACAGGAAACTGACGGATGACTGTTGGGATGGGCCTGTCAGTTTCTGTCAGTTGGGTGAAAAAGCTAACGTGGCGCGTCAGTTTCTGTCAGTTTCCGTCACGGTTGGGAGTGGTCTTGGAAATATGAAAAGTGATTGCCGAATTCAACATTAAGGTTTTGAGAGTTAAGAATTGATTTGTTCCGTCGTTATGCTCTATTTATGTGTATCCTTTAAAACTTAATATCGTGTATTATCTTGATGGCATGCATATCTACACTTGTAGAGGACAATATGGTAGTAATTTAGCTAAAAAGACACTATTTAATAGTGTTGTTAGTTTGAAGAAGTGGTGCCTAATTTGTCCAATTTCAAGTTTGGATACTAGGAATTTCAAGGTATAAGATGCTATAGAAACATGTCAAAGAACTTTGCAACCTTATTAACATGATTTTATTGCTCACAAGGTTTGCCCTTTCTATGTTCCTTCATTTATTTATTGAGAGTATATACGTGACAATTTGAATTCCAATCCAAATTCTAGCAGGACAGCTTTCTGTTTATCGAAGAGGGTAGAGATAGTAGAAGTTGTTAATGTTTATTGATAATGCCTTGATGAAAACATTACAAGACACACAAATATATAGAGCTAGAGACTCTGAAAACCTAGAGCCCGTGAGCCCATTGGGCTTTACATTGGGCACAATACAATACGGCAAATGGACTCTAAATTACATAAATAATAACACACTAATATGCCCCCGCAGTTTGAGCGGGAGAGGGCTGTCGAACGCTCAAGCTGGATCGAAACTCAGTAAACAGAGGTGAAGATAGGCCTTTTGTGAAAATATCCGCATACTGATAACGAGATGGAACATGAAGAACTCTAACATGGCCTGTAGCAACTTTCTCACGAACAAAATGAATATCAATCTCAATATGCTTAGTCCGTTGATGCTGAACTGGGTTAGCTGACATGTAAACTGTACTGACATTGTCGCAGTAGACAATGGTTGCAGTGAACAGCGGTGTGTGAAGCTCCCTCATATGAGTTTTTAGACACGTCATGTGACCCCTCTCCGATTGCTCGCCAACTTCTCATGTCTCGTTCCTCTCCTGTTTCCGCAAACCCACCCCCTCCAACCCCTACAACACCGAATATCATTCCTGAGAATTCTCCAATTCCTCCAACACCTCCTTCTCCACCACCTACAAATACTTCTAACAACTCATCTCCCACCTCTTCTGAAAATTCTTCCAGTTCATCTACATCATTACCAACTCATTCTACCCCTTTACGCACTCATCCAATGGCCACTCGCTCCCAACATAATATCCACAAACCCATCCAAAAACTTAACCTTCACACCACTACTGTCACTTCTTCCACACCTCGCTCATACACCCAAGCCCTTAGGGATCCTCACTGGAATGCCGCTATGCAGACTGAATATAATGCTTTAGTTAAAAATGAAACTTGGGATCTTGTTCCACGACCACCTGGAGTCAATGTGGTCCGTTCTATGTGGTTATATAAACGCAAATTGCGTGCTGATGGCTCACTTGATCGATACAAAGCCCGTTTGGTAGCTAATGGGAAAAGCCAACAGCTTGGCATTGATTGTGAGGAGACTTTTAGCCCGGTTGTCAAACCGGCTACCATACGTACAGTTCTCAGTTTAGCTCTTTCTCGCTCTTGGCTGATACATCAGTTGGATGTGCAAAATGCGTTTTTACACGGTTCACTGCAAGAAACCGTATACATGCAGCAACCCCCAGGGTTTGTCGATCCTTATCGCCCAGGTTATGTCTGTCACTTGAAGAAGTCTCTGTAATCTGTATGGTCTGAAACAAGCTCCTCGTGTTTGGTTTCAGCGGTTTGCTTCATATGCTACGAGAGTCGGGTTCCTGCACAGCAAAACCGACTCGTCGCTGTTTATTTTTCGCAGAGGCTCAGACATTGCGTACTTATTGATATATGTGGATGATATTATCCTCACTGCATCATTAGATGCATTTTTACGTCGAGTAATCTCATCTCTAAATGGAGAATTTGCTATGACGGATTTAGGGCCCCTTAACTATTTTATGGGTATTGCAGTAACGCGAAATTCAACAGGCATGTTCCTTTCCCAGAAGAAATATGCTATGGACATTCTTGAACGCGCAAACATGGTAAAATGTAATCCTTGCAAGACTCCGGTTGATACAGATTCTAAGCTTAATGATACAGGTACTCCAGTAGCTGATCCTACTGTATACCGAAGTCTTGCGGGGGCATTACAGTACCTGACATTCACCAGACCAGATATTACTTATGCAGTTCAGCAGATTTGTCTTTTCATGCATGATCCTCGAGAGCCTCACTTCCATGCTCTCAAACGTATTCTTCGATATGTTCGGGGCACCATTGACCATGGCCTTCAGCTGTATTCTTCCTCTACTACTCAGCTCACAGCCTACTCAGATGCTGATTGGGGTGGATGCCCCACTACACGGCGGTCTACATCTGGCTATTGTGTTTTTCTTGGTAATAACCTGTTATCTATTAGTGTGTTATTATTTATGTAATTTAGAGTCCATTTGCCGTATTGTATTGTGCCCAATGTAAAGCCCAATGGGCTCACGGGCTCTAGGTTTTCAGAGTCTCTAGCTCTATATATTTGTGTGTCGTGTAATGTTTTCATCAAGGCATTATCAATAAACATTAACATGGTATCAGAGCTAGATTCAAAACCCTAACCCTTCTCTTTTCTTGCAAAACTTCCGAAAAAAAAAAAAAAAACAAATCTCATCCGACCTCTCCCATTTTCTATCTATCAATCGCTTCCAGATATCCTCATATATTCTTTATTCAAGTATTGCAATTGTAATCTTCATAATCATATTTTAATATTGTCAGAATCTTTTAAGCTACCCTTTGCAATCGCGCCTAGAGAGTTTGCTGAAAAGATTACCGAAGTCGATAATCTTTCTTTCTTTTTGTTTGATCAATATGTTCAAATTTGAAGTCTTTCTTATATATGTGGAGTCTAACTTTTATTGTATTCTTGCTTGATTTGGCTTCTAAGCTATATAATATTATTATTTATCGGATCTTAACTATCTTACTTGGTGTGTCACTTATGCACTTAACCATATTGATCACATACATTTTATAGAGGGCATTAGGAATTCCGAAGGTTATGTGCAAGATAGGAGAGTATTGAGCAAAATGTAATTTCGTGAAGTTCGGATAAAAAGTAGCCTTATATATAAGGGCAAATAGCCCAAAAAGGTAATATAAAGTTCTAAATTTTCCAATTAGGGGAATATCACTTTCACCACTGCCCGAAAAGGACTCTTATATTTAATTTTTGCCAGACAAGGATACCTTTTGTTAAAAATCTTAAATTAAGGGGAATATCACTCGATCAAAGTTGTTTTTATACAAAATTGACTCTTAAAACGACTTGCTAGGGTTCCTATGTATTCAAAAAGTTCACATTCTTGCATCATGAACACACAAACAACATTCAATCTCACGATTCGCCATCTTTTAAATACGAATTTGTCACTTCAATTTTGGAGCCTTAAGTGGCCGTGCTTATGACTCCAAATGTTTTAAACCCTAATTTGTGGTATGAAGTGTTTATAAATGACAAGCCTCAACTTTAACTGGCCTTAATTTTGTAAATTAAAAAAATTGATCAAGCGATATTCCTCTGAATTTAACTTTTTTGACAAAAATAATCCTTTTCTGGCAAGAATTAAAGACATGGATCCTTTTTAGGCAATGCAAAAAGTGACATTCTTTTTATTGGGAAATTTTGAACTTTACATTACCTTTTTGGACTATTTGCCCTATATATAAGGGTAAAAAATTGAGCTTTTATCAAAATTATCATGTATCTAACATTTTTTTCTTAGAGGATATTCTTTTTATTACGAATGAAGTAATCCGGAGAGTAAAACGATCCATGAATACAAACAAATGATTTATACTACAATATATATAATCATTGGCCATCTATAATCTATAATTTTTTTTAAAATCAAAACTTAATAATACAAACAATCAATTGAAATCTAAGTCAACACGTTTGACCCATAACCCAATTAGTTTGGTGAAGGCTAAGCGACTTGATCAATCAATTTTGATGTTATAAGAGTTCACAACTTCACATGACTTATTTTGATCAACATACTTGGTGAATTAATTTACATAATTTACCAAGTTGCTTGAAAAGAAAAATAATAGTCATAATTGACACATAATTTATAAAAAATTACAGATCACTATGTGGTTAAGTTTAAGGTTAAGTGTTTTAAAATGTAGGTAACGATTTGTTATTGGGTGTTATTAACAAAATTGACTGATATGTCATCTATATAAACCACTATGTGTTATCAATACAAATTTTCAAGAGTAATGCTATATTACATAGACCTTAAACTATAACTAATTTTCTTATTTGTTAAATTTATCTTTCTCTTGGTCTCATCCAATCAATTTTTCATATTTACCATTTTTAGGTTTGTACTTTGGCCTACAAGTTTAGGGCCTACATATCATTTTTTTTAGTTTTCACGATAACAAATAAAAATAATCAAAAGTTGGATACACAAAAAATAAAAAATCAATTTCGTGAAGTAGACATGACACGTAAGCCAAGACATATATAGTTATATTTTGAAGCACTTAAGTCTCGAATTTATTGCATGTTATGTTCTATCATCGTTACATATGTTTTGGATCTCTTCCTTACACTTTTAAATAGAGAACTTAAAAAAAGCATCAAAATTGTAAAAAGAAAAAAAAGTTAACCGCATGATGTGTGGGTATTTAGCGTTTAGTTTTTTGTTAGTGTTATCTGTTTGGATTCTAGAAAGGTTGTGTGCCAAACTTGTATAAAGGTTCTTTGTCATTGATTTAGCATTTATTCTTTTTGAAAGGTTTTGTGTTTAGCTTTCTAGAAGAGTTATGTGCTTAGCTTTATCGAAGGGTTATATGTTTATTTTAGAAGAGTTATTTTTAAGGAATTCAGTGTTTAGCATTTTAGGAGAGTTATATTTTTAGCGTTTAGAAGGATTTTGTGTTTAGGTTTTTTGAGAAGTTCTTTGTTTAGCTTTTAGAAGGGTTGTTAGTTTAGGGTTTAGTAAAGATATAAGTGTCAAATATCAACACTTTACTGTTAGCTTTTTAGAAAGATTATATGTTTAGCTTAATGGAAAAGTATTGTAGCTTTTTAGAGGAGTTATTGTTTTCGAAAGGTTATACGTTTAACTTTTAAAAGAGTTACATTTCAAGGACTTTAGCGTATAACATTTTAGGGGAGTTATATATACACTTTTAGCTTTTAGAAGAGTTTTCTGTTTAGATTTAGATTTTTAGAGGGATTATTTGTTTAGCTTTTAGAAGGGTTGTTAGTTTAGGGGTCGGTAAAGATATACGTGTTCTTTTCAAGAGCTTAGGGTTAGATTTTTAGAAAGATTATGTGTTTGGCTTACTAGAAGGGTTATATGTTTTGTTTTTAGAAGGGTTTCGTGTCAAAGATTTATTTTGATGGATGAGTACATGTTTAGGCTTTAGAGGATACTGATGCATTAAGGGTTTAGTGTTATGTTTTTTAGAAGGATTATGTGTTTAGATTTAAGAAGGGCTCTGTGTCAAAGTTTTAATAAGGTATATGTGTTTAGCTTTCTAGGAGGGTCACATGTTTTGCATTTTAGGAGGGTTACACGTGCATCAAGATTTTAGTGTTTAGTTTCAACAAAAGTTATGTGTTTAGCTTTTAGAAGGGTTCATGATAAGGGTTTAATATTTAGATCTTTAGAGAAGTTGCGTTTTTAGCATTTAGAATAGGTGATGATAGTTACAAAACACGATTTGATGCATACACCACAACTGTGCAATGATATACATGTACCGTATGCTTTAATACTTGTACATTATGTTGTAAGTATCACTTTGTATGTTGTAAATATCAATTCCCTTCTAGAATGGTTATGTTTCAAAATTATGTTTTTTTAACATTCATAAGGTTAATTATTTAGCTTTTTAAAAGGTTCTATATTGAAGGTTTTGTTTTAGCTATTTGAAAAAGGTTATTAGTTTAGGTTTTAGGACAGTTCCATTTCACGAGTTGAATACCCTTTAGTTTTAAAAGGGTTATGGATGTGTTTGGCAAAACGAGTTGGAGATGGAGCTGGAGTTGGAGATGGAGCTGGAGCTGAAGATGGAAGTTTGGGGCTGGAGCTGGAGCTTTTATTTGGGGATGGACCTGGAACTTTTATTTTTTAATTAGTGTTTGGCAAACTAGCTGGAGATGGAGCTTATCAATTTAGAATGACATAAATGGACATGATGGTTTATGAGTACATTTTTTATAATAATTATAAAAAGGGTAATTTAGTAATTCAATAACAAGGAGATGAGGATTATTTGTAGAAGCTAGTTTTAAGAGCTTGTACTTTTGGGGATTATTTTTTAGAGAATCCCTCTACCATTTTTCATGCCAAACAAGGATTATAAATATGTAAGAGATTGAGTTTCTTAAAAATAGAATCTCAATCTCCTAGAATCCTCAATAATCTCATAAAATGATGTTGCAAAACACACCCTATATGTTTAACTATTTTTTTAATAGTTTACAGCTTTTTAAGGTTATGTGTTAAAGGTTTAATCATTATATACTTAAGTTCTAATTAGGCATGAACAAAACCGGGTTTTCACCCGACCCGACCCAACCCAACCCAAAAACCGAACCGGGTTTTGGTCAAAAAGTCAAAAACCGGGTTGGACCTAACCCGAACCGGGTTTGGTTTGTTTTTCTGAACTTGGTATGATGTATTGATGACTTTGTTTATCAATTATCAATTTAAGAATTTGCTTTAACTTCAGTCTTGAGAGTTTTACGCCTGTTTTAACGTTATATATTTTGCTATGTCACTTTTTTGACAAGTTGCTTTTTTCTCCTTAAATGTTTAATTCGGTTTAATGGAGAACCGACCCAAATAAACCGAATTCTTATTCGATTGGATTGGTTTGGTTTTGACAAATTTGGTTTGGTTATTGGTGCTCAAAAATATTTTTGAAAACCGATTTATCCAAACCGATTAAACCAATTAAACCGTAAACCGACCGAACGTACACCCCTACCTATTTCAACCCGGGTCCAACCCGATTTCGAATTCTAAAAACCCTACCTGGGTACGTACCCGCCGGGTATTTAAAAAACCCGAACCGGATAGGGTTTAATACCCGGTTTTTTTGTTCAAGTCTGGTTCTAATAATCATTAGTTATTTATAGAAGTTTTAAAAAGTTCAATAATGGTAATAACCAATAGTAATTTAGCCCAACCTATCAAACCCAATATCTAAGTAACCTACTTGTCATGATTGGTAAAGTCTAAATTGTTTGATTAATTCATTTTTTTTTGTTGGACTTCAAATGATTTATTTGATCAACATCTTTAGCGAAATGATTTCTACAATATACATTATTGCTCAAATTGATAAATAATAGTTAAAACTGAAAGTTGTTTAATGAAAATCCAAGACGGCTTTAAGTTTTAATTTATTACAATTTGTGTAAGCTATCATCATTAGATTGTTGGGATCCATTTAAGTATTTAACATGTAATTATATTTTTTTTGATAAATAAGAACTTAAAAAAGATGCATCAAATAATTTTGTTTCATAAGAGTAAATGAGCTTGTGATGTTTTTAGGAAAATAATTTATGTCAATCATAAGACTAAACGAGCTTGCAATATTTTACACTTTCAACATTTTATTTCATTTTTAATATAGAGTGAGATTTAAATGAGAATGAAAAATTTAGTGAGAATAGAGGAACTAATAGGAATGCACCACGTGTTATAAAACTCATTTTCTCTCACATTTTTAAAAAGAGTAATGCTACATGTACAGACCTACTTAGATGGACCTAAATGTAGGCCTAATCTATTGATTGGTTAACACAGTTTCTCTCTCATAATCTTATTGATTCAACTTGACACATGTCACTCTAACAATTTTAGGTCTCCGTTAGGTCCATCTAATTAGGTCTCTCAATCATTTTCCTTTAAAAAAATCAAATATCTCACAAACGGTAAGTTGAAAAATTATAAAAATTGCACCATAAAAATCAGCATTTTTTTCTCTTCGGTTTGCCATCTCACAAGGTATACTTTCGACGAGTTTTTTTGGAGGGTTTTACAAATTGTACAAATTTAGTAACATATGTGTTACTATTGTGTAAATATTCATGAAAAATGTATTTATTCCTGATATGGGTGTGTGAGTACTTTTTTTTAAAAAATAAAAGATACTGAAAAGTAAAAACGAACACAAGATATGTGAAATCGAAACTAGAATAAACAAGTTGATCATTTCAATTGTCACAAAAAATTAAATATTAAAAAAATCAAATAAAATAGTTAAATTGAATTGAAAAGTTTATTAAAAACAACTTGCTTAATTTCAACTAAGAAAGGCATTAAATTATTTTCATGTTTAATACAAAAAATTACAGGAATAGCCTCTACCATTAACATTGTTACATTCAAGGTCCTTTAACGGATTAAACTAACAATCGTTAGACATAAGGACTATCTACACAACAAATTGCAACTACAGGGATGATCTACGTAAAAAAAAAGCACAGGGACGAGGAGTGTTATTTAGAGCAAACCACAGGGATGATCCGTGTAATTTTGTCAAAACCCATAGAAATGGGTACACATCAATATTTCAGTAATAAGTTTCAAATAAAAAATATATATACAACTATAGTAAAAGATATTCAGTAACATGCACCTATCTTTAATCTTTAACAACTTTATTTGATTTTTGTTTTTCGTTACTCCATCCATTACCCTTGAAGACACATTTTTTTTTTTTTACTTCATCATCCTTTAATATAAGTAAATCTTTAATAATACAAAACTAAATAAAAGAAGACGTATCCAAATTCTTCTCACCACTAAACACCCGTATTCATACTTGAAATCCTTCTACAACATTCACAATGAGACATTCTCTACAAATGACGTTAAAAGGCAACACTATCAAAACAAATCTGTCCATATCCAAGCGTAACAAATAAAAAATTCAAATTCAAATTTATTTATATATACCCTTTAATAAAATAAAATAAAAAGTTATAAACCCAGCCATAATCATTCTATTTGGTGAAAGAAACTTCATAAGGTAAGAAGTGGCTGCTTATAAACGACCTGAAAGATGGCTACAAAAAAAATAGTAAAGCAGAGGCTTAAATAACATCACTATATAAGTGTATGATCCTCTGTCAACATAAAAGATGAAGAAACCTAGATGTTATCAGTGAACACGTACACATGAAATACTTGTAGAAAGTCAGTAGAGAATAACATCACTGATAAAACTTTCGTTTTGTCTCGTCTCTGGTTTGGAAAACCAAAATAAGGAAAGACATCGTCGAGTTATGAAATATGGTTTTAAAGCTACATACCGTGAGATTTTTCTTTTTTCTCAACACACAAGTTCCATCATTGTCTTGAAATTAGCAGCACACCACACGTAGCTACCATCATTCTTCGAATCGAAGCTGATAAAAACAAACCTGCAAGCATGTAACAATGGAAACAAAACCAAGTAATAACGTTAATTAAATTCTACAAGCAAAATAAAAGATAAAAGAAGTAAAAGAGAAAGATAAATAAAAAGGAGGTTGAGAAATGAGATGAAAGTGAGAAAAGTAATGGTTAAGCCATGGAGTGATCAACAAGCTTGCAGGTTGCAAATGAATCGTGTGAGAAATAAACACTTCCTTGTATGTACGATCCTAAACAGTACCAGACTGTTTGATGCTGAGATATCATTTTGTAAATCGATGCTACACTAATAAAGAGCAACCTTTTATACAATAGGTAGATAGATATCTTCTATAGTTTATAGCTAAACAAAAGAATAGAGAAGTAATCTTTACAATATGAAATCTGTACGTGTGGCGAAGATTTGCACCTTGATATCCATGTTGTCAAATTATCCAACGGCATAGCAAATCTATGGGCAAAAATGTGAGAGTTTCTGTTTTGATTCATGTGTAAGGTCACCTAGTCTAATATCATTGTAATTAACTAGATTCTAAACCCGTATACACACACGTGCCGTTGAGTTTATAATTGATTTTTTTAGTATATACATGATGTATTTGAAAGAATCGTAACGTTTTATATAAATACAAAACATGCTTTAAAGCTATATTGCTTACACCCATATTTATTGAGTTTAAATATAAGAGTATGAACACAAAATGTATACGTGATGCTTGCTAGGGTTAAATGAAAGTTTTCACTAATAAGTATAACTTACTAAAAAAACGTATATAAAGAAGAGTAAATAAGTCTTTTACTAAAGGAAAATTTTGCATAAAAGAAACTTCTAAAGCAATTTGTGAAGAGAGGCTTATGAAATAGGATGAATTGAAATGGTATTTTGTAAATACGTAATTATCTTGAATAGATTAACCATTTCTTGATTTTCAGTTTATTTATTTGTTTTTTATATTATTAAATTATTAATTAATTAATTAATTATGTATGATGTCATCATATCCTAAATGTTTGCCAATTTGACAAAATTGAATAATATTATTGGGTATTAAAATTTTGATGATGTCATCATATGATTTTTATATATAATTTATATTATTTATAAGATAAGATTAGCTTTGAGACCCGTGTATACACACGGGCCGTTTGCTATTACTATGATATTACTAGTAAGTCACCCGCGCTATGCAGCGGTATATTATACGTAATGTACATAACATGTTAGTTTGATAAGTAATTAAGCTGATTTACACATTCGTTGGAAAAACTAACATAAATATATTTGTAATTATATGATGAAGGTTAAATAAACATAGCATGTTAAGAACACAACATGAGCACAAATAACATGAAATGTTCACTTATTGTAATTTCAAAATTATCTATTGAATGCGTAGTTGGTTGATTTCAAACTTAAAAACAAATAATTGTTTTTAGATCAAATTAATTTCAAAACTATATATTAGTTGGCTAATTAATATTGTGTGGTTACTAAAGTTAAATAATTGATTGATTGATTGATTATGGTTATTTCTAATTATATATATGTTGGTTTAATTAAATAGGGGATAATTTCGTCTTTTCGCATCTTGAATTTTGTAAGGCACTAAAGAAAATGCCTAAACCTTTTATAAGGTAGTATAGATAATATATTTTCAACAATTCGATAAATGGGTGAAACATTGTTTAACAGATTTTATTTTTGTTATATTATAAAGGTTCCATTGAAAATAAGGTAATATCAGTATTTATATAATTAAGTATTGTTCAACGACCATATACAAAAACGTTGTCTTCTCATGTTGAATTCAACAGAGTAGTCATCGATCTTCACTTGCAAATAAAGTTTAAACAATATATATGGAAATCTAAAAGATACCGGTATTAGATAAATGAATTACGCAATTTTAAAAAATAGTACATGCGAGTCTCCTTCGTAGGAGAACAAACAAAATGTTGTGACCAATAAAACAAAATATTTGAATAAATAATTAGGTAGAGAGAAATTGTAGGAGCTTAATACGTTTATCAAATTCTAATTCTAATTCTAAGATAAGATGTGCCTTTTGAGAGGCCAATTATGCGTTTCATTTAATTGGAGTGCTTACTACATATATTATTTAATTTTATTCCTTATTATAATAATAACTATAACTATGGCAGATCACTAATTATATTATTTATCCATATCTAGTAAAAATATCGTTTTGACTGTTTCATATCAATTAACTCGTGTTCCATTTATATTCAATTATCGACATATAGTTACAACAATCATGATTATTGGGTATTACAATTCTACCTCCCTTAAAATTAATTTCGTCCTCGAAATTGACACCAATTACACATCGTAGTAGATTAATAAGTTGGTCTCTAGTGGTTCAGTAAAATGTTTAGGGACAGTAAGGTATGCCATTTTGAAGTTTATGTTAAGACATACTCCGTAGTTAGGTATTACAATCCACCCCCCTTAAAGGAATTTGGTCCTCCAAATTTGTATAAACTAGATTTGCTTTTATGGAAATAGTCAAAATGATATCATAAATGATGATCAAAACTAACTCTTACTTTCAGATCCCTTGAGCCTTAACAATTTACAAAACTAGTGTGTAGAAGGGTGACATATCTCTAGAAATAATGACTACTAGATAGCTTTGTTAAGATTATACCATTGATTTATCGAGTACATAACAAAATATTGTTGTGATCCGAACCTTAAGGGGCCGTTTGTTTCACAGAATGTTTTGAAAGGAATTGGAATCTGTCAAAGGAATTGGAATGTGGAGGAATTGGAATGTAAAGGAATTGGAATGTCAAGAAAAATGTATTGTGTTTGGTTAACAAAAATTTATCAATGGAATTGGAATTGAAATAAAGATAGGTGACCAAATTACCCTTTCAATATTTTATATAAAATCTAATTAACTATGGAGTTTTTGTGTATATATCTTTATTTATTACCGTTTTTTTGTTTACTATTATTATTATTTAATTATTTAATATATCAAAATCAAAGTTAATTAATTAATTTAAAGACTTTGGATGCATCGTTCACATATGGTATCTTGAAGATACAGTTGCACCACCGACAGATACAAGTATCAAGCAATAAAAAATTACCCACCACCACCATGAATCTCCAACAGATCTAACAAAAAATTTAATTTAATTGTTGAAAGTCTTCTCCCAAATCTGGCATAAACATTCGTCCTGCAAGTGAACGGTCGCCGATGAATTGCGACGGTGACAAGCGTCCGATGGTGACAAGTGAACCGTAACAATGGTGGTTATGCTACGGTGAAGGAAAAGTAGCAGCGGTTTGATGGTGGCGGTGGTGGGGCGGTGATGATCTATTGGTGTGACGGTGGTGGTCGTACGACGGTGTTAGTAGCAGTAGCAATGGTGGTTATGAGACGGTGATAGCGAGCAGTAGCGGTGGTGTTATGCCACGGTGACGCAACAGTTGTGATGGTTCGACGGTCGGTGGTCGGATAGTGATGATTGTGTAAATCAAGTTTGATGGTATAGGTGGTGCCTCCTGAGAAACGGGGAAGAAGATATGAACCTTTTGTTGAAAATAATAATTTTTTATTTTATATTATTTGGGGGTTTTTTGGTAAATATGTAAACATTCCATGGAATGTTAAATTTTCCTTCACTAAATCGATGGAATCTTGAATTCACCTAGTTAAAGGAATTTGATGGAAAGTTTTAAATTCCAATTCCATAGCTTTCTCCAACCAAACAAGAAAATGATGGAATTCAAATTCCAATTCCGGGGAATTCCAAGGAATTCCGCGAAACAAACACGCCCTAAGTGAATGTTATCCTGTATATATGTCAAATTTAATATGTTACAAATACTTTTTTTCTTTTTTTTCTTTTTGAGTGACATATTTTCGCATACTTAGCAAATATGTACCTTCGTGTGCATTTATAGAGACGTAGACGATATAATAAGTCCAACATAGCGCATAAGGGTATGTTTGGTAAAGTAGCTGCAGGCTGTAGCTTTTTTTTTTCTATAAAATTGTTTGGCGAACTAGTTGCAGCTGTAATTATGAATTGTAAAATGACATAAAAGGACATCAATATAATAATAATAATAAATAATAATAAATATAGTTAAAAGTAAATTTAACAATAATATACATTTTATAAATAAATTACTTAATCGATTGGATAAAATAAGAGTCATTTTTTATATAAAAGTAAAATTAAACATATCAAAATGCAAATGAAAATATAATATGCTCGTCATAAATCATTGTCGATGTGCATTCCGTATTAATGTGCCATATTAATGTGCAATATCATTTAAGCATCTCATTAGATGTTTCTTCTAAGAGTTATAAATAAATTTTTGTTGTTTACTTGAGATACATGATTATCAGAAAGTTTACGTGTAGTATATAATTTGGATGTATTTTATTCATAAAGGTATTAATATATACAGGGCATGTGCATGTATACATCGCAATTAATGTCTATTTTTTGAAGTAAAGATATATCTGAAAATCATGCAATAATAATAATATAATATAATAACTAGACGAAGGATCCGCGATAACGCAGGCTACAACATTTTACTTTGTAATTTTTTCACTTAGAAATTTGTACTTTTTAAGATAAAAGAGTATATACATAATGTATGAAATGTATCATATGTCAAATAACTATGGTTATGTAAAAGTAGAAGTTGATTTTTTTATACAATTTAAGTATTTAATTTCGATGACAAAACATTCAATACAATAAAAAACCAAAATTTAACATAACGTGTGATAATCAAAGACGTCATTCTAACATTTAATTATAACATGTATTTCAGTTAAACTTGTAAATATCTTATTACTTTCATCATTAGCAAATTGTTTCATACTCGATAACTTTTATTGCCTTTAGTAACTGATATTCTAAGTGCGTATAGTACTCTATATAAGATGGATAAAATTTCTGAGTGAATCACTAATTATTGTTGTCAAATGTAAATACTACTTATATTATAGAATATAAATTAATTTATTAACAATATAGCTTACAAAGTATTGATAACTATATCATGAAGTGATTATATGTCTAATGGGTTAACCGAAGATTACATATAAGGTAAAGATACAACACAAAGTAGATTGGATGCAACTCCTATTGAAGTTGTAAACCTTGTCGGGTTGCATTCAGGTGCCTTGTATTTACAAATTTACAAAATATCATTATACCAAACTAACAAACATGCTTCTTATTTTTATTTACAATTGCAAAAAAACCAACACCCCGTATAATTACAAAATACAAACTACATCAACATCCCAACATGATAAAGTCACCACTCCAACTCAATTTCTACAAACAGTAGGCCACCAAAATTACTCGAAGATCAAACCCAAACACGTCTAGACACCCTGCTGCTCTAAAACTCAGCCACTGTGCTCACCGTTTAGCCCCGTCGATCAAACCGCTAAAACACCAATTACTTTGCGGTTAGACCCCAATGAATTTTAGCCTCTCACCCATATATGTTAAAGATATAGCTGTTATGACTTTATGAGAAAATAATTCTCCAGCAGTCTATGCATATCACAGCAGATCAGCAGAAGCAGAGATCTATGACGGTTCCAATTGCTTATGTAGCACAAGGAAAATCAAGAGACAGGGATATGCGTAATGTTCAATGTTTTTGGTGTAAAGAATTTGGACATTATGCTTCAAGTTGTCCCAAAAAATTCTGCAACTATTGCAAAAAGGAAGGTCATGTTATCAAAGAATGCCCTACCAGGCCTCCAAAGAAATCAGAGACGGCATACACAGCCTCGGTTGGGTCTTCACGTGCTGGTGGTTCTGTGAATACAACACAAAATGTTGCTGCTCCAGCAGTAACTCCAGAAATGATTCAACAAATGATCATTTCAGCATTCTCAGCCTTGGGAATATCAGGTAAAACACTTGCGCCTACTTGGTACATTGATTCCGGTGCATCGAATCATATGACAAATACTTGTCATTCTCTTAAGAACATAAAGAAATACTCCGGAAATCTTGAGATTCACACTGCTGATGGAAACCATTTACCAATAGTAGCCACCGGTGATATTTCTCCGTCAATAAAAGATGTTTTTGTCTCTCCTAACCTTACCACTAATCTTATATCTGTGGGTCAACTCATTGATGATAACTGTAAGGTAGGACTTTCTAAATCTGGTTGTGTTGTGCAGGATCAGCAGACAGGAAAGATGATTGCGAGGGGGCCTAAAATAGGACGTCTTTTTCCTCTCAAGTTTCCTTTTTGTTCATCTGCTTCACTACCTTTTGTTACGGGTCTTTCTGCTAAAGTGGATTACAAAGCATGGCATAAGCGTCTTGGACATCCAAATAATAATGTTTTGTTTAATTTGTTGAAATCTGGTTTGCTTGGGAACAAAAAATCACCATCTTTTGAGGATGTTCAGCTTGATTGCAATTCTTGTAAACTTGGCAAAAGTAAAACCTTGTCATTTCCTACTCATACACCCAATGTAGTTCAACCTTTTGATTTAATACATAGTGATGTTTGGGGAATGACACCAATTACTTCTCATGCTAATTACAAATACTTTGTGACTTTTATCGATGACTATAGTCGCTTCACATGGATATATTTTCTACGTTCAAAAGACGAAGTATTTTTTGTTTTTAAGTTATTCCATGCATATGTCCAGACCCAATTTTCTGCAAAAATCAAAATTCTCCGTTCAGATAATGGGGGAGAATATATGTCTAAGTTATTTCAAGAATTCCTACAAACAAATGGGATAATCTCTCAACGGTCTTGTCCTTCGACACCTCAACAAAATGGGGTGGCCGAAAGAAAGAACCGTCATCTTCTTGATGTTGTCCGTACACTTCTCTTGGAGTCGTTTGTTCCTGCTAGGTTTTGGTGTGAAGCTCTTTCTACTGCGGTACATCTAATTAACAGAATACCCTCTCCCACACTTAACCATGTCTCACCTTTTACTCGGTTATTTGGTCAGAACCCAAAACTTTCTGATCTTCGTACTTTTGGATGTGTATGTTATGTTCATCTTCCCGCACATGAACGCACTAAACTCACAGCTCAATCAGCTAAATGTGCATTCCTCGGATATTCCACTCATCAAAAAGGATTTATCTGTTATGATCCCAAAGTGAGACGTATCCGGGTTTCCAGAAATGTAATTTTTTTTGAAAATGAATATTTTTTTACCACTTACAAAGATCCCGTTTCACCTACATTTGTAGCAATACCTATGTTTACTGATCCTTTCGTGCCAAAGCCTTCTTCAGAACCACTCTTGGTTTATCAAAGACGACAAAAACCTCGTAACAATGAGGAAACCACACCTCCAGAGCCCCCGCAATTTGACTCTCCTGTTGCTGATCCAGATCCAACCGTTGTTGCTGATTCTGTTCCAGTAGTTGATGCTGATTCAGTTCCTGAAACCACTACTGATCCAGTTGTTACTGCTGATTCGGTTTCCATGACTACTGATGATTCGGTTCAAGCAACTACTGCTGACCGTAGACGAAGTACTCGAGAAAGTAGACCCCCTAATAGGTATGGTTTTGAAAATACTAAATCATATGCAGCTACTTTGTCGAGTGTTTCTATCCCTTCATCTTATAAGCAGGCAATGGAAGATACGTGTTGGCAACAAGCTGTTGAGACTGAACTTCTCGCACTCGAAGAAAATCAAACTTGGGATGTGGTACCATGTCCACCATCCGTGAAACCTTTGGGCAGCAAGTTCGTTTTTTCAATCAAACTTCGTTCTGATGGGTCCATTGATCGTTACAAGGCTCGATTAGTTGTTCTTGGGAATAAACAAGAGTATGGCTTAGATTACGATGAAACTTTTGCACCGGTAGCCAAAATGACTACTGTTCGAACCATATTAGCCATTGCTTCCTCTCAATCATGGCCTTTACTTCAAATGGACGTCAAAAATGCTTTTTTACATGGGGATCTAAAAGAAGAAGTTTATATAAAGCTTCCCCATGGTATGCCTACTTTACCCAATGATGTTTGCAAATTGAAACGCTCTTTGTATGGCTTGAAACAGGCACCCAGAGTATGGTTCGAAAAATTTCGCTCTACACTTCTCGACTTCTCATTTGTTCAAAGCCAATATGACTCTTCCCTTTTTCTTCAAAAAACAACTAAGGGAATAGTTATTCTTCTTGTTTACGTAGACGATATTGTTGTCACTGGCTCTGACATGGAAGCTATCACCAGGATTAAAAGTTTGCTTCATTCAACTTTCCACATGAAAGATCTTGGACAACTCACTTATTTTTTGGGGTTAGAGGTTCATCATCGACCACAAGGGATTTTTGTGAATCAACACAAGTATATTGAAGATGTGGTTCATTTAGCTGGACTAACAGGAAGTCATCCAGTTGACACCCCTATGGAAACTAATGTGAAGTATCGACGAAATGAGGGAACGTTGCTTGAAGACCCCACGTTATATCGAAAGTTGGTTGGTAGTCTAATCTATCTAACGATTACTCGGCCGGATATATCTTATGCAGTTCATATCGTAAGCAAATTCATGCAGTCCCCTCGGCATCTTCACTTAAGTGCAGTCAAACGCATCATACGCTACATCCTAGGCACACCAGATCGTGGCTTATTCTTTCCTACTGGATCATCTGTAACTCTACAAGCCTATAGTGATGCGGATTGGGGTGGCTGTCCAGATACGGGTAAATCAACTACTGGATGGTGTATGTTCCTTGGTGAGGCTCTTATCTCATGGAAATGTAAGAAGCAAAACTTTGTATCGAAATCCTCTACTGAGTCAGAATATCGTGCTATGTCAGCTGCATGTTCTGAGGTTATTTGGTTACGTGGTCTCCTTTCAGAACTTGGTTTTCTCCAAGATCAACCAACTCCGTTACATGCAGACAACACAAGTGCCATCCAGATTGCTGCCAATCCCGTCTTCCATGAGCGCACAAAACACATTGAAGTTGATTGCCACTTCATTCGAGAGGCCTATGACCATCGTGTAATCAGTCTTCCGCATGTGTTTAGCAATATGCAGATTGCAGACATCTTCACCAAATCCTTGGCACACCAAGCCCATAACTTTCTGGTTGGCAAATTGATGCTTACAAATGTACCAGCATCAATTTGAGGGGGGATGTTAAAGATATAGCTGTTATGACTTTATGAGAAAATAATTCTCCAGCAGTCTATGCATATCACAGCAGATCAGCAGAGATATTTTCTTATTCTCATTAATTGTATATATTTTACTTTCCAAGATTAGTGTAATATCATAGCTGTTGCATAGTGTATATAGCTGTAATAGTTTCTTAGAATAGCTCACTGCCTATGTATAAATCCCCCCAGAATTATTCAATAAGATGATCATCTTTTTCCCTAAAGTCTCTAACTTTGACAATATATACGACCTTAACTCCACCGGTTTGATCCGTACTTACACCCATTCAAAACTCCTAATTAGCACCTCCTGAAACAACACAACACCCCTCAATGTTTTAGCCCCAAAGAGTTTTGCGTGTCTATTTTTTCAAATCAAATATGCAGTGATCTATTACACATTTCCAAACCTCTTTTAAAAATTTATTGATGCAAACTACATCAACTGAATCCAACATCACAATAATATTCATCTCCCTACACCTACCCTCCTTTCACCAGTTGAAAACCTTAGACCAAACTATCATGACTTCACTAGACAATAATAAACTATGTTTAACTGTTTCAATGACCTCTTCACTTTATGGACACAAAAGTGAATGTAAATCAATACCTAGTTTATCAAGCTCCATCTGCAACGGTAGTCTTTTCATTCTCGTTCACTACACAAATATGTTGACCTTGACCTTGCTTGGCACCATTTTGCTCAGTTTCGTTTGCATCCTTGATTGTCCATCCGCCAACAGCTCCCCATCAATTTTTTCCATGCCACCTTATTCACCATATAAATCTGTCCAATGTCCACACTACATTGCCATTTATCACGAGATGTTGAAGCCCGACCCGGAACACAATGCCTCTAGCATACAAAGCTATCTTCTAAATAATAACATAAAAACAACACTTTTATCACCATATTCTTCCCGGTTTACACACCTAACAAATCAAAAATTTTGAGTATAATATAGACTTGATATACTCAGTTAAAGACATACCACTATCAAATGTAAAGATACCTATTAGATCATTTTAGTATCCAATCAGTACTATTATATGATAATGCTAGAATCCAACTCCTTGTTCCAAAACTAATTAAAAGGCTATAAATAATAACATAAGCGATATATTTGAGCATTAATACCACAATTTTGACCTATTTTCTTTTCCTCATTATCTTAGCGAAGTTTGACCAGACTACGCATTAACCCATTAGAGATAGTAAATGGGTAAAAAAAAAAAAGTGACAATTATGACCCATTACCCAACCCGTGCAACTTACCACCTCTATACTGATTGGTTAAACCTCAAAGACATTGCTCAGCTGAGAGAACAGCACTTAGAACAAAAACATCATCCCAAATTTAGTTAAAATTTTAGTGAGCCATTAATCTCTGAATTTAGGATTATGCGTTATTTACTGATTCCATAACTACACAGGAAAGATGGAAGAGAAAACTTACTTGTAAACTTGCGGTTCAAGTCCTCCAGCTATTAGGGGTTCAATTAATTTCTTCATCACAGCAGCATGTTTACATGGATGTACAGATGCATGTTTCCCAGGCAAGTGTGGATGATCTTCAATAGTTACCTGAGTATGATTTATACTATATATGAACTAAGAACCACATATTACTTTAAAAGTAAAGTTTTTGTGATCAATTTTTATACATTAATTAATTGCAAAATAGTTTAGAGAAAGACAGTAAACTGCTGTCAAGTCAACCCAACAACGTCGCGTTACAAACCTGTATGACAGTAAACCAAGATGAAAATAACTAACCATTCTCACAAATATGTAAATAAAGTATATGTTTTTAAAGTGTAAGATGCTTACAAATTCTTATTTTTATTTTTTAGAAAAAGTAAAATAAAATATTAAAGAGACCAAACTGTATACAGCACACATGCACGCTCAAACATTACCCCTGCAATACTAAAGAGCAATACATGAGACCATTTATATATACATACTAACCCAACAAAAAAAAAGAGTAGCATCTATACTTCAGAAACTATACATCAATAAAATAGGCACAACTTGAGTCAATCATCAACAGGCCCATGATTCCTTATGTGATTGAGTTTTTGTTCAGACTGTACAACCAACAGATCATTAAGGCTGCAGCAAACACAAATAGGTACTTGTACTCATCACCTGTTTAGCCCCACACAGTCATCAGCACACGACTTTGGATCATTTGCCCAACGATCCCATTCTAAATTCACCGTCGTCATCCTAGTTCTCACCTTAGCATTCCTATTTTTCCACAAAAGATATGTCGTGACCCATATTACCCCTATCCTTACAATTTCTTATTTTATAGTATAATTTACAACAAATATAGTTTCCACAAGTTCACTGTTGCACTATTAGCCGTAATATGAAGCAACTATTTGGACCTTTTAGCTATTAGTACAAATATAATGATTTGAGTCCAAAACAATCCTGCATCTCCAATGAATCAAAACAAATATAACACACGCAGCTTCCTTTGAGTTTAGATAGACAAAGTCACAAAAGCTTCTTACTAAATATTTTTTACTATGAAACAGACCAGTAATTTATAAACATATATATACAATAAAAATATTAGTAACAATGCTATATAGGTCTTAAAAGGAGTGATAGACATTACACGATACTTGAATAATACAACAGAAGCTTCTTATACTGTTGTCCCTAAATGCTTAGAATTCGGATTCTGATAAAAAAATAAACAAACAAATCTTGGAACCCATATAAGCACATTCAAATATCGAGATAGTCCATTACACGATCATGCACCTGAGAATACTTCTGCTATGCTCTGATAGCAGAAAATTTTTAAATAATTTCTACAAATGGATCATATTTAGTGTTGCTTGAAGTAGACATTTATTGAATTAAATTCACTTTAGTGCAAACATAAATGAACTACAAACCTTTAATTTTTATATACAACATTATACCGGGCATACGTCAACTGAACTTACCAGAAAAAACAATTCGATTGATAAATAATTGCATAATTTGACCAAGAAGGGGTATGTATGTTATGTATACCTTAAATTGCGCAACGTAGCTACAATTGCTTGAACTCCTACTCAAACCATGCCATGTTAAGAAGTAACTTCCTGTTAAACCGGCGTTACTTCTGTTGCACATATCATGTACACCAAACTTGCATACATAGCCCTTATCGATACTTCACAACCAATCAAAAACAAATTAGAAATCAATCATGTGACTCAATTAATAATGCCAAAAAAGGGTAAAACAATAACAAACTTATGCAACACGAATTTACAGTAAAACGAAATCAAACTCGAACGCCATAAACTTACAGACACTAACCAACAATTAGATGCAATTAAAAACTCGTTTTATCTTTTAGTATATCTTAATATAAATATAAAAATTACCCATGGGTGGTTCAGAAGAATGAATTCATGAAAGATAGGGTTTTCAGAAGAATCGTATTGAGATTTGAGAAGCAATTGATGATCGTTGGATTTTGAATACACTCTTGAATTGAAATATAATTAACCAGGTATCTCGTTCTGGGCACTAAAATTCAATTGACGATGACTGATGATGATGATGGAGTGACTGAAAGAAGGGGGAGGGTTCTGAAAGGGTTTTAGGGTTGGGTGGTGAGAGAGGCGTCATGTTGGGTGAAATAGTTTAGGGGATTTTTTTTTATTATTATTTAATTTATAGCCGTAATTTTAATTAAGACGTCCGGATTTTTTAAATTATTTAATTATAGTAGTAATTTTTTTTATTAAAAAGTTTAGCAAATAATTAGGGGGTAAAAAGTGTAACTATCAAGATTAATTGTACATCGTCGGATCGAGTTGGGAAAACCCAATTAAGGGCTGGGATTGCCCCAAGCTATTTTGCTTTAAGTATAGTTTATAGATAGATAGATAGATAGATAGATAGATAGATAGATAATACTCCGTAATTATTATAATTACGAAGTATTTTATTTGATCATAGTAAATGGCAGGTAAGATAGAAACTCCAACAACATGGGACATTTATGTCATAATGGTTTGAAAAGCTTGAGCAATATTCTCAACGCTTCTTGATAGAGCGTTTCATTTTTTAGCTTTTCGAAGCTTTTTGTTTGATTATAAAGCCACAGCTCATACATCCCAAACAAAGCTTTTATTTTCTTAGGAGCTTTTCAATTAAAATTAAAAGCTTAAAGCTCTCAAAAGCTCCTAAAAGCTCTCTACCAAACAGGGCCTAAATATCTTCTTATGTTCATTCCAATAATACCAGATTTTTTTTTCGTGTGCGTGTGGTAAGTTATCATTTTATAAATTCTTATTCATTTGATGTCATATATTATTGATGATAATGTCTCTTAAGTTTGGTCAACTAAGCTAGGCAGAATTATCATACTAGTCAACACATAGCCTACAAACAAAACGAGTTGTGAATCACATTTTCACACACTTTCTCAAGTGCGTACGAAAGAAAGGATTAATCAAATCTAGTCACTTGATATTTTTCATTAGTATCACTTAATGATGTACACCATCCGGACCTGGACTCGGATGGTATCCGACGACAGCTCGACTAAGCTTTCGGTACGGACGGCAGACTACACTAGCTATCACGACCCCGGACCTGTAACGAACACAGACCCGGATAACGCCCGAGCCCAACTCTTTTAGCTCTCACCTCGGACACTAATACCCGGGACAAGATGCGGACTCGGCTACTTTCCGTGCCGAACCGCAGCACTGGCCGCTCCATCAACGTAACAGATGAACGGCTGCAAGATGACAAGGCAAGCCCGACATTCTCTGACAGAAGTACAATCTGCAACCGTTATATTCAGGTACGACTAGCATGGCCTGGCCATTAACCTGGTCGGGGCATTTGATTGGTCCACGTCAGCCGGCACACAGTAAATGTTATCTTCGCCCACGACCGAGCTTCCACGTCAGCGATCCGCGTAAGAAGTGTCGTGCTCCCCCACGACCGAACTTCCACGTCAACGATCCACGCAGGAAGTGTCGTGCTCCCCCACGACCAAACCCTCCACATCAGCTTAGGGTTTGAGTATAAATACCAGTGTTATGCTTTCATTTCAGGCTAACACCTCATAAATCCACAGAGTCTTTCCTCACGAATTACTCTCCAAGAATTAAGCTTTCACCACCCTCGATTGACTTGGTCTCGACTCTGGGTTTGCACGTTAATCGGAGTGTGACAAGCTTGATTCCTCATACATCATCATCATCGTTGTACTCAAGTGTTTTTACGCTTGAACAATTGGCGCCATCCACGGTTGATTTACCAGAAAACGACCACTTTGTAACCATCCGTACGCCGGAAACCTTCCCGGTACAATGGTTAACACTGAGCCTGCTGATGGTGGTGACGGTGCCACTGCCGACCAACCGCCACCACCACCTTTCTCCGATCATTCTCCCCAGGCCACCATCGTTCGCACGACGGTTGGCAGCAGGATTTATCCACGGCAGTTGGTCTTCAGTCAGAATGACACTGACTCTGATAACAGGCCACCGCCGGAATGTACACCACAAAACACATCCTCAACGCCCAAATCCATCTCCAAAATCGAAGCCCAGCGCATGTTGGCAGAAATGGGTTTCGTTGTGGCACCTGAACCGCGCCGTCCGCCGTCGCCCCCGCCACGTCGGGATGTGCCACCGCCACCACCGTATCAAGGTGGGATGGATAGGGCCGCTAGCCGTAAAATGTTGGCCGATCTGATCCTTAGCGCCGCTCCACCGGGTGCTATGCCAACATACTCTGACGAGTCGGCAACAGATAACTTAATTGCAAACTTTTATTCCACCATTCAGGGTGAGAAGGTGAAGAAGCCGGTGCCCGTCTCCACCACCACGGCTAGGTTCAGTGCGAAAATCGCGAACCATCCGTTACCTGCGAAGCTTACCATCCCATTGACGATCGGCACCTACTCAGGCGACTCAGACCCCGAAGACTTCCTACAGCGGTTTGAGGGCGCCATAAAAACAGAGCATTGGGAGGACGCTGTGGCTTGCCACATGTTCCCTCAGGTGCTGCAAGGCAACGCCCGTGGTTGGTTTGAGAAACTGCCGGCTGGTAGCGTGGCTAGCTACGCCGATCTCAGGTTCAAGTTCTTGCAACAATACCATAATCTGAAGCAGCACACGCTTACCTATCTCGACGTCTTCGAGATCAAACAGGGTAGTCGTGAGACACTTAGTGATTTCATCACTCGTTTCACAACGGAGTGTCAGAAGATCAGCGATCTGCACCCAAGTCAACAAATTGCCGGTTTCATCTACGACATCGTCAAGGAAAGGTATCCCACACTGTACTATCGGTTGAAGAGGAAGTTACCAACAGTGTATTCTGAGGCCATCGCTATGGCTCGGGACTACTTACGTTCGGGAGAAGATAAGGATCTGTACACCACGCCGGGCCGGGACTCACACCGGGTCGAGCATGACCGAACTCAGGCCCGCCATCATGAGGGTGGATCCGGGTCCGGCCGGCGCGACAACCAGAGACGGGATTTCCGCCGCGACACACGGCACAACCCCCGCCGTGGTGATAATCGTGAGGCGGCCCGTCGCCAACCATACGACAAGAATTCTCTGCTGACTTCGCTCACCAAGTCACCAAAGGAAATATTACTCACCGAGACAGCGGCGCGGAGTGCGTTTAACCCTCCGCCTCCAATGGAACATCGCGACGTCCCTAAAAATGGGAAGTACTGTGATTTTCATGAGGAATACGGGCACGATACCGACGATTGTAGACAGTTGAAAAAGGAAATCAAGGCAGCCATCCAGGCCGGCAAGCTTAACCATTTGCTACCTGGAAAGAAGTTCAAGAAAGCCGATGGCACTAAAACTTACGGCTGGCAGCGGAAGGACGATCCCCGCGATCCTCCGGACGCCGTAATACACATGATTCAGACCGCACGGCCAGGCTTAAAACGGAAGGCAGAGACATTACAAGACTGGCAACTGACACCCATATCATTCCCTCCTCTGCGGAGCTCCGTCCTCCCAGAGCCTGTCGTCATATTGGCGCGTATTGGGAATAGCCAGGTCTCCAGGGTGTACACTGATACAGGCAGCGCTGTCGAAGTCATGTACGAGCACTGTTTCTTACAGCTGCCACAACCCATACAGGGAAGATTGCAGGAACCACTGTCCCCGCTGTCCAGCTATGCAAACGACACCAAATGGCCAATTGGCAGGCTTGTCTTGGACGTTACATTGGGCGAATATCCGTACTGTCGGACTACTGAACTGGAATTCGTCATCGTGCACGCCCCGTCTAGGTTTAACGTGCTCCTAGGCCGCACCGCTCTCCATAAGTTTGGAGCCATCACCTCAACTGTCCATGGGTTAATGAAATTCCCAACCCCGGCAGGCGTTGCCACTTTGCAGACAATAGGCACCGATGTACCCGTATGTGCTCAGGTATCGAAGACAACTCCTGGCCCGTTCACAATGACTAGCGATGAGCTAGTGGCTATCAATCCCAGGTTCCCAGAACAGAAAATCCGGGTCGGTCTTGCCTTGAGTCCGCCAACACGGCTCTGGCTTTGTGAGATCCTAGCAAGTAACACGGATGTCTTTGCTTGGCAAGACTCAGAAATGACCGGCGTGCCGCGGTCGATTGCCGAACACAGGCTAAACGTCAATACAAACATCACTCCGGTCAGACAGAAGAAGAGGGGAATGGCTCCTGACCGGAGCCGTTTTATTTGTGAAGAGGTCAACAAGCTGGTCCACGCCGGCATCATGCGTGAGGTCCAGTATCAGACTTGGTCGCTAACCCCGTCCTTGTTAAAAAATCTGACGGCTCGTGGCGGATGTGTGTTGATTTTAAAGACATTAACAAGGCATGCCCAAAAGACAACTATCCACTCCCTGAGATTGACTGGAAGGTTGAGTCCTTGTCTGGGTTCAGGTTCAAATGTTTTTTGGATGCCTACAAGGGATACCACCAGATACTGATGGCCGAGAACGACGAAGAAAAAACAGCATTCCACACGGACCAAGGCATTTTCTGTTACACCAAGATGCCTTTCGGTCTCAAGAATGCAGGTGCCACGTACCAGCGTGTCGTCGACGGCGCATTTAAGACACAAATTGGGCGCAACCTAGAGGCATACGTTGACGACATCGTCATCAAGAGCAACATCGAGTCTCAGTTACTCGCGGACATTCTAGAAACGTTCACCTCGTTGCGAAAGATTAATATGAAGCTCAATCCGGCCAAGTGTTCATTCGGCATGGAGGAAGGAAAATTCCTCGGACACATGGTGACCCTGATATCGCTTAATTTATATATATTTTTAGAGGCGATATCGGTCCTAATTGTGTACCATTTTATTTGATTTCATGAACTTATAGTACTTATTTAGTTTGAAATTGATTTCAGGTGTTAATGTTGAAGAAATGGTGAAAAGATGGAAACACAAGATTAACGTGAGAAAGATATGTGAAACCGAACAAAAGTAGGAAGGCCATGCCCATGTCATACAATGGCCATGCCCATGTCCCTGGTACTCGATTGGTCTTTGCTTCCTGATTAAGGCCACGGCTATGTCCTCAGACGGGCCATGGCCATGTTGCTGCGTACCTGATCATTATTACAACCTGAGAGAGGCCACGGTCATGTCATCCAAAACGCCATGGCCATGGCGTGCGCCGACATGATGAGTATAAATACGAAATAAAACACTAAAATTAGGTGAGCTCTTCTCTTGGACGAAATTGGGCGACTTTGGGCAGTTTTTGGAGAGATCCAAGGCCTCCAAACATCATTCCAACCATGGAGAAAGCTCACGATCATCATCAAACACACGGATACGGTTGATATCTTCGGTTAATTCTTACTCTAACGATTATGAATTTATCCGTAGTTATTATTGTTTCTTCTGTTTAAGCTGATATTTATGGGTTAAACTTTTGTGTTTATCTAGATTAATAACTTTAGATGTTGGATACAATTATTCGATTTATTTGATTAAAATGATAATATGTTTGTTTAATCACCGAACGATTCGTATTGTGGTTTATTTATGTTTGATTCAATTAGTGTTATGTTTGTTTCATTAAGTGAGAACTTGTGGATTTTGCATTACATTTACTAGAGTGACAACTAGTGATTTGTATTAGAGATAATCAAAGAATTGAATCAAAGTAAATAAATTGTGATGTGGGTGGATCATACTAAGAGAGATCTTGTGTGATTGTTGATTATTACGAGAGTAAAGTCACACGATTAATACTTCATGTTAGTTGGGTTAATTAATCATAATTAAGAGGTCTTAAATGACAACGAGAGTTGCATTGTGTAATCTTAGTTACGTATTCGGCTTGTGAGGACAAGGGAATCGATTAGTTAAATCACGTACGTTAATAATTAATCTAGTCCTTAATGTTTGTTGAATGACTTGTTATAGTTAAGAGGTCTAAGGTGAACAAGGAGACTTGCACTATGTAATCTTAACTAAGTGATTGCGTTGCGAGAGCAAGTAATCCAACTAGTTAATTCACATACGTTAAGTAACATTACAGTTCTTCATTAAAACTTCCAACAATAGGGGTAAAATATCTAGATGAATACATTTCTATAACCTATAATGAATCTATCTTTACTTGCTTTATTTATTTCTGTCTTTATTTTCAAATATAACCATTCGACTACCTGTCGTTAAAAGGCTCTATCTCCCAATTTTACTTGTTTTCAATAAAGGTTAACTATTAGTTGATAACGATTTCACAATACTCGTAAACTGTTCCATGGACGATAACCTGGAACTTATCTTTGCTATACTAATACTCGATTAGGTACACTTGCCTATTTGTGTAATAGTCCATACTTAGATATTTTTCTTATATTTTTTATAACTCGGTATTTGCACATCAAGTTTTTGGCGCCGTTGCCGGGGAACAGTTTGTATTTTGAGGTTGTTTGATCTATTAGTTGATCGACCCTTTCTTTGGAATTTATTCCTTAGAAAGTTAAATGCTTTATTTTTTTTTTTTTTTTTTTTGTAGTTTGTTTTACTATTTTATGCTTTGTTGCAAGTTTGTGTTTATGCTTTGCTTTTTAGTTTGTTTTGATATTTTGTGTGCTTTGTTGAGGGTTTGTTGTTTTATTTATGCTTTGTTATTTTTGTGGTTGCCGCGGGTTTGTGTTTGTGAGTTTATGGTTACAGGCAGTTCACGGCTTGTTTCTATGAAGTTACACCTCGAGCCCGTGGTTAGTAGTATCTAATATTTTGTGAAGTTGTACTTTGCTTCAAGGATGAGCTGGAATATAACTGCATGAAAATGTTGGCACTAGTTTCAACATCCCTTGTCCGACTTTCCATCAATCTATTGCTTTGTGGAATTACCCCCAGGGAAGTACTCGTTCTATTTTACTATTCCCACTTGATTTCCATTATGTATTTATTTTGGTGCATTGAGGGCAATGCGCAACTCTAGTGTGGGGGAGGGGTAATTGATTGAACTTTTGTTAGTCCTTGTGAGATTAGTTGCATTATTCATATAGGGTTAAATATTAGTATAATTGGTAACTAATCTCCCTCTTGGCCGAAATTTTTTGATTGAGAGCAACCTCATTGGGTGAATTGCATGACTAACACACTTGTAGCTCCACTAAATATGTGAGAATCTTGCGCCTTATTAAAAGCACTTATCTTTAGTGCTTACATTTTGTTTGCTATGGGTGTGCCAGTGTTGTAATTTGTTCTAGAACTTGCTCTAGTTGATGCATTTCAAGATCGCAGTGGGATCACATTCGTGTGGTATAGGTGTATTCGCATGATAAAGAGGCATTTAGGATTTAACCACATTGTTTTTAGCCTTTTCTTTTGTTTTATTAGATAATCGCATTGGTTAGTTAATTTCCCTGTTAACCCTTTGTAGCACTCATTTCTAGTGCTAGATACCCCTAGTTAACCATGTTGCGCTTTAGCCTTATTCCTTTGTATATAACCACTTATATAGACATTTTCCTTTTTAGCCTTCTTCGACAGTAAACAAGAGTCTGAACAGTTCTTTTTAGTTGCTAGTTGTGCTAATTGTGTTGGTTATTGGAAGTAGATGTAAGATGGTTAAAATGAGAGTTAATGGTTAATCTTCTAATTTGTGTTAATTTTGTAAAGTTGAATGTTTAAGCTAACCGTTATGTAGAGTAAAAGTAGTCAATAAAAAAAAAAGAGAAAAAAGAAAAAAAATGAAATAAATAAAATAAAAGACTTGGGCTGCATAACGGAATTTAATTTAAAAATTCAGTTTGTGTCCTATTAATGGCGTACACTTGTAACGAAATGAAGTTTGAATTGTTATCGAGGTTTGAAAGTTAAGGAACGGAAGTTGGAATTGGTGAAAGTTGGTGATTACACAGTTGCATAGTTTTGGGGATAGCAGCTAGTAACTAGGTGTTTTATTGTTTAAATTGTTCAGATTTTTGTTTGCACATTAACCACTGTAAATATTCCATTCCATACCCTTAAATCCTATCCTGTACATTACAACCTTGATAAAAGACCTCTTTTGATAGTACACCTGGTGCCTACGCCAGTCGGTGGAGATTTGATCCTTTTGCAAGCCTATGGTAACTATTGCATCACGACTTGGCTTATTGAGTGTTTACATATTCCATTCCCAATTTAGATTAGATTGAGAGTTGAGTGTTTTTAAACACATTTTCTATTGTGAGGTGCTAAGTCGTGCATTCGAGCTTGATAGATTAATTATCTCAGGTTTTTGTGATTATTATATACTGTGCGCTAATATGATTGCCTATGTAATTATTGTTAGTGTTACTTTTTCAAAACCTGATCACCGTTTATAAAATGCCAGAGGAGTTGTTTTGGTATTGTTAAATTACAGTTTGCTTGAGGACAAGCAAAGTTCAAGTATGGGGGATTTTGATATCGCTTAATTTATATATATTTTTAGAGGCGATATCGGTCCTAATTGTGTACCATTTTATTTTATTTCATGAACTTATAGTACTTATTTAGTTTGAAATTGATTTCAGGTGTTAATGTTGAAGAAATGGTGAAAAGATGGAAACACAAGATTAACGTGAGAAAGATATGTGAAACCGAACAAAAGTAGGAAGGCCATGCCCATGTCATACAATGGCCATGCCCATGTCCCTGGTACTCGATTGGTCTTTGCTTCCTGATTAAGGCCACGGCTATGTCCTCAGACGGGCCATGGCCATGTTGCTGCGTACCTGATCATTATTACAACCTGAGAGAGGCCACGGTCATGTCATCCAAAACGCCATGGCCATGGCGTGCGCCGACATGATGAGTATAAATACGAAATAAAACACTAAAATTAGGTGAGCTCTTCTCTTGGACGAAATTGGGCGACTTTGGGCAGTTTTTGGAGAGATCCAAGGCCTCCAAACATCATTCCAACCATGGAGAAAGCTCACGATCATCATCAAACACACGGATACGGTTGATATCTTCGGTTAATTCTTACTCTAACGATTATGAATTTATCCGTAGTTATTATTGTTTCTTCTGTTTAAGCTGATATTTATGGGTTAAACTTTTGTGTTTATCTAGATTAATAACTTTAGATGTTGGATACAATTATTCGATTTATTTGATTAAAATGATAATATGTTTGTTTAATCACCGAACGATTCGTATTGTGGTTTATTTATGTTTGATTCAATTAGTGTTATGTTTGTTTCATTAAGTGAGAACTTGTGGATTTTGCATTACATTTACTAGAGTGACAACTAGTGATTTGTATTAGAGATAATCAAAGAATTGAATCAAAGTAAATAAATTGTGATGTGGGTGGATCATACTAAGAGAGATCTTGTGTGATTGTTGATTATTACGAGAGTAAAGTCACACGATTAATACTTCATGTTAGTTGGGTTAATTAATCATAATTAAGAGGTCTTAAATGACAACGAGAGTTGCATTGTGTAATCTTAGTTACGTATTCGGCTTGTGAGGACAAGGGAATCGATTAGTTAAATCACGTACGTTAATAATTAATCTAGTCCTTAATGTTTGTTGAATGACTTGTTATAGTTAAGAGGTCTAAGGTGAACAAGGAGACTTGCACTATGTAATCTTAACTAA
Source organism: Helichrysum umbraculigerum (assembly GCA_949592205.1). Lineage (NCBI taxonomy): Eukaryota > Viridiplantae > Streptophyta > Magnoliopsida > Asterales > Asteraceae > Helichrysum > Helichrysum umbraculigerum. The sequence continues at coordinate 26,686,148 of CATIUR010000004.1, read as the reverse complement.
GTGATTGCGTTGCGAGAGCAAGTAATCCAACTAGTTAATTCACATACGTTAAGTAACATTACAGTTCTTCATTAAAACTTCCAACAATAGGGGTAAAATATCTAGATGAATACATTTCTATAACCTATAATGAATCTATCTTTACTTGCTTTATTTATTTCTGTCTTTATTTTCAAATATAACCATTCGACTACCTGTCGTTAAAAGGCTCTATCTCCCAATTTTACTTGTTTTCAATAAAGGTTAACTATTAGTTGATAACGATTTCACAATACTCGTAAACTGTTCCATGGACGATAACCTGGAACTTATATTTGCTATACTAATACTCGATTAGGTACACTTGCCTATTTGTGTAATAGTCCATACTTAGATATTTTTCTTATATTTTTTATAACTCGGTATTTGCACATCAAGTTTTTGGCGCCGTTGCCGGGGAACAGTTTGTATTTTGAGGTTGTTTGATCTATTAGTTGATCGACCCTTTCTTTGGAATTTATTCCTTAGAAAGTTAAATGCTTTATTTTTTTATTTTTATTTTTTTGTAGTTTGTTTTACTATTTTATGCTTTGTTGCAAGTTTGTGTTTATGCTCTGCTTTTTAGTTTGTTTTGATATTTTGTGTGCTTTGTTGAGGGTTTGTTGTTTTATTTATGCTTTGTTATTTTTGTGGTTGCCGCGGGTTTGTGTTTGTGAGTTTATGGTTACAGGCAGTTCACGGCTTGTTTCTATGAAGTTACACCTCGAGCCCGTGGTTAGTAGTATCTAATATTTTGTGAAGTTGTACTTTGCTTCAAGGATGAGCTGGAATATAACTGCATGAAAATGTTGGCACTAGTTTCAACATCCCTTGTCCGACTTTCCATCAATCTATTGCTTTGTGGAATTACCCCCGGGGAAGTACTCGTTCTATTTTACTATTCCCACTTGATTTCCATTATGTATTTATTTTGGTGCATTGAGGGCAATGCGCAACTCTAGTGTGGGGGAGGGGTAATTGATTGAACTTTTGTTAGTCCTTGTGAGATTAGTTGCATTATTCATATAGGGTTAAATATTAGTATAATTGGTAACTAATCTCCCTCTTGGCCGAAATTTTTTGATTGAGAGCAACCTCATTGGGTGAATTGCATGACTAACACACTTGTAGCTCCACTAAATATGTGAGAATCTTGCGCCTTATTAAAAGCACTTATCTTTAGTGCTTACATTTTGTTTGCTATGGGTGTGCCAGTGTTGTAATTTGTTCTAGAACTTGCTCTAGTTGATGCATTTCAAGATCGCAGTGGGATCACATTCGTGTGGTATAGGTGTATTCGCATGATAAAGAGGCATTTAGGATTTAACCACATTGTTTTTAGCCTTTTCTTTTGTTTTATTAGATAATCACATTGGTTAGTTAATTTCCCTGTTAACCCTTTGTAGCACTCATTTCTAGTGCTAGATACCCCTAGTTAACCATGTTGCGCTTTAGCCTTATTCCTTTGTATATAACCACTTATATAGACATTTTCCTTTTTAGCCTTCTTCGACAGTAAACAAGAGTCTGAACAGTTCTTTTTAGTTGCTAGTTGTGCTAATTGTGTTGGTTATTGGAAGTAGATGTAAGATGGTTAAAATGAGAGTTAATGGTTAATCTTCTAATTTGTGTTAATTTTGTAAAGTTGAATGTTTAAGCTAACCGTTATGTAGAGTAAAAGTAGTCAATAAAAAAAAAAGAGAAAAAAGAAAAAAAATGAAATAAATAAAATAAAAGACTTGGGCTGCATAACGGAATTTAATTTAAAAATTCAGTTTGTGTCCTATTAATGGCGTACACTTGTAACGAAATGAAGTTTGAATTGTTATCGAGGTTTGAAAGTTAAGGAACGGAAGTTGGAATTGGTGAAAGTTGGTGATTACACAGTTGCATAGTTTTGGGGATAGCAGCTAGTAACTAGGTGTTTTATTGTTTAAATTGTTCAGATTTTTGTTTGCACATTAACCACTGTAAATATTCCATTCCATACCCTTAAATCCTATCCTGTACATTACAACCTTGATAAAAGACCTCTTTTGATAGTACACCTGGTGCCTACGCCAGTCGGTGGAGATTTGATCCTTTTGCAAGCCTATGGTAACTATTGCATCACGACTTGGCTTATTGAGTGTTTACATATTCCATTCCCAATTTAGATTAGATTGAGAGTTGAGTGTTTTTAAACACATTTTCTATTGTGAGGTGCTAAGTCGTGCATTCGAGCTTGATAGATTAATTATCTCAGGTTTTTGTGATTATTATATACTGTGCGCTAATATGATTGCCTATGTAATTATTGTTAGTGTTACTTTTTCAAAACCTGATCACCGTTTATAAAATGCCAGAGGAGTTGTTTTGGTATTGTTAAATTACAGTTTGCTTGAGGACAAGCAAAGTTCAAGTATGGGAGATTTTGATATCGCTTAATTTATATATATTTTTAGAGGCGATATCGGTCCTAATTGTGTACCATTTTATTTTATTTCATGAACTTATAGTACTTATTTAGTTTGAAATTGATTTCAGGTGTTAATGTTGAAGAAATGGTGAAAAGATGGAAACACAAGATTAACGTGAGAAAGATATGTGAAACCGAACAAAAGTAGGAAGGCCATGCCCATGTCATACAATGGCCATGCCCATGTCCCTGGTACTCGATTGGTCTTTGCTTCCTGATTAAGGCCACGGCTATGTCCTCAGACGGGCCATGGCCATGTTGCTGCGTACCTGATCATTATTACAACCTGAGAGAGGCCACGGTCATGTCATCCAAAACGCCATGGCCATGGCGTGCGCCGACATGATGAGTATAAATACGAAATAAAACACTAAAATTAGGTGAGCTCTTCTCTTGGACGAAATTGGGCGACTTTGGGCAGTTTTTGGAGAGATCCAAGGCCTCCAAACATCATTCCAACCATGGAGAAAGCTCACGATCATCATCAAACACACGGATACGGTTGATATCTTCGGTTAATTCTTACTCTAACGATTATGAATTTATCCGTAGTTATTATTGTTTCTTCTGTTTAAGCTGATATTTATGGGTTAAACTTTTGTGTTTATCTAGATTAATAACTTTAGATGTTGGATACAATTATTCGATTTATTTGATTAAAATGATAATATGTTTGTTTAATCACCGAACGATTCGTATTGTGGTTTATTTATGTTTGATTCAATTAGTGTTATGTTTGTTTCATTAAGTGAGAACTTGTGGATTTTGCATTACATTTACTAGAGTGACAACTAGTGATTTGTATTAGAGATAATCAAAGAATTGAATCAAAGTAAATAAATTGTGATGTGGGTGGATCATACTAAGAGAGATCTTGTGTGATTGTTGATTATTACGAGAGTAAAGTCACACGATTAATACTTCATGTTAGTTGGGTTAATTAATCATAATTAAGAGGTCTTAAATGACAACGAGAGTTGCATTGTGTAATCTTAGTTACGTATTCGGCTTGTGAGGACAAGGGAATCGATTAGTTAAATCACGTACGTTAATAATTAATCTAGTCCTTAATGTTTGTTGAATGACTTGTTATAGTTAAGAGGTCTAAGGTGAACAAGGAGACTTGCACTATGTAATCTTAACTAAGTGATTGCGTTGCGAGAGCAAGTAATCCAACTAGTTAATTCACATACGTTAAGTAACATTACAGTTCTTCATTAAAACTTCCAACAATAGGGGTAAAATATCTAGATGAATACATTTCTATAACCTATAATGAATCTATCTTTACTTGCTTTATTTATTTCTGTCTTTATTTTCAAATATAACCATTCGACTACCTGTCGTTAAAAGGCTCTATCTCCCAATTTTACTTGTTTTCAATAAAGGTTAACTATTAGTTGATAACGATTTCACAATACTCGTAAACTGTTCCATGGACGATAACCTGGAACTTATATTTGCTATACTAATACTCGATTAGGTACACTTGCCTATTTGTGTAATAGTCCATACTTAGATATTTTTCTTATATTTTTTATAACTCGGTATTTGCACATCAAGTTTTTGGCGCCGTTGCCGGGGAACAGTTTGTATTTTGAGGTTGTTTGATCTATTAGTTGATCGACCCTTTCATTGGAATTTATTCCTTAGAAAGTTAAATGCTTTATTTTTTTATTTTTATTTTTTTGTAGTTTGTTTTACTATTTTATGCTTTGTTGCAAGTTTGTGTTTATGCTCTGCTTTTTAGTTTGTTTTGATATTTTGTGTGCTTTGTTGAGGGTTTGTTGTTTTATTTATGCTTTGTTATTTTTGTGGTTGCCGCGGGTTTGTGTTTGTGAGTTTATGGTTACAGGCAGTTCACGGCTTGTTTCTATGAAGTTACACCTCGAGCCCGTGGTTAGTAGTATCTAATATTTTGTGAAGTTGTACTTTGCTTCAAGGATGAGCTGGAATATAACTGCATGAAAATGTTGGCACTAGTTTCAACATCCCTTGTCCGACTTTCCATCAATCTATTGCTTTGTGGAATTACCCCCGGGGAAGTACTCGTTCTATTTTACTATTCCCACTTGATTTCCATTATGTATTTATTTTGGTGCATTGAGGGCAATGCGCAACTCTAGTGTGGGGGAGGGGTAATTGATTGAACTTTTGTTAGTCCTTGTGAGATTAGTTGCATTATTCATATAGGGTTAAATATTAGTATAATTGGTAACTAATCTCCCTCTTGGCCGAAATTTTTTGATTGAGAGCAACCTCATTGGGTGAATTGCATGACTAACACACTTGTAGCTCCACTAAATATGTGAGAATCTTGCGCCTTATTAAAAGCACTTATCTTTAGTGCTTACATTTTGTTTGCTATGGGTGTGCCAGTGTTGTAATTTGTTCTAGAACTTGCTCTAGTTGATGCATTTCAAGATCGCAGTGGGATCACATTCGTGTGGTATAGGTGTATTCGCATGATAAAGAGGCATTTAGGATTTAACCACATTGTTTTTAGCCTTTTCTTTTGTTTTATTAGATAATCACATTGGTTAGTTAATTTCCCTGTTAACCCTTTGTAGCACTCATTTCTAGTGCTAGATACCCCTAGTTAACCATGTTGCGCTTTAGCCTTATTCCTTTGTATATAACCACTTATATAGACATTTTCCTTTTTAGCCTTCTTCGACAGTAAACAAGAGTCTGAACAGTTCTTTTTAGTTGCTAGTTGTGCTAATTGTGTTGGTTATTGGAAGTAGATGTAAGATGGTTAAAATGAGAGTTAATGGTTAATCTTCTAATTTGTGTTAATTTTGTAAAGTTGAATGTTTAAGCTAACCGTTATGTAGAGTAAAAGTAGTCAATAAAAAAAAAAGAGAAAAAAGAAAAAAAATGAAATAAATAAAATAAAAGACTTGGGCTGCATAACGGAATTTAATTTAAAAATTCAGTTTGTGTCCTATTAATGGCGTACACTTGTAACGAAATGAAGTTTGAATTGTTATCGAGGTTTGAAAGTTAAGGAACGGAAGTTGGAATTGGTGAAAGTTGGTGATTACACAGTTGCATAGTTTTGGGGATAGCAGCTAGTAACTAGGTGTTTTATTGTTTAAATTGTTCAGATTTTTGTTTGCACATTAACCACTGTAAATATTCCATTCCATACCCTTAAATCCTATCCTGTACATTACAACCTTGATAAAAGACCTCTTTTGATAGTACACCTGGTGCCTACGCCAGTCGGTGGAGATTTGATCCTTTTGCAAGCCTATGGTAACTATTGCATCACGACTTGGCTTATTGAGTGTTTACATATTCCATTCCCAATTTAGATTAGATTGAGAGTTGAGTGTTTTTAAACACATTTTCTATTGTGAGGTGCTAAGTCGTGCATTCGAGCTTGATAGATTAATTATCTCAGGTTTTTGTGATTATTATATACTGTGCGCTAATATGATTGCCTATGTAATTATTGTTAGTGTTACTTTTTCAAAACCTGATCACCGTTTATAAAATGCCAGAGGAGTTGTTTTGGTATTGTTAAATTACAGTTTGCTTGAGGACAAGCAAAGTTCAAGTATGGGGGATTTTGATATCGCTTAATTTATATATATTTTTAGAGGCGATATCGGTCCTAATTGTGTACCATTTTATTTTATTTCATGAACTTATAGTACTTATTTAGTTTGAAATTGATTTCAGGTGTTAATGTTGAAGAAATGGTGAAAAGATGGAAACACAAGATTAACGTGAGAAAGATATGTGAAACCGAACAAAAGTAGGAAGGCCATGCCCATGTCATACAATGGCCATGCCCATGTCCCTGGTACTCGATTGGTCTTTGCTTCCTGATTAAGGCCACGGCTATGTCCTCAGACGGGCCATGGCCATGTTGCTGCGTACCTGATCATTATTACAACCTGAGAGAGGCCACGGTCATGTCATCCAAAACGCCATGGCCATGGCGTGCGCCGACATGATGAGTATAAATACGAAATAAAACACTAAAATTAGGTGAGCTCTTCTCTTGGACGAAATTGGGCGACTTTGGGCAGTTTTTGGAGAGATCCAAGGCCTCCAAACATCATTCCAACCATGGAGAAAGCTCACGATCATCATCAAACACACGGATACGGTTGATATCTTCGGTTAATTCTTACTCTAACGATTATGAATTTATCCGTAGTTATTATTGTTTCTTCTGTTTAAGCTGATATTTATGGGTTAAACTTTTGTGTTTATCTAGATTAATAACTTTAGATGTTGGATACAATTATTCGATTTATTTGATTAAAATGATAATATGTTTGTTTAATCACCGAACGATTCGTATTGTGGTTTATTTATGTTTGATTCAATTAGTGTTATGTTTGTTTCATTAAGTGAGAACTTGTGGATTTTGCATTACATTTACTAGAGTGACAACTAGTGATTTGTATTAGAGATAATCAAAGAATTGAATCAAAGTAAATAAATTGTGATGTGGGTGGATCATACTAAGAGAGATCTTGTGTGATTGTTGATTATTACGAGAGTAAAGTCACACGATTAATACTTCATGTTAGTTGGGTTAATTAATCATAATTAAGAGGTCTTAAATGACAACGAGAGTTGCATTGTGTAATCTTAGTTACGTATTCGGCTTGTGAGGACAAGGGAATCGATTAGTTAAATCACGTACGTTAATAATTAATCTAGTCCTTAATGTTTGTTGAATGACTTGTTATAGTTAAGAGGTCTAAGGTGAACAAGGAGACTTGCACTATGTAATCTTAACTAAGTGATTGCGTTGCGAGAGCAAGTAATCCAACTAGTTAATTCACATACGTTAAGTAACATTACAGTTCTTCATTAAAACTTCCAACAATAGGGGTAAAATATCTAGATGAATACATTTCTATAACCTATAATGAATCTATCTTTACTTGCTTTATTTATTTCTGTCTTTATTTTCAAATATAACCATTCGACTACCTGTCGTTAAAAGGCTCTATCTCCCAATTTTACTTGTTTTCAATAAAGGTTAACTATTAGTTGATAACGATTTCACAATACTCGTAAACTGTTCCATGGACGATAACCTGGAACTTATCTTTGCTATACTAATACTCGATTAGGTACACTTGCCTATTTGTGTAATAGTCCATACTTAGATATTTTTCTTATATTTTTTATAACTCGGTATTTGCACATCAAGTTTTTGACGCCGTTGCCGGGGAACAGTTTGTATTTTGAGGTTGTTTGATCTATTAGTTGATCGACCCTTTCTTTGGAATTTATTCCTTAGAAAGTTAAATGCTTTATTTTTTTTTATTTTTTTTTTTGTAGTTTGTTTTACTATTTTATGCTTTGTTGCAAGTTTGTGTTTATGCTCTGCTTTTTAGTTTGTTTTGATATTTTGTGTGCTTTGTTGAGGGTTTGTTGTTTTATTTATGCTTTGTTATTTTTGTGGTTGCCGCGGGTTTGTGTTTGTGAGTTTATGGTTACAGGCAGTTCACGGCTTGTTTCTATGAAGTTACACCTCGAGCCCGTGGTTAGTAGTATCTAATATTTTGTGAAGTTGTACTTTGCTTCAAGGATGAGCTGGAATATAACTGCATGAAAATGTTGGCACTAGTTTCAACATCCCTTGTCCGACTTTCCATCAATCTATTGCTTTGTGGAATTACCCCCGGGGAAGTACTCGTTCTATTTTACTATTCCCACTTGATTTCCATTATGTATTTATTTTGGTGCATTGAGGGCAATGCGCAACTCTAGTGTGGGGGAGGGGTAATTGATTGAACTTTTGTTAGTCCTTGTGAGATTAGTTGCATTATTCATATAGGGTTAAATATTAGTATAATTGGTAACTAATCTCCCTCTTGGCCGAAATTTTTTGATTGAGAGCAACCTCATTGGGTGAATTGCATGACTAACACACTTGTAGCTCCACTAAATATGTGAGAATCTTGCGCCTTATTAAAAGCACTTATCTTTAGTGCTTACATTTTGTTTGCTATGGGTGTGCCAGTGTTGTAATTTGTTCTAGAACTTGCTCTAGTTGATGCATTTCAAGATCGCAGTGGGATCACATTCGTGTGGTATAGGTGTATTCGCATGATAAAGAGGCATTTAGGATTTAACCACATTGTTTTTAGCCTTTTCTTTTGTTTTATTAGATAATCGCATTGGTTAGTTAATTTCCCTGTTAACCCTTTGTAGCACTCATTTCTAGTGCTAGATACCCCTAGTTAACCATGTTGCGCTTTAGCCTTATTCCTTTGTATATAACCACTTATATAGACATTTTCCTTTTTAGCCTTCTTCGACAGTAAACAAGAGTCTGAACAGTTCTTTTTAGTTGCTAGTTGTGCTAATTGTGTTGGTTATTGGAAGTAGATGTAAGATGGTTAAAATGAGAGTTAATGGTTAATCTTCTAATTTGTGTTAATTTTGTAAAGTTGAATGTTTAAGCTAACCGTTATGTAGAGTAAAAGTAGTCAATAAAAAAAAAAGAGAAAAAAGAAAAAAAATGAAATAAATAAAATAAAAGACTTGGGCTGCATAACGGAATTTAATTTAAAAATTCAGTTTGTGTCCTATTAATGGCGTACACTTGTAACGAAATGAAGTTTGAATTGTTATCGAGGTTTGAAAGTTAAGGAACGGAAGTTGGAATTGGTGAAAGTTGGTGATTACACAGTTGCATAGTTTTGGGGATAGCAGCTAGTAACTAGGTGTTTTATTGTTTAAATTGTTCAGATTTTTGTTTGCACATTAACCACTGTAAATATTCCATTCCATACCCTTAAATCCTATCATGTAGATTACAACCTTGATAAAAGACCTCTTTTGATAGTACACCTGGTGCCTACGCCAGTCGGTGGAGATTTGATCCTTTTGCAAGCCTATGGTAACTATTGCATCACGACTTGGCTTATTGAGTGTTTACATTTTCCATTCCCAATTTAGATTAGATTGAGAGTTGAGTGTTTTTAAACACATTTTCTATTGTGAGGTGCTAAGTCGTGCATTCGAGCTTGATAGATTAATTATCTCAGGTTTTTGTGATTATTATATACTGTGCGCTAATATGATTGCCTATGTAATTATTGTTAGTGTTACTTTTTCAAAACCTGATCACCGTTTATAAAATGCCAGAGGAGTTGTTTTGGTATTGTTAAATTACAGTTTGCTTGAGGACAAGCAAAGTTCAAGTATGGGGGATTTTGATATCGCTTAATTTATATATATTTTTAGAGGCGATATCGGTCCTAATTGTGTACCATTTTATTTTATTTCATGAACTTATAGTACTTATTTAGTTTGAAATTGATTTCAGGTGTTAATGTTGAAGAAATGGTGAAAAGATGGAAACACAAGATTAACGTGAGAAAGATATGTGAAACCGAACAAAAGTAGGAAGGCCATGCCCATGTCATACAATGGCCATGCCCATGTCCCTGGTACTCGATTGGTCTTTGCTTCCTGATTAAGGCCACGGCTATGTCCTCAGACGGGCCATGGCCATGTTGCTGCGTACCTGATCATTATTACAACCTGAGAGAGGCCACGGTCATGTCATCCAAAACGCCATGGCCATGGCGTGCGCCGACATGATGAGTATAAATACGAAATAAAACACTAAAATTAGGTGAGCTCTTCTCTTGGACGAAATTGGGCGACTTTGGGCAGTTTTTGGAGAGATCCAAGGCCTCCAAACATCATTCCAACCATGGAGAAAGCTCACGATCATCATCAAACACACGGATACGGTTGATATCTTCGGTTAATTCTTACTCTAACGATTATGAATTTATCCGTAGTTATTATTGTTTCTTCTGTTTAAGCTGATATTTATGGGTTAAACTTTTGTGTTTATCTAGATTAATAACTTTAGATGTTGGATACAATTATTCGATTTATTTGATTAAAATGATAATATGTTTGTTTAATCACCGAACGATTCGTATTGTGGTTTATTTATGTTTGATTCAATTAGTGTTATGTTTGTTTCATTAAGTGAGAACTTGTGGATTTTGCATTACATTTACTAGAGTGACAACTAGTGATTTGTATTAGAGATAATCAAAGAATTGAATCAAAGTAAATAAATTGTGATGTGGGTGGATCATACTAAGAGAGATCTTGTGTGATTGTTGATTATTACGAGAGTAAAGTCACACGATTAATACTTCATGTTAGTTGGGTTAATTAATCATAATTAAGAGGTCTTAAATGACAACGAGAGTTGCATTGTGTAATCTTAGTTACGTATTCGGCTTGTGAGGACAAGGGAATCGATTAGTTAAATCACGTACGTTAATAATTAATCTAGTCCTTAATGTTTGTTGAATGACTTGTTATAGTTAAGAGGTCTAAGGTGAACAAGGAGACTTGCACTATGTAATCTTAACTAAGTGATTGCGTTGCGAGAGCAAGTAATCCAACTAGTTAATTCACATACGTTAAGTAACATTACAGTTCTTCATTAAAACTTCCAACAATAGGGGTAAAATATCTAGATGAATACATTTCTATAACCTATAATGAATCTATCTTTACTTGCTTTATTTATTTCTGTCTTTATTTTCAAATATAACCATTCGACTACCTGTCGTTAAAAGGCTCTATCTCCCAATTTTACTTATTTTCAATAAAGGTTAACTATTAGTTGATAACGATTTCACAATACTCGTAAACTGTTCCATGGACGATAACCTGGAACTTATCTTTGCTATACTAATACTCGATTAGGTACACTTGCCTATTTGTGTAATAGTCCATACTTAGATATTTTTCTTATATTTTTTATAACTCAGTATTTGCACATCAGACCCCGAGAGGCATTAAGGCAAATCCAAAGAAAATTCAGGCAATCGCCGACATGGCATCCCCACAAAGCAAAAAAGACGTGCAGAGCCTTAACGGAAGGTTGGCGGCCTTGGCCCGTTTCCTCTCCAAGGCTGCTGAACGCTCACTGCCGTTCTTTGACACGCTGAAGGGTTGTATTAATAAGAAGGATTTCTCCTGGACGCCGGAGGCTGAGCAAGCGTTCCAGGATATGAAGACGTTCTTGACAGAATTACCAACCCTTACGGCCCCGATTCCCGGCGAGACACTTACGCTATACTTGGCGGCATCTCAATGCACCGTAAGCTCCGTACTAATAGCTGTGCGTGACAAAACACAGATGCCGGTATACTTTGTAAGCCGCGCCTTACAGCCGGGAGAGCTGAACTACTCGCCGATCGAGAAGCTTGTACTCGCGCTGGTACACTCAGCACGGCGTCTGCGCCGGTATTTTCAGGGACATCCAGTCACGGTTCTCACAGACCAGCCAATCAAACAGGTGCTCTCAAAGCCGGAGATCTCAGGCCGGCTAGACAAATGGGCAATTGAATTAGGCGAACACGAAATTACGTTCTGCCCCCGAAGCGCGGTCAAGGGTCAAGTGATGGCCGATTTCCTTGCCGAGCTTCCGGGGGGGGGGGGGGGGGGGTAGAGGCTAGGTGCACCTCGGGCACCCCTAGCCGTGAAAGGCCAGCTATATGGGAGTTGTTTACTGATGGGGCTTCAAGTTCAGAAGGCGCCGGTGCCGGACTCATACTCATCAGTCCCGACGGGGAAGAGCACACTTACGCTCTCCGTTTCGGGTTCCCCGCCTCCAACAACGAGGCCGAGTATGAAGCATTGCTGTCCGGTATCCGGGTCGCAGTCGAGATGGACATCAAGGACCTCAGGGCGTACGTTGATTCTCAGCTGGTGGCCAACCAGTTCAACGGTACGTTCGAGGCAAAAGACTCAACGATGAAGCAGTACCTGGTACTCGTGCAGAAAGCGGTGAAGCAGTTCAGAACGTTTGAAATTGAACAGGTCCCAAGAAACAAGAACAAAAAAGCTGACGCTTTGAGCAAGCTGGCCTCGCTCACCTTTGCCCACCTCACCAAGAAAGTCCTGGTGGAGGTCCTGGGACAGAAATCAATCGACCCGATCAGCTCAGTTGCCCAGGTCGAAGAGACAGGGGACAACTGGATGACCCCAATCATGTCCTACATTCGGTCCGGCGTCCTCCCGCAGGACCCGATTGAGGCAAGGAAAGTTCGGATGAAAGCACCAATGTTCTTTATTGAAAAAGGCGAACTCATGAAGAAATCATACCTGGGGCCGAACTTAAGGTGTCTGGGCCCGAAACAATCTGAGAACGTCATTCGCGAAGTGCATGAAGGGTCATGCGCCCTGCACTCCGGCCACAAGACTGTCGTGGCAAAGATCATGCGCATGGGCTATTTCTGGCCGTCCATGTACAGGGATGCAGCTGAAGTCACCAAGCACTGCACTTCCTGTCAGATTCACGCGCCCATCGCCAGAGCACCAAGACATGATCTGATCCCCATTTCATCGGCATGGCCTTTCTTCAAGTGGGGCATTGACATAGTGGGACCTTTCCCACCGGGGCCCAGAAACGTGACGTTCTTGATCGTGGCTATTGATTACTTCACGAAGTGGGTTGAAGCCAAGCCGCTGCGCCAAATCAGTGGTAAACAGGTTCGCAATTTTGTATGGGACAACATCGTGTGTCGTTTCGGCATACCACACGAAGTCATCACCGACAACGGGAAGCAGTTCGCCCAGAACCCGTTCAAGGCATGGTGCGAGGGACTCAATGTAAAGCAAACACTGACCTCGGTATACCACCCACAGGCCAACGGCCAAGTTGAAGTTACGAACAGAGACCTAGTAGCCGGTATCAAAGCTAGGCTCGGCGAAAGCCGTACCGGTTGGGTGGATGAACTTCCCAACGTGCTATGGGCACACCGCACTACTCCCAAAGAAAGCACCGACGAGACCCCCTTCAGCCTCGTCTACGGCTGCGAGGCGGTCATACCGGCCGAGATCAGCGTTCCCAGTAAAAGAATCATCAACTTCACTGAAGACGGAAGCCTGAAAGCCCAGCAGCAGAATGCCCACATGCTACAGGAGCGCCGGGAAATGGCGGCCATTCGCCAAGCCGCGAACAAGCAGAAGATGGCCCGCTATTATAACAAGCGCGTCCGCCCATTGTCCTTTCAGGTCGGAGACCTGGTCTAGCGCAACAATGAGGCCAGCAAGTCCGAGAACACAGGAAAACTGGGGCAACGTTGGGAAGGCCCGTACCAGGTCGTGGAGGCAAACACGAACGGTTCCTACGTTTTAGCCACTCTGGATGGCAAGTCGGTGCCACGCACATGGCACGCGACAAACCTAAAGAAATGTTATATGTAATTGAACTTTGTAAAAGCTCGGGCCGGACTGATCCCCCGCCTTCGTAGCATCTATCCTTATCAATAAAAAGTTTCCGATTGCATATTATTCTTCTACTTTGCAAGTTCATTACTTTTGCACAATACGCTGTACGTAACATTGTAAAAAAAAAAAAAAAATGCCGCACTTAGGCGTCGTCGCCACGACTCCGGCCTATGACCGCTGCAGTCAGTTAAGCCCGGAGGCGTTGCGAGCCTGCCCCCTTAAGGGAATGCCTTCTAGCTTCCTGAAGGCAGAGGTCCCCCCGAGCTCCTACTCATCGTCGGGGTGCGACCGGAACAAATTGGTCGAGCCGAGGTACGCCTCCACCACACACCAACTCATAAAGTAGTCTAGAAATCTACTAAGTCATGGTAACAATTATTAAACATACACAGAACTAGTTCGAACACATGCAATTACAAAACTAACGTTGCATTAATATATATATTTACACAAACGGGAATGCCGGCACTACAAAAAGCCTATCAGTCTATGGCCGCATTCCCAAAATATCGTCAACAGACAACTCCTCCTCACCACCTATTCTTTCTATGAACGGGACGGAGATCGACTTCAGCGCTTCACCCGCCCGCTGCGCGCGTGCAAAGTAGTCCGGGTTTACCTTGGATGCAATGGCATCGGGAAGTGGAGCTGGGAGTTCAGGAACGTGCTCCGCAATGAGGTTAATCGCTTGCAGTACCTCCACTTCCTGGACGGCAGCCACGAACTCCTTGAACGGAGCCGTCACATCGTCCGATGCCAAGGCCAGCTTCACCAGGCCAGGAATGCCCTTCCGGAGTCGCTCCAGGTCACCTGCCAGCTCCGTCTTCTGGATCTCCAAGTCATTATATGTAACAACCCCGAAATTAGGGCCAATTTAAAATTTTCCTAATTACTTGTTTATTACTTGTATTTAATATGAAATAGGATTAAATACATTACTTACTATATATATATATATGGATGGGATATATGTATATATACGCGTATACGATTCGTACAAATATCGTATAAAAACTACAATCGTACAAACTTGCGTACACTGATAAAACAATTATTAAATAATGTGAAATTATTTAATTACTTTGATTGTTACTTTATATTATGTTTATAATATAACGGAAAACGTACGTTTTGATTAAAACGTTACCGAACTCTACGAAAACTCGATAAACCGACAAAACTAAACGAAGTTATATTTTATAACTTAGAATCAAGTATTTTATTTAAATACTCCAACAAAAATACCGGGGAACGACTCGTATTTTAAAACGTATATTAATCGTGTATAAAAACTATTTTAACGTTTAAACGACCGGGGAAACGAACACCGCACGGAGCGCAAACACGGAGGAACAAAATTTGATGAGATCCACACATGGTGGACCCCACCAAAACCGGCCAAGGGTAAGGGGTGCCAAACCCTCACCCTTTCATCCACTTCAACACACAAACACCCACACTCTCTCAATCATTTCTCTCCCTCTCTCTCTCCCAATCGGTTCACTCTCTCTCTCTCTCTAAAACCGACTACAAACCACCATAAAAACACCACAAAACGAGCTTTGATCACAAAACGCAAAGGAGCAACGACGATCACGAGAACGAGGGCTACAATCGTATCTTTTCGGATTTTCGTTTCGACAACTTTGTAAGTTTTCCGGCGACTCGTAAACTTTTCCGATTATCATTATTTTACATATATGTTGTTCCCCTAGCTTTATAATGTCCAAATTATACGTTAAAACTCGTTTTTGGAACTCGAAAACTTAAACCGAGAACCACCACTGAAAACAGTCCACTTCCGGAATTTTTATAAAATCGTGTGTTCAAAATCAACGAAAACTTTCTAAATAAGAAATCTTCGTCTCTTCGTCGCCTACGACTTTCATGAAGGGCGTTTTGCCCAGAAATACACCCATCTTCGGCTAATACTAGAACTTTGGACTTAGTTCTGTTTGGAACCAAATCTGACCACACTTCACTTTTATTTTTGTTTAAAATAGTAAACGGACATAAGAAAATACCATAAAATGCAGAAATGAACTTTAGATATATGAGAATATGTGTGATTTTTCGTTAGGCCTGAAATGAACTACAAATGGGTTAAATCGAGGGTTGGAACCGAGTCAAGAATCTGAAACAGGAAACCACTAAACTGAGATCAGTCCACTTCTCGAATTTTTATAAAATCATACGTTTGAAACTAGCGAAAACTTTCTAAACATAAAATCTTCGTCTTTTCGTCGGCTACAACTTTCGTGAAGAAGGTTTAGCCCAGAAACGCCCTCGTTTTGCTATAAAAATCAATTTACAAACATATATATATTGTGTCAAAACTTTGGAAAAGATTAACTAAAAACCGACACCTCGAGGACCTCTAGAACCGAAAACTCAGTTGAAAAAGTGATTATTAGCCATAATATGACTTAGGTAAAAGCCTCGGGTCAAGACTCGAACGTTTGACCTCAAAACGTCGCATTTTGTGGCCAACGTCGCATTTAGCGACGTCGCGGCCTACGTCGCACAAAAATCCCAACGTCGCACTAGCGACGCAGCCTTTTACGTCGCATTAACTTGCGGACGTCGCACATAGCGACGTAGACTTTTACGTCGCAAACCGAACCTACGTCGCATTGATTTGCGAAAGTCGCATCATGCGACGTACCTCCCTACGTCGCACCCTACGTCGCATGCTACGTCGCATGCTACGTCGCACAAACCAGAACCTTGAAAAGTCAGATTTTTACTAAGTGTCGAACTTACACAACTTCAAATACTTATGTCATACGAACTTACAAGTTCACCCACTAGTTACGTGCTGGATTACACGTTAACTGATACGAACTTACATACAAATACTTACGAGGTTTCACTCGTACCCTTTGGGGACAAAGCCCATTGGAACTTACGCAAACGATATACAATGTGATACGAAACAAACAGTTATACACGTACGCTTTACAAAAGTATAACTACTACGAATACATAATAATAATGGATGGAATTATTATTATACACCGATAACAAACGAACCGTACAAACTGTATACAAACTACAAACGATTTACAAACGTACAAACAAACTAATGGACATTAACTAGTTTGGGAACAACTAGCATGGATACTTTACAAGTATTCCATTTACTTACTAAACCTTGCGCGTATTAGGACGCTAAGGGTTGCTAGTTCGGGATACTACTTGCTTACCTACTACTTTGTCTGCTAGGCTCAGGTGAGTCTTACAGCCCCTACTTTACTGTTTTATACTCAGGGGTGAGATGCATTACTGTTTTACATGAACACACAAAATTTACTTGCTGCCATGATTTACTTACTGTACGAGATTAACGATACGCCAATTGCATGGGTTTACGACTAATCCAATGAAATCCTCCTGAACCATAGTTGTTAGTTATGTGATAAGCGCGAGTTTTAGTATATGGATCCATATGGGACTGACAATCCCCGCCCGGGGTAGCACGCACTACCACGAACCGTTCCTGTAGAAACGGGCGTTTCTTACTCGTTCCGTATGAATGTTTTGGATTGCATTCATGAGGGGGGTACCGATATTTACTGTACGTTAAGCATCAACTATGGGGGCTCATGGCGATGGTATCAAACGGTTTGCATGACATGCAACCACCCACTTATTAAAACTTAAGTAATTGATGAGCATAACCTGTGATCGTTACTTACTGGCTAGCTATGATTTACAAATACTACATGTGTGTTCAAACTGTTTACTTACTTACAAACCTGTGAGATTCACCAACCTTTTTGGTTGACCGTTTTAGTAATGCTTCTCAGGTACACAGCATCAGTAGGGATGCCCAGCAGGATAGGCTTACTTAGCTCGAGTCGCATGCATTACAAGCTTGGAGATTTTATTGCATTACTTTTGTACCTACTGTTATGTATTAGAATCTCTAGGAATTTACTTGAACTCGAGCTTGTATTTTGAAACTACTTATGTATTAATGTAATAACTTTTCGAACGTCTCATTTAGAGTCGTTCACTGTATCCTTTGTGCTTGTGATTATTGATTAGTAACACCCAAAACATCGCTTCCGCAAACCGTTAAATTTGGGGGTGTTACATTATAATCTTTGATATGGAGATCGCGGGCGGCCTCCAACTCCGTCACATCCTTCTTGGCGGTGGTCAGGTCCGCAGACAGGTCCTCAAACCTGCACGCAAGCTTAAGCAATAAGCATCAAATATATTACGAAGTAATGAGTAAATTGTTACTTTACCTGCTCTGGAGCTGCCTGTCTTTCTCAACAAGCGCAGCACTCTCCAGCTCTGCATCCCGCACCCGGTCCTGCAGCGGTGCGAGCGCCGCTTCTGCCTCTACCCGCAGAGCCCTCTCCCTCTGAACTTCGGCCTCAGCTTTCATTCTCGCTTCATTGGCCGGTCCCACAACTCCTTCCAGCTCTTGCACCCGGGCCTTCAAAATGCCGATCTCCTCCTCCTGGCGTTGGAGCACGGCAGCGTTCATCTTCCACTGCTCCGCCATCTTCTCGGAGCGCGCCTGCTCGTCACATTGCAGCGCATAGTCCCAGAAAGACATGAGCAGGCGCGCTTTCTTGGCGTCCGCAGGAGGCAATCGGGCAAGCTTGTCCGAGACGGCTGGCCGAATGGCATGGCGGGCAAACTCTCGAAGTGAATGCCCATCCACGGCCAGATTGTCAACCTTTAAATCCCAGGCCGGGATGAAGACGTCAGCTCCGGAGTCTGCGGGCCCAAAAGCGGGAACCTTCAAGAAGCGCTCCGAGACGAACTGCTCCAGAAGCATGGACCTGAGAATAGCTATTCTATCAGACCTGGTTAAAAAACCAAGTTAAAAACTACACACACCAATGTATAGGCACAGTGAGGTCCAACAAATACCTCAAGCTGTCCGGGCGTGGAGGCGTAGCTGCCTTCGGTGGGCTCTGTAGTCCAGGCTCGACCGGCGACTCCGGCGTCGGGGTGTCCAACACCGTCACCGGCTCCTCAGGGCGCGAGCCAGTCCCATCACCGGAGAGCACCGTGTCGGAAGAGGTCGCAGCATTACCTGAGGACCGACTGCGCCGAACCAGCTTGTCGCCCTCACCCTCCTCCTCCTCCTCGTCCTGAAGCACCAGCACGCTGCGGACCTGCTCCGCAGTAGCGAGGAACGGATCTGTCTCCGCTGTACAGACAATAAACAGTTAGCACAAAAACACTACTTGCCAGCATAGAATAGGGCAGCATTACGGACCATCCTCGGGTATAATGTAGCCCCCACCTGTGCTCGGCGCGGACTGGAAGTTCGCGAGGTTGGCCTCGGCAACCTCTTCCGCCGTCTTCTTCTTCTACTTATTGGGAGGGGCCCCGGATGCCCTCTTACCAGTCTCCGGACCCTTGCGTTTGGCAAGTGTCTGAACACCGGAAGCCTCGACATCGGCGTAGGCCATCAGCGGAACGGCGGTGGTGATCACGGGCTGGGCTTTAGCCACCGTAACCGTCGCCCCGGTCACCTTACCGCTGTCGGGAATGTCCTCCACCGACCTCCGGACGTATTTCAGTCCGGACAAGCTGGGCGCCTTCAGGATCGAGTTCAGATCCATATCTGTACCAACAGAATACAAACAATCAGTAAGCAGGGGATACGTACAAAGTATTAAAATAAGAAAACAACCCCCACCCCATACCATGGCCACCCTGCTTGACTACGGGTATCTGACCGACATGCGGCCAAAACGAACTGATGCAACCCATAACAAGCACGAACGAGTGATACTCGCGCATCTCTAGGTTCGCATCCCGGCACGCCGCCAGCAAGTCACTCTCCTCCCCTTCTAGCTTTGGCGTGAGGCTGACGTTCTTTGGGCGCTCATACTGCCACACCAACGTCTCCACGGCGTTATCAGGGATGACAGTCTGATCGATGAAGAAGAAGGTGTCGCGCCAGTCGTGCAAGGATGACTCGGCATAACCTACGAAGTTGTTTTTCTTCGCAAATGTATACCATCCCGTGCCGGCGCTCGGGGTCAGCTTGAAGCAGGCCTGAAAAACCCTAACCGACGGCCTCAGGTTCAGTGACCTAAACCACATCTCAAATATGGTCACTTTCTGTGCCCCGAAGGGGTGAAGCTGGATGAACCCCACTTTGTAGTGCTTACACACGTCTAGGAAGAACGGGGTCGGCGGCATACGGAGATTACCCTTCTCCATAGTCTTCCAATAGACGGCCACCTTGCCCTTCGGTGGCGCGTCGGCGCGTTGCTCGGGGGTAGGTGCTATCGGGTTGAACCTCTCAAGGCATTTAAAGCGCCTCAAAATATCCGGAATATCCTCCGGCTTCACCGAGCTAACCTCGTAGGCCACGTTCGGACCTTTGCCGGGTCCAGCCACGGCCACACGAGCCTCTGCTACGTTCACAGGAGCAGCCATGGTATGTATATATGAGGGAAAGAAGGAAAAGTTTGAAGATACGAGTAACGGACCTGGGTTTGATTGAGAGCAATCGGAATCTGGGTTGATAAAGCCGGAATAGTTGACGGAACGTTTGAATTTTGCCGGAATGCTCTCGAGATTTTTCACTGGCGTAAAAAAATGAAGTAAAAACGAGGCTTTGCTATTTATAGGCAAAAGTTCATGGGCCGGGCCTTGTGGGCTTTGATCCACACCCTACACGTGTCGGCAGATCTCACAAACGAGAAATTACCGTTTGCTCGCCACGTCTCGCACGACCACGTGTCAACAGATCTCACGATATGGCAAACGAACCGACGTATAGCCAGCTGTATGCTGACGCAGCGTCTGTAAGCCGTCCCATCGCGTTCCAGTTATGACATCTGAAAAGACATGCATTTATTGCGCGCCGCCTAGACTGCAGGGCCGACATCATTACACCACGTCATGTATTCTGAGTCCGCTATCATACCCCTGCACGGAATATAACAACGGACTGGGGGGACTTAATGATGTACACCATCCGGACCTGGACTCGGATGGTATCCGACGACAGCTCGACTAAGCTTTCGGTACGGAAGGCAGACTACACTAGCTATCACGACCCCGGACCTGTACCGAACACAGACCCGGATAACGCCCGAGCCCAACTCTTTTAGCTCTCACCTCGGACACTAATACCCGGGACAAAATGCGGACTCGGCTACTTTCCGTGCCGAACCGCAGCACTGGCCGCTCCATCAACGTAACAGATGAACGGCTGCAAGATGACAAGGCAAGCCCGACATTCTCTGACAGAAGTACAATCTGCAACCGTTATATTCAGGTACGACTAGCATGGCCTGGCCATTAACCTGGTCGGGGCATTTGATTGGTCCACGTCAGCCGGCACACAGTAAATGTTATCTTCGCCCACGACCGAGCTTCCACGTCAGCGATCCGCGTAAGAAGTGTCGTGCTCCCCCACGACCGAACTTCCACGTCAACGATCCACGCAGGAAGTGTCGTGCTCCCCCACGACCAAACCCTCCACATCAGCTTAGGGTTTGAGTATAAATACCAGTGTTATGCTTTCATTTCAGGCTAACACCTCATAAATCCACAGAGTCTTTCCTCACGAATTACTCTCCAAGAATTAAGCTTTCACCACCCTCGATTGACTTGGTCTCGACTCTGGGTTTGCACGTTAATCGGAGTGTGACAAGCTTGATTCCTCATACATCATCATCATCGTTGTACTCAAGTGTTTTTACGCTTGAACATCACTATAAAACACTCACGAGTTTTTATTTTTATTTTTATTTTTTTTTATTTTCAGTATTATTATAAAGCTATTGTTAGTTTACATGTAACGAATTTCTTAGTAACCCGTCAACTAGTCTTGGGATTTGTAGATCACGTATTAGCGATTTCCCTACCTAATAATATTTTGTTCTTTTAACCATACATACACAAATTCCACACTCAAATGGTTAAGAACGTATCTTAACTCTTTAATTCTTACTAACTAATATTAATATAGCGATCTCCGGACATGCTAAAAATACTCAAAAGTATCATATCGTACGCAAGAAGATAAGTCATCAATCAACCCGAACCATAATGACATATATCAAAGTAAATGATAACGATCGATTCGAGATGATCACTCTCCCAAGAATAACAGAGTAGAAGACAGATACTTGGAGCAATTTTCTGATATCGTTTTGTTCGTTCACCATTACAATTTATAAGCAATGATATGACTAGAAAAGTAAACGTGCACTACGCTAAACTTAAGGAGCAAGAACAGAAGAAAATGTAAACGTGCCTACTGCCTAGTGGACTAAAGAACATGTATGCAAGCATAATTACTTAATTAGACTACTGAAAGAACTAGTCTTCTACTCCGCTACGTGATCCGATTTCCATGCAATCTGTTGACCAAGAATTGAAACATCCAAAAACTTCTAGTTGGGCTGGACCTAAGTACCATAACGGGCTGGACGTTTTCTCTCTCTAATGGGCCTATTATTTGCTATGGACTCCCCTTTCTTGAGCTCGTCACCGTTGGGCCCTCCTGTTTGAGTGATGTCCACTAACGTATCAGTAAACTTATTATTACTTGCACAACAACCATCGGGGACTAAGCCGCCGCTATGACTATCTCACCAACCATGAACGTATTGACCATTTAACAATTATGACACGTCATTCGTTAGTAAACTCATATGTAAAGCTATTCAACCCCGCGACGGAAACAAACATGTATATAAATGAATGGGAATAAGAAACAAATGCGCGTTGAGAAAACTAAGTTGCGCCAACACGGCTATCCAACTCGAACTTTTAGAAGCAGAACAGTGCGAGAGTTGACTAGTAACTACAGTAACCAATGAGAATAAACAACACCTATAAGACCATACGTAACGCGTATACGTGGCCCGCGTTCTCACCCTCCACAACGCCAGAACGCCGCTAACGCGGCGTTCTGGCCGGCGTTCTGCATGATATAACGAGACGTTTTTTGGCGTTTTGGTGGGTCCCACACGCTTTTTTTATTTCTTTTCCCTTTTCTTTCGGCTATTAATTCCAAGGATAAAACAAAAAAAACGTTTTTTTTTTTTAAATTTGACCGTTTGAAAAATAAAAAAATAAAAAATAAAAAATTTAAATTTTAAAACCCACGCTCCCCAACCGTTTTTTTTCAAAAATTTTCAAATTTTTTTTCAAACCACTTCTATATCTATATATATTACACCATTCACACTCCATTTTCATCAAAATCATACTACTATAACCTTTATTTTATAAACTTTCTTCACTATTTTATACACTTCTACTTCCCACACTTTCCACATCATTTTTAATAAATATTCCATCCACTTTCACCACCATTATACATATCCATCTAATATATTTTCTACACCATTTTATACCATTTTCATCACATAATTTCACAAAATGGATTCGATAAATAAGATTTGCGGATCCGACTCCGACGATGACAACATGTGGCAACTTTTGCAACAATACCAAGCTCAACTAGGTAGTGACGCCGGGCAAAGTTCAAGAACACCACGCAACCGAAGCTACATTCCAAGAGACCGTGAAGGTGCCCAACAACGTCTTTGGGACGACTACTTTTCCGAGCGCCCAAGGTATCCTCCAAATTTGTTCAAACGACGCTTCCGTATGAGTCGACGTTTATTTGTGCGAATAGTACAAGGTATATCCGACTACTCCATCGAACCTATTCCCGAACACTTTCAATTTTTTAAACAAAAACCGGATGCACTTGGTCGGCTTGGTTTTACGCCGCTACAAAAGTGCACTTCCGCCATGCGCCAATTGGCGTATGGCACAGCCGCGGATATGTTCGATGAGTATTTACAAATGGGTGAAAAAACATCGCTCGACTGTCTCAACAACTTTTGTAAGTGTGTCTTTGATTTGTACTCGGCGGAATATTTGAGAAAGCCGACCGCTACAGATATTGCTCGGCTATATGCAGCACACGAGCAGAAGCATGGGTTTAGAGGAATGCTAGGGAGCATTGACTGTATGCATTGGCAATGGAAAAATTGCCCGAATGCATGGAAGGGGCAGTACACTAGAGGTGATCATGGACACCCCACCATTATGCTTGAAGCTGTTGCTTCATACGACATGTGGATATGGCATGCTTTTTTTGGCATGGCGGTTCGAACAACGACATCAACGTATTAAACCAATCTCCGTTGTTCGATTCTATCAAAAATGACACTGGGCCACCCGCAAATTTCACTGTCAATGGACATCACTACACTAAAGGGTATTATCTTGCAGATGGTATTCATCCGGATTGGTGTACACTAGTCAAAGGCTTTCACTCCCCTACTGATGACAAACGAGCCAAGTTCAAGAGATTTCAAGAAAGTGCTCGAAAAGATGTCGAACGGGCTTTTGGCGTACTGCAAGGCAGGTTTGCAATTTTAAAAATTGCGGGGAGAGCTTTGAGTGTCAACAAGATGCGAAGACAGATGTATACTTGTGTCATACTACACAACATGATTCAAGAGGATAACGGCTTCGCAATATCATCTATCGAGCAGGAAATGATCGACGACCCTGCTAACCGACCTCGTCGTGATTTTAGGACTCGTGTTCAAGATAGAGAGGCTAGAGCCAAGGAAATACGGAACAAAAATGTGCACGACCAACTGCGGACCGATCTCACCGAGCACATTTGGATGCTACCACCAAACTTTCGCAGCTTACCACCATCCACGGCTTAGTTATTTTACTATAAACTATTGTATTGTATCGTATTTTATTTTAATTATTGTATCGTATCGTAATTTAGTTTAATTATTCGTATCGTATTGTATTTTAAATTTAGTGTGATGTATTTTATTTTAAAAAAGTAATGTATTTCATTTTCGATTAATTAATGTATGGTTTTTATTTTAATTATTGTGGTGTATTGTATTTTTAATTAAAATGTTTTGTATTGTATTTTAAATAAAAGAAAATTAAATTTAGTTAGTTAGTGGTGGGTCCCAGAATGGAGAAAAAAAGTGGCGTTCTGGTGTTATGATTAGGGGCGTTCTGGTGTTAAAGTTTGATGCTGATGTGGCGCTGATGTGACAGCTGAAAAAGTGGCGTTCTGGTGTTACGGTTACGTATGGTCTAACCGCAAGGACCAGGAATCGAAGTTGTTACATATCCTCATCATAATTACCAAACCACTCAAACAACCACCGGAAGTCTAACATTCAGATTCTTTTGTGAGCAACTAAATATGTAAAGGGCTAATTACTTTACTTCATTTTGTTATACTATGGTGCTATCTAGCTAGTATATATATATATTTTTATCAAATAATTATTGGATTGAATATAACGAAGTAACTTGATATCAATAATTTTGTTTACAATCAATTTCTACATGCACCATAATTCACGTAACTTAACTTCTGAAACCTTATAGTTCCTTATAATATGATCTTAATTATCTAAAGTTCATAATTAATCATGAGTAAAAAAATTATTTAAGGTACATATTGTCTTAGTTTGTATATGTACTTGTTCACGCATGTAAATTAAACAAAATGTTGATAGGAACTTGCTTACTCATTTTTCAGTGTTTTCATGATGAATATACACCCGTATAACATCAATAATTAGTTTTCATTCATATCTACAATCTACAATACCTATAAAGCAAATGCACATCTCTTTCTTAAATACTTCAAACTTTATTAATGCACAATGTACAACACACAAAGATCATACAAAACTCGAAATCTAAAATACCATTATGTAATTTCTAATCTAATTAGAATTGCATTTATTTTCGAATATGTCAAACCAATATTTCAACAATTACTCACTTCTTCTTTTTTTTTTACAAATTTCAAATACGTTTCCGCTGCATCACGCGAGTTACCAGCTAGTTTCTTAGTAAATCACGTCACATAATATCATATTATTTTCCTCATTAATCACACTATGTCCCTTAAGAAATAGTTTAATGTAATCTAATCATGTTCATAACAAGTCCACATGTGTACCTTATATTTATGATTACGGTGGCCAGTCGTAATCGTAAAATATACTTTACACATGCATCATTGTCACTCCCACTATGAACTACAATCACCTGCATTTTTAAAACTTATATAAGCACATGCGATAGATTTATATATATATATATATATATATATATATATATATATATATATTATGGATATATATATAAAATATTACATTTTTGACGAACGAAAAGGTGCCAAAGTTGTAACTTTTGCAAAATCCAACAATGTCATAGCTAACTAACGCCTTTCACGCCCAATCTTCCAAGGCTCATCCCGTTGTTCAGATTTTTAGCAGTCATATTACCGTATAAACGGGGCGATTTATTCTATGAGAGGAGAAATCACGTATCGTAATCATCTTTGATAACTAGTATACGAAAACATAATCTTTATTCATTATTATATTCATGGGAAAATTGTAATTTTTGTCATCAAGGTCTTCCGATTTTGCCGATTTTTTCCTCTTTTTTTCCCGAATTTTCTATCCCTGTGGTCTTTGATTTTTGCAACTTTTATCCTTTTGTTAGCTTCCTCCGTTAAGTCATGGAAAATGACTAAAACACCCTTCATGATAATTAACAGCCCCCCTTTGTTTCTTTTACCTTGTCCTTTTTGAATCACACCTGTACTTTTTCTTCACACCTACAGCAACACTCGTCTCCTTCCTCTAAATCTACCTTCAAATCTAATTTCTCTATCACTAATATTTCCTTAATCTTTTCTCCAACAAAATCAAGTGATATATTGCACACATAAAAGTACACTGAAATACTTCAACACATCTCCAACAAACATAAATTGATTGTGGCCGAAAATCACTCCGGCAACAAAGGTTACTTACGATGAACGATTTACGGTGATGGTTTCGTGTAGATCTCATAGTAAACTCCTTCGATCTATGGAAAATCGTTTAGATCTAAAGAAGAATATTTGAAAAAAAAACCCTTTGAAGCCGACTTCGAGATGGCGGTGTGGTTGTAATAGTGTCACCGGTGTGCAATTGGTGGTGGTGCGGTTTTCGTCAAGCATACCCTCACCAGATCCACGGAAAACAAAAGAAAAATATCAAAGATTCAAGATGGTGCATTTACTTCCGACAACGTGGACAGATTCGAACCGCTGTCAAATCTGCACGAAGTTTGAAGAACCACTGATGCCGGCGCCACCATGTCCGTCGATCTGAGCTCCTGTGTCTTCATCTTCGAAGGCGGCGCATTTTAGGCGGGATCTAAAAATTCTTGTTTAGCAAAAAATTTGGTTTTTATGGCTTGTTTTTTTATTGTATGTGATCAAATGGATGAGTTTTTCAAATCTTCATGAACTCATTTGTTCTTTCTCCCTTAATTCAAATTTTGTAAGGTTTTGTTTTTATGATTTGTTTGATTTGTTTGATTTGTTGATTTACTAAAATTTGACTTTATGATGAAATTACGCTTTTCTGGTATGTGATTATTGATGATTGTTTGATGAAAATAAAATTTTGTTAATGAAAGAAACATTTGATCATGAAGAAAAAAAAAGAATCTGATGACCGATGCTAGACTCAATGATGAAAATCGTTAATTATATATGAAAATATGAAATTAGGTGTAGTGTGGCTTTGTAGAAGATGAAGGACATTTTGGTCAATTTACGTGGTTTAATAAAGGAAATTAAAAGAAGTTTGACAAAAGGATAAAATTGGCAAAAGTTAAAGATCACAAGGATAGAAAATGCGAGAAAAATAATAAAAGGATAAAACTGGCAAAACCTAAAGACTATAGGGACAAAAATTGCAATTTTCCCTATATTCATTCATTTTAATTACAAACAAGGATTATCAGTTAACTAGTACTTTATATCTAAGTAAACTATCACTTATCAAGTATCTTGAGGTACTAACAAATAAGTAAACTATCACTTATAAGTAGGGGTGTTCACATTTCGGATAAAATCGAATTATCCAAATGGTTTAATTGGATTGGACCATTCGGATTAGACGGTTTTTTGGATCGGATCGGGCAAAAACCAAATTAGTAATTCGGTTTTTGGATTGATTTTGGTTACTAATATTAGAACCGGATTATCCAAATAAACCAAATAGTTATAATTGTATATGTAATGCTCATATGTAATACTCTTGTTTATTTATCAAAGTGAATGTTAAATATATGTTTAGTTATAATTTATACATGAAACCTTATTATATGATTGGTATTGTTAATATATATCATTGAATACAATTTAATCTTAAGTTTAGATATAAAACACCAACTCCACATTTATAGAAACCCTCTACACAACATGATAATCGGTAACCATTGATATCGCTCATGACATTACCCTTTCACGAGTCAAAACGATACACTAATGCAATCAATGAAAAAAACAAACGGTTTAAACCAATCCATCCAAATAGTATTTTGGTTCGGTTTAGTTCGGATTTGATATTCATTTGGATGGATTGGATTCACATTTTGAGAACCAAAATCTAAATGGATTTATATATATGGATCAGATTTGATCCGATCCATCCAAACGAACACCCCTACTTATAAGTAAACCCTTAAGTGATGCAGTTTTTGTAAGCGATCAATGGCTCGAGAGACTCATGATTAACAAAGACGATAAATCGAACCAATGGTTCCAAGAACAATGTTCTTAATATTCAATAATCAACAAAACTCCTAAAACATGAAACCCTAGATCCCTATTTATACTAAATAAAATATAAAGTAGGAAACAAATAAGATAAACTAGGAAATTGAAATTTAAACAAATAATAAAAGATAACGTCTTGATCTTATCTAAATAAAACGCCACCTACATCATACTCCCCCTCTTCGAAAAAAACTCGTCCTCGAGTTTTTCGTAAACTTAACCACTCGAATCCAGACTATAACCACCAGGATCAAAAGGAACATCAACCCTCTTCCTAATTATTTTCATCACAGCTCGCTTAAACAATTTAACTTCACCAGTTGTCTCACTCCAACCCGACGCTGAACATATCCCATAACTGTTAACCCCATGCGTTGCTAAATTGGGTTGTGACCCAAAATTATTTGTGATGCATTCTAGGCTTGGTTTAGTCGTGTAAGGCTCACCTCCATTGTTCTTTTTTCCATACGCATGAGTTGAACCAAGATGACCAAGAACATCATGCTCTTTATTACTAATTCCAGAATATAGATCCACCGATCCATTGACATAATTCACACTTGTAGAAAAGCCACATGATCCGATAGGTTGTACACGTATGCTTGCACCATTTTTGTCAACCATATTATCTAATCTCATGAGATCACACTTTCCAACAACACCACACATATTATTGGTAACATGGAAATTTGCATTTAGAAGTTTATTTCCTTCCATCTGACGATCCATAATAGTAGGAGATATCGTAACGAAGTCATCAATATTCCCTTCCACAATTATCGGCTGCAATAATGGAGTTTTCAAACCAACGCCTCCAACCGCATGGTCATCCATAACCTCCTCATCGCCGGAAATATCCACCACATCGCCAGCAATATCCACCACAACACCATTATCAGCCATTGCATCTGATAAAAGTTCACCAAAAATAACCGTAAGAACTTCCTCTTCGTTATCACTTTCGTCCCAGACGACGACACTCGGATCATCAATATCAACCCCATCTTCATCGAATCTGGGTTCATATTCAGATAAACATTCCTGACCAGACTCGTCTTCATAGATCGGTTCGAAGAACCGAGGGTTGGGATGACTGAAAGGATGCTCCTCTTCCCCGTTCACCTCGTCCCAGACGATGGTTCCCGATTCGGTTTCCTTAACGCGTCTCTCCCGTTGTAACTCAAGATCTCGGACTCGTTGACGGAGTCGTTTGATATCTTGTTTTATTTCAAGATCTCGGACTCGTTGTCGGAGCCGTTTGATCTTAAGAATATCCCGTGGGTCACGGTTCCCGATCACGTTGCCTCCGGCGGCGAATCTACGATCACGGTTGAATCGATCCTCACGAGCACGTGAATCACCAATGTTCCTGTCGATGCCTCGGTCGGCGACTCTTCGAACAAGAAAACACTCGCTTCCACGTCGAGCCATTTGAGAACCAAAAGCTCTGATACCACCTGATGCAGTTTTTGTAAGCGATCAATGGCTCGAGAGACTCATGATTAACAAAGACGATAAATCGAACCAATGGTTCCAAGAACAATGTTATTAATATTCAATAATCAACAAAACTCCTAAAACATGAAACCCTAGATCCCTATTTATACTAAATAAAATATAAAGTAGGAAACAAATAAGATAAACTAGGAAATTGAAATTTAAACAAATAATAAAAGATAACGTCTTGATCTTATCTAAATAAAACGCCACCTACATCATTAAGGGTGCGTTTGGTTCGTGGAATGTTTTTGATGGAGTTGGAATTCATTGAAGGAATTAGAATTTCAAGGAATTGAAATCCAAGGGATTAGAATGTGTAACACGTTTGGTTGGCATCAATCTATCAAAGGAATTGGAATCTAATCTAATAATGATACATGACAAATTACCCTTCCTATATATTACATACCAACTTTTTTTATATATGTATTTAATTTTTAAGAATCTTTTACTGGAGTACTAACTTTATCATTCTGTAATTTTTTAATTTCTTATACCCCGTTAATAAACTACAAGTATACTATGAAATCATTTAATAATGTTATCTAATTATTTGTCTCCATTGGTTAAGACGTAGCAGTATCTATATATCTAAATCAAAGAAGAGGACTGAGACGGAAGAAGCAAAACCAATGGTGCGACTATGGAAGGGCGGTAACTATCTTACGTAGTTTCGTGACGGCGACAATCATGCAACGATCGCTGTAATAATGAGCTTTGTAAGCAGTAGGATAATAGACTTTCATGTGAAATTCTACAGAAAAGGGTGGCCGGAGGAGTGAAAGGAGGGTTGGCCGGAGTGGGTGGAGGGGTGGCCGACGGCGGCGGCTAGAGATAAAGGGAGGGAGAAGATGATCGGATTAAAGAAATGAGAGACAGAGAAAGTTCTATGAAGGAGAATTTAATTCATTAGATGGTGAAATTGTGAACATTCCTTTGGATTTCCAAGCTTTCCTTCCATATCTATATGGAATCTGAATTCCCTTAACCAAAGGAATTTGGAGGATTCCAATTCCCTTCTTAATTTGAACCAAACATCCTTAAAGAATGGAATTGAGATTTCAATTCCATCGAATTCCTTAAGGCTCCGTTTGGTTCACAGAATGTTTTTGATGGAATTGGAATCTATCAAAGGAATTGGAATTTGAAAGAATTGGAATCTGAATTAACTGGAATTTGCTTTTGTTTGGTTGACAGAATGGAATGGAATTCAGATTCAATTCCTTGGCATAATCATGTTTGGTTCAAAAATCTGTCAAAGGAATTGGAATGTAAATAGTGACAAATGACATAACTACCCTTGTCCAGTTTTTTTTCTCTCTTTTAACCAAATTTTAAATAAATCATACGGAGTATTTCAATAGCATATAAGAAAAGGAAAGGAATGGGCTTATTTAAATAGCATATAAGATAGTACTACTTATTGCTAAAAAAATATAAACATCATACGGAGTATTTTGTAAACTATATATACTAGAAAGCTAAAAAAAATTGTTATAGCAGTAGTACCAAACCATACGCACAGCCGTCCAAACCAAACTCACGCTAGCAGACACACCAACTTAATCATTTACAGTAGCCATTTCTTATCGCAACGAACACAAAAAGCTTAACACTAGCCATAGTTTAACAAAACGGAGCAATTTTTTACCATCACAAGTACAAAGTTATAGTAGTAATACACATACTAGTTAGCGCAACTACACGTTGCTCAAAAAGACATCTACAAGTAATTTTGTACATACTAGTTATCGCAACACATGTTGCTCAAAAAGATAACTACGGGCTGTTACTACTTGCTAGTCATCGCAACTTACATGTTGCTCAAAATGACTACAACTTCTATAAACAAAAGACTGCCATTGCTCCAACAAATTCCCATAACCAACTCATTCCGACATCACGAACCGCACCTAGTCCTCCCTTTCTTCTTCATTCAAATCCCAAAATGTTATCACGCTATCCGGGTTACTTTTCATCTTTTTAATTGCTTTGAACCTTTCCAATTGAGACATGGAAGTAATTTTTTGAAGCTCTATAGTGAGCATGGCGGTTTTCTTATTCAAATCAACTTCAATTTTGAAACCTTCACTCAGTTGAGCCGATGATTCTTGAAGACGATCTCCCAATAAGATAACCGCATCATTGAAATTCTCAACCAAAGAGTTATGGCCTGTGTGTTTCCTTTTCTTGCTATTAACACTTGAAACTTCTTCAACCGGAGCATTATTGCTAGTAGGCACATTATGGCTACCTTCCATTGCAGCATCAAAATCATCATCAGATTCATCATGTTCTTCGATGTTCGCCTCCTTTTCCATCTCAGAAACAAGTTTGGCTCGGTTCCCTTGTGCTCGATCTTTTCCGAAAACGATACACAAATCTTCATAGTGAGGAAGCTTTTTGTTTTTCCATTTAGCAGCGGACTTATGAGCCTGTTTCATATAACAAAAGTAAAATAACAGCACAAACGGCCTTATAAATATGTGTGTGTGTGTGTGTGTGTGTGTGTGTGTGTATAACCGTAAACAACATTACAAAACCAAAGTGGATCCAAAACTTATAAAAAATAAAGTATAACATAAAAAACAGCAGCCACAATATTAATAAGAGCAAGTACAATACTATAAAGTGCATATACCTCGATGTATGACTCCCATACCCCTTGAGCATTAGTAGTAATGCAGTTGTTGTCTTTATCGTAACCGAATCCACTAGTTTCATTCAGCATATCATACACAGTTTGCCAATCTTTTTTCATTGTTTTTATTCTTGATTCAATGTGAGGTTTCCCAAGAATACCTGAATCTGGAAGTGACTCTTTAAATGCAAGTTCCAGATGTTGCAGATATCCAGATTTGAAGCCGTTGTCAGCTTTAAATCCTCCAATGTTTACCATATTAAGCAAAGCTTCCACAAGCTTTGCATCTTTAGCACTTGTCCATTCGTGATACTTCCTACTATTTGCTGCCATATCTACCTACAGTTGCTTAAACAACATATACGTAGCAAAAACAACATTACAACTTGTGAAAACATGATTTATTGCACACACAAAAGCAAAAACAGCAGCAAAAAAAGCAGCAACATCACCAAAAGCTTAATTACAGCACCAAATAGGCATTTACAGCAGCATAAATAGCATTCACAACCCAAAAAACATAATTACAGCAGGAATAACAGCATTCACAGCACCAAAAAAAACATTTTCAGCAGCTAAAACAACATTCGCAGTAGCTTAAACACTCGAAGACTCAAACATACTATCAGCTAAATTATTTCTAAATGTAGTCCATGCATTGGAAGTCCCAACCGAGTTTATATTATCCTCTAGTCCACCTGCATTGTCT
Organism: Helichrysum umbraculigerum; assembly: GCA_949592205.1. Taxonomy (NCBI): domain Eukaryota; kingdom Viridiplantae; phylum Streptophyta; class Magnoliopsida; order Asterales; family Asteraceae; genus Helichrysum; species Helichrysum umbraculigerum. The sequence goes on along the minus strand of CATIUR010000004.1, from coordinate 26,652,925 downwards.
CCGGTTCCCCCGTCCACTACATTCACATTCTCAAAAGGATCAATTGTCATTTCTTGCCTTATATAATTGTGGAGGAGACAACACGCCATTATGATTCTATTCTTTACATCAATGGGATAATATGAGTCGTCCCTCAAAATACCAAACCTTGCCTTCAAAATACCGAAACACCTTTCTATAACATTTTGTGCGGTTGAATGTTTCTTGTTAAACATTTCTTTTGGTGTTGCTGGTGTGTATCCCTCACGCCAATCATTTAAATGATACCTTTGACCCCTATAAGGGGCTAAAAAACCTTCTCCATTTGTGTATCCGACATCTACCAAATAATAACCTAACAATGCATTACAGCTATTAAACCTCAACAATAATCGAATACATCTATATGATTATTTATACATGTAGCTACATACCTGGTCGTGTAACTCTAAATCCATTTGGTCTATAAAGAGCATCTCGGAGCACTCTACCATCAGCAGCCGACCCCTCCCAACCAGGTAACACAAAAATAAATTGCATATCTTGTGAACACACTCCTAACACATTTGTGGCAATCCCTCCTTTTCGTGTTCTATATCTAGGCCTTTCTTCCATTGGCACTTTGCATTGTATGTATGTTCCATCTAACGCACCTAAACAATTCTAAGAAAAATAAGGAGGTTATGGTACAATTTAAATTACTATGATAAATACAAAAACTTCGGTCACTACATGTACCTTAAACCATTTCCATTTCTCATCGGTAGAGTTCTCTGGAACAGGTTCGGGCTTCTTAATCAAATACGGATGCAATCTTATCACTGCATTGCAAACTCGAGAAAAATATCTACTAATTGTTTCCCCCGAACGATAAAAATTACATATCATGTTCCGATTCTTAACATTATGAGCTATCATGTGAAGGAACACCTAATCTTTCAATCCTACTTGCTTTCAATCCTCAATAGTCATATGCCTACTTGCTTTCAATCCTCCTAATCTTTCAAGCATGTCACACAATCTTATGAAACACACTCGACTCATCCTAACCATTTAAATAGACAACGTGTCACTCTCAAAAACATACCTATGTAATATACTATAGCGATCCTTTGCTAATGAATATCGAATAAGCGGTTTACCCATTTCGTGTTGGACTATCAACATGTGAAGAGAAATTACAAACCAAGCAACAATTGTAGTAACTTGGTTCCACCAAGCCAAAATCAATATTTGTCTCCTTTGCTTACGTTTGCGGGTTGTTAAACTAAGTCGAGCCATGCCTGTCCACTGAAACTTGTTATATTATATTTTTATTTGAATAATAGTGTAAAGTATAATCAATATAAAAAATAAACAATAAACAAAAAGATGAAAAATGAAGTCATCTAACAACTTGTCAATATGATATTATACAAAAGTTAAATCTATAGAGTAGGTAAGTAACACAATCAGCACAAAGATAAAAATCACAACCTTGAAAAAAGCCCTAATTTCGAACATATAATGAAACCTTCAGATAAAAACCAAAATAATAAACATAAAGATGAAACATATGTCATCTAACAACTCTGTAAAATGATATTATACAAAATTAAATCCATAAAGTATGTAACTAAAATTGTTAGCTGTTAAGCACCAAAATATAAACCACAACTTTGAAAAAGAAAAACCCTAAATTCAAACATATAATGGAACCTTGAAACACACACAGCAAGAAAAAAATTGAAGAATAGATAACTGAGATAGTAGCTGTACCAATTCGAAAAGAACGATCTCCAATAGAAGAAGAAGCTTGGTCAACTTTTAATTTGAGCAGATTTTCAAGAACAATGGGGAAAATATACCAGAGATGAATATGATATATGGAGGTGGAAGGAGAACGGCGTATATAAGAAAAAAGAAAAGATGGGTAGGGTTTTATTTTGTTTGAGGGGTTAATATGTAAACTTGAATGAATTCCTTTGAAATGTTTAAAAGTGCATCGGGTTAGTGAAGGAATTGTGAAATCAGGTGGATAAGGGAATTGGGGGGAATTTAATGAATTCCAAATCCTATAATTTTCCAACCAAACACAAAAAGCAATGGAATTCAGATGCTACCTACTTTCAATTCCATTCCTTTCCATCAGATTCAATGAACCAATAAGGGTCCGTTTGTTTCACGAAATGTTTTGGAAGGAATTGGAATCTTTCAAAGAAATTGAAATTTAAGAGAATTGGAATTTGAAGGAATCTATATTATGTTTGGTTCGCAAAATTTTATTAAAGGAATTGGAATTCAAATAATGAAAAATGACAAAGTTACCCTTTCAATATTTTACATACTTTTTCAATAAATATTTCATTTTTATAGAATATGTTATATAAATTTATTAAATCTTTATGACTTGTAGATTTTTATAACTTTCTTTTTGAACTTAACTTTCCTCCCTGAACTTGTTACTTCGATAATTTTTTGTTTATATATTTAATATAATATTATAAATATAAATATATAATAAATATTTGTATTTAATTAATACAGGTAAATACTGGGTTGCTTTTTAAATGCCTACCACCATCATCAATCTAAAGCACACCACCATCCATGGCTATTGCCGTGAAACCAAAAGCAAATTAAACACCATGAAATCAACCAAATACCACAATAATGCTTTCTTTATAATAAATCATAGTTATAGTACATAATTTCCATAAGCCACCCAAAAAATGGGAGATTTTGAAACTAAAACCCATAAAAAAGGAGGGGTCGCCGGAGGAGAAGAAAAAAAGAAGAAGGGTTGGTCCGATATGACAACGGCAACAATGATGCAACGGTATGATGTGCCTATTCAGATGAAGGTATGATATGACTGTTGGTCTGACCGTCAGGCCGTGAATAGTCAGAAGAGGGTGCCGGTGGTAGTTGTGAGGGAGGAGGAATGATAGATCTGGTTTGATGAGAAGGGTGATTGGAGTGGAGATATGATATGATGTAGTGTTTTGTTTAGAAATAAGGGCTTTTTAGTCAATTTATTTGAATTCCTTTGGAATGTTGAAGTTTCATCAAATGGGTGAAGGAATCATAAATTCCCATGGTTGAGGGAATTTGAAGGAATGTTGCAAATTCCAATTCCACTCTGATACCCAACCAAACAAGAAAGTGGTGGAATTTAAATTCCAATTCCAGGAAATTCCAAGGACATCCACGAAACAAACACGCCCTAAGATTCCGCGAACCAAACGCAGCCTAAAGTTCAAAATTCCCCTTGCAAAATCCTAGTATTGACCGAACCCAATAAAGAGTTATTCTAATTTATTAAAGCAACATCACAAATTCGTAGCCGAAATTCATAATTCCAGTTATAATGAAGTATGACAATTTAGAGGAAAGTTCAAAAAGGAATGGTAAAAAAATGGAGAATGGAGGAACCAATATGATTGCTCCATTTCAAAAACCCATTTTCACATTTTTTTTTTAAAGTTAAATATCTCACAAACCGTATGTCTATAAATTATAAAAATTACATATTCGGAATCAGCGTCTTTTTCTCTTCGATTCTAGATCTAACAAGATATACTTTCGATAAAGTTTTTTTTTTCATTTTTATTGGGTTTTAAAATTTTGTAATGTGAAATCACATGTGATTTAACACTAAAAAATAATCACACCCGCTTATATCTTCGATTAAACTTCTAATTCAAATCATTGATGATTTAAAGAGATTAAAACATAAAAAACTAAGTTGTAATCACATGCGATTGAACATCAAAGTATCAATCACATGTGATTAAAGGGTAATCAAATACGAATTTCCAAATCATTAACTATAATCATACAATTAAGTAAAAATCAAGTTGAAATCATACATAATTTATCATATATCGGTAAATTGCTAATCAAATATCAATTTTTAAACGAAAATCATATATGATTATATACAAAATCATATGTGATTATATAACATATCACATGTGATTAAATGTACAACTAGCAATCACATGTGATTTTTAATGAAAACTAATGCAATTATTAATTTTTTATTTATAACTATTAATGTGGATGAATATTAAGTTGTAATCACGTGTTAATAAACATATACCATGAATAAATAATCGTGAACAAATTTTAATTTTTTATCATAAATCACATGTGATTATATTGTAGAATCCGGTAAAAAAACGAAGAAGAAAAAATTCATTGAAAGTATAGCTTATGACATCTCTCATCGAAGAGAAAAAGACGCTGGTTCCGAATATGTAATTTTTTTTAATTTATGGATTTACGGTTTGTGAGATAATTAACCATGGGGGTACAAATATTGTCACACCCCGTCTAAAGTGGAAACAACGGGGTACAACTATGATAGGATCATAACACATCATTATAAAGAATTCTATATGAAATATAAAGTTCAATGTGTCATGATGTCAATAACATGATTAGAGGTTCATGTCATGCATACATTTCCACAATGAATTCAAAATCTTACAAAATATTCGTACACAACAATATTAAGGCAAAACATGCCTTCACAAACAACCGTAATATATCAAGCCTTGAATAACTCTTAATGCAACCTATGTGGTCCGCTAAGTTCTCTTGTCCTCGGCTTTAACTCCACTAGTATAACCTTAAAAGTTATGCTCAAAATCGCCAACAAATATGTTGGTGAGTTTCGTAGGTTTGAAACGACACACCATAAAATAAAGTTTTGATGTGATAAATAACTGAGTAGGACAATGCAATGAAAAGGCACATATAAATGAAATTAGTGTAAATGAATAAGTCTCAACAAACAACCATGCGTGTTGTCATTACTCCCGCAGAGTAAGACGAATAGCATATACGTCGGCGTGTTGTCAATATCCTCAAAGGAGCAAGACGAATAGCCACAAATGTCAATGTATCCAACCGGATTGTTGTCAATACCCCCAAGGAGCAAGACGAATAGCCACAAATGTCAATGTATCCAACCGGCGTGTTGTCAATACCCCCAAAGGAGCAAGACGAATAGCCCATCGAGTCGGCGTGTTGTCAATACCCACAAAGGAGTAAGACGAATAGCCACAATAAACGAAACCAATCGGCGTGTTGTCAATACCCCCAAAGGAGTAAGACGAATAGCCTCAACAAATCAGCATGTTGTCAATACCCACTAAGGAGTAAGACGAATAGCCTCAAATGTTTCCAAGTAAATGCACATAATTCCACATAATGTAACACATTTCAAGCATATTCCAAAATGAAAGTGAGTGTAATCACAGCATGAAAATAATTGATAAAACATGTGAGCATACTTTTTCCCCAATTAAAAACATGTAAATGAAAACAGGACAACGAAAACTCACCTTGAATATCAAAGTAAGTATCGCCCTCAAAAAGAATCTACCTAACAACTTCGCCAATCTACAAATGAATATATACACATACATGTTACAACCTAGACATATATATGTCCTTCCATTGTATCAGAAGACCAATCATCTCTATTACACCTCCTCACAACCCAATCCTCAATTATCTTTACAAAATTCAACTCCCGTTTATCCAAAATAGTAGTAATGTTACTATATTTTGCATTTCAGAATCTGCCCAGAATTTTACACTACTTTACAAATTTTAAACCATGACTTAATGAAATCATTTGACTCTACAAATTTTACTGGTGATACTTTGATGTATTAATAATATTCAGAAATTTTTACAGATTTGATTTCATTGATTAACTATTTTTAAAAATTCGCCATAGTGAACTGCTCTAAACCGACAACACTTTCTGACCTTACCAAAGTTATATTTTATTTAAAATACTTCAAGACTTACAAAGTTTATAATATTTTTACAGAAAATTTTTAACACCTTGAAATTATTCTAGTAAAAATTTCAAGACCAAAATCATAATTTAAGACACGTTTCAAAAATCCACAAGTTAACTACAATCATGAACCGAAAAACTCAGAAATGACTTTTGATTTTGTAAAATCATTTTGACTAACTTATACTCATCATTTGGACATGAAACTAATATCATTTGAAAGTAGACTCTTAATACTTATGTTTAAACTCAAGTTTCATAAAAAATCATTGTAAAATGACTAAGTTACACCCTTCCCAAACCGACACTCAAATCTGTCCAGATTTAGGGTTTTCATGTTTAAACCTAAATCTTCATACAATCAATCCAAAACACTTAATCAATCATTCATTTCAATCCTAACAACCTAAATACTGATTTTAAATATATACTCACATGATTCCATCATTTGGAATACAATGGATTGAACCGAAAGAAAACCGACAATAACGAAACAATCGAAATATGTTAAAATGAATGAATTGGATAGAGATAATACCAACTAATGATTAACCGCACGATAATCCTCGCTAGAATATGTAATAACAACGTATCATGAGGATCCATTTACGCCATGCAACAAGAACACGAAAATACGAAGGTTTAGAATACGAAATCTTACCGAAAAACACCACACGTGAGTTCTCGATTCAATAGAATGATTGAGAGGTTATGTGATTGAGTTTTTAGGCTTTAGAACTCGAAAGTATGAAGAAAAGTCGCTCCAGATAGTCAGAAATCGGCCGTTAGGTTTGCAAATACGTTTTTGGGGTTAAAAATTGAATTTATACTCGTGAGACAGGATCGCGTCGCGAAATACCCCAAATCGCGTCGCGAAATGGTGCAAATCGCGTCGCTAAATGGTACAAATCGCGTCGCGATTTGTGCTCAGATTTCAGCCCAAGTTTCGTTTACGTTTTTCTTCGTATCTTCTTCGTTACACGTCCGTTTGCGTTTATTCTTTTTGTGTTGGATTCGTTTTTCAAAAACGAAGACTTTGATGTAAATAAATATCAAAATTAAGTATTTTCACAAAAATAAATTTTTACGGTTTGAACTACGATAACGGTTTGGTGACAGTTGTCACAAATATAAGTAGGTTTTGTAGAGAAATGGAGCAATCATATTAGTTCTTCCATTCTTTACTTTTTTGCATTCTTATAAGAACCCACCTCTGACAATTTAAGTCTAATTTAAAATGTGTTACAATTAGATACAAACTTTTAGATACTAAATAGATCATGTATAAGATATGTTATGTTATGCCACGTCATGTTAATACTTATATATTTATTTTACAAAATCACTTAAAGGTAGCCAAATAATAATTATGTAGGTCATAAATCATATACCTAATATCTTAAGAATAATTAAATTTTACGCTTACAGCTTAACCAAAACAAGGCCTTCTTCAATTAACTAAATCCTAAATCAAAAATGATCATTTCAATATAAACACGTTTGAGTGACCATCTATCTCAAATCGTAGCTAGGATTAATAATCCCAATTATAAATTACAAATTGTGACAAATTAATTTTCTAGTTCGATATAATACAAAAGTCATACTTCATAATAGCTCATGTATAGGATTTATTTTACTAACTACACTAATTACGGTTGATCACAACACTATTTGGTCAATTTTAAAAGATCTTATCCGCTGCATTGTGCGGATATTCACTACTTATTTTTACTGATTTCAATTACTATTGCGCAGGTTACCGGCTAGTATATATATAGGGGAAGAATCAAGAGAGAATCTCTAAATTTGAGGGAAGCAAACCCCAACCACTCATTTTTTAATGTCTTCTATAATTCATCTACAATACCCAATTCATCAATTTTTATCTAAATCCAAAATTAAAACATGTAATTTAACGATTTATCAATCAAAAACATTATAAATCTTCAAATCCATCATATATATTCATACAATTCTTCAATCTTCATGATTGGGATTCATCAAAAACTATGAATTTTGGGTGTAACTTTTAGGTTTTGGTGAAAATATTAATTCGTTAATAAAAACAACAAAATTAAACGAATTTCATGATACAAAGCTTATAAACTAGCAATTAATAGAATTGTGGTCTTCATTCGTCATCAAATTTTGCAAATTCAAAAAATCACATACCGTTAACATTTATCTGGAAAGCATGTTAATCAAAATTACAACTTAATACTCTTAAACATTCATACATGATCAATATTAATTTATATATCTTATTATACACTATTGAATATGATAACATAACATTCATCAGTGTATAATCATGTATATGAGTTAATGATAACGCGTAAAAAGTCAAGTTTTTACGTGCGATTATCTCATCTTTTTAGCCTAATTATTGATGAAAACATTTGAAATATGCAATTATCTACTAAATTTCATCATGAAGGCTAAAATATAGACGATGCTTCAAGAATCAACTAAAACGGCCTAAACACGAGTAAAATAGAGCATAAACGATCAACGAAATCTCTTGTTCACTCTTTTCAATGCTTTTTGAGATATACTTTGAATTATGACCTCTAACCTATGTCATTTTCTTCGTTAGGAAATTACAAAATCGTGGACGCAAGAATCGCTCAAAACTGATAAACGACGAAGAAGTTACGCTCGAACGAATAAACGAAGAATCGAAGAACCGGAATACGACTGAATCAAGCCGTATACGGCTGAACCAGACCATATAGGGCTGGACACAGACCGTATACGACCTGCACAAACCGTATACAGTTGTGTTCAGCCGTATACGGTTGGTGTTCATCCGTATTTGCTCTAGTTCAGCCGTATACGGCCAAAACCAACCGTATGGGTGCGTTCAGGCGTACAAGATCAGATTTTTATACGGGTGAGAAATACGGTTGAGCATTTGGGGGTTAGGATACGGTCTACGGATACGGCTGAACGTTCTTTATAAATATAACTCCCTCCTCACCATTTCAAATCATCTCATCCTTCACAATTCACTTCTCTTCACATTTTCACACTTCTCTTTACATTTTCGCTTTTTAGTTTTAGTTTCTCTCTCTATGTTCCCTCTCTAGTCTCTCTCTCTAGAAACTAGTGGGAAGATTAGGGGGATAATCCGTCTCTTTTAGAATAGTTATGTAATTTAGTTCGTAGAAGCTAGCATTTGTAATACTTGGGATATTATTCGGCGAAATACAAGTGTATTCTGCTATCAATTATTTACGGGTAATATCTATCTTTTCTTATATTAATTTGTCATAATGTTCTTGTTTGATGTTTGTGATTTATTAATGTCGGAAATGTTTATTGCCATGCTTTGTGAGTAGTTGCTTGTATGTTTGCCATGATTTAGATAGTTGTAATTAGGTATGATTAATAGAATTGTTAAACCTCGTACTTGTCTAAACTTATCATGCATCTAGACCTAATATACGGATCACCCTTTCCAGTCCTTCACGTGACTATCACCTTAGCTGTAGGCCTAAGTTACAGTAGATATTTATCTGTGTTAGTGTATGAAGCTATGGGATCGCTGTAAAATGGCTCAGTACTTAGTATAGCGTTGGAAACACCTCTGGTGCAGTACAAATACGTGGAAGCTAAGGAAAATCCGACTGTCTATCCCCTAGTGGAAACCTAGAGGTCACCCCTCAAGAACATAGTCTAGGAATAACCGGTCGTGGAGGTATTATAGTACTGTACACCGTATGTCTACCTCTGATTATATAGCTGTGGAAATACTAAAAGTATTGTACACCACAATTATACCTAAGGTTAGCAAGCTGTGGAACTACTACAATATTTTACACCGTATGTCTACCTTTGGTTATATAGCTGTGGAAATACTTAAAGTATTGTACAGCGCGAGTATATATAGGGTTAGCAAGCTGTGGAAATACTAAATGATATTGTACACTGCCAAACATACCTAGGAATGATAGACTGATCGCAAAGGAGAGTCTAGATCATGACAGAAGTAGTTGTGCTTTAAAAACAGAACATAATGAGTCTATATAAGAAAGTCAAGCCCGCCAGTGGTTCAAGATTCTTAAACCCCTAGACTCTACATAACTGATAGTTTAGAATACAAAGTTAATAATCAGTATACGATTAGATAATAACATTTAGACTTAGGTGTTAAGAAATGTCAGAATATCCTTAATGGCGGTCTGTTACCTTATTCCTGCACCCTCAATGGGTCATTAGTCCTAATCGGATAGTGTGGGGGGTTGAGCAGCTTGATCTGATCAGAATCATGATAGCCTAGGTACTCAGTGACATACTAATTTAGAACTAATCTAAAAAAGTAGGGTCCTAGTGTTTACACCTATAGTTTACTTGTTTGTTACCTAAATGTGTTCCCATAATGAACATCATCCCAGTAATGCACTATCCCCAAATCATGGTGAACCACGTCTCCGTCATCCTTAAGTGTTACATAAATGCTAGCTTCCCTTTTATTTTTATGCTTTAGTAGTTTAATAAATTAGAAAACCAAATACAAAACCTATCCAACTATTTAAAACCCAGCTTAATTACTAAGTTATCCGAACGAGCCCTGCTTCAATTCTACCGTCGTGAGGAACGACCCTGGATCATCCTTACCACTTGCTAGTATCAGGTACTCGTACCTAGTATCAGTACGTTGTTCGGAAGGTTTAGGTCCCGACAATTATAAATTTAAAACTACCCACCGGTGCAGCCACAAGTGGAAGGTCCGCAACGACAGAACGCGAAACCTGACCGACCGTTTGTGACGCATCAGTTAATATTCATCGTAAATGTATGTTAAAATGTTCATTAGCGTATAATATCATACATTAGTTAATATGCATTGTAAATGAATGTTATAATATTCATCAGTATCTAATAACACAAATAAGTTAATATTCATCACAAATAAATCTTAAAGACTAAAAAAATGAGATATTAACATTCATTTAAGATGTATGTTAAATAATACATATTATTATATAACGATGAATGTTATGTTATAACATTTATTAATATATAATAACATATATAAATTAATATTCATCATAAATAAATTTTTAAGAATTTTAAGTTGTAATTTTGATTAACAATCATCCCAAATGAATGTTAACGTGCTGAAAATTTGAAATTAATTAACATGCTTTTGAAATGCATGTTAACAGCCTGGGAGGTAATTTCAAGTTATTTACAAGTTTTCCACCGCGTTGAAATTTGCGTTGATCAGAATGTGTGGCTGAACTCCTTCCCCCATTTTTTTACTTCCCTCTTGATCTTCCCTCCCCCCCCTCTCTCTCTCTATGTATATATATATATATATATATATATATATATATATATATATATATATATATATATATATATATATATATATATATATATATATATATATATATATTACGGAATTGTGAATATGGTGCTGTTAGTCATGTAACCTTACATGACAAAGTCTTGATACTACGTCGTTTCACCCTTACAAATTTAAAAAAAAAAAAAAAAAAAACCTCCACCTGCATTCCTTCCTACTCATCTCCCTACACCCACATCTCAATATTTTCCTCTAATCACGGTAGATTGCGTGTATGAACTACTTTCGGTTGTATTTTGACATTGACAGGGATCACCCAAATGTCTTTATATTACCATTTTGGACTATTTGCCCTAATTAATCATATTATAATGTATAAATAATATACATTTTTTATCTTAACAATGACATTAATTATTAATATTGGATATGTATTTTCCATTAAATATCCCGTGTATATACAGGTTTGAAAATTCAACTTATTTTTTAACCAAAAACCCGTATGGAATTCAATTAAGATTTCAGTTTCATTTAGTTCAATAGCATTCTATGGAGCAAATGCAATATATTATTACTATCAAATTTAATTGGAGTAATTGACGAACTTCAAAAATTGCAAGTCAAAGTATTGTTACTATGACACAGTGAAACATAAGAAGAGGAACAAACATATTATTATTCGGATACAATTGGTGAATCGAGATAACTATTACATTTGAACGGGTTTTACACTGGCCAAAAATATTATATTGTTCAAGTAATTGATGAGCTTCATATATTGCATGTCAAAGTATTATTACTATCAACAAAGTGAAACATAAGAAGAAAAATAAATGTATTTAATCCAGATACACTTTGTGAAATTGAGTTAATTGATACATTTGAACGGGTTTTATACTCGCTAAAAATATTAAAATGGTTTAAAATTTATAACTTAGAAACTTTACGCTTCAATATATATCAACTCTAAGTAACTTGAGCTCTTTACGTACTGAGTTCTTTCATTATTAAGGAACTTTATTTCTTTTTAATTTTAATAAATCCGTGTCTATCTATATTCTATAACAAAATATATAATTAAATAGTTTAAACAATTGCAGACAAACGAATTTACTAACGACCCGTCTATTTCATTTTTACTCAACTATCATGTGTGTATAAATAGGAATTTTCAATATTTAAGCATCACTATTTATATAAATATTAATCTTATCGACATGCTTTTATTAAACATCCGTATGTATACACAAGTTTATAATCTAGTAGTACGAATATATTATTTTAGGACAATCGGGGACGATAAATTCCAATACAAATTGACACAACACAAATCGAAAGAATAGTGAACAAAGAAAGCATAAAAATTACAAGAATTTTACTGAATAAGTGTAATAATTAGCTTTATTATATTATTATTATTAATTTTCTTACTTCCTTTCCTTTTTATTTCTCGTAAAGTAACTAACTTGAAAATATTTTGAAAAGTATAGAAGGGGATGTTTGCCTTAGAAAATTTGATTATGTTAAGGAAACAATTCTTGCACGCTTAGTCATAACATTAATTAGAACACTTGTAATGGGGTATGGTCAAGCTCCATTTAGTTATCACGATACTAGCACAGGCGCAGTGAGGGTCATGGTGGTGGGGGCGTTGTGGTTGGGAGCATATGACAAAGAACGCCAATTTGGTGGACCCCAATGCTTTTCATTTTCTTTTCTTCTTTTTATGGTCTAAATAAACTTAATTAGTGGGTCTCATTCCTTCATAACCGTTGTGTGATGGAGGTAAAAAAAAAAACCATTGCAAGCGTTGTGAGGATAACACAATATTGTGGTGACGTGACATCCCCAACGCTTCCACAACTTTTGTTACCATTGCAAATGGTCTAAAATAATAAAATTGTTATTGAAATCTGATTAAAAATTGAGATCTATTAATCAATCAAATGGTTAAATTTCACCATATACTTAATTAATCAATCAAACACATTGTCTTAGTTAAAAATCTCTTTTGAAAAAACAATCAAATTTATTTATACCAATAGATTCTACTTAAATATAAATCAACATAACATTTTCAAAATAAAAAAAATATTAAAATTCTCTAATAAAGAATTGAAGATGGTATCCAATTAGTGTAGTACACTTTTTGTCACTTTTACTACCGATCTCATTGTGTATGTCATTGGTAATTGTATTTATTTCCACATATACAAATACAGTTACTCATATGATTTTCATATATAAATGTTATAGGGGAAAGATGGCTATTTTGTTTGATGATGTATGTCATAAATATATATTAGCCTAGATTCAATGTAACATTCTAGGCATATTTCATATCGGTCGTGGACATGAGAGATGTTTGGTTTATAAATAATATATTGGTCTTACCAGACACAACGTATTTTGAAGCCACAAGCACTGCTGATCCCATTAGAACTCTGTAGTTAAGCGTGCTTGGGCGGGAGTAGTACCAAGATGGGTAACCTCCTGGGAAGTCTCCGCCACGCCATTAAAAACAAAGCCGTGAGCCTGCGGGCAAAGCGGACAATATTGTGGTCGTGAAAGGCGGGATGTTACATTCAAGGACACTTATATAATATCCAAATTAATGAATGGAAGTTACACAAATATATAATTATAAGTACAACAATATAATGGGTTAAGATGTGAATCTTCATATACATATGCACACATATAGTTTCAAATTTCAGTAGCAAGAAGTCTTTGCTTAAATCATTACAAGATAGCTTAGTGGTTGACATGATATCCTCATAAGAAATGGCAGGTTCAAATTTCACAAGCAACATATCTTGAGTGGCCAGGAAAAGGGCCGGAAACGATCATGAGATAACCTGATTGGGCTGTGTACATCTGAATAAAAGAACCAACTATGTTTTACACTTTCTATGAGTCATTTATCTTTTTGATTTTCTGTTAAGTTGTGATTGATAAACCAACAACATCCATTTTGTTGATTGATTCATGTCATGTTACAACTAACATGTTCGCATGATATATACAACTAATCATTAGCCATTTAGCCCCTGATACATATTTGATTTCTTAATGTTGCTTTTTTCTTCTTTTAAGTAGAGTCTTTGTCAGCACAATTACCGCTTTATAACCTTTAAATGTATAATTACTTGATTTCAAACCTGTGTATATACACGAGATGTTGAATGTTCAACTAGAATAGATGTTTTATTTTTAATTTAGTTAAAATAGATGGACTTAATTGATTAACTGAATTCGATTTTGATCGATGATGTAATGTTACTTTGCTTCCTGTATTGTATTTATGATATATAGTTCTTAAGTGAAAATGCGAAGTGAAATGGTTAGATAAAAACTATTGATTCATCCCTATTTATAGTTTGTATTTTATTAGGAATATTAAAATTTAAAAAATTAAGAGGTCCATTTTTGATTTCATTTTAATAATACAATTTACACAATTATGAGTTTTGTGTGATTATTCATAGTTTATATTAACACGTTTCACATGATAGTATTGCCCTATTTCATATAAGATAAAATGAACGAGTTTAATACTGATATGGTAAGTGATCCACTTGTCATTCTATGTTATCATAATAAACCAAAATTACATACACTATACCCGTCAACATAAACACAACTTAATTAAATTCGAATAACTATTTTCTCTTACATAACCCACGTACAAATATTAATTAGTAGTGAACCCGGACAATACAGCGGAAATAGTTAGGTAAGTACCATATGTGAGAAATTATTAAGTTCATATGGTTTCATAAATATATGTAAGAAGTATTATTATTGAGTATATTATTTTGACGCACAAAAATAGGCTTTCAAAACAATTGCATTCATTGATGGCCGAGTTGTGAGAGTCGGGTTGCGAGTTGAGAGGTGCGGGGTCATTGACCGGCTTTTTTCTTTCGTATTATGATACTAAGCATTATGAAAACTGTAAATTGTATGACACATAATATGCATTTTATAATACGATAAATTATAATCCTAAAATTTTTATCGAGTTTTGAAATTCTCGATTACTCAAGTTGACAATATGAAAACTAATAAAATATAACACCCCTCTTTCTATACAATAATATTCTATTATTTTACCCGGAAGCGTATGAATTTAAAACATATTTATATATTGTACATTAAGATAATGTATATAAACAGTTACATGTTCATAACACACCAATTTTACACTGTTTAAAAACTACACAAGCCGGGGTATTATATATTACAAAACAAGGTTTATAACAAAACCATATCAGAGTTCACAAGCTGCCAAACTTTTCCTGCAAAACATCAACTTCCTGATCACCCACATATCAAACATAATCTGCAGGAAGTTAAAATGAGGGATTAGCACGAAGCTAAGTGAATGAATTTATCACACACAATTCAACTTAGCATAACAATCTGTTTACAGCAATTAAACGTAAACACATTTCTGTTTACAATTTCAATGAGGATCGGTGGCTCTGGAGATATCATAATACCCGGGGATTCTCCAAGAACACTTAACGTCAATCTGTATGGCCATTACAGAATAGACCGATAACTATTGGTTATTAAACTCATACACAGGATTCAAACACAACAGATGAATCAAATCCTGTGTAAATCACATAATAACCAAAAAGTCCAACTACACGTTGACCTCAATAATCTAATACACATAGATTCACATATCACGTAGATTCATAATCATTAACACAGACTAAGCAGTCTAAATCAATCTACGTTTACTTGTTGCAACCAAACGGTTACAACTAAATCAAAAGGTGAGTTCTAAATCCACTCACCGATACCTCTGTAGTCTCCACACTCAGCTTCTACTCATTGAGTCTTTGGGGTATCTGAAATACCACAAAACACACAAGTTAATAACTTGTAATTAACGAATAATACTTATGTAAACAAACACATTACACAAGTAATTATTTCATTTTCTGCAAGTTCATTGTCTTTAATATCTATAACACTACGCATAGCATTCAAGTATCACGGCCAAATTGTATAAACATTGCAAAAGAATACATGAAACACAAACTAATTTGGTCCTGTCATTAGCCAAAGCCGTTCGGCTTTAAAGCCTAGCCGATCGGCTTCACCCTTTAACCGATCGGCTGCGTAATAGCAGATCGGCTTCCCTAGTTAATTTCAAACTTTAGTTCAAGGTCAAGGTTCTGTGGTGATTTTGAACTAGCTTAGCCAATAGGCTAAAAGAAGCCAATCGGCTAAAAGAAGCCTATCGGCTAAAAGAAGCCAATCGGCTAAGTTGCTTAATTCAGCAACCCAGTTTCTTTCCTGCATCTGCACAGCTTCGATTTCTACTTAATTTCACACAATATCAGGTACCAAATCGATTTTAGGCTGGAAAATAACATCAACCACAACTACAAACATCACTTAACAACATTTCAAACATCAATTCATGTATCAATCATCAAATATCCATTTTCTAACCCTAACCATGGTTTAATTGTGAAAACCCAAGAACAATCAACAATCTTTACATTCAAGATGTTACAATTCAATTTACTAGCTTCAATATCATCAATCAATCATCATATATGATCATATATCATCTAATCACCATAACTCATATGATTTCTATCAAATAATCAAGTTATAAATTGAGATGATCAAAGAACTTACAAATTAAGATGACAAGAAGGTGATGATGAAGATTTAATGATATGAAATCAAATTCACAGCTTCATGCTTTGATTTTTAAATCTTGATATATGGTTTCTAGGTTTTTGAATTGCAAATTTTCAAAGAAGAAGAAGTAAGTGAGCAAAAAGGGGAAGTAACCAAACTAAGGAGGTCGGCTCTCCTAATAAACCGACTCCAATATTTGAGTATTTTATACCCGTCTTAAATCTATTGTCTAGAACCTAAAAACCAATTGCGAGAAACTTATTTTATTTTACCGTTAACTATAGTAAATTAAAACAGACACTAATTTACTATTCACAATAAGTCTTGGGACCTATTTATCTAAGTTTCTCAATAAACAATTAATACCAGGTAATTCCTAAAATAATTAAATAATCGATAATATAAGAAATTACCAGTCTGCTGAAGAGGATGTTACATAAAACATGTAAATTGAAGTGTAAGAAATAAAATTCTATAAAAATACACTTTTAAGGGTTAATTTTCTATTTTTGAGAAGCTTAAATATGTGTGAAACTTGGAAAAAGATAGAATTGGATGTTTTAGAGGCGGAATTCGACCACAAAACATGGACAAACCTTCTTTGTTAGTTTGTGTCTACATTCTTCTCATCCTGATCTTTCCATCCATAATTGCCGCATCCCATTACTTTTAATGGTTTAAAAGTAATGACAATTATCTATTAAGTAAATGTTTAATGATGATTGTATTTATAGTTTCATGAATGTTGGGGTGTGTTAGGAAATATATTACTTTTCATTTTTAGACTTTTAAGTTTTAATAAATAGAGTGAGAAATATTCTATTAAGGGTGAGCGTAAAAATCGAAAAAATCGGATTGTAACCGAATAATCAAAATGACCGACTGCAAAAAAACCAAACCAATGGTAAAACCGAACCGTTAATAACCGAAATATTTCGATTCGATTCGGGTTATAGGTAAGGATCGAATCGTAAATAACCGAAATGATATTTTTTCAATTATTTAAAACATTTATATATATTTAGCATGTTATATACAATATCGTTATATTACTATATATCAATAAATTGTAGTAATAACAATAACTAATTATTATGTATATGTATATTATATTATGAAATAGAAATCGATTATATATAATTTGTACAATATTATTTATCAAATACTCTATCAATCAATTACGATGTTCTAGTATAATTAATTCATAGTTTATAAGAGCTCTCCCAACAGGAGTCGTCAGAATCCGTCGACTAAAACCAACGGAACCGACACCGATGGCACCGGCCCTTAGGTTCGGTCCGTCAATTTTTTCTGTCGGAAAACCGACGTACGTCACTTTTTTTTTTGCTTTTCTTTTTTCGTGTGTGTATATAAATAAAGGTAAATTGGTAAATGTGGGGCCCAAAATTTTAGTGACGGAGTCACTGATGGTAGGGGTCCGTCAGTCTAAATCAGTTTTGGAAAAAGCTGATGTGGCGCGTCGGTATCTGTCAGTTTCAGTTACCATTGGGTATGATTTATAGACTAAAAAATGTGATTAACCTTGACCCAATATAATCTATCTAACAAATCACCCTAATAATTTCTAATTGCCTCCTCGCAGTTAGAATCTTTCGAAAGAAAGTTATAAAATGTTTTCTTAAACTTCAAGGTGCTTTCAAGCATCAAAAAGGCATAGGTCAATCTTGTAATAACATCCATGTGTATAAGCCTATTACTTTCTATATTTTCATCTTCAACACTAGATTTGAATTTTTGTAGTCCTGCAGGGGTTGACATCACGTACTTCACGAGAGCACGTACTTTATTCACAGACAAACGGATATCATTCATAATTTCATATTATCATATTGATTAACCAAATCCATTTTGAACGTTAAAGTATTTAATAGAGTTTATGGTGAGTAGATAAGGTTGTGTAGTTTAGTGTATGGTTGGAGATGAATGGTGTGATAAAGTTATTAGTAGGAGTCTAAGAGATAACGAGGAAATGCAATTGTTATTATTAATATAACAATTAGATTAGTATATAAGCCATTATGTCAGAAACTTTTTCAAACTACACAAGTAGAACTATATGAGATATTTGTTTAAAAATAAGATGAATAAGATTATTGTGGAGTGTACAAACATTTTAAAAGAGAATAAACAATCTACATGTGACACCCGTCAATTTAGGACTAGAAATTAGTGCCTAATCAAGTATTAATACATGTAATTAGTTCTGTGTTAGGCTAATTTGTGTATCAATTAATATATATATTGTTGAATATATATACAAGTATGCGATTTGATTAAATCGTACAAGTTTTAAATCGAATGTAATTCGGTTCCAAATAAATACGGACGTTGATGAACAACTTAATTAAATAATATAATGTTATTTAATCACACAATTACATCCAAAATATTATTTTATTTAATAATATTTCGTACACAATTCGTCTCGTACAGTCAAGGGCTACGCGATTAAATTATTAAACGCGCAAACAAACAAAACAAGTTAACGTTATATTTTATAACGCAATTATTAAGTATTTAGTAAAATACTTCAACAAAAATATTGAATAATTTTTCGTATTTCAAAGCGCATAATTAAACGCATTTAAATACTAATTAAACGTTTAAACGATCGGGAAAACGAACACCGCACAAAGCACAAACACGGAACGAATAAAGTGGAGCCCCACACCTCGGTGGGCCCCACCGTGATCAGCCAACAAAAGGGGGGAAAAGTCCCACCCTTTCCTCATTCTCACCTTCCACTCTCTCTCTCTTCTCTTCTTTTTCTCTCAAAACCAACCACACCAACAATCCTCTTAAATCACAAAAAAAAACACCACGAAACGACCTCGAATCGTCACCCTCGTTTGGAGAAAAACAACCACCACGCAACGATCTACGACTTCATCTTTTCGGAATTTTATTTCGACACTTTGTAAGTTTCCGACAAATTCTTGAAACCACTCAAATCTTTGTTATAATGCTTGTTTGTTGTTTATATAAGCTTAAAATGTCCAAATATGGGTTGGGTAAAAGGATCGGACCAAGTGGTCGCCGGAAAACTCGTTTTTGGCTCAAAAATCCGTTAACAGCTCGAAGTGACGCAACGAAGACTTCAGTATAGCGTCACTTCGTGCGTCACTTAAGTGACGCATTGAGTGTCGCTAAAAGCCCTAATTTTGCGTCACTTGCTTAAGTGCCGCATAAAACCCCTTTTTCCCGACACTTGCTTAAGTGTCGCAAATTCAAAACCCGACACTATAAACCGACACTTATAGCGTCACTTGTCTAAGTGACGCCTATAATTAAGAACTGATTTCACCCGTCACTAACTTTAGTGACTCATGACATTTGTACCGACATTTCATGCGACACTTCCTAAGTGACGCCATTAATCAGAATCCGTCATTTCATGCGACACTTCCTAAGTGTCGCCTAAAACCTAAGTGTCGCTATAAGTGACGCATAAAACATAATGTTTACAACTCATTTTTACTAAGTGTCGAGACCTAAATTTCATCACTTGATTTCACCCAAATTCAAGTCCAGATGCGTTTTTCACCAAAGCAATTTAGTAGAAACAAAAATTTTTCAGGCTGACTTGGCAGCTCGACCCCAACCAGGGGCTCTGCCCCTTGGACCCCACCAGGGGCTGCCGCCCCTTGGACCCCGCTACCAGGGGCGCTGCCCCCGAACCCCCGTCACTTAGAGTTTGTAACGGCTTCCAAAACATAATCAAAACACATTTTTCAAGTAAAACATCACGAAATCAAAATAATAATAGTTGAGATTATTATTACAAATCCGTCACCAACGGGCCGTACATATTTTCAAACATTCGAATCAATCAACCAAATCGTAGTAATTTGGACAAGTCAATCAACCAAATCGGGGTAATTTGGACAAACAACTGCAAGGGTAGTCTTTCGGGATGCCTAATCAGTAATAATCATCGCGTGTCATGGACACCCTCAGGTTACAAGTCTTCGGACATCAATACAAGTCAAGCCAAATCAAGTTTATTTGTTTAAACGCTTCAAGACTCAGGTGAGTCTCATGGCCCCTATTTTACTGCTTTTCAATCAGGGGTGTGATATTATTGCTCGTTTTGTTTTACAAGTGAACGCAAGTACAAATCAAATCAAATACTACATGAGTTTCAAGCTAATCAATTTAAAGCCCTCCATAGCATAGTCTGGTAATACGTAGTAGCGTGAATGTTAGTATATGATATCATATAGGATTGACAATCCCCGTCCGGGTTAGCACGCACTAACTGGTCAAACGGACGTATTAGCATTTGGGAAGACGAGTGTGGATTAGGCACTCGTAGGAGGCATTTCAAGTTAGGTTTCCCTAAGTGGGCCTGACAACTCAAGTTAAGCTCAGACTATGTGCTCATGACTGTATAACTTTTATTTTGCTTAATTGCATTTTAAATTCAATTATAAATCTTGCGGTTCATACAAATATGTGTTGACATACAAACCTGTGAGCTCACCAGCGTTTCGCTGACCCATTTTAGCATGTATCACAGGTACACAGCAGTAGGTTGGACTGCCCAAGCAGGAATCATTAGCTCGAGTCAGCATTCATACAATCAGAGACTTAGCTGCATTATTATATTTTGTATAGATTAATTATGTACTTAAATCTCTCAATTTCAACCGAGCTAATGTAACTATATTTTTGATGTAAACTTTGATTTTATCAATACGAGTTGTAAACGACGCATATAGAGTCGTTCATTATATCTTATGTGCTGTGATATGTAATTAGTCGCGCCCCGACCCGAACCGCTTCCGCATCATACTTTGGGGGTGCGACACTACACAACGGAAATGGAATAATTAAAATTCTCTTTAAAGTTTTATAGTGATCAAAATTTAGAATTATTAACCGAAAATAACCAAAAAACCATATCGTAGAGAAACTGAAACCGAACAATTTTGATTATTTAAAAACCAATCTATTCGATTCAATTCGATTTTTACCAAAAACCAAATCAAATCGAATCGTGAACAACCCTATATTCTATAGGTAGATATAGATAGTATATAACTATCAAATAAATAGTAATAGTTAAACAGAGTAAGGTTCAAATGAGTACACCAACTTTGAATGAGAATGAGGGAACCAACAGATTTCTGCCATGTGTCACTAATATCTCACAAACGGTAAGTCGAAAAATCATGAAAATTGCACCGTAAAATTCAGCGTTTTCTCCTCTTCAATTTGTCGTCCCTCAAAGCATACTTTCGACAACTTTTTTTTTTTCCTTCCATTTTTTGGTGGGTTTTACAAATTAGTAACACATGTGTTAGTGATTGGTTATACATTTAATTTGTGGTTAAGGTTAGGGTTTAGGGTTAGGGTTATGATTTACAAGGTTTAGGGTTTAGGGTTTAGGGTTTAGTAGGGTTTAAGGTTTAGGGTTTAGTATGATTTAGAGTTTAGAGTTTTGTAAAGCGTTTAGGGTTTGAGGTTTAGGGGTTAGGGTTTAGGGTTTGAGGTTTGGGGAGAAACCCCAAACCTCAAACCCTAAACCCTAACCCATAAACCCTAACCCATAAACCCCAAACCATAAACCCTAAACGCAACACTTTAACACATGTAATGTGAAACCCACCAAAAAAATGAAGAAAAAAAAACTCGTCGAAAGTATGCCTTGATGGACGGCAATCGAAGAGGAGAAAACGCTGAATTTAATGGTGCAATTTTCATAATTTTTTGATTTGTCGTTTGTGAGATAATTGATGTTGGGGGTAAATGGGTTTTGCACATGTGGAACATTCTCTTTGTACACATGGCTTGATACCATTGGGTCCCTCATTCTCACACAAATTCCTATTCTCATTTGAACCCTACCTAGTTAAACATAATTTTCAACTTTCATAATTATCTATTTCAACGGAATAATACACAAGCATAGAAATATAAACTCATATGATTATTTTATTTTTGCGTTAGATCAAAGAGTGAAGTTCAAATGAGAATGAGAATGAGAATTTATGTGAGAATAGGGGAATCAATCTCAATCACTCATTTTTATCAAATACTCATTTCCCACACATTTTTGAAACTTAAATATCTCATAAACGGTAAGTCGTAAAATTATAAAAATTGCACCATAAAATTAAGTGTTTTCTCTACTTCGATTTAAGATCCTACAAGCTATACTTTCGACAACTTTTTTTTAATTATCTTTTGTTGGGTTTACAAATTACTACCACATGTGTTAGTGTTGCGTTTTAGGGTTAAGGTTTAGGGTTTGGGGTTTGAGGTTTGAGGTTTCAGCCGAAACCCTAAACCTCAAACCCTAGACCTAAACACTTTACGAAACTCTAAACCCTAAATTATACTAAACCCTAACCCTGCTAAACACTAAACCCTAAACCCTAACCCTAACCGCAAATCAAATGTACAACAAATCATTAACACATGTATTACTAGTTTGATAATATACATTGAACTTAATCGAGGTATATAATTTTATCTTAAGATACTCATTTATATACACGAGTATAAAATATAGTGGTTGTAATAATATTATGTATGATATGAAGTATGATAAGGTGTTTAGATATAAACGCACAAGTAAGAGAGAGAGAGAGAGAATTTTTAGAAACTTTGTAACAATATTTTACTTCGTGGAACTTTTCCACGTAATAACAAATAATTTACATAAATATAGTCATTTGTGTACGTATGATGCCCCATTTTGGTGTAGCTTCTTATACGTTTATTCAAGGGTTATTAGTCTGTAAATGTATTGAACTTGTCCAAAAATCCTATTGTATGCATCCAACTTTCAAAAATCCTATTGTGTGTATCGAACTTACTAATTATTCCTATTGTATGTACTCATTAACACTAATGACGTTTGACTGGTCATAAGCATCCTACGTGTCATTTTCATCCTACGTGTCACTGCCACATAAGCTCCACGTCATCAAAAGTTCGATACATTTTTCGGATCATCATCTTTAATTTTCCGGCGACCCAGTTTTTCCGGCGACCACCATTTTTTCCGGCGAATCACATGTCTTTCTAATACCTCCTTCGATTAATCATATGTTTGTTTATTTATATTTGTATGATTAACAAACATATGCATTGTACTTTGTGGAATGACACATTTAATTAACTTATGGACATTCAATGTGCATTCAAGAACAGTAGCTATTGTTATGACCACAGCTAAAGTCTTGACTGCTGCAGTGTCGTGTGCAATTGCACTTATGTTAGTACACATAATTCCTGATTTACTTAGTGTGAAAACTAGAGAATTGTTCTTGAAAAATAAGGCTACCGAGCTTGATCATGAAATGGGTCTTATTCGTACCCAAGAAGAGACGGGTCGACATGTTAGGATGCTAACTCATGAAATCAGAAGCACCCTTAACAGACATATTATTTTAAAAACCACACTCATGATTTATATATGATTAACAAACATATGATTAACGGATATTATTACCGGAGAGAGGAGAGGGAGTGACGAAAAGTGTTGCAGATAAGTTGAAGAAAGATGGGTCGCCGGAAAAAATGGTGGTCGCCGGAAAAAATGGGTCGCCGGAAAATTGAAGATGATGATCCGAAAAATGTATCGAACTTTTGATGACGTGGAGCTTACGTGGCAGTGACACGTAGGATGAAAATGACACGTAAGATGCTTATGACCAGTCAAACGTCATTAGTGTTAATGAGTACATACAATAGGAATAATTAGTAAGTTCGATACACACAATAGGACTTTTGAAAGTTGGATGCATACAATAGAATTTTTGGACAAGTTCGATACATTTACAGACTAATAACCCTTTATTCAATGCTCGCCCAAAAAATAATAGCTTTTCGATTGACAAATTTGTATACTTCCAACACCTCAACATGACTGAGCCAACAAGTCAATCAGCCCTTTAATTAAGTTCATTTTTACTTTAGTTCTAAATAAACAAGTGAGTAAGTGGCTGTCAAAACATTCCATTCATACATATATTGTACTCTACTGTATATCTGAACCAACATCTAACGAAATATAACAGAACCGATAAACGAATCACGTGTTTACATTAAATTATGATCCATTTTTCTGTTTAGACTGCATATCAATCATGACAACTTCATAAACATAAACAGCAATCTGAAGCTTTGAAGCTGAAAGGAGAACCTGAAATGGAAATATATAACAATTTTGGGCCACTTCCCTGTTAGCCTGTATTGATCTCATTGTCAAATATAGATTCCTATAAAACGCCTATAGCTTTGAACTAACACAATGATCCAAAAAACTCTAAATATGACCATCAGAACTCTGAAGTCTAAACTTCACATTTACTAAATCTAAACTTTTCTGAAGAAAAAAAAAAGATTCATCAAGTAATACAAATGGACTTGCAACAAATATATGTGTACTTTTATTTTAACTTTACAAGAAAGCATAAAACAAAGTAACGAAACACCACCTGGTTCAAACTCCTAACAAGCGCATAACGTAATACAAATGTGAGTTCTCAATTTCCAACTGCTGTTTCTACTGAAGAATGTGAGTTCTCAGTTTCCAACTGCCAAATATACTGCTGTTTACTGCTGTTTCTACTGAAGAATGTGAGTTCTCAGTTTCCAACTGCCAAATATACTGCTGTTTCTACTGAAGGTGGTGAGTTTCCAGTCTCCAACTGTCAAATTTACTGCTCAAGTAATGTGGATAGTAAACGATAAATGTTAACTTTATCAGTCTCTTTGGTTTGCAAAGTTTTTAAAAGTTCGGTTAGGCTTCCTCATGATATCTTATATGGGTAGGAATTATGCTTTTAATTCATTTAGGACGGACAAACTATGTTTTATTACAGTTTATGATAGGATTCGCTTAATCACATTTGTTACAGCTTTACACTTCTACCTTCATTCAGATTTTTCGTTTGTGACTTAGAGATCAGGGCATTTATTAGATGACATAGATAGTACATAATAGTTTGATACATATGAAAAACCCCATCTAAAAGAGCAAAAACTACATATGAAAAAACACTTGATGCTCCCAGGTTCATACAGGTTTTGGCAACACAAAAGAAAAAAAACACAAAAAAAAAACATTCTCTTCCTGAAGAATGAATATTTTAAATAATTATCCCTTGTTCACTTGTTTAAAAATACGTTGAAAATCATTTACTGTTTTGTCTTTTCATACAAAAGAGAGAACAACAATTACAAGACCTGCCCAATTAGGCCCAGTAATACCGGGCCTAACTAGTTCTGGTTCTGGTCAAGTACTGGTTCAAAGTTCAGCCCGATATTAGTCATCCCTGTCAAGCCCAGCCCGGTCCTTGACTCACTTTTATCACTTTAAAACTCTGGCCAGGTTGAAGCCCAATCTCTCTCTCTCTCTCTCTCTCTCTCTCTCTCTCTCTCTTGTTGTATATACTTTCAAAGAGTGTTTGCAGATCGTGAACTCATTCTGATTATGTACAACTACACTACCTTTTCCAAATTTCTAAATACATAACTTTGTAATGTTACAAAATCTTTTGTTTTCGAAAAGCAAAGGCTCCACAAAAAACAAGAACCCACACTTGACTCACTATACCAACTAGAACCCACAGACGGCTACAAGCATTAAAGCACAATAAATACAAACCTAGGCAGCAAAACAGACTCGAAAACCACAAGCCAATAAATCAGACAACTAGATTGAGACCACACTAACCATGAGTCCAGCACACTACAAAACTGCCAACCAGACCAAACCAACCTAACCCCAGACTTGAAATAAAAAACAGAACGAAATGAAAACTCTAATCCTCAGACCTGAATACCACTAGCAAAACCCACAACAGTAATCTAAATAGACATACTAGAAAAAAGTAATTGTTGAATTTAGTTCCAAATATATCTTGCTAAGTGTTTATGTTACTATAACTCAACTTACATACTAATCTACCAGGCTCCTGAATATGACCATAATCTCTCTAACATCCCGAAGACTCTTGACTCAAACAAGATACACTTGTGTTTTACCTAGCCTCAACTTGGATTGCGACAAGACTCGCATTATATGTCTTGAATAAGTGAATCAGTCATTCATTCATCACCTTTTATTATGAGAATCCAACTTGGTTATGACGTAGAGCACCCACATTGATTATTTGTTTGTCACTCATGGTCGATAGTTGTTGCAGTTTTACAGTTCTACCTTCATTCAGATTCTTCATTTGTGATTTAGAAATCAGGGTATTTATTAAACGAAATAGATAGTACATGATACTAATAGCATGATACATACCAAAACACCATCTAAAAGTACAAAAACTACATATGAAACACTTGGGGTGCGTTTAGTTGTGGAAAATTTTCCACAGTTTTCCATCTTCAATTTTCTAAAATATGAGAAGAGTTTTTGTTTTCTAGAAAAGTGTTGAAAATTTAGAAAATATGTTCAAAAGTTGATGTTTTTCCATTTCGGAAAAATGATGTTAAAGAGAAGGTTTTTGGAAAATTTTAGAAAAAAGGGGAGGTGGGTACAAAGGAAAAAAGTGGAAAACTTGAAATCATGGTTTTCCAACTTCAAGTTGTGGGATGGAAAAATGAGTTTTCCATTTTCTTGGAAAACTTTTCCGGAAAATACCCATTTTGAACGCTTTTTCTAATTTTTTACTTTTCTTAGAAAAATTTTCTGGAAAAATGGTACATTTTACTTCAACTAAACGCACCCTTGATCCTTCCAGGTTCATACAGAATTTACTAAAAAGAATAAGTAAATAAAAAAAAAACTTTTCCTGTAGAGTGTAGAATGAGATTTTATTTAATTATCACTTTTTTACTTTCTTTATAAAGCATTGAAAAAACATTTCAAATTATGTCTTCTCATACAAAAGAGAAAAATAAACGGCCCGCCGCAATTAGGCCCAGTACTACCTGGCCTAACTAGTTCTGATTCTGGTCAAGTACAGGTTTAAAGTTCACCCAATATTAGTCTTCCCTGTAAAACCCAGCCCAGCCAGGTCCTTGACTCACTTTATTACTCTGTCCAGGTTGAAGTCCAATCAATACTTCTTTGTTTTTGTTTTCTTCTTATCGTTTATATATACTTAAAAGAGTGTTCGCAACTACACTATCCCTTTCAAATTTCTAAATACATATTTTTGCAATGTTACACAATCTTTTGTTTTTGAAAAGTAAATCCCCCAGAAGAACAAGAATCCACACTTGACTCACTACACCAACTAGGACCCATCAACAGCTACTGCAAGCATTAATGCGCCAAAATTTACAAACCTGGGCAGCGAACGAGACTCGGAAGCCACATGCAAGTAAATCACACAACTAGATTGAGACCACAGTACCCATGAGTCCAGCACACAACAAAACTGCCCACCAAACCAACCCAACCCCAGACTAGGAATAAAACAGAACGAAATGAAAACTTAATCCTTAGGCCTTAATACCACTAGCAAAACCCACAGCAGCAATCCAATAACACATATAGTAGAAATTTGTAATCATAGACGGTTCTTCAGTTCCAAATATATCTTGCTAAGTGATTATTTTACTATAACTCAACGAAGATACTAATCTACCAGGCTCCTCCTGAACTAATCTACCTAGCCTCAACTTGGATTGTCACAAGACTCGCACTATTGTTGCAACCAGTGTAGTGAAAAAATGTCTTGAATAAACGAATCAGCCAACTCATCACCTTTAATTATGCAATATCCAACTTGGTTATGACGAATAACGCCCACATTAATTTATTGTTTGTCACTCATTGTAGATAGGTATTGTTTTAATTGTATTAGTGAAACCCGTGTTTAACAAAGAAAGCTACAAGCTAAGCCACCTTGCTCATTTAGGACAGACAAACTATGTTTCATTATTATTTACAATAGGATTCCTTAAATCATAATTGTTACAGCTTTACAGTTCTACCTTCAGACAGATTATTCGATTGTGATTTAGAAATCAGGGTATTTATTATTAAATAAGATAGATTGTTAATACTAGATGATATATACGAAAACATCATCTAAAAGAACAAAAACTACATATGAAAAACACTTGATCCTCCCAGGTCATACAAGTTTTGGCCACACAAAAAAAAATATATTCTTTTCCTGAAGAATGAAATTCATATTTATCACTTTCTCACTTTGTTTGAAAATTCGTTGGAAATCAATTAAATCTGTCTTCTCATACAAATGAGAGAACAGTAAGAAGGCCCGCACAATTAGACCTGGTACTACCTGTCCTGACTAGTTCCGGACTTCTGGTTCTGGTCAAGTACTGGTTCAGACCCAACCCAGCCCAATATTAGTCCTCCCTGTCAAACCCAACCCAGCCCAGCCCAGCCCGTCATTGACTCACTGTATTACTCTGGCCAGGTTGAAGCCCAATCAAAACCTCTTAGTTTTTTTTGTTTTTGTTTTTTTTCACTTTGTATATACTTATACTTTAAATTTAATGAACTCATTCTTATTACATACAACTACACTATCCCTTCCACATTTCTAAATACGTATTTTTGAAATGTTACAGAATCTTTTGTTTTTGAAAAGAAAACCCCCCATATGAACAAATATCCACACCAACTAGGACCCAACAACGGTTACTGCAAGCATTAATGCGCCAATATTTACAGACCTGGGCAGAGAAACAGACTGGGAAACCACAAGCAGATAAATCAGACAACTAGATTGAGACCACACTACCCACGAGTCCAGCACACTACAAAACTACCCAGCAGACCAACCCAACCCCCGGCTTAAAAATAAAAACAGAAGGAAAAGAAAATTTTAATCCACAGACCTGAATACCAACTATCAAAACCCATAACAGCAATCTAAACTGACATAATGTAATCGTTGACGTATCTTTATTTCCAATAAAATCTTCATAAGTGTTTATGTTATCAACGAAGGCACTAATCAACCAGGCTCCTCCTGAATATGACCATAATCTCTCTAGTATCCCTAAGACTCTTGACTCAAAGAAGATACACTTGTGTTTTACCTAGACTTAACTTAGATTGTGACAAGACTTACTATGTGTAGTGAAGAATGTCTTGAATAAGCGAATCATTCATCTATTCATCAGCTTGAGATATGAATAATCCAACTTGATTATGACAAAGAGCGTCCCCACTGATTAGTTGTTTACTCATTGTCGATAGTGTATTGTCGATTTATTGCATTAGTGAAACCCATGATTAACAAAGGTAGCTAAGCCACGTTGCATAAATTGCTTAGAGTATATGACTTCAAAAACATAATAAGAATTCATGTATGGTCCTTCTTTATAACAGTCATTAGTCCTCCCTGTCTACCCAGCCAATCCCAGTCCTTAATTCACTTTATTAGTCTGGCCAGGTTGAAGCCCAATCAAAATCTCTTTGAATTTTCCCTAAATTAGTTTTTCGTTTTGTATATACTTTAAATAAAAGAGTGTTTGTAGTCTGCGAATCCAACATGAACACATTTTGATTATGTACAACTACATTATCCCTTCAAAATTTATATTTTTATATTTTCGAAATGTTACACAATCTCTGTTTTTGAAAAGCAAAGCCCCCACAAGAACAAGAATTCACACTTGACTCACTACACCAACTAGAACCCACCCATGTCTACTAGCATTAATGCACCAATATTTACAAACCTGGGCAACAAAACAGACTCAGAAACCACAAGCAAATAATTCACACAACTAGATTGAGACCACACTACTATCCATGAGCTCAGCGCTCTACAAAACTACCCACCAGACCAACCCAACCCCAGACTTGAAATAAAAAACAGAATGAATTAAGCCTTAGACCTGTATACCATTAGCAAAACCCATTTTGCCACAAAAACTAGACATCTACGAGAAATTTGTAATCATAGACGTTTCTATAGTTCCAAATATGTCTTGCTAAGTGTTTATATTACTACAACCTCCATAGTCACTGCAACACCTGATTATACTAAACAGTGCATTACCAAAACTAAACCCATGTTGAATAACCTGAAGACAGAAATCCATATCAATATTAAATAACCCAAACCAAGAAACGAAATATTCTAAAAATGCGCATACCCTGATTTCTAAATTCGCCACTGTTAATCAAGCTATAGTCTAGTGGTTCACCTATAGGTACAACACAAAATGTCTAATATAACTACAACACAAATTCTGTCTCTAAGTGCTAACCTGCTTCTCAATTTTGTTGTTGTTCTGTCTTTACAAACTAGTCAGATACAGTCCACAACTTAGTAGAAATCTGGCCCCTATTGATCTCCTTCGACTTTTCATCCTCCGAGCCTGTTGGAAGTTGGGGTGTGGTAGATATCCAACTGTTGCTTGTAACACTCTAAAGACCAATTACACAATTTTCCACAACCAAAAATGGTGAGAAAATCATCTGCAAATGCTGATAGGAAGACTACGAAAGGAAGTATCAAATGGAGCAATCTGTACACGTTTTCATGCTTACGCCCAGCGAGCCACCACCAATCAGACTTGGGCCGGCCGGGGTTCTCCAGAGTGGTGTTCTGTAATGAATCAGCTAGGCACAGAAACAAACCATACAAGTACCCTACCAAAGAGGTGTATACAACTAAGTACAACGTGATCACGTTTCTCCCAAAATCACTGTTTGAACAATTTCGCAGGGAGGCGAATTTGTATTTCCTGTTAGTAGCAGTTTTGGCGTTTACTCCTTTAGTCCCTTTCCCTCCGTTGAGCTTGATTGCACCTTTCGTTATTGCGGTGGGAATCAGTGTTCTGAAAGAAGGTGTCGAAGACTGGCGTAGGCTTTTACATGATTTGGAAATAAATTCAAGAAAGGTGAAGGTGCATAGTGGGAGCGGATCGTTTGTTGATCGTTCCTGGAAGATGCTTCAAGTAGGAGATGTTGTAAAGGTGTTTAAGAACAACTATTTTCCAAGTGATCTCTTACTATTATCTTCAAGCTATGAAGATGGTTTGTGTTACGTTGAAACAATGAATCTTGATGGAGAATCAAATCTCAAAATTAAACGCAGCTTGGATTCTACATTATCTTTTGATGATGAACTTAAATTCGACATGTTTAAGGCTAAGGTTCGATGTGAGGATCCAAATTCGAGCTTGTATACTTTTGTTGGGAATTTGGAGTTCGAAGGTGAGGATCAGTCGAATTCTTCGTACCCATTGTCACCTTCTCAGATTCTTCTTCGTGATTCAAAGCTTCGAAATACAGAGTACATTTACGGGGTTGTTATTTTTACGGGAAGAGACACAAAAGTAGTTAAAAATTCAATGAAATCACCCTCAAAACGTAGCAAGATTGAGAGAAAGATGGATCGTGTTATTTACATGATGTTCTCCATGTTGCTTTTACTATCCTCTATCACCTCAATGGGTTCTATTATGTATACAAATCAAGGTCAAAATTATACAGAATGGTGGTACCTTCGTTTAATGGATGATACAGACAGGAGTTTTAATCAAGATAACCCAATTGCTTCGGGTGTTTTTCAGTTCTTGAGGGCACTGATATTATATCAGTACTTAATCCCAATATCTCTATTTGTTTCCATGGAAGTAGTCAAATTCCTTCAAGCAATTCTTATAAGCAAGGACCAACATCTATTTGACGACGTATCCGGAAGATCAGTTGAAGCCCGGACTTCAAATCTGAATGAGGATCTCGGCCAAATTGAGATGATCTTCAGCGATATAACTGGAACCTTAACGTGCAATCAGATGGAGTTCAGAAAATGCTCCATTAATGGAATTTCTTATGGAGGCGTCGAGAGTCTTCATTTCAGTATCGACGGAGCAGAAACTACCCCTCGTCATAGCACGGAGATTGTCGAGATTACTTCTGAGCATATTCACGATTCAAGTAACAGTATCTTTGGTGGTGAACAGAGTGTACAAAATCTTGGAGGTAATATAAAAGGGTTCAACTTTAGGGATGATAGACTGCTGAAGAAAATGTGGCTTCAAGGAGCAACTGTTTGGGCTATGACTATGTTTTTCAGGGTCATGGCTTTGTGTCACACTGGGATACCAGTTGAAGATGAACAAAACGGCAGCAACAAACTCGAATACGAAGCAGGGTCGCATGAAGAAGTGACTTTCTTGATTGCAGCCCAAGAATTTGGTTTTCAATTCTGCAAAAGAACCCAGTCTTCAATTTTCGTGAACGAGATTGATCCTTCATCATCAGTGGTCGAAAGGTCATTCCTTTAATTTCCTCGCCATCATTTATGATCTTTGGTAGTGGTAGAGAAATCGCAGAATCCACAATGGGCTTGGTAACAGGTCAAGAATTTTTAACTTTTTGGTACAGCCGGCATTGGGTTGGGTAAACCCAAAACACCTTTTTCCAAGACATTTAAACGTTTTATGAACAGTCAAGCTGTAAATTATACTTGTATATTAGTAAAATATTAGAACTTCAATAATTATATGATATTTTAACTATAATGATTTAGAAAGGTTTTATGCATTATTATAACCTTCATCGTCTTTTCCAGCTACTTATTTTACGTGACCCTCTTGAGATAAAACACAACCTAAATAAACCTATTCACAACTAAATGGATTAAAATCGCAAAGTCTCTCTTATCATATTTGGTTAGCATGCTAAAACTACAGTTATATGGTTAACTCTCAGGGAATACAAATTACTGAACTTACTAGAATTCAGCAGCACTAGGAAAAGGATGTCCGTGATAGTACAGGACGAATATGGTCAAACTTTCCTGTTCTGCAAAGGCGCGGATAAGTAAGTCTTTTAATTGTCCAACTGAGGTTTAAATCTTAACGATTTTCAGTTCAATTATCCAAACTTTATGAATAGAGGTGGCAAATCAGGCATTTTAGGTAACAGATCATAACAGGGTTAGATCAAAATGAAATATATTTTTTGGGCAGGGTAAATGAGAAACACTTGCACACTTTTTATATTGCCATTGATGATTAAATTTAAATATTATTTAAGTAATCTTCGCCCTGCCTTCTTTTTAGATAGTTGGGTTAACCCTTTTACTTGTTTGATTCGATAAGGAATTAACAAAACATGAATCGACCCATTTATAACTAAATGGGTCAAAAATTTTATAATGCCATTTCTAATCACAATATGAACAATGGATCAAAGAAAGTACTCATAAGATGTATATTATGTATTTCATTATTGCTTGCACTCTGCAGCATAATATTGGACAGGCTGAGTGATAGTGGTAGTGCATGCCAACACGATACAACTACACACCTAGCTAGCTACGCAGAAGAAGGGTTACGGACAATGGCTTTTGCTTATAGAGAGATTACAGACTCTGAGTATGAAGAATGGAGTTCCGCATTCGCTAAAGCAAAGGCCACAATCGGTCCTGAGCGAGAGGAATTTCTGGAGAGTGTATCAGAAGCTATTGAGAAGGACCTGGTGCTGTTAGGTGCAGTAGCAGTCGAAGACAAGTTGCAAGATGGGGTAAAATCGTAACTTTTCTTTTTCTAATTTCTATAAAAACGGAGACCTTATCCAAGAATCAATCTAGGTTGCGAACTGCATAGAGACACTCACACAAGCAGGGATCAAGATTTGGCTCCTCACAGGGGACAAGAAAGAGACCGCTATAAATATCGGGTGGGAAATTTTAAAAATCAAGTTGCCTAATCGTTTATGCAGTTCAATATATTTCTAACTTTTTCTACAAATGTTCGGTCAGATTTGCTAGTGGTTTGGTTAAGCACGAAATGCAGCAATTTCAGCCGAGTTTGAGCAGGGATGCTGAATCTACAAACCAATCGAAGGTGAATATCCTGCACTTGGCTTTTTTCAATCCATTTGATTTGAAATACAAGCTAAGAGGTAAATGGTAACGATCAAGCATTTTTGTATTTTATTTTTAGGCTATGAAAGATGACCTCTTGAATCAGATTCAGGCTTATTATCAACTGACAATAGATGAAAGAACCAAGGATGGTCCATTTTCACTTGTGGTGGACGGAAAATCTATTGATATTGCTTTGATGAATGACGTGAAGGACCAATTCTTGAAGTTAGCAGTTAAGTGTGCTTCTGTTATTTGTTGCCGTGTCTCTCCAAAGCAGAAAGCTTTGGTAAGTTAGATTTATTTTGGTTCATAATCTAACTAGAAACATAACGGAATGCGATTTAAGATTGTGTTTATGTTCAAACTTAGATTACACGACTAGTGAAGAATTACATGGGCAAGATGGCACTAGCAATTGGAGATGGAGCTAACGATGTGGGTATGATTCAAGAGGCTGATATTGGTATTGGCATAAGCGGAAAGGAAGGGATGCAGGTATGATCAATTAATTGGAATGTGTCACTAACGACAATGTTTAAGCAATACAGAAGGCTCTGTCACTTAGGCTGTCTAGTTATTATACAACAATAAAGCATAGTGTTCCAACAAACAGACCCTTGATCCTTAGATTTGATATCGCCTGTTTACGCGTGCAGGCAGTTATGGCTAGTGACTTCTCGGTGCCACAATTCAGATTTTTAGAACGCTTACTAATAGTGCATGGGCAATGGTCTTATAGGAGAATCTCCAAGATGGTACAGAATGCGCTTTTCTTAAGATATCAATCCTAGTATTTTTGGTCATAAATGTACGATCACTTATTCTCTAAATTGTTCTTTTACTGCAGATCCTATATTTTGTGTACAAGAACCTAGTATTCGGACTTACCTTATTCCTCTATGAGACGTACTCCAGATTCTCTGGCGACAATTTATACGACGGCTGGTACATGGTGATGTTCAACCTCATCCTAACATCCGTTCCTGCCATCTCCTTAGGCGTGCTTGAGCAAGACGTTTCTTCAGATATGTGTCAGCACGTATATTTTCTAAAATATTCATTATACTGTTTTTAACATAAAAAATGACCAAGTCACCACTCACCAGCGTATACTCTTAATCAAGATTGTCATTCTTGCCATTATGGCTTTCGCATATTATAAAGGTATTTGGATTTGTGTTTTGGATGTGAATTTGTGGTTCAATTATCAAATTCAAAGCAGCTACTTCAAAACTTTATTCTCGATTTACTAGAAGTCTAGAAGATCTTGCTTTTACACCAAGTAGTGTTTGATCATTTTATCATAATGTCCTTGAATAATCAGAGATCGAGTCAAGCACTAAAACGTCTCATTATCTACTTGTTATGACTCCAAACACACATCTAAACTTATTTCAGGGGTCCAACCTAATTAGCTTATTGGAACGTACTACAACCCAATCTATTGTAACTGATTATCTCACTCTGTAATTCAAGTGTACATGATCATTTTCGGGAAAATCCAAACACCCACTTATATTATGTGATACCAGTTCTAATCATAGTTCGTTCCTTGCTGCACAGTTTCCAGCCCTTTATCAGCAAGGACAAAAGGGCATCTTCTTTAGCTGGAAACGGATCATTGGTTGGACGGTGAACGGTATATTTACGTCTTTGGTGATATTTATCATTAACGTTTACAGTCTTTCTCCCTCAGCCTTCAGAAAAGGAGGAGAAGCGGCAGATATAGCCCATTTAGGAGTTATCACATACACCAGTGTCGTATGGACAGTGAACTGCCAAATAACTCTAATCATTAACCACTTCAATTGGATACAACATAGTTATATTTGGGGAAGCATTGTAAGTTTGTACATCTTCCTACTCTCCTATGGTGCACTTCCACTCGTCGAAACCAACAGAGGATATGAACTGCTCGTAGAAGCCGTGGGGCCTGCACCTATCTACTGGATTATTGTACTATTAGCTGTAGTTGTATCTCTCCTTCCGTATTTTATTTACATGGTTATCCAGAGGACCTTCTATCCAACAGATGACCATGTGATCCAGGAAATGAAATATGACGTATGTGGTGACACATAAGAAAAGACTATGTACTATTAAGTTGATCTTGAATATTAGTTTATAGCATAGGCGAGAGTACTAAGATTAAATCACCTCAAGTTATTATCAAGATATTTGAGCTTTATGTATTGCAATGTTTAATATGTATATATTTATGGTTAAGTTTGGTATATATGTTTGGGTTACTGTTGAATTAAACATGGCTAACTAGATTACTTTGATAGATAATTTTAAGATATTCAGCATATTAGAAA
Source organism: Helichrysum umbraculigerum (assembly GCA_949592205.1). Classification (NCBI taxonomy): domain Eukaryota; kingdom Viridiplantae; phylum Streptophyta; class Magnoliopsida; order Asterales; family Asteraceae; genus Helichrysum; species Helichrysum umbraculigerum. Next base: position 26,616,031 of record CATIUR010000004.1, on the reverse strand, counting down.
GAGCTCATATAATCTCTTGCACAGTGGTAGCCTGTATATCACAAGAATCATTTAAGGCCATCTTAAAAATTCACATATTACCATCTTATTTTATGCTCAATAATAAACTATTTCCCAAAAATATGGTATTACTTGCCAAACATGTCCAACTCATCTTTGATCACAAATCCGAACATAAATCATTCATTAATCTACAACCGCTACCCTTCTTGAACTCAAAATGTTACTCATACAGGGTTTAAGTTGACCACTATCTAGATTCTAGCCATAGCACACAGATTAAACTCTCATTTTGAGCTCTACATTAGCATAGATAGAGAGTATGCAACAATTTCACAAAAAAATTCCGAGAATTCATAGCACATGACAGCATAAATCATGTTCACCTCAGGTGAAATTCCCAATCCATTAGCCTATAAACAAGTCACAATTTGCTGATTAGGCGCGCCTTTACATTCACTGGGCTTGGGCTCTCGTGAAGTACTCACTGCCCACTTCTCTCTATTAATCAGAGTTGGTCCTATAACTGTCAAAGTTTAACATCTGTAATATGATTCCTCATCCTACACCTACAGTGAACTATATATCTTCAGCCCATTTCTTTTATTGGTATCAAATATCAACCCAAAGCCTCTTAGCCCGAATACAAATAAACCTCTAGTCTTATCAACTTTTGCGATCATGTTGATGCAACTAATAATATAACCATGAAATTTGAAAATATAGATATTACATAAGCTTCATCAGATAACCATGCAACGAACCAATGGAAGATAAAATATATTAATGATTATCATAAGACAATGCCTTTCGTTGTATATCATCTTAAGAATGCAATATTGTTGTGGTGACGTGCAAGAAAATAAGTGGAAGACGCTGTGCCACAATTTATACTAACTACAAAAGATCACTATAATTTACATATTACTAATTCCAAATCTTCTGTTAGTTGTGTATACTTACCTCTGGCTGCTGCAGTTTTTTAGCATATCCTATAAGTATGGTGATCAGACGCACCTTCTCTGACTTGTTATCAGCTTCCATGTGGACTCTCCTCAGCCTGCCACGTGTCATATGTAGTTAGAGTCAGTCGTAGTTGATTTTTCACGTTATTATATATATTAATAAAATAATTTTGGGTACCTTATGAATAGTAACATCTCCATTCATATGTTGCCATGTGTTATCTTGTCTTTTCTTAAAATTTAACAATTAATTTACTAAAAATGGTAAAGAGATAAGAGAATGGGTGGTAGCTTAGTGGTAACAGGTGAAGTAAAGTTTTTTGGTTTGTTGAGATTTCAAGTTCGAGTCTTTGGATCTCATTTTTTTGCAACATTTTTTACTCCCTTCTTTTCCAACTTCTTTCATTTGTAAAATCACAAAATAACCCCCTTTAATTTAACTAGCATCTACATACTAGTATGCAGTTTACCATTTTATATTTTATATCTATGTTTCCTAAAATAACAAATATATTTTCACTATGAATATTAACATTACTACAACAAGCATTGTATTTATTGTAATTGTTTTTACTCCCATATTATTGTTTTCAATGTTGTTTTTGTTATCATTATTAGTATTAACATTAACATTATTATTGTTACATGTATATACTTCTTAGTATTAAAGTTATTTTAATAAATAAAAAAATCAAACTTCTACTATAGACTTATGATAGGGCTTGGCTAAACACATTGACCCAAACTTGATATCTGAATCAAACAGCTAACTATACCAAAATATACATCACCAAATTAAGTGATAGTGATTTTGTTGAGTAGGTAATGTTGTTTTAGCGTTAACATTCAAATACACATACCTAATTTATTAGAATTTTCTCAGTTCTATATGATCTTTTGTCTAGAGGAGAACATACTTAATCAAATTTTAAGTTAACCTAATAAGTATGTATAATGATCTATATCAGATATTACGTGGATACACACTTGAATAACCTGTTTGTTATAGACATACATATATCAACTACAGAACAAGATGAAAGGTTCATAGATAGTGCTTACTCATGGCAGCAATAAGAACGGTAGTCACTCCTCTCCGGTGGTGTTTCCAACAATGTAAATCCGGTAGCCATGGTGATGGCAAAACCCTAAACTGGGATGTCGGGATTGAAATGCCAATCGATGGAGTACATCACGTAACCCTAGTTACTAGGACCGGAGTTTGGCCAATTTCCGAATCCGGAATCCAGGTTATGCGCCCTATATGCCAACCTCGCCACTTTGGGATAAAGTCGTAGTCATACAGATTCAGGGCTCTTTATGCCTTAAAATTTTTCTAACACTTTAAAATTGATTAAAATAGACCCCCATTTCATGTGAGACTGTGGGAACCAATCAAAATGCATCATTTCATTTAGGGGTGGGAGGCTATTTTGGTCAAATTACATTTTAGTTAATTCTAATTAAAATAATTAATAAAAAAACAGAATTATAACATATCGATATATACATACACGCAGATATATACATACACCTACGCTACGTACGAACAACAAACGATCGCGTAGGGTTTCTGATAGCCGCAAAAAATCGTAATCGAAGGTAACAATTAGGTTATTTCCATTCGAAACTTCTTCAATTCTACAAACGAACGATCGTGTTTTACGTTACCGCGATTTTATGCAATCGTGTTTTGCGCAATTTTAACATCATTAATATATGATTCGATTGACGAAAACTGGAATAACAGTGTGATTTTCGATGATTCAACATTCAATTTTTTTAAAAACGGCTATTGATCATCGCACAGAAAACTCGTAACATGATTATCAAATTATGTGTTACTAACAAATGTGGTAATAGTAGCGTTTCAATACCTGTGAACTGTATGTTTCGTCATAAGTTGTCAAAAATCCTCAAAAAGGCTTGAATTTTTTTTTTCTTCCAGATGTTGATTTTTTAAATTAGTTAACACAGGTATTACTCAATGAAAAAATGAAATTGTGGTAACACCTGTGATACTAGTAGCTAATGTCAGTATTCTATGTAAGTCTTATGTTTCCTGTGTTAGTTGTCAAAACCAGTCAAACAGAGTTGAATTTTTTTTTTCCTTCATCTGGTTGATTAGTAAAAAAATCATTAACACGTGTGGTAGTTGATAAGATTGAAACGTATTATGGTGCAGTACGGACGTGATGGCTGTGGTACAAGAATTTAAAGAAGCTATTGACGTCGAACAGCAGACATATGCAAAGGCTACAGGTACTAAGACATGCTATCTAATAAAACATGTTATCTAATGTCAATTTTAACTAACACATGTGTTAACAGTATATGTTAATAACACATGTGTGAGTAACATACTTGATAGTGTAAAAAAACTATCACGGAAACATAACATATGTTACTAACACATGTGTTATTGATTGATTAACACAAGTGTTATTGATTGATTACCACATGTGTTAGTAATTTGTTACACATGTATTAGTAGTTGATTACCACATATGCAAGTAGTGGATTACCACATGTGTTACTGTAAAACTAGCACATGTGTTACTGTCAACTAACACGTGTGTTACTGTTAACTAACACATGTGTTACTATTCAATAACACATGTGTTACTGCTTGTAACAGAATCTTACATTTATCTGAAATCTTTTACAGAATCAATCGGTACACCAAAAACCTTGATGGTTGTTTCAAATGAGATTGAAACATCGGGTGGGACTACCCTATGGATACCAGAAGTGGCAGAAGATGTAAAGCCACATATCGGGCAAGTTTTTGATGTGCTTGACGATGCTTACGTGTATTATCTAAGATACGCGTTTCAAGGGAGATTTGGTGTGAGAAGCTCTACCCAAAAGAGGCTAAAGAATAAATTGGTGTACGAGAAGTATTATATATGCAACAAGGCTGGATACCCCGAGAGAAATGATGAAGACATGTTGAAAGAACCGGAAAAAAAGGCAAAAAAAGGGAAAAGAAAAGATAGGGTATCCAACATCTCAGTCACCGGGTGCAATGAAAAAATAATATTAAAGAGAACTCAAGATGGAAAGTTCAGAATAATCTCTTTTATGGAGACGCACAATCATATGATGTGCCAAAAGGAGCACGAATATCTGATGAAAAAGGCGAGGAAGCTAACATTCCAGCAACAACAGTTCATTTTCAAGCTCGGAACGATGAACATTGGACCAACTAAGGCACACCACATATACAAGACTCTCAAAGGATCTTATGATTTCACAAATGGAACGGTGGTGGACTTCAAGAACTTTAGGAGAGATATGAACGCGTTTATGGGAGGCAGCGACGCACAAATCCTTGTGACAAAGATGCTTAACAAAAAAGCTTACGTAGCGGACTTCTCATTTGAGTACAAACTCGAAAAGGGAAAGTTAGCATCTTTGTTTTGGGCTGATGAAGTTGCTAAGGCTAACTTCAGAGAATTTGGTGACATCATCTCTTTTGATGCCACTTACTCAACCAACAAGTACGTAATAATCAAAATAAAAAAGCATTTCAGAGAATGTATTAATCGTTAGTAACACATGTGTTAACATTTAGTAACACATGTGTTAACAGTCAGTAACACATGTGTTAACATTTAGTAACACATGTGTTAACAGTCAGTAACACATGTGTTACAAGTGAGTAACACGTGTGTTACAAGTGAGTAACACGTGTGTTACAAGTCAGTTTCATATCGTGTGTACATTTGGAATTGGTCTCATATAGAAATAAAACATTAACCATACTTTCTACAACAGGTACAACATGATGTTCGTACCCTTCACAGGAATATATAACCACCGGAGGAGTGTGACACTTGGTGCAGGCTTGCTAAACAATGAAACTTCCGATAGTTACATTTGGCTGCTAAATGCCTTTGTAAATACGTTTGGAGGTCAACCAAGGATAATCGTGACAGATCAGGACAAATCAATGAAAAATGCCGTGGAAACAGTCCTAACCGAATCGAAGCACAGACTTTGCATGTGGCACATCACAGATAAGCTACCGGGGAAGGTATGTTTTTTTTACTATTATTTGATAACACCCATCTGTAAAGTATGTCACATGTGTTACAAATGCAGCTTGCTTAATGAAACATGTGTTACTGCTTTCTAACACATCTGTTACTGTATGTTAACACATGTGTTATTTTATAATAAAAAATATGTTACTTAATGTCTTTGCGCTTGCAGATTCTTTATGATGTACCTGATGATAAAGAGTTCAAGAAAAAGTTCAATAGGATTATATGAAACATGTGGATTACGCCTGAACAATTTGAGGAAGAGTGGGCAAAGCTAATGGACGAGTATAAGACACAAAACCACAAATGGCTAACAAAGATCTATGACATCAGGTCTACGTGGATACCGGCATACTTTGCAGACGTTGAACTGTGTGGGCTAATGAGGATAACCTCGAGATCAGAAAGTGAGAATTCATTCTTCGGGAACTTCAATAACAAAAGATCAACTCTAGTGAATTTTATGTTGTGTTTTGAGAATGCAATGGAAAAACAGAGGTACAATCAGGATGTACTTGACAACCAAACCACACAAACGACTCCAAAGTACATGACAAAACTTAAGATTGAAAAACACGCGGCAAAGGTGTACACGAGAACAATTTTTAATCTCGTGCAGATAGAGATAGTGAAATCACTATGGGAGTGCTCAATAGAAGGTTTAAGAAGTGAAGATGCTTTCCAAGAATATATAATCAAGGAAACGAGGATGTATACGGACGATGAAAGAGCTTCAAATGAAGACTGGGAATTGGAATTTTGGCCTGCAGATAAAAAGACACGAACATATGACTACAAGGTATGGGATCTAAATAATTAAAAGTCTGTAAAATTTTGTTTACGTGATTATGTAATTCTGTCTTTAGTAACACATGTGATAGTGATATCTAACACATGTGTTAAAGTTGCTATCCAATATATTACTGCCTAATAACACATGTGATATTAATGACTAACACACGTGTTAAAGTTGCTATCCAGTGTAGTACTGCCTAATAACACATGTGATTTTGAAAACTAACACTTGTGTTAAAGATGATATCCAGTGTATTACTGCATAATAACACATGTGTTAGGAGCCAGTCCGCGAACTAGTTACACACGTGATACTAACTACTACCTCTATTTTGGTTTAATTTAATTTAAGGTGCTTTACGGGTTCAAGGATGGAACCGTGGATTGTAACTGCAAGAAGTTCACAAGGTGTGGATTCTTATGTAGGCACATTTTTTGTGTGCTCAAAAACCGTAATATTGATGAGATACCAAGCCGGTATATTTTAAGAAGATGGATGAAGAATTTGATTCCTATTGAAGTTCGTAAAAGAAAACAAATAGCAACAGAGTGTGAACAACTGTCAAGCGAGGCGGCTTCCTGCTTTGAAGAATGTTTGCAGCTCATAGGGAAAAATCAACAAAAAATGGCTGATTTTGTTACAAACTTGAAGAAGATAAAGATGGATATCGAAGCTTCAACATCCGAGCCTCAACCTCAAAGTAAGAATGACGTAATTGAAGAACTACATAGGACTAAGAAACCGGATGCAGTTGAAATTCAAAATCCAGATGTATTAAGATACAAAGGATGCGGGAGGGACAAACGTTTAATGAGCGAAAAAGAAAAAGCAATTAAGGCTGCAGGAAAGAGGAAAAATAATTGTGGAAAGTGTGGAAAACCAGGCCATAACGCAACGTCGTGTGAAAGAAAGACTGCAGAAGCTAAGGCGAAAGCAGAAGCTAGAGAGAGGGAGAAAGAGGAAGCACATGCAAGGATGATAGCAGAAAAGCAGACTACATAAAGTGGACAGTGAATGCTAACACATGTGTTACAAGTTTTGTATCACATGTGTTAGTGGATGATATAAAAGTTGGTGACTTTAAAATTTTGGTTTACATTTTTGATACTCATTGGTGAATGTTTACATTTTTGATACTCATTGTTGAATGTTATATTTTTGATACTCATTTTTGATATGATGATTTCTTATTTTTAAATAGTATGTTTGTTGCTGGTTTTCTAACACATGTGTAACTTTGTTATATGCTAACACATGTGTTACTGTATACTTGTTTAATTCTTTACATGTTAGTTGTCTATATGAATAATTGTAACACATGATTTAGTTGTTTTGTAACAAATTATATTAAAGACATGGCACATGGCAATTACTTGTTTGGAGCCATATGTTTTACTTGTTTAGTATTACTTGTGCTAGTTAACTATTACCACATGTGTTAATGAATGCTAACACGGATACTAAAATGTACAACACAAGTTTTATGGTTATAGTACACAAGTGTTAGTGTACTGAAAACAAGTGTTAGTGCATGGTACCAAGTGTAAAGTAATAGTTAAACAAAGTGTTAATGATTAGTATCACATGTGTTATAAGATTAGTACCACATGTGTTACATGATTAGTACCATGTGTTATTGATTAGTATCACATGTGTTACATGATTAGTATCACATGTGTTACATGATTACTAACACATGTGTTACTTGATTACTAACACATGTGTTACTTGATTAGTAACACATTTGTTACCTGTGTAAAAAATTGCACATAAAATTACACACATTAAAATTATCTGATAAAAACCCAAAAGATATATATAAAATCCATAACTATCTTATCCCCAAATTACAAATCCAAAAAAAAAAAAAAAAAAACATCAAAAGTTTACTTTCCTTCAACAATGTTTTCTTGAAACAATGTTTTCTTATCAAAATCCCAAAATAACATCAGATAACATTTCACATCTAAACTTTACTTTCCTTCAACAGTATTTTCTTCTTCATTTTGAGACTCCATGGCTAGCTTTTTGCGGTTTCCAATGGCATTTTTGATTTCATTCTCAATCACTTCACGTGTTCGCTCATTCATAAACCGATCAACAAATATCTAAACGCAGTCTCTGTGAATGTTTACCGCATGCAGTAACATCTTTTCAGCGTACTTTATACGCAGACGAATAATCTGCATCTTCTGAGCACAACCTTCTACATCAAGACCACAATCAAATTTTGAAGAGGGCTGACCTACGTATTGATCCATATGCATCATAACAAAAACCCCACAATCACAATGATTGTTTCGAGTCTTCCACTTCAACTGCATCACTGTAGCCCTCTCTACCTTTTTAAGCTTATCGAACGCAGGATGCCCAACATCCTTGAGATGTTGTACAAACAAAGATTTCTACAAAAAGTAACAAAACATTTGATATAATTACTACTTTGAATATGAACAAGAATCTAAAAATATTACATATCAAGTATTGTTACTCACAGCCAAGTTGCAAGTTTCCTTGTACTTCAAATCGTAATCAAACGAACAACTGTTGTCAATTACATAGAAGGTTTTCTTCGTCAAATGGAATACCAGTAAATAGAAGTGACTAGACCGAAAAATGGGGAAGAAAACCTGTCAACAAATACGACACATGTTAATGTATTTGTATCACATATGTTACTAATTTAGTACAACATGTGTTACTAATTTAGTATCACATGTGTTACATATTTAGTACCACATGTGCTACTTGATTAATACCACATGTGTTAATTTATTTATATCACATGTGATACTGTACAAAAAAATAACAAAAAAAAAATGGTATATAATAAAAAAAATAGTGTTACCATATCAACATTTTTCAACGACAACAGTTGATCATCATCACGCAACCAAGCAGACATAGATGTTTTAAAAGCCTCAACTTTCTGTTCCTTGGAAAGTCTAAACATATGCTCAGGCTAACAAAAAAGAAATTATGATAAATGAAATATATACAAAAAAAGCTAATTGATAAAAACTGGACAAATAATACTTTTAAAATAACTTACGAAAATTGAAGTTGGAAAAAAGAGTCTTTTTGTAGCTTCAAGATGAGACATTTCTTCATGATTAAGAATTTAAGCCCAAACATCAACCGTTTTACCACTTATCCGCAAACCCGGTGCAAGAGTTTCGAAATCCTCACGAGAAACCTTCATCCCGAAATCATTTTCAAAAAGTGTTTCACTAAAAAAAAATGTAACGTGTCAAAACAAAAATTTTACAAATAAAAGTAATATCATAAAAAATAAAGGAAGCAAAACTTACGATTTATCCCCTGTCATGGCAAAAAGCCAGTTAGAAAGTCTGTATTCACGAACCATAACATGCGTAGTTACATCAGTTTTCTTGTTCATGTATGGCGAGAAATTGACCACAGACGACTTAGATGTATCACCAACCCCAATACTAGCAGCACCATCAACGCCAGGTACACCCTCATCAAACTCCTGAGTTAGACCAAGTGAGAAATTAGGACAATCAGGTAACGTTATTGAGGTAGGTAAGTCAACAGAGGTAAGTAAAATAGGTGATACATGGGGGTCTGTAAGTGGAAATTGTGAAGGATGAAAAAAGAAAAAGGTAGTCATGTCAAAAACCTCAACTAAATCGTCCTCCATCATGAAGTAATTCGTCAAACTTTCATCAACTTCGCCGTCATCAGCTTTATCTCTTTCAAAATTCTTGACAACTCCATCTTTCACATTACCTTCTGAATTTCTTTTTCCACCAAGAACATTGTCCTCACCGTTACCTTCTGCACCATCTCCTTTACCTTTACTTTCTTGGTTATCTCCAACACAATCGGATTCCTTGTAATCAGCAGCAGCAACCTCTGGCTTATAAACACGACTCTTAAAAACTTCATCAAACTTCAAACCAACTTCCTCAAAACGATTGTCACCAGGAAATTTCTTGATTCCATCATGCATTTTCTTTTCGATAAGCAATTGCGTCTTCTTAACAGAATCAATCATCTTCAATATGTTATCAATGCAATCCTGTATATATAAAAAACACAAATGAAAACAAAAAACATTTGTTAACAGTCAATATAACACATGTGATACAATCAGGGTGTAACACATGTGGTATCACGACCTAACACAAGTGATAGCATCAGTTAACAACTGAGGAACCAATTGGTAACACATGTGTAATCAAAACAGAATATCAATACTTACACTTGCACCACAGTCCTCTCCTTTTGTTAGCTTCACAAAACCTTCTTCTTCGTACGCAGCATCTGGATCATACTTACCAGCTAGTGGCAAACATCCAAATGATCCATTAGAAATCTCCTCCTCTTGAACAAGTTTCATGAGCGTGTTACTCCAACTAGAAATGATCGGACGTTGACGAACAACATAACAACAGGTGGGCTTAACAGAATCAAGATACAGCAGCTACAACATTTGAAAAATAAAAACATTGACTAACAACTCACAAAATGAAAAAAAAAGTTATAATTTATATAGATTTATATATTAAAAATAACAAAAGCTAATTAACTTACAATTAGAAATGTGATTGGGCCATAATAATGAGTGTTTCTATCATTTTGCCAACTGCTAGTCGGGTACTTCAAACAATCAATCTCAAACCCGCACCAGTCAAGCTTCTTCAAATCCGTATCTTCAGTAAACTTGTAGAGAAAATGTTGCACAAACTTTCCGTTGCTCAAACACCTACCCATTGTATTCGCAAAAAGCAGTAGGAATTTTAACTTGAAGCAAAAACCGGGATCTTTATCTTTGACAATCTTCTCAACCATATCTTTCGTACTCATGTACCCCTTCACAAACTGTGGACACTCAGTCAAAAACTGTACAATACATGGATCATCATGGTTGACATCCGGTAGTTCCATTATTGTGGTTCCACCATTGGGTATTCCGAAAACATCATGTACGGCATCGGGAGTAACTTTGATGCATGAATTGCCAAATCTTATTTCCATAGCCTCGTGGTCAAAATGATCAACCACAAAATACCCAAGTTGACCTATTTTAGTGACACAGAATATATATAAACGTAAAATAAGTAATCAAATAACACATGTCATCTCACAAGTAACACATGTGTTACTGATTAAGTAACACATGTGTTAGTGATTAAGTAACACATGTGTTAGTGAGTAACACATGTGTTAGTGATATAAAAATAATCATATAACAACATTAAATCATAAAAATTACCTGGAAGAACACTTATGGGGAGCTCGATGAAAGCACCAAACCCAATGTCCCTCAAACATTCTTTCTGCTCATACGACAACGTGCTCCCAGCCTCAAACAGAGGTTTCAGTGTAGTCCGGACCCTAATTGACGGAACCTTCGCATTCCCCGCCCTTACATCTTCTTTAACAACCTTCTTACGCTTTACTTCCTTCTTCTCATCATCATCCTTAACTTGCAATTTGCGCTTCACAGCAGCTTTTGTACCAGTTACAAACACATCATCTTTTTTCCCGGAAGTCTTCTTTCCATCGTCCTCCAAATCATCATCTATCGGCTTTTTATTGATATCTTCTTTCTTTCTTTTTTCAGCTTTCTTCGCCTTATCTTCTGCAGCCTTTTGTTTCTTTGCTGCCGCAGCCCTCTTCCTTTCAAGCTCAGCTTCAAAATTAGCCATCCTCCTATTATAATCCTCCTCAGCCTTTTTTTTCTTCTCGTCAGCTTGTTTCTTTTTCCTAATATCTTCGTCCGCTGTCATTTTCTTCTTCTGTTCAAGTTCGGCTTTCTTCTTAGCTGCCTCATCCACATCTCTCTTATTAGCTGCCTCCTCTTTGGCATCATTTGCTCTCTTCTGCGCCGCATCATCATTGGTCTGTTTCACTCCTTCATCAACTTTACTATCTTCAGCCATTTTTTTCTCTTGACCGGTTGCCTCTTTAACTACACGAGCAGCAATTGATTTAGTGAGCAGAGGCTTTGGTGGAACAACACTTGTCGAGTCAGACTTGGCAGCTTTAGTTTCACGAGTCAACTTTCTGCCTTCTTTTTGTTTTTGATTTAAAATATCAGCAATAGTTGGATCAGGTGAAGGAAGGTTATTCACTGACAAAAATAAAATTAAATAAGAATGTCTAAATTTAAATTAGCATAACTAAGAATAGAAACATACAAGGATGGAAAAGAGTGTACGCCTAATACATGTGATAAAGATTACTAACACATGTGATAATGAAACAAAAACAACAAAACAGACAAAAAAACAACAATCATATACAAAAATAGGGATAAAAACGTGATACAAACAGTTAAAAACTACACTAAAAACATGTGATTGTTAAAAAGGACATTTACCTTCGTGATCAACATGACTATTTTTTGGTTTTTTGACCCTTTTTCTATTATAAACCTTTAAAGCATTTGCATCCAAAAAGGGTAACGACGTCACAACTAAAAATTAAACAAACACAACATAACACACATAAAAACTTGAAACACGTATAACTATCATGTATGGTTCATAAACAAAATAAAAACTATTGAATAACAAATTTAAACCTTCTAGTGAAGACAAAACGTCTGGATCATTTTCTGAAACAATGCGATCTCCGATATGTATAGCTATCAAATAAAAACCAGCACACATGATAGTGATACTATACAAAAAATACAAATATCTTTTACGCTAAACGCACAGTACCTATACATCACATAAAAAATACATAACATCTATGTAAATTCAAAGCACGTCATACATAACAACAAATCCACAAACATATATAAACAGCTAAACACACCTAACACTTGTGTTACTATAAAAAAACTAAACCAACACAACAACAATTTCAATACAGCAACAAAAATCAAAAAAATAGAAACCAAGAACATAATTATCACGTGTGTAAATACAATCCGAAATCATTCTTAAACATTTGCAAAACCCTAATATAAATGTAACACTTGTGTTACACAAACCCTAATTTCAAAACAAAGCATAAATACACATATAGCACGTAAACACAACATCAACACGCACCATATAACGCAAAACATTAACGTATTAAACGTAAACAAGGCTAAAAAATATAAATCGACAACAAACTAACATGATGGTACGGTATTGATAGGTCGAGCATCAATTGATCTTTCTGTAGTTTTTGTTGCCGGAATCTCTTTACGAATATCCATTTACAAAAGTTACTAGGGTTACACAAATACTTCCTACTTTGATTTTGAACGATTCTTCAAACTAGGGTCTCTAAAAAACGGACACGCAGTAAAAATTGAACAGATCGATAGTTTAATCGAAGGATATAGATGATAAAACGATGATTTCTCCAAAAAACCTACAAATATCAGTTCATTATTTGAATAATTTTGGTAATCTAGGGTTTTAGGTACATAAAACGCACGCAGAACAGAGCGGAAGAGAGTATGAAGCGAAGAATGTATGTTAAGGAGGCGATGATTATAGCAAGAAACAACACCGATTCGATGATTTGATGAACATTTTTATGGATTTTAGGGTTTCGTAGGTGATAATCGCATGAAAAAAGCAGAGGTACAGTTGAGTTTGGGAACGAGAATTCTGAGAGTTTGAAATAAAGTGATAAAAAAAATTAATTAATTGGTTGGTGAAATGACCATTTTGCCCCTCCGCCCAAAATCTTATTTTTCTGATTTTTTAAATATTTTAATATTAAAAATATTATATAAATGACATATTCTTTAATGTGCAAAAAAGTTCAGATTGAGTTTTTATACGAATCACACTATATTATTACCTAAGTTGTGTATCTAAAAGTAAATATATTGTCCATGCATTGCAAGGGGAAAAATTCTAAGTTGGTTCATGGCTAATATATCTAATTTTAACTTGTCAAATAAAAGTAGATTCATAATTCATAATGAGCTTGATTTACGAAAGACTTTGTAACACCTGGTCAAAAAGTCAAATTTTCGCGCTGAATTTAAAATTTATATTTGGTAATTCAAGTGAAATATTTTTATTTAAAATATTTACGAAAGAGTACGAACAAAATTATAAATCTAAAATATTAAAATTATATTACGATCGGGTACAAAAACACAGGTATTTTGTACTGCAATTTGGGAGACAGTGTCCCCCACCAAACACAAAAACCGGCCCCCACCCCACCCCATCCTCATTCCCTCATTTTCATTTCACACATACACCAAACCCACCTCATCTCTCTCTCTCGGTTTTCTTCACCAACCAAAAACCAAAAACAATAACAATAACAACAACAAATCGGTAACAACAACAAGAAGATCGGGATCAGCAGCAACACCGGACCATCATCATCATCTTCATCATCATCTTCATCTTCTCCATTTTTCCTAAAAAGTAAGGAGATCTCTCTCTCTCTCTCTCTCTCTCTCTCTCTAGAAATCGTTTCTTTCACAAGAAATTGTTTAGATTACTTAGAAATACACGTTAGTAGCTTCCTATAACATCAAAACACCCAAAAATCGAACCAAAACTCGATTTGAAGCTTGAAATCGACGAACAGGTCGTGATGTCGCATCTGGCCCAAAAACAGTGCTGCGACATTGTCAATGTCGCAGCCAACGTCGCAGCTCAATGTTGCAAAAATACCACGATGTCGCTTGGTGCGACGTCAGCCACAATGTCGCATGAAATTGCGAACATCGCACATAGCGACGTCGACCCTTATATCGTACTAGACCCTGATGTCGCATATAGCGACGTAGACTCCAATGTCGCAGTACATCACACTGCGACAGAAGCCCCAACGTCGCACCCAATGTCGCTGGTCACAGAACCTTAAAAACCTATGTTTTTCACTAAGTGTCGGAACCAGATTTTAACACTCGATTTTACTCCGAATTTGGATTTCGGGTGCGTTTTTACTAAAGCTATGCAGTAGAAATAAAAATTTTCCAAGCTGACTTGGCAGCTCGACCCCAACCAGGGGCTCTGCCCCTTAGACCCCGCCAGGGGTTGCCACCTCTTGGACCCCGCTATCAGGGGCGCTGCCCCCGAACCCCCGTACACGGTCTTTAAAACCAAGCGACAAACAAACATTCGAACGACTTACTTGGTCAGACTATTTGATCTCGTACTTATATAACCTCACGTGTTTATGACACTAGGAGGTTATCATCCGGACAACACACGTATTGTAGGATCGCTGACAACTCACAGGTGAGTTTCATAGCCCCACTCTTTCAACTGTTTTACTGTTTTCGGGGTGAGACGCATGCTCAATTACTGTTTTCGAATTATATTAATAAACTTTTATAATTCACACTTACTTCTATTATTGTTATGTAATACAAATGCGTAATACTTAGGAATTACACCCATCATATTGTTTTGGAACAATATCAATACTTAACCTAGATAGGTTACAAATCATACATTGTTAGATTGTTGGAAAACAATTACTAATACATAACTTAACTAGTTACCACTATCCAACGACCATATTGTCACGGGACAATATTATCACATATACTAGAACTGGTTAGTTCTACCCACATGACAATGACTATACTTTTACAGGATTAGTTTCCCTTTTAGGAGCTAAAACTGTCGACACACTCCACGATCATTAGAATGGAAATTGTACTTAAGTGAACATTTTCCCGAGACTCCAATATACTTGCTAGGCTTTAGGCTAGGAGTATACAATAGTATCATACGTTAGTATAGATTCCTTATACTAATACAACTTAACCAGGTGATGAGTATTCATACCTAGGTTCAATGTGCTACTTATATCTAAATATTTGTTTATACATATTTAGATACAAACAATTATCTTCATGCGTGGCATGATTGTTACATGTGTTTGTTGATTCGATTTATATATATATATATATATACACACACACACACACACACACATACTTGTACACTATCTTGAGCACTTGGTGCTATCTTCAATATTACTTATGTATAATCATACAAACACAACTCCTCAAGTCGGACTCGTCGTGGTACGGTCGGCTCAATCAATCAAGTCAGGCATGTCGTAATACTGTTGGCTCAATTTCAAACTTTGCTTGCGAGCAATTCAAAACGATGCCACGGTATTGCAGTGGGCACCAAACGATGCCACGGTAAAGTGGGCACAAAACGATGCCACGGTAAAGTGGGCACAAAACGATGCCACGGTATTGCAGTGGGCACAAGTACAAATCGATGGATGGGCGAGCTTATGCTCGTGATCCACACTCATTCACGGATGGGCGAGCTTATGCTCGTGATCCGCAATAAGTTAACGGGTCGGTGAGGTTATCACGCGAGGCCGTTAGCTCAATCATGTCCGGGTTAGCTTACGCTAGCTGGTCAAACGGACACACTAAACATTTTCAATTATGTTCGGGTTAGCTCACACTAACTGGTCAAACGGACACACTAAACATTTTCAATCATAGTTCTGCAGAACTACAATTATTTTCAATCATGTCCGGGTTAGCTCACACTAACTGGTCAAACGGACACACTAAAGATTCAATCATAGATCTGCGGGTCTACAATCAATTGTTGTTGGATGCAACACACTATATATATTCAATCATAGTTCTGCGGAACTACAATTACTTGTTATCATATGACGTGGTCATACAATTACTCGATAGTTATTAGGCAGGTACTGCCTCATGTTTATAGACTCACTTATACCTGATAGGTATCTAGGCATGGATTGCCACATTTCCCTATGTACTTTGGTACACTACTAAACCATTTTAGGTATGAGATACCTCAATAGATGTATACACATTGGTGTTACACCTTTACAACGATTCAAATCAAAACTGTGAACTTTGAACTACTTTTCAAAACATACAAGGTTTCATACTTTATGTTTTCAACTAACAATCCTATGAACTCACCAGCTTTATAGCTGACCTGTTTTAGCATGTGTTCTCAGGTGCCTAGCAGGATTAGGATTGCTACAAGATTATGCTAGTTCGAGTCGCTTATTTTCAAACAACGGGATTTCTCTGCATAACTTTCGTATTACAAATTATGTATTGAAATTATTTTGCGAACTCACAACTTGTATACATTTTATTTTGGGAAATGTAATAACTATTTTCAAACGTCTCATTTAGAGTCGTTCATTATGTATCTTATGCTGTGATATTTGATTTGGTAACACCCGACCCGACCGCTTCCGCAACCCGAAATTTGAGGGTGTTACAGATTGGTATCAGAGCCTAAGGTTATAGTGAACTAGTTTGCATTTAGTGGGCATAGACTATGACCGTTAGGCAGTATTCCTAATTTGGTATAACTGGTTCAGGGATTACATCATACGAGTTTAATTTAACATAGCGTAGCTAACTATGTACAATTAAACAAAGATGATGGAAGATCTGAAAGGGGTTATATTGGAGAGGGAATGCACTAGTTGACTCTGATTGTTATGTGCTAGACACCCTAGGCTATTATATGTACTGTAGGTATATATGAATAGGCCTTACATGTGTACTATCTTTACGTATCTGTATATATATATATATATATATATATATATATATATATATATATATATATATATATATATGTGTGTGTGTGTGTGTGTGTGTGTGTGTGTGTGTGTGTTGGAAATATATATATAACACAATTCCGTTGTACTACTATAAACTCGCGAAGAGGCACATCGCTGTCTTCCACATTTTCATGACTCGATCTCAATTTTGACCATGCTGGTCACGACAGGATTAGTATTGCGAGGGATGCTTGTAATGACTAAGTCCACAAAATCATACCAAACACATTTTTGGCCCTAAGGCTACACTTGAACAACATACAGCACGTGGTGCTGCATTACACGGTATGTTGATACCACAATTTGGCACGTTAGTGCAACACTCACAGTATGTTAATACTGCAATCGGCACTTTGGTGCAACACTCACAGTACATGGGTACTGCAATTACAGTGCCGTTTTTTTTGTCCATTTTTTGACTTTTTTTGAAATTTTTTTTTAAAAAAACTCACTAATTTCACACTATAAATAAACCCTCAAACCAATTCATTTTTCACACCTCAAAAACTCATCTTCTTCATCTCATTTCTTCAATTTTCTAAACTACACTTCTTAAAAATGTCTCAAAACCCAAACAATCCCTATAACCTTCAATCTCAATGGAATCCATTTCCACCAAACTACAACCCGCAAATACCACAATCATCTTCATACAACCCGTATACAACACAACCTCTAAATTCCCAAATGCCGACTTTTGGTAAAAACTACAACATACCACATACACCACTCCCTCCCACCCAATATCCTCAATCATCATCACAATACCCACAAATGTCACCCGAAACTTACCAAGAGTTTTTGCTATGGAAGCAAAACCAAGCGCCACCAACGGAGCATTCGGTTGAAGCCGAAACACCGACCTCGTCTCGCCCTAAAAAAAACCAAATCCAAACCCGACGAGCCGAAAAAGAAAAAAGTAATATCCGTCCGCAACAATTGGACGTCCAAAGAAGAGCTACTTTTAGCTCAATGTTGGATTTGTATATCGGAATGCCCGAACCGTGGTATTGACCAAAAAAACGATTTGTTTTGGTACTTGGTTGTGGACGAGTACAACAAGCGTGCGGAAGTGGAAAAAGTTGTCCAACGCGGCAAAGACGCATTATCGTCTAAATGGACATATTTGAACAATCGTTATCAAAAGTATCAAGGAATCCGGGCACGGTTGGGAAGAAACAGTGGTGAAAGAGATGAAGATTATAGGTTGCGGTGTTTGGAGACGTACAAGTTTGAGGCAAAATTGGCGTTTTACCATGAACTTGCTTGGGATTATTTGAAAAATAAGCAAAAATGGAAATGTCCCGACCCGGTTGTAGTCGACCGTAGGAACAAGCGGAGGGAGACGGTTGACTAAGAAGATTTGGAATTGGGGCATGACGAGGAGGTTCAAGAAAACCCAAACGCGGCCCTTTTTGGTGAAGATGTCGACCCGCGGCCACCCGAAAAATCAAGGCGTCCAAAAAGTGCCAAAATATCGTCCGACGCTTCTACAAAAAGTAGCACGCCTTCTTTTGACGAGTCGATCACTCAAAACTTTCAAGAATTGACTCAAACCAAGGAGAGTGTCTATCGTACCCGAGATATAGCCGAAACAATGCGGGTTTTGAAGATGACAACAGATGGCTTATCGGAAGATGACGCGTGGTTTCTGAACATGGAGAAAGAGAAGATTCGGGAAAAGTTCGGGTGGAAGCGACCGGGTGAGGGTGGTGGCTCGGGTTCGGGTTTTGGATCGGCTTCGGGTGCCGGTTCGGGTTCGGAAGACGTTGGTGGATCGGAATCGGATTAAAAATAAGCTTTAGTTTTAATTTTTGATGTATTGTCTTTAAGCTTTCGTATTTTTATTATGTATTTTTAGGAACTTTAATTATTGTATCGCCTTTAGGATTTCGTATTTTTATTATGTATTTTTAGGAACTTTAATTATTGTATGAAAGTGTGTTTTAATTAAATGTTATTTGTTTTTAGATATTGTTACTTTTTTGTATTTAAATTGTTTTTAAAAAATTAAAAATATTAATAAAATATTCACAAAAACACTGAACTGAACACTGAAACCCAAAATTAACCATTACCCCACTTTTCTGTTTCAGTGTTCAAGTTCAGTGTTCTCGAGAACACTGAACTGAACACTGAAATTTCATCGACCACTCCCTGTGCTCTTAGAAAGCAACAAATAATATACTGACATTGCGTTTGGTTTACGAAATCTTTTTTTATATGAAATTGAAATTAATGAAATGAATTGAGATTCATAAGATGTGAATTACTTTGAGTGAAATAATTTGATGACTTCCAACTCATTTCATTCGTGAACCACACAAAAGTTTGAAATGAAATTGAAATTTCAATTCCGTTGAATTTCACAAACTAAAGCCAACCTAATAGGTAGGGTGGTACACAAAATTTCTGTAAATGAGGGCAAACAGAGGCGGATCCAATTAAGAAGTAGGGGGTCACGGGCCCCGTCATTTATGCAATTATGCCCGGTGAGTGTTAAAGTTATCAAGTTTAAATGTTAAGGCCCAATTTAATAACCTAATGGCCCCCCAACCTTATCCAAATGGATTTTGGAAAACCTTTATTTTATTTTATTTTTGGCAAAAACAATATAATATATTGATAATGAGATCATGAAGATCCCCAAAGATACACTTGAGATGATATTTGGACCTTTGAAATATTGAATGCAACCTATTGACTAAAACATTGAAAATGAACCAGGACTCCATGCACCATGGCAAAACGTAATCATCTTGAATATTTGAAAGCATAAAACTTGAACCGAAACTAGTCGTTCGTCGTGATATGACTCACACAAAACTATCATTGATTGAACCTTTGGCGATACTTGAACTTGAAGATGATTTTGGACTCCTAAAGCATGACAGTAAGTGTGCTATATATGTATCCTTGTCGGTTACTCGAATATGGAACATGGCTCCTCATTAACATAGCAAATTCCAGTCTTTGTCATAGTTATGCATATCTAGCATAAACTCTTCAAAAGTAATATCTTTAGATTTGTTTTGACTACCAATCATAATAGATTTTGATTTTCTAAGACGGTTTGGATTGTGGTAGCTAGTTCATATTCGAATTATCTTTTCCTATCCAATCTGCTAACACTAATAGATCCGAAATACAATCATCAGTCTTCTTTTTGGCCTTAGTAGCCCTTTTCAGTTTAACCCCGCGGGAGTCGAGGTCCACAACTTTTTCTTTATCTTTTAATTTCCGTTCTCTATTAGCCTTGACCACTTTTTTGAAAAGTTTGCAACTTGTTTGACACTCTCCGTCTTCAGGAGCATCATCATGTACATTTTGAAAAAGGATTGTTTGAGGTAGTTCTTGACTGTGTTGGGGGTTGTTGATGCTACATGTTCCCTTGTCATCACTTGATATTGGTAGAAACAATTTACCTAGATGCATAGGATCACATGAATCACTTTTGTTACTTTCAATAGCTTGTGTGATTTCTTCTTGTCCACTAGTTAAAGAGGTGGCCCTATGTATCAAACTTTCTTAGGGAAAGTCTTCGGATACAAATAACCTTTTGCCTGCTTCTGTACAAAGAGGGTTGTCTCTAGGTTGACTACAAGACCCTTCCCGATTTAGCATTGACTGGTCTTTAGTCAAATTCCAACTTGAAATGATGCCATCTTCCTGACCTTTAGCAACCTTTTTAATTTTGGTAAGCATCTCCGGTGAATTTTCATATATAATGAAAGACTTCAGCTTGTTCTGTTGAAACCGTTGTTGATGAGGAGCTATTTGGTCGCACTTCATGTATAATGATATACAGGTTAAACCATATTTAATTGAATTATGCAAATAATAACATTCACATATAGGTCAGATCAAATTTTAAACATGAAACTTATAATTAAAATATAAATTATACAAGAAAATGACCAATGATATTACTCATGTTTATGCTGATATATTGCTGATCAAACGAGTCATCTTAAAAATGGTTAAACCAATTTATTAATTTGTCTTCGCATTTTTATGTTTTTCGGACATACATTTTAATTTTTCAGATACCTTTGATTATAAATTTAATTAGAGTTATATGTTCCATTTCATAATATTATGTCATACAATTCTCACGAACTATGCAACGGTTGATCGCAATACTATTTGGTCAATTTTAAAAGATCTTATCCGCTGCATTGTGCGGGTATTCACTACTTATTTTTACTGATTTTAATTACATTCCCGCCGCATTGTGCGGGTTACCGGCTAGTATATTGTAACATCCCAAAATTTTAAGGTATTATTTTAGTACGCTAAAATATATTTATTATGAAGTATTATTACTTATATGATAAGATTTAATAGAAAACGTAAATGTTTGCTCAGTTCCAGAATGTGTGAGTTAAATGAATTAAAGTATAATAGCCACAAATACGTATATTCATTTATCACCTTCCAAACAGTTCCAGAAAAGAGACAGAGTAGAGTGAAATCGCAGGAGCAAGAACCTCAAATCAAAATCACTTTCCAATCACTAAATTCAAGCTTCAATCATCTAATTCATTCTCTTACTTCTATCAATTCATCATTGTAAGTGTTGTTCTTTCTATATCTTAACCTAGAATGGGGTTTTAAGGGTTTTACATGATTAGTGAAAGTTAATATGAAATTAGGGTTTGTGAATGCTAAATTAAGGTTAGTTTAGCTTAGTGAAGATGAATAGTAACTTAATTTCATATTAGAAATATGAAGTTATGATTAGGGTTCATAAGGGTTTTCATGAGTAATATGATATTCTTATGAAACCATATTACTTAGTTAAAGTGGTGATAGAAAGGTAATTAGATGATGTTTAGCAAGAAAGTTAGTAGAGAAATTTTATAAAGCTTGATATGATCATGAAAATGTAATTAGTTAAATTAGTCAAAGTGGAATTAGTTAAAGTAAAGTGGGGGAGGAGAAATTAGATGTATTATAGTCAAAGTATGATTTAGATGTTGATAAGTGTGTTATATGTATATGTGTTAGGTGTTAAAGAAGAACCACTTTCAATTGATCAAATTGCTACAAGTTGTTCCACACATCAAGGTGAGTTATATGAAAGTGAGTAGATAATAATCAAGTGATTCGGATTGCTTCCGAGCAAGAGAACCACTTGGTTATGTGAAGTTGATAATTAGTTTTTTTTGCTACTAAATGAACTAGATAAGATGCAAGTGATTAGTTTGGTTAACTTAGGTTAGCCATGTTATGATTAGAATAACTAATCAAGATTAGCTATGCCGTGATTAGTAGCTAACTTTTGTTGGCAAATTGTGATTAGACTAGATAATTGATATTAGCTAGAACAATGAATAGATGTGTACACATATGAAAGTAAAAGTGAACTCAAGAAAGGGAAGTAGTCCTTGTACTTTGCTTATTATCATGATTGTTGTTTATATAATAATGCATTATATTGATTAGTATATAATTTGATTAGATATTAATATTCTCACTAAGTTAAATGCTTATCTAGTTGAGTTCATGTGTAAGTACAAGTGGACGCAGAAAAGGGAAAGATGTAGCTAAAGGGTAGCGTGTATTAGCTTGTTGTAAGTAAAGTACAAACTGTCTCTTTTAATTATCGTTATGGTCCAAGTTTGTGTAAGTCGCCCAGTAAACATTTGTGGTCAAGTTGAAGAACAAGTAGTTGGTTAAGAAGTTTTGTTGGAAAGTTTGTAAGATTTTATAAGTAGTAATGGAATGAATTTTGATGTTAAGTGATGTTAGATAGTTAAATGGGTAAAAAGGGTCAAAACGGGTTGTTAATGACCCTAGTAAGTAAATTGAGTTATAGTAAGGGTATAGAACTTTGACTAGTTGTTTTAAACTTGTTTTAGTATCTTAGTAAAATGGACAAAAAGTCCAGACCTAAATATGATTAGTTTGTGAAATGGGTATGTCATTAAAAGCGGCGAAAATGGCTTCAAATGGGTCGCAGGTCTAAATTGGTCATTTTTGCGAAGATGGAAAAAGTGTTAGAAAGAAAAGTTACATGTTAGCATATTGAATGTGTTTGCAAAGTTTCAGATTCTAATTAATCTCGAGTCAAAAGTTATGAAGTTGTAAAGTTTGTACTTTAAGTTTTGGTGCAGAATGTTAATCAGACTGCAAGTCTACGGCATGTAGGAATTACCCGGCGGGTAACTCTCTACCTGGCGGGTAAAAGGGTACCCGATTGGGTATCCGGCCGGTAAAGGCTACCAGATAACTAGAGTTGATCTCTGGTCAGAAGTTGAGTCAGGTGGAATTAAAGAGTACCCGGCGGGTACTACTTTAGCCGGTGGGTAAGGGGTTACCCGGCCCCATATCCGGCTGGTAACACCCATTTTCAGAAATGTTTTTAGTTTAAATCTTAAA
Source organism: Helichrysum umbraculigerum (assembly GCA_949592205.1). NCBI lineage: Eukaryota > Viridiplantae > Streptophyta > Magnoliopsida > Asterales > Asteraceae > Helichrysum > Helichrysum umbraculigerum. Next base: position 26,592,290 of record CATIUR010000004.1, on the reverse strand, counting down.
TAGATCGTACAAGTATTACACAGACCTAATACACTTCCGAACTAGTTATGTAACGTTGTTAAGGAAAATTAAACGTGTAAAAAAAAAATTGGGCGTTTCAAGTTGGTATCAGAGTGATGGTTTAAGAGATTTATGTAATCCACATTAGGATTGCTTAAACTTAAACCTCGTATGAAAGTATAATTAGATGTTATAATTATGTTTTAATAGTTTTGTTATGTGATTAGTATGTAACCTTGAGAACGGTTTTCTTTGGCTTGATTATGTTTAAGAATTTTGAATGGAAGTGTATATTTAGTCTAATATGACTACGTCTGGCCAACGAAGTTATATTATACTAGTATATATGGGAGATTCAAAGTTTTTGAACAAAAGATAGTAAAAGTGAGGACTTGTTTTCAATGGTTGGTATTAGAAAGTAGATAGGTAATTGTTATGTGTTAGTAATTAATATATTAATTTCTGATGCTAATCCTTTTAGAAAATGGATGCATCAACTGAAAAGAATGTTGAAGGATCAAATGTGTTTTCTCCCACTCAAGAGGAGAATGTTTCTGAAAGCAATATAAATCTTCAAGATAGAGCTGTTCTAAAAGATATTATCGGGCAATCCTTTCAGGAATTTGCCCCAACTGTATATTCAAGAATGGAATAGATAATCAGTACTCGATTAGTAGAATTTGAGCAAAGACACCCCATTTTATCAGATCCTCAACATAATGATGAACTTTTAGCTGCTCAAAAACAGATAAACAAAGAAATGGGAAGATTTGATTTTAAGAACTTTGCTAACTGTACTCCTCCGGAATTTCAAGGAGAAAGAAACCCTATCCTTAGTCATCGATGGTTGAATAAGATTGAAGAGACTTTCATGATTTGTGATTGTCCTGAAAGATTGCGAATACTGTTTGCTGCTCATCAGTTAAAGGGCAGTGCACAGGATTGGTGGGGTACGCAAGTTAAAGCTTATGGTGCTGAGGAAGCAGCAAGATTTCCTTGGAATAATTTCAGAGAAAGGTTTTTAGCAGAATTTGCTCCAATGGCCGGGGTAGAAAAGCTGAAGGGAGAGTTTCTTGCCATAGATCAAGGAGGAATGTCGGTAGCTGAGTATACTAACACTTTTTATGATAAGTCTCAATTTTTTCCAGAGTATACTTCGAATATTAAGCTTTTGAACGATCACTATTACCGACATTTGAATATTGACATTAGAGAATCCATTGACCCAGCCATTTATGATTCTATCGCAAAGATGATGAATAAGGGGTTGACACGAGAGAAAGAGTTACAGGTTAAAGCAGTGGAGGCAGCAAAGAAAAGAAAAGTAGAACAATCAACCTCTTCTCAGACATCTTCTAAAAAGTTTAGATATGGAGAAAAGCAATAGCAACCACAACAAAAATTCTAATCTCAACAACAAACCCGACAGTGACAGGCTCCAACACGAGAATTCCCTAAATGTAATAACTATGGAAGAAAGCATCAAGGAGAATGTCAGTTAGGGAGTACTGCGTGTTATAAGTGTCGTCAACAGGGACATATTGCGGAAAATTATCCTAATTCTTATCGTTTATGTTTTTATTGTTTTAAAGATGATCATTTACAAGCAAATTGTCCGGTAAGGATGGAAGATATGAAGAAGGGTGAGCAGAGAAAGGAAGCTGAGAAGAAGAGAGAGGCAGGTGGACAGAGATCAAAGGGTCGTTCTTTTCAGATCACTGCAGAAGAGGCAAAGGAGTCACATGACATGGTGACAGGTACCTTCATCATTAACACTATACCTGCCCATGTTTTATTTGAATCTGGAGTTACAAAGTCTTTTGTGTCCCTTTCTTTCTGTGAATGATTAAATACTCCTATTGCCAAATTAAGTCACCCTCTGGAAGTTGAAATTGTAGATAGTAAGATAGTTATTGTTAGTGATGTTTATAAAGGGTGTACTATTGAAATAGAAGGTGAGATGTTTAAGATATATTTGATTCCCATGCAAATGGGAGAATTTCATGTTGTAGTTGGAATGGACTGGATGGGTAGGAATAAAGGAGTCATCAATTGCCATGAAAAAGTAGTTCTCCTTAAAGCACCTAGTGGAAAGGAAATTACTGCTTATGGTGAACATTCTAATCAGTCTATCCCTGTTTGTACGTATGCACGTGCTAAAAGATTGTTGTCACACGGGTGTCAAGCCTTTTTGACACACGTGGTTGATAACTCTAAATCTGTATCAGAACTTTTCAGAATTCCAGTTGTTAATGAATTTCCTAAAGTATTTCCAAACGAACTTCCCGGTGTTCCCCCTGTTAGATAAGTTGAATTCAGTATTGATTTAATTCCTGGAGCCGCTCCAATAGCCAAAACTCCTTATAGATTGGCTCCAACTGAAATGCAGGAAATGATGAAACAGTTGCAAGAACTCCTTGATAAGGGTTTTATTCGCCCTAGTAGTTCACCGTGGGGAGCTCCAGTTTTGTTTATGAAAAAGAAAGATGGTTCCTTAAGAATGTGTATAGATTACCGGGAACTAAATAAAACCATTAAGAATAAATATCATTTGCCTCGAATAGATGATTTGTTTGATCAGTTGCAGGGTGCCAGTTTCTTTTAAAGATTGATCTTCGTTCTGGCTACCATCAGTTGAAAGTGTTAGAAGAAGATATTCCTAAAGCTGCTTTTCGCACTTGATATGGTCACTTTGAATTCATTGTTATGCCCTTCGGCTTAACCAATGCTCCAGCTGCCTTCATGGACTTGATGAATAGAGTTTGTCGGCCCATGCTTGATAAATTTGTTATAGTTTTCATTGATGACATTCTCATTTATTCTAAAAGTGAAAACGATCATGCTAGGCAGGTTCTAGAGATGCTTCAGCGTGAGAAGTTATATGCTAAGCATTCTAAATGTGAATTTTGTTTACGGGAATTCCAATTCTTGGGACACGTGATCAATGTTCATGGTATTCAGGTTGACCCTTCCAAAGTTTCAGCAGTGATGAAATGGGACCCTCCTTCAAGTCCCACTGAAGTTAGAAGTTTTCTGGGTCTAGCTGGATATTATCGCCGATTTATCCAAGACTTTTATAAGATTGCTACTCCTTTGACTCAGTTGACTAGAAAAAGTGTTCAGTGGAAGTGGGGTGACGAACAATCTAAGGCATTTCAGATGTTAAAAGAAAAGCTTAGTCAAGCTCCTATCCTTGTTTTACCTGAGGGTAATGAGGGTATGGTAGTTTATTGTGATGCTTTTAAACTCGGATTAGGTTGCGTTCTTATGCAACATGGAAAAATTATTGCTTATGTTTTGCGCTAGTTGAAGCCTCACGAGCATAATTATCCTACTCATGATCTTGAGTTAGCGGTTGTGGTCTTTGCACTTAAAATATGGCGACATTATCTTTATGGTGTTAAATCTACCATTTATACGGACCACAAAAGCCTCAAGTATTTCTTCGATCAGCGTGACTTGAACAATCGTCAGAGAAGATGGTTAGACTTAGTAAAAGATTATGACTGCGACATACTTTACCATCCTTGTAAAGCTAATGTTGTAGCCGATGCTCTTAGCCGAAAAGCTACTCATTATGCTCTTCATGTAAAATCTCTCAATATGATTGTGCTTCCTCAGTTACTTGACTCAATTAAAGTTACTACGATTGAAGTTTTAGCCATTAATGACCCAAATAAACAACGATTAGCGGGTCAACTCTCCGAGTTAGTTGATGATTCAAGAGGTTTAAAGACTCGTTATGGTAGAATCTGGATACCTAGAACGAGTGAAGTAAAGAATTTGTTACTCGACGAAGCTCATAAATCCAAATATTCTATTCATCTTGGTGCTACCAAGATGTATCGCGATTTAAAAGGTGACTATTGGTGGCCAGGTATGAAGCGTGATATTGTTAAACATGTTCAGAATTGTCTCACTTGTCTGCAAGTTAAAGCTGAGCACCAACAGCCTTATGGGAAACTCCAACCATTGGAGATACCATTATGGAAATGGGAACACGTCACCATGGATTTAGTCACAAAGTTGCCAAAGACCCCTCAGCAACATGAAGCAATATGGGTGATTATGGACCGATTAACAAAAAGTGTTCTTTTTCTCCCTATTCGAGAGACTCCTTCTTCTGAAGTATTAGGTGACATTTATGTTAAAGAAGTAGTCTCTAGACATGGGGTTCCAGTTTCCATTGTTTCTGATCGAGATACTCGCTTTACTTCTCGATTTTGGAAGAAGTTTCAAGAAGATATGGGGACTCAGTTACATATCAGTACAGCTTTTCATCCTCAAACCAATGGTAAGAGTGAACATACTATTCAGACTTTGGAGGATATGCTTAGAGCTTGTGCCATTGACTTTGGTGGCAATTGGGATACTCATCTTCCTTTGGTGGAATTTTCATATAACAATAGTTATCATTCTTCCATCAAAATGTCACCATACGAAATGCTATATGGTAGAAAGTGCCGAACTCCAATTTGTTGGGGCGAGGTTGGTCAAAGAGAACTTGGTAGTACATATATAGTGCAATTGACTACAGAAAAGATTGATCAGATGCGTGAAAGACTGAAAATGGCACAGGATCGACAGAAATCGTATGCAGACAAGCGTAGAAGGCCTATTGAGTTTCAGATAGGTGATAAGGTGATGCTTAAGGTTTCACCTTGGAAAGGGATCATTCGGTTTCGAAAGCGAGGAAAGTTAAGTTCGAGATACATTAGACCTTTTGAGATTGTAGATAGAGTTGGAAGAGTTGCCTACCGATTGCAGTTACAAGAAGACCTCGGTGGCATTCATGCCACATTTCACGTGTCACAACTCATAAAGTGTTTAGTTGATGAAGCTTCTTATGTGCCAGTAACATAATTAGACATAAATGAAAAGTTAAGTTATATAGAAGAGCCAGTTAGAATTCTTGATCAAAAAGTAAAGCAGCTCAGAAATAAATCAGTTTCGATAGTTAAAGTTCAGTGGCATCATAGGAAGGGTTCAGAATTCACTTCGGAACCGGAGGAGTGGATGATGGTATACTACCCTGCGGTGCACCAGGAATGGTTCGTGAAGACACGAACAGAATAAGTGGGGGAGAGTTATAACACCCTAAATATTTAAGGTATTATTTTAGTACGCTAAAATATATTTATTATGAAGTATTATTACTTATATGATAAGATTTAATAGAAAACGTAAATGTTTGCTCAGTTCCAGACTGTGTGAGTTAAATGAATTAAAGTATAATAGACACAAATACGTATATTCATTTATCACCTTCCAAACAGTTCCAGAAAAGAGACAGAGTAGAGTGAAATCGCAGGAGCAAGAACCTCAAATCAAAATCACTTTCCAATCGCTAAATTCAAGCTTCAATCATCTAATTCATTCTCTTACTTCTATCAATTCATCATTGTAAGTGTTGTTCTTTCTATTGCTTAACCTAGAATGGGGTTTTAAGGGTTTTACATGATTAGTGAAAGTTAATATGAAATTAAGGTTTGTGAATGCTAAATTAAGGTTAGTTTAGCTTAGTGAAGATGAATAGTAACTAAATTTCATATTAGAAATATGAAGTTATGATTAGGGTTCATAAGGGTTTTCATGAGTAATATGAAATTCTTATGAAACCATATTACTTAGTTAAAGTGGTGATAGAAAGGTAATTAGATGATGTTTAGCAAGAAAGTTAGTAGAGAAATTGTATAAAGCTTGATATGATCATGAAAATGTAATTAGTTAAATTAGTCGAAGTGGAATTAGTTAAAGTAAAGTGGGGAAGGAGAAATTAGATGTATTATAGTCAAAGTGTGATTTAGTTGTTGATAAATGTGTTATATGTATATGTGTTAGGTGTTAAAGAAGAACCACTTTCAATTGATCAAATTGCTACAAGTTGTTCCACACATCAAGGTGAGTTATATGAAAGTGATTAGACAATAATCAAGTGATTCGGATTGCTTCCGAGCAAGAGAACCACTTGGTTATGTAAAGTTGATAATTAGTTTATTTGCTACTAAATGAACTTGATAAGATGCAAGTGATTAGTTTGGTTAACTTAGGTTAGCCATGTTATGATTAGAATAGCTAATCAAGATTAGCTATGCCATGATTAGTAGCTAACTTTTGTTGGCAAATTGTAAGTAGACTAGATAATTGATATTAGCTAGAACAATGAATAGATGTGTACACATATGAAAGTGAAAGTGAACTCAATAAAGGGAAGTAGTCCTTGTACTTTGCTTATTTTCATGATTGTTGTTTATATAATAATGCATTATATTGATTAGTATATAATTTGATTAGATATTAATATTCTCACTAAGTTAAATGCTTATCTAGTTGAGTTCATGTGTAAGTACAAGTGGAAGCTGAAAAGGGAAAGATATAGCTAAAGGGTAGCATGGATTAGCTTGTTGTAAGTAAAGTACAAACTGTCTCTTTTAATTATCGTTATGGTCCAAGTTTGTGTAAGTCGCCCAGTAAACATTTTGTGGTCAAGTTGAAGAACAAGTAGTTGGTTAAGAAGTTTTGTTGGAAAGTTTGTAAGATTTTATAAGTAGTAATGGAATGAATTTTGATGTTAAGTGATGTTAGATAGTTAAATGGGTAAAAAGGGTCAAAACGGGTCGTTAATGACCCTAGTAAGTAAATTGAGTTATAGTAAGGGTATAGAACTTTGACTAGTTGTTTTAAACTTGTTTTAGTATCTTAGTAAAATGGACAAAAAGTCCAGACCTAAATATGATTAGTTCGTGAAATGGGTACGGCGAAAATGGCTTCAAATGGGTCGCAGGTCCAAATTGGTCGTTTTTGCGAACATGGAAAAAGTGTTAGAAAGAAAAGTTACATGTTAGCATATTGAATGTGTTTGCAAAGTTTCAGATTCTAATTAATCTCGAGTCAAAAGTTATGAAGTTGTAAAGTTTATACTTTAAGTTTTGGTGCAGAATGTTGATCAGACTGCAAGTCTGCTGCAGGTAGGAGTTACCCGGCGGGTAACTCTCTACCCGGCGAGTAAAAGGGTACCCGATTGGGTATCCGGCTGGTAAAGGCTACCGGATAACTAGAGTTGATCTCTGGTCAGAAGTTGAGTCGGGTGGAATTAAAGAGTACTCGGCGGGTACTACTGTAGCCGGCGGGTAAGGGGTTACCCGGCCCCATATCTGGCGGGTAACACCCATTTTCAGAAATGTTTTTAGTTTAAATCTTAAATAGATAGTACAAGTATTACACGGACCTAATACACTTCCGAACTAGTTATGTAACGTTGTTTAGGAAAATTAAACGTGTAAAAAAAAGGCGTTTCATATATATATATATATATATATATATATATATATATATATATATATAGTGGAAGGATTAAGAGGGAAGCTCCAAATTTGAGGGAAGCAACTCATTTTCTAATGTCTTCTATAATTCATCTACAATACCTAATTCATCAACTTTTATCAAAATCCAAAATTAAAACATGTAATTTATCGATTTATCAATCAAAAACATTATAAATTTTTAAATCCATCATATATATACATACAATTCTTCAATCTTCATGATTGGGATTCATCAAAAACTAAGAATTTTGGGTGTAACTTTTAGGTTTTTGTGAAAATCTTGGTTCGTTAATAAAAACAACAAAATTAAACGAATTTCATGATACAAAGCTTATAAACCAGCAATTAATCAAATTTTGGTCTTCATTCGTCATCATATTTCACAAATTTAAAAAATCCCAAACCATTAACATTTATCTGGAAAGCATGTTAATCAAAATTACAACTTAATACTCTTAAACATTCATTTGTGATGAATATTAATTTATATATGTTATTATACACTATAATGAATTATATATTTATATACTAGTACTAGATGAATCGATGAGTTCCCCGAGTTTTTTTTATTAATATACTTATGGAATGGATTGACAGTGCCAAACTACTTTGATTTCTTATGTATAATATCATATATTTGTTAATATGCATTGTAAATGAATGTTATAATGTTCATCATCATCTAATAACACAAATAAGTTAATATTCATCACAAATAAATCTTAAAGACTAAAAAAAATGAGATATTAACATTCATTGAAGTTGAATGTTAAATAATACATATTATTATATACCGCTGAATGTTAATGTTATAACATTCATTAATATATAATAACATATATAAATTAATATTCATCATAAATAAGTTTTTAAGAATTTTAAGTTGTAATTTTGATCAGCATTCATCCCAAATGAATGTTAACGTGCCGAAAATTTGAAATTGATTAACATGCTTTGAAATGCATGTTAATGGTCTGGGAGGTGATTTCAAGTTATTTACAAGTTTACCACCGTGTTGACTTTTGTTTTGACCAGAATGTGTGGTTGAAAATAGCTTCCCTCCTTCCCCCATTTTTTTACTTCCCTCTTGATCTTCCCCCTATATATCTATTGATATAACTAATGGAGGAGACTCCACTATATTTGTCAATTCTAACACATGCCACATAGGATTTATCCTACATGTCAATATATTGTTAGTCCATATTCTCGTCATCATCCCTTATAAAATGACTAAACTATTATATCCATCAAAAATATTTACCAAAGCATTAAATCTCTGTAAATATATCCCTACGTAATAAAAATTAATTATTTTTTCATATTTTGTATTTTTAACCATCATATCTTTGCTTTTAACCATATCATTATTTAATTATTTTAATCAATATTTCTATAACAATACTCACACTATGCACAAAAGCGTGCATAAATGAGTAACCATAAGCAGAAAAAACAACTTTAAAAAAAGAACTCATAAATAAATTATTTGACTTACTAAAATATCAATAACAACCAACGCTTCATATCAGTATTCGATATCTATAACATTCACTACTTTAAAATCAACAAAACTATATACTCATATTTTATCAACTAATAAAATCCATATGCAAGCACATCACATTACTTCAAACAAAGTTATTAAATTGCTCCAAAAAGATTTAAGTGCTCTCAAAATATTCAATAAGCTACTCTTTGACAAATTAATTATCCAAAAAATAATCAACAAAATAATTGATTCAATTCATATTCACCAAACTCGAAATTCTTTCATTGTTGCTCCAGAAACAGGTTAAATACAATATGTTAAATTGCTCAAACAACCTTTTCATAAAGAAGACCAATGATTTAAGAAGATAAAATATAGTTGTATGAGCAATAACGTCCACGTACGACTCCGTGAGAGGGGCGGTGAATGAAACAAAGTTAAATTAGAAACAATGTATAATGAAACCTTAAAATAAAGAAACCAACTCGCAATAATCAAATTAATTGTTGCAACATATACGCTAAGGATTCATGCAGTCTATGGCATGGACGTGACGCAAATGGATATAAAAGTAAGACTCTTAAGGATTTTGACTGTTGTAATTATTTTTTTACGGAGTAATGAAATAAAAATCTGAAGTTTCATAACTAAGATATGTAACATTTGTAACATATCATTTAGAGATATTTTTTACAATCTTAATCATGAAAATCTAATCTAAATTGAAACATTACTAAAACTTTAATCACTAATAAAATATTTCGAATTATATTATAAGACAACAAAATTACATATCCGTGCATCGCACGGGTTAAATACTAGTATATATATATAATAGGGAATCGTAAATAATATACATTCTTTATCTTAATAATGACATAAATTATTAATATCGGATCTGTATTTTCCATTAAATATCCCGTGTATATACAGATTTGAAAATTCAACTTATTTTTTAACCAAAAACCCGTATGAAATTCAATTAAGATTTCAGTTTCATTTAGTTCAATAGCATTCTACGGAGCAAATGCAATATATTGTTACTATCAAATGTAATTGGAGTAATTGACGAACTTCAAAAATTACAAGTCAAAGTATTGTTACTATGACACAGTGAAACATAAGAAGAGGAACAAACATATTATAATTCGGATACAATTGGTGAAGTCGAGATAACTAATACATTTGAACGGGTTTAACACCTACCAAAAATATTATATTGTTCAAGTAATTGATGAGCTTCATAAATTGCATGTCAAAGTATTATTACTATCAACAAAGTGAAACATCGGAAGAAAAATAAATGTATATAATCCGGATACACTTTGTGAAATCGAGTTAATTGATACATTTGAACGGGCTTTATACTCGCTAAAAATATTACAATGGTTTAAAATTTATAACTTAGAAATTTTACGCTTCAATATATATCAACTCTAAATATTTTGAGCTCTTTACGTACTGAGTTCTTTCATTATTAAGGAACTTTCTTTCTTTTGAATTTTAATAAATCCGTGTCTATCAATATTTATAAAAATATATAATTAAATAGTTTAAACAATTGCTGACAAACGAATTTACTAATGACCTGCGCGTCTATTTTCATTTTTACTCAACTATCATGAGTGTATACATATGGATTTTCAATATTTAAGCATTACTATTTATATAAATATTAATCTTATCGACATGCTTTTATTAAACATCCGTATGGATACACAAATTTATAATCTAGTAGTATGAATATATTATTTTAGGACAATCGGGGATGATAAATTCCAATACAAATTGACACAACACAAATTGAAAAAATAGTGAACAAAGAAAGCATAAAAATTACAAGAATTTTACTGAATAAATGTAATAATTAGCTTTATTATATTATTATTATTATTATTATTATTTTCCTTACTTCCTTTCCTCTTTTTTCCTCGTAAAGTAACTAACTTGAAAATATTTTGAAAAGTATAGAAGGGGATGTTTGCCTTAGAAAATTTGATTATGTTAAGGAAACAATTCTTGCACGCTTAGTCATAATATTAAGGGGCTGTTTACTTTTTTTCCTATTAAGTGCTGTTTACATGTGATGTCTGTCTGGGTAAATAAATATGTATGTTTATAACAAGTGCTGTTTATGTAAATGTAATTTTTGTTTTGACCAAAATGATGAACTTAAATGATATAAAGTTTGAATAAAAAATGACGTGTTCAAATTCTATTGGAGAAAAAATGTTGAAAAAAATTTATATTTATCATTAAGTGCCTCTTTTTGGTAAGGGCTTTATTTTTCCTCCTATTTCAGAAACAGACATTCTTCTCAGATTAAGTGAAAAAGAAACAGCTATTTATCTGTCTAGATTAATAAATGTCTGAAAACAGACCATTAAGTGGAAAGTAAACAGGCCCTAATTAGAACACTTGCAATGGGGTATGGTCAAGCTCCATTTAGTCATCACGATTCCAGCACAGGTGCAGTGGGGGTCATGGTGGTGGGGGCATTGTGGTTGGGAGCATATAAGAGAACGCCAATTTAGTGGACCCTAATGCTTTTCATTTTCTTTTCTTTTTTTGTGGTCTAAATAAACTTAATTAGTGGGTCTCATTCCTCCATAACCGTTGTGTGATGGAGGTAACCATTGCAAGGGTTGTGAGGATGACACAATATTGTGGTGACGTGACATCCCCATCAGTTCCACAACTTTTGTTACCATTGCAAATGGTCTAATATTAAAAATTTATTATTATGAAATCTATTTAAAAAATGAGATCTATTAATCAACCAAATGGTTAAATTTCACCATATACTTAATTAATCAATCAAACACATTGTCTTAGTTAAAAATCTCTTTTGAAAAAACAATTAAATTTATTTATACCAATAAATTCTAATTAAATATAAATCAACATAACATCTTCAAAAAAAAAAAAAAAAAAAAAAAACCTCTAATAAAGAATTGAAGATGGTATCCAATTAGTGTAGTACACTTTTTGTCATTTTTACTACTGATCTCATTGTGTATGTCATTGATAATTGTATTTATTTCCACATATACAAATACAGTTACTCATATGATTTTCGTATATAAATGTTATAGGGGGAACGATGGCTATTTTGTTTGATGGCTATTTTGTTTGATGATGTATGTCATAAATAATTAAATATATATGAGTTAATGATACCGATCGACAATGTACTTATATATTTGTCTCGAGTTAGGTAACGATCCCATTTTATTACTAATGCAAGTAATGAACTTATTGATTTTGTGTTGAGGTAGGTAACTAACTTTTTTTATCGATCTCATTTTGAAAATGCTTACGTGTACATGCCAAATCATTTCATAAAGCTGATGTGGCTGTCACGTCAAAATATATCGCTTACATGGCTTTTTTATTATCAAATGAAATTTATATACTCGTGTATATATACCAAGGTTTTAAAAGGGGTTGACCCGGTTCGATCGCAACCCGGACATGGAAGCGGGCCGGAGGATGGCGGGTTAACTGACTCGGATCGAACCGTCGGGTTTTGGCCAGACCTGGATTGAAACGGTGGCCTGGAACCGGAATAAATCGGTTTCTGTGAACACACGAAGATGTTTTGCGAAATTTTTGTGATTGAGCAGACACTCATGCTGGCCGGCGATGGAATAAATCGGTTTATGTGAACACACGAAGATATATTATATACCATCTTTTTCTCAGGTGGCCTGCAAATGAAGAATCTGGTTTAATTTTGTCTACATTTGCTTGTAATATAAAGATTATTTTTAATTTTTAAAAAACAACAAGAAGCCTGCAAGATCCCCTTTTCAATTTTAACCCACTATATATTACGTTTTGCTTCGGTAGCAAAACACAATCAACGCTTCACTAATCACATCCATCATCCACCAACTCACAGCGGCGGCCCAAAGGATTTATATGCTCAATAACTTAATTAATGGGAATTGAAGATTTATATGTTAGAAATCTGCATTTATATTATGACTTTTGAGCTAGATAATGAGTTATATTCATACTAGTATCATACGTGATGATAGACAAGGGGTCGGCAGCAGTGTTGGACTTTTCAATTTATATCTGCTATTGATATTTTGAGAAAGAAGAAAAAGAAATAAGAGTTCAAGGTGAATTTTTCTGTGCAACTGAGAGGTTAGGGGATATGAGATACCGATTCATGGTCGATTTTGTTTTTTTACTTAAAATTATTTTCGCCGGAAAAAATGGTGGTCACCGGGAGTTCGCCGGAAAAGAAATGGTGGTCACAGGGAGTTCGCCGGAAAAAAATGGTGATACAATATATGTGCGCGCACACAAACATGGGAAGTTTATCGGAGATGAAAAGTGATGGCCTTTTTTTTGTTTTTGTTTTTTTTAAAGACAGAAGAATTATATTAACAAAGGCCAATAGCAAGATGCTAAAAGCCACCAAAGTTTACATACACTGAAAATACAAGATTACAAATACCCCCAAATTTCTGGAATTTAACTGCGAGGATGATTAAAGGGATGGAAAAAACCTAGGAAAACCCGGGAAAAAAACCCCGAGGATGCTTAAAGGGATTAAATTTTTTTTTGTTGTATTGTGATGTTCCTGGTCATGTTTTGTGGTGGTAATTGATGGTCAAAGAAATAAATGAGGAGGATCATAAAAGTTAGATCTGGAGAGTGATGTTGATGATGCTGACGTGTACATTTTCTTTAACGTGGCAGCCCGTCAATTTAAAGAAATGATTTGGCTTGTACACCTCAGCATTCTTGAAATAAAATCTATAAATAAAAGTTAGTTACCTACTTCGACACAAAAACAACAAGTTTGTTATCGGCATTAGCAATAAAATCGGTTCGTTACCAAACTCTATACAAAAATGTAAGTACGTTGTTGATCCGTGTCATTAACCCAATATATATTAGCCTAGATTCAATGTAACATTCTAGGCCTATTTTATATCGGTCGTGGACATGAGAGATGTTGGGTTTATAGTAATATATTGGCCTTACCATACACAACGCATTTTGAAACAACAAGCACTGCAGATCCCATAAGAACTCTGTAGTTAAGCGTGCTTGGGCGGGAGTAGTACCAGGATGGGTAACCTCCTGGGAAGTCTCCGCCACGCCATTAAAAACAAAGCCGTGAGCCTGCGGGCAAAGCGAACAATATTGTGGTCATGAAAGGCGGGATGTTACATTCAAGGACACTTTTATAATATCCAAATTAATGAGTGGAAGTTACATAAATATATAATTATAAGTACAACAATATAATGGGTTAAGATGGATTCAAATTTCACAAGCAACATATCTTGAGTGGTCAGGATAAGGGCCGGAAACGATCATGAGATAACCTGATAGGGCTGTGTACATCTAAATAAATGAACCTCCAATGTTTTACACTTTCTATGAGTCATTTATCTTTTTGATTTTCTGTTAAGTTGTGATTGATAAACCAACAACATCCATTTTGTTGATTGATTCATGTCATGTTACAACTAACATGTTCGCATGATATATACAACTAATCATTAGCCATTTAGCCCCTGATACGTATTTGATTTCTCAATGTTGCTTTTTTCTTCTTTCAAGTAGAGTCTTTGTCCGCACAATTACCGCTTCATAACCTTTAATTACTTGATTTCAAACCTGTGTATATACACGAGATGTTGAATGTTCAACTAGAATAGATGTTTTATTTTTAATTTAGTTAAAATAGATGGACTTAATTGATTAACTGAATTAGATTTTGATCGATGATGTAATATAACTTTGCTTCCTGTATTATATTTATGATATATAGTTCTTAAGTGAAAATGCGAAGTGAAATGGTTAGATAAAAACTATTGAATCATCCTTATTTATAGTTTGTATATTATTAGGAATATTAAAATTTATAAAATTAAGAGGTCCATTTTTTATTTCATTTTAATAATACAATTTACACAATTATGAGTTTTGTGTGATTATTCATAGTTTATATTAATACGTTTCACATGATAGTATTGCCCTATTTCATATAAGATAAAATGAACGGGTTTAATACTGATATGGTAAGTGATCCACTTGTCATTCTATGTTATCATAATAAACCAAAATTACATACACTATACCCGTCAACATAAACACAACTTAATTAGATTCGAATAACTATTTTCTCTAACATAACCCGCATATAAATATTAATTAGCAGTGAACCCGCACAATACAGAGGAAATAGTTAGGTAAGTTCCATATGTGAGAAATTATTAAGTTCATATAGTTTCATAAATATATGAAAGAAAGTATTATTATAGAGTATATTATTTTGATGCACAAAATAGACTTTCAAAACAATTGCATACATTGATGGCCGAGTTGCGAGAGTTGGGTTGCAAGTTGAGAGGTGCGGAGTCATTAACCGGTTTTTTTTCTTTCGTACTATAATTCTAAGCATTATGAAAACTGTAAATTGTATGACACATAATATGCATTTTATAATACGATAAATTGTAATCCTAAAATTTTTATCGAGTTGTGAAATTCCCGATTACTCAAGTTGACAACATGAAAACTAATTAAACATGTAAATTAAAGTGTAAGAAATAAAATTCTATAAAAATACACATATAAGGTGTAACACCCCCAAATTTAATGATTTGCGGAATCTTGATTTGGGTGTTACTAATCAATAACAAAGCACAAAGATAAATAGTAAACGACTCTATATGCGTCGTTTTAACAAAATATATTGTTAATTGAAATGTTTACAACATTTAAAGCTTTACATAGCTCGAGTTTAAATGAAAGGAGATTTCAGTACATAAGTACTTGTACAAAATATACTAATGCAAGAAAATCTCAGTCGTCTGTATGCTGACTCGAGCTAAAGTCCTGAAGCAGAAACATCCTACTGCTTGGTACCTGCGATATATGCTAAAAGGTCAGCTAAAAGCTGGTGAGCTCACAGGTTTGAAATCAGTTAATATAGTGTGAACCGCAAGATTTAAATAATGAATTGCATCCAGCAATTAAATAATGAATTGCATCCAGCAATTAAATGATAGTCATCGTGTATACAGCCATGAGCACGTAGTTGAGCTTAACTCGAGGGCCGGGTCCCCTAGGCGAGGTGCCTCCACGAATGCCTAATCAACATTCGTCTTCCCAAATATTAGTACGTCCGTTTACCCGGTTAGTGCTTGCTAACCCGAACGAGGTGGGTCAATCCTATATGGTACCATATACTAATATTCACGCTACAACGTATTAACAACTATGCTGACGGAGGACTTTAAATGATTAGTTTCGAAAAACTCATGTAGTATATGAAATGTTTGTACTTGCGTTCACATGTAAAAAGTTGAGCAATATATCACACCCCTGAGTAAAACAGTAAAAGAGGGGCTATGAGACTCACCTGAGTCTGAAAGCGTTTAAACAAACGTAAGTTGATTAGCCGAGTATGAAGTCCAAAGACTTGTAACCTGAGGGTGTCCACGACACGCGATGGTTATAATCATGATTGGGTAACTCAAAAGATCACCCTTGTAGTTGTTCATTCAACTATAATGTCCAAATCTCCACTATTTGGTTGATTGATTCGAATGTTTGAAAACATGTACAGCCCGTTGGTGACGGATTTGTAATAATAATCTCAACTATTATTATTTTGACTTCGTGTCGTTTTACTTGAAAAATGTGTTTTGATTGTGTTTTAGAAGCCGTTACGAAATCTAATTACGGGGGTCCGGGGGCAGCGCCCCTGGTAGCGGGGTCCAAGGGGCAGAGCCCCTGGCTGGGGTCGAGCTGCCAGGTCAGCTTGGAAAATTTTTATTTCTACTATATTGCTTTAAGGAAAAACGCATCTGGACTTGAAATTGGGTGAAATCGAGTGATAAAATTTAGGGTCTCGACACTTAGTGAAAATCTGTGTTTTCTGGTTTGTGCGACGTTGGGTGCGACGTGAGTGTTTGCGTCGCATTTTGCGACGTTCGCAATTCAATGCGACGTAGGGTGCTGCGTCGCTAATGCGACGTTGGTTAAATTGGCGACGTTAAGGTCTGCGTCGCTATGTGCGACATTCGCAAGTCAATACGACGTGGGTTAAATTGGCGACGTTAAGGTCTGCGTCGCTATGTGCGACATTCGCAAGTCAATGCGACGTAATAGGCTGCGTCGCTATATGCGACGTCGAGGATTCGTGCGACGTAAGTCGCTGCGTCACATTTGCTCCAGGCCAAATGCGACGTACGGGATCTGATCGGAGTTTCAACTTCAAAAACGCATTTTTCGGCCATCGATCAGCCTAATATTTTTACCCAACCCATTTTAGGACATTACAAGGTTATACAAACAACTAGCAAGTGATAATACTTAGAAACGAGAGTTTTCGGAGTTGTGTCGGAAACTTACAAATCGCCGAAATGAAATTTCGGAAAGATAGAAAGATAGATCGTTGCGTGGTGGTCGTGAATCTCTAAAAATCTTGAAGATCCGAAGTCGTTTGATATGTTTATTTGTCGATTTTTGATGGATGGTAGAGGTGGTGGTGTTTAGAGAAAAAAAAGAAAGAGAGAGAAAAGAGAAAGAGAGAGGTGAGTGAGAAATGAGAGGAGGAGGAGGAGAGTTGGAGGTTATCCTCCAACTTTTCAGTCTCCGTTTCTTCGTGCGGTGTTCGTTTGCTCCGTTGTTTAAACGTTAAATAATTATTTTACATATTATTTATAAGTTTTAAATTACAATTTATTACGCGATATTTTGTTTAAATAGTTTACAAATCAATATATATTTGAGTTATATAATGTAAGTTTGTTTATTTAGTTTGCGCGTTTTAATATTTTATATTGTGTAAGTTCTGTTTGTACGATACGAATGAATACGAAATATTATCATAATAATATATATTTTTTTTTACATAAAAGCGTTATTTAATAAAATTGGTCACCAACGTCCGTATTAAATTGAATCGAAATACATTCGATTTAAGTTGCGTACGATTTAACCAAATCGCATTTTCGTATATATTCAACAATATATATATATAATTCGATACATTAATTAGCCTAACACAGAACTAATTACATGTATTAACGTATGATTAGGCACTAATTACTAGTCCTAATTTGACGGGTGTTACATAAGGGTTCATTTTCTATTTTTGAGAAGCTTAAATATGTGTGAAACTTGGAAAAAGATAGAATTGGATGTTTTAGAGGCGGAATTCGACCACAAAATATGGACAAACCTTCTTTGTTGGTTTGTGTCTACATTCTTCTCATCCTAACATTTCCATCCATAATTGCCGCATCCCATTACTTTTAACGGTTTAAAAGTAATGACAATTATCTATTAAGTACTAATGTTTAATGTAATACCCCCAAATTCATTGTTTAGCGGAAGCAAGCTTTGGGTGTTACTAATCAATAATCAAGCACCAAAGTAAAGCAAACGACATCTATATGCAACGTCGTAACATAGTACAAAAGTATTACATTGTTCAATCATAGTACAAGCTCCGAGTTCAGAAGTAGTTTCCTAGAGATTCTATTACATAATAATCATAACCAAAAATAATGCGACAGAATCTCCAAAGTAGTATGCATGTGAATCGAGCTATCAGTCCCCTCAGGGTGTGCAGTCCTACTGCTGTAATGTACCACATGTTCTACTAGGTCTCTAGTACCTTACATAATTTTCCCAAGAACTATGGGAGTCTCTAAGTTAGTTAAATAAAATCGAGAAGGTGTCGGGTCCGAAATCCGGCCAAAACAGTGATAGTCTCACAAATCGGGTTTTCTAGGAGAATGGGTGTATTTTTAAGCTTCGAGCAAAACACGAAAGTTGTAGACAATGAAAATACGAAGATTTTGGAGTTCGTTTCATGTATTTATCTTAAGTATACGATTTTATACGAATATTTTAGTGAGACTGTTTTCTGGTACAGTTTTGGTACATGCATATATGTGTTTCAAAAACGAGTTTCGTTGTAGTTTTTGGACATTAACAAGTTGAATAATCAACATAACATGTAAATAAGTAGTAATCAAGTAAAACTAGTGAAAGAGATGCGGTTCTTACAAGTATATAGATGAAAAGAAGAAGAAAAGTCGTTGTGAGCTCGATTCCTCGCGTTTACTTGAAAATCTTGATGGTGGCCTTATGGTGGTTGATGGTGGCTGTGACGGTGCCAGAAATTTCGTGGGAAAGGGAAGGGGAGAGGGGAGAGGAGTGTAGAGAGAGTTTGGAGGTGGAGTGTAGGGTGAAAAATGAGATATGGGGAGGTTGGAGTGGAGTATAAATCAAAAGAGGATGGGGTGCCATTCTCCCCCATTTTGCTGCAGATTTCATGGGTCCCACACCCCACATGGGTATGTAAAACTTGTTCCCAAAGTTGTGTTGCGTGCGGTGCCCGTTTACCCGTTCTTTTTACGTTTTAATTAACCGTATAACGTTTTATTTAATACATTTTGTTAACGATTTAAAACACGATATTTTAAATAAAAGTTTTACTCAAATAATATATTCTAAGTCATTAAAATATATTTCGGTCATCGGTCGGTAGTCGGTTGCGGTTTAGACGTTCGTTTAAATTGTGTAACGTTTTTAAACGTTTTAACTGCACGCGTGTAATCACGATATTTTTACTCGAAGTATTTTTTCAAAATACTTAATAATGAGTTATAATAATTTAACTTGAGTTTATTTCGCATGTCGGGCGCATTTCACGCGTTTTCGTTGCGTACGGAGTGTTTTTAGACGATAAATAATACGTGTAATATATTATCACAATATATTAAGATAAATAATGTTTGTTTGGATAATTCCACATTATTTTAACAGTGTGTCACCAACGTCCATAATAAACAGTGTCGGACCTCGTCCGGTTTATAAGTGTACGATTTAAATAAATCGTGTAAACGTGTATGTAATTGCACAAAATGTTACGTATATTTAGATTAATACAAAACTAAATACACGTAATTACAAGTAATTTATGCACTAATTAAAGCCTTAAATTAGCGGGTGTCACATTTAATGATGATTGTATTTATAGTTTAATGAATGTTGGGGTATCTTAGGAAATATATTACTTTTCATTTTTAGAATTTTAAGTTTTAAGAAATAGAGTGATAAATATTCTATTAAGGGTGAGCGGAAAAATCGAAAAAATCTAATTGTAACCGAATAATCGAAATGACCGACTGAAAAAACCAAACCGATGGTAAAGTCGAATCGTTAATAACCGAAATATTTTGATTCGATTCGGGTTATAGGTAAGGATCGAATCGTAAATAACCGAACCGATAATTAGCATGTTATATACAATATCGTTATATTACTATATATCAATAAATAAATTGTAGTAATAACAATAACTAATAAATTAGTCAATATTTAATTATTATGTGTATGTATATTATATTATCAAATAGAAATAGATTATATTATATAGATTATATATAATTTGTATAGTATTATTTATCAAATACTCCATCAATCAATTACGATGTTCTAGTATAATTAATTCATAGTTCATATGAGCTCTCCCAACAGGAGTCGTCAGAATCCTTCGATTAAAACCGACGGAACCGACACCGATGGCACCAGCCCTTCGGTTCGGTCCGTCAATTTTTTCTGTCGGAAAACTGACGTTCCGTCACTTTTTTTTTGCTTTTTTCCCCGTGTGTGTATATAAATAAAGGTAAATTGGTAAACGTGGAGCCCCAAAATTAAAGTAACGGAGTCACTGATGGTAAGGGTCCGTTAGTCACAATAAATTTTGGAAAGAGCTGATGGCAGGGGTACTTTCATTTTGAGCTCTATATTGGAGCACCTCCACTGCATCATATCTTTCAGAGTTTAAAGTAGTGCCACATCATTGTCACATCAGCTTTAATATTTTTACACAAAACATCTACAGTCCATTAAACTATACACAGTTTAAAGTTATGCCACATCATTATCCTATTTATTATTTTCTCTTAAATTTATTTCTATATATATATTTATACACTAATATATGTGTTTCTTTTTTTAATCAAATAGGCAATAAAGAATGCTAGTATAAGAATTGAAAATTATATTAATAGGGAAACTTGCTACAAACTACTTAAACATGTAATGATCATGTAATGTTATCAAAGGCCTTGTTTAAACATACAAAGATTGATGGGAGTTTTACATGTAATGTTTTATATTCATGTATTGCCATAAAGTTTCATGTACTCCCAAATGGAATATGTGATGCATTACCAAGTTGTACGTTTGGCTTTTTGTATAGTACACTATAACTAGGCAGCAGAATCAGGGAATATATATTCAATAAACAAATAGTATAATATAATGGTAACCCCGCTTCTCCGTATAAAAAGGAACTCAAAGAACTTTATACTCAACTTTGGATTCATGTATATGTGGCAACCCCACAATGCATTTTTAAAACTTTGAACTATGACTAGGAAGACTTTGAACTCCCATTGGGGATACTCTTAGTATAGATAGAGGGTACGCAACAATTTCACAAAAAATTGCCGAGAATTTATAGCACATGACAACGTAAATCATGTTCACCTCAGGTGAAATTCCCAATCCATTAGCCTATAATCAAGTTACAATTGGCTGATTAGGCCCGCCTTTACATGCACTGGGCTTGGGCTCTCATGAAGTACTCACTAGGGGTGTCACTTTTATCCGGAATTCGAATAATTCATCCGATCCAATCCGATTTAGGTTAAATGGACAGGATTATTTGGATTAAGGTTTGCTTAAACGGATTATGGATTACTTAAATGGATACACGGATAGGATTAAGGATCAAAATTAAACTGTTTGGATATATCCGTATAATCCGAATAAGAATCAAATATATTAAAATAATATTTTTTAATAATATATTAGATATTAATGTTACTATTTTTCAGTTTCTGAAGAACAGAGGTCTGACATTTTGGATGCTATGAACTTAAGAAAAAAAGATTTAATACTTTTACTTTTTGGTTGTTTTGGGACTCCTTTTTTGGATTAGATTGATTGGAGATGTATTTAATTTTAGAACTAGGAATATGTTTTGGATCAAATTGTATGTTAGAAGTTGGAATTGGAATTTGGATGTTATAATATGATGTATCATTTCATCTTATCTTATGTTTGTTTATATACTTGTTTTATTAAACGTAAATTTAGTCTTACTCGGTATCACACGTTTAACTTGAGCTTATTCGGATGAAACCGTTTAATCCGAAAATTAATCCGAACCATTTAATCCATATCCGATTAATCCGTTTCTTATTTGGATTGGATTAAGGATGAACTTGAGATTGTCCAAAATCCGATTAATCCGATCCGAATAATCCGAAATCCGAACAATCCGTCCGAATAACACCCCTAGTAATCACTGCCCACTTCTCTCTATTAATCAGAGTCGGTCCTATAACTGTCAAAGTTTAACATCTGTAATATGATTCCTCATCCTACACCTACAGTGAACTATATATCTTCAGCCCATTCCTTTTATTGGTATCAAATATACACCCAAAGCCTCTTAGCCCGAATACAAATAAACCTCTAGTCTTATCAACTTTTGCGATCATGTTGATGCAACTAATAATATAACCATGAAATTTGAAAATATAAATATCACATAAGCGTCATCAGATAACCATGCAACGAACCAATGGAAGATAAATTATATTAATGATTATCATAAGACAGTGCCTTTCGTTGTATATCATCTTAATAATGTATTGTTGTGGGCGGATCCAGGAATTTATGTTATTGGGGGCATTTTTTTTTTTTTTAAATCGTACGCGTTTTTTTGTTATGTTGAACTGTAATAATGATATTAAAAATTGACAACAATAGTAGTGCATAAAAATTATTGCAAACTAACACGTGAGAATAATGCTAAATAACTTCATCAATAGCAAAATAAACGACAGGAAAAACTATAAGAAAATTGTATATAATTAACCTAAAAATCGCATAAAAATTATTACTATAAAACAACCTACAACGAGCTCAAAAATTTACACCAAAATAATATATAATTTGCTCGAAACAACTCCATAAAAACGTCTTAGCTACAAAATAACATATAACCAGCTAATAAAATTGTAGTCAACAAATGCTTTAAGTTTTTATTCAAACCTTAAATATGTCTTCTATTTATAGGTAATTATGTGTTTTTAAGGTTTTAGAACTAAATTGTAATAACTAAAGCTCATAGTGATACTGTTTTGGTCAAAAATTACTAAAGCAATTAAGTGATCAAAAATTAGTTTGTGAGGTCAGGTGTAAAATTACTATCAAGATAATTACGCTTTTACACGATTATCTCTATTAGTAAGTCAATATTTTGTGTTAAAAAGATTGATTAAATCTGTGGATCCTTGTTGAGCAAACGTATTAATATCAAAGCTCAAGAACAGATTGAGAATAATGTTATTTTGACAATGAAAAGATCAGTAATATGCAAGTTAAACGATGAAAATATGAAATAAGTGCAATTGACACGATATGAACTGTAAGTAAATAAAAATGACACGATGATGTACGAGGAAAGCCCTTGATCAAGGTTGATCGCCGGCACAAAACCTCGGAAAGGATCAAACGATCCTTGCCTTTGTTAATCTTATTAAAATGAAAGTAAATGATTACAAACTAAGAGCGCAAGGATGATCGACTAAGTGAATTTGTGTGTGTTTTTAGCTAAGTGTTGATGAAACGATCGTGAATGAGAATGATAGCAGAGTGTGTGAGTGTTTACAGGTGAAAAATAGCAAGTATTCGTTAACCTAAATGATCATCCGAGCCTCGTTTAAATACTAAGAGTGTATAACAATAATTTCGAGAAATCAGGGATCCTCCGAGGAATGATGAAGACCTCCAACGTCTCTTTTGACTCTATTCCACACGTGCATAAGACTTCGTCTTCATGGAATCGTATCAGATCCTCTTCACATAATCCGGAGCATATCTCATTAACGCGTTTCTTCTAAGACCTGGTCAATACTCAAGAAAAATAAACGTGTTATATAGTTCATGATCCTTAACTAAGATAAGTCAAGGATCCTGAGCTATGTGTACTCCGAGATTGACCATAGGATCCTTAAATAAATATCTTCCTGGTCCAGAATCCTGCATAATTGTGTTAGATAAATATATCCTGAATAGGATCCTGCAAGACAAATAACAAAGATACTCCCAGGATCCTCAGTTATATCCGTGATCCTGAATGCAGACTTACAAATCATCAATATCCTTTGACACGAATAATAAATGTAAACAACTTCCATACCTGAGTAACAGTATTATGATGCTGGTAAGGATCCTGCATAGTTAGATAAAAATCTACCCACAACAATTGCCCCCGAAGTTATAACGTTTTTCAGGATCCTAAAATGTTATAACTTCTCAGGATAACCGCTTAAACCGTGTTAGGTAAGATATTTTACGTGTAGGCCAGTAAGCGAACTGAACGTTCGGCGAACTATTCGCGAACCGTTCGGCGGGAAGTTCGTTTATGTTCGTTCGTTTCGTTATATGAACGAACATGAACAAATTTTTACATTCGTTTAATTATATGAACGAACATGAACACATATCTCGTTCGTTCATTTACGTTCGTGAACGTTTGATAACATGTTCGTGAACATTCGGTTAAATGTTCGTTTATTAACTAATAATTTAATTGAATTAATACATATTTGTATATCTTATTTTGATTAAGCTAAATATCATATAGAATATTATTAATATTTCGATATTTTCATTTAATAATATTAAACATTTAGATATTTTTACCTTATAATTTCCCTCCACTCCAAACGCACCTCGACTAGTTCCAGATGTGCTGCTCTTTCCAACGATCGGACCAAGCAAAGGAGTTTATCTTCATAATGTGATCGTTTTGTAATGTTGAATGTGCATCGCAAAGTTTCAAGGTATATAATATATATGTGTAGATGTGTATATATATATATATGTTCGTTTAAGGTATTAATGAAGAAATGCATTAAATTATGTGTTTGTTCATGTACGTTCGTTTGTGTTCGTGAACAAACAAATTTTTTTAATGAACGAACATGAACAACAAAATCTGTTCGCTTATCCGTTCGTGTTCGTTCGTTTGTTCGTCAAAACCTTAATGAACGAACACAAACAGACTCCGTTCGTGTTCGTTCGGTTCGTTTACAGGCCTATTTACGTGTATTGAAGATCGTGCCCGGGTATTAATCATTTTCTGATAGTTATTAAACCCTTATCACATCAAATCATCATAAGAATCGTTTTCTCTTTCATCCTTCTTCTTCGCCATTTCTCGTTTAAAACCACCTTAGAACCCAGTTCTTATAGCAAATCCTCATAAAAAATCGCATCCGATAATCAACAACCGTAATACGACTCAACGATGTCAGGTAAATTTTTTATCTCTCTTTTTTACAATTCCTCCCTTCAACTTTCTAATTCTTTTCTGATCCTTCAGTGCACTTCACTCTATCTGACGTTGATCCAGAGATTCCTCAAAAAGAAGCGATCAAGATCGGTAATGCCAGGTTCAAGCCTTTTTCCACGCACTTTCTCTCCAAAAAGAGAAAAGTTGAAGAACTATATGACATCGAAACCCCTGCTTCTAACCTTATGATGGTAAAGCCCTTCATTCCTAATTTCTTTTTGAACAATAATTACTAACATTGATCCTGTTATCAGGCCGCAGACATCATGATAGATAGATACTCAGAAAAAGTTGAAGAGGTCGACAATCTGATTGCTGACCAAAAGAAGAATGCTCTTAAACTGGAGAGAGCCAAACGGAAGATCAAAGCCCTTAAAGCTATGCTTGCTGCAAAATCCAATTACTCCAACGAGGAAGGAACAAGCATGAACAATACCCTAATGGCAGAGATGAAGAGAGACGCTACTATCGCTGTTTTGGAATCCAAAATCTATATGGCCACAGAAGCTGCTGAAAATGGTCTAGATGCCAGCTTGTGGGATATCAAAGGGTGGAAGGATAAGCTGGAGGAAATGAAAGACAACTATGTCATGAATCCGTTCTTCATTGGTCTAGGGGGATCTAAGATTCCTAAAAGAAGCGCAACTAAAGCACCCTCAATAAAGATCATCGACATCTCAGGTAGAGGAGAGGCATCCACTTCTAAGTTCGTTGAAGACGTTGCACCTGCAGATGACCCAATTGACAGCGAAGGATCCTCGGGTGAGGATGGCATTTAACTAGCCGGAGCCCGTCTTTTATTTTGATGTTTACTTGTTCCTTTTGGGTTGTGTAATAAACAATTATTTGGGGAGAGATTGACCTGGTATGGTCAATCATGGTTGTGTTTAAATGTGGTTCATGTTGGCCACAAGACATCATTAATTTCCTGCGTTTCTTTTGAACTTTAATCTTAGGATTGTACAATCCTTAGATCTTTTGCTGTTAATAATATTAGGATATTATCTACACCTTGTGTCTTCAGGATACTGAGGAGATTCCCTCAGTATACATATATATATATATTTGCTTAGAAACAGGATCCTGAGGAGATTCCCTCAGAATACTTCCAGGATAATGAGAAGAATTTCTCAACATTCCATGCTTCTGGGATCCTAGATTGGATATGAGATAATGACGGGATAGGGATCCTCATATTCAAGGATCCTTAACCATATTTCATATAAATTGGAATTTAGGATCCTGAGACTTCAAGATCCTAAAATAAACTGTTGATAATGAGGAACTCCCAACGAGTAATTCCTGTAACATATAAATGTTAATAATTTGTCAAATAATTGTGAAAACAATTTGTTTTTTGAAAAATGTTGTGATCTTAAAAAGATTTTGAGATCCTTAGATCAAAACAGCTTTTGATAATCATGAAAACATTAGAGCTAATAAAGTTATTTATTAGGCTTAACCAATGAAAATTTTGATAATGTGAATACATTATAACCATTGGATAGTTTATGAAAACTATAAAAGTGACATGTAAATGCCAAACCATTAGGTAATGTGAAAACATTATAAACCGTTTGATTCTTGGGCTACGCCATTTGAGACATGAAAATGCCTAACCAATTGGTAATGTGAAAACATTACAAACCTTAGAGTGACGTGAAAACGACACAAACCTTAGATCGATACGTATAGTGCACATCAGTATCGACATTCGTTAACGCTTGATCTATAGGCCAACGGAAATGAAGTTGTCGGGTAACAGAGGCATCACCGATTCCCTAACCATGGCACTATAATCAAACATCGTGCGCACCCGGCGAGGTGTCAAAACCCTTTTCGTAGAGAGGTGTTTATCCGTACGGAAACCTCTAAACCTTAGAGAATCGCTGGGATCCTTAACGGAGGAGAGGTGGCCAACCCCTAATCTTCATTCCATGATCCTTAAGTATATGAACTACAACAAATATGAAATCTTGGGTAAAGGTGGGTGTTAGTTTGCCTAACACCCCTCCGATGCTTAAGTCAGTAGGGTATTCAATGAGAATAATAATCACAATAAACTTTCATGCATATATATATAATTATAATACACACATACATATATAGTAAAAAGTATATAAATCAATGAAAAGTTAAGGATCACAGGAGTACCTTTTATGTCGAATAAAAACATTCAACTTACATATGATAGTGCTTCAAATGAATGGCATTCCAGGATCACGGAAGTAGTTCACCATCCATATTGGCCAACCAATATGCCCCCTTTTCAGCATCCGAATCTATCAAATATGGACCTTCCCACTTTGGTGCTAGCTTTCCTTCTGCAGGATTCTTAGTATTCTGAAATACTTTCCTTAATACCAAATCTCCTACTCGGAACCTTCTTATCCTGACATTCTTGTTGTAGGATCTTGAAATTCTCTGTTGGTATGCTGCAATCCTGAATTTAGCACGATCCCTTAATTCATCCACAGTGTCCAGATCCTGAATCAACGCTTCCGTGTTTGCTTCCAAGGTCTGCATCCGGGATCTTGCCGTTGGGATTACCATCTCTGTTGGGATCATAGCTTCGGATCCAAACACCAAAGCAAAGGGAGTTTGCTTAGTTGCCTCCTTTTCTGTGGTCCTATCAGCCCATAAAACAAAAGGCAATTCTTCAGCCCATCTTCCTTTCTTAGCATCCAGCCTCTTCTTCAGATTGTTGATTATAATTTTATTGCTAGATTCTGCTTGTCCATTGGCTTGAGGATGGACTGGAGTTGAAGTTATCATCTTGATTCCCCAACTTTCACAAAACTTAGTTGTTCTTTTTCCAATAAATTGAGATCCATTGTCACACACTATTTCTGCCGGGATTCCAAAACTTGTGAGGATATTTCTCTTGATGAATGAGATAACATATTTTTCCTTTACTTGAACAAATGCTTCAGCTTCAATCCATTTTGAAAAATAATTCGTCATTGCCAGCATAAACACTTTTCCTCCTGGAGCAACTGGTATTTTTCCAACAATATCCATTCCCCATTTCCTAAACGGCCATGGTGAGATAATCGGATGCATCGGTTCTGCTGGTTGATGAAGGATGTTTCCGTGTCTTTGACAAGCATCACATTTACGAGCAAAATCCATGGAATCCTTCTTCATAGTGGGCCAGAAGTATCCTGTCCTTAAAACTTTTGAAAATAATGCTCTGCCCCAAGAATGATTCCCACAATCGCCTTCATGTATATCCTTGAGAACCGCTTTTGCTTCAGGATCCTCAAGGCATCGCAATAATGGTCCTGCAAGTGATTTTTTATACAATATACCATTTTCAATAGTAAAACGGGATACCTTTAATCTGAAGGCTTTAGGATTATTTTCATCCTTAGAGATCACATCGTGTTGTATATATTCCATGATCGGCTGCATCCATGATCCTGACTTGTCCCCAGAACCTGATGCATTCGATTTGTCTCCAGGCTGAGGATCCTCAATGTCACACACTTGCTCTTCATTGTGATCCTTATCAGCGATGGCAGGCGCTGCAATATGGATAATTGGTATTTTGACATCCGGTGGGATCCTTAGACTTGATCCTAGATTAGCCAAAGCATCCGCTTTAGTGTTGTCCTCTCGTGGTATCAAAGATCTCGAAGCTACCTGGTTTCAGCATCTAATAGGCTTTTACTTACATAGTAAACATGATGTTGTTGCCCTTCATGATCCTTCACCAGTACCGCACTCACAACATTTTTGGATACCGATAAATAGAGAAACAGTGGTTCACCATTCTCAGTCTTCATCAATAAAGAAGCTGATGACAAATATTCCTTCAATTCTCGAAATGCAGCTTCATGCCTTTCTCCCCACTCAAATTTTTTGTTCTTTTTGAGGATATCATAGAATTCCTTGCATCTGTCTGAGGATCTTGAAATAAAACGGTTCAGAGCTGCTATCCTTCCCGTTAACCTTTGTATATCCTTTAGGCTTGACGGAGACCTTAGATTAAGAATGGCTTTGATCTGTTCTGGGCTAGCTTCTATACCTCTCTTGGTCACCATATATCTCAAGAACTTTCCTGCCCCCACTCCAAAGTGACATTTAGCAGGATTGAGCTTCATGTTATACTGATCTAGAATGTCAAAGGCCACCTTAAGATCCTGAAGATGATCCTCAATTTTCTTTGACTTTACTACCATGTCGTCGATGTATACTTCCATTGTGTTTCCCTATTGGTCTTTAAACATCATGTTGACTAGCCTTTGGTATGTTGCACCTGCGTTTTTAAGACCAAAAGGCATAGCAACATAACAATAAATACCTGTGGGGGTTATGAAGGCTGTGTCTTCCTGGTCTGAAGGTTCCATCTGAATTTGTTGAAATCCTGAAGAAGCATCCATAAAAGTTAGGATCTCGTGCCCAGCCGTAGCATCCACCATTGAATCTATATGGGGCAATGGAAAAGGATCCTTCGGGCAGGCTTTGTTGAGATCCGTATAGTCCACACACACTCTCCATTTCCCATTCTTCTTTTGTACCACCACCACGTTTGCCAACCATCTTGGAAACTTTACTTCCCTTATCATGCTAGCAGCAAGTAGTCTCTCAACATCAGCCTGGATAATAGCATTCCTTTCCGGCGCAAATTTTAATCTCTTTTGTTGAACCGGCCTGAAACTATTATCAATTCCAAGTTTATGAGTTATGATATCCTTAGATATACCTGTCATATCCTCTGGTCTCCAGGCAAAAGTCGATTTCCTTTGATTCAAGAACTTCATCAGATCCTGTTCAAGATCCTCTGGGACGCTTGATCCTATAAGCACCTTTTCTTCAGGATCCTTCAAGCTCAACAGCACTTCTTTGACGTCCTGCTCCTTTGTATCCAGGACATCCCATTCCTTGTTCTTTAATTGCTATGCTGACGGAGGCTTGGCAGTAGATTTCATTGACGTTGTATAACAATTATTTGCTTCTTGTTGGTCACTGCTGATCTTGACCACCCCCCATGGGGTTGGTAATTTGACGCATTGATGGTACGTTGAGGGTACCGCTTTCATATCATGCAACCATGGTCTTCCCAGGATAATGTTATAGCTCGACAAACAATCCATAACACAGAACTTTTGAACAGAGTTTACCCCTTCAATGTAGATTGGCAATTTTATATCACCAACTGTATTTTTTGCTTCTCCGCTGAATCCTACCAATACGGTGGATCTCGAAGTGATTTCTGATTCTGGGATACCCATCCTCTTCAAAGTCTCCAGACGAATGATGTTGACTGAGCTTCCTCCATCGATCAGGATCCTTCGCACAAAGTGATTGGCAACATAAAGAGTAATAACCAAACCATCATGGTGAGGATCCTGAACATCTTGCAAATCATCCTCATCAAATGCTATGACCTTCTCGTCTTTCTTCATGGAAGTCCTTGTAGGTTTATATGGCTTTTTTGACTTTGATTCCCTTGCGTGCCTCTTCGCTGCAGAATAAGAAGTGCCACATATATCAGAGCCACCGGAAATAAAATTGATTACCTTGGCGTCCGAAGGTGGGGATCCTGCTCTAGTTGGGATCCTGCGATTATCCTGAGACTCAGGATCCTGAACTCTGTCATGATCCTTCGCGTGATCCTTCTTTTTCCCAAGCAGATCCTTCAAGTATCCTTTGTTGAGAAGATGACTGATTTCTTTCCAGAGAGCTATGCAATTCTCAGTTGTGTGGCCGAAATCTTCATGATAGGCACACCATTTTGATTTATCCTTCCGCGCATATGACTTGTCATTCTTCTTTGGCCATCTTGCCTTGTCTCCAAGATCCTGCATGGTACACAATATATCTGTTGTGTCTACAGAAAAATTATAATCAGTTATTTTAGGATATTCTTCGTCATCTTCGTCAACAGCATTCACACGACGATCCTCATTTCTGGTATATGGTTTGTTCCGGTTTGATCTGAATGAGGACGAGTCTGACTTCCTGTTAGGTCTATCGTATGCTGATTAAGTATCCACCCTCTTCTGTATCATTGCATCTTCTTCCAATCTAATAAACCTCAAAGCCCTGTTTCTAACTTCATCGAGGTTCCTGCAAGGATTCATAACAAGATCCTCATAAAATGGGGAATCCCTTTTGATTCCCATTTTAAAGGCTTGTACGGCAGTAGGTATATCCAAGTTAGGTATGTTCAAGGATTCTCTCCCGAATCTCCCTACAAAATCTCGAAGAGACTCGTTAGTTTTTTGGACAATTCTATATAGATCAGTCGTTAATTTTTCAAATGTTCTACTGCAAGAGAATTGATTATTAAATAAATTAACCAAATGAGCAAATGAAGTAATAGAGTAAGGAGGAACGTTCAATAGCCATTTTAGTGCGGATCCTGTAAGAGTAGAACCAAAGCCCTTGCATAAACACGCTTCTTTAAGATCATAAGGGATTGGAATGATTTCCATCCTCTCCCTGTATTGTGCAATGTG
This sequence comes from Helichrysum umbraculigerum, assembly GCA_949592205.1. Lineage (NCBI taxonomy): Eukaryota > Viridiplantae > Streptophyta > Magnoliopsida > Asterales > Asteraceae > Helichrysum > Helichrysum umbraculigerum. Next base: position 26,560,574 of record CATIUR010000004.1, on the reverse strand, counting down.
CTCCTCAGGATCCGTCGTCCCATCATACAACTTCATATTGGGCGTCTGAAATCTCTTAGGGATCTCGGCATCACAAATAGGAGGCGCAAATCTCGAGATCCTATGCGCCGTTGGTGCAACTTCTGGAATTGGTTGTACAACTCCGGGGACGCTTGATATCATATCCTTCAATTTATGTATCTCTCTCGCCATCATAGGACTGACTCCAGGATCCTGAAAATTGTTAGTCCCAACAGTATTATTAGAGGTAAAATTATTGAACATATTACCACTGTCAGGAGTCCTATATGAGGATCCTGGATTAGATTGTTGACCCCTTGATGTAGAAACTCCTGTAGCAAATATCGGATCTGGGATCCTAGTGCTCCCTTGCATAGATATGAAATCTCCTTGGTGTTCCGATGATGGAGGAGTGCCAAAATCAAGGATCCTGCTTCGGATAGGAGTAGTGACTTGAGAAACCGGAACATTGCTCCTAGTTCTCATGTCCTCCACATCTTTTCTCAGGATTTCATTGCTTCTCTCCACTCGTTGAAGCTGCTCTTTTACCTGCGTAAACATAGACACAATATCCCGGTTAGCAATCATAACAGGGTCTGGATCCGATAAGAATCCAGCCCCCAAAGATGTGGATCCAGCCGACGGTAGCCTTGTATAGACATTTTGCGGCTGTTGCTGAGATGAAGTGAGAGGTGGAGCAGGAGGGAGAGTGGTTCTAGTAGAAGATGATGATGGCATGGTAGATGATGTAGATCGTCCTTGCTCGACATTTTCGACAGAAATCTTTGAAAAAGATGACTCAACAGGGATTTTAACAAAAGATTGATCAAGAAAAACACCAATTGCCCCACGGTGGGCGCCAAATTGTTTTGGTCAAAAATTACTAAAGCAATTAAGTGATCAAAAATTAGTTTGTGAGGTCAGGTGTAAAATTACTATCAAGATAATTACGCTTTTACACGATTATCTCTATTAGTAAGTCAATATTTTGTGTTAAAAAGATTGATTAAATCTGTGGATCCTTGTTGAGCAAACGTATTAATATCAAAGCTCAAGAACAGATTGAGAATAATGTTATTTTGACAATGAAAAGATCAGTAATATGCAAGTTAAACGATGAAAATATGAAATAAGTGCAATTGACACGATATGAACTGTAAGTAAATAAAAATGACACGATGATGTACGAGGAAAGCCCTTGATCAAGGTTGATCGCCGGCACAAAACCTCGGAAAGGATCAAACGATCCTTGCCTTTGTTAATCTTATTAAAATGAAAGTAAATGATTACAAACTAAGAGCGCAATGATGATCGACTAAGTGAATTTGTGTGTGTTTTTAGCTAAGTGTTGATGAAACGATCGTGAATGAGAATGATAGCAGAGTGTGTGAGTGTTTACAGGTGAAAAATAGCAAGTATTCGTTAACCTAAATGATCATCCGAGCCTCGTCTAAATACTAAGAGTGTATAACAATAATTCTGAGAAATCAGGGATCCTCCGAGGAATGATGAAGACCTCCAACGTCTCTTTTGACTCTATTCCACACGTGCATAAGACTTCGTCTTCATGAAATCGTATCAGATCATCTTCACATAATCCGGAGCATATCTCATTAACGCGTTTCTTCTAAGACCTGGTCAATACTCAAGAAAAATAAACGTGTTATATAGTTCATGATCCTTAACTAAGATAAGTCAAGGATCCTGAGCTATGTGTACTCCGAGATTGACCATAGGATCCTTAAATAAAAATCTTCCTGGTCCAGAATCCTGCATAATTGTGTTAGATAAATATATCCTGAATAGGATCCTGCAAGACAAATAACAAAGATACTCCCAGGATCCTCAGTTATATCCGTGATCCTGAATGCAGACTTACAAATCATCAATATCCTTTGACACGAATAATAAATGTAAACAACTTCCATACCTGAGTAACAGTATTATGATGCTGGTAAGGATCCTGCATAGTTAGATAAAAATCTACCCACAACAGATACGCTTTCGTGAAGTTAGATATCATGTAGAATTTTTATAACTGATACTTTATTGTGAAAAAAAAAAATAGTTGGTGATATTGTTTCAATGGGTTTCTCGTTAAAATAAAAACAAAAAAGAAAGACATTATTGAACTACAAAACTTAATTTGTGAATTTATTGAATAAAAGTATGAAGTTTGGGGGCCAAAAGTGTCACTCATACGTATTACAAGGGTGTATAAAACATTAAATTGTCTGACTTGTGTACTCATCTTCTTCCCCACCCAAAACCCCTGGCTAATTTCCCCCATTAAAAACACACTCTCAAGCTTTACTTTTCTTATGTTACTTAAATACTTATTCTTAAACTTATTTGTTACATACATAATATCGTATTGTGACTCGACTCGTAAGAGTCACGATCAAACATTTTTATGTACACATATTTATGATATGTACGTAAAAAGATAATATTAGTTGATAATATAAGCACATTTTTACTATAATATTACAATTTCGCTAGTTTCGAGTCATAGACTCATAATTCAAGCACCACAAAGTAGCAAAAATGTGACTTTGAGATAAAATAAATAAAAAATCTATTATTTGGGCTTTTATGTTTTTTAGATATAAAAATATCGACTTTGAGATAAATCAAAACCCCAAAATTAATCTTCCCTTTTCCAAAATATATTTTCCAGGACTACTTTATTACTATTTAATTTGTTTAAGTTGATTTTTAGTAGTTTATGTGTGATTTGATTGATAGCTGAGTAAAAAAGTTTACACATCATGAATCGTACGAGACACAATTCGAATCGACTCGATACGATATGGTGAATTTTTACGAGACAAAACATGAGTCAAAGTAATCTCCGAGACACATTACGAGTCGTATTTTTTTCCTTCCATTTTGTCTAGACTCGTACGAGTCGTCTCGCGTCTCGTATGAGACTAACAACTATGGTATCTATTAACTTTCTAATTTGCAAGCGTAGTGAAGTTTTTGGAACACCATTGTGATTAATTTTTTTTATTGTACTTCTATCTCTAATAGCCTTTAAAATTTCAAGCGTAATGGGCTACCATTATGATTAATCTTTTAAAAGTACTTCTATATCTATTAACTTTCAAAGTTCCAAGCGAGATGAAGTTTCTGGACCGCCAATCACCTTTATATATATATTATAAATCTTCATGAAATTTTAAGACTTATAAAAGGCTTTTGGTAAATGTTGTGGTTTAAGGCTTCCATTACAAACAATTAGCTATCTTACCTTCATGTCTTATTCTTACTTTTACTAAATATCAAAAGTCACTCTATCAAACGTTCATGTTTCGTATATACAAATCTAGAACGGATTCTCAACGAAATATAACACACACTAAAAACAACATACACAACGAGACGATAATTCCGAAATCATATACACAACTTACCAATGGCATATATGCAATTCTCCCTTGTTTTTATATCACTTTCGTATATAGAACATATATCATCCCGTGAATCCATACATTATAAGTTTTACGTATTAAAATATAAATATAATATAATATTTGTATTAAAACTATATAATAGCCTGCGAATTCGCGGGTTATAATCAAGTATATATATATATATATATATATATATATATATATATATATATATATATATATATATATATACTAGGCACGGTATTTTTATATTACAATTGATTGAAAGTATGAAAAACAACAAATAAGTCTAACCAAACAAACTAAATATTAACCTCATTGCCATATTTTAACATATATCAAATCTAATGTACAAAATATAGTAAGCGAAAATATTGAAAGCATATATTAATACTTTCACTCTATATATGCATAAAAACGTTCATGTACGCATTATTGTATGCCAAGTAAGTTACTTATACATGGCCAGATCTTACATCTCATGTGTTTCAAGCTATAGCGCAATCAATCTCTATATATAGCTACATAATTTTAAACCTACACCACAAGGTGCAACAAATCAAAAGTATATACATACATATCAAAATACGTAAAAAAACTAAATTAAATTCCTTCATTAAAGTAGCATCATACATATAATAGATATGAGATCATTAGAGTACATGAATTTATCAAAGTATAGAAGTACCAATCATATTGTGCCATGTGTACAAAGAGAGTGTTCCACATGTACAATACCCATTTACCCCCAACATCAATTATCTCACAAACGACAAATCGAAAAATTATGAAAATTGCACCATTAAATTCATCGTTTTCTCCTCTTCGATTTGCCGTCCCTCAAGGCATATTTTCGACAAAAAAATTTTTCTTCTTTTTTGGTGGGTTTCACATTTTAATAACACATGTGTTAAAGTGTTGCGTTTAGGGTTTGGGGTTTGGGGTTTAGGGGTTAGGGTTTAGGGTTTGAGGTTTGGGGTTTCTCCCCGAAACCCCAAACCTCAAACCCTAAACCCTAACCCCTAAACTGTAACACCCTGAAATTGGGCCCAGTAGAATCAGGTATTTATTTAAATTTAAATACGTACATTTAATTGTTTGATTATGTTTGATTGTGAAATTAATAGTAAACAAGTCTCAGGAGATATTGTGACTAGTAAAATATTATTTGTTTTAAATAATCTTAGACGACGGTAAAATAAAATAACTTTCTCGCAATTAGTATTTAGGTTCCAGACAATAGATCAAAGAGGAGTATAATATAGTACTGTGATTAAGTGAGTTGGGCTTTAATAAATGAGGAGGCCGATCATATTTTCCCCAAATTTCATTTCCTCTCTAGTTTAAAACCTAACTCAAATGCTACTCCAAAAAATCCTTACCAAATCAAAAGATCATACAAATTGCTTGATGATTGAAGCTTGAAATCACTAAGATAATCATTCTCATCATCCCATTCTTGATTTCTCTCTATCTTGTAAGTTATATTTATATATATAATGAGTTTTAGGTAAATTATTGATTATTATGATTGGAAGTTTGATGAGTTAATTTAGTGTTTGTATATCGATTTGATGATGATGATTAAACTCCTTGTACTCGATTACATGATAAAAACATGAAAGATTTCTTAAGTTTTAGTTTGAATGGAAATAGTTAGGTTATAAGTGATTTTGATGATTGGTGATGAATTGTTGTTTGAATCATAGTTGTATGATGTTATTAGGTGTTATTGTACGTAGAAATCGGTAAAAATCTGAGTTACAAGTTGAGTTTGGTCGATTTTGTGGTTTTGGTTCGTGCTGTGTAATTGCAGGTTTGAACCTCTGCTGAAAAATTGAGGAACGCGATCCTGCATCATTGACCGGATCGCGTTGCCATGTGTTACTTGGTTACCGCGTATTTTGTTCTTATAAACGCGATCCTGAATCCTCTTACCCGGATCGCGTTGATCAGTAGAATATTGGGTTCGTTTGGATTTGTTCTTGCGAACGCGATCCAAGCCTTTTTTCCGGATCGCGTTCCACAGTGTATTTTGGTGACAGAATATTTTCCTTAAGAGGAACGCGATCCCAACCCAATTGTCTGGATCGCGTTTGTCTTTGTAATTTTGAAGATTTTGATATTTTGTGAACTTATATGAATCTACCACTTATATTATTTAATTATCGATATTTCCTGATTATTAATGTATGTAATTGAGTATAGTCATAATTAATTATGAGACGAGTTATTAACTTGTGTTTTAATTGTGTGTACAGAGACACCGAAGACTCAATAAAATAAGACTTTTGAGTTTGGAGAAGGAGACTGACAGGTGAGTGGACTTTGATCTCTCGCTATGTTTGGTGATCACTTATGTGGTTACTTCAAGTGTTATTTGTTCATTCTTGTGTTACGACATATTGTGAACTAGAAGCAAGTGTTAAGAAAACTTTTGGTGATTGTGTTAAAGAGGTCAATTTTGTTGGACGTTTTGCTACAGGTTAGTCAACACGAGAGTTGTGAACATGTGTTGTGAATAGAGCTTGTGTTGACTAAAGGTAGCAAATCGTTATCGGTTAACCATTGTATTGGCCTGCAGTCGGTGTAAGTGTCGCTTGGTGGGCCACCGCGGCTGAGGGTGCCACAAGGGCCACCGATCCTCTAGTGATGTTGAGTCATAGTGTTAATTGTTGTAGACTCATAGTGTTAAACTAACTGTAGTGTTAGTGATTAGTTAACTCACTTAGCTTCGTGCTAATCCCTCGTTGTTTACTCCTTGCAGGTTAATATATTTTGTTAAGGGCGGGTCTCGGAGTAAATTGAAGGAATGTTTGACAAGGATGAAAACTCTGATGACTTTTGTACTACTTAAATGTTTTGATAAAGTAACGCCCATCTAATTTGTGTAGTTATATAAGAAGTACTTATGTAAATGGTTATGTATATTTTGGATAATCCAAGGTTATATATTTATATATGGGATATTGCTTCCGCGATGAAAAAAAAAAATGTGTTCTAAAATTAGGGGCGTTATAAGTTGGTATCAGAGCTTAGATTTGGGCGAATTGAACAACTTAGAGTGTTTAATCCCAAATTTAGTGTCGAGTTGTCAAACATTCCGGGTTGTGGGATTGGCTATAGTGTGAAATGTGTTAGTAAGTTAGTACTAACAATTAACAAGTGTTGAGATGTGTTTTGATGACAGATGGCAGAAAATGAGCAACCACCCCGTACTCTCTATAATGTCTCGACTGTTCACGCCGCTCAAGAAGACGAGGATCATAATGGTACTTCGAACCCGGCAAATACAGAAGTTGAAACTAGTCAAGATTATATACTGAGATTAGAGAACCGTGTAGTTGAACTTGAGAGAGAACGTGCAGGGTCATCTCAAAGGTCCATTCCTATTTATTCGCATGTTGCTACTACTACTCCTCCCATTACTGCTTCTACTCGGATTCCGGTTACTTTTCCTCATGTTTCACAGCAACAGCAGCAGGGTTATGATTTTCAGTCATCAATGTCGTTTCCTTCATTTGGATCGACTGGTTATCAGGCACATTTGTTTCCACCCTTTCAGGTGTCGAAGAAAGGATGTTCTCTCAAAACTTTCATGTCTAGAAAACCATCCTCTTACTCTGGAAGTCCTGATCCTACGGTTACCTTAGACTGGTTGCGTGATGTGGAAAGAAAGTTAGAGGTTTGTCACTGTGGTGAGGAAGACAAAGTTCCCTATACTGTCCAATTGTTGAAAGGTGAAGCTATGTCGTGGTGGGATTCGATAACTGCTCATTTCACTCCACAACAAAGGAGTTCTATTAAATGGCAGGATTTTCATGCAGAGGTATGCAAACAGTTCTGTTCGGAATATAATCTTGATCGTGTCAGACAGGAATTTATGGATTTAAGAAAGACTGATGAGATGTCAATCGATGAGCTTATACGACAATTTTCTGAGAAATTAAGATTTGTGCAACAGTGGGTCCCGACTGAAAGAAACAAAATTAGCCACTTTGTGAAAACTTTACCTCCAGATTACCGTACCACTGTGCGATTAGCTAGTAGTATTTCTCAGGCTTTTGAGTGGGCACGATCTGCTGATAGTGATTTCCTGGCTAGGAAATTGCTAAATAAGGAGAAGTATGCACAGAAATCGAAAGGTGATTCTTCCGGTAGGGGAAAACAAAGATGGCAACCTTCTCAAGCAAACAAGAAAACTAGTTATGGTGGTGTTCCGATGGATAATTCGTATTGTGCAAGATGTCGATCAAAACATACTGGACCTTGTTCTATTCGGACATCTAGGTGTATGAAATGTGGGGTGTTGGGTCATAATGCGATTGATTGTACTTATCCAAATAATGTATGTTGGACGTGTAACAAAGAGGGACATCGAGCGGGTGATTGTCCTGATGCAAGGAAGCAGGGTACGGGTGCGGCTAGAGGTTCCTCATCTTCTGGCCAGAAAAGGAAGATTCCACCAGCTGCTACGGGTCGAGCTTTTCGAATGACCGTGGATGATGCTGTGCTTACTGATGATGTGATTACTGGTACTTTTCTTGTTAACTCTGTACCAGCCCGTGTGTTATTTGATTCTGGAGCAAATTGCTCATTTATATCTGTGCAATTTTGTGATAAACTGAAATTAATGCCCTCTGTGATTTCTAATCCCTTAGAAGTTGAGGTAGCTGATGGTAAGACAGTTCCTGTTACCACATCGGTAGCCGGAGCTAGTATACAAATAGAGGATTATGAATTTCCAGTTTCTTTCCTATTGATGCAAATCCCTAGTTTTGATGTGGTTCTTGGTATGGACTGGCTGAGTCAAAACAAAGCCGACATCTCTTGTCATAAAAAGTTGATAAAAATCCCAGTTTCCAATCTATCTTATGTTGTGGCACGTGGGGAACGTGCAAAGGGTAGTATTCCGGTAATATCCATGATGAAGGCTAGGAAGTCTTTAGTTAAGGGTTGTGAATCCTTTGTGGCCTATGTTGTAGATGTCAAAGTAGAAAAGAAATCCATTTCCGATATTCGGGTGGTTTCTGAATATTCGGAGGTGTTTCCGGATGAATTGCCTGGTCTTCCCCTGTAAGAGATGTAGAATACCAAATTGATTTAATTCCTGGTTCGTCTCCTGTAGCTATGGCTCCTTATAGATTAGCTCCTTCCGAAATCCGTGAAATGATGGGGCAAATTCAGGAATTGTTAGATAAGGGATTTATTAGGCCGAGTTCATCGCCTTGGGGTGCTCCCGTGTTATTTGTGAAGAAGAAAGATGGCACTCTCCGTATGTGCATCGATTATCGGGAACTAAATAAGAGAACGGTGAAGAACAAATACCCGTTGCCCAGAATTGATGAATTGTTTGACCAATTACAAGGATCCTCATATTTTTCGAAAATTGATTTGAGGTCGGGATATCATCAAGTCCGAGTTCGTGAGGAGGATATTCCTAAAACTGCTTTTCGCACGAGATATGGTCACTATGAGTTTTTGGTTATGCCGTTCGGGTTAACGAATGCTCCTGCAATCTTTATGGATTTAATGAATCGGGTGTGTCGTCCCTATCTTGACCAGTTTGTGATTGTGTTTATCGACGATATTTTGATTTATTCCAAGTCTGAAGCGGATCATGAAATGCATTTGAGATTGATACTTGAAACTTTGAAAAGAGAGCAACTTTATGCAAAGTTTTCGAAATGCGAGTTTTGGTTACGTGAGGTGCAGTTTTTGGGGCATATCATTTGCAAAGACGGGGTTAGAGTGGATCCATCTAAAGTGAAAGCTGTTATGAATTGGAACGCGCCTAAGTCTCCTTCTGAAATTAAGAGTTTCCTTGGATTAGCAGGATACTACAGAAAATTTATCAAAGATTTTTCTAAAATAGCGAGCCCATTGACTAAGTTAACTCGGAAGGATGTGAAATTTCAGTGGACCGAGCAACAAGAGGCAGCTTTTCAGACATTAAAGCAATTATTGTGCCAAGCCCCGGTTTTGGCGTTACCTGATGGATCGGATGATTTTGTTGTATATTGTGATGCATCGCATACTGGATTAGGTGGTGTTCTAATGCAAAGAGATCGGGTAATTGCGTATGCTTCTAGAAAGCTTAAACCACATGAAAAGAATTATCCGACACATGATTTGGAGCTTGCGGCTGTAATTTTTGCCTTGAAGATTTGGAGACATTATTTGTATGGTACGAAATGTGTAATTTGCACGGATCATAAAAGCCTTCAGTACATGTTTTCGCAAAAAGAATTGAATATGCGTCAGAGGCGGTGGTTAGAATTGATTAAAGATTATGATTGCGAGATCCGTTATCACCCGGGTAAAGCTAATGTGGTTGCGGATGCATTGAGTCGAAATATATCTAGTGACAAGATTTGTTTCATGCGATTAGAGGTGTCCTCTGATTTGATTTCTCAGCTAAGAGTCGCACAGATTGAAGCTTTACTGGATGTTAATTTGAAATCCGAGATCATGTTGAAACGAAAGGATTTGTTAGTTGATGATTCACGTGGGTTGAAAACTTTTCAGTCTCGGGTTTGGGTTCCGTTAATTGGTGGACTTCGTGAGTTGATTTTGACGGAGGTTCATAAATCGAGATTATCTATTCATCCCGGTAGTACAAAAATGTATAACGATTTGAAACCTCTTTATTGGTGGCCAACAATGAAAACGGATGTAGCAAGATTCGTGGAAGCATGTCATATTTGTTCCCAAGTAAAAGCCGAGCATCAAAAGCCTTATGGTTCGTTGAAACAATTGGAGATACCCGAGTGGAAATGGGAACACATCACTATGGATTTTGTCACCAAGTTACCACGTACGCAGAAGGGCAACGATATGATTTGGGTTGTTGTTGATCGTTTAACTAAAAGCGCCCATTTTCTTGCGACCAGTGAAACCGCTTCTTTGACCCGTTTGGCTCAATTGTATATTAATGAGATTGTATCGAGGCACGGAATTCCATTATCTATTGTGTCAGATAGAGATTCCAGATTTGTGTCAGGCTTTTGGCAGAATCTTCAGAAAGAGTTAGGTACTCGAGTTAATCTAAATACTGCATATCATCCTCAGACAGATGGACAGTCAGAAAGAACTATTCAGACTCTCGAGGATATGTTGAGGGCGTGTATTTTGGAGTATGGGGGTTCGTGGGATTCTCACTTGCCGTTAGTAGAATTTGCGTATAATAATTCATATCATTCTAGCATTGGTATGCCGCCATACGAAATGCTTTATGGACGTCGTTGTCGAACGCCGACTTGTTGGTTAGAGGCGGGAGAAAAACAGTTTGCGGGTCCCGATATTGTTCAGATTACGGCCGATAAAGTTGCTATAGCTCGCGAGAAATTGAAAGCCGCCAGAGATAGACAGAAACAGTATGCTGATCCGCGTCGTCAACCAGTTAATTTTGTCGAAGGTGAATTGGTTTATTTAAAAGTGTCACCTTGGAAGGGCGTGATTCGTTTTGGTAAGCGTGGAAAATTGGCTCCGAGGTTTATAGGTCCATTCAAAATCCGCCAAGTAGTTAATGACCAAACCATTGCTTTAGACCTTCCTTCTGAATTAAGTGGTATTCACGACACCTTTAATGTTTGCTATGTGCGGAAATGTAATGTGGAGGATCCAACCCAAATCCTTCCGTTACAAGATCTTAGAGTTGACCAAGGTCAGAAATTAGTAGAAGAGCCCATTGAGTTAGTTGATAGAAAAGTGACTAAATTACGCAAGAAGGAGATACCTATGGTTTTAGTGAAATGGAAACATAGTTTGGGAGAAAATCTTACTTGGGAGACCGAGTCGAGTATGAAGGCCCGTTACCCTAGTTTGTTCGAGTCTAGTTAGATTTCGGGGACGAAATCTTTTTAAGGAGGGAAGATTTGTAACACCCTGAAATTGGGCCCAGTAGAATCAGGTATTTATTTAAATTTAAATACGTACATTTAATTGTTTGATTATGTTTGATTGTGAAATTAATAGTAAACAAGTCTCAGGAGATATTGTGACTAGTAAAATATTATTTGTTTTAAATAATCTTAGACGACGGTAAAATAAAATAACTTTCTCGCAATTAGTATTTAGGTTCCAGACAATAGATCAAAGAGGAGTATAATATAGTACTGTGATTAAGTGAGTTGGGCTTTAATAAATGAGGAGGCCGATCATATTTTCCCCAAATTTCATTTCCTCTCTAGTTTAAAACCTAACTCAAATGCTACTCCAAAAAATCCTTACCAAATCAAAAGATCATACAAATTGCTTGATGATTGAAGCTTGAAATCACTAAGATAATCATTCTCATCATCCCATTCTTGATTCCTCTCTATCTTGTAAGTTATATTTATATATATAATGAGTTTTAGGTAAATTATTGATTATTATGATTGGAAGTTTGATGAGTTAATTTAGTGTTTGTATATCGATTTGATGATGATGATTAAACTCCTTGTACTCGATTACATGATAAAAACATGAAAGATTTCTTAAGTTTTAGTTTGAATGGAAATAGTTAGGTTATAAGTGATTTTGATGATTGGTGATGAATTGTTGTTTGAATCATAGTTGTATGATGTTATTAGGTGTTATTGTACGTAGAAATCGGTAAAAATCTGAGTTACAAGTTGAGTTTGGTCGATTTTGTGGTTTTGGTTCGTGCTGTGTAATTGCAGGTTTGAACCTCTGCTGAAAAATTGAGGAACGCGATCCTGCATCATTGACCGGATCGCGTTGCCATGTGTTACTTGGTTACCGCGTATTTTGTTCTTATAAACACGATCCTGAATCCTCTTACCCGGATCGCGTTGATCAGTAGAATATTGGGTTCGTTTGGATTTGTTCTTGCGAACGCGATCCAAGCCTTTTTTCCGGATCGCGTTCCACAGTGTATTTTGGTGACAGAATATTTTCCTTAAGAGGAACGCGATCCCAACCCAATTGTCTGGATCGCGTTTGTCTTTGTAATTTTGAAGATTTTGATATTTTGTGAACTTATATGAATCTACCACTTATATTATTTAATTATCGATATTTCCTGATTATTAATGTATGTAATTGAGTATAGTCATAATTAATTATGAGACGAGTTATTAACTTGTGTTTTAATTGTGTGTACAGAGACACCGAAGACTCAATAAAATAAGACTTTTGAGTTTGGAGAAGGAGACTGACAGGTGAGTGGACTTTGATCTCTCGCTATGTTTGGTGATCACTTATGTGGTTACTTCAAGTGTTATTTGTTCATTCTTGTGTTACGACATATTGTGAACTAGAAGCAAGTGTTAAGAAAACTTTTGGTGATTGTGTTAAAGAGGTCAATTTTGTTGGACGTTTTGCTACAGGTTAGTCAACACGAGAGTTGTGAACATGTGTTGTGAATAGAGCTTGTGTTGACTAAAGGTACCAAATCGTTATCGGTTAACCACTGTATTGGCCTGCAGTCGGTGTAAGTGTCGCTTGGTGGGCCACCGCGGCTGAGGGTGCCACAAGGGCCACCGATCCTCTAGTGATGTTGAGTCATAGTGTTAATTGTTGTAGACTCATAGTGTTAAACTAACTGTAGTGTTAGTGATGAGTTAACTCACTTAGCTTCGTGCTAATCCCTCGTTGTTTACTCCTTGCAGGTTAATATATTTTGTTAAGGGCGGGTCTCGGAGTAAATTGAAGGAATGTTTGACAAGGATGAAAACTCTGATGACTTTTGTACTACTTAAATGTTTTGATAAAGTAACGCCCATCTAATTTGTGTAGTTATATAAGAAGTACTTATGTAAATGGTTATGTATATTTTGGATAATCCAAGGTTATATATTTATATATGGGATATTGCTTCCGCGATGAAAAAAAAAAAATGTGTTCTAAAATTAGGGGCGTTATATAAACCCCAAACCCTAAACCCTAAATGCTTTACGAAACGCTAAACCCTAAATCTTTCTAAACCCTAAACCTTGAACCCTTCTAAACCCTAAACCCTTATAAACCTTAAACCCTAAACTATCAATCATATTAAACCCTAAACCCTAAACACTAAACCCTAATCCTAAATTAAATGTACAAGTATGTAGTAACACATGTGTTAATAATTTATAAAACCCACCTTAAAAATGAAAAAAAAAAATCATCGAAAATATGCCTTGTGGGACGGCAAATCGAAGAGGAGAAAACGACGAATTTAATGGTGCAATTTTCATAATTTTTCGATTTGTCGTTTGTGAGATAATTGATGTTGGGGGTAAATGGGTATTGTACATGTGGAACACTCTCTTTATACACATAGCACAATATGATTGGTAATTCCAGTCTTCCATACTTTGATAAATTCATGTACTTCCTTGAACTTTTCTCACATATAATAATACCAAGTAAGAACAAAAGATACACAAATTGGTTATTTATCAAATCAAATAGAAACAAAAGATAAGAAGTCACCTTTATTAGAAGTAGGGAAATTAATTTACCACAGTAGATGGTCAAAGGGACCCTTTGCAATACATGGACGATGTCAGAGATTTTTTTAGGTAAATGGCCACACTTTACTAATAGATAGATTGGAAATGTAGAGATAAAGATAGATACGGAGTATATAGTTACAGACAAAAATATAGGGAAAGAAACCGGTGGTTGTATCGGAACTTCGGAAAGAGAAGATGAAAAGTAAATGTACATGGTGTTATGTATAAAGTACAAGAGTCTTGTAAATAAGATGAAAATATTGTACAAGCTCTAATGTAAATAGTACGATTGATATATATATATATATATATATATATATATATATATATAAAACTAGTTGAAGACCCGCAATAACGCGAGGTATGACATTTGACTTTCTAAATTCTAAATTAAATATTTGGAGCTTTTTAGATAAAAAGAATATATCAGTTGTTGATAAAAGATGGTTTTAATAATATAATGTTAGTATTTAATTTTGGATGACAACATTAAATACAATAAGTAAATCAGTTTTAACATAATGTGTTGTAATCAAGGATTTTATAGACATGCGGCTACGCATGATACCACATTTTATTGTCAAAAAGTGAAAATTAAGTTTTACTCTAAATATAGAATGTTATAGACCTCACAATATTTTACAACGTAGAATCCGAACATTTACAACTCAATACACTTACGATAAATCCAAACTTCCAAGCAAGACAGAAGTGAGAGGTTACAAATGGGTGTAACTCAAATTGTCATCAAACTTGGTACTCATCGGTGTAAGTAGAGATGACAATTTTAGACCCATTGGTTAATTATGAGTCAATTTGGTTAATATTTAGAAGGGGATGAGTTTGTTGGGTCTCCTCCCCATTTTTTGGATGGGTGTAAATGAGTTTTTCAATATAACCTCCAATTGTATAACAATTAACCAACGGGTCTAGATGGGTCTAGCGGGTAATTTTTTTTTTTCCACCTCATTTCATTTTTTTTCATTTTTCACTCAAATAAAAAAAAAGTTTGGTGAAAACCCGATGGGTTTACCCGACCCGAGACCCATTTGACCCGGACCCGTTTTGACCAATCCTTCTAAATGACCCATCTAGACCCGGACCCATTTAGACCCAAACTCATATAGACCCGTGACCCAACCCGACCCGACCCATTAATTTTGCCACTTATAGTGTAAGTCAACCAATCCACTTGCAATATATACCACCAAGAAGCCAATGACCATTCCAAAACCTCTCAATAAAGCCAAAGCCAAACATCGAATAATTATACATGTACCTACATTCATATCACCGACACTTTATCATAAGTTTACTGACAAGTTCTTCATAACCCCGCAAACCAAACAAATTATAAAAGTAGTGATACCCAAATGGAAATATAGAGGAGTGTATCTTCCTATGATTTGAGGATGTTATCATAAGCATGTTAACAAAAAGACACTTAAAATATTTATGATGAAAAAACCAAGTAGTATACCTATCACCGGAAATATAAAGGTTTGCAATTAAAAAATTATATTCTATTATATTGATCGAATCATTATAACATGGATTAATGCATCAAAAATGCAAAAAACTCAATATTTTTATTAGAATAACTCAACAAAAAAAATGTGATTAATGAGAACAAAAATAAACTCTAATGGTTCAGCAACGTAATACTCATCTCACGTAACATCAAGTGAGCAAGAGACCCAACCAAAGATAATGATTCGTATAATTGCATTTAAAGCCATGTATAAACCACCTTAGCGATAATCTGCATTCCATCCCAAGAACTTTATGAATTAGAATTTTACAAACCCTCACATATTGATTAGATAGATGGATAATATATACATAAATCCTATACAGTCTTTGGAATAAGTTTTCAGGAATTTGGGTCGAAGGTTTTTTTCCCTTTATTAACAAATTGCTTCAACTGAAAAAAGTTTCATCCATAAATAAATTTTAATGCAAAATATATGAATATCATTTCTCTATATTCAGTTTTCTTAGAAGTGGCAATTGCAAACCATTTATGTATAAAAAGGTTGACTTAACAAATTACATCAGTTTTATGACGTTTTTATGAAATTATTGAATCAAGTATGATTAAAATGATTATATTATTGCAATCATAATCTAACTTTTGAGTATAAAATGATCTATAAATAATACAAAGCAGGTATTTACAATTTAGCAATTGAACTAAACTTGGCACTACCATGCTTGCTACAGAAAATCTCAATTTTGGATCCATCCTTTGTATGCATCATCCCACAAGGAGAGCACTTTAATAGATGTTGAATAACATGTGCAGCAGAGTTCTGTCCATACACTCGGTTTAGGAAAACGACTAATGAAAGTAAATATATGAACTTTGGTTTTAGTTAGATAATCAGTTGACATACCTTGTCAGCAATCGTAAAGTACACCACGATTGCCTTGATGTCGTAAACAACAATTAATAACTGTAAGACATGCACAAATCACCCCTTGAAAAGTATAATTACATAAGAAAGAAACATGACTAATTAACGAAAACAGAAAAAAAAACCTTTTGGATCCAAATGTATCATCATCATTAAACACTCCCATTGCCTACAATCAAATAATAGAATTAAAACCTAAACTGCAAACAATTAAATTGAATTCAAGTGCACTACTTGCTTTAATTTTTGATAATTAGTTCAAACTAACTTCATGTGAGCTAGGGGGTATTAAAGGATGATCTTCTACTCGGTGAAAAAACGCTCTCGAGGTCTAATGTCTTTGGCCATTTTCCAACCGTGATGAATAACGCGGTGATGCAACAGCAAGCGACCTCTCATCAAAAGATCTATGTCTCTCTAAATTGAAGTGTCTAGGCTTATCTTCTAGTTTAGAGAAATCGAAATCATTATCACTATCACCGTTACTCATACTCTCTTTTTGAGTCAAATCCCCTGATGCTTGCAATATTGATCTGTAGGTTCAGTTATCTGCATTGTGTTCAAATATAGCCAAGTCATCATATCAAACTCATAAACTACACAAAATCAAATATTAACATGTTACGCAACAACAGAAGCTAAATCTCTTGTTAATCATGAAGATTATTTTTTTTAATCAATTTAATCACCAAGAAAGATTTATGTTTGAAAGTGCAACATTTTGAACTTACTCTTGGTTATATAGGCGAACAAAGGATATGAACCTAAAAAACCAAAACAAATCCAACCGCAAATATAAAACAATCATGAAGATCGTTATCAAAAACAGCACCACTCCAACTACAGCTCCTCTAACAAATCCACTCTCACTTGACCAACTAAAGCACCAGTCATAGCTCCTAATAAAGTACCCACTGCAAATAAACAATATCAACAATTAAATTCAATCAAAATCCAATTTTTTTTTATAATAATAAGTGTATACAACCCACAACCAGCTAGAAAGTCAACGGGTAATTTTGAATTGCCTTTAAGCAATGACCACTTCCGTAGTTTCGCCGGGTTCGCTGTCATAAATATATACGGAGTATTTAATTAGGCGAAATATATATCAGTGTACAAGTGGTTAAATACTTAAATGTAAATGGTAGATAAATAAATGATTCACACATTGCAATAACATGACTTTAGTGTATGAATCATTTTCTTTGTTGTATTTATCAACTTCTCAAATAAATGGGTGATGATAAATCCACCTAATTTTTTGATAAATCCATCATTACTGTGTAGTAACAGTTTGTACAGTACAAACTTTCGGTGTAAAAAAATGGTGGATCTATCAAAACAAGGGGTGGAAATATCACCGCCCTAAATAAATCCATCTCACATGACCTCTTAAAATCGGCTGTTATAAGTTTGCCGGGTTCGCCTATCTATTTCGGCGAAAATTGTGACCATTTAGCAAAAAGATCTTTGACATCGTCTATTTAGTGCAAATGATCCCTTTGACGGTCTATTGTGGTAATTTTCTCTAGGTATTGAACGTAGAGACAAATAAAGTTTTATTTGATTCTTGTTTTGTTTTATAGTTTCAAATTTAACAACCTTTTGTTTCTAGGAATTTGAGATGGAGTAATACATGGAACCCGATATTTTTATTGTTTTATTATTTAAATTTTATTAATAATTTTTTGTTTCCAGAATTTGAGAGAGAGTAATACATGAATTAATAGATTTTGTCTTGTTTTATAATTTATTTTTAACAACCTTTTGTTAATAGAAATAGTATCATGTACTTCCATCGATATATGCATCATATAATAATAACTAGATTATAACCCACAAAATTTGCGAGCTACTTCATGATACTTGTACAAATATTTATATAATGATTTTATTTGTTTTAGCGAGTAATATGCATGTAACATCATCAAATATAGTTATGAAATCTTCAACAGTTACCCATTTAGCTTCGAGCAACATATTTTGTTATAAACTTTTGTAAAATGCCAGAGACTTTAATTACTAAAATGGTTCTTCATTTTTATTCTCGGCATTCTTATCAATTATAGAAGATGCCCATTTTACACCAGTCTTACCGAGCCCTTCACCTCCCTAACGGTACTCAATATGTGAATGGTAATAAATGTCAAACACAAACGGGTTATCTTTAGAATGTGACGACGAGTAGTAAAGATCAGCACCGCTATTGCAATTGAAAGCATCAAAATCAGCCATTCGTAAACGTGTTGCCAATATAAATCAAACTGACCCTTTTGAAAAGAGACTCGATATCATCGTCATCATCATCATCATCATCAATAGCAACCACAAAAATATGTGTTTTCCTTCTCAATGCAGGGAACTCGAGTTGTTCATTTTTATCTCCTGAAATTGTCTTTTGTGCGTCTTTCCCGACACCCTTTGCATATGACAAACAACATTTTCAAGTTTACTATTTCCATCTTAAGTTACCTTTGAAAACTTTAAATTTAGAGATATATCTTGTACATCTCTTAAGGAATCACTTGGTGAGTCAGACTCCGAATTTTCAAGCCACCCTGGTGTTACACGCTTATTTTTGTTTAAACCAATAAGATTCGAGAACGGGACCGCAGTGGTTGTGGCGGCGGAGTATCTGGGTGATGTGGTGGTTGAACCACCATGGTTGAATTATATGAGGAAATGGGGTCCTAAAATTGAGTATATTTCACAAAAGAGCGACTACCAGCCTTTCTAATTTAGTGTTTCTTCTTGAAACTTTGAATAACCGAAACAATGTCTGTGCTCTTTTGGGGTTGGACCCTATCGAAATTCAAGGACATTTTAGGCCTAGTATTTTTGAGTTTGGTTTTGGTTAACAATTGTTTCACCTAATCCATCATTCAGGTGTATTTTTTTTTTTTTTTTTTATCACTATAGGTTTATGATCGTCATACTTAAGCAGCCTGATGTGCATAAGAAAAACCAACAGCCTAAAAGCACCCAATAAATGTTCAACTACTACTTGGGTCACAACGGGGACCAACTGGATCTGAAGGAATTTCAAGTTAATGCGTGCAATCTCAGATATGGGTTGAAACTATGTTCTAATAAGGGCATCCAAATGAATGACATTGAGTTCAGCTATGATATCGTCGAACACTTACGATGTCTGAGTAAGTAAACTTCCTCAGACGACTTACCACATACACGGGATCAACATTTCCGTAAATAGTTAGTTGCCCCAATTCTTCATCAAGGGCCATGGATTGAATGCCTGGTAGAGCAGATACTCCTTTCATCACCTTCCGTTTTTGCTCATCACTACATATGGCCACTTTCAGTACAGTTTTCTGAAACAAACACAGATAAAAACAGTACGAATAAGTCTAGTGAAAAAAAAAAAAAAACAGAAGTGAAATAATATAAATTGATAAACCTAAGAAATATGTGGAAACACGATTTTCAGTTCTCATTCATAGACGGACATAGGGTAAATTGGTAATCTGAACTAGAGTCTTGTTAATGGATTAGGCTTGAGGTGCCTAACCACCAAAATTTGGTGCATTGTATGATTTTCTATTTATCTTTATTTGGCTTTATTTTCTCATAGATTGTGTTTCCTTTGATAAATTTAAGGACGTTATTGTCATGAGTAAACCTATTATATTATTTAACTTTGATTTGTTTCCCTATTGTTTGCGGTCACACAAAGTATCCGGTAATTAAAACAAAGGTACAATATGATATCTATAAGATTGTGTGGAAAATTGTCGAAATTGAGGCCCAATAGTGTATTCTCGGGTTTGAGGGGAAAATTCAATCCAGAGATGAATTTAGACAATTCGGTCAAGAGATGATTCGTTAGTGTTTAACTAAAATGCCTTAAAAATTATAATACCTAGATATTTACCCTAAAAATCAAGGGTCTAAAAGGTTTATCATGATTCATAGGAGTTCAATGAAAAATTTGATTAGCAGTTATGTTTTTCAATCTACGGAGTATATGATTCATAAGCTCGGTATTTGAAGGGAAATAAGAGGGGACCGATGATAGTCATAACCCATGCACAGTAGAGTATATACTTACGTCGTAGAAGACATCGGCACCTCTATAAGTTTTCAGCTCCCTAAATGATTCCATCGAATGCTGTGACTGACGATATTTTTTCCATCCTTGCAACTCTGACAATGTATGAGATGAGGAACTATCACTTTTACACCTAAGCCTCGACTAAAACCATCGAAACAGCTCAAAGAGAAACTTACTTGTATAGTGAACAGTATCACCAAGTAACATCTCTAACCAATGAGGGCTTGTTGACTTAAAGAAATCACGGCGGCAAAGGTAGTAGACTCCTCTGGTCAGCTCAAATTCAGACAGGTCTCCTCCAATTACTTCTTCCCCTCTTTCAATATTTTTCAACGTCTTTTCTATCTCCAATTCACAATTTATATACACAAGGTTGACACCACAGCCACTTACTATCAAATCATTCCCCACGACGATAGACACATCCACTTCATCACCATAATCTAATATGTTTCCAATTGGCCAATAGCTTAACCATACAGTATCTTTACCAATTCTGGGTTTGCCATAGACAACAGGGCTGTATATCCAAGTAAGACCCTTGGTTTTGTTGCTGATCTTGGCAAACAAAACACACTTATCATGATTTTTAACTGATGATTTGTATGATGAAATTACATTTAATCCTTGGAATCTGCGTTTGTTAGGACATAAAGGCACACGGAAGGATAAGAAAGGAGATTCTGACATATACTCGGAATTCATGCTATCGTCCTTTATGTCCCACAGATATGTGCTCATTATACCATATTCATACAGCATCTATGCCACACAAACAACAGAAAATCCAGTTATTCATATATTAGTCAAGTATAATATAATATAAAGGAGGGTGAGCAGATCCAGCAGAGAGAAAGCTAGAGAACCTGAATATGCTCCCGTCTGCCTTTTGTAATCTCATCACCCACCAGCTTCACTATATGATTTTGATAAGCTTTGATCCATTTCATATGTCCAAGGACTGCTTCATCAGTTTCATATATGAAAACTAATTTGAAAAGGCCTTGAATTTCACAGAGTTTGGAACAACCTTCATATCCAAGTTTCTGCAATCTGAAATGAGCTGATTGGAACGTTATTTTTTCAAGTGATTCGCACATATATGTATACAACTCTTGTAGAGTACTTGGGAGACATAGAAGGGACTTGAGGCGATAACAAGAAGTCAAGTCGAGTACGCGGAGCATTTTAAGATCAATGTTATTCGGCAGAAACTCAAATAGATTATAGCTTAAATTCATGTAAGAGAATGATTGGCCACAAAGAACCACTGTAACATCATCAGGTTCCATAAGCTTACAGTTACTGAGAAATAAAAACTGTAACGAGGTTAGTAAGGAAAGCAACTGCTGCTGTGGAATTCCTCCACAAGTAAAAAAAACTTTTAGCCTTTGCAGTTGATTAACATGTTCCTTATTCAATGAAACCTTCAACAGATTCTTACAACCTGTCAAGTCCAATAAGGCAAGACTCTGAAGGCCTACAATGGTTTTACAAACATGAGTCAGACGGTTACAGTCCCAGAGGATCAACGCCTCGAGATTTGGCATTCGGTCAAAATTGCGAATACTGACAAGCCTCCAACAGCCTTTAAGGTTCAAAATCTTGAGAAATTTTAAAGCCTATACCAAGAAACAAACTTACTTTATCATTCTACATTAAGCCGGGCGTAAAATTGAAATTCTAAAACGTCAAAAGTATTACGCATAAATTTGAATTCCTACCGTGGGCGGCTCAAACTCTTTTAAGTAATTTCCATAACTCATATCTATAACCACCAAGCTGCTCACCAATAAGCTGGAGGGTATCGTTCCCAATTCACATTCATGCCAGCACAACCAACTTAATTCTGGGAATTTCTTGTAGGAACCGGTGAGTTCCACATGTTTGAGCTGGAGCAACTTTAGTTTGTCCATCTTTGAAAATGAACCTGTTTTAAGGGCCCGTCGCTACAAATTTAGAATGGTGTGAATACATGTGCATAACTATAAGCAAATTGTATTTACTTTCTAATGATTTTAAGAAAACTCGTTACTCGTGATACTATATTGTCTTGGATAAAATTAAATTATCACCTTAGCCAAGATTTCTAACCCCCCCCCCCCCCCCCCCCCCCCCCCCCCCCCTGCAAATTTAATATTTTCTGCATGCTCTTCATATTCGAATTCTATCCTCTGGAGGGCTTTGGTGTATACAGCAACCCCCTGGAAGTCCATTAACCCATAACCACTAGACTGGAAAGAGCCTTTAAACCCATAACCAGTGCCAAGGAACACCACGAACCAAATCATGAATTCCTTTCTATATGACTAGATCCGGGTCAAAATCTAACTCAAAAAGATAATATTTAGATAACACTTCACTTATATCTATATGACTAGATCCGGGTCAAAATCTAACTCAAAAAGATAATATTTAGATAACACTTATATTTATATAAACAGATGAGTGATGGGAAAACCTTAAACCATTTCTACTTCCAATTTGATGAAATTGAAATCGATCATCTTTTTAAACCAAGAAAGGGTGAAAATGAAATCAAATTTGTATGATCTATATAGTAACAAATCTTAGTAGATCTTGTTTATAAGTAAATCACATTATTTCACTACCTTGGCTTACCTCTGATCTCATCCCTTGCCCGAGCTTTCGCGTGTCAAGTACTAGACCTTCAATTGTTTGGGAACCCTAATTGAGAGAGATATAAAAGTAGAGAAACTAGTTTGTAATATGAGATTCTTAAAAGGAAAGCAAGCTTAAAAATATACATAAGAAGACCTTACCTCTCCTTTTCTCAATACATGATAAGATTCAATGTGTGAGACTCTGCTACGTTTTCCTGGATCTTTTGACTCTTTACATACTATATTTCTCCCCATCTCTTGAAGCAGCTGATGCATTATCAGTTTGTTACTTGAAGAGACACTTAGAAGGCATCTGTTAATAAGGGTCGTGATCCCAGCCCGTGCGTGCCAATCACGCTCCAGAATTTTTACCACATTATCCTCATATTCACCAACAAAGAAAAAAACAATATGCAGGAACAGTTGTCTGTGACTCTCACGTGGCAAGGAGTAATAGCTCCTTTGTAGTACATCTAGAATCTTATAATCAAGATCTCCTTCCAACAAATTTAGTGAATTCACTGCACTTACCCAATTTTCTATAGTTGTATTTCTTCCTTGCACGTCTTCATCACTTACAGACAGAGAAGAACCTAATACCTTAAGAGCTAGTGGGTTTCCTTCACAATACTGTGCTAACTGTACTGCAAGGTCCTTGAAACCTTCCATAGGAACTTTGGATCCGAAGGCATGGCAACTTAAGAGCTCTAACGATTCATCATCATTCATCAACTTGAGTCGGGACATCTGGCAATTACAGGATATGGACCTTGACCATCCACGTATATCTAGATCCCTAGTTGTTATTATGATCCTGCTTTTTGTATGGAATGTCTTTGTTCCAAGTAAAATGCTTAATTCGTCTTGGTTATCAATGTCATCAAGAACGATAAGCGCCCCTTTCATTTGTAAGGCCATCTCAATCTTAGTTGTAAGCTCAAGAAAACCAGATTTTGTTTCATTCTTGCCCCCTTCAAGGTCTGTAAGAAGTTGTATCTGTAGCCCAAGCAAACCATTAGGTTGTTTGTAGTGCTTTCCAATCTCTGAAAGAAAGCTGCTACTTTCAAATTTATGCTTGTTTAAGTTATAAATGAATTGGGCGAGTGTAGTCTTGCCGCCACCTCCCATGCCACAAATTGCTAGAACTTCTGCACTAGATTGCTCAGTTCTTAACCACGAATTGATATCTTCCGCTCGAGTGTCCATTCCAGT
This sequence comes from Helichrysum umbraculigerum, assembly GCA_949592205.1. Taxonomy (NCBI): domain Eukaryota; kingdom Viridiplantae; phylum Streptophyta; class Magnoliopsida; order Asterales; family Asteraceae; genus Helichrysum; species Helichrysum umbraculigerum. Next base: position 26,536,382 of record CATIUR010000004.1, on the reverse strand, counting down.
TATATAGGCTGGTGTGCTAAGATCTTTTAAATCCAATTTATGGTAAACTGTACCAATAACTTCTGCAATAAAGTCGGTTTCAGACCTGTAACAAAAGGAGCACTCTGAGAGCATGACATGTATTGGAACTTAACTTTCAAGACTTTATCTACTTCAGTTATACTGCATTATATAAAAATGCTTTAGCAAGCATACTTTTCAGTTAGCAATCCACCAACCAAAGTGAACACCACATATGTGTAAGCAGATGTGATTCTTTTTCTCTTTTCTTTTTAACTCATATCTCAATGCTTTAATTAGTTGTGATTTCGACACCACCTTGGTGGGCCACTATGGTCCAAATAAAACTCTCCCTAAGGAAACTGACATGGCCTCTAGAAATCGTTTGCACTAAGTGAAAATTTGAACCTTGGACTCATGGGCTGTTATGTCAAACTTGAAAGGCTCGAAAACTCTTTTATTAAGCTCCCGCAACTCAATTCTATTGAAATGAACTCGTTATAACAATTACACTTTATAACACGATTGATTTGGACTCAAAGCAAAACAATCCTGAAAACTGGCAGATACCAGCCGGGTAAACCGGGTACAATGATAAATATAGAAAGCGTACATACCTTGCAGGAACAAGAACCATACCGCTCATATTAGCCACCTCTGTTAAAGCTGCCTTCCATCTCTTCACTTTAACCTCTGTCCATTTCGATCCTTCAACTCCTTCTTCAGCTTCTAAAGCAAAACTGTTTCTTTGGTTCCTAACATCAGAAGGATCAACATGATAAAAAACAGGTAAAACGAAATAACTCAAATTTTGTTTTTGTTGATCAAGTATCAATAGCAGCTCATCAAGGCACCATCTAGAATTCGCATAGTTCTCTGACAATATAATTATAGAAGCTCTAGATTCTACAATTGCTCTATCAATTTCTGGTTTGACCTGTTGACCTCTTTCGATTTCATCATCATCCCTAAAAGTTCGAAGTCCTGCTCGCACAAGTGCCTGATAGAGATGATCGGTAAACGAATAACGAGTATCTTCACCTCTAAAGCTTAAGAATACATCATACCTTGACACACCTAATGCCAAAGATGACGATGAAGTAGAATCCATCGAAATTAGTAGGATGAACGGACAGAATGAACACTTAATTATAAACCCTAGTTTGAATCAAAAGCCTCGTCCTTTATTATTATAAATCTTATTATCAGTTCACGGAGTTGGTCGGCAGTTTCTTGGGCTTTTTAGCAGCCTTTTTTGACTATCGACATAATAAATCATGGTTAATTGATTTCGGGGAACTTCAACGAAAGTTTCTGACTTCTTTTGTCGTCCTCATTATGTTGGAAAGACTTAGGTCACCGGAGTAAACAGCGACGACGGTGACCATCTCCACCGGTAAATTCGAACAAACGCAGGACACAATTGGAAGTATAAGGCCGCTCCCTACCCAAAACACAACCGACTGAAACTGACATACTACGTCAGCGATAGGTCGGCTTTTCTATAAAACTGACAGAAACTGACAGACCCTCTCATCCCTGATCCATAGCTTCATATTTCTGAGACCCGCTGACCACTTTTTTAAACAAACTAAAATACAATTATTTAAATAAACCACAACATAATTTAAATAGCACACTATTAAATTAATTTAACAATACACAATTAATCAAAATAAAATACATTTCATTCAAATTAAAAAAAATTACAATACTAAAAAAAAAAGTTACGATAATTAAACATTCCAATAATTTTAAAAAAAAAAAACATTACACTTAAAAATGAGAATTGAACAGTTTCATTTTATTTACAAAGACTTGTACATTATGCATAATATGGTGTACATTTACTTTTCATCTTCTCTTTCATTATATTATATATATATATATCTCTGTATCTATCTATATCTATACTCTGCAAATAACAAGATACCCTTCATTTTTTTTCCTTCGCTCACTCGTTCCCCACTGGACCCACCTCCTCGCAAACAAAACCAAGTGACGAGCTTCGGTTATCCGAAGTTGCCAACCGACAAGACAAACCGATGGGCTTGTGCCATCGGTGTCGGTTCGTCGGTTGTAAACCGACGAGAGCCGACGACTCCCGTTGGGAGTGGCCTAATAATCCTGTATACGAAATAACAGGATGAAACATAAACATAGGGTGAGAATTAGGGGTGAGCATACGTACCCGAATCCCGATTCCGTACCGAAATCGTACCGGTACCGTACCGAACCGGTATCGTACTGTAACACCCTCAAATTTCAGGTTGCGAAAGCGGTCGGGTCGGGTGTTACTAAATCAAATATCACAGCATAAGATACATAATGAACGACTCTAAATGAGACGTTTGAAAATAGTTATTACATTTCCCAAAATAAAATGTATACAAGTTGTGAGTTCGCAAAATAATTTCAATACATAATTGTAATACAAAAGTTATGCAGAGAAATCCAGTGGTGAAAATATGCGACTCGAGCTAGCATAATCTTGCAGCAATCCTAATCCTGCTGGGCACCTGAGAACACATGCTAAAACGAGTCAGCTATAAAGCTGGTGAGTTCATAGGATTGTTAGTTGAAACATAAAGTATAAAATCTTGTATGTTTTGAAAAGTTGTTCAAAATCAACGATTTTGATATGTATTAAATTGAAGTTATAACACTAATGTGTAAACGTCTAACGAGGTATCTAATACCTAAGTAATAGTGATCTGTACCTAAGTACACAAAGGTCGATGCATTCCGTGCCTGAATACCTTTCAGGTATTAAATAAATCTATCAATGTGAGGCAAAACATGCCTAAGTATAACCCGTGAAATTGTATGGCCGTGTCATATGTCAACAAGGAATTGTAGTTCCGTAGAACTATGATTGAATATCTAGCGTATTGCATCCAGCAACAGTTAATTGTAGACCCGCAGATCTATGATTGAAAATGTTTAGTGTGTCCGTTTGACCAGTTAGTGTAAGCTAACCCGGACGTATTGAGCTAACGGCCTCGAGTGATAACCTCACCGACCCGTTAACTTATTGTGAATCCCGAGTATAACTCGCTGATCTATTGATTGATCGTGTGTGGATCACGAGCATAAGCCCGCCCATCCATCGAGTGTATCGCTTTACCGCGATATCGTACTTGTGCCCACTGCAATACCGTGGCATCATTTAGTGCCCACTTTACCGTGACATCGTTTTGTGCCCACTTTACCGTGGCATCGTTTTGTGCCTAAACAGGCATCGTCCGTGATGTGACCCAAAAAGTCATGTTTTTAAGTACTTATTTCCGCACTTTTTGGACTATTCTTTGGTGAAAACATTTCAAAACAATCATTTATCATCAAAAATCACCAAGGTAGTCTAAATACGGGCGTTGCTACAAAAATCAGTAAAAGCATCCATTTTGCACGCAAACCGAGGCAAAAACTATCACCTTAAATATTCCATTCTTGATTATCCTATCAAAGCAGATTTTAATGCATATTTTATGATTCAATAGGAAAATCCAAGATCGGTGGTGAAAGAATAAAGAGAAACGGATGAAGAACGAAGAAGATGTGCAGTCTAGAAGCCCGCCGATCGTCATCCGGAACATGCAAAAGTAAAACACTTCCAAATTTGGCAAACTCAGTGTCATTAGAAGCGTAATGGAATAATGAAGCCAACGGCGCAAGAATCAAGCAAATCGGAGCCCAAACGAAGAAGATACGGACGAACCAAGCAACCGAGAAACAAGCGGAGGCCAAACCAAGCACCAACCCCCCTGGCCCTAGGTACCGTATACGGTACCCTAGGTTCCGTATACCACCCTTGGGGTGCCGTATACGGGGTCTTGATGCTTGTGAGGTGCCGTTTGCCCCCCTTGGTCCGATGGTCCCATATGCAGCTTGGATGCTTGTATTTCATGCTTCAAGACTTGTACCAAGACCTACTAGCTTCTCCTATAAATACCTCATTCATTCCACCATTTCAAAACACACCTTACACCATTCTTCTCTTTCTCTCTCTAAAATTCTCTCTCTAGCACTACTCTTAGGAGTTAGAGGAGAATTATTCTTGTAGTTAGTTCTCTCTCTAGTTTCTCTCTCTAGCACTACTCTTAGGAGTTAGAGGAGAACTAGAGAGATATAAGTTAGCGGTTAGAGCTAGAGGAAAGTTGTAATTGGGTAATCAAGCTGTAGCAAGGTTATTCAAGTCAGACTGTTGTAATCCTCAGTATTACTCTTCTAATCCGGTGATATTATCTTACTCTCTTACTGTTATAATGTTTACTTTGCATATTATTTCAGTACGATCTATGATTGTTGTCATGCTGATTAGCTAGATTAATATGTGATTGTTGAAATGTAGATGTTAGGATTATGGATGATGTTTTAATAATATATCTTATATATGATCGGTAGTTGTTATGCTGCATACATGTTTAGACTTATCCTGGATGTAGACTTAATTAATCACCCTTTCTGGTCTCTCGCGTGACTGTTGCCTTAGGATAGGATCTGATCAACCCTAACTACGAATACACAGTTATCTCCTGTTTGTATGAAACTGTGAGATCGCCATAACACGTCAGAATACTTGGTATACCATTGGAAATACCACTGGTAGAGTACAAATACGTGGAAGCCAAGGAAATGCCGGTGGACTATCTCACCGTGGATTACCTGGAAGCAACACTTCCAGACACGGGTCTAGGTCTTGTTAAGCCGTGAAAATGCTATAGTACACCGTTAAACTACCTCTGGTTATAAAGCTGTGTAAAGATACATTAGGTCTTTAAAACACCGTAGATATACCTAGGGTTAGAGTACTGTAGAAAATAAGGTCACTATACACTGTACGCATGCCTAGGGATGAACGACTGATGGCAAAGGAGGGTCTAATCCATGACGGAAGTATTAGAACTAAAACAGATAAAACATGAGTTAGGAAATGAAAGCAAGGATGCCGGCTGTGTTCCCAGATGCTTAAAACCCCTAAACTCTACTTAACCGATAGTTTAACTTATTCAGCATACAACCAGTATTACTCTGTTAAAATTGGATAGACATAGGTGTTAAGAAAAGTCAGTGTTGTGGACTGTCGCCTTATTCCTTAACCCCATTCAGAGGGTCGCTTGGTCTCCGAAAGAGACAGTGAGGTGGGTCTGAAGACAGTCTCATCTGACCAGAATCAGGATAACCTAGGATTCAGTGACATATGCTTTAGGGTTACACCTAGACGTAGGGTCCTAGTGTTTACACCGACTGTTTAGAAGATTCTTAACCAGAGTAATCACCTATCATCAATATAATATCATCCCGAAACCCTAATCGTCGAAGTTTCAGCAATCACTCTCTACATGCTGCTTATATTCTCGCTTACTTTTCTGCACTTTAATTTCTGTCTTTAGGTTAGATTAGATAAAACCAAAACCCATACCTACCTTGTTTTAAACCCATCCTATTGTCAAGTTATCTTTGGTAGGTTCCAATTCAATTCAATTCGTTCCGATTTTGGACGACACTCGAGTTATACTTGCCGCCTTACCCACAAGGTAGGTAGCTTGCATAGTTTGAGCCCAGCAAATATAAATTTTTAAAACTTTCAACCCGTCGTGCATCTCGGTAGCCGTCGGTGCAACGACTCGGATTCTAAAACCCGACCGACCGCTGGGACCGCGACAAGTTTTTGGCGCCGCTGCCGGGGATCGGTTTCGTTAAGAATTGAAATCTGCCTTAGATAATTAACTTTAGGAGATCCTTCCCTAAGATTATCATTACTTAGGAAGTTAATTGCTTTATTAGTTAGATAACTCAGTTCTTAAACCCTAGAAAATACATAAAAATTAGAAAATGAAAAACCCTAATTCTCCGTCAAACCCCATCTCTCCTCTCAATCAAATGATGACGGATGAGATGACGGCTTTGGTAGATGCGGAATTCTTTGACTGTCCAGAGTATGAGTCAAACTCCTCTGACGTTAGAGAGATCTGTGTTAACCATGAAGTTGAGAACCCAAAAATATCAAGCTTAGACTTAGGTTTTGATGAATCTCAGCAGAAGATTCCAGCTTCTGTTACTGTTGCTTTAAGTGGTCAACCCACACTTGACCCTGAGATTCTGTCAATCTTGTCTAGGTATCCACACTATATTAGACCTGCTACTTTACCTGATGATGAACCATTTGGAATCGAAGTGTTCTTCTATCCACCCATGCCTTGGATGGATTTGAATGAACGTCTTCATTGTTTAGATGAATATTTTGAGTACGATCTCCCAGATATTTTGCGAGCCCACCCCACTACACTTTATTCAAGTGTTGTTGAGGAAAAGTGTCTCCAATATCAGGTTGAGAATGAACTTAGGATAGAAACACCAACCCGATTAAACACTGAATCTAGGAATCATCTACCCGAATCAGAAACAGACCATCACTTAGGAAATTCTCTCAAGCCCAATAGGAGGATAGATATCCATGCCAACTTTCTGAAATATCTTAAGATATCTGATTTTCCATTTACATTTGAGCAGAGAAAGTCCTTTGTTGAGATTGATAGGATTATTAGACTTCTTCGTGCTAAACATAGTAGAAAAGACGAGCTATTGTTAAAATCAGAATTAGATCTTTTAATCGATTTACTTGCCAGCACCGATTATCCCTCTGATTCACAACCTAGGATTAATCGTTATGTTACGTTCCTGATTGACGAGCTTGAATTTTGGATAGAAAGAAGCCTTATCAAGTCTGACATGATTCTTGCAGATATTCCATTCTTTGTTGATCCTGCTACTTATTTAATTAATGAGCTTAGAGCTATTTTTTCCGAATCAACTGAGGAAGCTATGGATGCTGCTTTCTTTGCAAAAAGGAAACAGATCCATATCCAGCTAATCCAGTTATTCCAAAAAACCAAATTCCCGTTTACTAACCAACAGAAGATTTATATCGAAGAGCTTTCGCAAGCAGTTCACACTACTTACGGAAATTCCGATTCTTCTGAGGAAACGGAATTTGTAGATTTACTTTCAAAACTGCTCTATGATCTGTCTTATCTAGATACAGGATTTAGGGATGGCATTTCAAACCAGAAGAAGGTGAAACGGGAATTTAATCGTTTTGTCGATGCATTGTTACAACTCAGTCAGGAAGAACGAGAATTCTTAACAGAATTTGAACGGTATTTCATAAATCCTGCTGATTTAGTTTACTATGTCATCCGAGCTCTCCGAGGTACGTTTATTTCCCGCTATACCTTGTCTCTATCCAAAGCATCAACTGTACCCAACAGTGTCATCTCGGACACTATCCGGTAAAACAGTAAGTCTGATATGGACGAGCTTTCGTCTTTAACAAAGCGCTCTTGGGAGGCACCTCAAGCCTATCTAGGTTAATTAATATTAGTTAGTATTAATTTTAGTTTGAATTAAATTTTCGTTTTAAAGCTTTCGTTTAAAAATCAAGAAAACGTCCTTTAAACTTTAAACTCGGGCAATTTGCGTAAGTTCGAACTTTTCAGAAATATTTAACAAAGTTTTAATTTTAAAATTTTGGTAAATTAATTATGATTTGTTTTAAAGTTTAAAGTACACAAAAATATTGTTTTGTTTTTAAATAAACTCGTTTCAGTTTAAACGCAAAGAACTTTTCGCACGCAATTTAAAATACAATTTTAATTCGCGAAAACTTTTTATAAAGATTCGTATTTACTTTTGGTTACTTTATTAAAAATCTTAAAACCTTTCGAAAACCAATCGTACGTATCGTATCTTTCGCGTTTTAAATCGAAACGTATTTAATCCAAGAGGAAGGGATTCACTAACAAACAAAAGGTCAAAAAGTCAAAATTTTCTCTCCTTCCTCTTCCCCAAAACCTACGGCCTCCTTCACTCTCCATCACCAAACCCTCATTTTTCCACCATTTTTGATAATTTAAAGCTTCAAGTTCTTCATTTTATCATCTCTCTTGCATACATAACATCATTTCATCACTTGCAAGGTAATTCCTAACTCAAATCTTTAAATTTCATTAACTTTTTAAAAGTTAGGGTTTCAACTTTTGATCTATAACATCCATGGTGAAAACTTGTGTTTTATGGTTCAAAAGTGTTCTTGCATAGTTGCTTAACATGATTACATGCTTGATTGAGTAGATTACTTGATAATTTGTGACTTTGATCTTCAAGTGTTGGCTTTAAGTGGTCAAAGTTGCTTGATTTGTTGACTTTTGGTAACTAGTAGTTTATTTTGACTTGTTTTGATTAATTCATGCTTAGTATGATTTGATAAACATGTTTACATGATTGCTAGTTCATTTTGAATGATCTTTAGGATTATTGAAAGTTAAAGTAAGCACGTTGTGATTAAAAATTAACCAAGTATCATACTTAATTTTAAATATTCAATTTTTAAAATGGTACTTGTGTTAATTAAATCATGGCAAGTTTCTTAGATTTTAAATAAATCATTAGTTAGCTTTTGGTCCTTGATTATTTTAATTATTCACCACCTTAATTAATAAAGTGTTGAATATTTTAAATTGACCATCACACTTAAGCTACCGTCATTCATTTATCAAAATCTTTAAATCTTGCAAAATTATTAACCGAATAAGTTAACACGTGTCTTTAACCATATGGTATTTGCATGAATAAATTAGTTTATGCTCTTTTTGGTTTTCTTAATATATTTGAGGTAATTACATGGTTAAGCTCACTTAGATTAAGTTGCCATGAATGAAAGTAAAAATATTTGCTAGTTGTTTGAAATGACGAGTTTACTTAGATTAAACACTAGTATTATTATTGCTTTAATACCCTTGGAATAGGTTAGACACTTATGGTTGCGAAAATTGCGGATTGAGGATTGATTAGGCCTAGGTTTAGTTTAAAATAAATTGCGGATTTATTCATATTTTAAAGCCTACATTTCCAATTTTTGTTTAAAATTTGGAAATGTACTTATCAATTTGTTATTACTTATGCATCTCATTTTCTTGTCACAGATGGATCTATCAAACCCTTCGTTGAGGAAGCTTGCTTCATCCCCCGAGAATATGGACGATATCGAGAAATGGATGGGACGATACTTAGGGTCAAACAGAGTCATCATGTGGCCGGATATGAGACGCTTGGGTATTAGGGATGAGTTGGAAGAGTTGATTAAGTATGATAAAGATGGCGAGGAACATGCTGCATTTTTCCATCTTTTCTCCATTGATGAGGCTATATACCGAGAGGTCGTCACTGAGTTTATGATGACTTACGAGTTCCGAGAGAGATTGGAGATCACTGATAAGAAGAAGATCACTTTTTGGTATCGTGGGAAGAAATATCATATGACAGTCGGAGATTTCGGGGTATACCTTGGCCTTTACACACAGTCACAGGCCAGTTCTGATTGGTTCACCAGCAGTTTCCAGTCTATCTTCAGTTTACCGTCACGGGATCACAAGGAGATATGGAGAGGATTGACGGGGACAACCTTCAGGAGTGGAGTGAAAGCTTCACTCATGACCCGACCAGTTCATCACATTCTTCACAAGCTCCTGTGTTGTACTATCTTTGGGAAGAGAGATACTGGACCTGCTACATCAGAAGAGCTTAAGTTCATGCATGCGATCATAAGGAAGCAGAACCTGAATGTCGCATACATCATCGCGGATAGATTGTGGAAGGAGAAGAGAGAGGATAGACGTCACGTATTCATGGGAGCCATTATCACGAGATTGTTAGTCGGCATGGGGATTCTCACTGACCGTCACCATGAGGATTACACCCATCACGCTAGCTCGCAGCCGTTTGATCTAGAGTACTGCAAGTTGATCAGGATGATTGATGAGGGACCTGAGAGACAGTGCTTATGGTATCAGACTCGGCAGCCCATTCCTGGATGCTTCATGACCAGGAAGCGCGTGACTACAGAGGATAGAGATGTTGGTCCCCAGCCACAGAGACTAGTAGCATCAGAGATACCTGAGCCAGCACGAGGAGCAGACACATCAGTACTGCCTACATAGGCCGTTGTGCATCACACGGATCCGGTCACTCCTCTTACTCAGTACTATCTATTACATGCTTTACAGGTTATCCGTGATCAGCAGGTTCTGACAGCTAGGACACATGGTACCCCTGAGCCTGATCACTTCTTATACAGATGTGGACCACCACCTCCACCCACTACCCATACCGCCACTCACCCATATACCGCCACTCGCCCATACACCACATTCCCTCCACCACATCCACATACCTCCACTCAGCCACCACATCCATATAGACGCCCTCGCACACCTACCACCTACTCCGCACCATTATCCACTCACAGATCCACATCTGATATAGCCAGAGTCTACTCAGTACACATACCATCACCAGCCCGTCAGCAGGCATCATTGCCTCATCCGACTGTACCCATTCCGACCCATGACCAGCATCCAGAGGCTAGCACATCATATAGACCAGATCTGCTCTACATTGGCACCGATGCATTGTTCACTGGTAGCATCGGCCCTTACTTGGATTTGGGCCCCATCTTTTCAGATCAGGTTCCTACTGAGAGCACTCTCAGGCAGCTCTACCTTGATATGTTACAGACAGCAGGTGTTACCACTGAGGACATGCTCGCACAGGGTTATGATGATATGATGGCACTTCCAGCGATGACTCTCAGACAGATATTGATTCAGAGAGGACTACTACCTCCAGATGAGCAGAGAGTATCTAGCAGACAGCAGTCAGTTGCAGGACCTCCAGCTCAGCCTGATGACATACCAGCAGAGGATCCTCCATTCTAGACTACTTATCTTATGATTTATATTTCATATCACTGACTTTTGTATTATATTGATTACAGTGATCTCTATCTTGCACTTGGTTAAACTTTTGGGATATTTTTTGACCTTTATGGTTGAAACTTTATATTTCGTTTATCGTAGTTACTTATTATGTTTGTTTCTTTATTTTAGAATAAGTGATTGAATGTGTGATGAATGAGAAATAAGCCCGAACGAGATGACGAGCGTTCAAGAAAAAGAACCGTGATGTCAAAAGGCAGACAACCAAGGAATTCACAACTGCAGACCACGGAACTTACACACATCTCAGGAGAGGAGCTTCGGTCTATCTTCTTCTGAAACTCGCACATGCACCGTAGACTCTTCAAAGATCTAAGTGTGGGATCTCAACCCACACTCCAAGACATCTTAGCCAGAATCATCTCCAAATCTTAAATCACAAAAGTGTGAAATTCACTAATAAGAATTTCCACTTACATTATGGATCGACTCTTAAGCTAAGCATGAATGAGAAGCGTTGTGCACTAGATAAGGACATGCGGAGCTGAATCACTCTTAATGAAGATCTTCGGATTCTCAGCTTTCGCCTCTAAACGTTAAATCGTCATCTGGGGAGTTTCTTACCTTTCACCTCGTTTTCGTACATTGATTCATTTTGTTAGCTTAGGAATGCAAAGTAATCTATACTCTATCCTAAACTTATCACTAAGTATGGGATTCTAGCCCAAACCAAACACTTGAGAAACATTTTCTATATGTTCAAACTCTAAGTGTGGGATTATATTTTCAAATATAATCTCAACTCAAGAGAACATTAGGGACAATGTTCCTCTAAGTGTGGGATAGCAGGTATAGAATACCTTGAATTAGATGTTTCACAGATTTTTAATGTCCAAATAGCTTTACTCAGAAAATGTTCCTCAAATTTTCATTTTCAAAACTTTTTAAACAAAAATAATAAAGAATGAGCCAAATCATCCGATTAGCTCTACTATTTTTGAGTTACGATATCCTTCAAAGAGGAACCATTTCTAATATGAGTTAGTTATTCAAGAATATTAGGGAAATTAAGGTAGAAATTTCTTAAATAAGTATTAACAATCTAAGGAGCATGGCTAGACACATATAAACCCAAATTTGCAGTGAGGTTTTGAGCCTTAAAAGCATTCATTTTAAATGCTACATTGTTCATTTCTTGTGTGTGCCGATGCTAGTATCTATAAATTAGAACTTGTTCCTGACATACGTTTCGAGAACACATTGGAGAGTACCGTACGGGGTGTAGGTGCAATTAGATGATCTCGACATTCCTTAGAATTTAACCCATTCTTACATACCTTTTCAAGCCCAAAACCCTTCCGATACTCATTTTTAGTATCGATGATCAGCCTAGAAAAACCCTTTGAGCCTAAACCTTTCGTTTCTTCAAAACCCTATATCTTTAACCACTTTTCCCAAATTTCCAACAACTTATCTTGGAATTTCTAAGGTTATGAAAAACATCTTGAAGAATCTCTTTCTGAATTGATCTACTCCTCCGTGTTCACCAAAATTAGAAAATCAAGGGTGCGAAAAATTGGCACCAGAAGAAAAGACTCGAAGAAGTCCGTGATAAGAAAGAAGAGATTTCCGAAAGAAAATCAAAAAATATCCTTGGAAGTTCTCTGGCAAAGAAGTTCTGAAGAAAGAAAAGAAAATAAAAAGCAGAAAAAGAAAGGAAAAGAAAAGAAAATAAAGCTAAAGTGCTTCAGAGTATCAATCTTTCAAAGAAAGATTTAATGAAATACGAGTAGCTATCTTCTCCGTTCTACAATAAGTTTTTCATGATTCTTAGAATGCCCATGATAAGCAACCCCTTACAACCAAAAATCACCACTATCCATATCCCTCAACCCTCACAAACTTTACTTAACTCAACAGGTGAGTTCACAACCCCTACTTTTACTGCTTTGCTACTTTTGAACAGGGGTGGAAAACATAGTCAAACCTTTTGCTACGGGTGCAAACTTTTATACAACTGATTGGATGTAAACTATATAAACTCTTTATGACTGCGGTCAAACTGTTACAACTTCTGCTTATCAAATGGTATTTCATACGAAAACTGATTGGAACTAGCTGGAGAACGACCAGCTACACATTTTCGTTAACTATCTTTTATGAAACAACATTTTCATAAACATACACAGAAAGTCCCTACGACTTGGGCAAACACACAGAAAGTCCCTACGACTTGGGCAAACATATACAGAAAGTCCCTACTTCTTGGGCAAGGTTTCATCCTACGTCTTGGGTGAAGGCTCTACTTCTTGAGCAGTGGGTCCTACGTCTTGGATGCCAGTCCTACTTCTTGGACACAACTTGAAAAGTCCCTACGACTTGGGCACATAGAAAGTCCCTACTTCTTGGGTAGTTACTGATGGGTCCTACTTCTTGGACAAACGTTTTAGTCCCTACTTCTTGGGCAAACTTTGAAAGGTCCTACGTCTTGGACAAACTTTTAGAAACTGTACTTTTGGGCGACAACCCAACAACACTTTACGTTTGACGAACATTACTTAAACTGTTATGGCAAATCGTTACAAACATATTGGTTGATCAAACTTTATACGTAAACATAAAACCTGTGAATTCACTCAACCTCGTTGTTGACTTTTTACTATGTTTTTCAGGGAATTAGCAGCGCACGTAAGAACCGCCTGTACATATGGAACTCTAGGCGACCCGCGAAGCTCTTAGGATGCCAACTTTTTAAAATATATGGATTTCTTTTGTATAACTAATCTGTTTTTAGTCATATTTACGAAATCCACTTTTGTACAACTTAACTACTTATACGATTCGATGAATCGTAAACTTTGTAACTATTACTCTTGGCATCTTTATATATATATATATATATATATATATATATATATATATATATACGTTCTGTTGTAATCATATGCTCTGATACGTATGCATGTACAATGTTGGTGTCATTACCCCCATACTTAACTAAATGTTTCCGCTAAACAAAATCAATGAATTTGTGGGTGTGACAAAAATGTAGGCTCAAGAACAACTTTGTCAAGTATCTAGGAAATGACATCATGTAACATGAACATTAGCAAGATTATCACTAATCTCACACGGGACAAAAATAAAATATAATACTGTGACTATAAATTAAACGAGACAAGTTCAAACATATATAATTATTGATACAAAAAAGTTCAAAAAATTGGAAAAAAAGAGTATTTAGGTCAAAATAACCCATTAAAAATGTTGCCAGTTTTTACCCAAAATATAATTAGTTCATCTTGCACTTCTAATATAAATGAAGGATACTATGTAATTGAAACAATACTTTAGAATATTAGCTATATGTTGGCCTTTGAATAGGCAAACTTCTCCGGTGTCGCTTGTTCAAGACACTGAAAGTCAAGCAATGTAAAGAAGAGTCATATCTATTGTTAGTACACTAATGAAACAAATTGTATTACATAACAGTTAGTAACATGAAACTCCATTAAGAGTTTTATCCTTTCTTTTATCCAAAACTGTAAAAAATATAAACAATGTAAAAAATATTATTATATAGACTGCACACCCTTAAATTACACGTGAATACCCTCAGATGAAGAGACCCAATCTATTACTTAAACGATTATAACCAAGACCAAATCTGAAGCCGAGGTTAAAAATTCATACAAATTTAACCATAAAAAGTCCACTAAAAATGTGTGAAAGTCCATTATAAATTATTAAAGCAACTATAAAAATCATATTCTCATTTGAACCTCACCCTACATCTATATACTTCTTAGTATTAAAGTTATTTTAATAAATAAAAAAATCAAACTTCTACTATAGATTTATGATAGGGCTTGGCTATAACATTGACCCAAACTTGATATACGAATCAAACAGCTAACCCTACACAAATACATTACTTAACCGTGATATACGAATCAAACAGCTAACTCTACACAAATACATTACTTAACTCTACACAAATACATTAATAATTTTTAGATACTTGGTATTATCATGTTCAATTTGAAAGTGACCAACATATACTAGTGTAATACCCGCGCTATGCAACGGAATATAGTATTTTATAATCAAATAGTGATTCAACAATGGTTGTATGGATACCCATGATAATGAGTTATTAGCGGGTGTTTGTATGTGTAGGTTTGCGGGATACATTTGGTAAAAAGTAGGAAAATAAGAAATTTATAAATTTATGGTGCAAAATGAAAATTGTAAAATTAAATAAGGAAATGTTGAGTCTTATTGTTACAAAATTTCTATAAATAAAACACCAACATGCATTATAGATAGTAATAGATAATAGATAATAGATTAAAGCATATTTTATTCAAATGTGAGAAACTACATACAATGGTATTGATAGTTGGATCAAATATAAGTATCTATGTTTTGATATGTTATTTTTTATATTCAACACACGTATATATTATATTCACCGAAAAGTATATTTTTTTCCGCTCCGTCGCAACGCGCGGATTAGAACAGCTTACTTATTATATACGGAGTATTAAAGAAGATTAAGTTTTAATTGACTTACTATATTAAATGAAGCGTTAAAATGAAGTATACAATATTACTTGAGGGGCCATAGATGAAAAAGATGAAAAGTCATCTTCTTCACCAAAAGCAACCTACAACTCAAGATTTACCCACCTATAACACCCAAAATTATTTTTAACAAAACACTTTTATATACTTACACTATCAAAGTTAGGGGTGCAAGGCACCCCCAAGCCCTCCTACTAGCTCCGCTACTGATGGTTAACAACAACTATAGTAATAATAACAAATATGATAAAGATAAAGACATGTGTTTGAGAATATTATAATACGGAGTTAATCACCGATAAATTTGAAGAATTAGTGCTACGCTATTATAGAATTACTTTATTAATTTATACTGAAGTGATAAAAGAAATACAACTTTTACCAATTTTGCACAAAGTGCCAGGGGCGGAGGTAGAGGGGGGCATGGGGGCAGCTGCCCCCCAAGAATTCTCAAACCATGTAAAAAAGATTTTTTTTTATGGATATTTACGATATGTTATAAGTTTTGCCCCCCCCCCCCCCCCCCCCCCCCCCCCCCCCCCCCCGCACCGAAAACCAAACAAATAATTTTAAATTTTTTTTTTGCCCCCCCAACTTCTAAATCCTAGTTCCGCCCTTGCAAAATGCCATGTACCACGATATGATAAGAATTAACCAATAATAACATCTTTGAATAGCAAAAATGTTTCCGTTGAAAATGTCATAAAAAACGTCACTATTAAAAAGACTCACGGTAGTATATGCTTTGATCCCCACCAACATTCGGCTCTGTAGTAGGTGCGAAATAACACCACACTAAATTTCCAATCGAGCTCTTCATTGAAAGCAAGTGTGCGATTTCCTTGAACTTCTCCATGTCTCTTTGAGAGTTTGAGACATGAACTACAATGTCTTCTTCAATGCTATTTGGTGACATACACCCTAAAAAACAAAGATCGGCTGAATAAAATGGTAGTGTTACGAGGATAAAAAAAGACACAACTTATCAAATTCATGTTTCATGTGCATGAAGTATTGGGGTGCATTTTGCAAGTCTGTAATACTTATATGTTAAGAATATAATACTACTTTATTGGTACAACAAGATTCATAATTATGCATGTTTAATGTTTGTTTTCTTGAAAACTAAATAAAAACACAAAAGGGAAGTCTACAGTCAATGACTTTTATTTAAAATGAATATACTACAGAGTAATAATTATGGCTTTCTCTAAACTTTAATGTATATTTAATATCATATGAAACCGAATTGTTATAAGACCGGTAGCAATGGCTTTCTTCGGTTGGGGGCCGATGAAGCCCGGCGAACCGATGCCAGTGGCACGGCTTTGTCGGTGCTTTCGTCGGTTGGGCTTCTTCGGTTTAGCGACGAAAGGAGACGAGGTGTGGGGCCCATTTACTTATTTTTTTCTTTTCTCCATTAAAATGTAAAAAATATAAATTTAAAAAATAAATCCAACAGGCTATATGACCGTTTTTTCAAAAAAAAAAAAAAAATTAAAAACATTAATCATACCCCAATTTACACTATAAATATACACCCAACTCTAACTATTTTTTACACATAACAACTACAATATTTCACACATTTAACACACAAAAATGTCACAACATCCCAACAATTCTTCCCAAAATCATTTCCAAACAATCCAAACACCACCATCCGTGCCATGGACCGATAACGAGTTTAACATCACAATCGAAGAGTGGGAGAAATCTTCCCAAAACGATCCGATTGGAACTTCACGAACGCAAAAAGTTTTGGCAATCCATACAACAAAACTACAACTCCAAAGTTGAGGTGAAACGTACTACAAATCAACTAATCGCCAAATAGAACAAAATAAAAAAAAGTTTATCTAATGTTCGTGTTCGCAATCGTAATGTGTTATTTTCATTATCGTAATGTATTTTTTTAATTATTGTAATGTTTTTTATTTAGTTAGTGTAATGTTTTATTTAGTAATGTAATGTAATGGTTTTTAATTTTTGATAGGGTTAATTTCACTTTTTGTCCCCGTGGTCTTCTCAATTCGCTACTTTTGTCCTTTAACTCTTTTTTTTTTTTTTTGCATTTTTCATCCTTGAACTCTTCAATTTTCGCATTATTCATCAATCTTCATTTAACTTAACAAATAAGTCGTTATTTCACCATCAAATGACTAACTACCCTTTTTCTCTTTATTCTTCTTCCCATTTTTCTCCCAAAAATCATACAAACCCTAACACAACTTTAAATGCAACCACAATCTCCCCTCCCCCTTGTCACACTCGACGACCATCAAAACCCCATCACTTCCAGTCTACCACCACCACAATCACAACCACTAAAATAGTTGAACTGCAACCAAGTAGCCACCACCAACAACGACGGCCTTGGTGAACAACACCACCGTTTGTTTCCTGCCAAATTCCATACTCCGGTCACCTGATTTCGACCAGGTCGTACGAGGCCCGGCGCCCGACGAGGTATGGGTGTTTGAAGAAAAAGAAGGTATTTTAGTCATTTTAAGGTGACCTAACGACTTCTTTGTTAAGTTAAACGGAAAATGATTAATAATGTGAAAATTGAAAAGTTTGAGGACGAAAAATGCGGAAAAAAAATGTTAAAGGACAAAATTAGCGAATTGAGAAGACCACATGACAAAAAATGCAGTTAACCCTTTTTAATAAAAGAGTTTTTATTTAGTTTGTGTTTAAATAATTAAATTAATAGTTAGTGGGTCCTAGAATTGAAATTGAAGAAATGAGGGTTGGCAGTACTTTATCAGTCTTTCATCAGTTTTGGATGTGCTGACGTAGTGCTGAGTTGACACACTGATGAAGTAAGGGAAGAAGGGAGAGTTGGAAGTGGTCAATCATATTAAAAATAGGTTTCCTAGTAATGAAAGAAAGTGGTGCTTTAACGGGATTATGTTTGTGTTTTTTTCTCTTATTAATTAATTATTAATTAATGTTAATGAAAGACCGTAATAAAGAGGGTCCTAAGATAAATTTATACTTTTACGCTTATTTAGGTTTGTTCAAGGTTCGATTCTAATATTGGCTAAAACCGAACACAATCAGATGTTTTAGTATTTTGATTAACAAAACCATTAATTAACTTCGGGTTTTGGTTATTTACTTTTATATATCATTCACCTTCTTATGAGTTATTTACGGTTTGTAATCGAAGTTAGCATTTACCTAATATCTTTGGCTACTACAATTCTAGTCAATGCTTTATATTTTTAACAAAGGATATAAGACACAATAAATAAATTAGATATAAATTGGACCATATATATCTAAGGGAAAAGTGAATATTTAGGTGTCATGTACCCAAATTTAGGTATAGAACCATCTCAAAACTATATTTTTTTCATAATTGAAATCATGAAAATTGTCATATAGTATCTTTATTTGTGTCATTAATTTTATATTAATATTAGTAGTTTTTAAAAGCTTTGTCAAAATGTATAACAGTTAATAGCAATTAGCAATAAGAAGTGTTGTCCTAATAAGGTGCAAACTACATAGTGGACGATTGGGGCTTCATGTTTTGTTTCATTACGTGGTTCTTCGGTTAATCATGTTTAAGTTATATGTGGTTCTTTTGTTTCATTATCTTACTAATCAATACCATCTTATAACAACAAAAATGTTTCCATCGCAACAATCATAAAAACGTCACTATTAAAAACACTCTCGGTAGTATGCTTTGATTCCCACCAAAATGTGCCACTCGATCTAGTAGGTGTGAAATAATACCACGTCAAATTTCGAATCAAGCTTCACAGAAAGCAAGTGTGCGAACTCCTGGATCTTCTTCATATATATTAGTAACGTGAACTACAATGTCATCTTCAATGTTATGGTAATATACACTCTAAAAAAAGAAAGATCCTTTAGAGTCGAACTTGAACAGAATAAACGTGGATTAAAAAGACACATATGATCACATTCATGTTTTGGTTAATAATGTTTTAATTCTCAAAGTTTTACATTTTTTTCGTTTTAACCACTCAAGTTTTTTTTCTAATGATTTAACCCTCGAAGTTTCAAAATTTTGGTGGTTTAAGCATAAAGTTTGATTATACTTCAAAAATTTGATGGTTTAAACCTTCAACTTTATCTTTTATAATGATTTGGCCCTTTTAAATTTTTCTGTTTTAATCATCTAACTTTCTAAAAATTAATGGTTTAACCCTTTGAAGGGTTAAACCAATAAGTCAATACAAACTTAAAAGGTTAAAGACTTAAATCATGATAAAAAAACTTGAGTGGTTAAAACGAAAAAAAAAGTGAAACTTTGAGGATTAAACCATTATTAACCCTTCATGTTTTGATATGTATAAAATATTGATGGCATTTTGCAAGTCTAGAATACGTATATATTTTATTATAGGGATAGGGAAGTGATATTTACAAGGAAGTATTTAATTCAAAAAAAGGAATACTTAGCTAAAGTTACAACTATGCCCTTATGTTTATGTTAATCATGTGCATTATGTTTTACCAAAGTCCAAAGCTACCCGTGGCATCTCCGTCTCTTCGTATTCCCTGCCGGCTATTTTCGAACGGTTTGAACGTAAGTGATTTTTTCGGCAATACTTCGAGCAATAACATCCTGAATATGGCTTATTTCATTTTGAAAATTAAAACTATTACCGTTGACTTGTTAAAACTTTGTGAGTTCTCGTTTTCGATCCGACGATCCCCTACGAGGCTACGACTCTACGAGCAGGGGCGGATCCAACAGTTTGGTAGGGGGTTCCATGGCCCCCCATGCTTGCTGGCCCAGTAGTGTTAAAATAGCTACATTTCTTTATGGGCCCCCAAGACAAAAGCATTTCGGCCCCCTTGACCAACTGAAACAAAACAAGATGGGCTTACTTTTTTAATACTACGTGTGTTACTTTATCAGCCCAAATGGTGACGGTGAACCATACTACCGTGTACCTACGTACTCATCTTTCCAAGTTTTCTTATGAATAGGTTGGATTGGATTGGAATTTAAAACTAGTAAACCCTTAAACTTATATACTTTCGTAAGATCATGAGCAATTTGTTGTTTTTATTTGTTGTCAACGCTTTCATAAAGTTGTGATTTTGTAGGTCTTTTTAATATAGGTATTTTACAACGTAATGGTTTGACTTTTTCAATCTCATAACTGTAAAAGTTCAAATAATTATTGGATGTTATTAATGGAATTTTTGTCGGCTTTTATTAGATATATATTAATTATTATGTCTTGCTATTTTTTGCTAATTCAGATTTTTATTGTTGTTGCTAAACTGTTTATGAGAAATTTTGTATTATTTAATGTTGTATTGTAATATATGATGTTGTTTTTCATATGTCCGATCACTATTTAGATGTAGTTCAAGGTTGTTATAGCTAACTTTGAACGGTTTTGAGCTGTTTTGATCCGATTTTGATATTTAATATATGCAATTTGTGATTTTCTACGTTTAAGATTTTTTTTGCCCCCCACGATAAAAAATCCTGAATCCGCCACTGTCTACGAGTTCCAACGAGTTAAAAAACGAGGTCTGACAGTTTATCAAAGAACTTCATTATTCTCCGGGGTGGTTTTCCTAGTAATTGTTTAGTGAAATACGAACCCACTACATGTTAAATGGAGAGCAAATAATTAAGAGGAGAAAAATAACTTAAGAAAGGAGCATACAGGGAAGAAAACGAAAGTGATTCATGCCGGGTTGTTTGTGTTTTCTTTAGTTTCAAGAGTTTATGGTGCTTATTGGAGGTTGGTTGTTAGTTGTTACGGTAGTACAGTGTTGGCCGAAAATCATGAAGCAGGATTGCAAGAATAATTATACAGGGTATTGTGTTTGACCAATAATAACGTTTGAAACAATTGAGTTCATTTAAAAGGGTATAATTGTCCTCTTACTTAAAAGTTCCTTGTGCGAAGTAAAATTTAACTTGAAAGAACCAGCTCCCTTTATTATATATGTAGAGAATATAATATAATATAATAGCTTTATTGGTACATGACATTCACATATTCACTTTTCCCTTACGGTTATAATAACTTGTTTTATTAAAAGCTACTAGTTTTGTAAAATATAAAAAGCATCAAAAGAAAGTTTAGTTTACAACAAATACACACCGAGTTGAGTCACTCCAAAAATACACCGATTTGGCTTCAACTATAATAGTCATCCAAATAAAGGACCTTGGATTTAGAAACTTTCAAAATATAAGGCGGTCCTTTTATTTTGGATATCTAATAGACGAGAACTATAACTTTGGGGTAAACCACATGTATATGATCCTTGTCATTACTTTTTGAAGCAGTAAATAAATATGACATGACACATGTTATTAATCAATCAAATTTATTTTTTGGTCTTTCCTTGTCATGATTCTTTCCTTCAATTTATCGAGCCAGATCATTTTGTAGAAAACATAACAAATATTTATTAAAACTATGTGGATGGATCGTTTTTCTAAAAAAATGGTTATTGAAGTGAATTACATGGATTGTCCATGTGGTTTATTGTTTTTTTTTTTTTTTTTTCTTCACTTTTTTGTCCCTATTGCTACATTGCATAATAATTTCACTTGAATTATATTTGGAAGTAATCTGTTTATTCTACAGTAGAGGTATAACTGTTTACATCTTATCTTCTCATAGTCTGCTTTTGACGATATTGAATATTTTTGTTGTTGTTAAAGTATATCGTTTTTCAATAAGAGTCCATGTAATTTTGACTAATTTCATAAGCAATAAACCTTTTATTTGCCCATACATGTGGGTTGGGCCTTTTCTGGAAATGTGTTTTGGTTACTCGTCGTTTTCATACCATATTCGGAATCCGATAATGAATAGACTATGGGTATGTTTGGCAAAACTAGCTGTAGGCTGTAGCTGTAGCTGTAAGCTGTAGCTGTAAGTTGTAGCTGTAGGCTGTAGCTGTAAGTTCAAGCTGTAAGCTTCTGTAAAATTGTTTGGCAAACTAACTGTAGCTGTAACTTTGAAGTATAAAATAACTTAAAAGGAGCTTTTCATTTAAATTAAAAGCTACAGCTACTACACACCAGCTTTTCAATTTGGAGCTTTTCATTTAAATTAAAAGCTACAGCTACTACACACCAAACAAGGCTTTTATTATTTTTGGAGCTTTTATTTTTAATATTAAAAGCTAAAGCTCCTAAAAGCTCTGAAAAGCTCCTCGCCAAACATAGCCTATATATTGTGGGATATCTATAAATATAAAAAACTAATTATTATTATTATTATTAATCATGAAATCATAAATGTCACTGTATGTAGATGTCAATGGCTATAAACTATAAGGTCAACCTACTAAAGCAACATCAAGTCTAAAAAATTTATGGTTCTACATTTCTAGTCATATTTGGTGAATTATACACATTATATAATTATGGGATTTGAAATAATAATTAATTTGGAAGATTTAATTGATTAAATATTTTTATATTAGTAGAAATATATTGATATAGATATAGTTACTTATTAAGAAAATTAATATATATGTAGAGGCATGATTAAGAAATTTTTACGTGATAGTATGATAGTTTGAAATAAGTATATTGGTAAAATATTAAACTTCTTTTTAAATCACTACAAAAAAGGACGATTTATAGAAGTAATTGAACCATATTTTCTCTACGTAATCAGTAACAAATAATTCACAGAAATATAACCATGATGCCCACAAAAATTATATCATTTTGATTTACAAATTTGTTCACATGGAATTTCAATTCCAAACATTTGTTGCATAGTAGATAAACACCTCAACATGACTGAGCCAATAAGTCAGTCAGCCCTTTGAGTTCATTTAAGTTCTAAATAAACAAGTGGTGGTCAAAACATTCCATTCATACATATATTGTACTCTATACTGTATATCTGAACCAACATCTCACGAAATATAACAGAACCGGTAAACAGATCACGTGTTTACATTAAAAATATGATCCATCTTGTTTAGACTGCATATCAATCATGACAACTTCATAAACATAAACAGCATTCTGAAGCTTTGAAACTGGAAGGAGAACCTGAAATGGAAATATATAACAATTTGGGCTACTTTCCTGTTAGCCTGTATTAATCTCATTGTCAAATATAGATTCCTATAAAACGCCTATAGCTTTAAACTAGCACAAGGATCCAAGAAAACATCTAAATCTGACCATTAGAATTCTGAAGTCTGAACTAAACATTTACCAAGTCCATACTTTATAAAAAAAAAAAAATCAAGATTCATCAAGTAATATATATGGACTTGCAACAAATATATGTGTACTTTTAACTTTACAAGAAAGCATAGAACAAAGTAACGAAACACCACCTGTAAGAAAGCTCGATTTCTGGATATCTGTTTCTACTGAAGAATGAGAGTTCTCAGCTTCCAACTGCCAAATATACTGCTGTTTCTACTGAAGAAGGTGAGTTCCTAGACTCCAACTGCCAAATTTACTGCTTAAGTATTGTGGATAGTAAACAATAAATGTTAACTTTATTAGTCTCTATGGTTTGCAAAGTTTCTAAATGTTTTGTTAGGATTCTTCATGATATCTTATATGGGTGTGAATTATGCTTTCAATTCATTTAGGACGGACACACTATATTTAAGCATAATATGAATAGTAACCCTCTAATCATAACTGTTGCATCTTTACAGTTCTACCTTCATACAGATTCTTCATTTGTGATTTAGAAATCAGGGTATTTGTTAAATGAAATAAATAGCACATAATAGTATAGTATGATACACATGAAAACACCATCTAAAAGAGCAGAAACTACATATGAGAAACACTTGATCCTCCCAGGTTCAAATAGGATTAAGCAAATAGAAAAAAATATGTAGTCTTTTCCTGAAGAATGAACCATTTCACTTTGTTTATGAATAAGTTGAAAATCTTTGTAATTTTTTGTCATCGCATACATTACAAACTAACAGAGAACAATTAAAAGGTCCACCAAAACAGACCCGGTACTACCTAGCAAACAATTCTGGTTCTGGTCAAGTACTGGGTTCAAAGTTCAGCCCGATACTAGTCCTCCCTGTCAAACGCAGCCCAGCCCAGTCCTTGACTCACTTTATTAATTCGGCCAGATTGAAGCCCAATCAAAATCTCCTTTTTTTTCTTTTTCATTTTGTATATCTACAAACACAAGATGAACTCATTCTGATTATGTACATCTACACTATCCCTTCCAAATTTCTAAATACATATTTTGGCAATATTACACAATCCATTATTTTGGCAATATTTACCGGGTAAATTTTACCCTTTACCCAAAAAAAAAAAAAAAAAAAAAGCAAAGCCTCCACCAGAACAAGAATCTGCACTTGACTCACTACACCAACTAGGACCCACCAATGACTACGTCACACATTAACATGCCAAAATTCACAAACCTAGGCAGTGAAACAGACTTGGAAACCACAAGAAAATAAATCACACAACTAGATTGAGACCACACTACTACCGATGAGCCCAGCACACTACAAAACTGCCCACCAGACCAACCCAACCCCAGACTTGAAATAAAAAAACAGAATAAATGAAAACTTTAATCCTCACACCCGAATACCACTAGCAAAACCCACAAAAGCAACCTAAATAGACATATACTAAAATTTTGTAATCGTATACTTTTCTTTAGTTCCAAATATATCTTGGTAAGTGTTGATGTCACTATAACTCAGCGAAGATACTAATCTATCAGGCTCCTCCTGAATATGACCACTATCTCTCTAGCATCTCAAAGACTCTTGACTCAAACAAGATACACTTGTGTTTACCTAGCCTCAACTAGGAATGTCACAAGAATCGCACTATATGTTGCAACTAGTGTAGTGAAGAATGTCTTGAATAAGTGAATCAGTCATTCATTCTTCACCTTTACTTATGCAAAATCCAACTTGGTTATGACGAAGAGCGCACACATTGATCGGTTGTTTACTCATTGTAAATAGTGGTGTCTTTTGATTGCAATAGTGAAACCCATGATTAACCAAGGTATAGTTAACTAGTTGAGCCACCTTGCTGAAATTGCTAGAGGTTTATGACTACAAAAACATAATAAAATTTATTGCATGGTCACAACCACCAGTCACTGCAACACCTGATTATACTAAACAGTGCATTACCAAAACTAAACCCAATGGTGAATAACCCGAACACAGAAATCCATATCAATATCGAATAACCCAAAACTTACAACCCAAACCAAAAAATGAAATACCCTCTGATTCGCCACTGTTAATTAAGCTACAGTCTAGTGGTTCACCTATAGGTGTAACATAAAACGTCTAATATAACTAGAAAACAATTCCTGTCTCTAAATGCTAACCTGCTTCTCATTTTTGTTGTTGTTCCTTTAGAAACTAGTCAGATACGGTCCACAACATTAGTACACATCTGGCCCCTATTAATCTCCTTCGACTTTGCTTTAGGCGTCATCCTCCATTGACATTTTAGCACACTTATCTTCTCCAAGCCTTTTAAAGTTGGCAAAAAAAAAAAAATATTTTCCTGAAGAACAAAATGTTTATTAGATTATTATTTTTCACTCTGTTTGAAAATAGTAGTCAAATACGTTGAAAATCATTAGCATTTTTGTCTTCTCATACAAAATAAAGAACAATTAAGAGGCCTGCCCAATCCCGGTACTACCTGGCCTAACTACGTCTGGTTCTGATCAAGTACTGCTTCAAACTTCAAAGTTCAGCCCAATATCAGTCCTCCCTGTCAAAGGCAGCCCAGCCCGGTCCTTGACTCACTTTATTACTCTGCCCAGTTTGAAGCCCAATCAAAATATCTTCGGATTTTTCCTAAATTTTTTTTTTTTTTTTTTTGGTTTTGTATACTTTAAAAGAGTGATTGCAAACACAACATGAACTCATTTTGATTATGTACAACTACATTATCCTTTCCAAATTTCTAAATACATATTTTTGCAACGTTACTAAATCTTTTGTTTTCGAAAAGCAAAGCCCCCACACAAGAACAAGAATCTACACTTGACTCACACTAGTATCTACCCACGGCTACTAGCATTAAAGCACAAATAAGCACAAATATTTACAAACCTGGGCAGCGAAACAAACTCGGAAACCACAAGCAAATAAATCACACAACTAGATAGAGACCACACTACTACCCATCAGCCCAGCGCACTACAAAACTGCCCACCAGGCCAACCCAGCCCCATTTTCTAAATAATACAGAACGAAATGAAAACTTTAATCCTCAGACCTGAATGCCACTAGCAAAACCCACGACAGCAATCTAAATCTAAATAGACATATACTCGATATTTGAAATCATAGACGTTTTCCATATATATATAGCTAAGTGTTTATGTTTATGTTACAATAACTCAACAAAGATACTGATCTACAAGGGTCCTCCTGAATATGACCATAATCTCTCTAATATCTCAAAGACTCTTGACTCAAACAAGATACACTTGTGTTTACCTAGCCTCAACTTGGATTGTTACAAGACTCACACTATATGCTGTACCCAGTGTAGTAAAGAATGTCTTATTAAGAGGATCAGTCATCCATTCACCACCTTTATTATGCAATATCCAACTTGGTAATGACAAAGAGCGCCCACATTGATTATTTGTTTGTCACTCATTGTGGATAGTGTATTGTTTACATTTGATTGCATTAGTGAAACCCATCTTTAACAAAGGAAGCTACTAGCTAAGCCAACTTGCTCAATTTGCTTGAAGTTTATATCTTTAACTCTTTAAGAACATAATTAAATTTCATTCGTTTACAAAGTTTTTAATGTTTTGTTAGGATTCTTCATGATATTTTTATATGGGTACGAATTATGCTTTCAATCTTATAGGACAGACAAACTATGTTTTATTACTACTTAAGATGGGATTCCTTTAATCATAAATGTTACAGCTTTACAGTTCTACCTTCATACAGATTCTTCATTTGTGATTTATAGATCAGGGTATTAAATAAATGAAATAGATAGTACATAATAGTATGATAAATATGAAAAACATCATCCAAAAGAGCAAAATTTACATGTGAAAAACACTTGACCCTCCCAGGCTCATAAAGGTTTTGGCAACACAACTCTTTTCCTGAAGAAAGGAATTTTTATTTAAGTATACCTTTTTCACTTGTCTAAAATACGTTGAAAATCATTCAAAAATTTTGTCTTCTAGTACAAAAGAGAGAACTACAATTAATAGACCAGCCCATTTAGGCCCGGTACTACCTGGCTCAACTAGTTCTGGTTCTGGTTCAGGTCAACTACTGGTTTGAAGCTCAGCCCATAATTAGTCTTCCCTGTCAACCCAGCCCATCACAATCCTTGACTCACCTTATTAGTCTGGCCAGGTAGAAGCCCCATCAAAATCCCTTTGGATTTTTCCTAATGCTATTTAGTGTTTGCATTCTGCAAACACAAGATGAACTCATTCTGATTATGTACATCTACACCATCCCTTCCAAATTTCTAAATACATATTTCTGCAATATTACACAATCCTTTAATTTTGAAAAGCAAAGCCCAAACAAGAATCCACACTTGACTCACTACACCAACTAGGACCCACCAATGGCTACGTCAAGCATTAACGCGCCAAAATTTACTAAACTGGGCAGCAAAACAGACTTGGAAACCACGAGAAAATAAATCACACAACTGGATTGAGACCACACTACTACCGATGAGCCCAGCACACTACAAAACTGCCCACCAGACCAGCCCAACCCCAGACTTGAAATAAAAAAACAGAATAAAATGAAAACTTTAATCCTCACACCTGAATACCACTAGCAAAACACACAACAGCAATCAAAATAGACATATACTAAAATTTTGTAATCATAGACGTTTCTTTAGTTCCAAATATATCTTGCTAAGTGTTTATGTTACTATAACTCAGCGAAGATACTAATCTACCAGGCTCCTCCTGAATATGACCATTATCTCACTAGCAATTCAAAGACTCTTGACTCAAACAAGATACATTTGTGTTTACCTAGCCTCAACTAGGATTGTCACAAGACTCACACTATATGTTGCAACTAGTGTAGTGAAGAATGTCTTGAATAAGCAAATCAGTCATCCACATCACCTTTATTTATGCAAAATCAAAGTTGGTTATGACGAAGAGCGCCTACATTGATCAGTTGTTTACTCATTGTAGATAGTGTATTGTCATTTGAATGCATTAGTGAAACCCATGACAAACCAAGGTATAGCTAACTAGCTGAGCCACCTTGCTCAAATTGCTAGAAGTATATGACTTTAGAAACATTATAAAATTCCATGCATGGTCCTTTATAACAACCTCCATAGTCACTGCAACACCTGATTATACTAAACAGTGCATTACCAATTCTAAACCAATGGTGAATAACCTGAACACAGAAATCCATATCAATATCTAAATAGAATACCCTGATTTCTTGATTCGCCACTGTTAATCAAGCTACAGTCTAATGGTTCACCTATAGGTATAACATAAAATGCTTAATATAACTAGAAAACAATTTCTGTCTCTAAGTGCTAACTTGCTTCTCATTTTTGTGGTTGTTCTGTCTTTAGAAACTAGTCAGATAAGGTTCACATTAGTACACATTTGGCCCCTATTGATCTCCCACGACTTTGCTTTGTGCGTCATCCTCCATTGGCAGTTTAGCACACTTATCTTCTCCAAGCCTGTTAAAGGAAATATGAAATGGAGCGATCTTTACACGTTTTCATGCTTACGCACAGTGAACCACCACCAATCAGACTTGGGCCAGCCGGGGTTTTCCAGAGTGGTGTTCTGTAATGATTCGGAAAGGCATAAAACCAAACCACACAAGTACCCTACCAACAAGGTCGATACAACCAAGTATAACCTGATCACCTTTCTACCAAAATCACTCTTTGAACAATTTCGCAGGGTAGCGAATTTGTACTTTTTGTTTGTAGCAGTTTTGGCAGTTACTCCTTTAACTCCTTTTCCCCCGTTGAGCTTGATTGCACCTCTTGTATTCGTGGTGGGAATCAGCGTGCTGAAAGAAGGCGTCGAAGACTGGCGTAGGCTTTTACAGGATTTGGATATAAATTCAAGAAAGGTGAAGGTGCATAGCCGGAGCGGATCGTTTGTTGATCGTTCCTGGAAGATGCTTCGAGTTGGAGATGTTGTAAAGGTGTTTAAAAACGAATATTTTCCCAGCGATCTCTTACTATTATCTTCAAGCTACGAAGATGGCTTGTGTTACGTTGAAACAGCGAATCTTGATGGAGAATCAAATCTCAAAATTAAACGCTGCTTGGATTCTACATTATCTTTTGATGAAGAACTTAAATTCGACAAGTTTAAGGCTAAGGTTCGATGTGAGGATCCAAATTCGAGCTTGTATACATTTGTTGGGAATTTGGAATTCGAAGGTGAAGATCAGTTAAATTCTTCGTACCCGTTGTCACCTTCTCAGATTCTTCTTCGTGATTCAAAACTTAAGAAAACAGATTACATTTACGGGGTTGTTATATTTACGGGACAAGACACAAAAGTAGTTAGAAACTCGACGAAATCGCCATTGAAACGTAGCAGGATAGAGAGAAAGATGAACCGTGTTATTTACATGATGTTCTTCATGTTGCTTTTACTATCCTTAATCACCTCAATGGGTTCCGTTATGTACATGGATCAAGGCCAGAATGTTACAGAATGGTGGTACCTTCGTTTAAGGGCTAATAGAGACAGGAGTTTTAATCAGGGTAACCCACTTCTTTCGGGTGTTTATCAGTTGTTGAGGGCACTGATATTATATGGGTACTTAGTCCCAATATCTCTATTTGTTTCCATGGAATTAGTCAAATTTCTTCAAGCAATTCTTATCAGCAAGGACCAACATCTATTTGACGACGTGTCCGGAAGATCAGTTGAAGCCCGAACTTCAAATCTGAATGAGGATCTCGGTCAAATTGAGATGATTTTCAGCGATAAAACAGGAACTTTAACTTGTAATCAAATGGAGTTTAGGAAATGCTCCATTAATGGAATATCTTATGGGGGCATCGAGAACCTTAATTTCAGTATCGCTGGTGCAGAATCTACCCCTCGTCATAGCATGGAGATTGTCGAGATTACTTCTGAACATATTAACGATTCAAGTAACAGTATCTTTGGTGGTGAACAGAGTGAACAAAGTCTTGGTGGAAATATAAAAGGGTTCAACTTTAGGGATGATAGACTGCTGAAGAAAATGTGGTTACAAGGAGCAACTGTTTGGGCGATGACTATGTTCTTCAGGGTCATGACTTTGTGTCACACTGGGATACCAGTTGAAGATGAACAAAACGGCAGCAATAAACTCGAATACGAAGCTGAGTCGCCTGAAGAAGTGACTTTCTTGATTGCAGCCCAGGAATTTGGTTTTCAATTCTGCAGAAGAACCCAGTCTTCTATTTTCGTGAAAGAGATTGATCCTTCATCATCAGTGGTCGAAAGGTCATTCCTTCAATCTCCTGTCTTCATTTATGATCTTTGGTAGTTGTAGAGAAATCGCAGAATCCACAATGGGTTTGGTAACGGGTCAAGATTTAAATTTTCGGGTACAGGTGGCATTGGGTTGGGTAAACCAAAAACACCCTTTTCGAAGACATTTATACTTTTTATTAACATTTAAGGTGTAAATTATACTTATATAGTATAATATTAGAACTTCAATACTTATAAAATATTTTAACTATAATGATTTAGAAAGGTTTTATGCAATAATATAACCTTCAATGTCTTTTCCATCTACTTCTTTTATGTGACCCTCTTGAGATAAAACACAACCTTAAAATACCTATTCACAATAAAAGGGATTAAAATCACAAAGTCTCTCTTATCATCTTTGGTTAGCATGCTAATACTACAATTATATGGTTAACTTTCAGGGAATACAAATTACTGAACTTACTAGAATTCAGCAGCGCTAGGAAAAGGATGTCGGTGATAGTACGGGATGAATATGGTCAAACTTTCCTGTACTGCAAAGGCGCGGATAAGTAAGTCTCTTAATTGTCCAACCGAGGTTTAAATCTTAACGATTTTCAGTTCAATTATCCAAACATTACGAATAGAGGTGGCAAATCAAGCATTTTTGGTAAGGTGAAAACAGGTTGGGCATGGTAAATGAGAAACACTTGCACACTGTTTATATTGTCATTGATAATTTAATTTTAAAATACACTTTGAGCAATCTTCGCCCTGCCTGACCCATTCAATCTGCTTTCTTTTTACATAGTTTGGTTAACCCTTTTACTCATTTGGATTTTCAGTTCAATTATCCAAACATTACGAATAGAGGTGGCAAATCAAGCATTTTTGGTACGGTGAAAACAGGTTGGGCAGGGTAAATGAGACACACTTGCACACCTTTTATATTGTCATTGATAATTTAATTTAATATCAATTCGAGCAATCTACGCCCTGCCTGACCCATTCAATCTGCTTTCTTTTTACATAGTTTGGTTAACCGTTTTACTTGTTTTATTCGATAATGAATTAACAGAACATGAATCGACCCATTAATAACTAAATGGGTAAAAATTGTCATAATGCCATAATCATATTATGAACAATGGAGCAAAGAAAGTACTCACGTGATGTATATTATGTATTTTATTATTGCTTGCACTCTGCAGCATAATATTGGACAGGCTGGGTGATAGGGGTAATGCATGCCAACACGATACAACTACACACCTAGCTAGCTACGCAGAAGAAGGGTTACGAACAATGGCTTTTGCTTACAGAGAGATTACAGACTCTGAGTATGAAGAATGGAGTTCTGCATTCGCTAAAGCAAAGGCCACAATCGGTCCTGAGCGAGAGGAATTTCTGGAGAGTGTATCAGAAGCTATTGAGAAGGACCTGGTGCTGTTAGGTGCAGTAGCAGTCGAAGACAAGTTGCAAGATGGGGTAAAATCGTAACTTTTCTTTTTCTAAATTATATAAAAACTGAGACCTTATCCTAGAATCACTCCAGGTTGCGAACTGCATAGAGACACTCACACAAGCAGGGATCAAGATTTGGCTCCTCACAGGGGACAAGAAAGAGACTGCTGTAAATATCGGGTGGGAAATTATAAAAATCAAGTCACCAAATCGTTTATGTAGTTCAATATATTTCTAACTTTTTCTACAAATGTTTGGTCAGATTCGCAAGTGGTTTGGTTAAGCACGACATGCAACAACTTCAGCTGAGTTTGACCAGAGACGCTGAATCTATGAACGAACCAAAGGTGAATATCCTGTTATTGGCCTTTTTTATCAGTCCATTTAATTTGAAATATAAGTTAAGGGGTAAATGGTAACCATCAAGCATTTTTGTATCTTTTCAGGCTATGAAAGATGACATCATGAATCAGATTCAGGCTTATTATCAACTGACAATAGATGAAAGAACCAAGGATGGTCCATTCTCACTTGTGGTGGATGGAAAGTCTATCGATATTGCTTTGATGAATGACGTTAAGGACCAATTCTTGAAGTTAGCAGTTAAGTGTGCTTCCGTTATTTGTTGCCGTGTCTCTCCAAAGCAGAAAGCTTTGGTAAGTTAGATTCATTTTGGTTCATAATCTAACTGGAAACCAAACGGAATGCGATTTAACTTTGTGTTTATGTGCAAACCTAGATTACACGACTAGTTAAGAAGTACACAGGCAAAATGGCACTGGCAATCGGAGATGGAGCTAACGATGTGGGCATGATTCAAGAGGCGGATATTGGCATTGGCATAAGCGGAAAGGAAGGGATGCAGGTATGATCAATTAGTTGGATTGTGTAATCACTAATGAGAATATATAAGCCATACAGAAGGCTCTGTCACTTAGGGTGTCTACTA
Organism: Helichrysum umbraculigerum; assembly: GCA_949592205.1. Taxonomy (NCBI): domain Eukaryota; kingdom Viridiplantae; phylum Streptophyta; class Magnoliopsida; order Asterales; family Asteraceae; genus Helichrysum; species Helichrysum umbraculigerum. Next base: position 26,503,152 of record CATIUR010000004.1, on the reverse strand, counting down.
ATTATACAGCAATAAAGCATACCATTCCATCAAATAGACCCTTGAGGCCTTGATGCTTAGGTTTAATATCGCCTGTTTACACGTGCAGGCTGTTATGGCTAGTGACTTCTCGATGCCACAATTCAGATTTTTAGAACGCTTACTAATAGTGCACGGACAATGGTCTTATAGGAGAATTTCCAAGATGGTACAGAATCCGATTTTCTTTCGATATCAATCCTATTATTTTTGGTCTTACATGTACGATCACTTATTCTCTAAATTTTTTTTTTTTTTTTTTTTTTTGCTGCAGATTCTATATTTTATGTACAAGAACCTAGTGTTCGGACTTACCTTATTCCTCTATGAGACGTACTCCAGATTCTCTGGCGACATATTATACGACAGCTGGTACATGGTGATGTTCAACCTCATCCTGACATCCATTCCTCCCATCTCCTTAGGAGTGCTGGAGCAAGACGTTTCTTCAGATATGTGTCAGCAGGTATGTTTTTAAAAAATATTTATTATACTGCTTAACATAAAAAATGACCCAAGTCACCACTCACCAGCCTTCCAAAAAGGAGTGTTCGATCAATTTATCATAACATCCTTGAATAATCAGAGACTGTGTCAAGCACTAAAACATCTCATTATCTACTTGTTAAGACTCCAAACTCATATCCAAACTTACTTTCAATCGTCCAACCTAATTAGCTTATTAGAACGTACTACAACACAACCTATTGTAACTGATTATCTCACTCTGTAATTCAAGTGTACATGATCATTTTTGGGCAAATCTAAGAGAAAATCCAAACACCCGATTTTATTATGTGATACCAGTTCTAATCATAGTTCGTTCGTTGCTGCACAGTTTCCAGCCCTTTATCAACAAGGACAAAAGGGCATCTTCTTTAGCTGGAAACGGATCATTGGTTGGATGGTGAACGGTATATTAACATCTTTGGTGATATTTATCGTTAACGTTTACAGTCTTTCTCCCTCAGCCTTCAGAAAAGGAGGAGAAGTGGCAGACATAGCCCATTTAGGAGTTATCACATACACCAGTGTCGTATGGACAGTGAACTGCCAAATCGCTCTAACCATTACCCACTTCAATTGGATACAACATAGTTCTATTTGGGGAAGCATTGTAAGTTTGTACATCTTCCTACTCTCCTATGGTGCACTTCCACTCGTCGAAACCAACAGAGAATATGAGCTGCTCATAGAAGCCGTGGGGCCTTCACCTATCTACTGGATTATTGCACTATTAGCTGTACTTGCATCTCTCCTTCCGTATTTTATTTACATGGTTATCCAGAGGACCTTCTATCCAACGGATGACCATGTGATCCAGGAAATGAAATATGACGTAGATGGTGACACATAAGAAAAGATTATGTACTATTAAGTTGATCTTGTAGTCGAGAGTACCTAGATTAAATCACCTCAAGTTATTATCAAGATATTTGAGCTTTATGTGTTGCACTGATTAATATGTATATATTTATGGTTAAGTTTGGTCTATGTGTATTGTTGATTCAAACATGGCTAAATAAATCACTTTGATGGATAATTTTAAGATATTCAACATATTAGATTGAGCTCATATATTTCTCTTGCACAGTGGTAGCCTGTATATAACAAGAATCATTTAAGGCCATCTTAAAAATTCACATATTACCATCTTACTTTATGCTCTGTACTAAAACTATTTCCCAGAAATATGGTATCACTTGCCAAACATGTCCACCTCATCTTTGATCACGAATCTGAACAAAAATCATTCATTAATCTACAACCGCTACCCTTCTTGAACTCAAAGCGTTACTCAAACAGGGTTTAAGTTGACCACTAGCTAGATTCTAGCCATAGCACACAGATTAAACTTTCATTTTGAGCTCGACATTAGCATAGATTGAGTCATTGAGAGTATGCAACAATTTCACAAAAAAAAATGCCCAGAATTCATAGCACGCAACAACATAAATCATGTTCACCTCAGGTGAAATTTCCAATCCATTAGCGTATGAACAAGTTACAATTCCCTGATTAGGCCCGCCTTTATATACACTGGGCTTGGGCTCTCGGGAAGTACTCACTGCCCACTTCTCACTATAACTAGAGTTGATCCTATCTCCTAAAACTGTCAAAGTTTAACATCTGTAATATGAGTCCTCATCCCTCACCTACAGTGAACTATATATCTTCAGCCCATCTCTTTTATTGGTATCAAATAATAACCCAAAGCCTCTTAGCCCGAATACAAATAAACCTCTAGTATTATCAAGTTTTTTCGATCAGGTAAATGCAACTAATATAACCAATTAACCATAAAAAAGGAAAATATTAGATTACATAAGAGTCATCAGATAACCATGCTACAAACCAATGGAAGATACATTATAATGAAGATTTTCCTAAGACAGTTCCTTTAGTTGTATATCATTATAATGTATGTATCATTGCTATGGTGATGTGTGAAAATAAAGTGGAAGATGTTGTGCCACACTTAATCACTAACTACAAAAGAATCACTAAAATTTACATATTAATTCCAAATCTTCTGTTAGTGGGATATATTTAGTTATTTACCTTTGGCTGCTGCAGTGTTTTAGCATATGATATGAGTATGGTGAGCCGACACACCTTCTCTTACTTGTTATCAGCTTCCATGTGGACTCTCCTCAGCCTGCAATGTGTCATATGTTGTAGTTAACTCTACCAAAATATACATTACCAAATTAAGTGATAGTACTATTTTTGTTGATTAGGTAATATTCTTACACATACCTAATTAATTATAAATGATCGTTTTTCTAGAGGAGAACATACTAAATCAAATTTAAGTCTATGTATAATGATCTATATTGATATCGATATTAACCCACGGTAAAAGCCCTACGTATCTACAAAGGAACAAAGATGAAAGTTCATAAATATTTGCTTACTCATGGCAGCAATTAGAACGGCAGTCACTCTTCTCCGATGTGTAATTCCGGCAGCCATAATGATGGCAAAACCCTAAACTGGGATGTCGGTATTGAAATGACAATCTACGAAGTACATCACGTAACCCTAGTACCGGAGTTTCGCCGAATCCGGAATCCGGGTTATGCGCCCTATATGCCAACCTCGCCACTTCTGGATAAAGTCATAGTCATACAGATTCAGGGCAATACGTTTATTGCTAAAAAATGTAAACATTTTAAAAACAATAATTTTCCACCTAGTGTCCATATTAATAAGTTGATAATAATTTATCCGCCTTATAAATTGTTTGACTATTTTGTTTGCAACCTTATAAATTTAAAGATAAGAAATTTTTTATCTATAGACCAACAAAGTGTTTTACTGTATTAGTGTATGGATAAAAAATAGTGGTGTACGAATCACCACCCTAAGAAAATACTATAATACCCCTTATTTATATTGAAAAGACTAAACTACCCTTTAACTGATTATGGAAAGAGCATTAATGATTATCACGTTCCTTTTTAACATTATTTTGAATTACATTCCATTTTGTAGACTAGCGAAATATAAAAAAAAAAAAAATCAAAAAATTTGAAGCACTCTAATTAGTTCTAATTTAACATTACTATCATTGAATTTATTTCTGAATCCAATTTTAGAGAATTCACTTTTGTTTATATTCCTAACGATTACCTCCAACAATTATTACTATCTATTTAATTAATATTATTGTGACCATCGACCACTATTGCGTTTTTCTAATGGGAGCTGATTTTGGCAAGTAAACTTTTACTTGTCAAAAGTAAACAGTGCATTAATCAGTTGTACTATAAGCATAAACAGTTGTACTGTTTCCTTGTGACAAGTAAAAACTCACTTGACAAAATCAGCTCCCTTTTCTAATTTATAACCGCTGCATTGTGCCGGTAATTTTCTATGTATAGAGATATATCTATACTAATATATAAATAGTTTAAGTAAAAGTCTTAAAAAGAGTAATAGTAAACCACTATTTACCCTTCTAAGTATTTTATCCGACCATCATTAATTTAAGGTCAAATACAATGAATTAAAAGTTGATACATCTGTAGGTCCCAAACTACAAACACTATGTTGTAGAGAGGGGTGAATAAAACTAATTCCAAATTCTAGTTCAATAACTTAACGGGTTGTAATGAACAATGATATGAACACAGTGTAATTTTCAACTTAATTCTTTATTGATTATGAATAAAAGAATTACAAGTTCACTATAAGCGGAATTACTAACTCTTGAAACAGATTAAACACTCTCTACTTAAGCTCAAGAACACACTATGAGCTGATTACAAGAAATGCTAATACACTTGCTCTATATCTATTTGATTGATTCAAACTTTGCAAATTTTGCTAAGTCTTCTATTTATAGGCGAGCAAAATGCATTCCCGTATCCCTTCAACCAATCAAATGCATTCACGCGTCTTCTGTAACACCCCCAAATTCACTGTTTAGCGGAAGCAAGCTTTGGGATGCTACTAATCAAGTATCAACAGCACAAAGATAAAGCAAACGACATCTATATGCAACATTTGTAAAATAGTTACATTTCCAATATATAAAAATGTTTGAAAACATAGTGTTTTCGGTTACAAAAATGTAGTTCCCTAGAGCCCACGCGTATAGCGGGAGATTCTATTACATAATCATAATATACAAAAGATAATGCTAAGAATCTCCATTAGGTGCAAGGTAGAAATCATGCAACTCTAGCTAGTGTCCAGGGGTAATCCTACTCCGTCTGTGTACCTGAGATACAAAGCTAAAAAGTGTCAACCAAAAAGGTTGGTGAATCTCACAGGTTTAGTAATAAGTAATCGTTATGAACCATAAGTATGTACCAGTATTGCTATCAAGCAAAGTAAATAGATAAGTAAATCTGTAAGTCAGCACAGTTGCCATGAACTCATAAGTTGAAGCTTAACAGTGTGTAAGTATGATTCAATCACGTATCATATAAAGTACCCCCGTGAGTGCTATCCACAACACTCATATATAACAAATACTAATATATCTGTTTCTACGGTGAAATCCCTGGTAGCGCTACTACCCCAAGCAGGGATTGTCAATCCCAAATGGATCCATTTACTAGTAATCGCGCTTAAGTCCATAACTAACAACTTACGATAGGAGGCTTTAAGTGGATAAAAAGTAACTCATGCAATGTGTGTAAAAAGTAGTATAATCAGTCCAGTATTCGTGTTCATGCGTAAAACAGTAGCAAAGTATCTCACCCCAATAGAAAACAGTAAAAAGTGGGGCTGTATGACTCACATGAGTCTAGTAAGTACGATACTTTCGTGTAAGCGAATAAGTATCCCGGATGTAAGTCCGTAGTGTCGGATGTAATTCCTTAAGTTGGTTCTCCGAACCCTGCAACCTTCTGGCGTCCGAAACGCACAAGGCTGTAATCAAATAAGCAAGTAAGTTGGTGTCACGAAGGATCACCCATGCTAGTTGTCCACTCAACTAGAAAATGTCCAAGTGTTTGTTTTGGTATTTCCTTTGTAGTTTGAAAACAAGTATGGCCCGTTGGTGACGGTTTGTAATAATAATCCAAAAGTGTTATTATTATATGTATCATTGTATCAGGTTTCATTATTTGTGAGTGTTCAATACTTAGTGTGAAAAGTATTTACAAGTTCCTGGATGACGGGGGTCCGGAGGCAGCGCCCCTGGTAGCGGGGTCCACGGGGCAGAGCCCCTAGCTGGGGTCGAGCTGGCTTGGAAAATTTTTATTTCTACTACATTGCTTTATTAAAAATTGCATCTGGAATTTAAATTCGGAAAAATTGACCAAGGTTGGCCGCGGACCGAATTGGCTGTGCAAACTGAGTTCGCGATGCGAACTGAGTTTGGATTCGCAAGACAAAGTGGGTTCACAAGTCTCGACTCGCAGGACAGGTCGGTTCGTAGTTCAACTCGCAAGTCAGCTCGATTCGCAGTTTGACTTCGCGAGTCCAGTTTTAGTGGGTGAATCTCGACTCGCAAGTTGAGGTCGACTCGCGGATAAGTGTGCGAACTGAGTTAGATCTCAGCTCGCGAGACGAACAGTCAGCGATTTTTAGATGCGTTTCGATTTTTAAAGCGTTTTCGGCGGGATTTTTGGACATAATCTCGTTGAGTAAATGTTCTAGCATGTATATAAAAGCTTCATAAGTAATTTAAAAGAGTTTTAAGGTTTCTTACCACGAAATCGAAAATCGAAGAAGATGAAGATGATGATGGTGATGATGATCCTTGTGTTTGTGTCTTGATGATGATGATGAACGATTATGATGATGATGTTCTTGTTATTTCAGTTTTTAGAGAGAGAGATATGGGGATATGGTAGAGAGAGAGATAAGAGGGAAAGTAGGTGGAAGAAATGAGGTGAAAGGGAGAAGAAAGAAAGAATAAAAAGGGGGTTTGGGTCGGTTCCACGGGTCTGGGCCGACCCGCTTGCGGGCTCGGGCTCGGGGACTCGTTCCTCGATTTGCGTTACGTCCCGTGATTGATTAAATGTTGTTCCGGGTTTTATGTTAAAGTTTATCCAAAATATTTTTAACTGAAGTATTTTATCAAAATGTTTAATAATGTGTTATAAAATATGACTTGAGTTATTTTCGCTTGTTAGGCGCGTTACGTGTCCTTTTGTCGCGTTCGGGGTGTTTTTAAACGATAGGTAATATTGTAATCTATTATCACCATATATTAAAGTAAATAAGGTTTGTTAGGATAATTTCACATTATTCTTGAGTTTTGTCACCAACGTCCATAGTAAATGATGTCGGACTCCGCTGATACTTAAGTGCACGATTTAATCAAATCGCGTAAGCGTGTATGTAATTACACCAAATAGTTACATATATTTAGAATATTACAAAACTAAACACATGTAATTACAAGTAGTTTAGGCACTAATTAAAGTCCTAAATTGACGGGTGTTACATCTTCAGATCCATGGGGGAATGTCGGACGTGCCCCTGAAATTATCTTAATTGTACTGCAGACACAATCTGCAGTGTGCAGACATTGTCTTGCGTGCTGTACACGCACCGTCATATTGGTTAAGGAAAGCAGAGGGTGCACCATGCCACAAATGTCCACAATTGACAGTTGTATATCTTCGTACACTGTTTCAGGTCTTGTCTGGACACATATTGATGCAACAAAGTGTTGTGATAATCATCAAATTGAATCTGCAACAATCTTGATGATCTGCATTCTCTGAACTGGCTTCAAATAAACTTCAATCCCACCGCTGAGTCTTCAGTCTCTATCTTTAACATCATCTTCGACTTGTTGAATGCAAAGGTAGGTATCAAGCTCAGGAAACAACTTTCATTGCTTATATATGAAAGCTGGTCATGCAGGATTCTCTGAGTTGGTTGTGCATAGCCATCTCACAAAAATCTTTTGGACCCAGCATACAGACTAACTTGTGTGCTGTTTGAACTATCTACTTAAGTCTTTATGCTGGCTGTACATAGAACTTCTTTAGTGTTATAATTAAGTTGTTGTCATCATAAAACCAAGTAAAAAGGGTCATGCCTCAACAACATCATAATTAAATTTAGTTGTAAAAAATTTAACCTTATTAATATTTAATTATTTTATTATTTCTGTAACCGACGCAATATAATGATGGATATTGAAATGTCGGCTATGATTGCTATGATTTAAATATCGGTAAAAATGTAGCGGATTGGTTTCAAGTGTTGAAGGGTTATAATTTTTGTTATAAAAGCAAACTTAGTTTTTCCTCCGGGATAAGGTTTAGACCATTAACCCGAACTGTGACCTAACCCAACTAGAAAAGTAAAACGCATTGATGATTCTGGCTTAGAAGGTTAATGGGCTTGGTTTCATATTGAGTTTCAAGTCGTGACGAGATTATCATAGCGTATATGTTCTCAATTTTAGAAAGACGTGTTAGATAAACGTATTAACACACATAGATTTTTTGCCGCGCTGAATCGCGCGGGCGGTAAGCTAGTAGATATAGATTAGGTTTATATCCCTACAATTTTTAACGTCCGGACCTTTTTTTTATTTTCTTTTTTTTAACTAATTTGAATAAATTCTCGAATTTAAAACTCATTTAATAAACTTTTCACATCTCAAATGCGACATTACATACCCAACATAAAACTCAATTACTCAAATTTGGCTCAAAACAAACCATCACAAATCCTAGTGGAGTACCCGTCGGGTAACCACATGGTAAACTCCATTGCCAACTTTCGGTTCAAAATATAACGTGAACTACCCGGTTGTGACCTGATAAAGTACCTTTACATCAATTTTAATGATAATGATTTATTTCAAATCAAATGACCTATAAGTCTATAACCTAACGATATAAAGGTTGTCTTACAAATATTGGGCTGTTTGTTCACATTTTTCTCGAGACAAATATATATATTTGAGGTAATTATTTGTAAATATTTGTCGTCATAAAATATCAATAACTAAATAATTACAACATTGAGTTGTGTGACAACCATAACAAAAAACTTAAAGCTCACATTTTTTTTAAACAACAAAAAATGCTGGTAGTCTGATAAACATTGTATCTCGAGTTCAAGTTTCGCTAAAAATAATTATATATTTATGGTGATTATGTATCTTATCTTATCTTTATAACAACCCTCAATTTTCAAAGTCATTTTTTTTATATATATCGGAAGCGCATGATTAAATATATACCGTTAGGTTTCATACTTACCTTTCAAAATAGCAATTCGTTACGTACAAACTTTAAAACTATCTTATCATAACAAGTATCAATACAGGTTGGGTGTTATATTAAAAACCATGACATAATTGTTTTTTTTATCCAAATCATTCCCAAGTAAATCAGAGAGCTGTGCCAAACATTCCTCCAAGCCAAATTTCTAACAACCCACAATCATAAGCTAAACTTGCAAGAAGTTGGGAGGTGGGATTAGCATAAAGCTAAGTGAATGGTGTAACACCCGCCAAATTAGGACTAGTAATTAGTGCCTAATCAGATGTTAATACATGTAATTAGTTCTGTGTTAGGCTAATTAATGTATCGAATTATATATATTGTTGAATATATACGAAAATGCGATTTGATTAAATCGTACTCAATTTAAATCGAATGTATTTCGATTCAAATTAATACAGACGTTGGTGACCAATTTTATTAAATAACGCTTTTATGTCAAAAATATTATTATGATAATATTTCGTATTTATTCGGACCATACAAACAAAACTTATACGATTTAAAAATATTAAAACGCGACGACTAAATAAACAAACTTACTTATTATAACTCAAATATAAATCGATTTGTAAAATATTTAAATAAAATATCGCGTAATAATTTGTATTTTAAAACTTACCAATTAATATGTAAAATAAATTATAAAACGTTAAATGACGGAGAAAACGAACACCACGCGGATCGCGAGTCGGAGACTAAAAAATGGAAGGATAACCTCCCATTTCCCTTTCATTTCTCTCATTTCTTTTTATCTTTCTCTCTCTCTTCTCTTATTTCCTCCAAAACCACCAAAATACCACAAATCACTAAAACCGCAAATAACACCATTATACGCGCTCGAATCACCAAGATTTTTAGAGATTCACGACCACCTCTCGACGATCTACATTTCTACCTTTCCGGATTTCCATTTCGGCAATTTGTAAGTTTCCGACAAAATCCCGAAATCTCTCGATTCTTAGTATTTTTCACTTGTGATTGTTATTATAACTTATATATGTCCATTACTAAGTGTAGAACACGATTTCATAGCTTAAAAACGAGTTTAAAATGGATTTTTGGCCGGAAAAATCGCGACAGCCGGACTTTCTGGGCTGGTGTTCTTCCATGCGACACAAGCCTTGTGTCGCATGTTGTGTCGTATTTTGGTATTTGTGTCGTATAAAAGCCCCTGTGTCACACCTTGTGTCGTACCAAATAATTAGTGTCGCAAGTCTTGCGACACAACCACTATGTCGCATACACCATACGACACAATCACTATGTCGCTGTTGAAGCAGCATCTCGCATCTATGCGACACAACCCTTGTATCGTATAGACATTGTGTCGCACTTCTATGCGACACAACCCTTGTGTCGCATAACTACCTTTGTGTCGCATATTGTGTCGCACAACACAGAAAACTCAGATTTTTACTAAGTGTCGAGACTCGAAATTTATCACTCGATTTTACCCGAATTCAGATCCCAGATGCGTTTTTCGTCAAAGCAATATAGTAGAAATAAAAATTTTCCAAGCTGACCTGGCAGCTCGACCCCAGCCAGGGGCTCTGCCCCTTGGACCCCGCCAGGGGCTGCCGCCCCTTGGACCCCGCTACCAGGGGCGCTGCCCCCGGACCCCCGTACTTAGATTCCGTAACGGCTTCTAAAACACATTTTTCAAGTAAAACGCCACGAAATCAAAATAATAATAGTTGAGATTATTATTACAAATCCGTCGCCAACGGGCCGTACATATTTTCAAACATTTGAATCAATCAACCAAATGTAATTTAGACATATATATAGTTGTGTAACAACTACAAGGGTGATCTTTTGAGATACCCAATCACGTTTATAACCATCGCGTGTCGTGGACACCCTCAGGTTACAAGTCTTTGGACTTCATACTCGGCTAATCAACTCAAGTTTATTAAGTTAAACTCACAAGACTCAGGTGAGTCTCATAGCCCCTCTTTTACTGTTTTACTCAGGGGTGTGATATATTGCTCATTTTTAACATGTGAACGCAAGTACAAACATTTCATATACTACATGAGTTTTTCACAACTAATCATTTAAAGTCCTCCGTCAGCATAGTTGTTAATACGTTGTAGCGTGAATATTAGTATATGGTACCATATAGGATTGACCCTCCTCGTTCGGGTTAGCAAGCACTAACCGGGTAAACGGACGTACTAATATTTGGGAAGACGAATGTTGATTAGGCATTCGTGGAGGCACCTCGCCCGGAATTCTCTATAGGGGACCCGGCCCTCGAGTTAAGCTCAACTATGTGCTCATGGCTGTATACACGATGACTATCATTTAATTGCTGGATGCAATTCATTATTTAATTGCTGGATGCAATTCATTATTTAAATCTTGCGGTTCACACTATATTAACTGATTTCAAACCTGTGAGCTCACCAGCTTTATAGCTGACCTTTTAGCATATATCGCAGGTACCCAGCAGTAGGATGTTTCTGCTTCAGGACTTTAGCTCGAGTCAGCATACAGACGATTGAGATTTTCTTGCATTAGTATATTTTGTACAAGTACTTATGTACTGAAATCTCATTTTATTTAAACTCGAGCTATGTAAAGCTTCAAATGTTGTAAACATTTCAGTTATCAAAATATTCTTGTTAAAATGACGCATATAGAGTCGTTTACTATTTATCTTTGTGCTTTGTTATTGATTAGTAACACCCAAATCAAGCTTCCGCAAATCATCAAATTTGGGGGTGTTACAAATGGATCCAAGCCTAACATTCTAACTCAGCTTAACAAATGCCTACAACCAAGTAATGCACAAGCAACATAGAAGGATCGGTGGTCCTTGAGGTACCCTCATGCCGCGGATGGTCCCCCAAGTAACACTTAAAACCAACTGACGGCCAAATCAGAGGTTAAACCGATAGTTTAGTACTATTACTACATACGACGCAATTTCAGTGTCCAACACATGTACAAGGCACTTGCGAAGTCCTAGTAATAGTACCCAAACCCAACACATTAGTTGACCTCCACCAAATCAAATAGTCCACAACTATCATAGCATGTTGGACGCCAATACTCAATCAAGGGTTAGCCATCATGGCAATATAATATTAAAGCAATCATTGCAATAAACCAAGTTTACCCGTTGTAACCATGTTGTTACAACTAACTTAGACTGAAAGTCCAAGATCCACTCACCCATGAAGATTTCAATCTCCACTCAAAAGTCTAATGTTATTGAGTCTTCTCCATATCTGAGAATCAAATCAAATACCAAGTCAGTATCTCATTCATTATGATCAAATCATGTTATAATCATATAACATATTCATTGTATATCTTAAAACTGCAATAACAACAAGTTATAAGATTAACCATTCTGTTTCCGATTCTACCCTCATGAAATTAACAGAACATCATCATGATAACTCAATTTACCACATCTAAACATGTATATAAACTCACAATTCTACCTATCATGTTACCGCATTGCAGGTTACTAAGTCATATATACATATAACATATAAATTAGAAAGGAATTCGATTGAAAACTGGTTCTGCTGAAAACAGCCAAGGAGCCGCCGGCTGAGTCCTATGAGCCGCCGGCTCAATCACAGGACCCGCCGGGTCCACATTCAAACCGCCGGGTGAATTAAGTTTTTCACTTACAGAAATAAAATGCGTTTTGAAGGCTATTGGAACCGCCGGCTTTGCTATGGAGCCGCCGGCTAGGGTGATGAAACCGCCGGCTAGGGTGATGAGACCGCCGGCTGGGGTGTATCACCCACCGGTTCCCATTGCATTACTAACAAGCCGCCGGCTTGGTATCCCTACCCGCCGGCTTGATCATAAATACAGCAGCAGCAGGTTATTTAACCAAACCACGAACCAAAACCTCAAAATCTCAAATTCGAACATCACAACCGATTTTTACATCAAGTAACCTCAAATATCATCATATATCATGTTCTAGCAACAACTTGCTTCATCAAATCACAAATCTGCATGATTACTCATTTAATCTAATTATTTTAAACCCTAACATATATATACATATATTTGAAACAAATTAAACTTACAATTAAGATGCAACAAGGTTGATGATGAAGATGATAAGTAGCAAGCCAAAGATCCAAGTCTTTATCGATTTATAAATGTTTTCTTCCTTTGATTTTTAAGAATATAGTGTGTGTGTGTTTTCTTTGAATGGAGAGGAGAAGGAAACCAAAATGAAAGAAAATGGGAAAGGTGGGGAGAGTCAGGTCGGCCTAACTCCCACCTCCACACAATACAGTGCACAAATTATATCCGTTCTAAGTCTATTGCATGGAACCTAGAAATCTTTTGCGAGAAAATACGCTTTATTAAACTGATAACTATAGCAATTTAAAACAAATAATAATTCATTTATCACAATCAATCATTTGACCATTTAACCTATTTATTTCAGTTATCTAAATACAACAAGTATTTAAAAATACAATTTAAATATCAATTTAAAATAAGGAAATTATCGTATTTCTACTAGACCCATTTCGTGGATGTTACAAATCTACCCCCCTTAAAAGGATTTCGTTCTCGAAATCTAATCACATCCAATCACAGCAAAATTTCATATAATCATATAGGGCCCGGATGAACAATACAATTTATTTTACATATCACATATCATATCAAAATTTCCCACTGATGAACAATTCCATCACAATCCTATCGCATATCATTTTTATGCAACACCCTCCCCCTAAGCCCATCCACAGATGCAGGCTCCCTAGGAGGAATGTCAATGAATGCTCCATAATCACATTTTTCAACACAACAGTTATGTTATACCTAAGTGAATTACCGTCACTTTCAAAAATAACAGCTACTAGGTACAAACGAAGTTCAACAACGAATAACATGCACCACTCCACTGATTTACTAATTTAAGACATCAAACCAAGATGTACTTAACACATATCCATACTCAATACTCAAATCACATATTGCCAACATAAGCAAGGAATTTTATTTACATATCATGCACACATGATTTACAGATAAACAATCCAGTTCCATTAACCCAACAACTCCAATTTCGACATAATACTAATAAGCATCCCAATATAACTAATTTCATACCCCTAATTTCAACATATCACTCTAATCATATAATCCCTTAAATGAATATAGTTAGTAATTACAAGAATATTAGCATAAGTATAAACTAGCAACATGCCGAGATCTTTAAGCCAATGTAAATACTTATACCCTTTCCCTTTAACTTTAACAACGGCAGCGTTTATAACACTACAAGACTCATATCCATAATGAGAATTTATATTAGATTATGCAAGCAACCTATTTTGTTGGCATAATCACACTTTAAGATGGAATATCAATCATATATATTGCCGCAACTATTTATCTTAAGGTCATTTCCTATAGTTAAAACCCTAACTATTTAGTCATCAATGGGTACTTTACTATACTAGCACACGAACCACATTATCAAAGTATGCTAATCACTAGCACCTTTTCAACAATATTCACATATTAGATTAATTTTAGTTAATCTTTACTTAAACTATTTCATCATGTAGCTTAACCAGATTGTGACTCACCACTTCATCTAGTCATTAGATATACCACAATACGGTAAATTTCATATAATTCGCACATAATGATAATAAAATCAGCAGTTCCACAATTTAACCCTTATTCATCAAGAAAGCAAATTCATATAATCCTTCATATGTTAATAAGCATAATGGAGGTCACACTTTACAGACACCACTATATCTATAACTATGCCATTACTTAGCATCAATTTCATCTAACAAGAGGTTAATACCACATTAACTAGTACTATGTGTAACAACCGCCAAATTAGGGCTAGTATTAGCGCCTAATTCTTTGTTAATACATGTAATTAGTTCTGTGTTAGGCTAATTTATGTATCGGATTATATGTTGGTAAATATATACAACTTTGCGATTTGATTAAATCGTACGCAACTTAAATAGAATGAAATTCTATTCGGTTAATACGGACGTTGGTGAACAAATGTTTAAAAACTAAAAATAACGCAATTATAACCAAAATGCTATTTTATAACAGATAGTAATTATCTCGTATCACCCGACAAAAACTTACGCGATTTAAAAACAAAAGTGACTAAATTTAATTTAAACTATTAAAGATTTACGGAAATAATTTAGGTAAATTATTTAACAAGATCCGTGATTTTATAAATATAATTAAACGCGAAAAATAAATATTTAACGCCTAAACGACGGAGAAAACGAACACCGCGCGGAGCGCGAGGGGAGACCGAAAATGGGAGGGTAAAACCTCCCACTTCTCTTCTTTCTTCCCATTTTCCATTTTCCTTCTCTCTCTCTCTTCTTTTCTTTCTCTCTAATCACCAACCACACCACCACCCAAAATACTACCAAAATCGACAAATAAACGTACTAAACGAGCTTGGATCACACCTCTCCTTTGGAAGAAAACGTTCACCATCACACGATCTACATTCCTATCTTTTCGGATTTTCAATCCGACACTTTGTAAGTTTCCGACAAATCCCGACATCTCTCGTTTTTGATCATTTTTACTAGTTTATGGTTTAAATAGGCTTATTATGTTCATATAAGGGTTGGGTAAAAGATTTGGACCCAACGGAAACCGGAAAACTCGTTTTCGACTAAATTTCCGGCCATCAGACCGCTACGTCGCACCGGGCCAGGGGCCTCTGCGACGTCGCGACCTACGTCGCACAAAAACCTCAACGTCGCACTAGCGACGCAGCCCTTTACGTCGCATTAATTTGCGGACGTCATACATGGCGACGTAGACTTTAACGTCGCAAACCGAACCAACGTCGCATTAGCGACGTCGCCCCCTACGTCGCATTGATTTGCGAAGGTCGCATCATGCGACGTACCTGCCTACGTCGCACCTTACGTCGCTTGCAACGTCGCATGCGACGTCGCACAAACCAGAATCTTGAAAACTCACATTTTCACTAAGTGTCGAACTTTTTCAACCTCAAATCCTTATACGATACGACCTAACAATCATAATAAAACATACTTTCCTATTACAATTACTCTAATTTGCGTATTGAATGATAAACTTTAAATATAACAAATCACCAACGGGCCGTATACTTTGATACGAACGCGAACAAACCAACATTTAAACACAACGGGTTGTATGGACAACTAGCCTAGATGGTCTTGCGAGACATCTACTTACTTAACCTTACGTGTTTAGGCACTAGAAGGTTACGGGTTCGGAGAACCTACTTGCTTTACTACTACTTGCTATTTACCACTGCTCGACTCAGGTGAGTCTTACAGCCCCACTTTTACTGTTTTTATACTTTGGGGTGAGATACTTAGCAACTGTTTTACGTATGAACACAATGTACTGAACTGAAAACATTACTGATTACAAACAAACGCATGAGTTACTTTTATCCACTGAAAGCCTCCTAATCGTAAGTTGTTAGTTATGGACTTAAGCGCGATTACTAATAGATGGATCCATTTGGGACTGACAATCCCTGTCTGGGGTGGTAGCGCCACCACGTACTGATTTACACGTAGAAACAGACATATTAGTATTTGTTACATATGAGTGTGCGGATAGCACTCACGGGGGTACGTGATATATTCACACTACACGGTTAAGCTTCAACTTATGAGCTCATGGCACTGTACTGATTTACTGAATTACTTACTTTGCTTGATAGCAATACGGGTACATACTTGTGGTTCATAACACCTACTTATTACTAAACCTGTGAGATTCACCAACCTTTTTGGTTGACACTTTTTAGCTTTGTATCTCAGGTACACTTACGGAGTAGGATCACTCCAGGATTACTAGCTAGAGTCGCATGATTTACAAACTGCATTTAACGGAGATTCTTTGGCATTATCTTTTGTAACTATGGTGATGTAATAGAATCTCCCGCTATGCGCGTGGGCTCTAGGGAATTACATTTTGTATACGAAAACCTACGGTTTTCAAACGATTATTAATTATGAAATGTAACTATTTTACAAACGTCTCATTTAGATGTCGTTTACTATTAATCTTGTGCTTTGTATATTGATTAGTAACACCCAATGTATGCTTCCGCAAATCGCTAAATTTGGGGGTGTTACACTATGCCACCAACATAAGTACTACCACATTTCGATGTGCTATTCATAAACACATTTTTTTCCCCACCAAATCAATATCATATCGATTTCACATAATAAACCTCTAGGTTGGCTTGATTCAAATTCCAACTTTTCTAGTTGCGGTTTCTTACTTCATTACGCTATCAGGTGCATAATCACATATAAATTTCACATAAATCTCAAGTAATGGAAATATAATCATTAATTTTTTTTTTAGCTATTACTTTCATGACAATTCGCCTTTCTTAGCGGCCTCACTTCACATTTATTTCCTAAAATAGGCTACTTAGGCTATTAAAGCCTTTATTAAGCCGTCAACAACCTAAACAAATGCACATGTATTCATACCAATCGGTAATCAATTAATTACAAGTTAACCAACTCCGTATATTTCATTATATCATAATATCTTTCATGATATTTCAATTCCTTTAATCATTGACTTTAACAATAAGATTGTACATAATTGGGCAATATTTAAATTTTAATATAAGTAAGCATGGAAACACGAAATTTAAGTCAAAATTCTTAGATTAATGATTCAACCAATCATCAAAACGCTT
This sequence comes from Helichrysum umbraculigerum, assembly GCA_949592205.1. Lineage (NCBI taxonomy): Eukaryota > Viridiplantae > Streptophyta > Magnoliopsida > Asterales > Asteraceae > Helichrysum > Helichrysum umbraculigerum. The sequence goes on along the minus strand of CATIUR010000004.1, from coordinate 26,485,689 downwards.
TATGATTAATCCAAATCACGACGCATTTCCTAAGCAATCACGGACAATTTCATACAATTGCAACTACAAATCTACAAATAGCCAAATAGTATTATTAAACAATCAATCCTTTTACTTGATAACATATTAGACACAAAATTTTGCACATACTTTCATTATTCCATAATAACAGCTTCTTTTCTACTTTTGGTTAGCAACTTATATCATAAACCGGTTACTGATGAGTTTAAACGCTTTACGCACTCACTCGGCACATTAAGATGAACTTAAACAATTAACCAAGGTTTCATAACCTTTGACAACTCTTTTAACTCATTTGGGTCATGGATAACCCATTTGACACTAATTGATCCTTTAAGGAAAAGTAAGTCACATATCAAAGCTAAATTTCACCTATGTTTGACTATTTCGACATCGTCGACTATATGTCAACTTCAAATTCAACCAACCAATTGGTGATCACTTTTAACCAATTTTCACAAGTTTGCCTCAAACAAGTCCAATCATATTCAATTTATTTCATACTCTTTTCTGTACATGTACACAATTCTTTATTCAGGGTTTGACTTTCAAAGTTAACATATCATCAAACTTAACTCAAAACAAACTGATTCATATTTCATATTTACTCATACACATACACTTTAAATCATTACATTCAATAATTTTAACGACTCCTTTACAAGGACAAGGTCAACATACCTCAAGCTTGGCTTCATACAAGCTAAACATACAATAGTGATTCATTTAAACACTATCTAACCCACTAATGGGTAATCCAACCCATTTAATTAAATAATTGCAATTTCAACAAAGACAACTTGAATAGGTACAACTTATCACATCAAGACGAACTCTATACAATTAATGCAATACCATCTTCTATTCCTAAAACATATTTAAATCTTAATGATACTTGGTAGCCTCAACAATTTCCTGTGACATAGCATAATAGGGCAACAGTGATCAAGCGTTGCAATATTATGTTCCTTCACATTTCACTTTAAGGCTACTTCGTATCATAATTACCAATAAGATTTTCTTTCTCTTAATCACATGCCACCAATAATTTAAACAATGTCAACACGTTTGCTACTTCTTTACAACATCTATTTATTTAAATCGTCTCATATCTTATCCAATCAAGTTTACATAATCCGATTATTTCATACAACTCATTACAACCTTTATCAGGGGTTCATTCCTAAAGAATTCAATTAAGCAATCTACTTATTTCATTACCCATGTTTATCCGAATTCTGAAACATGTAATTTTCTATATCCTTTCATCATTTGAGGTGTTATCAAACACTATTGCTACCATACACGATCAACCTAGAACTTACTACAACCTCCAATCAAACTCATTATCCCAAAATCATTCATTTCTCATAAGCAATTAATTCTATGTTTACCATATCAATAATTCATTATATACGAGTAATTTTAATTACTCAGTTAACCAAATTATCGGCATTTCTACTTGCCTCTAATCACGTAACAACTAACCGCAGGTAATAACAAATATAATCATGTCATCATTTATACCATTAACTCCTGTTAACATATTATTTACTAGTTTAGTCTTGACTAAGTATACTCACTTCTTTCTTAAGCCAAAAGACTATTTCGCAATTCACATGTTTCATAAACATATTTAAACACTTCTTCATGGAACAATTATACTTTCAACAATAGCTACACAATTTCATTAACAAAGGTTTATAGCCTCGCTTTTTATTCAATATTCCATAAATGATCCTAAATCACACATTATTCAATAATTTCGACACATCCTTAAGCATCCAAATTCATTTCAAGCAATTTCTAGTGCAAACATCACGTTCAACCCTTCTATCATCACCTTATCATGTAATAACCACCAATGATTCATAACTAGGAAAAATTGGCTATTCTAACCAAATAACTCTGCTAATAAACACATATCATCATAGCAAGTGGCAACTCGCCTTAATTTAAATTCAAGAAAGTTTATCGTGAATTTACCTTATGGAGGAAAAGCCATGAGTACCGGTTGGTTGCTCATCTCCTACCTTCTCTGCACCCAAAGAACATGTCACAAAGTTTAAGCGTTAGCACACAATATTCTAACCAATTCGCCTACAGTGGCTAATCCCGCACCTTGGAATGTTTGACAAATACACAATAGATTTGGGATTGAACATTTACCAATGTTCAATTCACCCAAACCTACGCTCTGATACCAAATTATAACAACCCTTCAATTTTCAAAGCCATTTTTTTATATATATCGGAAGCGCATGATTAAATATATACCGTTAGGTTTCATACTTACCTTTCAAAATAGCAATTCGTTACGTACAAACTTTAAAACTATCTTATCATAACAAGTATCAATACAGGTTGGGTGTTATATTAAAAACCATGACATAATTGTTTTTTTTTATCCAAATCATTCCCAAGTAAATCAGAGAGCTGTGCCAAACATTCCTCCAAGCCAAACTTCTAACAACCCACAATCATAAGCTAAACCTGCAAGAAGTTGGAAGGTGGGATTAGCACAAAGCTAAGTGAATGGATCCAAGGCTAACATTCTAACTCAGCTTAACAAATGCCTACAACCAAGTAATGCACAAGCAACATAGAAGGATCGGTGGTCCTTGAGGTACCCTCATGCCGCGGATGGTCCCCCAAGTAACACTTAAAACCAACTGACGGCCAAATCAGAGGTTAAACCGATAGTTTAGTACTATTACTACATACGACGCAATTTCAGTGTCCAACACATGTACAAGGCACTTGCGAAGTCCTAGTAATAGTACCCAAACCCAACACATTAGTTGACCTCCACTAAATCAAATAGTCCACAACTATCATAGCATGTTGGACGCCAATACTCAATCAAGGGTTAGCCATCATGGCAATATAATATTAAAGCAATCATTGCAATAAACCAAGTTTACCCGTTGTAACCATGTTGTTACAACTAACTTAGACTGAAAGTCCAAGATCTACTCACCCTTGAAGATTTCAATCTCCACTCAAAAGTCTAATGTTATTGAGTCTTCTCCATATCTAAGAATCAAATCAAATACCAAGTCAGTAACTCATTCATTATGATCAACTCATGTTATAATCACATAACATATTCATTGTATATCTTAAAACTGCAATAACAACAAGTTATAAGATTAACCATTCTGTTTCCGATTCTACCCTCATGAAATTAACAGAACATCATCATGATAACTCAATTTACCACATCTAAACATGTATATAAACTCACAATTCTACCTATCATGTTACCGCATTGCAGGTTACTAAGTCATATATACATATAACATATAAATTAGAAAGGAATTCGATTGAAAACTGGTTCTGCTGAAAACAGCCAAGGAGCCGCCGGCTGAGTCCTATGAGCCGCCGGCTCAATCACAGGACCCGCCGGGTCCACATTCAAACCGTCGGGTGAATTAAGTTTTTCACTTACAGAAATAAAATGCGTTTTGAAGGCTATAGGAACCGCCAGCTTTGCTATGGAGCCGCCGGCTAGGGTGATGAAACCGCCGGCTGGGGTGTATCACCCGCCGGTTCCCATTGCATTACTAACAAGCCGCCGGCTTGGTATCCCTACCCGCCGGCTTGATCATAAATACAGCAGCAACAGGTTATTTAGCCAAACCACGAACCAAAACCTCAAAATCTCAAATTCGAACATCACAACCGATTTTTACATCAAGTAACCTCAAATATCATCATATATCATGTTCTAGCAACAACTTGCTTCATCAAATCACAAATCTGCATGATTACTCATTTAATCTAATTATTTCAAACCCTAACATATATATACATATATTAGAAACAAATTAAACTTACAATCAAGATGCAACAAGGTTGATGATGAAGATGATAAGTAGCAAGCCAAAGATCCAGGTCTTTATCGATTTATAAATGTTTTCTTCCTTTGATTTTTAAGAATATAGTGTGTGTGTGTTTTCTTTGAATCGAGAGGATAAGGAAACCAAAATGAAAGAAAATGGGAAAGGTGGGGAGAGTCAGGTCGGCCTAACTCCCACCTCCACACAATACAGTGCACAAATTATATCCGTTCTTAGTCTATTGCCTGGAACCTAGAAACCTTTTGCGAGAAAATACGCTTTATTAAACTGATAACTACAGTAATTTAAAACAAATAATAATTCATTTATCACAATCAATCATTTGACCATTTAACCTATTTATTTCAGTTATCTAAATACAGCAAGTATTTAAAAATACAATTTAAATATCAATTTAAAATAAGGAAATTATCGTATTTCTACTAGACCCATTTCGAGGATGTTACAATCTTAACATATATATAAGGAAAACCATTTTCCTTCCTAACATGCCATGTGTCATCGTAATATATAATTATTATATCTTTTACTTATAATCTTTTCTAAATTTCTCAAATATCATAATCTTATATTATATAAAAAGAATAATATTTATATAATATGAAAAGATCAGATAACATATAAACTTTGCTAAAAATGAACTAAACATCATTATTTAAAGATCTAATACACCATTTAAAATTTTAGAATTAAAACAAGCATCTACATTTTCTATAAATATATATATGACATTCTATAAATATATAGACCCAAAATCGTTCATATTTATCGCGGTGAATGTTGTTAACATTCATTACGATGAACGTTAAAACACCACATCATCACGGTAAATGTTAACAATTTATTAAATAAACATTCATCAGATAATGTTATGACTTAAAAATGAAATTCATTCGATAATATTTCCTTTATATCATCGATTTTGAATACTATTTATCGGCAAAAATAATTTTTTATTGACGGTTAAATTGATAATTGTAAGATGTTTCATGATGAATTATAACGGTTCCGCATTCCAAAAAAATAAAACACTTCCCTCTTGATCACTACCATATATATATATATATATATATATATACACACACACACACACACACACACACACACACACACACACACACACACACACACACGTTCAACTTATGTTGGTAATTATGTACGGATTTGTAATAATATTTTTTTTTAGAAAGGCAAACATACACATTACGTTTTTCTGTTCGATTCTTTTTCCTGGGCCGTGCTTAGCACGGCTGAAAATGTAACTAGTGTAAGTATATATATATCTTTATATGAGAGTTGAATAGTTATAAAAATTACAACACATCATACATGTCGCTTTAAACATTATATCATATATTATATAAAGTAATAATAGTATATCGTGTGATAACCCTAACAAGTTTGAATATGTCTTTTTTCAATCTTTGTCATAGTTGATTTGGTTTTCGTGTTTCCTCACGAATGAAAGTAGATTTCATTAATGTTTTTAGTTATGCCAATCACTTGTAATAAATAATAAGACTTTTATATTTTATAAATATATATATATATATATATATATATATATATATATATATAATTAGATTTTATTATATATATATATATATATATATATATATATATATATATATATATATATATATATATATTATAATATAATATAATAAATATTTAATATAAATAAATATATCCTATTCTATTATATATTGTATATAATTATAATTTATAATTGATATAATTATTATAATTATAATAACTAGTTAAACCGGAATCCATAGAGGAATATGGAGCTTTCGATGGGGTTCTAAAATTTGATCCAACGATTTAGATTAATTTAAAATAATTACACTTAGCCCCCTCTAATGTTTGTTATAATTAAAAAAAACTCTCGAAAATTAAAACAAAATCAAAAAAAATCGTGGAACATTTCATGGATTGTATTCTATTTTTTAATAGTATAATAACACTAAATCAATTAATAATTAACTATACTAGATTTATAATATTAAAAAGGGGACGACACATTCCCCTAATTTCACGTTCACCACATATATATAATAAAAAAAATTTTCATTCACGATACGACACAGTATTACGTCCAGGGGCAGAACTTGAACATTTCTTTTTGGGGGGCGACAAATCAGTTGATGTATACGGAGTAAGTAAAATTGTTATACAAGTATAAAATAATGTCCCTTAAATTCTTTTAAAAATAAAGGAGAGGCAAAAATACAGATCTGGAATCAAGGTTTCATACTTTTCTTGTATGAAATGTAAAGTTCGAGGGGCTAAACTGTCAATTTATATACAATAAAAGGGTATTTTTTTTGTCAGAAAGGGTGGTAAACAATTAAACAATTTGAAACGTGGGTTTTAGGTTTCTTCTTCACCAGCAAACCCTCTTCATTTTCCACCATTAAAATAAAATAGATCTAAACTTACTTTCTGTTGTTCCTTCAATATTCGATTTCTAATCATATAAAACGTGTTTTGTCCATCATTAATGTAACGTCCACTTTTCGTAAGTTCTAAATTATATTATATGAAAATATATATATACGTATTCTACTGTTTGCTTATGTGTATTTATATGTATATATATATGTTATGTATAATTTCATATGTGTTAGAAAATGTTACAAGTTTGAGGTAGAAAGTGGAATTAATATAAAGAACTGGGTCTGTTAAGTTTAAGATCGCGACGCGATTAGGAGGGGATCGCGACGCGATTTGTCTGTTTACAGAAATGGGTTTTTAAGCCCAACGAGTTCCAGAATTGTTCTAACTCACAAATAATACTCCAAACACGAACAGAGCTCTGTGAGGGGCGATTTTTATGACCTTGAACCCATTCTTCTTGATATTAAGCTACAAGACATTATAATTAGCTCATAATCACTTCTATAGTGATTATAAGGTATAATTACGTTCCCTTTTTGTGTAATTTCTGTGTTAGGGTTTTGTATATAAACCCTAAAGTTATGATGATTGATTATTAGGTAAACTATTAGTGTATAGATGTTTTACATATATTGATTATTCATATTATGATGTTTTTATGATGAAATTAAGTTAGGGTTTGAAATTAGTAAACCCTAAGTTGTATATGTATCAATGATTATGATATAAAATGATTTGGATATGGAATTAGTTATGTTAAGAGTACATATTTCTTCTTGAAAACGAAAGAAGGTTACATACATAGGGATATTGGGGTTCTATGATATGAATAAAGTTTGGAATTGGAGATTTTGTTGTATATAATCCTTACAAGCCCCATAACCAATTGTATGTGAAAGTATGATAAGGAAATGAATATATAAGTATGTAGATTCATGAATAAAGTAGTAAAGTGTAATATGGTTTGTAATATGTGTTTACATGCTTATGTGATTAGGTGATAAAGATATTGGAAGGACTACAAGTGATTTAATTGTGGCCTTGCAAGGTAAGTTTCAGATTACATGATTATGTTTGCCATAGATGATTGCGGTCATTTGATGGTGATTTGGTGCAAGTAATGGTTGCGGTCATAGGCTTGTGTGATTGCTAGTAGTATACGACTAGCATGGGTAGTTGAGGATCCTTAGCTAAAAATAATGATAATGACATGTGATTGTTTTCTATTACTTACTAAGCATTGTGCTTACGGTTGTTTATATTTTATGTTTTAGGTGAGCCTAGTGGATCAAGGAGTGATTTGGGCAAAAAGCTCATTGGGAGCTAGAGGTGGAAGTTGCTATTTTAGGTAACTAGCTCGTTTTCTTTAAATCATGCTCATGGAACCAAAGCCCCAATCTTTTTGTGAAACTATATTAATTATCGTTTTAACACTTGAAATTATGTAAATAATATAAAGTCATGTGATGAAGTCGTGGTTTAAGTGTCATGTGTAAATCTTGGTTTGAATATAGATGTGGAAGTAATGGTATGGCGTTTTGGTGTTGTTGATAATGATTTGTTATAAATGGTTAGAATGGCCTAAATGGTCATATTAGAGAGTTTGGTCTAATCCTCTTATTAAATTGTATTCTTGGAATATAGTCGTGATGAAAAGTTGTAATAATGTTTAGCATACATTTCTGGAAGGCTTTGTGGTCAAAAATGTAACACCCGCCAAATTAGGACTAGTAATTAGTGCCTAATCATATGTTAATACATGTAATTAGTTCTGTATTAGGCTAATTAATGTATCGAATTATATATATTGTGGAATATATACGAAAATGCGATTTGATTAAATCGTACGCAATTTAAATCGAATGTATCTCGATTCAATTTAATACGGACGTTGGTGACCAGTTTTATTGAATAACGCTTTTATGTCAAAAATATTATTATGATAATATTTCGTATTCATTCGTATCGTACAAACCGAACTTACACAATTTAAAATATTAAAACGCGCAAACTAAATAAACAAACTTACATTTTATAACTCAAATATAAATTGATGTGTAAAATATTTAAACAAAACATTTCGTAATAAATTGTATTTTAAAACTTATAATTAAAATGTAAATAATTGTTTCAAACGTTAAATGATGGAGATAACGAATACCACGCGGAACGCGGGGCGAAAACTGAAAAGGTGGGGATAAACCCCCACCTCCCACTTTTCTTCTTCATTTCATCTTTTTCTTCTATCTCTCTCTTATCTTTTCTCTCTAAAAAGAAAAACACCCCAAAACCATTAAAATCGCAAAATACTACTACCAAACGCACTCGTATCATCAATACTTTTAGAGATTCACGACCACCTCACTACGATCTACAACGCTATCTTTCCGGATTTTCATTTCGGCAAATTGTAAGTTTCCGACAAAATCCCGAAATCTCTCGAATCTTAGTATTTTTCACTTGTGGTTGTTTATACAACATATATATGTCCCTTACTAAGTATATAACACGATTTCATAGCTTAAAAACGAGTTTAAAACGGAATTTTGGCCGGAAAAACATTAACAGCCGGACTTTCTGGGCTGGTGTTCATCCATGCGACACAAGCCTTGTGTCGCATGTTGTGTCGTATTTTGCCACTTGTGTCGTATAAAACCTCCTGTGTCGTACCTTGTGTCGTACCAGATAATTAGTGTCGCAAGTCTTGCGACACAACCACTATGTCGCATACACCATACGACACAATCACTATGTCGCTGTTGAATCAGCATCTCGCATCTATGCGACACAACCCTTGTGTCGTATAGACATTGTGTCGCATTCCTATGCGACACAACCCTTGTGTCGCATGACAAACTATTGTGTCGCAAAACACAGAAAACTCAGATTTTTACTAAGTGTCGAGACCTAAAATTTTAACACCTGATTTTACCCAAATTCGGATCCAGATGCGTTTTTCGTCAAAGCAATATAGTAGAAATAAAAATTTTCCAAGCTGACCTGGCAGCTCGACCCCAGCCAGGGGCTCTGCCCCTTGGACCCCGCCAGGGGCTGCCGCCCCTTGGACCCCGCTACCAGGGGCGCTGCCCCCGGACCCCCGTACTTGGATTCCTTAACGGCTTCTAAAACACAATCAAAACACATTTTTCAAAGTAAAACGCCACGAAATCACAATAATAATAGTTGAGATTATTATTACAAATCCGTCACCAACGGGCCGTACATATTTTCAAACATTCGAATCAATCAAACAAATGTAATTTGGACATATATATATATAGTTGTGTAACAACTACAAGGGTGATCTTTTGAGATACCCAATCATGTTTATAACCATCGCGTGTCGTGGACACCCTCAGGTTACAAGTCTTTGGACTTCATACTCGGCTAATCAACTCAAGTTTATTAAGTTAAACTCGCAAGACTCAGGTGAGTCTCATAGCCCCTCTTTTACTGTTTTACTCAGGGGTGTGATATATTGCTCAACTTTTAACATGTGAACGCAAGTACAAACATTTCAGATACTACATGAGTTTTTCGAAACTAATCATTTAAAGTCCTCCGTCAGCATAGTTGTTAATACGTTGTAGCGTGAATATTAGTATATGGTACCATATAGGATTGACCCACCTCGTCCGGGTTAGCAAGCACTAACCGGGTAAACGGACGTACTAATATTTGGGAAGACGAATGTGGATTAGGCATTCGTGGAGGCACCTCGCCCGGAATTCTCTATAGGGGACCCGGCCCTCGAGTTAAGCTCAACTATGTGCTCATGGCTGTATACACGATGACTATCATTTAATTGCTGGATGCAATTCATTATTTAATTGCTGGATGCAATTCTTTATTTAAATCTTGCGGTTCACACTATATTAACTGATTTCAAACCTGTGAGCTCACCAGCTTTATAGCTGACCTTTTAGCATATATCGCAGGTACCCAGCAGTAGGATGTTTCTGCTTCAGGACTTTAGCTCGAGTCAGCATACAGACGATTGAGATTTTCTTGCATTAGTATATTTTGTACAAGTACTTATGTATTGAAATCTCATTTTATTTAAACTCGAGCTATGTAAAGCTTTAAATGTTGTAAACATTTCTATTATCAATATATTCTGTTAAAACGACGCATATAGAGTCGTTTACTATATATCTTTGTGCTTGTTATTGATTAGTTACACCCAAATCAAGCTTCCGCAAATCATCAAATTTGGGGGTGTTACAGATTGGTATCAGAGCCTAAGGTTATAGTGAACTAGGTTGCATTTAGTGGGCCTAGACTATGACCATTAGGCAGTATTCCTTATTAGGTATAACTGGTTCAGTGATTACATCATACGAGTTTAATTTAACATAGCCTGATCAACTATGTACAATTAAGCAAAGATGATGTAAGATCTGAAAGTAGTTATGGCTGAACGGGGTGCGATAGAAGACTCTGACCTCGAGAGAACTGAGACTTAAACATGTTTATGCTAGACACTCAATAGGCTATATTATATAGGAACTATATGAATATAGGCCTCAATCTTACTAACGCTTTATCTCAGAAATGGCAAACATCCCACCCAATTCATCTCGCTCTCAATCCGGGTCGCAGAACCCAAGGGTAGCAAGGAGGAACAACAGGTTGCCTCGAGCTGGCCCGTACCCCACTCACCTCACCTTGCCGGCCTTAGCTGCTAGGGTGAACCAACACGAGCAGCGACTTCGCACCATGGATGTCGTGCTGCAGGAAACAAACGAAAACTGGAGACTTACATCCCTTGAACGCATCGAACAAGTCTCCGACGACCTGGAAACCACAAACAACAACATGGATGTCCTTCGCAACCAAGTAATAGAGATAAGCGTGGAAAATGCCCTCCTGCGTCAAAGGATGGAAGAATGTGAGCAGCGTTCACATGAAGCAGAAGAGTATGCCCGTGGACTAACGCAACGACTAGCACTAGCAGAAGATAACGCCCGACAAGCTAGCAGACTTGCAAACACTGTGGACCGTCTTGTCACGATGATGGAACAAATTAATCTACGTTAAGACTAGTGTAGTCTTTGTCTTGTAATCTATTCTGTAATCTAGTAACTATCTAAGCGCTACTCTATAATTCGGTCGGATGTAACAATTCCCGACGCCTTTTGTAAGACATCCATAGGATGTAACCTTTGAACTCATATTAGCTATCAAATATTCCTTGTTGTTTCAACTCATATTAATTGTCATTTTTCCATGTTGATGTCATGTATTACTGCTTTTATACACGTACATCTATAACAAATACAACTTTCCTACAAAATCTCATGTATCTTCATTTCTTTTATTGAAGAATCATGCCGCCAAAGACAAGACCATACACCGATGCTCAGCTTACATCCCTTATAACCCAGGCTGTTACTGAAGCCTTGGCCCGGAATACCCCTCAAAACTCCACGAGAAACAGCGATGCCGCTGAAACCCCTGCTGCTAAACCTTGTTCTTACAAGGACTTTCAAAGTTGCAAACCCTCAAGTTTCAAGGGTTCTGAAGGAGCCATCGGACTGATCAGATGGTTCGAAAAGATGGAAACTGTTTTCCGTGTCAGCAAATGCGCAGAGAACGACAAAGTAAACTTCACCACCTGCTCTCTCGAAGATGATGCCCACTCTTGGTGGAACTCTTATACCCAATCAGTGGGTGCTGACATTGCCTACCAACTAACTTGGGAGGAATTGAAAGCAAAACTCACTGCCAAATACTGCTCTGTCGCCAAGCTACAAAAGCTAGACGAGGAGTTCTGGAACCTAAAGGTTCAAGGTGGTGATATCGATGGTTATACCACCAGGTTTCAACAACTCGCAGCCCTCCGCCCAGCCATGGTAAGCACTGAACCTGATAAGATCAGGAAGTACATCCTTGGCCTTCCTGAGCCTGTTCGGGGGCATGTCGCCTCTTCAAACCAAGCCACCATCGACGGTGCAATCCTATTGGCCCAAGACCTGATGTCCATGAGCCAAGATTCTAAACAACCCACTTCATCCTCCCACAACAACAAACGAAAGTGGTCCGACTACCACAATAACCACTCCAGCCAACAAAACAAGAAACCCGACACCATCAAAGCCTACAACACCATCACCGACATCACACGGGGTTACACTGGGAGTAAACCATATTGTCCCAAGTGCAGCCGTCACCATGAAGGTTCCTGTGGTCCTTTTTGCAACAACTGCAAGAGGTACGACCACCTCACCAAAGACTGCCGCTCTCCCGCCAACAACAATTCCAACAACAACACCAGGCCACCCAAAGTCTGCTTTGAATGTGGAAAACCCGGGCATTTCAGGGACACATGCCCAAAGCTGAAGAACAACAACAACAACCGCAACAGCAACAACAACAACAACACCCGAAGCAGAGCCTTCGTCATCAAATCCGGGGACGCCCGCCAAGACCCGAATGTGGTCTCGGGTATGTTCCTCCTCAACAACTTACATGCTTCTGTTCTATTTGATACTGGTGCTGATAGAAGCTTTATCTCTGATGACTTTTGCCCACTACTTGACATCAATCCTGTTGCCTTAGAAATTAAGTACACTGTAGAGCTAGCAAATGGAGAACTTATAGAAACCGATAGTGTGATACCTAATTGCACTTTAAACCTAGCTGATGAAACCTTTTCAATCGATCTTGTACTCGTTGAAATCGGAAGTTTCGATGTCATCATTGGAATGGACTGGTTGTCCAAACACCGAGCCGAAATCATTTGTTACGATAAGATCGTCCGCATTCCACTCGCTGCCGGTGGAACCTTGATCATACAGGGGGAGACTGGTGGGACGAGACTCAATATCATCTCCTGCTTAAAAACCCGAAAATTTCTAAGAAAGGGTTACCCTGCAATACTCGCACACATCACAGAGAAGAAGTCGGAGGAGAAGCGACTTGAGGATGTGCCAATTGTCAGAGACTTTCTTGAAGTCTTTCCGGAAGAACTACCTGGTCTACCTCCATCTAGACAGGTTGAGTTCTCAATTGACCTCGTGCCGGGTGCCGCACCGGTGGCTCGCGCACCGTACCGTTTAGCCCCATCCGAACTTCAGGAGTTGTCTGCCCAGTTACAGGAACTTCTGGATAGAGGATTCATTAGACCGAGTTCTTCACCTTGGGGAGCTCCGGTCTTATTTGTTAAAAAGAAGGACGGTTCATTCAGAATGTGCATCGACTATCGAGAGTTGAACAAATTGACCGTTAAGAACCGTTATCCACTTCCTTGCATTGATGATCTGTTCGACCAACTTCAGGGTTCAAGTTTCTACTCAAAAATCGACCTGCGATCAGGTTATTATCAGTTACGGGTTCGTGACACCGATATTCCAAAAACTGCTTTCAGAACTCGTTACGGGCACTACGAATTCCAAGTGATGCCCTTCGGTCTAACAAACGCACCGGCTGTATTCATGGACCTCATGAACCGGGTGTGCAAACCTTACCTCGACAAGTTTGTCATTGTCTTTATTGATGACATACTCATTTACTCGCGCAACGAGCAAGAACATGCGCAACACCTCAAAACCATCCTCGAACTACTTAGACACGAGGAGTTTTATGCCAAATTCTCTAAGTGTGAGTTCTGGATACAAACTGTTCAATTCCTTGGTCACGTGATCGACAGTCAGGGAATCCACGTTGACCCATCAAAAATCGAGGCTATCAAAGACTGGCAAGCACCCACCTCTGCAACTGAAGTACGGCAATTCTTGGGTCTTGCTGGGTACTATCGGCGATTTATCGAAAATTTCTCCAAAATAGCTCAACCACTTACGGTACTGACTCAGAAGGACAAAAGGTTCGATTGGACCAATAAACAAGAGTCAGCGTCCCAACTTTTGAAACAAAAGCTTTGCAGTGCTCCAATTCTATCCTTACCCGAAGGCACTGACGACTTCGTGGTATACTGCGATGCTTCTCACCAAGGTCTCGGTTGCGTGCTGATGCAACGAGACAAGGTCATTGCCTATGCCTCACGACAGCTGAAAATTCACGAAAAGAGCTACACCACTCATGATCTCGAACTCGGAGCTGTCGTTTTTGCTCTCAAAATCTGGAGACATTATCTCTACGGCACTAAGTGCACAATCTTTACCGATCACAAAAGTCTCCAACATATATTCGATCAGAAGGATCTCAATATGAGGCAACGTCGATGGGTCGAGTTGCTTACCGATTACGATTGCGAGATCAAGTACCATCCAGGGAAGGCTAATGTTGTAGCCGATGCCCTCAGCCGAAAGGAACGACCAAAACCACTTCGAATCCGAGCCCTCAGTATGACCATTCACAACGATCTTACCATTCAAATTCATACCGCTCAGATCGAAGCCCTGAAACCTGAAAACATCAAAAATGAAGCCTTACGGGGTATTGACAAACAATTCGAAATCAAATCTAACGGGATTAGGTATTTCTCAAACCGAATCTGGTTGCCTAATTTCGGGAACCTACGAGACTTGGTGATGGATGAAGCTCACAAGTCTAAATATTCTATCCATCCAGGATCCGATAAGATGTACCACGGCATCAAGGAATTTTATTGGTGGCCAAACATGAAGGCCGGAATCGCCACTTATGTCAGCAAGTGTCTTACTTGCTCGAAAGTCAAAACCGAACATCAGAAACCGCCTGGTTTACTCCAACAACCTGAAATCCCTGAATGGAAATGGGAACAAATTGCCATGGATTTCATAACCAAACTACCCAAGTCGTCGAACGGTTGCGATACCATTTGGGTGATCGTCGATCGTCTCACCAAATCTGCTCATTTCCTGGCAATCAAGGAAAACGATAAAATGGAACGCCTTGCACAAATCTACATCAAGGAAATCGTTTCTCATCACGGTGTTCCAATCTCGATCATCTCTGACAGAGATGCCCGTTTCACTTCTCGTTTTTGGCAATCACTTCAAAAAGCTTTGGGTACTCGTCTTGATATGAGTACCGCATACCATCCTCAAACCGACGGCCAAAGTGAACGAACCATTCAGACCCTGGAAGATATGCTACGCGCCTGCGTAGTTGATTTCGGTACAAACTGGGAAAAACATCTACCGTTATGCGAATTCTCGTACAATAACAGTTATCACGCCAGCATTAAGGCTGCACCTTTTGAGGCACTGTACGGTCGTAAGTGCCGATCACCGATCTGTTGGACTGAAGTGGGAGATAGTCAACTCACTGGTCCTGAACTCATTCACGCCACCACTGAGAAAATAGTGGAAATCCAAAACCGACTCAAAGCCGCACGTGATCGTCAGAAAAGTTATGCTGACGTGAGACGCAAACCACTCGAGTTCCAAGTTGGGGATCGAGTACTCTTAAAAGTATCGCCTTGGAAAGGCGTCATCCGTTTTGGCAAACGCGGGAAGTTAAATCCCAGGTACATCGGGCCTTTTGAGATCCTCGAACGGATTGGCCCCGTAGCTTATCGATTGCAGCTGCCATCCGAACTCAGCAGCGTGTAGGGGTGTTCATGGTTTGGCCGAAACCGTTTAAACCGGCCAAACCGAATTGTTTTTGTTGGTTTGGCCGGGTTCACTTCTCTTAATTGGTTTAGTGGTTTGAAATTTTTCAAACCGTCATATATGGTTCGGTTTACGGTTTCAAGGCTAAAACCGACCGTTTAAACCAAACCAGGCCGCATTATATTTTCTTATATAAATCATGAGGTACATACGTTTAATTTAAAGGATTGAGTATGTCTTAACTTCAAATTTGCTTCTTATATAATATCCAAAGTGTTCAAATTTGCAAAACACTAGACCGATTATGCAACTAATCATAACGAAACTTATGATTATTTAACATTGTTATGAAATATAATTTCAATTGTATGATATTGTCAAACTTTTCTTTTTGCCAATATTATACAATGTACTTATTTATATCTTTAATAACTAATAAATATTAAGAATCGAACGATTACTCGTATTATGTAATTTAAATGTTAGTTTATTTTTTATTAAAAAAATTATATAAAATAAAATTGGTTCAAACCGTCAAACCGTACGAACCAAACCGTTTCAACCGCTTTAATTGGTTTGGTTTAACACATTAAATTGGCCGGTTTGGTTTTGAAAAATGTCAAACCGTATTTACCGGTTTGGTTGAAATTTAATCATCAAACCGCCCAAACCGGACCATGAACACCCCTAGCAGCGTGCACCCCACTTTTCATATTTCAAATTTGAAGAAGTGTCTGTCTGATGAGACACTTATTATCCCACTAGATGAAATTCGTGTTGACGATAAACTTCACTTCGTTGAGGAACCCGCTGAAATTATGGACCGTGAGGTCAAACAACTGAAACAAAGTCGTATTCCCATCGTCAAGGTCAGATGGAATTCGCGGCGTGGTCCGGAATTCACCTGGGAACGGGAAGACCAAATGCGACTCAAATATCCTCAACTATTCACTGATACTACATCAAACACGACTTTGAGCTAAATTTCGGGACGAAATTCTCTTAACAGGGGGAGAATGTAACACCCGCCAAATTAGGACTAGTAATTAGTGCCTAATCATATGTTAATACATGTAATTAGTTCTGTATTAGGCTAATTAATGTATCGAATTATATATATTGTGGAATATATACGAAAATGCGATTTGATTAAATCGTACGCAATTTAAATCTAATGTATCTCGATTCAATTTAATACGGACGTTGGTGACCAGTTTTATTAAATAACGCTTTTATGTCAAAAATATTATTATGATAATATTTCGTATTCATTCGTATCGTACAAACCGAACTTACACAATTTAAAATATTAAAACGCGCAAACTAAATAAACAAACTTACATTTTATAACTCAAATATAAATTGATGTGTAAAATATTTAAACAAAACATTTCGTAATAAATTGTATTTTAAAACTTATAATTAAAATGTAAATAATTGTTTCAAACGTTAAATGACGGAGAAAACGAATACCACGCGGAACGCGGGGCGAAAACTGAAAAGGTGGGGATAAACCCCCACCTCCCACTTTTCTTCTTCATTTCATCTTTTTCTTCTATCTCTCTCTTATCTTTTCTCTCTAAAAAGAAAAACACCCCAAAACCATTAAAATCGCAAAATACTACTACCAAACGCACTCGTATCATCAATACTTTTAGAGATTCACGACCACCTCACTACGATCTACAACGCTATCTTTCCGGATTTTCATTTCGGCAAATTGTAAGTTTCCGACAAAATCCCAAAATCTCTCGAATCTTAGTATTTTTCACTTGTGGTTGTTTATACAACATATATATGTCCCTTACTAAGTATATAACATGATTTCATAGCTTAAAAACGAGTTTAAAACGGAATTTTGGCCGGAAAAACATTAACAGCCGGACTTTCTGGGCTGGTGTTCATCCATGCGACACAAGCCTTGTGTCGCATGTTGTGTCGTATTTTGCCACTTGTGTCGTATAAAACCTCCTGTGTCGTACCTTGTGTCGTACCAGATAATTAGTGTCGCAAGTCTTGCGACACAACCACTATGTCGCATACACCATACGACACAATCACTATGTCGCTGTTGAATCAGCATCTCGCATCTATGCGACACAACCCTTGTGTCGTATAGACATTGTGTCGCATTCCTATGCGACACAACCCTTGTGTCGCATGACAAACTATTGTGTCGCAAAACACAGAAAACTCAGATTTTTACTAAGTGTCGAGACCTAAAATTTTAACACCTGATTTTACCCAAATTCGGATCCAGATGCGTTTTTCGTCAAAGCAATATAGTAGAAATAAAAATTTTCCAAGCTGACCTGGCAGCTCGACCCCAGCCAGGGGCTCTGCCCCTTGGACCCCGCCAGGGGCTGCCGCCCCTTGGACCCCGCTACCAGGGGCGCTGCCCCCGGACCCCCGTACTTGGATTCCTTAACGGCTTCTAAAACACAATCAAAACACATTTTTCAAAGTAAAACGCCACGAAATCACAATAATAATAGTTGAGATTATTATTACAAATCCGTCACCAACGGGCCGTACATATTTTCAAACATTCGAATCAATCAACCAAATGTAATTTGGACATATATATATAGTTGTGTAACAACTACAAGGGTGATCTTTTGAGATACCCAATCATGTTTATAACCATCGCGTGTCGTGGACACCCTCAGGTTACAAGTCTTTGGACTTCATACTCGGCTAATCAACTCAAGTTTATTAAGTTAAACTCGCAAGACTCAGGTGAGTCTCATAGCCCCTCTTTTACTGTTTTACTCAGGGGTGTGATATATTGCTCAACTTTTAACATGTGAACGCAAGTACAAACATTTCAGATACTACATGAGTTTTTCGAAACTAATCATTTAAAGTCCTCCGTCAGCATAGTTGTTAATACGTTGTAGCGTGAATATTAGTATATGGTACCATATAGGATTGACCCACCTCGTCCGGGTTAGCAAGCACTAACCGGGTAAACGGACGTACTAATATTTGGGAAGACGAATGTGGATTAGGCATTCGTGGAGGCACCTCGCCCGGAATTCTCTATAGGGGACCCGACCCTCGAGTTAAGCTCAACTATGTGCTCATGGCTGTATACACGATGACTATCATTTAATTGCTGGATGCAATTCATTATTTAATTGCTGGATGCAATTCTTTATTTAAATCTTGCGGTTCACACTATATTAACTGATTTCAAACCTGTGAGCTCACCAGCTTTATAGCTGACCTTTTAGCATATATCGCAGGTACCCAGCAGTAGGATGTTTCTGCTTCAGGACTTTAGCTCGAGTCAGCATACAGACGATTGAGATTTTCTTGCATTAGTATATTTTGTACAAGTACTTATGTACTGAAATCTCATTTTATTTAAACTCGAGCTATGTAAAGCTTTAAATGTTGTAAACATTTCTATTATCAATATATTCTGTTAAAACGACACATATAGAGTCGTTTACTATATATCTTTGTGCTTGTTATTGATTAGTAACACCCAAATCAAGCTTCCGCAAATCATCAAATTTGGGGGTGTTACAAAAAAGTTGGATGAATTGAGTTTTGGTGCAGGTTTGAGGTCTGGTTTATAGTCTGTCTGTGCAGGTTTGTTTTGACACCAATCGCGATGCGATTGCTATAAAATCGCTACGCGATTTGTTGTGTGTCGCGACGCGATGTAACCTCGTTGCGACGCGATTTTGGTCACAGTAAAAAGAAAAATCTATTTTAAAACTAACATTAATTATAATAAGTGTTGGGGTGTTTCAAGTTGGTATCAGAGCATCGGTTTAAGGGATTCGAGTATCCACCAGTAGGAGGGTACTTGAACTTAGACCACTTCAGTTATTGTTGAGCATGATATATATAGTATTTCTAGTTGATATTGTGAACCAGTTAATATATTGCTTAGATTTCTGAAACAAGATGTCACGTGGGGACTTAGGATACATATGAATGTAGTGTGGTAATTAATGGGCCTGGCCAACGCAGTAATTATCATATAACATTTTATGGAACCTTCGAAACCACGAGGCGTTAAGATGATGAAGTTATAGTTATTGTTAACTGTTATTTGATGTAAATTATAATTAAAGTAGATTTGTTAAGATTTTTATCTGTTATATATTAAATAATTTTTCCTACTTACAGTATAAAGATGACTGAGGAACGAGAGGCTGACCAATAAGGAGAACGTAGAGAAAGAGTCAAGTCTCCTGTCCGGGAAGCCAAAATTTCTTTAGCTGATTTAAGAACTCTTATTTCTGAAGAAGTGGGTCGTGCCCAAGAAGCGATCCTTCCTACATTTCTAAATCAGATTTCTAAAACTATTCAGCAAGCTGTAATTGAAGAATTTCAAAGAAAAGAATTAGAAAAAGAAGAGGAAGAACCTCCTCGAGCTGTACCACCTGTTATACCTCTTCTTGATGAAAACCGCAAATTCAGTTACAAAGATTTTTCGGTTTGTAACCCACCAGA
Source organism: Helichrysum umbraculigerum (assembly GCA_949592205.1). Lineage (NCBI taxonomy): Eukaryota > Viridiplantae > Streptophyta > Magnoliopsida > Asterales > Asteraceae > Helichrysum > Helichrysum umbraculigerum. The sequence continues at coordinate 26,465,435 of CATIUR010000004.1, read as the reverse complement.
ATTTCAGGGTGAGATAGACCCTATAAAGTGTTATTGGTGGATTTCTGAGGTGGAAGGGGCGTTTGCTACTACAGAATGTCTTGAAAGATTAAAGGTACGTTATGCTGCAAATCTCTTAAGATCCAATGCAAAGGGTTAGTGGGAAGTGCAGTGCCGTACCTTGGGTGACGAAGTTATTAAACGACTAACCTTGAGTGAGTTCAGACGAATGTTTGAAAATGTTTATTCACAAGAGTCAGAATTGAAAAGAATCCATAGGGAGTTCCTTTCCATGGAATAAACTACAGAATCGGTAAATGAACTGGTAGGTGTTTTTCTGGATAGAGCTCGTTTTTGCCTTGAGTATATGGCAGATCCTAAGATGCTCATGGGCCATTTTCATGATGTTCTGAAGAAAGAAATTCGACAGTTTATTCATCTAAAGCAGTGCAACAGCTTTGAGGATATGGTAGACGAGGCTAGATTCCATGAACTTGAACTGCTTCGTGATGTTTCAAAACGAAAAGCTGAAACAACTTCTGCTCCTTCTAAGAAACAAAGGACTAGTGATAGTTCCAAGCAAGATGAAAAATGGGGACCGCCTCCTCCTGAGTGTAAAATCTGTCACAAAAGGCATTCTGGAATTCGTCGTGATAAACCTGTTACTTGTTTCAAATGTAAACAGGAAGGTCATCTTAGTAGTATTTGTCCTAATCCTCTTCGAGTTTGTTATAACTGTTATAAGCCTGGGCATATAAGAGCTGACTGTCCCGATTTAAAGACCCAGTCTACTTCCTCTAATCTTCGTGGTAATGTGGAGAAAAAGGCAAATGAACCACCGAGATCCAGACCTCGTTCTTTTCAAATCACTGTAGATGAAGCTCAAAAAGTTTCTGATGTATTGACAGGTACTTTTCTTGTAAACCAGAAACCAGCATATATATTATTTGATTCGGGTGCTTCAAAGTCTTTTATATCTGAAAGATTCTGTCAAAATTTTTCGATTCCTCTCACAAAGTTAGACACTCCATTAGATGTCGAAGTTGCCAATAATAGAATTATATATGTGGTGAATGTTTTTCGTGGGTGTCAGCTTGAAATTAGTAATGAAATATTTCTCATAAATCTGGTCCCTATGCATATGGGCGAGTTTGATGTTGTGGTAGGCATGGATTGGTTAGGCCAGCACAGGGCTATTATCCAATGTGAGAAAAAGATTATCCGAGTCAGCTTGCCTAGTGGTAGAATAATTGATATATATGGGGAAAAGAGAGATTCTTCTTTATCTATTTGTACATATGCTCGTGCTAAACGTCATCTGCTACATGGTTGTCAGGCCTTTCTGGCACATGTAGTAGATATACAGAAACCAGTACAAAAATTTGATGAAATCCCTGTAGTAAATGAATTTCTAGATGTATTTCCCGATGAGTTACCGGGTATCCCACCCGATAGACAAGTCGAATTTCATATTGATTTGGTACCTAGAGCCACTCCTATTGCTAAGACACCCTATAGACTTGCCCCATCAGAAATGCAAGAGTTGATGAAACAATTGCAGGAATTACTCGATAAGGGTTTCATTCGCCCGAGTAGTTCACCATGGGGAGCTCTAGTACTTTTCGTTAAAAAGAAAGATGGCACCATGCGGATGTGTATTGATTATAGAGAATTGAACAAAGTAACCATCAAGAATAGGTATCCTTTACCTAGGATTGATGACTTGTTCAATCAGTTGCAGGGTGCTAGTTATTTCTCTAAAATTGATCTACGATCAAGTTATCACCAATTGAAAGTTCGTGATGATGTGTCTAAAACTGCTTTCAGAACCATATATGGTCACTATGAATTTGTGGTGATGCCTTTCGGTCTGACAAATGCACCAACCACTTTTATGGACCTTATGAATCGGGTATGTCGACCATTACTTGATAGGTCTGTAATTGTATTTATTGACGACATTCTTATTTATTCTAAGTCAGCTGGTGATCATGAATCTCATTTAAGACAAATGTTGCAAATTATGAGAGCTGAAAAGCTTTATGCTAAATTTTCAAAGTGTGAATTCTGGCTTCGAGAGGTTCAATTTCTCGGGCATGTGATTAATGATCAGGGCATTAAATCCTGCTAAAATTGAAGCAGTGATGAAATGGGAACCTCCAACCACTCCAATCGAAGTCAGAAGTTTTCTGGGATTAGCCGGTTACTACAAACGGTTTATCCAGAATTTTTCAAAGATTGCTAATCCTCTCACTAAACTCACCCGAAAGAATGTTAAGTTTGAGTGGAATGAGCAAGCTGATCAAGCTTTTCGTATTCTTAAACAACAGCTTAGCCAGGCACCTATCTTAATACTTCCTGATGGTACTGAAGATATGGTGGTTTTCTGTGATGCTTCATATAATGACCTAGGCTGTGTTTTAATGCAACGTGGCAAGGTAATTGCTTATGCGTCTAGACAGCTAAAGGAAAATGAGAAGAATTATCCAACTCATGATCTTGAGTTGGCGGCCGTTGTTTTTGCCTTAAAACTCTGGAGGCATTATCTGTATGGCGTGAAGTGTACTATTTACACTGATCATAAAAGTCTCAAATACTTTTTCGATCAGCGGGATCTTAATATGAGGCAATGACGTTGGCTTGACTTGGTAAAAGATTATGATTGTGAAATTCTTTATCATCCTGGAAAAGCTAATGTTGTTGCTGATGCACTCAGTCGAAAAGCTATATACTCACCTTTGGTTGTCAAATCTCTTAAAATTACTGTTATTCCTGATCTACTTGCTTAGATTAAGAATATACAGTTGGAAGCTTGGCAAAAAGGCGACTTTAAAGCAAAACGCATCAAAGGTCAAGTTCAAAATTTTGTTGGTGATTCTCGTGGGCTAAAAACAAGATATGGTAGAATCTGGATTCCTAACTCAATCGAGTTAAAGAAATTACTACTTGATGAAGCTCATAAATCCAGATATTCAATTCATCCTAGTGCTACGAAAATTTATCATAATCTAAAATCAAATTTCTAGTGGCCAGGTATGAAAAGAGAAATTGTCAGATATGTAGAAAAATGTTTAACTTGCTTAAAGGTAAAAGCTGAACATCAGAAACCATATGGTAAATTACAACCATTGGATATACCTGTTTGGAAGTGGGAACACATCACAATGGATTTTATCACCAAATTGCCTAAAATGCAATGTCAGCATGATGCAATTTGGGTGATTGCGGATCGTCTGACAAAAAGTGCATTATTCTTACCAATCAAGGAAACTTCATCTTCCGAAATTCTTGCTGATTTGTACATTCGTAAAGTAGTGGCACGTCACGGTATTCCTATTTCTATTGTCTCTGATAGAGATGCTAGATTTACTTCACGGTTTTGGACGAAATTTCAGGAAGATATGGGTACTCGTGTAAATTTTAGCACTGCTTATCACCCATAAACAGACGGCCAGAGTGAAAGAACAATCCAAACTCTGGAAGACATGTTAAGGGCATGTGCTATTGATTTTGGTGGTAGCTGAGACACACACTTGCCATCGGTAGAGTTCACTTATAATAACAGCTATCACCCGAGTATAAAAATGCCACCCTATGAAATGCTATATGGAAGAGAATGTAGAACTCCCCTTTGTTGGGGAGAGATCGGACAGAGAGAAATGGGAAGCACATATATCGTTCACTTGACTACCGAAAGATTAATCAAGTCAGAGAACGGTTGAAAGCAGCCCAAGATAGACAAAAGTCGTATGCTGATAATAGGAGGCGTCCAATAGAATTCCAGGTTGGTGATAAAGTTATGTTAAAAGTGTCTCCTTGGAAAGGCATAATTCGATTCAAGAAACGAGATAAACTGAGCCCGAGATTTATTGGTCCTTTTAAGATTCTTGCTAGAGTAGGAAAGGTAGCCTATCATCTGGAGCTACCCGACGAATTAGCAGGAATTCATAACACCTTCCACGTGTCTTTTCTGAGAAAATGTTTAGTTGATGGAGCTGCATATGTTCCGTTGGAGGAAATTGAAATAAATGATCAACCAAACTATATTGAACAACCGATTTCCATACTTGATGAGAAAGTTACGAAATTGAGAAATAAAGAATTGAGAATGTTCAAGGTTCAAGGTTCAATGGAAACATCGAAAAGGTTCTGAAATCACGTGGGAACCGGAAGAATAAGTCATTCATTTCTATCCCTCTCTTTATCAGGATTGGATTGTGAGGACACAATCCTAAATTGGTGGAGGATAGTTGTAACGTCCACTTTTCGTAAGTTCTAAATTATATTATATGAAAATATATATATACGTGTTACACTGTTTGCTTATGTGTATTTATATGTGTGTGTGTGTATATAAATATATATATATATATATATATATATATATATATATATATATATATAATGTCATATGTGTTAGAAAATGTTACAAGTTTGAGGTAGAAAGTGGAATTAATATAAAGAACTGGGTCTGTTAAGTTTAAGATTGTGACGCGATTAGGAGGGGATCGCGACGCGATTTGTCTATTTACAGAAACGTGTTTTAAGCCCAGCGAGTTCCAGAATTGTTCTAACTCACAAATAATACTCCAAACACGAATAGAGCTCTGTGAGGGGCGATTTTTATGACCTTGAACCCATTCTTCTTGATATTAAGCTACAAGACATTATAATTAGCTCATAATCACTTCTATAGTGATTATAAGGTATAATTACGTTCCCTTTTTGTGTAATTTCCGTGTTAGGGTTTTGTATATAAACCCTAAAGTTATGATGATTGATTATTAGGTAAACTATTAGTGTATAGATGTTTTACATATATTGATTATTCATATTATGATGTTTTTATGATGAAATTAAGTTAGGGTTTGAAATTAGTAAACCCTAAGTTGTATATGTATCAATGATTATGATATAAAAGGATTTGGATATGGAATTAGTTATGTTAAGAGTACATATTTCTTCTTGAAAACGAAAGAAGGTTACATACATATGGATATTGGGGTTCTATGATATGAATAAAGTTTGGAATTGGAGATTTTGTTGTATATAATCCTTAAAAGCCCCATAACCAATTGTATGTGAAAGTATGATAAGGAAATGAATATATAAGTATGTAGATTCATGAATAAAGTAGTAAAGTGTAATATGGTTTGTAATATGTGTTTACATGCTTATGTGATTAGGTGATAAAGATATTGGAAGGACTACAAGTGATTTAATTGTGGCCTTGCAAGGTAAGTTTCGGATTACATGATTATGTTTGCCATAGATGATTGCGGTCATTTGATGGTGATTTTTTGCAAGTAATGGTTGCGGCCATAGGCTTGTGTGATTGCTAGTAGTATACGACTAGCATGGGTAGTTGAGGATCCTTAGCTAAAAATAATGATAATGACATGTGATTGTTTTCCGTTACTTACTAAGCATTGTGCTTACGGTTGTTTATATTTTATGTTTTAGGTGAGCCTAGTGGATCAAAGAGTGATTTGGGCAAAAAGCCCATTGGGAGCTAGAGGTGGAAGTTGCTATTTTAGGTAACTAGCTCGTTTTCTTTAAATCATGCTCATAGAACCAAAGCCCCAATCTTTTTGTGAAACTATGTTAATTATCGTTTTAACATTGAAATTATGTAAATAATATATAGTCATGTGATGAAGTCGTGGTTTAAGTGTCATGTGTACATCTTGGTTTGAATATAGATGTGGAATTAATGGTATGGCGTTTTGGTGTTGTTGATAACGATTTGTTATAAATGGTTTAAATTGCCTAAATGGTTATATTAGAGAGTTTGGTCTAATCCTCTTATTAAATTGTATTCTTCGAATATAGTCGTGATGAAAAGTTGTAATAATATTTAGTATACGTTTCTGGAAGGCTTTGTGGTCAAAAAGTTGGATGAATTGAGTTTTGGTGCAGGTTTGAGGTTTGGTTTATAGTCTGTCTGTGCAGGTTTGTTTTGACACCAATCGCGGCGCGATTGCTATAAAATCGCCACGCGATTTGTTGTGTGTCGCGATGCGATGTAACCTCGTTGCGACGCGATTTTGGTCACAGTAAAAAGAAAAATCTATTTTAAAACTAACATAAATTATAATAAGTGTTGGGGTGTTTCAATTAAGCATTGTTTAATTGCATAAAATCATCTCCGCTAGCTGCCATGATTTTTATTTTTCCTAAACTATTATATACTCCGTATATGTTAACGTTGATCACTCAACATTTAAGGGGGGCGGGCACCCCTCCTGGACCTCACTAAGTTCCGCCTGTGATTACGTCTTCGACCTTTCCTTAGATTCCACGTATTTGTATTACACTCTCAGGTGTTCCAAACGCTATACTAAGTAATTGGCCGTTTTACAATATTTTCGGTGTCGAATACTTTTATGGTTACTCTGGGCTGTTTAATCTAAGTTTGTATTAAAGCTTAATCATCTGTGATATAAATTAGCCCTCACTTATATATATATATATATATATATATATATATATATATAGGGTAGTGATCTAGAATGAAGTGCAAAAAATGAGGGAACGGGGAAGTAAATCACAACCATTAACTTTATCAAGTCTATAATAATTAGTGTGGGGGTGCACCCATGTGATCACCTCTATAATATTCAAAATCCATTAACCCATTTACCCCAAAAACAAATTATCTCACAAACGACAAGTCAAAAAATTATGAAAATTGCACCATAAATTCAGCGTTTTCACCTCTTCGATTTAAGATCTCTCAAGGCATACTTTCGACGAGTTTATTTTTTTTTTCATTTTTTGGTGGGTTTTACATATTACTAACACATGTGTTAGTGACTTAATGTTGCGTTTATGGTTTAGGGGTTAGTGTTTAGGGTTTGGGATTTAGGGATTAGCAAAAGCCCTAAATCCTAAACCCCAAACCCTAAACCCTAAATGCTTTACTAAACCTTAAAACCTAAAACATACTAAACCCTAAACCTCTAACCGTGCTAAATCATATTAAACCCTAAAACCTAAACCCTACTAAACCTTAAACTCTATTAAACCTTAACCCTAACCGTAAATCTAATTTATAACAAAACACTAACATATGTGCTTATGTTGAGTCACTGGTCGCTGACCAACTCAATAATAACAAACTCGATGAAGGAAATGATTAAGTCAAAGCTGCTGTTGCTAAAGATTGTACTCACTGGTCGCTGGTCTTTCTACTCAAGGAAACTGATATGCTGAGGAAGATTAAAACTCAACTAAGTGTGTCGCTGACTCGAAGACTAGCAGCGAGAGTTTTACATCTTCAAATGAATAAAGGCAATAGTCACTGCCCTAATAAAAGTCAGTTGCTGAAGATATATAAATCAAGTCATTCTACAATAGAACGATAGCTCGCAGTTGGTGAGGAGAATATTACATCTTCAGTGACTACATCAATAAGGTTTCTTTACAAGTACAAGTCACTCTTCGTATATACGTCAACAAGTGTTTCTCGTACTTGAAAATATCTGAAGAATTACGTGGCAGCAAGTGATTGGTGTTAAGGAAGAAGAGATATTTGCGGTAACAAAATTGGGACCAGCAGAATGTCGGTTCATCAGTGATCAAGCCAATCAAGCAGTGACATGTGTCATTCCAGATCCTATTTTGTAGAAGATATTTACGGGATACTTGTAGTATATATAGAGTAGTACGTTGATATCGCGTAAAAAGTCATGTTTTTACTACCGATATCTCTCTCATTCTGGAACGATTCTTGGCATTTTAATTCAAATACAATACAAATCAATAACATTATGCCAAGATGGTCAAAACAAGGTTGCACGATAAAAATCAAGCAAAACGGATGAGAAACGAAGATTCCACACACGTTTGAAGATTCAAGACATCAAAACAAGATTTCAAGACTAAAATGCCCTTCACCAACATCCATTCTATCCAAGATGTTCGTTTTCAAAATATGAATCCAACAGAAGAAGAATCAACTGAAACGGATAAAGAATGAAGATTCTACGCCCACCGGAAGATCCAAATGATTCGCACGCAATATCTAGAGCTAGGAACCTCATATCAGGTCCTATCCTATGTCAAAATCTTCGTTTTTGAATTACGAATCCAACAAAAAAAGAATTGATGCAAACGGACGCATAACGAAGAAAACACGCACGAATCGAGAAACGAAGCAAAAGACGGCGAACCGGGGCGGGGGTGGGCCAGCCGCCGCCGGCCACCACACCACCGCCGCCGGCCACACCATGGGCGGCGCTGGACACCCTGGCCCCGTCTCGGTTTCCGTTTTTGGTAACTTTTGGTACCTGGTGCGCCTACTTTTCGTGTTGTACGGTACCCGGTGCGCCTACTTTTCGTGTTGTACGGTACCTGGTGCACCCTTTTGGCCACCTTTTTCTAACGTGCACCTCTTAGTGCTAATGTCAGCCAAAGCTCACCTATAAATAGGAGGCTTAGGTTCATTTGAAACACACACCATATATGCACACATTCTAGCATATTTCACTCTTTCTTTCTCACTAGAAAATCTTTCGTAGTCTTTTAGTCTTTCTCATTCTAGGAATATTGTAATTAGTCTACGGACTAACATAGAAGCTAGGGCGAACGCTAGAGATTCGGAGATCAATCTTTGTACGTGTGAAAGAGTTTGTCAATTATAATAATACGCTGCTACGCATTTAATTCCGGGTGATATCTAAACTTTTATTATACTTGTCTCATTTCATATTTTGAATATGTATTATTGCCTGGTATGTGATTTATTTGTTGCCATGAATTACGAGTAGTTTATTATTGTGATTGCTGATGATGTAGATAATTATAAGTAAGGATGTCATTACACAATCAATGCACGATAATCATAAAATGATATAACGGCCCCTTTTCAACTGTTTATTCGGTATAGTGCTGGAAATGCTTTATGCAAAGTACAAACGTACGGAAGCCGATAAACGACCGAATGTAGTTATATCATTGGAATCAGCTCTGGTTCAAAAGTTGGAACTCTGAAAGGATAATACAACTACACAACTAACTGGTGTATCCTACGAGAATCAATGCATTATAAAATAATATTCGTAAAATACGTTCAGATAAAATAGGAGATAATAACCCTTGTACTGTTAGGACTTTATGAATTTAAGTTTAATTTATGAAGCACCCTTTCCAGTTATCCACGTGACTGTAACCTAGTAATTAGGACCTGATCAACCTTAATTATGGTAAGTAGTTATCTGTGCCCATGACATGCAATAAGTAAGACACAATGAAATCACTCGTTGTATATATTAGATTTACTTTTCTGCACTGCTTTACATTTAATTAGTTAGAGTGTCACTTTCACTGTCAATTACTCTTGACCGCGTGTTGGATATAAGAAGCAGTGAAAATCTCATGTAAAGTACACTGTCTATTATTGAAAGGCATGGTCCTCATATGAAACACGTTTTATCAAACTGCGGATAATCTGGAGATGTATAACTGTTTGAAAAGGAGAACTTAAGTCATAAGTCGATGTAATTAGAACTTAATTAAACAAAGACGAGACTTAGGGAATAGAACAAAGTCCTAGTTACCTAGAGTTCATAAAACACTAAGTCTTACATAATCCCGGTCTAAACATACAAAGCTATTAATCTTCGTGCTAATAGAGTAGTAAACTACCTTAGGGGTTAAGAACGGTCGGACCTATGAGACGATACGCTACTGATTCATGCACCTCGGTATGACACCAAAATAGGTTGCTCATCTTTCAACTAGATGAGTACTAGAAGTTTGCGTATTGCTCCGATCAGAATCACGATAACCTAGTTCCAAGTGACACGCCAATGAGAAACTGAGTTGGTAGGGTTCTAGAGTTTACACCTAGTAGTTTAACTGCCATATTACGTATCAACCCTATTTGTTCTGTCATCCTGAAATGTTAATTATCGGAATCTCAGCAATCACATCTTTATCTGTTTTTCCTGCATTTTAATTTCCTGCAATTTACTTTCTTGTATTTTAATTATCTGTCTTTAAATCCCAAACCTACCTAATTTATGCCATCCTAAATACTTCTCTACTGAAAGTGTCAACTTTAATCGCCCACACGTTTGGATTCATAGAACGATCTTAGGTTATACTTACCGCTTACTAATCAGAGTAGGTAGTACGGTTAATTTAAGCCCCGCAAAATATAAATTTAAAACCCCTGCTGCGCTCTCATCATCATTTGAAAAATAACGACACGGTGTGAGCACATCAAGTTTTTGGCGCCACTGCCGGGGAATCACAAACGTAGATTCAAGCCACCTTAAGTAGTAGTATTTAGGAGATCCTTCCGACTGATTCTTAGAAATCTCTCGAAAGTTACTTTAAGCAGTTTTAATTTAATTCGCCGTTAATTTAGTGTTAATTAGGATAATATTAGTTTAAACATGACATCTAAAAAACCCACTTCTATTTGTACTTCAAAGGATGAATTATATGCTTCCCTAGAAGAATTTAGGATCCCACATTTCATTCCAAACCATTTCCTGGACTTTGATGTCATTGATCAGCTACCTGACCTGGCATCATCTCCAGAAGATCACTCTCCAACTTTGCAAATGCCTAAAGTGTCAAAATCTGTCCACTTCGATTATCTTCCCGAAGAAAATCATGAAGTAAAGCCTCCAAAAACATGTGACCAAATTACCCTCATTCCTGAGATATCGGTATATGCCCAACTATATCCGATTCTCACAATGACGGTATCTTTCCATTCTCTTCATACGAACCTAAATACACCATATACCGAGTGGTGGATAAGGTTCCATCCGTCGAAATAGAACAACCTTGTTTTAAAGAACGCCACCTTGGTGCTTCTTTCGATCCTTCCCGAAGGGCGGACGTCTATAAAGCATTCGTCATACAATTGACCTATGTCAATCTCCCGTTTTCCTTCAACCGACGAGAAACGATTGCTGGATTAGAAAAACAAGTAAACCTTCTTCTTCGTCTGTCAAATCAGGAATGCGAAAGCCACTCCACAAATTTCAAGGACCAAGGGCTGAAGTTTGTTGAAGATTTAGATCTTCTCTTCGAATCATTTGCCGACATGGATTACCTTCCAATATCTATGATATTAATAAATCACAATGTCGCCACAATGATCAACAAACTTGAGTTCTGGATAGAACAAAACCCGATGATTCCTATCACATTTCTTGATAAAATTCCGTTCTTTGTTGACCCCGCTTCTTACCTAATCTCAAAATTGCGAGAAGTTTTTCCTAATTCCACAAAGGAAAGAATCAACACAAGCTTCTTTGAAAAAAGAAAAGACCTTCACGTCAAGCTTGTTCGAATCTTCACCTTCACCAAATACCCCTTCACTTCCACACAAAAAGCCGAAATTAGTGAACTCTGTAAGCTAGTTAAACTTACAACCGGAGAACCTGATTCACCGGAAGAGAATGCGTTTATGGAAGCTGTGAATAAACTTACTCACAATCTGAACTACAAAAACAAAGGAGAACACGACGGTCTATCAAATCCCAAGAAGATAAGGAAGGCGTATAATAAATTGATTGATGATCTTGTTAATTTAGGGTATGAGGAATGAGAGATCCTAGGAGGTTTAGAGGATCGTCATTTTCTAGTTTACAACGTCATCTGGGAGCTATCAAAATGTTTTGTACCGAAAAATGTTCAATTAAGGGAGCAAATCTCGACCCTTTCCCTTTGGAGGGGTCGGATCGAATCATAAAACAATTTTCTCCGAAAAGGTCGGGGCTCGCGACTTTAAATAAGCATATTTTAATACATACATATAATAAATTTTTGAAAGTTCCCTTTAATAGAAAAAGTTTTCTAATTATTGTCTGAAAACACACGCACTTCTAAAAGAACGTACACCTTTTTAGCATTCTGCCGAAACAGTAGTACATTCTATAAACCCGCGTCAGACAAAGATTTTTAAACACCAAAAATAGCGTGAGTTTAATGTTTAAAGTTGATTTTGATTGTTCCGCAAAAATTTGCGCGTTTCTTAAATTATTTACAACGTAACAAGAGACTAACAAGTAACTAGTTACAAGTAACACGTTTAAGATTCCTTATCATTATTAGTGGGACATTGGAAATTAATCCAAGATATTAATACTTGACATTTAATTCACCTTAGGGACCATATGAGTACCATAGTACTTAGGGTGAGTACATGTACCCTAAAGGACCACTATGAATCTCCTTAACTCCCCATAATTCAAATCATCTAACAAACTTCATCTTCCACCCTCCTCCCTCAAAAAAATCGGCCATGCCATGACCACCATGAATCCACCATCAAAACTCCATCAAATTACATAATCTCTTGTCCTTTCGAGCTCCTTGTTGCATATACTCCACGGTTATACTTTCGTTTTTGCATTTCATTCTCTAAAAGCAAGGTATGATCACAAAACCCACTTTGAACTTGAAAAAGCTTGTTTCTTGAAGATAGCTAGGAAATATAGTTTTTCTTGATTAAATACTTAGTTACTACATGTTCCTACCACTTAGCCATATGTTTAACTTTTTCAATAGGAATAACTTTGACCCATTGATTTAGTTTAGAACTTTGCTTAATTGAGTGTTAGTATACTAAGTATCTTAGTAATTATGGTGTTTTGTACGATTACTCTATGTTAATTGCATTATGTGAACAACTTAGGTTTAGCAATCTTGACTTTTGAAAGTAATCAACAAGATGGCTAGCTTGCATGAACAACATGATAGGTTGAAAATTGCATGACCACACTTGTACTTACTTGACTAGTCAAACTAGGCAATGTACCTAGAGAATCATCACTTTTAAATAAAAAGTCTTGGACCACACCAAATACATGGACATAACAACTTTTAATGCACAACCTGGTTTGCTTATCAATTAGGAAATGCTTAAAATGACTTAGAACATGCATGCATGCATAGGTTAAAATTATGGCATGCAGACATTTGAAAATATCACTTGAAGAAAGCTTTGACCTAAAAAGTCAACCTGAAGTATTGAATTTTTAAGACAAACTACTTTATTCAAAAACCTTACTTCAGCTTGCACTCTTAAAGTCAAACCCTACCGATAATGATATTACCATGAATTGTGAATTCCTGTCGTTTCCAACTTGGTTTGCACCAAACTTTGTAAATAACAATACTTCACAATAAGACAACTGCCATTCCATGACTATATTTTTCTAAGTGACGATATTGCCTTGATAAATAATTGACTATTTGCTGCATGAGAGCATTTTACGTTTAATGTAATCTTTAGATTGTCTAGAAATTAAAGCCCTCACTCCGAAATTCTTCGGAGCGTGCTTTGAATTTCTCTTTCTCAAAGGATCCATTACTTTAAATGTTCTCAGGTACAATGGCACGAAAGAAGAAATTAAACCCCGCACGACCCCTTGCAGGATCCTTAGCATACATGAGTGCCACACCAGCTTACGAAAAGATGGCACGTATCTGGAGAGACAAGAAGTTTGGTTGTCTCAGGCACATTGACTGGAATATTATGCAAGCATTAGGATTTAAGCAACGACTCGAAAGCATACTTACCTATACAGTTGATGGGTAACAGTTTGAATCATTCAAGAGATTATTCAGTATTGATGAGCCAGTATATGTGGAGATGGTTACTGAATTTATTGCCACCTTCAAATTTCAGAAGAAGGAGAGAATTGAGGAATGTTCGATCTCATTTCAGTACATGGGCAGCCCGCACACTTTATCACTCGCCCAGTTCTCGCTCCACCTAGATTTGTACACCCCAGAAGAGATACAATCGCCTCTGTTCATCACCGGAGCCACCTCTGTTTCCATCGCGACAACACACGCTGAAGCATGGAGTCAATGGTCACCTGCACCATACTTCTCGGGTATTAAGGCAACCCGACTCAGAGACCCAGTCCTACAGATCCTACACAAGCTCATAGCTTGTTCATTTGAAGGGAAACATACGACTAGCGGTCGATTTTCTGGATTTGATGTCGCCCTTATGGCATGTTTTCTCGACAAGAGAAACATACAGGTTGCTTATTTAGTTGCTCAGCGACTTTTAGAAGAAAAAGGCTTTGGAAAGAAAAGATCGTACTTGGGCTCAGTAATCACCAGATTGATACGAAAGATGGGATTACTTCGGACAACAGATGTCGAGAAATTTAAATCAGGATGGAGCTCTAAGCCACTCGACTACCATTTTCTTAGGAGTATGGAAATACTCCGGATCACGAAAGATGGTGCTGTTTACATCAAAGCACGGGCAGCAGATCCTGACAGTGTTGACACATTGATACTAGACCTGATTCTGCCAAAGGAAACAAAGAAAAGGAAACGCCAGCAAGGACCTAGTGATTCATATACGGATGACAATGATACTGATGACGAGGATGACGATGATAAGGATGATAATGATAATGATGACATTCCACAACCACCACCAGTGGTGCCACCACATACTAAGACAGGACTTTCTACTCCTGCCCAAAGACCGCGAGTGCCCACATACATCTACCACTACGGGGCACCTCCAGGTCCAGATTATTGGTATTGGTCTATGCAGATACAGATTAGGATCTATACAGCCATGAGACAGCAGGCAGCTGGGATGCCCATGACTCCACTACCACACTTACCATGTGGGATGGGCCGAGCACTACCACCCATGTATCCACCTGTAGTCCCTACTACAGCACCTCGACCATCGCCAGGCCGTGGGCATGTTATACCACCTCGGATCATCATTCCTAGACCACAACCACCTCCAGTACAGGTCCCAGTCACTAGACAGACTATTCCGTCAGTTGTTGGGTCATTTAGAGTACATACATCGAGAGGCAGCAGAACATCTAGAGTATCTGCATGGACTATCACAATTCAAAGCCCCAGGACTGGCAGACATACCATCCCTTCAGCTACTATACCTATGCCGGTCTCATCTCACAGACAGACAGATCTCTTCCAAGACAACACACACCAAGGATCAGCCATGTTCCCATTCGACAGCTTCGAAATACCATCCGGGCCACTAATCGATCAGCTAGTAGATCAAGGAGCTTTTACAATCGGTATGCCATACGCAGAAGCCGTCCATGATGCATCTAACGAAGGAACCAACGATCAGCATGATGACTCCTCATTAGACGAGACTTCTCCTGGACCTACCACATCTACTGCAGCAGTATGATCATCGGCAGAGCAATGGATTGCTCCACTTTCTGACTTCTCTCTACTTTCTACCAAAACTCTATTTACTATTTTATTATTGTCTGTATTGATGTACGATTGATGCTTCGACATCACATCTATCTATTTACTATTTTATTATGCTTTCACTTTATTTTTCTTATTAGCAGCTATTATTTGATTGTTGAATGGATTGTTTGTTTGATCAAACGACTATTTATCGAAGACCGGATCAAAAGAAGCAATAGACCCCCACGGTGGAGAATTCTGGAGCCATAAGCTACAAGCCGCAGAATAGCAAACTCCTGGCAATCAGCAAACAACGCATACAGCAAAAGTTGTACACCGTTCCAAAACCCTCTATCCGTTTAAAGCTTCGATTATCTCACCCGATATTCCAACACTAAGTGTGGGATCCTTCATACCACACAACACTTATGAAACAACCCAAAGATAAGTAGAATCTTTAAGTGTGAGATACTTCGTCAAGAGGTGTTCAACAAATAGATTCGAACATTAGGGACAATGTTCCTCTAAGTGTGGGATATTCGGTCTACAACCGTAAGTTTTACCTCTTGTCCGTAAGCCAAACAATATTTTCATCAAAAGGCTAAAAATGGAAAAAATTTCAAATTTTTTCGGATTCAAAAACATCGCTCTTTAGAAATCCTATCTTTCAAAACTATGAATTACAGCGAGAAACGAGTTTTAACAAAGAAACAAAACTGTTTTAGAATAAGATACAGACGAAAAAAGCAACACATGGCTAGGCACATACTAACCAAAACATTCGACTCGTGAGGATTGAGCCCATAATTAGCATTCAACTTTAATGCTTCACTTTTCGTTTCATGTGTGTGCCGATGTATGCATTTGAATTAGAACTTGCTCTTGTAATGCATTTCGAGATCACATCGATGAACGCCACACGTGGCATAGGTACAACCTATCTTGATAGCTTCCAAGGAATCCATAACACCTTTCCACCATCAAACATTCACCCACTCAACACCCACTCAACACCCACTCTTCACACCCAATAAAGATCTCCTGTTATATATCCCGAACCTACAGAAGTCTCATCAACCCGCAAACCTTCAGAGACACTCCCGAATTCCTAAGACCTTTGCAAGAAAAGCCAACATAACCCAAATCATTAAAAACCTTCCAGGCCACGAAGTACATTATTAAGATCGGCAGAATAAAAGAAAAGAAATCGAAAGAATCACGCCGACACAATCATGAAAAGGGCCAAGAAAAAGGAAGAATCCAAAGAAGAAAGGCTATGTAGTCCTTTCAAAAACCTAAGGAATCTCAAAGAAAAGCTTCAAGAAAATACAAGGAAAACCATCACACCCCTCACCACTTACCTTCTTCAAACCAAATACCCGATTCCTTCCAAGATATCTCGAAAGGTTAGTATCACCCTCATCAAAAGTGATGGAGATTTGATTCTCGATCAAGCCTATGACGAAAATGCTGCATGACTGGCTATCCGAGTGATTGACACTAGTAAGTAGGAAACCCTAAACACTTGAGTGATTTGAGTGACCCACTTGTGAGGATTGCCTAGTCATGATCACCTTATAAGTTGCCCGAAGAATGTATCAAGTTCTATAAACCCTTAGTTTCCAATAAAAAACTCTTTCATAACCATAATTTTATATTTTCTAAAAATAGTATTTCTAGCAAATGATGCAATTAGAATCCTTCCAGAAGTTTTTATTAGTTAGTTTGCTTGAGGACAAACAAAGTTCTAAGTGTGAGATACTTGATATCGCGTAAAAAGTCAAGTTTTTACTACCGATATCTCTCTCATTCTGGAACGATTCTTGGCATTTTAATTCAAATACAGTACAAATCAATAAAATTATGCCAAGATGGTCAAAACAAGGTTGCACGATAAAAATCAAGCAAAACGGATGAGAAACGAAGATTCCACACACGTTTGAAGATTCAAGACATCAAAACAAGATTTCAAGACTAAAATGCCCTTCACCAACATCCATTCTATCCAAGATGTTCGTTTTTAAAATACGAATCCAACAGAAGAAGAATCAACTGAAACGGATAAAGAATGAAGATTCTACGCCCGCCGGAAGATCCAAATGATTCGCACGCAATATCTAGAGCTAGGAACCTCATATCAGGTCCTATCCTATGTCAAAATCTTCGTTTTTGAATTACGAATCCAACAAAAAAGAATTGACGCAAACGGACGCATAACGAAGAAAACACGCACGAATCGAGAAACGAAGCAAAAGACGGCGAACCGGGGCGGGGGTGGGCCAGCCGCCGCCGGCCACCACACCACCGCCGCCGGCCACACCATGGGCGGCGCCGGCCACCCTGGCCCCGTCTCGGTTTCCGTTTTTGGAAACTTTTGGTACCTGGTGCGCCTACTTTTCGTGTTATACGGTACCCGATGCGCCTACTTTTCGTGTTGTACGGTACCTGGTGCACCATTTTGGCAACCTTTTTCTAACGTGCACCTCTTAGTGCTAATGTGAGCCAAAGCTCACCTATAAATAGGAGGCTTAGGTTCATTTGAAACACACACCATATATGCACACATTCTAGCATATTTCACTCTTTCTTTCTCACTAGAAAATCTTTCGTAGTCTTTTAATCTTTCTCATTCTAGGAATATTGTAATTAGTCTACGGACTAACATATAAGCTAGGGCGAACGCTAGAGATTCGGAGATCAATCTTTGTACGTGTGAAAGAGTTTGTCAATTATAATAATACGCTGCTACGCATTTAATTCCGGGTGATATCTAAACTTTTATTATACTTGTCTCATTTCATATTTTGAATATGTATTATTGCCTGGTATGTGATTTATTTGTTGCCATGAATTGCGAGTAGTTTATTATTGTGATTGCTGATGATGTAGATAATTATAAGTAAGGATGTCATTACACAATCAATGCACGATAATCGAAAAATGATATAACGGCCCCTATTCAACTGTTTATTCTGTATAATGCTGGAAATGCTTTATGCAAAGTACAAACGTACGGAAGCCGATAAACGACCGAAGGTAGTTATATCATTGGAATCAGCTCTGGTTCAAAAGTTGGAACTCCGAAAGGATAATACAACTACACAACTAACTGGTGTATCCTACGAGAATCAATGCATTATAAAATAATGTTCGTAAAATACGTTCAGATAAAATAGGAGATAATAACCCTTGTACTGTTAGGACTTTATGAATTTAAGTTTAATTTATGGAGCACCCTTTCCAGTTATCCACGTGACTGCAACCTAGTAATTAGGACCTGATCAACCTTAATTATGGTAAGTAGTTATCTGTGCCCATGACATGCAATAAGTAAGACACAATGAAATCACTCGTTGTATATATTAGATTTACTTTTCTGTACTGCTTTACATTTAATTAGTTAGAGTGTCACTTTCACTGTCAATTACTCTTGACCGCGTGTTGGATATAAGAAGCGGTGGAAATCTCATGTAAAGTACACTGTCTATTATTGAAAGGCATGGTCCTCATATGAAACACGTTTTATCAAACTGCGGATAATCTGGAGATGTATAACTGTTTGAAAAGGAGAACTTAAGTCATAAGTCGAAGTAATTAGAACTTAATTAAACAAAGACGAGACTTAGGGAATAGAACAAAGTCATAGTTACCTAGAGTTTATAAAACACTAAGTCTTACATAATCGGCGGTCTAAACATACAAAGCTATTAATCTTCGTGCTAATAGAGTAGTAAACTACCTTAGGGGTTAAGAACGGTCAGACCTATGAGACGATACGCTACTGATTCATGCACCTCGGTATGACACCAAAATAGGTTGCTCATCTTTCAACTAGATAAGTACTGGAAGTTTGCATATTGCTCCGATCAGTATCACGATAACCTAGTTCCAAGTGACACACCAATGGGAAACTGAGTTGGTAGGGTTCTAGAGTTTACACCTAGTAGTTTAACTGCCATATTACGTATCAACCCTATTTGTTCTGTCATCCTGAAATGTTAATTATCGGAATCTCAGCAATCACATCTTTATCTTTATCCGTTTTTCCTGCATTTTAATTTCCTGCAATTTACTTTCTTGTATTTTAATTATCTGTCTTTAAATCCCAAACCTACCTACTTTATGCCATCCTAAATACTTCTCTACTGAAAGTGTCAACTTTAATCTCCCACACGTTTGGATTCATAGAACGATCTTAGGTTATACTTACCGCTTACTAATCAGAGTAGGTAGTACGGTTAATTTAAGCCCCGCAAAATATAAATTTAAAACCCCTGCTGCGCTCGCATCATCATTTGAAAAACAATGACACGGTGTGAGCACATCATACGTTGTACTTAGAAACTTGCCGTTGTGTACGTGTTAATCACTTGTGTGTCAGTGAGTAGTAAGTCTAAGCACGTACCAGCGATCAGCGAGTGAGCAGTTAGTGTGTTGTCCACTACTGTTCATCTCATTGTAATAATTAGCTTAAGTGTTTGATTTAGATTAGCTTAGGCTAGTCTATTCCGCAATCAACACTTAGTGAGTTTTGTTATAAATAAAATTCACAGTACAGCTATTATTGCGTGTTTGTTCTTCAAAGTTATTATACTCTGTTTGTGTTAAGTCAATTAAAAACTTGATAAATCAACTTAGATAAAATCGAAAAAGTTTTTAATTGTATTCAACCCCCTTTCTACAATTAAACTTTACTTATTGAGATTCCAAATCACTTAGCAATAGTGATTCAGGGACTATCAATTGGTATCAGAGCAGAGTTGGTTTAAAATAATTAACCAGATCTGCTATGGAATCAGTAAAGTACAATTGTGTCGACTCTGAGTATCAAAAGGGAAATGGTTCTACTACCAAACCTCCAGCGTTTGATCCCTCTAGGATTGAGACCTGGGTGTCCCGGATGATGATGTTTTTGGATCTTGTTGATGATCGTCTCTGTAACATTATAACCAATGGTCCTCATATTCCTACCATTATTATTCCTGCTGTTGCTGCCACATCAACTACTCCGGCCATACCAGAAGTGGTTGTGCCCAAGAGAGAGGAACAATGGTCAGATGAGGACAAGAGGTTAATAAGGTTAGATAAACAAGCTAAAATCTACATAGGAATGGTACTTCCTGATGAAGTTTTGAATCAATCAGGCTTTGCAAAACTACCAAAGATATGTGGGATACCCTAAGGAATATATATATATATTGGTACTCCTAATATTATTCACTGCAGGGAAGTAAATCTCACTCGCCAGTATGAGTTGTTCACAATGGAACCCAACGAGTTTTTGTCTTCTACTTATACCAGCTATCAGTCACTGATGAATAAGATGGAAAAGGCTGGTATAGGCAAAGAGCAGAGGTTTGTTGTTGAAAAGTTTTTGGAACTTCTACCAAGAAAAATATGGGGAACCATTGCTACCTGCACAAGACAAAGGAATGATTATACAATGCTGAATCTTACTCAAGTCTATGGTATCTTACTCAACTGGGAGCAGTCTGAAAAGCAAGCTGATCAAAGTGAGCATATTCGTGCAACACTTGGAAGTCAAAAGATCTCGAATGCCCTTGTAGCTGAGCTTGAAGAAATTGATCAGAGACAGAAATCAAAAGTCTCAAAGATAAGCTCGAAGTCGCTGATAGCTGATGAAGAATGTGAAGGAGCTGAAGAACAGTCAGAGTATGAGTATGATGAGGGTCTAGAGAAGCTAGAAAGAGACATGGCGATGATGGTTGCAAATTTCAGAAGGAATACCAGATCAAAAAGATTTGCTGGTACTCCATCATCTGATAGTTTCAAATCAAAAGGTGATTGTTACAAGTGTGGCAAACCTGGTCATTTCGCTGCTGACTGTAGATCTAAGTCAATCAACCCACTCCCTGAACCAAAGCCAAGCTTTAGAAATGACAAGTACAACAAGTACAAAGCAAAGTATAAGAAGCTGAAGGCAATGTCCAAATCTGGAAAGAAGAAGGGAAAATGTTTTGTCGCTGAAGAAGGATCTTTCAGTGACTCTGACTCATCTTCATCATCTGATGAAGGAGAAGCAATGATTTGTTTGGATAAGGATTACTGTCTAATGGCTGATGATGCTGCTTTTCATGAAGACATCAAAGAAGTAGCTCATAAATGTTCAGCATCTGGATGGGATCCTGAAACTCTCTACAAGGTACATTGTTTTAAATCATACTCAGCTACTGAAAAGGATAATGTCTTTGAATCTTTGATTGTTGACTTGTCAAATGCTCATGACATTCAAAGAAAGTAGAATCATGAGATCAGTGACTTAAAATCTAAGCTCCATGATCAAAATAAAAACGTGATGAAAATAAAGAATTTAAAACTAGATCTTGATGCTCAAATACATGCAAATCAAGTATGTATTCAAGAGAAAGTAAAATTCGAAACAAAGTTTTCACAACTTAAGAAAGTCATGAAGTCATGGTGTAAGTCTACAGCGAGAGTAAATCAATGTTTAATAATCAAATTTCAAAACAAGCTAGAGCTATTTTGGGAGGTGATTATGAATATGCTGCTTTTTTTCGCTGATTCAACAAAAGTTGATCCCATTTTTGATTCTGATGGAACCTTTTCGGAAGTTGTTTTTGAACCAATGTCAATCTTCAGTGAGCCAAAACCAAACTATTTCACAAAAAGCAATTTGGTCAATGATGATTCTGACATACCAAAGATTGTTGATGAAGTAAAACTGTTGAAAAACAATAACTCGTTGGCTAATCTAAATCTCACCAAAACAATCACTGATGATCAAAAGGATATCAGCAACCTCTCTGACACTGTTTCAGTCACTGATAAAAATCTTATCAGTGACCTTAAGTCAAAGAAACAAGAGGTAAAAATCAGCAAGAAAAGTTGTGAATCAGTGTCAGTTCAGCAAATTAAACCAAAGAAGGAAAAGAATGCCAATTATGCAAATAAGAAGTGTTATAAATGTGGCAACAGACAGCATCTGTCTTCTAAATGCTTAGCAACATCTTTTTAAAAATGTCTAACTATCAGTGAGCATTCAGACACCATTTATGCAAATAAGTGGAAGCCAAAATCAAGGCTTAGCCACCATGAACTCATCTCAGGATGGGTTCACCAGTTGAACTAATCTTGTTTATTGTTGCAGGCCATTCTTAGATAGACTATCTGGTATCTGGACAATGGTTGTTCCAGACATATGACCGGATATAAGTCCCTGCCCAGTGACTACCAGGAAGAAAGAGGTCCTGATGTAGTATTTGGTGATAACAAGGTTGGTAAAACAAGGGGTTATGATGTCTTAACAAATGGCAATGTGATGTTCAAGAGGGTTGCATATGTGGAAGGACTGAAGTACAACTTATTGAGCATCAGTCAGTTCTGTGACTCCAAAAATAAGGTGTTGTTTGATCATGAAGCTGGTGTTGTTTACAATAAGAAAGGAAGTGATGTGCTGGCTGCCAACAGAAAGGGAAATACATATGTGGTCAATATGGACTCAGCTCAGTCAGGAACATGTTTTTATTCCAGAACTGTTTCAGAAGAAAAATGGTTATGGCATAAACGAATTTCTCATCTGAACCTAAAAACTATCAACAAATTAAGCAAGAATGGTTTAGTCACTGGACTTCCAAAATTGTCTTATGATAAAGATAAGCTTTGTTCAGCATGTGAAAAGGGAAAGCATCATAGCTCATCCTTCAAGAGTAAACAAACATCATCAGTAACTGAATGTTTTTATCTACTCCATATGGACTTGTTTGGTCCAGTGAGTACTCCAAGTCTTGGTGGAAAGAGATACTGTTTGGTAATTATGGATGAATACCCTAGATACACCTGGGTATTCTTTCTTAAAGCCAAAAAATGAAGCAGCAAGTGAAATCATATCCTTTATCAAGAAAATGGAGAACTTAAATGGTAGTATGGCAAACATTTAAGAAGTGATAATGGCACTGAATTTAGAAATGTTGACCTGGAAAGTTTCTGTGATTCAAAAGGTATTTCTCAAAACTTCTTAGCACCAAGAACACCCCAACAAAATGGGGTTGCTGAAAGGAGAAACAGAACCTTAATTGAATCTGCCAGGTCAATGCTCATTGATGCTGGTCTTAAGACCTATTTCTGGGCAGAAGCAGTGAGTACAACCTGCTTTACTCAGAATAGGTCACTGATTGTTAAACGACATAATAAGACAACATATGAGGTGTTAAGGAGGAGAAAACCTGATATAAGTTTTCTCCATGTTTTTGGCAGTACCTGTTATGTCTTAAACAAAAGAGATCACTTAGGCAAGTTTGATCCAAAAGCTGATGAAGGTATATTTGTTGGCTACTCAATGATCTCTAAAGCTTTCAGAGTTTATAATAAAAGAAGAGAATGCATTGAAGAATCAATGGATGTAACTTTTGATGAAGCTTATGATGAGTCACTCACTGATCCATAAGAATATGAATCTCTCGATTTTAATGATTTAACTAAAAAGAACAGTGACTCATCAATCAGCAACAAAGTTGTTGATGAGAAATATGAAAATTTCTCATCAGATTCTGAAAGGGAAGATAATGTCCCTGAAAATAATTCTGGCTCTACTTCAGCTGAGAATAATTCAGGAACATCATCTTTGCCTACTCACAACCCAACAGCACCAACTCACTGTCCAAATCAAAGCACACAAAATGATAACACTCACTGTTCCAATGCTGATCAGTCTTCAGGACAAACAATGGATAAAACAGTCAATACTGAACCTCAGCGAATGACTAAATGGACAAAGCATATTGATAATCAATTGATTATTGGTAATCCAAAATCCAAAGTTCAGACTAGATCAGCAACTGCTAACTTTTGTTTGTTTGTTAGCTTTGTGTCACTGATGGAACCAAAGAAGGTGGATGAAGCACTCACTGATCATAATTGGATCTCAGCTATGCAAGAAGAACTTGCTCAGTTTGAAAGAAACAAAGTGTGGAAATTAGTGCCTCAGCCTGCTGGTAAAACAGTGATTGGAACAAGATGGGTTTTCAGAAATAAAATGGATGCTGATGGTGTTGTGGTAAGAAACAAGGCTAGACTGGTTGTACAAGGTTATTGTCAGCAAGAAGGCGTTGATTATGATGAAACCTTTGCACCAGTGGCTAGACTTGAAGCAATCAGGCTATTTCTAGCTTACGCAGCTCACAAGAAATTCAAAGTATATCAGATGGATGTGAAAAGTGCCTTTCTCAATGGCAAGCTGCAAAAAGAAGTGTATGTCAAGCAGCCACCTGGATTAATTGATCCAAAGCATCCGGGTTATGTATATAAGCTGGATAAAGCCCTGTATGGACTAAAACATGCTCCTAGAGCCTGGTATGATACTCTCTCTGTCTATCTGATAAAATGTGGCTATGTCAGAGGTAAGATTGACAGCACATTGTTTATTAAGAGAGATAAGAGAGATGTCATACTAGTTCAAATATATGTTGATGATATCATTTTCGGGTCTACTAATAGTGACATGTGCAAGGAATTTTCTGATCTCATGACCAAAAGTTATGAGATGAGCATGATGGGTGAATTAACATTTTTCCTTGGTCTGCAAATAAAACAAACCAAAACTGAAATTTTTATAAGGCAAGAAAAATATGTTAAAGAAATTTGAATTTGCTAATTGCTCATCCCTTGCTATACCCATGTCACATGCAGTAAAGTTACATGCTGATCCTGATGGTAAATCTGTAAACATCACTGCTTACAGAGGTATGATCGGATCACTGCTGTATCTCACTGCAAGTAGACCAGACATTATGTTTGCTACATGTCTCTGTGCTAGGTATCAAGCTGATCCAAAGGAATCACATCTACTTGCTGTTAAAAGAATATTCAGATATCTGAAGGGTACACCAAATCTTGGTCTCTGGTACCCAACTGGTTCAGATTTCTCACTGAAGGGATATTCGGATTCTGATCATTCTGGATGCAAATTGGATAGAAAAAGCACATCTGGTAGCTGTTAGTTTCTGGGAGAAAAGCTTGTTAGGTGGTCCAGCAAGAAACAAAATTCAGTTTCAACTTCAACCGCTGAAGCTGAATATGTCACTGCCAGAGCCTGTACAGCTCAAATTCTCTGGATGAGAAATCAATTTGCTGACTATGGATTTGACTTCACTGAAATACCAATCTATTGTGATAGTCAAAGTGCCATAGCTATTGCAAACAATCCAGTGATGCACTCAAGGACAAAGCACATTGATGTCAGATATCATTTCATCAGGGACCATGTGATGAAAGGTGATATTGAACTTAACTTTATTCCAACAGACTACCAACTCGCTGATTTGTTTACAAAACCTTTGGATGAGAAGAGATTTAATTTTCTTATCAGTGAGCTTGGTATGTTAAACTTAAATGAATAAATAAATTCTTTGAATTTATTTATTTATTTTTGCTTTATCTTTTACAACTGCTTTGAATAAATTGACTCTATAAGTTATCATTTTAAAACGAATATATTCACTGATGAACTAACTTTCACTGATCCAATCAGCAAGTTCAGTAATCAGTTAGTTATGTTCATTTACTATTATAACTTTTAAAGTCACATGAATATCTTTTATGTCTTTTAGTTTAAGTTAATGTTATTTTTCTATGTTATCTCTAACTGATCTAGTCAGTATTCTAAGTTGTGACCTGATCAGTGAGTTCTAACATTGGAGACCTAATATACATTTAACCTCAGACATAATCTATATTCATTTTTTTTAAATAAAGTATATCTATCAAAATCTGACAATAGCGATCTATATCAAACTGAACCTAAGTCTAAATAATTTAATCAGTATTCTAAGTTGTGATTAGATCAGGAAGATAAAGGTTCAGCAAGATAAACCTCTGCAATTGTTTCTTTATGATACTTATACTCCTTTTCGGTGGTAAACCAAGAAGTTGGTTATGTATCTTCAGGGACTTTTACTTCCTGAAGATATCATTTAATAGTGGTATATCTATCGACAAACATTCGTTATAATTAATACATTTTGTATTTAATTTGACAGATTTCAAAAATAATTGTTTTATGGTACAACTGAAAAGTCGCGTTCTCTGACAATCTCTCTCCTACGTCATTGCACTTTTCCGGCGCACCTCTCCCATCACCATTAATGCCACCACGCTCCACCATCATCACCCCTATACCACTACCACTAACCACCACCATCGTCCATGATGTTTCATTTTCCACCACATGATTATCAAGTTGCGTCCAGTATAAATCAGTGACTTAAACTTTTTTGTCACTTTTTACGCATACTTGATTTTCATATTCCAAAACGTCTCATTTTCTTTAAACCCTAAAACGTAAAAACCTGCAAATTAATTTTAGGGCTTAAAATGGCAAGATCAAAATTCTTTCCCAACTCGTATACACCTACTGCAAAGATTAAAGCTCTTCGAGCCTCTGCAGTAAGCGAGGATCTTGTTATAACAGTCCCAAAATCTAATTATTTAGGTAATGTAAACTGTACAAAAACAGAGTATGCGGAAATTATAACTTTCTTAAACAATCATTTTATCCTCCCTGCTCTCACGTTATCTCCTGGTGAGATGAATCCAGAATGGTTGAGTGAGTTCTGGTTTACCTGCACTCATTCAATCATTGATGGGGTTTCTCAAATCCAGGGTTTTATTGATAATGGGGAAAAAAAAAATCATAATCACTGCCAACATCATCCGTACCATTCTACAACTACCAGTGCATGGTATTTACGAGCCACTGCCCGACGGTGATACTGCCAAGGGAGGCATCGTCAATTTCACTGGGATTGAATGTAAACACTCCGTTGATGCCAGTGGTAACCGTAAATACTTCACTGTTCATAAATCAAAGATGGATGGTGTTTGGAATGCTTTGTTTTCAAATCTTATTCAGTGTCTGGGTACTAAATCAGGGAGCTATCATCAATTCAGCACCCTAGAGGCACATATCAGTTGGTCACTGGTCAACTCTATGAGAGTTGACTATGCAAGTGTGATCTTCGATGAACTAATCAATAAGATCGCTGAGCCTACCAGGGCAAAATATGTGCCCTCTCAATAGAGTATCTTTCAATGGTTTTGAGCCAACCCTGGTAGGAAGCCAAATATTTTCCAAACCAGTGACCGTGTCCCTCCCTGACTTTATTAAACCACGGGGAGTACTTGCACCCCAGCCTTTACAATCTGTACCATTGTCCGCTGCTGCCCCACGTCACTAACCACACCCCTAGTGACTACTGTGGTCAAACTACCAGTCAAGAAATCATCCACCGCTCCCAAAAAAAAATCCAAATTAGGGTCCCTGACAATAAAGGATCAAGGACATAGCAAAAAGAAGACGTCTAAGGATGCCAAGAGTGAAGCGGTGACTGAACGTTCAGTCCCTAAGGGCACTCTTGATCAACCCATAGCCACAACTACTTCACCGGACTCCCGAAAGTCGAGTGACTTAACAAAGAGAAAACTACAGACAGCTGCAGTAGCTCAAACTACTGTTAGCAGTGATTCGGGTGCATCCCACACCCACTTATCGAGTCAACCCATCAGCCACTTGTCATTCTCCCGAAAGGATGACATTTTAGACAAAGGGCTAGTGACATCAACGGGTGATAACACACTCAATGTTGATGTCACACCACTGGCTACAGACCCGAGCCACCTCTCTTCTAGCACCGCACCAACCGTCAATGTCTCTCCACAGTCACATGGAGAGACACTGTCGCACCCCCAAATTATGATGCGGAAGCGATTCGGGTCGGGCGCGACTAATACGGTAATCACAGCACAAAGATATATAATGAACGACTCTATATGCGTCATTTAGCAAAACACATTGATATAATAAAATGTTTACAAAACATTGAGTTCACATGATTTTCCTTGAGAGATTCTATTACATATCTAATTGTACAAAATATAGAAATGCAGTAAAATCTCTTTAATGTTTCGTGTTTGCATGATGACTCGAGCTAAAGTATCCTGAATGGGCAGTCCAACCTACTATTGGGTACCTGTGATACATGCTAAAAATGGTCAGCTAAAAGCTGGTGAGCTCACAGGTTTGTATGTCAAAACATATCGTATGAACCGCAAGATTTAATGTAATGATTTGCAACCAAGCAAATAAATGATGTATATACAGCCATGAGCACATAGTCTGAGCTTAACTGAGGTGTCAGGATCCACATTCAAGGACCTGATCGAGGGTGCCTCCCTACGAGTGCCTAATCTACACTCGCCTGAACAAATGCTAATGCATCCATTTGACCAGTTAGTGCTTGCTAACCCGGACGAGGATTGTCAATCCTATATGGTACCATACACTAGCATTCACGCTACAGAAGTATTACCAAACTATGTTGTGAAGGACTTTAAAATGATTAGTTGTGAGAAACTCATGTAGTATAAAGCGTTGTTTTGTACTTGCGTTCACATGTAAATAAAACGAGCAATGAATCACACCCCTGAGTGAAAAACAAAATAGGGGCTATGAGACTCACCTGAGTCTTGAGAGAAAGCGTTTAAATCAATAAACGTATATCTGATATAAGCAATCTGCAGGTTCTACGAACCCGCAACCTCCTGATGCCCTAAGCATATAAGGTTGTATGTATGAGCGAATGTCTCAAAAGACCATTCATGATAGTTGTCCACTCAACTAGTTATGTCCAAGTAGTTAATCATTTGTTTAATTGAAAATGTTTGTGGCCCATTGGTGAATGTTTAAGTATGTAATAATAATTCCCGGAGACATTATTATTAGATTTCGTATTGTTTCATCGTATACTCTCATAAGTATATGTTTTGCTTGTATTAGTAGTATCGTGTAAGGTTTAGTAAACGTTGCACGGAATCGAGACTTAGAGAGAAAAATGTATTTTGAACTTTCTGTTTTAGGCGACACTTAGGTTAGTGTCGCTACGACGACACTCGATTTTGTATGGCGGCACTAGGGCAAGTGTCGCTACTTACAGTTTTATAGTATTTGGCGACACTCGAGTAGTGTCGCTAGAGACGATATTCGAACAAGTAGTGGCACTCGGTAAGTGTCGCTAGTAGGGGTTTTGCTAAAGGTAGCGACACTCAAGGTTAGTGTCGCTAACTATGATAAATCGATGAGTAGTGGTACTTGAATTAGTGTCGCTAGTGTGGGTGGCGACACTCATCGAGTGTCGCTAAGTCGGGCTGTGATGAGTTTTAATTTTGTGAACTTGGTCAAAAACGCTCGATTTGACCCGAAACTTTGACACAACACCTTTTATGTAATAAAACTTATAGAAAATGAGTTTCATGACCATTGGCCACTCGCAAGTGTCGTTCTTAATACGAAAACGAAATGTCCATTATGTTTATGTTTTTCCGAAATTACACGACTTTGTCTATGCGTTTTAACAACTGAAATGGTGACAATCAAATCTGAGAAAATTCACACATATTCTCCTATGTCTAAGCTTTTCAAAACATATTTTTATGATGTCTAAAACCAAACACAACTCTTGGAATTAAATCGCAAAGCACAAGTGTTCCAGCAGCTATTTTTGATGACAAGCGTGCAAAGAAAAATTCGTAACTTAAGTTTTACAAAACTTCACAAAGTGTGAGAGTAGGGGATTTAAAGATAACACAATTATCTAACTTTTTACACTGGTTTAGCCTCTAGTTCGTCCTATATCTCAAGATATTCCATTTTTCCTTTTGACTAAAAATCTGTTCTGAAATGGCAGACTGGAGATGTACTTTTAAAACATTTCTTAAAAATATAAAATGACCTCCAAAATTCGAGTTGCTTATAGATTCGAAAACTAGACTTCTTAAACTTGATTTTAGGCTCAAGAAACGTGAGATTTGGTTAAGAAATGGTTTAGATATCGTCGATCTAAATTATTATCCATTGGTTAATGTTTTTATCCGGTGGTTAATAGCTTTGTTTTTCGGTTTTTAACGTAGATCTTGGACATAATCAGTGAGAACGAAGCATGAGCATGAAATATAACATGTTCCAAGGATTTTTGAGCGAAATATAAGAGGAGACTTACAAGAAAATCGAGTCTAAGAGCTGAAATGGGGAGATGTGTAGCTGCAGTCCTTCTTTTACTTTTTCCTTTGTAAAACCGTATGAAGGAGGTGATAGATGATGATAGTTGTGGTTAGATTTACTTGGAGGTGATGGTGGAAGGTGGTGGAGGTGGTGGCTGGTCGTGGTGGTGGCTGTTCCAGCCCAAAAGAAGAGAGAAAGTGAAAGATTTGTGTGTGTAAATGTTTGGTATAAATGAAAAAGTGAAAGGATAAGAGGGCTTATAAAGGGTAGGGTTTGGGCTGATTTGTTGGTGTCCTTGGGCCGACTTCGGGCCTGGTTTTGGGCCGAGAATGGGCTCAGCCCTCATTGGGTTGGGCTCGTGAATCTCGTTCCTCGATTCGGGTTACGTTTATTAGTCGGTTAGACGTTAAACGTGCGAGTTAAGAGTTAATAATTGACGTTGAGTTTTTTGTGTACGTTTTTAATATGTAAATGATATGCGGGGTGGCTAAGTATTCTTAAAACAATTAGTTTAAGTTACCAAAATATATTTTGGGTTTCGTTCGGGTGTTAGGCTCGATTCGCGCGTTTTCTCGTATTTGTTACGTTTTATATATTCAACGTATAAGTTTTTCGAGCATATTATTATACAATAATAATACTAAGTCTATGACGACCATTTCATCACAAAAATGGATTTATGTAGTGTATAAGTTGATTCACCAACGGCCAGGTAAGTCGGAATCCATCCGATATGAAATGCACGATTTAGCCAAATCACGTACGTGTATATATATTCAACAACATACTTGAGTCGAATCTGGTCTTCCCGTTCCCAAGTGAATTCCGGACCACGCCGCGAATTCCACCTGACTTTAACGATGGGAATACGACTTTGTTTGAGTTGTTTGACCTCACGGTCCATTATTTCTGCGGGTTCCTTGACGAAATGGAGTTTGTCATCAATGTGGATTTCGTCGAGTGGTATAATGAGTATCTCATCAGAAAAACATTTCTTAAGATTAGAAACGTGAAATGTGGGATGCACGCTGCTGAGTTCGGCTGGTAGCTACAATCGATATGCCACTGGACCAATCCTTTCAAGGATCTCAAAAGGCCCAATGTACCAGGGATTTAACTTCCCGTGTTTGCCGAATCGGATGACACCTTTCCAAGGTGATACTTTGAGCAATACTCGATCCCCAACCTGGAACTCGAGATGCTTGCGTCTCACGTCAGTGTAACTTTTCTGACGATCACGTGCGGCTTTCAGCCGGTTTTGGATACCTATGATTTTCTTGGTGGTTTCATGAATGATTTCAGGACCAGTGAGTTGGCTCTCTCCCACTTCGGTCCAACAGATAGGTGACCGGCACTTACGACCGTACAGTGCCTCGAATGGTGCAGCTCTAATACTGGTATGGTAGCTATTGTTGTACGAAAACTCCCACAATGGTAAATGGTTTTCCCAGTTTGCACCGAAATCCACTACGCAGGCTCGTAGCATATCTTCCAGTGTTTGAATTGTACGTTCACTTTGGCTGTCTGTTTGAGGATGATATGCAGTACTCATATCCAGACGAGTTCCCAGTGACTTCTGAAGTGATTGCCAAAAGTGAGATGTGAAACGACTATCTCTGTCAGAGATGATCGAGATGGGAACGCCGTGTCGGGATACAATTTCCTTGAGATAGATTCGTGTGAGGCGTTCCATTTTATCGGTTTCTTTGATGGCGAGGAAATGGGCAGATTTTGTGAGTCGATCTACAATCACCCAAATGGTATCGCAACCGCTAGACGTTTTTGGAAGTTTTGTGATGAAATCCATGGAGATCTGCTCCCATTTCCATTGAGGGATTTCCGGTTGTTGGAGCAATCCTGAAGGTTTCATGTTAGGCCACCAGTATAGTTCTTTGATATCGTGATACATCTTGTCAGATCCAGGATGTATAGAATAGCAAGATTTGTGAGCTTCGTCCATCACCAAATCTCGTAAGTTGCCTGATGTGTAAAATCTAGTTATAAAATTAAACAAAGAAATACTGATCGTTAACTATTACACAACTGAGGTAAGTATACCCTATCGTGTATAGTATAGTGTGACAACCGTCAAGTTAGGACTATACTTTAGTGCCTAATTAAGTTTTAATACATGTAATTAGTTCGGTGTTAGGCTAATTAATGTATCAACTATTATATATATTGTTGAATATATATCTACAATTATGCGGTTTGTTTAAATCGTACGAGTTTCAAATCGAATGAATTTCGATACAATAAATACGGACGTTGGTGACCAATTTTATTAAATAACGCTATTATGTCAAAAATATTATTATTATAATATTTCGTATTCATTCGTATCGTACAATCAGAAAGTTACACAATTTAAAATGTAAAACGCGCAAACAAATTAACTTACCTTTTTATAATTCAAATATAAAGTGATTAGTAAAATATTTAAATAAAATATAGCGTAATAAATTGTATTTTTAAAATGTACCAATTAATATTTAAAATAATTATTTAACGTTTAAACGACGGAACAAACGAACACCGCACGGAGCGGAAACGCGGGGCGAAAATGGGGGCTTAACCTCCCACTCCCACCCACTTTTCCTCATTTCTCTTTTTCTCTATCTCTCTTCTCTCTATTTTCTCTCAACTAAACCACAACCCAAAATCATCAAAAATCGCAAAATAAACACATTAAACGACTTCAAAACACTATACTCCTTTGGAAATAAACGACCACCTCGCGACGATCTACAATCCTAACTTTCCGGATTTTCATTTCATCACTTTGTAAGTTTCCGACAAATTACGAAATCTCTCGATTTTACTTACTTTTCATATATTATTGTTTGGATATGCTTAATATGTCCCTATGAGGGTTGGGTAAAAGAATCAGACCAAACGGAAACCCGAAAACACGTTTTTGGCTCGAAATCCGTCAAACAGGTGATAGTGTCGCATGGATGAACCCAGACATGCGTCACTACCAGCGTCACTCCTTAAGTGCCGCTACACCTCCGATACCGACACTTCTTAAGTGTCGCATAAGCTCAAAAATTAACCTCTGACCGTCACTACTGAAGTGACGCCTATACATACCTAGCGACACTTGTTAAGTGCCGCAATATCCTTTTATCTGACACAATATACCGTCACTATATAAGTGACGCCCTATATTCTATACCGACACTTCATAAGTGTCGCACATGATCCCATTTTAATCTATAACCGTCACTCTACAAGTGACGCCATACTATTTTACGCGACACTTCGGTAGTGTCGCTATGATACACGTCACTCCTTAAGTGACGCCCAAATATCCGAAATCATTATTTTATACGACACTCCATAAGTGCCGCCGTTATGCTGAACCCGTCACTCCTGAAGTGACGCATACAATTTCACGCGACACTAGATCAGTGACGCTATACCCTTGAATCTGACACTTCACACGACACTTCCTTAGTGTCGCATGATTTTCCTTAGTGACGCCTATAGTGACGCATAAAACAGCAGGTTGTCCAACTATTTTTACACCAAGTGTCGAGATTTCACAACTTCAAATACTTATTCCATACGACTTTTAGAACATAATGGGACTTATATTTCAAGTGTAACACTTCAAAAACATGACGACAACAATAACACTTTTATCTCAACTAATCACCAACGGGCCGTACGCGTTTTCAAAACATACTTCTAAATCAAACAAGTCGTAGTAACTTGTAACAATACAATAAACCAAATCGGGGTAATTTGGACATTAAGTTAGATAAACATTTCAATGGTAGTCTTTCGAGATACCAATACAATTAATAACAATTCAAGTGTCGTGGACACATTCAGGTTTTCAAGTCTTTGGACACCAACACACTGCTAATTACTTCAAGTTTATTGAGTTAAACACATCAGGAATCAGGTGAGTTTCATAGCCCCATTTTCACTGCTTTACAACGAGGGGTGTGATATTACTACTCGATTTTGTTTTACAAGTAGAACGCAAGTGCCAAACTTCAAATACTACATGAGTTTCAAGCTAATCAATTTAAAGTCCTCCATAAGCATAGTCTCTAATATTTTAGCGTGAATGTTAGTATATGATATCATATGGGATTGACAATCCTCATCCGGGTTAGCACGCACTAACCGGTCAAACGGATGTATTAGCATTTGGGAAGACGAGTGTTGATTAGGCACTCGTAGGAGGCACTCCAAGTTAGGTTTCCTTAATTGGGCCTGACAAATCAAGTTAAGCTCAGACTATGTGCTCATGGACAGTATAACTTTTATTTTGCTTAATTGCATTTTAAATTCATTATAAATCTTGCGGTTCTGACAACTATACATTGACATACAAACCTGTGAGCTCACCAGCGTTTTCGCTGACCCATTTTAGTACTTATCACAGGTACCCAGCAGTAGTTTGGCTGCACAAGCAGGAATTATTAGCTCGAGTCAGCATACATACAACTAGAGATTGGACTGCATTATTATATTTTGTAAAAATGATTATGCTATGTAATCTCTCAATTTCAGGAATCGAGCTAATGTAACTATATTTTGATGTAAACAATTACTTTATCTATACAAGTTTAAAACGACGCATATAGTGGTCGTTCATTATATCTTATGTGCTTTGTATATTGATTAGTGACACCCAAATCAAGCTTCCGCAAATCATTAAATTTGGGGGTGTCACAGATTGGTATCAGAGCCTAAGGTTATAGTGAACTAGGTTGCATTTAGTGGGCCTAGACTATGACCGTTAGGCAGTATTCCTTATTAGTTATGACTAGTTCAGGGATTACATCATACGACTTTAGTTTAACATAGCCTGATCAACTATGTACAATTAAAGAAAGATGATGTGAAATCTGAAAGAGTTATGTTGAACAGGAATGCATTAGTTGACTCTGACTTCGAGAGAAACGGGACTCAAAAACACTTCTGTGCTAGACACTCAATAGGTTATTATGTGATATACATATATTTACATGAATAGACCTCATTACAACTTTAGGCTATATTATATTATATTATATGAATATAGGCCTCTTTCTTTCAAACGTTTTGTCTCGGAATGACAAACACACCACTAGTTCATCATACTCGGACTAGTATCTTATTTCATTTCCTTGTTCTTTCTTACTCAGCATCATGCCTCCACGTCGTCAAATTACCCTTAGCGAAGCTGAGATCGCGGGAATAATTGCCCGCAGTGTGACTGAAGCCTTGGCTACCCGAACACCACCTGGTAGTGAGGACACCGCAACCAATACTCCACCACCCAAACCCTGCTCCTATAAGGATTTCCTTAGCTGTAAACCACTATACTTCAAGGGCACGGAAGGTGCCATTGGTTTGATCCGTTGGATTGAGCGCATGGAATCTGTTTTCAGTCTCTGCGATTGCACTGAGAACAACAAGGTCAAATTCGCTGCTTACACCTTTCAGGAAGGTGCACTCACGTGGTGGAAAACCCACGCAAACTCTGTAGGCCTTGAGGTTGCGAATCGACTTCCTTGGGCCGAACTGAAGAAGAAGCTGACAGAAAAGTACTGTCCTGAAGAAGAACTGCATAGGCTGGAAGAAGAATTCTGGCATCTGGAAGTGCAGGGAAATGATGTCGCTGATTATACCACCAAATTTCAACAGTTTGCTCTATTATGCCCGGGTTTGGTCGAACCAGAAAGTAAGGGCATTAAGAAATACATTCGTGGACTTCCCGAGAACATCCAGGGAAACGTCGCCTCATCCAAACCAACCACCACTGAATGTGCCATTCGATTGGCCCACGAACTCATGGCTCTGGTTGTCAGCCGTGAGACCTCCAACACCTCATCCTCCAACAACAACAAACGCAAATCCACTGAACACCACCACAACTCCAACAAGAAAAACAACGCCATCCAAGTCTACACCACCAACTCTGAAACCACCCGCAACTACACCGGGGACAGGCCTTATTGTCCCAAGTGTAACTACCACCATTTTGGTCAGTGCGGTACTCCTTGCAACAACTGCAGGAGGCAAGGGCATTTGACTAAGGATTGCCGATCCCCCAAATCCAACAACAACAACCCCTCTGACAGAAATACCCGACAACCTAAGTCCTGCTACGAATGTGGAAACCCAGGACACTTCAGGGATTCTTGCCCAAAGTTGAAGAATAAGGGCAACAACAACAACAATCACCGCAACAACAACAACAACGTCAAAAGCAGCGCCTTTGTGATCAACTCAGGGGACGCCCGTCATGACCCGAACGTGGTCACGGGTATGTTCCTCCTCAACAATTTAACTGCTTCAATTCTGTTTGATACTGGTGCCGATAGGAGTTTTATTTCCGATGAATTTTGCCCTCTACTTGACATCACACCTGTTGCTTTAGACGTTAAGTACACCGTAGAGCTAGCAAATGGCAAGTTGATAGAGACAGATAGTGTGATACCTAAGTGCATTTTGAATCTAGCCGATGAAATCTTCTCCATAGATCTTATGCCTATTGAGATAGGAAGTTTCGATGTCATCGTAGGCATGGACTGGTTATCCAAACATCGCGCCGAAATCATTTGCCATGACAAAATTGTTCGCATACCTCTCGCCGTCGGTAGAACCTTGGTCATACAGGGGGAGACCGGTGGGACGAGGCTTAACCTCATATCTTGCCTAAAAACCCGGAAATTTCTGAGAAAGGGTTATCCAGCAATCCTCGCGCACATTATGGAGAAAAAGTCGGGGGAGAAGCGACTTGAGGATGTTCCAATTGTTCGAGACTTTCCAGAAGTCTTTCCTGAGGAACTGCCTGGTCTACCACCACCAAGGCAGGTTGAGTTCTCAATCGATCTTGTACCAGGTGCTGCGCCTGTGGCCCGAGCACCATACCGTTTAGCTCCATCCGAACTTCAGGAGCTGTCCACCCAGTTACAGGAACTCCTGGAACGAGGGTTTATCAGGCCGAGTTCTTCACCTTGGGGAGCTCCGGTCCTATTTGTTAAGAAGAAAGATGGTTCTTTTCGAATGTGTATCGACTATCGAGAGTTGAACAAGTTAACTGTCAAGAACCGGTATCCACTCCCTCGAATAGATGACCTGTTCGACCAACTTCAAGGGTCGAGTTGTTATTCAAAGATTGATCTCCGATCCGGTTATCACCAATTGCGTGTTCGCGATGCCGATATTCCAAAAACCGCTTTCAGGACCCGTTACGGGCATTACGAATTCCAAGTGATGCCATTCGGCCTAACCAATGCACCGGCTATATTCATGGATCTTATGAATCGGGTGTGCAAGCCTTATCTTGACAAATTCGTCATTGTCTTCATCGACGACATCCTCATATATTCACGAAACAAAGAAGAACACGCCCAACACCTCAGAACCATCCTTGAACTACTTAAACACGAGGAGCTCTATGCCAAGTTCTCTAAGTGTGAGTTCTGGATCAAAACCGTTCAATTCCTTGGTCACGTGATTGACAGTCAGGGGATTCACGTTGACCCATCAAAAATCGAGGCTATCAAAGATTGGCAATCGCCAACCACTCCGACTGAAGTACGGCAGTTTCTAGGACTGGCCGGATACTACCGACGATTCATTGAAAATTTCTCCAAGATAGCCATACCACTCACGACTCTGACTCAGAAAGACAAAAGGTTTGACTGGACTGATAAACAAGAGTCGTCATTCCAACTCTTAAAACAAAAGCTTTGCAGTGCTCCAATCCTATCTTTACCCGAAGGCACCGATGACTTCGTGGTATACTGCGATGCTTCTCATCAAGGTCTCGGTTGTGTGCTCATGCAACGAGACAAAGTCATAGCTTATGCTTCCCGACAGCTCAAGATTCATGAAAAGAATTACACCACCCATGACCTCGAGCTAGGAGCTGTCGTTTTTGCCCTCAAAATCTGGAGACATTACCTTTACGGTACCAGATGTACAATCTTTACCGACCATAAAAGCCTTCAACACATATTCGATCAGAAGGATCTCAACATGAGGCAACGTCGATGGGTCGAGTTGCTTACCGATTACGACTGCGAGCTCAAATATCATCCAGGCAAAGCAAATGTCGTTGCTGACGCCCTCAGTCGAAAAGAGCGAGTGAAACCACTTCGGGTTCGAGCCCTCAGTATGACCATTCACAACAATTTAAACATTCAAATCCTCACTGCTCAACTCGAAGCCTTAAAAACCGAAAATGTCAAAGATGAAGCCTTGCGGGGCATGGATAAACAGTTCGAAGTCAAACCTAACGGGATTAGGTATTTCTCAAACCGAATCTGGTTGCCTAAATTTGGGAACCTACGAGACTTGGTGATGGATGAAGCTCACAAGTCAAAATACTCTATCCATCCGGGATCCGATAAAATGTACCATGGTATCAAGGATTTCTACTGGTGGCCGAACATGAAATCTGAAATCGCCACCTATGTCAGCAAGTGCCTTACTTGCTCCAAAGTCAAAATTGAATATCAAAAACCTTCTGGTTTACTTCAACAACCCAGTCTTCCTGAATGGAAATGGGAACAAATTGCCATGGACTTCATAACCAAACTACCCAGATCCTCGAACGGTTGCGATTCCATTTGGGTGATCGTGGATCGTCTCACAAAGTCTGCTCACTTCCTGGCAATCAAGGAATCTGACAAAATGGAACGCCTCACCAACATTTATCTGAAAGAAATCGTGACCAAACACGGTGTTCCAATCTCAATTAT
The DNA here is from genome assembly GCA_949592205.1 of Helichrysum umbraculigerum. Taxonomy (NCBI): domain Eukaryota; kingdom Viridiplantae; phylum Streptophyta; class Magnoliopsida; order Asterales; family Asteraceae; genus Helichrysum; species Helichrysum umbraculigerum. Next base: position 26,426,525 of record CATIUR010000004.1, on the reverse strand, counting down.
CTCCGATAGAGATAGTCGTTTCACTTCACAATTTTGGCAATCACTTCAAAAATCTCTGGGTACTCGACTTGATATGAGTACCGCATACCATCCTCAAACAGACGGCCAAAGTGAACGAACCATTCAAACACTGGAAGATATGCTACGGGCCTGCGTAGTAGACTTCGGTGTAAACTGGGAAAAACATCTACCATTGTGCGAGTTCTCGTACAACAACAGTTATCATACCAGCTTCAAAGCTGCACCCTTCGAGGCACTGTACGGTCGTAAGTGCCGGTCACCCATCTGTTGGACTGAAGTTGGGGATAGCCAACTCACAGGTCCAGAAATCATACACGAGACGACTGAGAGAATCGTTGAAATTCAAAACAAGCTCAAAGCCGCGCGTGATCGTCAGAAAAGTTATGCTGATGTGAGACGCAAACCACTCGAGTTCCAGGTTGGGGATCGAGTTCTACTCAAAGTATCGCCTTGGAAAGGCGTAATCCGATTTGGCAAACGAGGGAAGTTGAATCCCAGATACATTGGACCGTTCGAGATCCTTGAAAGGATTGGTCCAGTGGCTTATCGATTGCAGCTGCCATCTGAACTCAGCAGCGTGCATTCCACATTTCATGTTTCAAATCTGAAGAAGTGTCTGTCTGATGAGACACTTATCATTCCACTCGATGAAATTCGAGTTGACGAAAAACTTCACTTTGTTGAGGAACCCGCTGAAATCATGGACCGTGAGGTCAAACAACTTAAACAAAGTCGTATTCCCATCGTCAAAGTTAGGTGGAATTCGCGGCGCGGTCCGGAATTTACCTGGGAACGAGAGGACCAAATGCGACTCAAGTATCCTCAACTCTTCACTGATTCAACGTCAAACACCACTTCAACATAAATTTCGGGACGAAATTCTTCTAACAGGGGGAGAATGTGACAACCGTCAAGTTAGGACTATACTTTAGTGCCTAATTAAGTTTTAATACATGTAATTAGTTCTGTGTTAGGCTAATTAATGTATCAACTATTATATATATTGTTGAATATATATCTACAATTATGCGGTTTGTTTAAATCGTACGAGTTTCAAATCGAATGAATTTCGATACAATAAATACGGACGTTGGTGACCAATTTTATTAAATAACGCTATTATGTCAAAAATATTATTATTATAATATTTCGTATTCATTCGTATCGTACAATCAGAAAGTTACACAATTTAAAATGTAAAACGCGCAAACAAATTAACTTACCTTTTTATAATTCAAATATAAAGTGATTAGTAAAATATTTAAATAAAATATAGCGTAATAAATTGTATTTTTAAAATGTACCAATTAATATTTAAAATAATTATTTAACGTTTAAACGACGGAACAAACGAACACCGCACGGAGCGGAAACGCGGGGCGAAAATGGGGGCTTAACCTCCCACTCCCACCCACTTTTCCTCATTTCTCTTTTTCTCTATCTCTCTTCTCTCTATTTTCTCTCAACTAAACCACAACCCAAAATCATCAAAAATCGCAAAATAAACACATTAAACGACTTCAAAACACTATACTCCTTTGGAAATAAACGACCACCTCGCGACGATCTACAATCCTAACTTTCCGGATTTTCATTTCATCACTTTGTAAGTTTCCGACAAATTACGAAATCTCTCGATTTTACTTACTTTTCATATATTATTGTTTGGATAAGCTTAATATGTCCCTATGAGGGTTGGGTAAAAGAATCAGACCAAACGGAAACCCGAAAACACGTTTTTGGCTCGAAATCCGTCAAACAGGTGATAGTGTCGCATGGATGAACCCAGACATGCGTCACTACCAGCGTCACTCCTTAAGTGCCGCTACACCTCCGATACCGACACTTCTTAAGTGTCGCATAAGCTCAAAAATTAACCTCTGACCGTCACTACTGAAGTGACACCTATACATACCTAGCGACACTTGTTAAGTGCCGCAATATCCTTTTATCTGACACAATATACCGTCACTATATAAGTGACGCCCTATATTCTATACCGACACTTCATAAGTGTCGCACATGATCCCATTTTAATCTATAACCGTCACTCTACAAGTGACGCCATACTATTTTACGCGACACTTCGGTAGTGTCGCTATGATACACGTCACTCCTTAAGTGACGCCCAAATATCCGAAATCATTATTTTATACGACACTCCATAAGTGCCGCCGTTATGCTGAACCCGTCACTCCTGAAGTGACGCATACAATTTCACGCGACACTAGATCAGTAACGCTATACCCTTGAATCTGACACTTCACACGACACTTCCTTAGTGTCGCATGATTTTCCTTAGTGACGCCTATAGTGACGCATAAAACAGCAGGTTGTCCAACTATTTTTACACCAAGTGTCGAGATTTCACAACTTCAAATACTTATTCCATACGACTTTTAGAACATAATGGGACTTATATTTCAAGTGTAACACTTCAAAAACATGACGACAACAATAACACTTTTATCTCAACTAATCACCAACGGGCCGTACGCGTTTTCAAAACATACTTCTAAATCAAACAAGTCGTAGTAACTTGTAACAATACAATAAACCAAATCGGGGTAATTTGGACATTAAGTTAGACAAACATTTCAATGGTAGTCTTTCGAGATACCAATACAATTAATAACAATTCAAGTGTCGTGGACACATTCAGGTTTTCAAGTCTTTGGACACCAACACACTGCTAATTACTTCAAGTTTATTGAGTTAAACACATCAGGAATCAGGTGAGTTTCATAGCCCCATTTTCACTGCTTTACAACGAGGGGTGTGATATTACTACTCGATTTTGTTTTACAAGTAGAACGCAAGTGCCAAACTTCAAATACTACATGAGTTTCAAGCTAATCAATTTAAAGTCCTCCATAAGCATAGTCTCTAATATTTTAGCGTGAATGTTAGTATATGATATCATATGGGATTGACAATCCTCATCCGGGTTAGCACGCACTAACCGGTCAAACGGATGTATTAGCATTTGGGAAGACGAGTGTTGATTAGGCACTCGTAGGAGGCACTCCAAGTTAGGTTTCCTTAATTGGGCCTGACAAATCAAGTTAAGCTCAGACTATGTGCTCATGGACAGTATAACTTTTATTTTGCTTAATTGCATTTTAAATTCATTATAAATCTTGCGGTTCTGACAACTATACATTGACATACAAACCTGTGAGCTCACCAGCGTTTTCGCTGACCCATTTTAGTACTTATCACAGGTACCCAGCAGTAGTTTGGCTGCACAAGCAGGAATTATTAGCTCGAGTCAGCATACATACAACTAGAGATTGGACTGCATTATTATATTTTGTAAAAATGATTATGCTATGTAATCTCTCAATTTCAGGAATCGAGCTAATGTAACTATATTTTGATGTAAACAATTACTTTATCTATACAAGTTTAAAACGACGCATATAGTGGTCGTTCATTATATCTTATGTGCTTTGTATATTGATTAGTGACACCCAAATCAAGCTTCCGCAAATCATTAAATTTGGGGGTGTCACATATAGCTACAGTAAGTCCTAGTTCGTTCCACAGGGAATGTGAATTCAAGAATTATAATTAAAAATGCAATTAACTTAATACAGAAAAGACTTGGGTTTGTTGTGACCGAATTGTCACTTTGCTTAACAACTACTATATTTAACTAAATGGACTCAGGAAGAGTCAAAATGATTTGTTGTACTTTTAAATATTAAAAAACAAACAATCCCTGAGATTATTTCACTAATAACTTCGGAGTATTTAATTAAAACCAGTTTATTTAGCAATTCATGTTCATTTCGATTAGATTAGGCTTAACATTCGCCATCACCTACACCCTAATCTCAATTCACAAATTACAAATTAATCTAGTGAAAGATGTTCGCCAAAATCACTATCTTACACGTTTGAGTTTAATAGTCTAACTTATTACTTATCTGCGTCCGCAATCAAAGCTCAATTATTCATAGACAAATAATTGATAATAAACATATAAGTGACATTCATCCGCTACAATCACTTATTTATTTACCAAATACATTAGAACCAATAATTAAACCTAAATATATAAAGTTCTCAATTAAACGTAATTAAATCATATAAACATCAAATGATAATACCCCTAATCAATAGCTAATTCATCCAAGCAAGTGTTAAAAGGTTTAGCTACTCATATTCAAACAAGAACAATCACAAGAAATAATTGCAATCAAAGAAAACATAATTATAATGAAATAAAAGAGTTGGTTGAATGATTACAATAATTAAATGATGATCCGTAGTAGCCGAATGATTGAAACAAATGAAAGATCTCCAAAAGTATGAAAAACCCTCAAAAGTACCAAGAAAATTCGTAACCCAAATTTTAATATAAGAAAAAGTTCTATCTTTTTCGTAAGCAGAAGGCTGCTATTTAAATTGCTAGGGATCAAATCCATACGGCGTATGGATTTTTGATCCGCCGTATGGATTTTCGCTGGGGATCAAATTGTTGGGGATCAAAGCCGATTCTTGTTGATCACCCCATAGAAATTTCACATCTTTACGAGTTAACTTAGTCAAAGGACCCGCGAGCTTGGAAAAATCCTTAATGAACTTTCTGTAATACCCAGCTAATCCAAGGAAACTCTTAATTTCAGAAGGAGACTTAGGCGCTTGCCAATATATGACGGCCTCAATTTTAGATGGATCCACTTTAACTCCATCCTCACAAACGATGTGACCCAAAAACTATACCTCACGCAACCAAAACTCGCATTTGGAAAATTTCGCATACAATTTCTCCTTTTTCAAGGTTTCAAGAACCAAACGCAAGTGCATCTCATGATCGGATTTAGATTTAGAATAAATCAGGATATCATCAATAAACACTATCACAAATTTATCAAGAAAAGGTCGACAAACTCTATTCATCAAATCCATGAAAACTGCCGGAGCGTTAGTCAACCCAAAAGGCATAACAAGGAACTCATAATGGCCATATCTAGTACGAAAAGCTGTCTTAGGAATATCCTCCTCACAAACCCGCACTTGGTGATAACCCGATCTCAAGTCAATTTTAGAAAAATACGAAGACCCTTGCAATTGGTCAAACAACTCATCAATTCGGGGCAAAGGGTACTTATTCTTTACGGTTCTTTTATTCAACTCCCTATAGTCAATACACATCCAAAGGGTGTCATCCTTCTTTTTCACAAACAACACAGGCGCACCTCAAGGAGAGGAGCTAGGTCTAACAAAACCTTTATCTAGCAACTCCTGAATTTGACTCATCATTTCTCGGATTTCGGAGGGAGCTAATCTATAAGGGGCCTTAGCTACGGGAGTGGAACCGGGAATCAATTCAATTCTATACTCTACATCTCTAACAGGAGGCAAACAGGGCAACTCATCGGGAAAGACATCCGAGTATTCCGAAACCACTCGGACGTCAGTGACCTTTTTCTTTTCTAATTTAGCGTCAACAACATAGGCCAAGTATGATTTACACCCCTTAGCTAGAGATTTTCTAGCTTTCATCATCGAAATCAAGGGAATACTACCACTTACTCGCTCACCCCGAGCCACAACATATGACTCATCCGAAGTAGGAAGTCTTATTAGCTTTCTATGGCAATCAATGTTGGCCTTATTTTGGCTCAACCAATCCATACCCAATACCACATCGAATCCAGGAATGGGCATTAAAAGAAAAGAGACAGGAAAACTATGGCCTTCGATCAAAATACTAGCTCCAGTCACCGATGTGGTAACCTGAACCATTTTACCATCCGCTACTTCAACCTCAATAGGATTTATAATAACAGAGGGGATCAAATTCAGTTTATCACAAAAGGACATGGATATAAACGAGCAATTAGCTCCAGAATCAAATAGAATGCATGCCGGTACAGAATTAACAAGAAAAGTACCAGTGATGACGTCCTCTGTCTTGACAGCTTCATCAGCTGTCATTTGAAAAGCTCTGCCCGTTGCCAAAGGTGGATTCTTTCTTTTCTGACCCGAGGATGAAGAACCTCCGACCGTACCCGTTCTCTGTCTCCCCGCCTCCGGACACAAACCTGAACGGTGACCTTCCTTGCGACAATTCCAACACACCAGCTTAGGGAAAGTACAATCTTTGATATCATGGCTAAACTGCCCACACTTAATGCACCTAGCCATTTGAGGAGTACAAGGACCCGTGTGATTTGATTTACAATTAGTGCACCAGTTCGATTTATCCCCTATAGCACCACCACTCGAACCTTGCCCTTTACCACGGGAAGAACCATGCCACTTTTTCTTCCCCGGGCTACCCGAAGACTCACCCTTGGGTTTCATTGGAGACTTATCCTTCACATCTAATCATTGAGCCCTAACATCACCATCCACTGAACGGGCTAACTCGAAAGCTTGGTTAAGAGTACCCGCAAGTCTAACAGTCGTCCAATAAGCATGGGGAAACATACCAACAAAGTGGTCAATTTTGGTTCTCTCATCCGGCACCCATTGGTGCACAAACCTCAACTTTTCAGAGAATTGGGAAATAAGGTTGTCCATTGTCATATCATCCGTCAATTGCATATCCAAAAATTCACATCTAATACGGGTCATATCATATCCTGAACAATACTTTTTGCAAACCTCATTATAAAAATCAGTCCACCTAATGGAAGCCCTTTGTTGAGGAGACAAATGGGAGGTAATGGAATCCCACCAACCCATTGCCGGACCTTTAAGAAGCTGAACAGCATAAGGAACCTTGACTTCCTCTTCACATCGACATACCTCAAATTTTCTTTCAACGTCCCTTAAACAATCCAAAGTCACGGAGGGATTTGAACTACCATAATAGTCTGATGGTCCACTAGATTTAAATGTCTTAAAAGAACAAACTTTATGGTGAAATGGCGGAGAAAATACCGGAAACTGAAATCCTGATGGCCCAGAAGATGCAAATGGGGCCGATGTCTGAAAGGTATTTCCATGAGGCTGTTGGTGGTAGTACGGTAATGATGTAGGAGTCTGAGACGTCACTAAAGTAGGTGGTACAGTGCTATATACTGGTGGTGAAGTCTGAGGAAACTGCTGAGATAACCGGGCTTGTTGCTCAAAAAACTGTTGCTCAATAGCCTTATGTCTAACATTTTCCCCTTCTAAGTGCAACATATAATCCTCTTGGGTCATATCCTCAGCTGAGAAGGAGGTACCGGTTTGTCCTTGACTAACATTTTGGTCTTCAGATGGGGAGACATCAGATACTGGAACATTGATGATAGTAACGGTCGGGTTCTCATTATCTGCCATATCCTGCACCACCACATCTCACAACTCGTTAATTGTTATTACCTACATACTAAGCAATTATCCTATTATAGGTAAATCCCACACCCTGGAATGTTTGACTGACACAATAGATTTGGGATTAAACATTTACAATTGTCCAATTCACCCAAACCTATGCTCTGATACCAACTTATAACACCCTTCCAAAATACAAAGGCATATTTTTTTTTTACATTACGGAAGCGAACATTTAAAATACATCATAGGTTGCATATAATACATAACAAAAGTGCAACCCAATATTCGTACAATCCTTAATACAAAATTATCATAATTTATTAAGTACATACTTAGGTGTTATATTAAAATCTGACACAAAATGTTTTAAAACAAAACATATCCAAATCAGAGAGTGGTGCCAAACATTCCTCAACCCATACTTCAAGTTACCCACAACCAAAGCTAAACCTGCAAGAAGTAGGGAGGTGGGATTAGCACGAAGCTAAGTGAATAGATCCAAAACTATCAATCTAATTTTGCTTAGCAAATGTCTACAACAAGTATTACACAGAATCAAGAAGGATCGGTGGTCCTTGGGATTCCCTCATGCCGCGGTGGTTTCCCAAGTAACACTTAAACCAACTGAAGGCCAAGTCAGTGGTTAAACCGATAGTTTGGTACTAGTACTCCATACAACATAATTTCAGTGTTCAACACATGTACAAAGTACTTACATTGTCCAAAGTAGTAGTACACAAACTCAACACATTAGTTGACCCCCTAACAAATCAAATAGTCCACAACTATCATAGCATACAGGACACCAATAATCGTTCAATGAATAACCATCATGGCAATATGTTATCTAAGCAATCAATGCAATAAATCAAGTTTACCCGTTGTAACCATTGTTGTTACAACTAACTTAGACTGAGAGTCCAAAATCCACTCACCCTTGACGAATACTGATTCCACTCAAAGTTCTAATGTTATTGAGTCTTCGTCGTATCTGAAAACACAACAAAGGTATACAAGTCAATAACTCATCTCAATATCCGTAGTTGAATTTAAAAGTGCACCATTGCCATCAAATATGACAACTCGATTTACAACACCTCAACATGTATATAAATTCATAAATTAACCTATCATGATATCATATTACATGTTACTAATCATATAAACATATAACATATTAATTTGAAAGGAAATTAAATATAAACTGGTTTTGCTGAAAAAGACTAAGGAGCCACCGGCTGGGTCACTGGACCCGCCGGGTCCTCCTTCTAAGCCGCCGGGTCAACCTACCAACCCGCCGGGTTCAAGGTGTTTTGTGGCTCCAGAACAAAGGTGCGTTTTAAAGCCTCTAGGAGCCGTCGTTTTGGGTTTAGGAACCACCGGCTAGGGTGATGAACCCGTCGGCTTGGGTCCTTAACCCGCCGGTTCCCTTAGTATTACAAGCAAGCCGCCTGCTGGGGTAAACAACCCGCCGGCTTGTTCGTATTTTCCAGCACCAGCAGGTGCTGTTCAAAACCTGCTCGAACTCATAGTCCCAATTCACCAAGTTTTAGTTGTAAAACACGATTTTGACCAGAAATTAGGCACAAGTAATAACCACAAACATGAAATAACAACAAACAATGATCATCTAAATCCTAAATCTTCACATGCATCAATCATTCACCCTTTTTATAACCTAACCCAATTTCATCAAATTTGCAACTAGGGGAGCACAATAATCCGAAATTCAATCATGGAATCAGTTTCACAACTATCATATAACCACATTCAAATATCTATTTCTCAACATTCATCATTTTCTCAATTAATCAAATTCTATTCAAGAAAACTCATAAATGCACTTACAAATGGATGAACACAAGAGATATGATGATAATGGTGATGAAGAACAATAGCTTAGTGTACAATCACAGCTCAATTCTTGATCCTTAAATCTAATTTTTGAAGGAAACCCTTGAGAGCATATGTGTGTGTTTTGAGAGTGTTTGAGGTTTGAACAAAAGTCAGTGAATGACAAAATAAGATCGACCATTTCATTTAACCCAACTCAAATACAGTGTAATATTATACCCGTCCTAAATCTGTCGTCTGGAACCTAAAATCATTTGCGAGAAAATACATTTTATCATACCGTCGACTAAATAAATTTAAAACAAGTAATAATTTATTTATCACAATAAGTCGTTTGATCAATTGACCTATTAATTTGCATTATTTAAATAATACCTTTTATTTCTAGATATGATTTAAATACAATAAAGTAAGGAAGAAATACCGTATTTCTACTAGGCCCACATCGAGGATGTTACAAATCTTCCCTCCTTAAGGAGATTTCGTCCCCAAAATCTCGCCACGCTAAAAAAGATTAGGGTAACGCATCCTCATGATAGACTCGGTCTCCCACGTAAGGTTCGGACCCAAACTGTGATTCCACTTAACCAACACCATGGGGATGTCCTTCTTTCGAAGTTTAGTCACCTTATGATCTAATAACTCTACGGGTTCTTCTACGAGTCTCTGGTTTAAGTCAACACGCAAGTCTTGCATTGGAAGTACTTGGGATTGGTCCTCCACATTGCATTTCCTTAAATAGCACACATTAAAGGTATCATGAATACCCGCCAATTCCGGAGGAAGATCTAAGGACACCGTTTGATCATTGATGACTTGTCGAATTTTAAACGGTCCAATGAATCTAGGAGCTAACTTACCACGTTTCCCAAACCGTATAACACCCTTCCAAGGCGAAACTTTCAAATAAACCAACTCGCCCTCTACAAAAGACACGGGTCGACGACGCGGATTGGCATATTGCTTTTGCCTATCACGAGCCGCTTTCAATCTATCACGAGCTATGGCTACCTTATCGGAGGTAATTTGTACTAAGTCTGAATCAGAAAACTGTTTCTCGCCTATCTCTAACCAACAAGTGGGTGTTCTACATTTACGACCATACAACAACTCGTAAGGTGGCATACCTATACTAGAGTGATACGAATTATTATAAGCAAATTCGACCAATGGCAAGTGAGAATCCCAAGACCCACCATATTCTAATACACACGCCCGTAACATATCCTCCAAGGTTTGAATGGTGCGCTCCGACTGACCATCAGTCTGAGGGTGATAAGCCGTACTTAAGTTAACTCTAGTACCCAATTCTCACTGCAAACTCTGCCAAAAACCCGATACAAACCGAGAATCTCTGTCGGAAACAATCGATAACGGAATACCATGCCTAGAAACCACCTCGTTAATGTACAACTGTGCTAATTTACTCAAAGATGCCAACTCATAAGTAGCAAGGAAATGAGCACTTTTGGTTAATCTATCCACAATCACCCAAATCATATCGTTACCTTTAACCGTTCGATGTAACTTGGTCACAAAATCCATGGTAATATGCTCCCATTTCCACTCGGGAATCTCAAGCTGTTTCAAAGTTCCATAGGGTTTCTGATGTTCGGCTTTTACCTGAGAACAAATATGGCAAGATTCCACAAACCGAGCTACATCCAATTTCAAAGTAGGCCACCAATACAATGGTTTCAAGTCATGATACATTTTGGTGCTTCCTGGATGAACCGACAATCTAGACTTGTGAGCTTCTAACAAGATCACATCTCGAAGACCACCAAACAAAGGAACTCAAACTCGATTCTGAAAAGTCTTTAATCCACGAGAATCATCAACCAACAAATCCTTTCTTTTATGCATGATCTCAGATTTCAAATTATAGTCTAACAATGCCTCCATTTGAGCCGATTTCAAGTGATCAATCAAATCTGAAGAAACCTCCAACCGTATAAAACAAACTTTTTCTGATTTCCCTTTTTGACTTAGCGCATCCGCCACGACATTGGCCTTACCCCGGTGATATCGTATCTCACAATCATAATCTTCGATCAATTCCAACCATCGCCTTTGACGCATATTAAGCTCTTTCTGAGAGAACATATATTGAAGACTCTTGTGGTCCGTGCAAATAACACATTTGGTTCCATAAAGATAATGTCTCCAAATTTTCAAGGCAAAAACCACAGCCGCTAATTCCAAGTCATGGGTAGGATAGTTTATCTCATGAGGTTTCAATTGTCGCGAAGCATAGGCAATGACACGATCACGTTGCATCAAGACACAACCTAACCCCGCAGACGACGCATCGCAGTATACTATGAAATCATCGGACCCGTCAGGCAATGCTAAAACCGAAGCCTGACACAACAACTGTTTCAAATTCTGGAAAGCCAATTCTTGTTGATAACCCCATAGAAATTTCACATCTTTACGAGTTAACTTAGTCAAAGGACCCGCGATCTTGGAAAAATCCTTAATGAACTTTCTATAATACCCAGCTAATCCAAGGAAACTCTTAATTTTAGAAGGAGACTTAGGCGCTTGCCAATATAAGACGGCCTCAATTTTAGATGGATTCACTTTAACTCCATCCTCACAAATGATGTGACCCAAAAATTGTACCTCACGCAACCAAAACTCGCATTTGGAAAATTTGGCATACAATTTTTCCTTTTTCAAGGTTTCAAGAACCAAACGCAAGTGCATCTCATGATCGGATTTAGATTTAGAATAAATCAGGATATCATCGATAAACACTATCACAAATTTATCAAGAAAAGGTTGACAAACTCTATTCATCAAATCCATGAAAAGTTCCGGAGCGTTAGTCAACCCAAAAGGCATAACAAGGAATTCATAATGGCCATATCTAGTACGAAAAGCTGTCTTAGGAATATCCTCCTCACAAACCCGCACTTGGTGATAACCCAATCTCAAGTCAATTTTAGAAAAATACGAAGACCCTTGCAATTGGTCAAACAGCTTATCAATTCGGGGCAAAGGGTACTTATTCTTTACGGTTCTTTTATTCAACTCCCTATAGTCAATACACATCCAAAGGGTGTCATCCTTCTTTTTCACAAACAACACAGGCGCACCCCAAGGAGAGGAGCTAGGTCTAACAAAACCTTTATCTAGCAACTCCTGAATTTGACTCATCATTTCTCGGATTTCGGAGGGAGCTAATCTATAAGGGGCCTTAGCTACGGGAGTGGAACCGGGAATCAATTCAATTCTATACTCTACATTGTTGAGTCAAAATTGTTTCTGAGTTGAAGTTGTTATTGAGAAGACAGAGTACAAGTGATTAAAACTGTTTGTGTTGAAGGTTACAACTGTCTTTACGAAGTTACAACTGATAAAAGAAAACTGAAGAGAAGACAAGTGTTACAACTGATTGAAGATAGATTACAACTGATAGTTATGTGTCTGTAAGTAGTTAAAACTGCTTATGTATTTGTAACTGTTAATTATATATGAAGCAGTTAACACTGATTATATGCTTGTACTTGGTCTTATATTACAATTGAAACAGTTACCACTGAATGTGTAATAGTTACAAGTGTTTACTTCAGAATGGTAGTTACAACTGTTTATGATTTTGTGATAAGTATGAGTCGGTTATGGAAGTTATTTTATTCCATATTCGTAGGAGATTGTATAGGACTCTATGTGTTATAAATAGAGATCCTTTAGACCTAGATAGGTTAATGTTTTTGCGCAGCTTCAAGGTTTTCTGTAACCCTAATACAAAGTGTATTTGTCTTATATCATTAATAAGATTGAAGCTTTCGGTATATTATTGTGTTCATCATATTAATTTATATTCGTTGATCTTCTTAATATTATTGATTGTGATTCCGCAACTTCTCAATAATATATTCAAGGCTTATTATATACGATTGTTTATTAAGTTAAACAGGGACTAACAAAGTGGTATCAGAGCTTGTGAAGCTTTGAAGACAGGAAGATCTGGGATTATTCGTATTAGTATTTGAGGTTTAGTTATTAAATTAAGTTGTGATTTCAATGGCCACTGAAGGGAATGAAGGAATTCAAGCAACAAAGATTCCAATGCTCAAACCTGATGAGTTTGACCTATGGAAGGTCAGAATCAGACAATATATGCTTCTCACAGATTATCAAATGTGGGAAGTTGTTGTTAATGGTATACCAGTAACTCTTGATGGTGATGGTGTGAAGCAGCCAAGACCACCACCAACATCTGATGCTGAGAGAAATATCAGATCTACTGAGTACAAGGCTCTTAGTACTCTGTTGCTATCAATTCCTAATGAGCATCAGAGTAGATTTGATTCTTGTGAGGATCCCAAGGTACTAATGGAGGTGATTGAGAAGAGATTTGGTGGTAATGATAACACCAAAAAGAACAAAAGATCTCTGTTAAAGCAACAATTTGAGAATTTTAGCCATGTGAAAACTGAAACTCTAACTCAAACCTTTGATAGGTTTACTAAATTAGTTGGAGAATTGGAAAATCACAAGGTTAAGATTGACAAAGAGGATCTTAACAGAAAGTTCTTAAGATCATTAGGTGATGAATGGACAATCTACACTGTTGGATTGAGGCAGAGCTCAGATATTGAAGTTAAGGAATTAGAAGATATATACAATGATCTGAGGAACTTTGAGTCTGAAGTGGAAAGTAAGAAGCAAGCAACTGGGTATAGTCACAATGCTGCTTTTATGTCTATGGCTGGAACAAAGGTAGAATCAAGTCAAATGGGTTCTACTTATGTTTCAGGAGGAGCAGGATCATCATCAAATAGTTCTAATGATCAGATATTAGAATCATTCTTTGCAAGTAATGTGAACTCTTCACTTACTAATGAAGATCTGGAACAATTTGATGGTGATGATCTAGAGGAGATGGACATTAAGTGGCAAATTGCATTGATTACTCAGAGAGCAAAAAGGTTCATGCAGAGGACTGGTAGGAACAATTTTGCATACAAGAGGAATGATGCAAATTGGTTTGATAAGAGCAAGATTGAGTGTTTCAACTGTCACAAGATGGGACACTTTGCTAGAGAATGCAGAAACCCTAGGCAAGAGCAGAATAGTAATGGTCAGAGATCTGGAAGCAATGGAACACAAACAAGAAACATTCCAATTCAGGGTGCTTCAGCAAATGCTTTGGTATCTATGGATGGCTGTGGATGGGACTGGAGTGATCAAGAAGAACATGTTGTGAAGAATCAATGTCTCATGGCCATTGCAGAATCTGACAAAAAGTCAGAAGTTCCTACTGAGGTACAAAATAAATTATGTTCTGTTGTTTGTAAACAAACTGTTAAACACTACAGGGATCATAATATAAAAGTATGTGAGGAACTAAAACAATGGGAAATCAAAAGTAAACACACCATAGCAGTCATTGAAAATCTGGAAAATCAAATAAAGGCATATGAAGTCAATGCAACACAGTTTAAATATGACATTGAATATGCTAGGTGGGAGAGAGACACTTTTAAAGATAAAGTTGAGTTGTTATCTAAGAAACTTACTGAGGTCACATGTGAAAGAGATAGTATAAGACTTGATGTAAGTAAATTAGAACATGCATCAAAGAGTGTCAATAAACTTATTGATTCACAGATTCATGATAAACTTAAGACTGGATTAGGGTACAATAATGTACCTCCACCTTATAATCACACCTATTTTCCTCCTAAAAGTGAAATTGATATCAATTCACTTAAAAGAGGAATGACAGATGAGGTTAAAAAGGCTGATCCAATTAAAAGTTTATCTGATGATGAGCTGTTTGTAGAAGGTGAAGTTAGTGATTGGACTGAAGAAGATGATCAGAGTGATAGGACATCTGATAGTGAGAAGAGTGTAAAATCTGAATCATCTAAGTCTGAGTCAACATGTGAGAATGTGAAGAGAGTAATTACTGATCTAGTTTCTAAGCTTAAATCTGATAAACTAGAAGAGGGTAAGAAAATGTTTAAGGAAAAGGCTAAACTGGCCTTAGAGAATGTGAGTTTGAACACTAACAAATCTAAACATGGGTCAGGATATGTTAGTAATACAGTTAATTCAGTTACTAAACCTGTTGTTAAATCTGTTGTAAATAACTGTGTTAATTGTAAATGTAAAGCAAGTACTTATCCTTCACAGAATTTTCAAAATAAAAAACCCAGAGGTAATCAAAGAAACTGGAATCAAATGATTTCACAGAAACTGGGTAATTATGTTACTGTGATACGAGAAATGACTTGCTTTATATGTGGAAAAATGGGTCATCTTCAATATGACTGTTATCATAATCATGAGAATGTTCAAAGGATTAGAAAACAGTCATGGACAAAAGCAAATATGACTAACAAACAAAATTTTCAATCAAAAGTTAATCATACTGCCAGAGTTCAGAAGATAAACTCAAAGGCTAACATGTTAAGCACTGTTACAGGTAAATCTACTGCAGCAGTAATAACAAATTTAGCCAAAAGCTTAAAGACTAAAACAGTGGTAACTGAATACAAAAACAATGTTGACAAAATTAACACTGACTCTTCGATTGGTAAAACAGTTAAAACTGTTAAGCCAAAGAACACTGTTAAGTCTAAAATAAGTTGGATTTGGACACCTATTAAGTTTGATAATTTAACAGATCCAAATACCGACAGTGCATCACAATCAATAATCTTCAAGAAAGTTGAGTATGTGAATGCACATGGGAAACCCAAAGCCAAATTGGTTTGGGTTCCCAAGAGAAATTAATTCTCTTTTTGACTGTTTGTGCAGGGCAAGCCAAAGAGCTTATGGCATATTGATAGTGGATGCTCAAGGCACATGACTGGAGACAAAGAAAAGCTACAGGATTTCAAATCTTTTGATGGTGGATATGTAGCTTTTGGAAGCAATCCAAAAGGAGGAAGAATCACAGGGAAAGGAACAGTTCAGAGTGAAAAGCTAAGTTTTGATAATGTTTATTTTGTGGAACAACTGAGGTATAATTTGCTAAGTGTGAGTCAAATCACAGATAAAAAGAACCCAGTTCATTTTACTGACACTGAATGCCTTATCTTGTTCAAGGAATTCAAAATACCTGAAAACATGATTTTAATGAGAATTCCAAGGCAAGATAATGTATATAAGTGTGACTTAGTAAATATGACACCTCAACCTGATTTAAACTGTCTTCTTTCTAAAGCAAGTGTGAATGAATCTGAACTGTGGCATAGGAGGATGTGTCACATGAATTTCAAAACCTTTAATAAACTTGTCAAAAACAAGCTTGTTAGAGGTTTGCCTGAAAAGGTCTATTCATGTGATGATCATTGTGTTTCTTGTCAAAAGGGAAAGCAACACAAATCCTCATTTAAGTCCAAAACTGTGAACACAAACAGTACACCCTTACACTTATTGCATATGGACTTATTTGGACCAACCAGTATAAGTAGTATGGGGAAAAAGTCTTATTGCCTTGTGATTATTGATGATTACACTAGATTTACATGGGTTTTCTTTCTTAGGACAAAGAATGAGACAGGTGAAATACTTAGATCATTTATAACTAAGATGGAAAATCAATTGGATAAAAGAGTAAAAATCATCAGAAGTGACAATGGAACAGAATTTAAAAATCATGAGATGGATAAATTCTGTGAAGTTAAAGGTATTAAGAGAGAATTTAGTGCACCTAGAACTCCTCAACAAAATGGAGTAGCTGAAAGGAGGAATAGGACACTGATTGAGGCTGCTAGAACCATGCTATCTGATGCAAAGCTACCTATGTCCTTTTGGGCAGAGGCAGTTAGCACAACTTGCTATGTTCAGAATAGAGTATTAGTTGTTAAGCCTCATAACAAGACACCATATGAACTGTTATTCAAGAGAAAGCCTTTGGTTAGTTTCTTAAAATCTTTTGGGTGTCCTTGTACAATCTTAAATACCAAAGATCAATTGGGTAAGTTTCAGAGTAAGGCAGATGAGGGGATATTTGTTGGTTACTCTATTCAAAGTAAATCTTATAGGGTATTCAATCAAAGGACCAGGATCATAAAAGAATCAATGAACATCACTTTTAATGAAAACACTGTTAATCCTGAAGGAAAAGGTCCTGAATCACTGTTTGATATTGATGCACTTAATACTGCTTTTAGATATACAAATGTGGATGCTAGTGCAGGTACAAGTGTAGGTACAAATACAGGAACAGGTGCTGGAGAAGGTAGATCAGACTCAGGAATATCAGCTGGAAAGAAGAATGATTCATTGGAATACATATTATTTCCAATTTGGTCTCCTGATCCTCCAGAAGTGTTTGTGTGACAACCGTAAATTTAGGACTATAGTTTAGTGCCTAATCAAGTGTAATACATGTAATTAGTTCTGTGTTAGGCTAATTAATGTATCAACTATTATATATATTGTTGAATATATATCTACAATCAGGCGGTTTGTTTAAATCGTACGAGCTTCAAATCGAATGAATTTCGATACAATAAATAAGGACGTTGGTGAACAATTGATTTAAGTAATACAAGGATTTAATAGTGTTTTTGTACTTAAAAATATTACGTCAATAATATTTTGTATCCAAGTTTTATCACACAATTTATATAAACGCGAATAAAACGTAATTACACAAACAAAACGAGACAATTCACCATTTATAATGTAATTATTAAATGTCTAGTCAAAGACTTTAACAAAAATACTGAGTAATTATTCATATTTTAAAACGTATATTAAAACAAAGAAAACAAATATTTAACGTTTAAACGACGGGGTAAACGAACACCGCACGGAGCGCAGTGCGCGGACTGAAAATGGGAGGTGATCCCTTAACCACCTCCCCACCACTTCTTTTTCTTTCAATTCTCTTTTCCTCTCTCTCTCTCCTCTCAAATTTCTCTCAAGTTTCATCACCACAAAACCACACAAAATCAACAAATAAACACGCTAAACGACCTCGGATCTTCAAGCCCTTTTGGAATAAAACATTCACCACTTCACGATCTACACTTTCACCTTTCCGGAATTTCATTTCGGCGATTTGTAAGTTTCCGACACAACTCCGAAAACTCTCGTTTTTAAGTTTTATAACTTGCTAGTTGTTTGTATAACCTTGTAATGTCCTAAAATGGGTTGGGTAAAAATATTAGGCCGATCGATGGCCGGGAAATGCGTTTTTGAAGTTGAAATTCCGATCAGACCCCGTACGTCGCATTTGGCCTGGAGCAAATGCGACGCAGCGACCTACGTCGCACTATATCCTCAACGTCGCATATAGCGACGCAGCGACTTACGTCGCACGAATCCTCAACGTCGCATAGAGCAACGCAGCACTCAACGTCGCAGACCCTTACGTCGCAGAAATCAACTACGTCGCCTATAGCGACGCCACGTACAACGTCGCATTAAATTGCGATAGTCGCACATAGCGACGCCGTGCCCAACGTCGCAGTCCGGATCTGCGACGTCGCACCCAACGTCGCAGGCTACGTCGCACAAAACAGAATCTTCAAACCTCAAGATTTTCAAAGTCAAATTTTACTGTAGCAATTCACTGTAGCAATTCACTGTAGCAACGATATAATAACATTTTAGAACTATCGTTACAACCGTCACCAACGGGCCGTACATATTTTCAAATACACAATTAAATCAACTAAGTCATAGTAACTTAGACAATTCAATCAAACAAGTCGTTGTAACTTGTATCAACTTATTCAAACAAGTCGTAGTAACTTGTAATAAAACAATCAACCAAATCGGGGTAATTTGGACATTAAGTTAGACAAACAATTCCAATGGTAGTCTTTCGGGATACCAATACAATTAATGACAATTTAAGTGTCGTGGACACATTCAGGTTTCAAGCCTTTGGATACCAACTCACAGCTAATTACTTCAAGTTTATTAAGTTAAACACTTCAAGAACCAGGTGAGTTTCATAGCCCCATTTTCACTGCTTTACAACTAGGGGTGTGATATTACTACTCGATTTTGTTTTACAAGTAGAACGCAAGTGTCAAACTTCAAATACTACATGAGTTTCAAGCTAATCAATTTAAAGTCCTCCATAAGCATAGTCTCTAGTATTTTATAGCGTGAATGTTAGTATATGATATCATATGGGATTGACAATCCTCATCCGGGTTAGCACGCACTAACCGGTCAAACGGATGTATTAGCATTTGGGAAGACGAGTGTTGATTAGGCACTCGTAGGAGGCATTTCAAGTTAGGTTTCCTTAAGTGGGCCTGACAAATCAAGTTAAGCTCAGACTATGTGCTCATGGACAGTATAACTTTTATTTTGCTTAATTGCATTTTAAATTCAATATAAATCTTGCGGTTCTTACAACTATACATTGACATACAAACCTGTGAGCTCACCAGCGTTTTCGCTGACCCATTTTAGTATTTATCACAGGTACCCAGCAGTAGTTTGGCTGCACAAGCAGGAATTATTAGCTCGAGTCAGCATACATACAACTAGAGATTGGACTGCATTATTATATTTTGTAAAAGTAATTATGCTATGTAATCTCTAAATTTCAGGAACCGAGTTAATGTAACAATATTTTGATGTAAACATTTACTTTATCTATACAAGTTTAAAACGACGCATATAGTGGTCGTTCATTATATCTTATGTGCTTTGTATATTGATTAGTGACACCCAAATCAAGCTTCCGCAAATCATTAAATTTGGGGGTGTCTCAGATTGGTATCAGAGCCTAAGGTTATAGTGAACTAGGTTGCATTTAGTGGACCTAGACTATGACCGTTAGGCAGTATTCCTTATTAGTTATGACTAGTTCAGGGATTACATCATACGACTTTAATTTAACATAGCCTGATCAACTATGTATAATTAGAGAAAGATGATGTGAAATCTGAAAGAGTTATGTTGAACAGGAATGCATTAGTTGACTCTGACCTCGAGAGAAACGGGACTCAAAACACGTGTGTGCTAGACACTCAATAGGTTATTATGTGATATACATATATACTTACATAAGTAGACCTCATTACCACTTTAGGCTATATTATTATATGAATATAGGCCTCTTTCTCTCTAACGCTTTGTCTCGAAATGACAAACACACCACTAGTTCATCATACTCGGACTAGCATCTTATTTCATTTCCTTGTTCTTTCTTACTCAGCATCATGCCTCCTCGTCGTCAAATTACCCTTAGCGAAGCTGAGATCGCGGGAATAATTGCCCGCAGTGTGACCGAAGCCTTGGCTACTCGAACACCACCCGGTAGCGAGGACACAGCAACCAATACTCCACCACCCAAACCTTGCTCCTATAAGGACTTTCTTAGCTGTAAACCGCTATACTTCAAGGGCACGGAAGGTGCCATTGGCTTAATTCGTTGGATTGAGCGCATGGAATCTGTTTTCAGTCTCTGCGATTGCACTGAGAACAACAAGGTCAAATTCGCTGCTTACACCTTTCAGGAAGGTGCACTCACGTGGTGGAAAACCCACGCAAACTATGTAGGCCTTGAGGTTGCAAATCGACTTCCTTGGGCCGAACTGAAAAAGAAGCTGACAGAAAAGTACTGTCCTGAAGAGGAATTACACAGGCTAGAGGAAGAATTCTGGCACCTGACGGTGCAGGGAAATGATGTTGCTGAATATACCACCAAGTTTCAGCAGTTTGCTTTATTATGCCCGGGTTTGGTCGAACCAGAAAGTAAGGGCATTAAGAAATACATTCGTGGACTCCCCGAGAACATCCAGGGAAACGTCGCCTCATCCAGACCAACTACTACTGAGAGTGCCATTCTATTGGCCCACGAACTCATGGCTCTAGTTGTCAGCGGTGAGACCTCCAACACCTCATCCTCTAACAACAACAAACGCAAATCCACTGAACACCACCATAACTCAAACAAGAAAAACAACGCCATCCAAGTCTACACCTCAAACTCTGAAACCACCCGCAGCTACACCGGGGACAGACCTTATTGTCCCAAGTGTAACTATCACCACTTTGGTCAGTGCAATACCCCTTGCAACAACTGCAGGAGGTACGGGCATTCGACTAAGGATTGCCGAGCTCCCAAATCCAACAACAACCCCTCTGACAGAAATACCCGACAACCTAAGTCCTGTTATGAATGTGGAAACCCAGGACACTTCAGGGATTCTTGCCCAAAATTGAAGAATAAGGGCAACAACAACAACAACAACCACCGCAACAACAACAACACCAAAAGTAGCGCCTTCGTGATCAACTCAAGGGACGCCCGTCAGGACCCGAATGTGGTCACTGGTATGTTCCTCCTCAACAATTTAACTGCTTCCATTCTGTTTGATACTGGTGCCGATAGGAGTTTTATTTCCGATGAATTTTGCCCTCTACTTGACATTACACCTGTTACTTTAGACGTTAAGTACACCGTAGAGCTAGCAAATGGCAAGTTGATAGAAACCAATAGTGTGATACCTAATTGCACCTTAAATCTTGCCAACGAAACCTTCTCCATAGATCTTATGCCTGTTGAGATAGGAAGTTTCGATGTCATCGTAGGCATGGACTGGTTATCCAAACATCGTGCCGAAATCATCTGCTATGACAAAATTGTTCGCATACCTCTCACTGTCGGTAGAACCCTAGTCATACAGGGGGAGACCGGAGGGACGAGGCTTAACATCATCTCTTGTCTTAAAACCCGGAAATTTTTGAGAAAGGGTTATCCATCAATCCTCGCGCACATCATGGAGAAAAAGTCGGAGGAGAAGCGACTTGAGGATGTTCCAATTGTTCGAGACTTTCCAGAAGTCTTTCCTGAGGAACTGCCTGGTCTACCACCACCAAGACAGGTTGAGTTCTCAATCGATCTTGTACCGGGTGCTGCGCCTGTGGCCCGAGCACCATACCGTTTAGCTCCATCCGAACTTCAGGAGCTGTCCACCCAGTTACAGGAACTCCTGGAACGAGGGTTTATCAGGCCGAGTTCTTCACCTTGGGGAGCTCCGGTCCTATTTGTTAAGAAGAAAGATGGTTCTTTTCGAATGTGTATCGACTATCGAGAGTTGAACAAGTTAACTGTCAAGAACCGGTATCCACTTCCTCGAATCGATGATTTGTTCGACCAACTTCAAGGGTCGAGTTGTTATTCAAAGATTGATCTCCGATCCGGTTATCACCAATTGCGTGTTCGCGATGCCGATATTCCAAAAACCGCTTTCAGAACTCGTTACGGGCATTACGAATTCCAAGTGATGCCATTCGGCCTAACCAATGCACCGGCTGTATTCATGGACCTTATGAATCGGGTGTGTAAACCTTACCTTGATAAGTTTGTCATTGTCTTCATCGATGACATCCTCATATATTCACGAAGCCAAGAAGAACACGCGCAACACCTCAAAACCATCCTTGAACTACTTAAACACGAGGAGCTCTATGCCAAGTTCTCTAAGTGTGAGTTCTGGATCAAAACCGTTCAATTCCTTGGTCACGTGATTGACAGTCAGGGGATTCACGTCGACCCGTCAAAAATCGAGGCTATCAAAGACTGGCAATCGCCAACCACTCCGACCGAAGTACGGCAGTTTCTAGGACTGGCCGGATACTATCGATGATTCATTGAAAATTTCTCCAAGATAGCCATACCACTTACGACTCTGACCCAGAAAGATAAAAAGTTTGACTGGACTGATAAACAAGAGTCGGCATTCCAACTCTTAAAACAAAAGCTTTGCAGTGCTCCTATCCTCTCATTACCCGAAGGCACCGATGACTTCGTGGTATACTGCGATGCTTCACATCAAGGTCTCGGTTGTGTGCTCATGCAACGAGACAAAGTCATAGCTTATGCTTCCCGACAGCTCAAGATCTATGAAAAGAATTACACCACCCATGACCTCGAGTTAGGAGCTGTCGTGTTTGCCCTCAAAATCTGGAGACATTACCTTTACGGTACCAGATGTACAATCTTTACCGACCATAAAAGCCTTCAACACATATTCGATCAGAAGGATCTCAACATGAGGCAACGTCGATGGGTCGAGTTGCTTACCGATTACGACTGCGAACTCAAATATCATCCAGGCAAAGCAAATGTTGTTGCTGACGCCCTCAGTCGAAAAGAGCGAGTGAAACCACTTCTGGTTCGAGCCCTCAGTATGACCATTCACAACAATTTAAACATTCAAATCCTCACTGCTCAACTCGAAGCCTTAAAACCCAAAAATGTCAAAGATGAAGCCTTGCGGGGCATGGATAAACAATTCGAAATCAGACCTAACGGGATTAGGTATTTCTCAAACCGAATCTGGTTGCCTAAATTTGGGAACCTACGAGACTTGGTGATGGATGAAGCTCACAAGTCCAAATATTCTATCCATCCGGGATCCGATAAAATGTACCACGGTATCAAGGACTTCTACTGGTGGCCGAACATGAAAGCTGAAATCGCCACCTATGTCAGCAAGTGCCTTACTTGCTCCAAAGTCAAAATCGAATATCAAAAACCTTCTGGTTTACTTCAATAACCCAGTCTTCCTGAATGGAAATGGGAACAAATTGCCATGGATTTCATAACCAAACTACCCAAGTCATCGAGCGGTTGCGATACCATTTGGGTGATCGTGGATCGTCTCACAAAGTCTGCTCACTTCTTGGCAATCAAGGAATCCGACAAAATGGAACGCCTCACCAGAATCTATTTGAAGGAAATCGTGACCAAACACGGTGTTCCAATTTCAATTATCTCCGATAGGGATAGTCGTTTCACTTCACAATTTTGGCAATCACTTCAAAAATCCCTGGGTACTCGACTTGATATGAGTACCGCATATCATCCTCAAACAGACGGTCAAAGTGAACGAACCATTCAAACACTTGAAGATATGCTACGGGCCTGCGTAGTAGACTTCGGTGTAAACTGGGAAAAACACCTACCATTGTGCGAGTTCTCGTACAACAACAGTTATCATACCAGCATTAAAGCTGCACCTTTCGAGGCACTGTATGGTCGTAAGTGCCGGTCACCTATCTGTTGGACCGAAGTTGGGGACAGCCAACTCACGGGTCCAGAGATCATTCACGAAACAACCGAGAAAATCGTCGAAATTCAAAACAAACTCAAAGCCGCGCGTGATCGTCAGAAAAGTTATGCTGACGTGAGGCGCAAACCACTCGAGTTCCAAGTTGGGGATCGAGTACTACTCAAAGTATCGCCTTGGAAAGGCGTAATCCGATTTGGTAAACGAGGGAAGTTAAATCCCAGATACATTGGACCATTCGAGATCCTCGAAAGAATTGGTCCAGTGGCTTATCGATTGCAACTGCCATCTGAACTCAGCAGCGTGCATCCCACATTTCATGTTTCAAATCTGAAGAAGTGTCTGTCTGATGAGACACTTATCATTCCACTCGATGAAATTCGAGTTGACGAAAAACTTCACTTTGTTGAGGAACCCGCTGAAATCATGGACCGTGAGGTCAAACAACTTAAACAAAGTCGTATTCCTATCGTCAAGGTTAGGTGGAATTCGTGGCGCGGTCCGGAATTCACCTGGGAACGGGAGGACCAAATGCGACTCAAGTATCCTCAACTCTTCACTGATTCAACGTCAAACACGACTTCAACATAAATTTCGGGACGAAATTCTTCTAACAGGGGGAGAATGTGACAACCGTCAATTTAGGACTATAGTTTAGTGCCTAATCAAGTGTAATACATGTAATTAGTTCTGTGTTAGGCTAATTAATGTATCAACTATTATATATATTGTTGAATATATATCTACAATCAGGCGGTTTGTTTAAATCGTACGAGCTTCAAATCGAATGAATTTCGATACAATAAATAAGGACGTTGGTGAACAATTGATTTAAGTAATACAAGGATTTAATAGTGTTTTTGTACTTAAAAATATTACGTCAATAATATTTTGTATCCAAGTTTTATCACACAATTTATATAAACGCGAATAAAACGTAATTACACAAACAAAACGAGACAATTCACCATTTATAATGTAATTATTAAATGTCTAGTCAAAGACTTTAACAAAAATACTGAGTAATTATTCATATTTTAAAACGTATATTAAAACAAAGAAAACAAATATTTAACGTTTAAACGACGGGGTAAACGAACACCGCACGGAGCGCAGTGCGCGGACTGAAAATGGGAGGTGATCCCTTAACCACCTCCCCACCACTTCTTTTTCTTTCAATTCTCTTTTCCTCTCTCTCTCTCCTCTCAAATTTCTCTCAAGTTTCATCACCACAAAACCACACAAAATCAACAAATAAACACGCTAAACGACCTCGGATCTTCAAGCCCTTTTGGAATAAAACGTTCACCACTTCACGATCTACACTTTCACCTTTCCGGAATTTCATTTCGGCGATTTGTAAGTTTCCGACACAACTCCGAAAACTCTCGTTTTTAAGTTTTATAACTTGCTAGTTGTTTGTATAACCTTGTAATGTCCTAAAATGTGTTGGGTAAAAATATTAGGCCGATCGATGGCCGGAAAATGCGTTTTTGAAGTTGAAATTCCGATCAGACCCCGTACGTCGCATTTGGCCTGGAGCAAATGCGACGCAGCGACCTACGTCGCACTATATCCTCAACGTCGCATATAGCGACGCAGCGACTTACGTCGCACGAATCCTCAACGTCGCATAGAGCGACGCAGCACTCAACGTCGCAGACCCTTACGTCGCAGAAATCAACTACGTCGCCTATAGCGACGCCACGTACAACGTCGCATTAAATTGCGAAAGTCGCACATAGCGACGCCGTGCCCAACGTCGCAGTCCGGATCTGCGACGTCGCACCCAACGTCGCAGGCTACGTCGCACAAAACAGAATCTTCAAACCTCAAGATTTTCAAAGTCAAATTTTACTGTAGCAATTCACTGTAGCAATTCACTGTAGCAACAATATAATAACATTTTAGAACTATCGTTACAACCGTCACCAACGGGCCGTACATATTTTCAAATACACAATTAAATCAACTAAGTCATAGTAACTTAGACAATTCAATCAAACAAGTCGTTGTAACTTGTATCAACTTATTCAAACAAGTCGTAGTAACTTGTAATAAAACAATCAACCAAATCGGGGTAATTTGGACATTAAGTTAGACAAACAATTCAAATGGTAGTCTTTCGAGATACCAATACAATTAATGACAATTTAAGTGTCGTGGACACATTCAGGTTTCAAGCCTTTGGACACCAACTCACAGCTAATTACTTCAAGTTTATTAAGTTAAACACTTCAAGAACCAGGTGAGTTTCATAGCCCCATTTTCACTGCTTTACAACTAGGGGTGTGATATTACTACTCGATTTTGTTTTACAAGTAGAACGCAAGTGCCAAACTTCAAATACTACATGAGTTTCAAGCTAATCAATTTAAAGTCCTCCATAAGCATAGTCTCTAGTATTTTATAGCGTGAATGTTAGTATATGATATCATATGGGATTGACAATCCTCATCCGGGTTAGCACGCACTAACCGGTCAAACGGATGTATTAGCATTTGGGAAGACGAGTGTTGATTAGGCACTCGTAGGAGGCATTTCAAGTTAGGTTTCCTTAAGTGGGCCTGACAAATCAAGTTAAGCTCAGACTATGTGCTCATGGACAGTATAACTTTTATTTTGCTTAATTGCATTTTAAATTCAATATAAATCTTGCGGTTCTTACAACTATACATTGACATACAAACCTGTGAGCTCACCAGCGTTTTCGCTGACCCATTTTAGTATTTATCACAGGTACCCAGCAGTAGTTTGGCTGCACAAGCAGGAATTGTTAGCTCGAGTCAGCATACATACAACTAGAGATTGGACTGCATTATTATATTTTGTAAAAGTAATTATGCTATGTAATCTCTAAATTTCAGGAACCGAGCTAATGTAACAATATTTTGATGTAAACATTTACTTTATCTATACAAGTTTAAAACGACGCATATAGTGGTCGTTCATTATATCTTATGTGCTTTGTATATTGATTAGTGACACCCAAATCAAGCTTCCGCAAATCATTAAATTTGGGGGTGTCTCAGATTGGTATCAGAGCCTAAGGTTATAGTGAACTAGGTTGCATTTAGTGGACCTAGACTATGACCGTTAGGAAGTATTCTTTATTAGTTATGACTAGTTCAGGGATTACATCATACGACTTTAATTTAACATAGCCTGATCAACTATGTACAATTAGAGAAAGATGATGTGAAATCTGAAAGAGTTATGTTGAACAGGAATGCATTAGTTGACTCTGACCTCGAGAGAAACGGGACTCAAAACACGTGTGTGCTAGACACTCAATAGGTTATTATGTGATATACATATATACTTACATAAGTAGACCTCATTACCACTTTAGGCTATATTATTATATGAATATAGGCCTTTTTCTCTCTAACGCTTTGTCTCGAAATGACAAACACACCACTAGTTCATCATACTCGGACTAGCATCTTATTTCATTTCCTTGTTCTTTCTTACTCAGCATCATGCCTCCTCGTCGTCAAATTACCCTTAGCGAAGCTGAGATCGCGGGAATAATTGCCCGCAGTGTGACCGAAGCCTTGGCTACTCGAACACCACCCGGTAGCGAGGACACAGCAACCAATACTCCACCACCCAAACCTTGCTCCTATAAGGACTTTCTTAGCTGTAAACCGCTATACTTCAAGGGCACGGAAGGTGCCATTGGCTTAATTCGTTGGATTGAGCGCATGGAATCTGTTTTCAGTCTCTGCGATTGCACTGAGAACAACAAGGTCAAATTCGCTGCTTACACCTTTCAGGAAGGTGCACTCACGTGGTGGAAAACCCACGCAAACTCTGTAGGCCTTGAGGTTGCAAATCGACTTCCTTGGGCCGAACTGAAAAAGAAGCTGACAGAAAAGTACTGTCCTGAAGAGGAATTACACAGGCTAGAGGAAGAATTCTGGCACCTGACGGTGCAGGGAAATGATGTTGCTGAATATACCACCAAGTTTCAGCAGTTTGCTTTATTATGCCCAGGTTTGGTCGAACCAGAAAGTAAGGGCATTAAGAAATACATTCGTGGACTCCCCGAGAACATCCAGGGAAACGTCGCCTCATCCAGACCAACTACTACTGAGAGTGCCATTCTATTGGCCCACGAACTCATGGCTCTAGTTGTCAGCGGTGAGACCTCCAACACCTCATCCTCTAACAACAACAAACGCAAATCCACTGAACACCACCATAACTCAAACAAGAAAAACAACGCCATCCAAGTCTACACCTCAAACTCTGAAACCACCCGCAGCTACACCGGGGACAGACCTTATTGTCCCAAGTGTAACTATCACCACTTTGGTCAGTGCAATACCCCTTGCAACAACTGCAGGAGGTACGGGCATTCGACTAAGGATTGCCAAGCTCCCAAATCCAACAACAACCCCTCTGACAGAAATACCCGACAACCTAAGTCCTGTTATGAATGTGGAAACCCAGGACACTTCAGGGATTCTTGCCCAAAATTGAAGAATAAGGGCAACAACAACAACAACAACCACCGCAACAACAACAACACCAAAAGTAGCGCCTTCGTGATCAACTCAGGGGACGCCCGTCAGGACCCGAATGTGGTCACGGGTATGTTCCTCCTCAACAATTTAACTGCTTCCATTCTGTTTGATACTGGTGCCGATAGGAGTTTTATTTCCGATGAATTTTGCCCGCTACTTGACATTACACCTGTTACTTTAGACGTTAAGTACACCGTAGAGCTAGCAAATGGCAAGTTGATAGAAACCAATAGTGTGATACCTAATTGCACCTTAAATCTAGCCGACGAAACCTTCTCCATAGATCTTATGCCTGTTGAGATAGGAAGTTTCGATGTCATCGTAGGCATGGACTGGTTATCCAAACATCGTGCCGAAATCATCTGCTATGACAAAATTGTTCGCATACCTCTCACTGTCGGTAGAACCCTAGTCATACAGGGGGAGACCGGAGGGACGAGGCTTAACATCATCTCTTGTCTTAAAACCCGGAAATTTTTGAGAAAGGGTTATCCATCAATCCTCGCGCACATCATGGAGAAAAAGTCGGAGGAGAAGCGACTTGAGGATGTTCCAATTGTTCGAGACTTTCCAGAAGTCTTTCCTGAGGAACTGCCTGGTCTACCACCACCAAGACAGGTTGAGTTCTCAATCGATCTTGTACCGGGTGCTGCGCCTGTGGCCCGAGCACCATACCGTTTAGCTCCATCCGAACTTCAGGAGCTGTCCACCCAGTTACAGGAACTCCTGGAACGAGGGTTTATCAGGCCGAGTTCTTCACCTTGGGGAGCTCCGGTCCTATTTGTTAAGAAGAAAGATGGTTCTTTTCGAATGTGTATCGACTATCGAGAGTTGAACAAGTTAACTGTCAAAACCGGTATCCACTTCCTCGAATCGATGATTTGTTCGACCAACTTCAAGGGTCGAGTTGTTATTCAAAGATTGATCTCCGATCCGGTTATCACCAATTGCGTGTTCGCGATGCCGATATTCCAAAAACCGCTTTCAGAACTCGTTACGGGCATTACGAATTCCAAGTGATGCCATTCGGCCTAACCAATGCACCGGCTGTATTCATGGACCTTATGAATTGGGTGTGTAAACCTTACCTTGATAAGTTTGTCATTGTCTTCATCGATGACATCCTCATATATTCACGAAGCCAAGAAGAACACGCGCAACACCTCAAAACCATCCTTGAACTACTTAAACACGAGGAGCTCTATGCCAAGTTCTCTAAGTGTGAGTTCTGGATCAAAACCGTTCAATTCCTTGGTCACGTGATTGACAGTCAGGGGATTCACGTCGACCCGTCAAAAATCGAGGCTATCAAAGACTGGCAATCGCCAACCACTCCGACCGAAGTACGGCAGTTTCTAGGACTGGCCGGATACTATCGACGATTCATTGAAAATTTCTCCAAGATAGCCATACCACTTACGACTCTGACCCAGAAAGATAAAAAGTTTGACTGGACTGATAAACAAGAGTCGGCATTCCAACTCTTAAAACAAAAGCTTTGCAGTGCTCCTATCCTCTCATTACCCGAAGGCACCGATGACTTCGTGGTATACTGCGATGCTTCACATCAAGGTCTCGGTTGTGTGCTCATGCAACGAGACAAAGTCATAGCTTATGCTTCCCGACAGCTCAAGATCCATGAAAAGAATTACACCACCCACGACCTCGAGTTAGGAGCTGTCGTGTTTGCCCTCAAAATCTGGAGACATTACCTTTACGGTACCAGATGTACAATCTTTACCGACCATAAAAGCCTTCAACACATATTCGATCAGAAGGATCTCAACATGAGGCAACGTCGATGGGTCGAGTTGCTTACCGATTACGACTGCGAACTCAAATATCATCCAGGCAAAGCAAATGTTGTTGCTGACGCCCTCAGTCGAAAAGAGCGAGTGAAACCACTTCTGGTTCGAGCCCTCAGTATGACCATTCACAACAGTTTAAACATTCAAATCCTCACTGCTCAACTCGAAGCCTTAAAACCCGAAAATGTCAAAGATGAAGCCTTGCGGGGCATGGATAAACAATTCGAAATCAGACCTAACGGGATTAGGTATTTCTCAAACCGAATCTGGTTGCCTAAATTTGGGAACCTACGAGACTTGGTGATGGATGAAGCTCACAAGTCCAAATATTCTATCCATCCGGGATCCGATAAAATGTACCACGGTATCTAGGACTTCTACTGGTGGCCGAACATGAAAGCTGAAATCGCCACCTATCTCAGCAAGTGCCTTACTTGCTCCAAAGTCAAAATCGAATATCAAAAACCTTCTGGTTTACTTCAACAACCCAGTCTTCCTGAATGGAAATGGGAACAAATTTCCATGGATTTCATAACCAAACTACCCAAGTCATCGAGCGGTTGCGATACCATTTGGGTGATCGTGGATCGTCTCACAAAGTCTGCTCACTTCTTGGCAATCAAGGAATCCGACAAAATGGAACGCCTCACCAGAATCTATTTGAAGGAAATCGTGACCAAACACGGTGTTCCAATTTCAATTATCTCCGATAGGGATAGTCGTTTCACTTCACAATTTTGGCAATCACTTCAAAAATCCCTGGGTACTCGACTTGATATGAGTACCGCATATCATCCTCAAACAGACGGTCAAAGTGAACGAACCATTCAAACACTTGAAGATATGCTACGGGCCTGCGTAGTAGACTTCGGTGTAAACTGGGAAAAACACCTACCATTGTGCGAGTTCTCGTACAACAACAGTTATCATACCAGCATTAAAGCTGCACCTTTCGAGGCACTGTACGGTCGTAAGTGCCGGTCACCTATCTGTTGGACCGAAGTTGGGGACAGCCAACTCACGGGTCCAGAGATCATTCACGAAACAACCGAGAAAATCGTCGAAATTCAAAACAAACTCAAAGCCGCGCGTGATCGTCAGAAAAGTTATGCTGACGTGAGGCGCAAACCACTCGAGTTCCAAGTTGGGGATCGAGTACTACTCAAAGTATCGCCTTGGAAAGGCGTAATCCGATTTGGTAAACGAGGGAAGTTAAATCCCAGATACATTGGACCATTCGAGATCCTCGAAAGAATTGGTCCAGTGGCTTATCGATTGCAACTGCCATCTGAACTCAGCAGCGTGCATCCCACATTTCATGTTTCAAATCTGAAGAAGTGTCTGTCTGATAAGACACTTATCATTCCACTCGATGAAATTCGAGTTGACGAAAAACTTCACTTTGTTGAGGAACCCGCTGAAATCATGGACCGTGAGGTCAAACAACTTAAACAAAGTCGTATTCCTATCGTCAAGGTTAGGTGGAATTCGCGGCGCGGTCCGGAATTCACCTGGGAACGGGAGGACCAAATGCGACTCAAGTATCCTCAACTCTTCACTGATTCAACGTCAAACACGACTTCAACATAAATTTCGGGACGAAATTCTTCTAACAGGGGGAGAATGTGACAACCGTCAATTTAGGACTATAGTTTAGTGCCTAATCAAGTGTAATACATGTAATTAGTTCTGTGTTAGGCTAATTAATGTATCAACTATTATATATATTGTTGAATATATATCTACAATCAGGCGGTTTGTTTAAATCGTACGAGCTTCAAATCGAATGAATTTCGATACAATAAATAAGGACGTTGGTGAACAATTGATTTAAGTAATACAAGGATTTAATAGTGTTTTTGTACTTAAAAATATTACGTCAATAATATTTTGTATCCAAGTTTTATCACACAATTTATATAAACGCGAATAAAACGTAATTACACAAACAAAACGAGACAATTCACCATTTATAATGTAATTATTAAATGTCTAGTCAAAGACTTTAACAAAAATACTGAGTAATTATTCATATTTTAAAACGTATATTAAAACAAAGAAAACAAATATTTAACGTTTAAACGACGGGGTAAACGAACACCGCACGGAGCGCAGTGCGCGGACTGAAAATGGGAGGTGATCCCTTAACCACCTCCCCACCACTTCTTTTTCTTTCAATTCTCTTTTCCTCTCTCTCTCTCCTCTCAAATTTCTCTCAAGTTTCATCACCACAAAACCACACAAAATCAACAAATAAACACGCTAAACGACCTCGGATCTTCAAGCCCTTTTGGAATAAAACGTTCACCACTTCACGATCTACACTTTCACCTTTCCGGAATTTCATTTCGGCGATTTGTAAGTTTCTGACACAACTCCGAAAACTCTCGTTTTTAAGTTTTATAACTTGCTAGTTGTTTGTATAACCTTGTAATGTCCTAAAATGGGTTGGGTAAAAATATTAGGCCGATCGATGGCCGGAAAATGCATTTTTGAAGTTGAAATTCCAATCAGACCCCGTACGTCGCATTTGGCCTGGAGCAAATGCGACGCAGCGACCTACGTCGCACTATATCCTCAACGTCGCATATAGCGACGCAGCGACTTACGTCGCTCGAATCCTCAACGTCGCATAGAGCGACGCAGCACTCAACGTCGCAGACCCTTACGTCGCAGAAATCAACTACGTCGCCTATAGCGACGCCACGTACAACGTCGCATTAAATTGCGAAAGTCGCACATAGCAACGCCGTGCCCAACGTCGCAGTCCGGATCTGCGACGTCGCACCCAACGTCGCAGGCTACGTCGCACAAAACAGAATCTTCAAACCTCAAGATTTTCAAAGTCAAATTTACTGTAGCAATTCACTGTAGCAATTCACTGTAGCAACAATATAATAACATTTTAGAACTATCGTTACAACCGTCACTAATGGGCCGTACATATTTTCAAATACACAATTAAATCAACTAAGTCATAGTAACTTAGACAATTCAATCAAACAAGTCGTTGTAACTTGTATCAACTTATTCAAACAAGTCGTAGTAACTTGTAATAAAACAATCAACCAAATCGGGGTAATTTGGACATTAAGTTAGACAAACAATTCAAATGGTAGTCTTTCGGGATACCAATACAATTAATGACAATTTAAGTGTCGTGGACACATTCAGGTTTCAAGCCTTTGGACACCAACTCACAGCTAATTACTTCAAGTTTATTAAGTTAAACACTTCAAGAACCAGGTGAGTTTCATAGCCCCATTTTCACTGCTTTACAACTAGGGGTGTGATATTACTACTCGATTTTGTTTTACAAGTAGAACGCAAGTGCCAAACTTCAAATACTACATGAGTTTCAAGCTAATCAATTTAAAGTCCTCCATAAGCATAGTCTCTAGTATTTTATAGCGTGAATGTTAGTATATGATATCATATGGGATTGACAATCCTCATCCGGGTTAGCACGCACTAACCGGTCAAACGGATGTATTAGCATTTGGGAAGACGAGTGTTGATTAGGCACTCGTAGGAGGCATTTCAAGTTAGGTTTCCTTAAGTGGGCCTGACAAATCAAGTTAAGCTCAGACTATGTGCTCATGGACAGTATAACTTTTATTTTGCTTAATTGCATTTTAAATTCAATATAAATCTTGCGGTTCTTACAACTATACATTGACATACAAACCTGTGAGCTCACCAGCGTTTTCGCTGACCCATTTTAGTATTTATCACAGGTACCCAGCAGTAGTTTGGCTGCACAAGCAGGAATTATTAGCTCGAGTCAGCATACATACAACTAGAGATTGGACTGCATTATTATATTTTGTAAAAGTAATTATGCTATGTAATCTCTAAATTTCAGGAACCGAGCTAATGTAACAATATTTTGATGTAAACATTTACTTTATCTATACAAGTTTAAAACGACGCATATAGTGGTCGTTCATTATATCTTATGTGCTTTGTATATTGATTAGTGATACCCAAATCAAGCTTCCGCAAATCATTAAATTTGGGGGTGTCACAGTTTGAAACTGATCAACCAAAGACATCACAGAATGTGGAATCAGGAAAATCAGATGAAACATCATTTACTCATGTTGATGATTCTGATAGACCTGTTATGGAAGACAGTGCAGAAGACAGTGATATGAGTCCAGTACAGAAGTATTCAAAGGCAGATGTGGATGTTGATCAGACACCAACAAAGAACTTGACAAGGAGCAGGAACAATTGAATTATCTACATTTGATGAGCTCTACTCCTGTGTCAAAGAGAATTGCAAGAGAAGTGTCAAGTAGTGAGTCTGGACAAGAAGGAAATTATACCAACTTGGAGGTGGAGATTCAAGAAACAGCAGAAACTAAATACATTTCTCATAAAGATCATCCACTTGAGAATGTAATAGGAGATATTGAATCTGCTGTTAAAACAAGAAATCAAAGTCAGGTGTTTGAAGCTTCGGCAAATGAGGATGAAGTAAATCTTGATACAGAAGCTGTTAATACTTCTTTGTTTGCCTATTTTCTGTCTCAAACAGAACCAAAGAAGGTTACTGAAGCTTTGAGAGATCCTAGTTGGATTGAAGCTATGCAAGAGGAGTTGCTTCAGTTTAAGATTCAAGAAGTCTGGACATTGGTTGATTTGCCTAAAGGGAAGAGGGCAATTGGTACTAAATGGATTTTCAAAAATAAGAAAGATGAAAGAGGTATAGTGATCAAAAACAAGGATATATTGGTTGCATAGGGTTATTCACAAGAAGAGGGAATTGATTATGATGAAGTTTTTGCACCTGTTGCAAGAATAGAAGCAATCAGATTGTTTTTGGCTTATGCTTCATTCAAGGGATTCACTGTGTATCAGATGGATGTTAAGAGTGCTTTCCTGTATGGCACTATACAGGAAGAGGTTTATGTATGTCAACCACCAGGATTTGAAGATTCCAAGTTTCCTGATAAAGTTTTCAAACTTGAAAAAGCTCTTTATGGATTACATCAAGCACCTAGAGCTTGGTATGATACTTTTTCAGATTATCTGTTGCAGAATGGATTCAAAAGGGGTGCAATAGATAAAACTTTGTTTACTAAAAGAATTAAGAATGATATACTACTGGTTCAAGTCTATGTAGATGATATCATTTTTGGTTCAACAAAGGATAGTCTTTGCAAGGAGTTTGAATCACTGATGCATGAAAAGTTCAAAATGAGCTCCATGGGGGAATTAACATTTTTCTTGGGGCTGCAAGTGAAGCAACAGAAAGAAGGAATCTTTATTCATCAAAGTAAGTATGTTAATGATATACTGGATCGGTTTGGGTACAAAGATGCTAAAGTTGCAAGCAAACCAGTGGAGACAAACAAGAAATTACATGCAGATCTTGAGGGGGAGTGTAACACCCGCCAAATTAGGACTAGTAATTAGTGCCTAATCATATGTTAATACATGTAATTAGTTATGTGTTAGGCTAATTAATGTATCGAAATATATATATTGTTGAATATATACGAAAATGCGATTTATTAAATCGTACGCAATTTAAATCGAATGTATTTCGGTTCCATAAATACGGACATTGGTGACACAATTTATATTTAAGTATAAAACATTATCTGAAAACATTACTGGGTCTAAACTACTGTTTAAATTTTATTTTCAAAAGTTGTCCCGCTTCGGACAATTAAAACTTACCTAATTAACAACGAAATACGCAAATTATGTAAATCACATTTTAAATCTTTAAGTTATTAGATAATTAGTAAAACAATTTAATTTGATTATTAAACAAAAATTCGTATTTTGAAATGGTTAATTAACGCGCAAAATATTTATTAAAACGTTAAATGACGGAGAAAACGAACACCACGCGGAGCGCGGGGCGAAGACTGAAAGTGGAGGATAACCTCCACCTCCTCTTTTCTTTTTCTCATTCTTTCTTATTCTCTCTCTCTCTTACTCTCTTTTCTCTCATTTTCCCGAAACCACCAAAACACCACCATTCACTAAAATCGCTAAATAACACCTTTATACGCAATCGGATCGTCAATATTTTTAGAGATTCACGACCACCTCGCGACGATCTACAACGCTACCTTTTCGGATTTTCAATCCGGCACTTTGTAAGTTTCCGACAAAATCCCGAAACCACTTGATTCTTAGTATTTTTCACTTGTTAGTTGTTTATATAACTTGTATATGTCCATTATAAAGTGTAGAACATGATTTTATCGCTTAAAAACGGGTTTGAATTGGGTTTTTGGCCGGAAAAATCTCGACAGCTGGACTTTCTGGGCTGGTGTTCTTCAATGCGACACAAGCCTTGTGTCGCATATAGTGTCGTATTTTGCCTATTATGTCGTATCTTGTGTCGTATGAAACCAGTTATGTCGTATCCTATGCGACACAATATTGTGTCGTACCTTATGTCGTAAATACTATGCGACACTATTACTATGTCGCTGTTGAATCAGCATCTAGGATCTATGCGACACAACCTTTGTGTCGTATAGATATTGTGTCGCATACCTTATGCGACATAACCCTTGTGTCGCACGACACAACCCTTGTGTCACATAACCACCTTTGTGTCGCACGTTGTGTCGCATAGAACATCAGGTTTTCAAACTAAAATTTCACTAAGTGTCGAACCTATATAACTTCAAACACTTATACGATACGACTTATAAAACACATGGGAACACACTTGTAAGTGCAAAACACCAGTAACATGATAATAATACTTAAATTTTATTATTTCAAATCCGTCACCAACGGGCCGTACGCATTTTCAAACACTTAACAAATCAACCAAATCGTAGTAATTTGGACATATATATAGTTGTGTAACAACTACAAGCGTGATCTTTTGAGATACCCAATCATGTTTATAACCATCGCGTGTCGTGGACACCCTCAGGTTACAAGTCTTTGGACTTCATTATTCGGCTAATCAACTTACGTTTATTTAAACGCTTTCAGACTCAGGTGAGTCTCATAGCCCCTCTTTTTACTGTTTTACTCAGGGGTGTGATATATTGCTCATTTTTAACATGTGAACGCAAGTACAAACATTTCATATACTACATGAGTTTTTCACAACTAATCATTTAAAGTCCTCCGTCAGCATAGTTGTTAATACGTTGTAGCGTGAATATTAGTATATGGTACCATATAGGATTGACCCTCCTCGTTCGGGTTAGCAAGCACTAACCGGGTAAATGAACGTACTAATATTTGGGAAGATGAATGTTGATTAGGCATTCGTGGAGGCACCTCGCCCGGAATTCTCTATAGGGGACCCGGCCCTTGAGTTAAGCTCAACTATGTGCTCATGGCTGTATACATATACATTATCAATTGCTGGATGCAATTCAATCATTATTAAATCTTGCGGTTCATACTATATTACTTGATTTCAAACCTGTGAGCTCACCAGCTTTAGCTGACCCATTTAGCATGTATCGCAGGTACCAAGCAGTAGATTGATTCGGCTTCAGGACTTTTAGCTCGAGTCAGCATACGGACGATTGAGATTTTCTTGCACTAGTATATTTTGTACAAGTACTTATGTACTGAAATCTCCTTTTATTTAAACTCGAGCTATGTAAAGCTATAAATGTTGTAAACATTTTCAATATTAATATATTTTGTTAAAACGACGCATATAGAGTTGTTTACTATATATCTTTGTGCTTTGTTATTGATTAGTAACACCCAAATCGTGCTTCCGCAAATCAATCAAATTTGGGGGTGTTACAGATTGGTATCAGAGCCTAAGGTTATAGTTGTAACACCCGGTCAAAAAGTCAAATTTCGCGCCGATTTTAAACTTTGAATGATGACATTTTATAGTTCAAGTGAAATATTTTATTAAAAATATTTACAAAATGATATAAACAAAATTATGGATTTAAATAATAAATCTACATTTTAAACGGGTACGAAATCACGGACATTTTGTACTGTGGTTGGAGACCACAGTACACGAGTTAGGGATCTGAGTTTTAACAAAAACCCAAACTCCCACCTCATTTCTTCATTTTCTTCTTCTTTTTTTCACCTACCTTTTCTCTCATCTCTCTCTCTACAACCTACCACCACCACCACCATAATCCGCCAAAAACCACCGTCAAACGACCTCCAATCTCAAAGCTCCTTTAGGGAAAAACGATCACCACGCAACGATCTACAATCCTATCTTTTCGGATTCTCCTCGCGCGGATTTGTAAGTTTCCGACAATTCTAGAAATCTCTGAAAACCTTGTTATTTTGCTTGTTTGCGGTTTAGATAAGCTTAAAATACTTAGTTACGGGTTGGGTAAAAGAATCAGACTCAACGGAGGCCGGAAAACTCGTTTTCGGCTCAAACTCCGGCGATCAGATCGCTACGTCGCAGAGACCAAAAACAGTGCTGCGACGTCGCA
The DNA here is from genome assembly GCA_949592205.1 of Helichrysum umbraculigerum. Taxonomy (NCBI): domain Eukaryota; kingdom Viridiplantae; phylum Streptophyta; class Magnoliopsida; order Asterales; family Asteraceae; genus Helichrysum; species Helichrysum umbraculigerum. The sequence goes on along the minus strand of CATIUR010000004.1, from coordinate 26,387,586 downwards.
GCCGACGTCGCAGCCAACGTCGCAAAAACATCTCAACGTCGCATGATGCGACGTAACACCCTACGTCGCAGTAAATCTTAAACGTCGCACATTGCGACGTAACGCACAACGTCGCATTAAATTGCGACGTCGCACATAGCGACGCACGACCCTACGTCGCAGCTGACGTCGCATCTGACGTCGCATCTGACGTCGCAGAACCTTAAAAACCTATGTTTTTCACTAAGTATTGACAACCAAATTTTACCACTCGATTTTACCCGAATTTGGATTCCGAACACGTTTTCTTTAAAGTAAAGTAGTAGAAATAAAAATTTTCCAAGCTGACCTGGCAGCTCGACCCCAGCCAGGGGCTCTGCCCCTTGGACCCCGCCAGGGGCTGCCGCCCCTTGGACCCCGCTACCAGGGGCGCTGCCCCCGGACCCCCGTACACCATTCCCAGACTTCAGCAACAAATGCACACATGAACAACTCGCTTAGACAAACTGATTTGCCTCATACTTATATAACCTCACGTGTTTAGGACACTAGAAGGTTACCATTTGGACGACGCGCGTATCATCGTATCTCTAACAATTCACAGGTGAGTTTCATAGCCCCACTCTTTCAACTGTTTTACTGTTTTTGGGGTGAAACACATGCACAACAACTGTTTTCGAATTATATTAATAATCTTTTATAATTCACAATCAATCTTATTACTGTATGTAATACAAATGTGTAATACTTAGGAATTACACTCAACACATTGTTTTGGAACAATATCAAGACCTAACCTAGATAGGTCACAATCGTACACTATCAGATTGTTGGAAAACAATTACTTAGGTATAACTGGATATAGTTATTACTATTCATTGGCCATATTGTCGCGGGACAATATTATCAAATACATTAGAACTGGTTAGTTCTACCTACACTAGACGACATACATACATTTACAGGATCAGTTTCTCTTTTAGGAACTAATATTGCCAATACAATTCAGAACCCAAATATACTTACTAGGCTTTAGGCTAGAAGTATACGATAGCATCATATGTTAGTATAGATCCTTTATACTAATACAATTCAACTAGGTGATGAGTATTCATACCTAGGACCAACGTATTACTTAATATCTAAATATTTGCTTATACGTATTTAGATACAATCAATTATTTTCATGCGTGTCACGATTGTTACTTACGTTTGCTCATTTGACAAATAGATGTATCTATATATATATATATCTACATGTTTATATATTATCATAAGCACTTGGTGCTAACTTCAATAATATTTATGTATATTAGTATACATACAATCATACAAACAAAATCATTCAAGTCGGACGCGTCGTTGTACGGTCGACACTTATTTGCAATAGCTAGTATGTCGTAGTACTACTAGCTCTACATTTCAACTATGCTCTCGAGCACTTCAGAAACGATGCCGCGGTATTGCAGCGGGCACAAAACGATACCATGGTAAAGTGGGTACAAAACGATGCCACGGTATTGCAGTGGGCACAACTTCAATCAGACAAGTCGTTGTACTTGTATTATTTTCAAGCAGACAAGTCGTTGTACTTGTATCATTTTCAATCAGACAAGTCGTTGTACTTGTATCATTTTCAAGCAGACAAGTCGTTGTACTTGTATCATTTTCAATCAGACAAGTCGTTGTAATTGTAGCATTTTCAAACAAACAAGTCGTTGTAACTTGTATCAATTTAAGACAAACAAGTCTAAGTAACTTGTAACAATGCAACCAACCATATCGGGGTAATTGAACATTAAGTTAGACAAACAATTTCAATGGTAGACTTACAATTCAAACTAGTTAGGTATGAAATACCTAGATTAGACCTTTACACATTGGCGTTACAAACTTCAACGTATTACATATCAAAAATCACTGATTTTGGAAATAACTTTACAAAACATAAATTGTTTTATTACTTTATGTTTTCAACTAACCATCCTATGAACTCACCAGCTTTATAGCTGACCTGTTTTACCATGTGTTCTCAGGTTGCCCAGCAGGATTAGGATCGCTACAAGATCTTATTAGTTCGAGTCGCATATTTTCAACGATTGGGACAACTCTGTATCTACTTTAGTATTTTCAAATTATGTATTTGGAAATTATTATTAAACTCATAACGTTGTAAACGTTCTACTTTGGGAAATGTATAATTATTTTCAAACGTCTCATTTAGAGTCGTTCATTATGTATCTTATGCGGTGATATTTGATTTAGTGACACCCGACCCGACAGCTTCCGCAAACCGAAATTTGAGGGTGTCACAATAGTGAACTAGGTTGCATTTAGTGGACCTAGACTATGACCATTAGGCAATATTCCTTATTAGGTATAACTGGTTCAGTGATTACGTCATACGAGTTTAGTTTAACATAGCCTGATCAACTATGTACAATTAAGCAAAGATGATGTAAGATATGAAAGTAGTTATGGTTGAACAGGATACAATAGAAGACTCTGACCTCGAGAGGACCGAGACTGAAACATGTTTTTGATAGACACTCAATAGGCTATATTATATAGGAACTATATGAATATAGGCCTCACTCTTACTTACTAACGCTTTGTCTCAGAAATGGCAAACACACCGCCTAATTCATCGTGCTCTCAATCCGGGTCACAGAACCCAAGGGTTGCTAGGAGGAACGCCAGGTTGCCTCGAGCTGGCCCGTACCCCACTCACTTCACCTTGCCAACCTTAGCCGCTAGGGTGAACCAACACGAGCAGCGACTTCGCACCATGGACGTTGTGTTGCAGGAAACGAACGAAAACTGGAGACTTACATCTCTCGAACGCATCGAACAAGTCTCCGAGGATCACGAAACCACCGTTAACAATGTAGACATTCTTTTCAACAAAGTGGTGGAGATAAGCGTAGAAACCACCCTTTTGAAACACAGGCTAGAAGAATGTGAACAACGCTCACGGGAAATGGAAGAATATACCCGTGGATTGGTACAGCGACTGGCATTGGCTGAAGACAACGCCCGGCAGGCTAGCAGACTTGCAAACACCGTGGATCGCCTCATTGCAATGATGGAACAGATTAATCTACGTTGAGTCTAGTGTAGTCCTTGTCTTGTAATCTATCTTGTAGTCTAATAACTATCTAAGCGCTACTCTATAATTCGGTCGAATGTAACAATTCCCGACACCCTTTTGTAATACATCCGTAGGATGTAACCTTTGAACTCGTATTATCTATCAAATATTCCTTGTTGATTCTATTTATACCGATTACCATTTTCCTTTTTCATATCGATGTTATGTATTACCGTCTTTATACATGTACATCTGAGACAAATACAATTTTCTTACAAAATCTCATATATCTTCATTTCTTTTATTGAAGAATCATGCCGCCAAAGACAAGACCTTACACCGATGCTCAACTTACATCGCTCATAACCCAGGCTGTGACTGAAGCCTTGGCTCGGAATACTCCACAGAATTCCGCGAGAAATAGCGATGCCGCTGAAACCCCTGCTGCTAAACCTTGTTCTTACAAGGACTTTCAGAGTTGCAAACCCTCAAGCTTCAAGGGTACTGAAGGAGCCATCGGACTAATCAGATGGTTCGAGAAAATGGAAACTGTTTTCCGTGTCAGCAAATGCGCGGAAGGCGACAAAGTAAACTTCGCCACCTGCTCTCTCGAAGATGATGCCCACTCTTGGTGGAACTCATATACCCAATCAGTGGGTGCTGACACTGCCTACCAACTCTCTTGGGAGGACTTGAAAGCAAAACTCACCGCCAAATACTGCTCAATCGCCAAACTCCAAAAGCTGGACGAGGAGTTCTGGAACCTAAAGGTTCAAGGTGGTGATATCGATGGTTATACCACCAGATTTCAACAACTCGCTGCCCTCCGCCCAGCCATGGTAAGCACTGAAACTGATAAAATCAGGAAGTACATCCTTGGTCTTCCTGAGCCTGTTCGGGGGCATGTTGCCTTTTCAAACCAAGCCACCATTGACGGTGCAATCCTACTGGCCCAAGACCTGATGGCAATGAGCCAAGATTCTGAACCACCCACTTCATCCTCCCACAACAACAAAAGAAAGTGGTCTGATTACCACAACAACCACCTAAACCAACAAAACAAGAAATCCGACACCATCAAAGCCTACAACACCTCCACAGACATCAAACGGGGCTACACTGGGAGCAAACCCTATTGTTCCAAGTGCAGCCGCCACCACGAAGGTTCCTGCGGTTCCTTTTGCAGCAATTGCAAGAGGCATGGTGTAACACCCCCAAATTTGATGATTTGCGGAAGCTTGATTTGGGTGTTACTAATCGATAAGAAAGCACAAAGATATATAGTAAACGACTCTATATGCGTCGTTTTAACAAAATATATTGATAACTGAAATGTTTACAACATTTAAAGCTTTACATAGCTCGAGTTTAAATAAAATGATATTTCAGTACATAAGTACTTGTACAAAATATACTAATGCAAGAAAATCTCAATCGTCTGTATGCTGACTCGAGCTAAAATCCTGAAGCAGAAACGTCCTACTGCTTGGTACCTGCGATATATGCTAAAAGGTCAGCTAAAAGCTGGTGAGCTCACAGGTTTGAAATCAGTTAATATAGTATGAACCGCAAGATTTAAATAATGAATTGCATCCAGCAATTAAATGATAATCATCGTGTATACAGCCATGAGCACATAGTTGAGCTTAATTCGAGGGCCGGGTCCCCTATAGAGAATTCCGGGCGAGGTGCCTCCACGAATGCCTAATCCACATTCGTCTTCCCAAATATTAGTACGTCCGTTTACCCGGTTAGTGCTTGCTAACTCGGACGAGGTGGGTCAATCCTATATGGTACCATATACTAATATTCACGCTACAACGTATTAACAACTATGCTGACGGAGGACTTTAAAATGATTAGTTTCGAAAAACTCATGTAGTATATGAAAAGTTGGTACTTGCGTTCACATGTTAAAAGGTGAGCAGTATATCACACCCCTGAGTAAAACAGTAAAAGAGGGGCTATGAGACTCACCTGAGTCTGAAATCGTTTAAACAAACGTAAGTTGATTAGCCGAATGTGAAGTCCAAAGACTTGTAACCTGAGGGTGTCCACGACACGCGATAGTTATAATCATGATTGGGTATCTCAAAAGATCACCCCTGTAGTTGTTCATCCAACTATAATGTCCAAATCTCCACTATTTGGTTGATATGTTTAAGTGTTTGAAAAGTGTATGGCCCGTTGGTGACGAGTTTGAAATATTAAACTTTAAGTATTATTACTAAGTTATTGATGTTTTGCACTTACAATGTGTCCCAAAGTGTTTTATAAGTCGTATCTTATAAGTGTTTGAGATTAGATAAGTTCGACACTTAGTGAAATTTTGGTTTGAAAACCTGCTGTTTTATGCGACACTTATATGCGTCACTTACATGATCTATGCGTCACTTATGGAGTGTCGGGTATTGGTGTCTGTATAAATGTATGCGTCACTAGGAAAACATTTAAAAACGAGAGTGTCGCTAGCACAGTTTTTGGCATTCTAGCGACACTTCAGACTGTTCGACGGATTTCGAGCAAAAATCGTGTTTTCGAGTTTCCGATCGTTCCAATATTTTTACCCAACCCTTATATGGATATTATGAGTTGTTACAAACTACTAACAAGTGAAAACATTTAAAAACGAGAGATTTCGGGATTTGTCGGAAACTTACAAAGTGTCGGATGAGAAATCCGAAAAGATAGCGTTGTAGATCGGGAATAGGTGAACGTTTTTCTCCAAAGTGGTGATATGATCCAAGGCCGTTTGATAGTAGTATTTTGCGTTTTTGAGAGATTTTGGAGGTGGTTTAATTTAGAGAGAAAATAGAGAGGAGAGAGTAAGAGAGAGAGTGAGAAAGAATGAAATGAGAAGAAAAGGGTGGGGAATGGGAGGTTAAGCTCCCATTTTTCGCCCCGCGTTTCCGCTCCGTGCGGTGTTCGTTTTCTCCGTCGATCAAACGTTAAATAATTATTTTACATATTAGTTGGTACGTTTTAAAATACAAATTATTATGCGATATTTTATTTAAATATTTTACTAATCACTTTATATTTGAGTTATAAAAAGGTAAGTTAGTTTATTTAATTTGCACGTTTTAATATTTTAAATTGTGTAACGTTTGTTTGTACGATCCGAATGAATACGAAATATTATCATAATAATATTTTTGACATAAAAGCGTTATTTAATAAAATTGGTCACCAACGTCCGTATTAAATTGAATCGAAATACATTCGATTTAAATTGCGTACGATTTAACCAAATCGCATTTTTGTATATATTCAACAATATATATAATTCGATACATTAATTAGCCTAACACAGAACTAATTACATGTATTAACATCTGATTAGGCATTAATTACTAGTCCTAATTTGGCGGGTGTTACATTCTCCCCCTGTTAGAAGAATTTCGTCCCGAAATTTAGTTCGAAGTCATGTTTGATGTAGAATCAGTGAAAAGTTGAGGATATTTGAGTCGCATCTGGTCTTCCCGTTCCCAGGTGAATTCCGGACCACGCCGCGAATTCCATCTGACCTTGACGATGGGAATACGACTTTGTTTCAGTTGTTTGACCTCACGGTCCATAATTTCAGCGGGTTCCTCAACGAAGTGAAGTTTATCGTCAACACGAATTTCATCTAGTGGAATGATAAGTGTCTCATCAGACAGACACTTCTTCAAATTTGAGACATGAAAAGTGGGGTGCACGCTGCTGAGTTCGGATGGCAGCTGCAATCGATAAGCTACGGGGCCAATCTGTTCGAGGATCTCAAAAGGCCCGATATACCTGGGATTCAACTTCCCGCGTTTGCCAAAACGGATGACGCCTTTCCAAGGCGATACTTTTAAGAGTACTCAATCCCCAACTTGGAACTCGAGTGGTTTGCGTCTCACGTCAGCATAACTTTTCTGACGATCACGTGCGGCTTTGAGTCGATTTTGGATTTCCACAATTTTCTCAGTGGTGGCGTGAATGAGTTCAGGACCAGTGAGCTGACTATCTCCCACTTCAGTCCAACAGATCGGTGATCGGCACTTACGACCGTACAGTGCCTCAAAAGGTGCAGCCTTAATGCTGGCGTGATAGCTGTTATTGTACGAGAATTCGCACAACGGTAGATGTCTTTCCCAGTTTGTACCGAAATCAACTACGCAGGCGCGTAGCATATCTTCCAGTGTTTGAATGGTTCGTTCACTTTGACCGTCGGTTTGAGGATGGTATGCGGTACTCATATCAAGACGAGTACCCAAAGCTTTTTGAAGTGATTGCCAAAAGTGAGAGGCGAAACGGGCATCTCTGTCAGAGATGATCGATATTGGAACGCCGTGATGAGAAACGATTTCCTTAATGTAGATTTGTGTAAGGCGTTCCATTTTATCGTTTTCCTTGATTGCCAGGAAATGAGCAGATTTAGTGAGGCGGTCAACGATCACCCAAATGGTATCGCAACCGTTCGACGACTTTGGTAGTTTGGTTATGAAATCCATGGCAATTTGTTCCCATTTCCATTCAGGGATTTCGGGTTGTTGGAGTAAACCAGGTGGTTTCTGATGTTCGATTTTGACTTTCGAGCAAGTAAGACACTTGCTGACATAAATGGCAATTTCGGCTTTCATATTTGGCCACCAATAAAATTCCTTGATGCCGTGGTACATCTTATAGGATCCCGGATGGATAGAATATTTGGACTTGTGAGCTTCATCCATCACCAAGTCTCGTAAGTTTCCGAAATTAGGCAACCAAATTCGGTTTGAGAAATACCTAATCCCGTTAGATTTGATTTCAAATTGTTTGTCAATACCCAGTAAGGCTTCGTTTTTGATGTTTTCAGGTTTCAGGGCTTCGATCTGAGCGGTATGAATTTGAATGGTAAGATCGTTGTGAATGGTCATACTAAGGGCTCGGACTCTAAGTGGTTTTGGTCGTTCCTTTCGACTGAGGGCATCGGCTACAACATTAGCCTTCCCTGGATGGTACTTGATCTCGCAATCGTAATCGGTAAGCAACTCGACCCATCGACGTTGCCTCATATTGAGATCCTTCTGATCGAATATATGTTGGAGACTTTTATGATCGGTAAAGATTGTGCACTTAGTGCCGTAGAGATAATGTCTCCAGATTTTGAGAGCAAAAACGACCGCTCCAAGTTCGAGATCATGAGTGGTGTAGTTCTTTTAGTGAATTTTCAGCTGTCGTGAGGCATAGGCAATGACTTTGTCTCGTTGCATCAGCACGCAACCGAGACCTTGGTGAGAAGCATCGCAGTATACCACGAAGTCATCGGTGCCTTCGGGTAAGGATAGGATTGGAGCACTGCAAAGCTTTTGTTTCAATAGTTGGAACGCTGACTCTTGTTTATCGGTCCAATCGAACCTTTTGTCCTTCTGAGTCAGTACCGTAAGTGGTTGAGCTATTTTGGAGAAATTTTCGATAAATCGCCGATAATACCCAGCAAGACCCAAGAATTGTCGTACTTCAGTTGCAGAGGTGGGTGCTTGCCAGTCTTTGATAGCCTCGATTTTTGATGGGTCAACGTGAATTCCCTGACTGTCGATCACGTGACCAAGGAACTGAACGGTTTGAATCCAGAACTCACACTTAGAGAATTTGGCATAAAGTTCCTCGTGTCTAAGTAGTTCAAGGATGGTTTTGAGGTGTTGCGCATGTTCTTGCTCGTTGCGCGAGTAAATGAGTATGTCATCAATAAAGACGATGACAAACTTATCGAGGTAAGGTTTGCACACCCGATTCATGAGATCCATGAATACAGCCGGTGCGTTTGTTAGACCGAAGGGCATCACTTGGAATTCGTAGTGCCCGTAACGAGTTCTGAAAGCAGTTTTTGGAATATCGGTGTCGCGAACTCGTAACTGATGATAGCCTGATCGCAGGTCGATTTTTGAGTAGAAACTTGAACCTTGAAGTTGGTCGAATAGATCATCAATGCGAGGAAGTGGATAACGGTTCTTGACGGTCAATTTGTTCAACTCTCGGTAGTCGATGCACATTCGAAATGAACCGTCCTTCTTTTTAATGAATAAGACCGGAGCTCCCCAAGGTGAAGAACTCGGCCTAATGAATCCTCTATCCAGAAGTTCCTGTAACTGAGAGGACAACTCCTGAAGTTCGGATGGGGCTAAACGGTACGGTGCACGGGCCACCGGTGCGGCACCCGGCACGAGATCAATTGAGAACTCAACCTGTCTAGGTGGAGGTAAACCATGTAGTTCTTCCGGAAAGACTTCGGGAAAGTCTCTAACAATTGGCACATCCTGTTGGTGCATTTTGTGTGTCAGTCAGTTGGTCAAACTATTGTAATTGTCAAAGTCAATTAGTCTACGAATGTATAGTGTTTAGTGTGTATATTCGAGTCTGTAATTATGGAATATACATAGAATAGTGACATTGTAATTGGGCCTGCGACGTTGGGTCAGACGTCGCAAGGATCTGAGCCTGCGACGTTGGGCCTAACGTCGCAGGGTCCAGTGGGTCGAGTAAAAATAGCGAGTTAGAGTTTCATTTGTGGGTTGATCAAACCCTAGAGAGTGAGAGCCGTGAGGTGAGAAACGAGTTGGTGAGAAACGAGTTTGTGAAAGTCTGTAATCGTTATATTATCAATTGTTAATATATACAAGATTATAGAGAATCGTTTGTGTGTTCGTGAATCAATTATCATTTGTTTATCATTATTCACCAACGATCCGATCAGGTCTGGCTATACGGGACTATCAACTGGTATCAGAGCCGTAGAATCAAGGATTCGTCGGTTTCGGATCGTTATTTTGGGCGTTCTCGATTGATTCGCGAAGGTATTAATTGTTATTAATCGTTTCTAAGTTGATTTGCTTGATTAAGATCGATTTCTGGAGGTGTTTTTGGGTTAGATCGACGTTTGGTTTTCGAAATTTCGTTAGGGTTTCGAAAATTTTCGATTTTTAGGGTTTCTGGCCGCTGCAGCCCGACTGTGCGACGTCACCTGCGACGTCACCTGCGACGTCGCTTGCGACGTAACTGATTTTGACTTTAATTAGTCTTTGCGACGTAAAGTTGCGACGTTACCTGCGACGTCGTTATTTTGACCTTAAGTGGTTATTGCGACGTAGGCTGCGACGTCGCTAGACTCTGCGACGTTGGACTGCGACGTTATACACTACGTCGCATTTTCGATTCTTAATTGAGTCATCGTACTTCTGCGACGTACCGCTGCGACGTTGCAATTTTTTCTGCGACATTAACATCCTTCTAGTTTCGTAAAAAAAAAAAAAAAAAAAAAAAAAAAAAAAAAAAAAAAAAAAAAGAAAATTTTTTGCGTTTTCAAAATTTTTCCATAGGCTTAAAACTGTTCAATTTTAGTCTGGAAAAAGTTTCATTTTACCCGGCCAGTTTTTGACGTTTTCGGACGAAATTTTGGCGGGAAATACGCGAAAATTTTGTAATTTCAACTTTTGTTTTTAGGCTTAGAATAGCTTCATTTTAGTGTCGGAAAAGTTTCGCTACACTCTGTCGGTTTTCGAAATTTTCGAATTCAATTTTGGAGGGAAAATTCGTAAATGGCTTTTGGTACTAAAGTGCCTCCTTCTACATCCTTGTTCTATAGTGATTTTGCTAGTTGGAAGATTAAGTTATGCAATTTCATTGAATACAAAGATCCAAATCTGTGGAATTGGTTTAACACCATTGATCTATATGAGCAACCAAGACTCGATGGGGTGCTTAAGTCAAGAGCACAAATGTCAGTCAAGGAACGAGCAGAGTTTGATAAAGACAATAGAGCATATGAGATGATTACCAAGTGTTTGCCAGAAGTTGTGATTAATGAATTTAAAAATCAAGCAACTTCTATAAGTTTATGGGATGCTCTTATAGTGGCTTACGATCAAAAGGAAAAGAAGTCAGAGGCTAATATTCAAGTTCCTAGTCTAAATGATACTTCCAGATCTACTTCCAACTCAGCAGCATCTACTTCTACTAGCACTTCATTTGCTTCTAATACTTCTCATACTACTCATACAGCTCCTTTAAAGGCTACTGAGGACCATGCTAAAATCTTTGCAGCTTTCCTCAACTCTTATGAGAACTTTCTTTCCAAGAAGGCTAGTACTCTACAGCTTACTGAAGAAGACTTTGAACAGATTGATTCTGATGATCTCGAGCAGATGGACATCAAATGGAGTATGGCCATGATAACCCAAAGGACAAAGAAATTTCTTCAGAGAACGGGCAGAAAAGACCTGGATGACGATGGTGATACAGGTCTTGGTTTTAATAAAAGCAAAGTGAAATGCAAGAACTGTCAGATTCATGGGCACTTTGCTAAGGAGTGTGAGAAAGTAAAATATCCTTCATCTGGATTCACTACTCCTACAGCTCCAACGACTCCAGAGAAAAACACAACATCACAGGCTATGACGGTGTATTCTCAAGGAGTGTTTGATTTTAGTGCACTTCAAGGAGAGGTTCAACACAGTGCGCTCTTGGTAAAGATACATGAGGTAGAAACAGAATCTGAGAAACCTTTTACTTGCATATCCTGTATTAAATTGGAAGCTTCTTTAAAATGTTTTCAAATAGACTACGTAGACTTGAGAGAAAAGGTCGAGAAACTCACTGAGTGAAATAAGTTTCAAAAAGCTAATGAAATACTTTATGAAAAGGAAGTTGAGGCTCATAAGTTTGACACTGAGAAATATAAAGCTAAAGTTTTCAGTCAACAAGATGCCATTAACAGCTATTTAACAGAAATTGAGTTGTTAAATAAAGAACTTTCTGAGCTAAAGTCTGAGTCTGACTCTTTTAAAAAAGGAATCACAAGTTTCTCAAACTCTCATAAAATCTTCGATGAAATTGTTGACAAGCAGAGGACAAATACAAGTAGTAAGGCTGGAATAGGGTATAATTCAGTTCCACCTCCTACTAATCACTATCCTCGGCCTGTTAAGGAAGGCACCGAAGAACTTGTGGCTGACTACTTGTAACATCCTCGAAATGGACCTAGTTATTTGTATAGTATTATTTCTTGATTTAAATATGTATTTAAATGTGTTTGGAAATAATATTGTTTGAAATAGTTGAAATAATTGGAATAGGATCCGAATATTTCAATGTGATAAGTGAAATATTAATTGTTGTAAATTAATATAGTTGACGGTGCAATAAAATGTTTGGACTCGCAAATGGTTTTCGGGTTCCAGACAATAGATTGAGATGGGGTATTAAATTATACCCGTATATTGAAGGCGGTTCGTGAGGCCGACTTATATATATCCTTTCCTATTTAGGAAAGTTATTCATTTTTATTCCAAAACTCACAGAAACTCTCTGAAAACCTCCAAATCAATCCAGAAATCAAATCAGAAAGTTGTGATTCTCGTGAAACTTCCTAATCATCAGATTACCATCGTTAGATTCTTCAATCAGTAAGTATTCTTGAGTATTTAAGAATTTGATTTTGATTTAAATTTGGGTAAATTGATGATTTGAGAGAGTTGGATGTTAGAAACATGTTATAAGTGTTATATGCGGATTATATGATGTTTCTAGTGATTTATAACTGTTTGAAATCGTGTTTTGGGTGATTTTGATATAAAATCCGCGAGTTAGGGTTTGAACAGTTCGAACTGGGCTGGGACGACGAGGGAATCCGGCGGATTCACGGGAATCCGGCGGATTCCGGCAAAATTTAGGGAATCCGGTCGGATTCAGGGAATCCGGCGGATTCAGGCTGATTTGTGGGAAGCCGGCGGCTTCTGAGGGAATCCGGTGGCTTGATAGGCTGGTGTCACATTTCTTGTTTGATTTTTTATAAGTAATGTGATTGTTATTTGATATATGTTCAGGTTCATATATGATAATAGTTATGTTGTAATAACTAATATATGATTAGGAACTAGTAATATTCATATTATTATGTTAAGTTCCTAATAGTATGGATTGATATAAGTTATGTATTGATATGGATTACTAACTTATATTTGATTTGTTGATTCTCAGATGTGGAGAAGGCTCAGTGATATTAGACTACTGAGTGGAGGCCTGAGGTAGTCGGTGAGTGGATCTGTAACCTCAGTGTGATTTAGTTGTAATGATTTGATTTACAACAAGTAATTTATAGTATTACTTTGATAGAATATGTATGTTTGAGATATCTTGCCATGTTAGTTTGGTTGTTTGTTTACTTGGCAGATTGTGCTAGTATGTAAGATTTTGAGGTCAACTTGATTTGATGGTTGGACTTGTTGTTGTTGTAGACGACAGGAGATCTCGGAAACTTGAAATGTCGGTTTAGAGATCTAGGTCTTGTGTGATTGACAACAAGTTATCGGTAGTTCTGTATGGGCCAATACAGATGATTGATAAGAGTTCCTTGAGTACCAAACCGGTATTAGGGTGTCTCAGGGACCACCGATCCTCATGATGTTGCGTGTATGACATTGATTGGATGTCAAGTGATTGATTGATTTTCTGTTTATTGTTATTTGATGTAAACAGATTGTTATGCTAAGTTGTACTGTTGCTTATAGTTTCATTCACTTAGCTTTATGCTAACCCCACCATAGTTCTTCCTGCAGGTTAGATAGATGGGACATATTGGGCAGGGCAGGAAGTGTTTGACTGGATGGAATGTTTGACAGGCTTTTACTCTGATGTTATTTTGATAACTAAAGAAATGTTTCGAATTATATAACACCGAGTTTGTTGAAATGTCATGTAATAAGTTTGAAAAAGTTTATTGACATTTTGAGTACATTGATAGTATGTTTTAAATATACGCTTCCGAGTCGCAATTATTATATTATTGTTTATATTGAAACGAGGGGTGTTATAAGTTGGTATCAGAGCAATAGTTTGGGTGAATTGGACTTGATAGAATGTTCAATCCTAAACTTTGATGAGTTGAGTCAAACATTCCAGTGGGTGTGGGTTTAGTTGATTAGTGAATGTGTGAGAAAGTAGTTAGTTGAATATGTACTAACCTTTAACAAGTTGTGAAGTGTTGTTTGATTGCAGAGATGGAGGAACATGAGTATCTGATTAGTATATTTCATGTTTCCTCAACACTCGTGGGCTTAAGATTGCCAGGTAATCTTCGATAAGCCTATGTTAATTTAAATTTGCTTGAATTGTTTACTTTGTTATGATGAGTAAGCATTGTTGTGAAGTTAATTGAGTCAGACTGATATGATTCCCTAGTTTTGAGTCAACTAATGATTGTTATAGGTTGACATGAGGATAGAGGTATTGAATGGGATACTCATTGTAGTGGTTATTTCTGATTGAATTGAAAATGCAGAAATGTGATTAAATGAGTAGATAAAGAGTTGATTAAGGTTTAACATGATTGATGTTAGAACCTAAGGAGTGTCTTTATTGGGAGACAAGATGATTGATAGTACTATGTTAGTAGATTGATCACAGGTTGTGATCTAAATTCTTATTAAGGATTTTTGTGTCATCTGATTTGAGAATGACTGCTATTTGAGGAAATATGTGGTTATGTGGCTATATGATATGTTTTGACTATAGCTAAACCTTTGAGCTAAACCAAGACTGATAGGTTTATAAGAAATATGGCTTATGATAAAGCTAAATTGATTAAGGAAGTGGTAGATCTTTCTGGTCAATTGTAAATTAAGAAATGAAATGTTTTATAGTAACATGATTGAGTAGATTTGTGGTGACATTGATGCTTGATAGTATAGCATATGTCAAAGTGATGCTAGTTAATTATGAGGTGTCCTGAATTTTGTAGTAAATAGGGACATTGAATTGTGTTTAGTATTAAAATTATGATGATAGGTTATCATATGTTTGAGGTTTCAGATAAGTGATATACTGAGTGATTCAGTTGTTGAAAATTAGAACATTGTGTGTATGTGAGATGGCTTGCATATGTAAGATTGAATATGTAAGTAGTAAGCTGATTTTGAGTATGTATCAGCTATTAGAAACTATCAAATAGATGTTGATTGATTTGAAATCATAAAGTATTTAATATTTATGAGATAAGAGTAGATTCCATTGATAATTATAATGTAGAGTGGCCTGAGAATGGATTGTGAAGAACATAATCTTGCAACGCCTGATCACCGTTGTTATATTATGTTGTGCCACATGAACTTGTTGAGGCTACTTGGTATAAAAGAAATGTAATGTGATTTTGGAAATGGAGCATGATAGTATGCTAAGTTGTTTAATAGTTGTTTTGATAAGAAAACAATTGGTTGATAGAACTGTAACATTTAGAATGTAAATGTGAGAGTGTAAATAATGTTTGTCATTGATAATTGTTTTGTTGATAAACATAAATGACAATTTGGATTCTGTTAAATAGGTAATTGTGATTGATAATGATAGATTACCTGTAGGTGGATTCACATAGTGTTTATATGAATCACTATGTTGTATCTGGCTTGTATGAAACCAAAGTTGAGATATGTTGATATTGTCTTGCTTGAGAAATTACAAGTATTATTGAATGTAATAATGTGAAGTCTATGTTTGAAAGTAAACATACAATATGAAATGGCTTGTATGGAGTCAAGATTTAGGTAGGTTGATTTTGTTCTTGTGAAGGATTGATAAAATTATTGAATGTAATAATTTGAAGTATATGTTTGAAAGTGAACATATAAGATGAAATGGTTTGTTGTGAGTTAATATTGATAGCATGTTAACTTTGAAAGTCAAACCATAAATAGAGAATTGTGTATAAAATTAATTGCTTGTGATTGGTTTGAGGATAGGTCAAACTTGAGAAAAGCAATTAGAAGATTTTATTGATTGGTTGATTGAAACCAGAGTTGACATGTAGTCAACTGTGTATGTGAAATAGTATAACATAGATTGTAATGTTATGATTGTGTGGAATGTGATTGAATTCCTAGATTGGTCACATTATGTTGAAACGGGTCATTGAAAATCCAAAGGAGATAGATGAATGATCTAAGTTTGTGAGACTTGAGTTATTACTTAAAGCTAGTATTAAGTAATTGAAATAGTGTTAAGTATAATTGAGTATTCAGTTGGGTAATATTTAATATTTGAACTGAATATGTGTTGAAAAAATTATACAGATATGAAGTCATTGTTTGATATGACAGTTATAAGTTGCTAAGATATGTTAGAATAATTAAATCACATTGATTAGTAATGTGATAAGAAAATCTTATCAGTGTATGAAGCTTGTGATGATAGCTTTGATTGGGTAAGAATGTGAGATAAGAAATAATTGAAAGTTATTATTAAGGGTTGCATAGGTTGACTGGTACCTCATGGTGAATCACTTAAGTATTGAAAGAATTGAATGGATTCTTTAGTTATTTGTTGATTGTATACAAATAAAGTAAGTGATAAAGTGATGAATTGGGATTAGATCCAATTAAGAAATTATATGAAAGTATATCTGGAGTTGGACTGTGTTAAAGGTCTAGTTTGACCTTGGTTGATAAATTGAGGTATATGAATTGGAAAGTTGTTCATATTTTAAGAAATTGTATGTGTTAGGAAGTAAGGGAAACCTTGAAATTGATAGGTGATGATAGTATTCACCAAACTTTTCTTGGAAGTTTAAATTAAATGTTTGAGTTATATACTAGTTGGTAAGTATATAGGTGAAACATAGAATTGGTAATTATTCCATGTCCTGTGGTAAGGATATGTGATGATTAATAATAATGTGAAGGCTTGGTAAAGACTTTGACAGTCTGAATGGCCTAGTGTATAGAATGAAATGGAATTGATGTGTATGTGTCCATCTTAGCGAATACCTAAAATTGTATATATATGTATTGTGTAGTATACATGATAATAAATGGCATAATAAGTTTTAATAGAATGAATTAAAATGTGCCATAAGATATGTGGAGGTTAGTTAATTGTGATTAACTTGATGTAGATTTTGTTGGAAATGTGTTGAAAGGTAGCACATTTTGATAATGTGATATTGTGATGCTTGACCTGTAGTATCATAATATGTGGATTAAGACTGACTTAGTTGCTAGATTGACGGGATCTAGTGTTGAATGATTGGGTGGTTAAAGTTGTATAAATTCTAATTGCTTGTGATTAGTAGTTTAAGATTGTAAAGTTGAATTGAAATAACTGGTTGCTAAGAGAATATTATTGATGTCTTACCAGTTTAAGTAACAAATAAGTTTTAACTTGATGGTTAGTTAGACTTTAGAGATACATAGTAAGTATTGATGGGTATACTGTAGTGTATAATCATTAGTGTTGTGATTATTGGTTGTGTAAATTGTTGTTGTTGACAATTGATAGATTGTAATGAAAGGAGTTACAAGCAGAAATAAGTCAATGTAGAGGTTGGTTGAATGTAGGTAATATTTGATTGTGGTACTATTGTTGATTGAGCAAAGTACTTGTTGATTGTAGTTTTACCTACTGAGTGTGACCTCTGCTTTACTTATTTAGGTGATATGAATCTGGAGTACTTTTAAGTAAAAGATTTCATATGATTGTAGTGATATGTGAATATGATTGGTTATTCACAAGAGTATAGGTATGAAACTTTTGGATGAAAAGTTGACCTAGATTTGAATTTTAAATCTTTGATAGTAGAGATTTGAAATTGTTATCTGTTATTAGACTGATTGTAAGTCGTGAGTTGAATTTCATTTCAATATTGCTAGGAACATTGTGGTTTGATAACCACTGTTGTGATAATGTGATTGCTGTTGTATTTATAACAGGGATGAACAGTGAGAGTAGGTTAAAGATTTTAGCATGTTGCTAATTTCTGGTTGTGTAGACCTAGTAAGTGATGTTAGGTTTCACTTATTGTTGTTGGTTAAAGTGATAGGGTGCTTTAAACTTTTATCTGATTGGTGATAAAGGAATTAGATAGATGATTGGTTCCTATGAGATGTTGGAGGGATGCACTGTATGTGTGCATAGGAAAAGATAGAAGCATGTACATTTGGATATGTGCATGTGGAAAGAATTCAAACAGTCTAAGTATAGTTGTAAGTTGCTATTGAGGACAAATGTATATTAAGATATATGTGATTATATCACAATAGTTAGATTGATTGAGGTTAGATTTCGGGGACGAAATCTCTTTAAGGGGGGGAGAGTTGTAACATCCTCGAAATGGACCTAGTTATTTGTATAGTATTATTTCTTGATTTAAATATGTATTTAAATGTGTTTAGAAATAATATTGTTTGAAATAGTTGAAATAATTGGAATAGGATCCGAATATTCCAATGTGATAAGTGAAATATTAATTGTTGTAAATTAATATAGTTGACGGTGCAATAAAATGTTTGGACTCGCAAATGGTTTTCGGGTTCCAGACAATAGATTGAGATGGGGTATTAAATTATACCCGTATATTGAAGGCGGTTCGTGAGGCCGACTTATATATATCCTTTCCTATTTAGGAAAGTTATTCATTTTTATTCCAAAACTCACAGAAACTCTCTGAAAACCTCCAAATCAATCCAGAAATCAAATCAGGAAGTTGTGATTCTCGTGAAACTTCCTAATCATCAGATTACCATCGTTAGATTCTTCAATCAGTAAGTATTCTTGAGTATTTAAGAATTTGATTTTGATTTAAATTTGGGTAAATTGATGATTTGAGAGAGTTGGATGTTAGAAACATGTTATAAGTGTTATATGCGGATTATATGATGTTTCTAGTGATTTATAACTGTTTGAAATCGTGTTTTGGGTGATTTTGATATAAAATCCGCGAGTTAGGGTTTGAACAGTTCGAACTGGGCTGGGACGACGAGGGAATCCGGCGGATTCATGGGAATCCGGCGGATTCCGGCAAAATTTAGGGAATCCGGTCGGATTCAGGGAATCCGGCGGATTCAGGCTGATTTGTGGGAAGCCGGCGGCTTCTGAGGGAATCCGGCGGCTTGATATGCTGGTGTCACATTTCTTGTTTGATTTTTTATAAGTAATGTGATTGTTATTTGATATATGTTCAGGTTCATATATGATAATAGTTATGTTGTAATAACTAATATATGATTAGGAACTAGTAATATTCATATTATTATGTTAAGTTCCTAATAGTATGGATTGATATAAGTTATGTATTGATATGGATTACTAACTTATATTTGATTTGTTGATTCTCAGACGTGGAGAAGGCTCAGTGATATTAGACTACTGAGTGGAGGCACGAGGTAGTCGGTGAGTGGATCTGTAACCTCAGTGTGATTTAGTTGTAATGATTTGATTTACAACAAGTAATTTATAGTATTACTTTGATAGAGAATGTATGTTTGAGATATCTTGCCATGTTAGTTTGGTTGTTTGTTTACTTGGCAGATTGTGCTAGTATGTAAGATTTTGAGGTCAACTTGATTTGATGGTTGGACTTGTTGTTGTTGTAGACGACAGGAGATCTCGGAAACTTGAAATGTCGGTTTAGAGATCTAGGTCGTGTGTGATTGACAACAAGTTATCGGTAGTTCTGTATGGGCCAATACAGATGATTGATAAGAGTTCCTTGAGTACCAAACCGGTATTAGGGTGTCTCAGGGACCACCGATCCTCATGATGTTGCGTGTATGACATTGATTGGATGTCAAGTGATTGATTGATTTTCTGTTTATTGTTATTTGATGTAAACAGATTGTTATGCTAGGTTGTACTGTTGCTTATAGTTTCATTCACTTAGCTTTATGCTAACCCCACCATAGTTCTTCCTGCAGGTTAGATAGATGGGACATATTGGGCAGGGCAGGAAGTGTTTGACTGGATGGAATGTTTGACAGGCTTTTACTCTGATGTTATTTTGATAACTAAAGAAATGTTTTGAATTATATAACACCGAGTTTGTTGAAATGTCATGTAATAAGTTTGAAAAAGTTTATTGACATTTTGAGTACATTGATAGTATGTTTTAAATATACGCTTCCGAGTCGCAATTATTATAT
Source organism: Helichrysum umbraculigerum (assembly GCA_949592205.1). Lineage (NCBI taxonomy): Eukaryota > Viridiplantae > Streptophyta > Magnoliopsida > Asterales > Asteraceae > Helichrysum > Helichrysum umbraculigerum. The sequence continues at coordinate 26,367,606 of CATIUR010000004.1, read as the reverse complement.
TATTGTTTATATTGAAACGAGGGGTGTTATACTACTCATCATGGCCAGCTACAAAGTCTAAAGAAGCTACATCCAATCCTAAAAGGCAGGCAAAGGAGAAAACTAAACGGACAGAGTATCCCTTGCCTACTTTTGTTAAGTCTGATAGTACACATCCAGTTAGTGTAGAGGAGGGTGTTGAGATAGAGGATCTACCGGAAGAGGCTGAAATCAAAGTTGAAAAAGTTAATGTAAAGCCAGAAAATCATATACTTACCAATGAAACTGTAAAGGTTTCAAATACAAAGGGTAAAAACAAGGTTGAAAATGAATCCAAAAGGGTTCAACATCAAATGAAGGATTCAAATGTAAAATCTAAAAGTGAACAACCTTCAACATCAACTTGTTCAACTTCTGAGGCTTCTACATCAATGTGTACACATAAGTGTTCACGTCCTGTAAATGCCTCATCTTCTAAGCCTCCAACAGTTCATTCTCCACCTCAACCTTTTGTGGGTAATCATTGGAATAGGTCGTACATTGAACGACGTTCTTGTTTCCATTGTGGACAACAAGGACATATAATTAGGGATTCTCGGTTATTATCCCTAGATAGGTTTGGTAGAGGGATGCCAAGAATTTCCTCCTTTAGGAATTCTTATTCAAAATCGTTTTCTAGGCGTGCTTCGTATTCGCCTATATCAAGATATGCATCCTCTTCTCCAAAACCCATGGCTAGAGTAAACAAAGTTGTGCCTAGTAAACCTCAAGTTCAACAGCACAACATTGTTGAAAACAACTCATCTGAACCTACAAAGGTTTGGAAACCAAAATCCACAAACAACACATCAATGAAATCTTCCGAATTTTTAAAATATCATAAACTCATTGATGTGATGATTATGGATGACCATGGACAACCCAAGTCTATCAAGGCTTGGGTGTCCCATAAGTACTAACGTTTAATTGTTTGTGGTGGTGCAGTCAGGTTATTGAAAGCTAACATTTTTAGTGACTGCAAGGATGTGGATATTGTTGGAAGATTGTTTTTCAATGTGATTATTTATGATTGGATGGATGAGATTTCGATGTTATGAGGTGGTAAAAGTGCTAAAAGGCATTTGACTTGACTTGATATGTGATTTTGATAATTTTCTTTAAATTTTGTTTGATGCAACAGCCATTCTTTATACTTTTTAGTATTAAAGAAATGCAATGTTGCGAAATTTATTCAATTAAAAAAATACAAAAATGTGTTTAATGTTTAAGGGGAGTATTTTTGGATTGGATATAAGAATTTGCTGTTCAGGGGGAGTAATTCTGAATATTAAAAATTCTGATTATTTAATTCAGAAATGTGAACAGCAAGATTCTTAATTCTTGAAAAGATGTTGGATGGTGTGTCTGTAAAACAACTTGGGATATGATAGTACATCGGGTGACATGCATAAAAATGAAATTTTAAGGTTTATGTTTGATGTGTCAGTAGGTTTATCTGGTATATTTAACACATCTTTTATAAATATTAGCTTCATCATAGGATGTATTGGTAGGCATGGTACACACCGGTTTGTGAGTGAGTAAGAAGTAATAATAAAACTTGTCTATTACTTTGAGAAAAATGTTATATGATGTATGACATAAGTCTTAATTGATAAATGGAAGTACTATCATACACTGTCATAATTATGTAAATGTAAAATGGGCATATAGTGATAATACGATTGTTCGCCTAACTAATGGTGACTATTGTTGTACTCTTGTACAGACCTGAATCCATTAGTTATGCAAATAGTCTCAAACTTGTTATGTTCATACTAAGGGACCCTCTGTTGTACTTTGTACAGATCTGGGGCCACTAGTATCTTCATAGTCGGTTTGATGTATGCCTAAATATAAATATTAAGTGTATGTTACGAGAAAACCGAGATAAACTTGGTCTTGTAATCTCTACTTTGTGTGAATATGCAGTGTTTGTTTTACTGAAGTTTATCAGTATATCATATAATAGGTTTCTCAAAATTAATATTCATACTAACAATAAAGGTTAGCTCACAGATACGGATGTAACATGTTTAAGTGGACAAACAATACCGATGATCGTCTTGAACTAATTTTTATAAAAGGTGCTTTAAATATGTCAAGTAAATTTAAAGTGGACAAATATACTGATGATCGAAATAACACTTACTATTCCCTAATAAATGCATGTTGGCCTGATATGATCCCTAAGCAGACTTAAAACAATCCTATCCCCAATGTTATTTTAATCTTCGTTCTTTACTTTTCATTTATAAAGAAAAATACAAAAAGATTTTATTTCTATGTTATTTTCTTCAAACATCACATATCTTGTTAAAGTCAATTATTGAAGATGTAAAGGATGTCGGTTATTCTCCAAAGTTTGTGAAGATAATTCTATCGGAGAAGCTGCTGATGATTGAGAGATGGTCACTGAGTTTGAAGATCTTATTGTATGATAAATTTGTGTCAGTCACATAAATTTGGACATCAAGATTTCTTTGAAGACCATGCTATCTCAAAGGGGGAGTTTCTGATTGTCAAAGACATGAAAGAGTTTGTTGATGAAGACTAATTGAAGACTTCTTTGACCAAGCTGCTGACAAGGGGGAGTTTGTTGGTGCATTTTGTGTGTCAGTCAGTTGGTCAAACTATTGTAATTGTCAAAGTCAATTAGTCTACGAATGTATAGTGTTTAGTGTGTATATTCGAGTCTGTAATTATGGAATATACATAGAATAGTGACATTGTAATTGGGCCTGCGACGTTGGGTCAGACGTCGCAAGGATCTGGGCCTGCGACGTTGGGCCTAACGTCGCAGGGTCCAGTGGGTCGAGTATAAATAGCGAGTTAGAGTTTCATTTGTGGGTTGATCAAACCCTAGAGAGTGAGAGCCGTGAGGTGAGAAACGAGTTGGTGTGAAACGAGTTTGTGAAAGTCTGTAATCGTTATATTATCAATTGTTAATATATACAAGATTATAGAGAATCGTTTGTGTGTTCGTGAATCAATTATCATTTGTTTATCATTATTCACCAACGATCCGATCAGGTCTGGCTATACGGGACTATCACATCCTCAAGTCGCTTCTCCTCCGACTTCTTCTCTGTGATGTGTGCGAGTATTGCAGGGTAACCTTTTCTCAGAAATTTTCGGGTTTTTAAGCAAGAGATGATATTGAGTCCCGTCCCACCGGTCTCCCCTTGTATGATCAAGGTTCCACCGGCAGCGAGTGGAATGCGGACGATCTTATCATAACAAACGATTTCAGCTCGGTGTTTGGACAACCAGTCCATTCCAATGATGACGTCGAAACTTCCGATTTCAACGGGTACAAGGTCGATTGAAAAGGTTTCATCAGCTAAGTTTAAAGTGCAATTAGGTATCACACTATCGGTTTCTATAAGTTCCCCATTTGCTAGCTCTACAGTGTACTTAACATCTAAGGCAACAGGAGTGATGTCAAGTAGTGGGCAAAAGTCGTCAGAGATAAAGCTTCTATCAGCACCAGTATCAAATATGTAACACCCCCATAAGACCCGTACCTGGACCACGTGCGGGCAGTGTTACTATTGAGGCCCACTGGGCTAGGTCTGCAGCCCAATGCACCCCAACCCATCACCTGTGGATTTAGTAATATCCACCAGGCAGGTTGTTGGATTCGAACTTGAATCCCTTTAATACTAAGTCTTTCAACTTAGTATCACCAATTGAGCTGCTTTTTATGTAACACCCCCATAAGACCCGTACCTGGACCACGTGCGGGCAGTGTTACTATTGAGGCCCACTGGGCTAGGTCTGCAGCCCAATGCACCCCAACCCATCACCTGTGGATTTAGTAATATCCACCAGGCAGGTTGTTGGATTCGAACTTGAATCCCTTTAATACTAAGTCTTTCAACTTAGTATCACCAATTGAGCTGCAGCTCAATTGGTGATACTAAGTTGAAAGACTTAGTATTAAAGGGATTCAAGTTCGAATCCAACAACCTGCCTGGTAGATATTACTAAATCCACAGGTGATGGGTTGGGGTGCATTGGGCTGCAGACCTAGCCCAGTGGGCCTCAATAGTAACACTGCCCGCACGTGGTCCAGGTACGGGTCTTATGGGGGTGTTACATAAAAAGTGCACTTTTTATGTAACACCCCCATAAGACCCGTACCTGGACCACGTGCGGGCAGTGTTACTATTGAGGCCCACTGGGCTAGGTCTGCAGCCCAATGCACCCCAACCCATCACCTGTGGATTTAGTAATATCCACCAGGCAGGTTGTTGGATTCGAACTTGAATCCCTTTAATACTAAGTCTTTCAACTTAGTATCACCAATTGAGCTGATACTAAGTTGAAAGACTTAGTATTAAAGGGATTCAAGTTCGAATCCAACAACCTGCCTGGTGGATATTACTAAATCCACAGGTGATGGGTTGGGGTGCATTGGGCTGCAGACCTAGCCCAGTGGGCCTCAATAGTAACACTGCCCGCACGTGGTCCAGGTACGGGTCTTATGGGGGTGTTACAAAATAGAACAGAAGCATGTAAGTTGTTGAGGAGGAACATACCCGAGACCACATTCGGGTCTTGGCGGGCATCCCCAGATTTGATGACGAAGGCTCTGCTTCGGGTGTTGTTGTTGTTGTTGCTGTTGCGGTTGTTGTTGTTGTTGTTGTTGTTATTCTTCAGCTTGGGGCACGTGTCCCTGAAGTGCCCGGGTTTCCCACACTCAAAGCAGACTTTGGGTGGTCTGGTGTTGTTGTTGGAATTGTTGTTGGCAGGAGAATTGCAGTCTTTGGTGAGATGGCCGTACCTCTTGTAATTGTTGCAAAAGGGGCCACAGGAGCCTTCATGGTGACGGCTGCACTTGGAACAATAGGGTTTGTTCCCAGTGTAGCCCCTTGTGATGTCGGTGTTGTAGGCTTTGATGGTGTCGGGTTTCTTGTTTTGTTGGTTGGAGTAGTTGTTGTGGTAGTCAGACCACTTTCGTTTGTTGTTTTGGGAGGATGAAGTGGGTGGTTCAGAATCTTGGCTCATGGACATCAGGTCTTGGGCCAATAGGATTGCACCGTCAATGGTGGTTTGGTTGGAAGAGGCAACATGCCCCCGAACAGGCTCAGGAAGGCCAAGGATGTACTTCCGGATTTTATCAGGTTCAGTGCTCACCATAGCTGGGCGGAGGGCGGCAAGTTGTTGGAATCTGGTGGTATAACCATCGATATCACCACCCTGAACCTTGAGGTTCCAGAACTCCTCGTCTAGCTTTTGGAGTTTGGCGATTGAGCAGTATTTGGTAGTGAGTTTTGCTTTCAATTCCTCCCAAGTTAGTTGGTAGGCAATGTCAGCATCCACTGATTGGGTATATGAATTCCACCAAGAGTGGGCATCATCTTCGAGAGAGCAGGTGGAGAAGTTTACTTTGTCGTTCTCCAAGCATTTGCTGACGCGGAAAACAGTTTCCATTTTCTCGAACCATCTGATAAGTCCGATGGCTCCTTCAGAACCCTTGAAGCTGGAGGGTTTGCAGCTTTGAAAGTCCTTGTAAGAACAAGGTTTAGCAGCAGGGGTTTCAGCGGCATCGCTGTTTCTCATTGAGTTTTGAGGAGTATTCCGAGCCAAGGCTTCAGTAACAGCCTGGGTTATAAGGGATGTAAGCTGAGCATCGGTGTATGGTCTTGACTTTGGCGGCATGATTCTTCAATAAAAGAAATGAAGATACATGAGATTTCGTAAGAAAGTTGTATTTGTTATAGATGTACATGTATAAAAGCAGTAATACATGACATCAACATGGAAAAATGACAATCAATATGAGTTGAAACATCAAGGGATATTTGATAGATAATACGAGTTCAAAGGTTACTTCCTACAGAGTTATTACAAAAGGCGTCGGGAATTGTTACATCCGACCGAATTTTAGAGTAGCGCGTAGATAGTTACTAGATTACAGGATAGATTACAAGACAAAGACTACACTAGTCTTAACGTAGATTAATTTGTTCCATCATCGTGACAAGACGGTCCACAGTGTTTGCAAGTCTGCTAGCTTGTCGGGCGTTATCTTCTGCTAGTGCTAGTCGTTGTGTTAGTCCACGGGCATACTCTTCTGCTTCATGTGAACGTTGTTCACATTCTTCCATCCTTTGACGCATGAGGGCATTTTCCACGCTTATCGCTATTACTTGGTTGCGAAGGACATCCATGTTGTTGTTTGTGGTTTCAAGGTCGTCGGAGACTTGTTCAATGCGTTCAAGGGATGTAAATCTCCAGTTTTCGTTTGTTTCTTGCAACACGACATCCATGGTGCGAAGTCGTTGCTCGTGTTGGTTCACCCTAGCGGCTAAGGCCGGCAAGGTGAAGTGAGTGGGGTACGGGCCAGCTCGAGGCAACCTGTTGTTCCTCCTTGCTACCCTTGGGTTCTGCGACCCAGATTGAGAGCGAGATGAATTGGGTGGAATGTTTGTCATTTCTGAGATAAAGCGTTAGTAAGATTGAGGCCTATATTCATATAATCCATATATAATATAGCCTATTGAGTGTCTAGCATAAACATGTTTAAGTCTCGGTTCTCTCGAGGTCAGAGTCTTCTATTGTACCCTGTTCAGCCATAACTACTTTCAGATCTTACATCATCTTTGCTTAATTGTACATAGTTGATCAGGCTATGTTAAATTAAACTCGTATGATGTAATCACTGAACCAGTCATACCTAGTAAGGAATACTACCTAATGGTCATAGTCTAGGCTCACTAAATGCAACCTAGTTCACTATAACCTTAGGCTCTGATACCAATCTGTAACACCCCCAAATTTGATGATTTGCGGAAGCTTGATTTGGGTGTTACTAATCAATAACAAAGCACAAAGATATATAGTTAACGACTCTATATGCATCGTTTTAACAAAATATATTGATAACTGAAATGTTTACAACATTTAAAGCTTTACATAGCTCGAGTTTAAATAAAATGAGATTTCAGTACATAAGTACTTGTACAAAATATACCAATGCAAGAAAATCTCAATCGTCTGTATGCTGACTCGAGCTAAAATCCTGAAGCAGAAACGTCCTACTGCTTGGTACCTGCGATATATGCTAAAAGGTCAGCTAAAAGCTGGTGAGCTCACAGGTTTGAAATCAGTTAATATAGTATGAACCGCAAGATTTAAATAATGAATTGCATCCAGCAATTAAATGATAATCATCGTGTATACAGCCATGAGCACATAGTTGAGCTTAACTCGAGGGCCGGGTCCCCTATAGAGAATTCCGGGCGAGGTGCCTCCACGAATGCCTAATCCACATTCGTCTTCCCAAATATTAGTACGTCCGTTTACCCGGTTAGTGCTTGCTAACTCGGACGAGGTGGGTCAATCCTATATGGTACCATATACTAATATTCACGCTACAACGTATTAACAACTATGCTGACGGAGGACTTTAAAATGATTAGTTTCGAAAAACTCATGTGGTATATGAAAAGTTGGTACTTGCGTTCACATGTTAAAAGTTGAGCAGTATATCACACCCCTGAGTAAAACAGTAAAAGAGGGGCTATGAGACTCACCTGAGTCTGAAAGCGTTTAAACAAACGTAAGTTGATTAGCCGAATGTGAAGTCCAAAGACTTGTAACCTGAGGGTGTCCACGACACGCGATGGTTATAATCATGATTGGGTATCTCAAAAGATCACCCCTGTAGTTGTTCATCCAACTATAATGTCCAAATCTCCACTATTTGGTTGATATGTTTAAGTGTTTGAAAAGTGTACGGCCCGTTGGTGACGAGTTTGAAATAATAAACTTTAAGTATTATTACTAAGTTATTGATGTTTTGCACTTACAATGTGTCCCAAAGTGTTTTATAAGTCGTATCGTATAAGTGTTTGAGATTAGATAAGTTCGACACTTCGTGAAATTTTGGTTTGAAAACCTGCTGTTTTATGCGACACTTATATGCGTCACTTACATGATCTATGCGTCACTTATGGAGTGTCGGGTATTGGTGTCTGTATAAATGTATGCGTCACTAGGACAGTATCGTGTATCATATTATGCGTCACTTAAGAAGTGACGGGTTCCGTAACATTGCGGCACTTAAGCAGTGTCGTATAAAATAGATATTTCCAGATTTCAGGCGTCATTAAGGAGTGACGTGTAGTATAGCGACACTAAAGGAGTGTCGGGTAAAATAGCATGGCGGCACTAAGGGAGTGTCGTTAGATAGTGACGGTTAACATATAAGGCGGCACTAGGGAAGTGTCGGTATAGGTCCATGCACCACTTAGTTAGTGACGTTAAGAGGTCAGTAATTGGTCATAGGCGACACTAAGGAAGTGTCGGTATCAAGATCATAGCGGCACTTAAGGAGTGTCGCTATAGGGGCGACACTTAGGCATAGCGACACTAGAGTGTCGCTAGCACTGTTTTTGGCATTCTAGCGACACTTCAGACTGTTCGACGGATTTCGAGCAAAAATCGTGTTTTCGAGTTTCCGATCGTTCCAATATTTTTACCCAACCCTTATATGGACATTATGAGTTGTTACAAACTACTAACAAGTGAAAACATTTAAAAACGAGAGATTTCGGGATTTGTCGGAAACTTACAAAGTGTCGGATGAGAAATCCGAAAAGATAGCGTTGTAGATCGGGAATAGGTGAACGTTTTTCTCCAAAGTGGTGATAAGATCCAAGGCCGTTTGATAGTAGTATTTTGCGTTTTTGAGAGATTTTGGAGGTGGTTTAATTTAGAGAGAAAATAGAGAGGAGAGAGTAAGAGAGAGAGTGAGAAAGAATGAAATGAGAAGAAAAGGGTGGGGAATGGGAGGTTAAGCTCCCATTTTTCGCCCCGCGTTTCCGCTCCGTGCGGTGTTCGTTTTCTCCGTCGATCAAACGTTAAATAATTATTTTACACATTAGTTGTTACGTTTTAAAATACAAATTATTATGCGATATTTTATTTAAATATTTTACTAATCACTTTATATTTGAGTTATAAAAAGGTAAGTTAGTTTATTTAATTTGCGCGTTTTAATATTTTAAATTGTGTAAGGTTTGTTTGTACGATCCGAATGAATACGAAATATTATCATAATAATATTTTTGACATAAAAGCGTTATTTAATAAAATTGGTCACCAACGTCCGTATTAAATTGAATCGAAATACATTCGATTTAAATTGCGTACGATTTAACCAAATCACATTTTTGTATATATTCAACAATATATATAATTCGATACATTAATTAGCCTAACACAGAACTAATTACATGTATTAACATCTGATTAGGCATTAATTACTAGTCCTAATTTGGCGGGTGTTACACATGGTCACCTCACCCAGGATTGCCATTCCCCTACCAACAACAACCCTAACAACACTAGACCACCCAAAGTCTGGTTTGAGTGTGGAAACCCCGGGCACTTCAGGGACACGTGCCCAAAGCTGAAGAACAACAACAACAACCGCAACAGCAACAACAACAACACCCAAAGTAGAGCCTTCATCATCGCGAAGACCCGAATGTGGTCTCGGGTATGTTCCTCCTCAACAACTTAACTGCTTCTGTTCTATTTGATACTGGTGCTGATAGAAGCTTTATCTCCGATGACTTTTGCCCATTACTTGACATCACTCCTGTTGCCTTAGATGTTAAGTACACTGTAGAGCTAGCAAATGGGAAACTTATAGAAACCAATAGTGTGATACCTAATTGTACTTTAAACCTAGCTGACGAAACCTTTTCAATCGATCTTGTACCCGTTGAAATAGGAAGTTTTGACGTCATTATTGGAATGGACTGGTTGTCCAAGCACCGATCCGAAATCATTTGCTACGATAAAATCGTCCGTATCCCACTCGCCGTCGGTAGAACCTTAATCATACAGGGGGAGACCGGTGGGACGAGACTCAATATCATCTCTTGCTTAAAAACCCGAAAATTTCTGAGAAAGGGTTACCCTGCAATACTCACACACATCACAGAGAAGAAGTCGGAGGAGAAGCGACTTGAAGATGTGCCAATTGTCAGAGACTTTCCCGAAGTCTTTCCGGAAGAACTACCTAGTCTACCTCCACCTAGACAGGTTGAGTTCTCAATTGATCTCGTGACGGGTGCCGCACCGGTGGCCCGCGCACCGTACCATTTAGCCCCATCCGAACTTCAGGAGTTGTCCGCCTAGTTACAGGAACTTCTGGATAGAGGATTCATTAGACCAAGTTCTTCACCTTGGGGAGCTCTGGTCTTATTTGTTAAAAAGAAGGACGGTTCATTTAGAATGTGCATCGACTATCGAGAATTTAACAAATTGACCGTCAAAAACCGATACCCACTTCCTCGCATAGATGATCTATTCGACCAACTTCAGGGTTCAAGTTTCTACTCAAAAATCGACCTGCGATCAGGATATCATCAGTTACGGGTTCGCGACACCGATATTCCAAAAACTGCTTTCAGAACTCGTTACGGGCACTACGAATTCCAAGTGATGCCCTTTGGCCTAACCAACGCACCGGCTGTATTCATGGACCTCATGAACCGGGTGTGCAAACCTTACCTCGACAAGTTTGTCATTGTCTTTATCGATGACATACTCATTTATTCGCGCAACGAGCAAGAACACGCGCAACATCTCAAAACAATTCTAGAACTACTTAGACACGAGGAGCTTTATGCCAAATTCTCTAAGTGTGAGTTCTGGATACAAACCGTTCAATTCCTTGGTCACGTGATCGACAGTCAGGGAATTCACATTGACCCAACAAAAATCGAAGCTATCAAAGACTGGCAAGCACCCACCACTGCAACTGAAGTGCGTCAATTCTTGGGTCTTGCTGGGTACTATCGGCGATTTATCGAAAATTTCTCCAAAATAGCTCAACCACTCACGGTACTGACTCAGAAGGACAAAAGGTTCGATTGGACCGATAAACAAGAGTCAGCGTTCCAACTTCTGAAACAAAAGCTTTGCAGTGCTCCAATTCTATCCTTACCCGAAGGCACCGATGACTTCGTGGTATACTGCAATGCTTCCCACCAAGGTCTCGGTTGTGTGCTGATGCAACGAGACAAAGTCATTGCTTATGCTTCACGACAGCTGAAAATTCACGAAAAGAACTACACCACTCATGATCTCGAACTTGGAGCTGTCGTTTTTGCCCTCAAAATCTGGAGACATTATCTCTACGGCACTAAGTGCACAATCTTTACCGATCATAAAAGTCTCCAACATATATTCGATCAGAAGGATCTCAATATGAGGCAACGTCGATGGGTCGAGTTGCTTACCGATTACGATTGCGAGATCAAGTACCATCCAGGGAAGGCTAATTTTGTAGCCGATGCCCTCAGTCGAAAGGAACGACCAAAACCACTTCGAGTCCATGCCCTCAGTATGACCATTCACAACGATCTTACGGTTCAGATTCATACCGCTCAGATCGAAGCCCTAAAACCTGAAAACATCAAAAACGAAGCCTTACGGGGTATTGACAAACAATTCGACATCAGACCTAACGGGATTAGGTATTTCTCAAACCGAATATGGTTGCCTAATTTCGGGAGCCTACGAGACTTGGTGATGGATGAAGCTCACAAGCCCAAATATTCTATCCATCCAGGATCCGATAAAATGTACCACGGAATCAAGGAATTTTATTGGTGGCCAAACATGAAAGCCGAAATCGCCACTTATGTTAGCAAGTGTCTTACTTGCTCGAAAGTCAAAACCGAACATCAGAAACCGCCTGGTTTACTCCAACAACCTGAAATCCCTGAATGTAAATGGGAACAAATTGCCATGGATTTCATAACCAAACTACCCAAGTCGTCGAGCGGTTGCGATACCATTTGGGTGATCGTCGATCGTCTCACCAAATCTGCTCATTTTTTGGCAATCAAGGAAAACGATAAAATGGAACGCCTTGCACAAATCTACATCAAGGAAATCGTTTCTCAACACGGTGTTCCAATCTCGATCATCTCCGACAGAGATGCCCGTTTCACCTCTCACTTTTGGCAGTCACTTCAAAAAGCATTGGGTACTCGTCTCGATATGTTTGTCCCTTACTTTGGATCTAGAACGAACCGAGTCACTCTAATTGCTAGCGGAAATAACAATTAGATCACGAATAATCACACGAACAATCAATACGCAATCAATATCAAACGAACGTAATATTATTGCTTATAGTCGATCAGATTACAGAGAATTTCGACAAATTTTGTTTAGGGTTTCGTCAACCCTAAAACAGAAAACACAAAACGTTTTTATACAAAATCTGGCACCTGCGACGTCGCACGCTACGTCGCAGGCCCAAGCCCATGCGACGTTGGCTACGTCGCAGGCCCAATACCTGACGTCGCACCTGCGACGTTGTGCGCTACGTCGCAGGAGTCAGAAACACTATTTCTAATTACAAACTACGAGCTAGACCAACTGACAGACACTAAACATGTACTAACAAACTCCCCCGTGTCTTCAGCTTGGTCTTCAAAAATCTTCTTTAAACCCAGCCCGCAGGAAACTGGCCGTCGGCATGAATTCCATTAGCTACGCAAACAGTAACAACATTGTAAAACTGTTGTGCTAAACGTTGGTTGAATTCATTCTTCTGACCAACCCGAATCCGATTATCATAGAGTTTTCTTAAATCTTTTTCATGAAAATTAATCAAACTCATCGGATCATATAGTCTAAACATTGCTTGCCTCAGATTCCATATACCTCCAACTTCTGGCCACGGTTCAGAATCTGGAACGAAAGTAATAACCGCTTCGCCAGTCTGTGGATCAAGTTCCCATTTCACAAGTCTTCTCAGAAAATAATAGGGAACTGATTCCAGAGGTATCTCAGTCAAACATTTAGCCGGCGAATAGTGAACTTTAACCAAAGGCTTCCTGGTGACTGGATCAATCTTTTTCTTCCACGTATACCGAGTTCCCAACGTCGGCTTCAATTTCGAATAAGTCTTCGATAATACTTCCCGACGTAGACTTCTCTGAATGAACTCAGCATAATCATTCTCGAAAGGATTAATCAACTTAAGCTGAGCTAATCGATTAATCTCTCCTTTTGGCAACGTGCTCAATCTATCAAAACGCATTCTAAAATACTGAACTCCATCTTCTCTCTTTATCATAAACAGATTCCTTTGACACTTCCAGCTTTTAATAACACCGGTATAATTCCGACTAACCCGGTACACTTGACATTTCACTGGAATAGGAACTGGATTTCGTCCCTTAGGCCACCATTTCTTGTTTCTCTCTCTCTTTTCTTCAGCAGATAACTTCTTTGCTGCTGAGTCCGGTGCCTGTGTCTCTGGAGCTGGAGTTGCAGCAGAACTTGATTCTCCATGTTGAGCTTTATCAGGACTCTCGTCTTCACTTGAATCAGATTCAATAATTGGTGCATCATCATAAGCTTCCCCAGATTGTGCATCATCATACGTTTCATCTGCATTCAACTGTTCCTCTTCAATCGAGACATCCTCATTCATCTCAAACACATTCTTTGTTTCTTCCTCAGAGCCAACTCCACTGGCCATCCTTTGAATAAATGATAAGTCAGCGAATGAGTAATCAACTGCCAGCGGTCTTGGTTGCCCTGGAATATCATCAACAGAGAAATAATCCAAAAGAGAAATATTTTCATTAATATTTTCAATTACAGGGTTGGGATTTACAGACGCAGGTTCACTTGACTCTAAAGTGGGTATCCCAGACCCAGACTCCCCCGAGGCAAGTAACCTGCCTTCCAAAACATTAACCCTAAGCTTCGTTTCCTCAAGCTCCTTAGATTGGACCTCGATCAACGCAGCTTGTTCAGCAATCTTCTCGTCTTGAGCCTCCAGCTTTTGCTTCATCAGCTGCATATCTTCCATTATCTTTTGCATGAAAGCTGGAGTCGGTTGAATCTCAAAAGTATCCTGCTGCTGTGGATTAACTGGAGCTCGTGTAGACGAAGAACGACGAACACGACGTCTCGGTTGATAAGTCTCATCAGCAGGATCATCACCGTCGCGTGTACGTTTTCCAGTATCCCTTGGAGGTACATACTTGCGTCCTTGTCTGATTCGACGCTTAATCCTCAGATATCTGAATGAATCGGAAAGCCTGATACGTTCCATCTCAGAGGGATGCGGAACAGTACCATCAGAATGCTCAGGCGTCGGACCCCCATCCTGAGGTCCTACATTCGCAGTATCTTCAGAATCGGAATTCTCAACCGTATCATGCGATGCTGGATTGTCCGAATCCACATGCCCGAACTGCTCAATGTTCTCCAAAAGAGCATCCACGTTCTCCCCCGCAGCTTGAGCAGGAATGTTCTCCCCCGCAGCTTGAACTGGAATGTTCACAAACGGTTGCTGTGGTTGCTGAGGTGCTGGAACATCCATATACTGAGGATCTGGGGGCGGAACATAATTTTCATCAATAATAGCACCGAATAAAGGAACATCCCTTGGTGCCTCGACCCCTTTCTCAAACCCTGCACAGATAGTAAAAATCCGACTCATCATCGGTGAAATCTTTAGCGGATGATCGATATCACCCTGTGCCTGAAGCTCCGGATGATGACGATTGATGTGCAACTGTACAAATCTTGGATATAAAATCCATTTCTGATCCCCAGCATTCGCATTATCAACCATAGCCCTGAAGATAAATCCCGAGAAATTGAACGGCTTGTTATATACCAATGCTAGCATAGCAGAAGCCAGACTTCGGCTCATCCCATCCGTTCCACCTTTCCTATTCCCCAAGCACACAATGATCACGTGCATCAAATATCTCCAGACGCGTGTGAGATTCGCTTTTCGATATTGATCAGAGGGAATCCCGGGATATCCTAACCGTTGCATAGCTCCGGTAACAAAAATATGATCAAAACCGACAGGCATATCCGGTTGATCATTCAGCTGTAAAAGTTCCCGAATGCTTTGTTCTGTAATAGTAATCTCCGTACCCAGAACAGTAGAGACCAATCGTGTAACGTCGTTTTCAGTAATGACAGTTGCGTTTCTCCAAAAAGGGTTGATCAGATTCCCAAACGCCATAGTGTTATCAGAAATGGCGTGAAATACCCTTGAGCGTCTCAAAAACGCGATCATCTGACGATACGGTGCAGCTTTGTCAGAAGTGTCAGTAAGGAAAGCAGCCGTATTGTGACGAGCTTCAAAAATCAAAGCCATATCTGCACAAACAGAAACAGATTGCAACTCGAAAAAGGTTAGAAAAATGTTATATATTTTTTTTAAACAAAACCTTTCAAATTCCCTGGAACTAGCGACGTAGCCACGTACGTCGCATGAACACAGAGCGACGTAGAACTGTACGTCGCTAAAATTCAAAATAAATTGAAAAGCGACGTAAGGCCTGACGTCGCATAAAATTCGAGCGACGTCAAGGGGGACGTCGCATTTTGCAATTTATTGTGAATTTAATCACTTTAATTAAAAGAGCGACGTAGCGTGGTACGTCGCATCGGACGTCGCAGAAAAAGCGACGTAGGGATGGGCGACGTAGGAAATGAACAATAAATAATAAAAGCGACGTAGGCCACTACGTCGCATCGTACGTCGCACTGACGAACATTCATCCCCAACCCAGAAACCCTAACCCTCGAATTTAGGGGTTTTCAAAATCAAAGGCACTACAACGTGCGGCTAACGATGGTGATCACGAAAACATAATTTATAACCAGTGATTTACACGATATACCATCAAATTTATCCCAAAACCGAAACCCCTTTAACCCGTAATATATACATAGCAATTAAACACAATATACACGGTGAAAATGGGTAAAATCGGTACCTAAGTGTGCGGAATAACGAGTAGATCAAAACTACGTGAATAGATCGGAAAGAAAACAGCAACAAATCACAAATATGCTCGTAAAAATGCTACGTCGCAAATCGCCTCTCGTACGTCGCAGGCTACGTCGCACGTGAATAGTGAATAGTGTGATGAGTTACGTCGCAGTGGATACTATTTAAAGTCTAACCCTATGTGCGACGTAGGCTGGGACGTCGCAGGCGACGTAGAGCCGGACGTCGCATAAAACAGTTATGATCCAAATTTGAATTTTTAAACCGTTTACTCGTTATTTTAGCAAATAAAATCAAATAACTCGTGACTCGGGAAAAATAAATTAGAATAAAAATAAAACATAAAACTAAAAATTCTTTTTGGTATTTTCTTAAATTTTACAAACAATAAAAATTACTAACACTCTATTTTTGGTGACGGAGTTGCGTTGTCTGATTAGGGATCATATCGGAATAACATGTATTTATTAGGAATAGTAAGTGTTATTTCGATCATCAGTATATTTATCCACTTTAAATTTACGTGGCACATTTAAAACACCTTTTATAAAAATTATTTCAAGACAATTATTGGTATTGTTTGTCCACCTAAACATGTTACATCCGTATTTGTGAGCTAACCTTTATTGTTAGAATGAATATTAATTTTGTGAAACCTATTATATGATATACTGATAAACTTTAGTAAAACAAACACTGCATATTCACACAAGGTAGAGATTACAAGACCAAGTTTATCTCGGTTTTCTCGTAATATACACTTGATATTTATATGTAGGCATACATCAAACTGATTATGAAGATACTAGTGGCCCCAGATCTGTACTTAGTACAACAGAGGGTCCCTTAGTATGAACATAACAAGTTTGAGAGTATTTGCATAACTAATGGATTCAGGTCTGTACGTGAGTACAACAATAGTCACCATTAGTTAGGCGAATAATCATATTATCACTATATGCCCATTTTACATTTACATAATTATGACAGTGTATGATAGTACTTCCATTTATCAATTAAGACTTATGTCATACATCATATAACATTTTTCACAAAGTAATAGACAAGTTTTATCATTACTTCTTACTCACTCACAAACCGGTGTGTAGCATGCCTACCAATACATCGTATGATGAAGATAATTTAGATAAAAACTGTTTTAAGTGTGTCAGATAAACCTACTGACACATCCAAGATAAACCTTAAAATTCCATTTTGTGCATGTCACCCGATGTACTATCATATCCCAAGTTGTTTACAGACACAACTTCAACGTCTATTTTAAAAATGTAGCAACCTTGCGTTTTCTTTAATACTAAAGAGTATAAAGAGTGGCTGTTGCGAATTTTTTTTTTTTTTTTTTTTTTTTTTTTTTTTTTTTTTAACTGAATTTAAAAACTTAAAAATCCAAGTCACAAATCATTTCTTTGACTGAAAGAACCTTAAACCTATCAGATTGACCAGTTCAATAAAACGTGATCGCAAAAAGGCTTTTGTGAAAAGGTCCGCACACTGCTTAAGGGTCTCTATATGTACGACATCTATAAGGTGTTTCTCAAAGCAATCCCGTATAAAGTGGAACCTAAGTTCAATATGTTTGGTCTTAGAGTGCTGTACGGGATTGTGAGTTATAGATATAGCAGCTGTATTATCTATATAAATAGGAGTCATAGAGAGATTGAACCCGTAATCACGCAGCTGATGCTGAATCCAGAGAACTTGAGAACAGCAACTTGCAGCAGCAACATACTCGGCTTCAGCTGTGGAAATAGCAACCGCAGTCTGCTTTTTGCACTGCCAAGAAACTAAGCGCGATCCAAGGAACTGACATCCTCCAGTAGTTGACTTCATATCTATCTTGCAGCCACCAAGATCCGAATCCGAATAGGCAGTTAACTCAAAGTTTTTCTCGTTGGAATACCATAGACCCAGAGATGGCCTAAAAGCGAGATATCCAAAAATGCGTTTTACTGCCTTCATATGAGACACCTTCGGATTTGCTTGAAATCGTGAGCAGAGAGAAACAGCAAACACTATATCTGGTCTTGAGGCAGTCAGGTACATGAGAGAGCCTATCATTGAGCGATAGTCTTTCTCCTTGCAATCTTCATCGTCCTCATTAGGTCCAAGATTGTGTCTTGCTTCAATTGGAGTGCCGTAGTGTTTACAGTTGAGCAATTCATATCGCTTTAACATGTCAGTGACATATTTTGACTGGTGAATATATATTCCATTATCAGATTGCTCAACCTGTAGCCCCAGAAAGAACGTGAGTTCCCCCATAGCACTCATTTCAAACTTAGATTTCATCAGTCCTTCAAAATCTTTACACAACTGATCATTAGTTGATCCAAAAATAATGTCGTCCACATAGACCTGTACAAGTAACAAATCCGCTCCTTCCCTTTTGATGAAAAGCGTGCTATCAATCTGTCCTCTGTCAAAACCATTCTTCAGCAAATACTTGGCAAGTCGCTCATACCAAAGTCGAGGAGATTGATGAAGACCATACAAAGCTTTCTTCAGTTTGCAAACATGATTAGGATGCTTTGGGTCTTCAAAACCTGGAGGTTGACACACATAAATCACTGCGTCGACATCTCCATAAAGAAAGGCACACTTCACGTCAAGTTGATACACGCGGAATCCTTTAAAAGAAGCATAAGCTAGAAAAATCCGAATTGATTCCAAACGAGCAACAGGAGCGAAAACTTCATCATAGTCAATACCCTCTAATTGACTATATCCTTCAACTACCAGACGGGCTTTGTTTCGAATAACAGCCCCACGATCATCCATTTTGTTACGGAAAACCCAACGAGTACCCGTCAAGTGAGCACCCTTGGGTAGAGGTACAATTTTCCACACATTCATCTTGTTTATTTGCTGTAGTTCCTCCTGCATAGCCTCAACCCAAGATGGATCCTTTAAGGCTTGATCAACCTTTTTAGGTTCAATTTGAGACAAATGACATGAATCAATATGAGCTATAAGTCCCAAAAGCTGCTGAGCTGAAGTCTGCTTTGCTTGCTGTCGTGTTTGAACAGATGCATGAGGATCACCAATGATATTATCAATGGGGTGATCCTTATGTATACGAGTTTCTGGTATGGCACCTGGCACAAGATTCACACCTAGATTGTTCAAATCTCCCTCAGTTTCGGGAGTAGCAGCAGACTCAGGAATGGCTATCTCTTCTTCTTGTTCTTCATCTTCAGTAGAAAATAAGTGAGAGTAGGCCATTGTTTCCTCCATTTCATCTTCTTCTTGTGGTTCCTCTAAAGGAGGCATATTCGGATCATATGGAAGCTCCTTTGTGTAGGTATAAACTGTTTTAGAAGGAGCAGCCGAAGATGATGGAGTAGGAGATGGTGTTGATGGTGGTGATTTGGTAGTTGTTTGTGGTTGTGTGGGTGGAGGTTTAGGTTGTGGAGGTGTAGGATTAGTTGGTGGAGGTGCGGGTGTTGCATTGGGAGATGGGTCGGATGGTTTATTAGTAACAGGTGTATCTTGATTAAGATCAAGCTCATGAAGTATAGAAACCAATTCTTCCGTTTCATCTTCTTCCGGAATATTGAAAGAATTGAAGAGGTTTCCATAGTTGAAAAACCAATCCGGACCCGTTCCTTGAGGAGGTTCCGTATACCTTAAACATTTCACTTCAAAATGCTCCTCAATCTGATTCGATGATTTGTTAAAGACTCTTTTGTTCGGAGAGTTGACTGAATATCCAAGAAAAATCCCTTCAACAGCCTTATCACCAAACTTAGAGACCTTATCTTTTGTAATCATGATCAGGCATGGACACCCAAATGGTTCTAGGAACTGTAGATTTGGCTTACGGTTATTAAAAAGTTCATAACACGTTTTGTTCCTTTTCTTAACCGTGAGTACTCTGTTGAGAACATAACAGGCAGTATTAACTGCCTCAGCCCAGAATATGATTGGCAACTTGGAGTCAGCTAACATAGTCCGAGCTGTCTTGATTATTGTTCTGTTCTTCCTTTCTGTAACTCCATTCCGTTGTGGAGTCCTCGGAGCACTAAATTGATGCTCAATACCTCTTGTAGCACAAAACAATTCGAGAGTTGAGTTCTTGAACTCAGTTCCATTGTCGCTTCTTATCCTTTTCACCTTCAAGTTGCACAGATTTGCCAACTTATCCAACAAATACACCAGAATCTCAGGAGTTTCCCCTTTTGTGGTCAAAAAATAAACCCACGAAAACCTTGAGTAGTCATCTGTAACTACCAAGCAGTAAGACCGACCACCAATGCTCTTTGTAGAAACTGGACCGAAAAGGTCCATATGCAGTAGTTCCAATGGAGCATTTATGGAATTCACCTGCTTAGACTTATGGGACTTCTTACGTAGCTTTCCTTTTTGGCAGGAGATACAGTCATCCGTTAAAGCAAATGACTGTTTCGGAACTCCTAGTACTAGGTCATTTTTGGTCAAGAAATTCATTTTTCGGAAATGAATATGTCCCATCCGTCTGTGCCAAAGCAGTGATTCCTTTTCAGAAGCCTTAGACAAGAGACACGTATACTCGTTCGATGTCTCAACAGTTCTCATATTCAAAATGTATGTGTCATCCTTTCTTGGTGCTCTCAGTAACACCCATTCTTCCGGAATGACATAACCAGGCTTCAATATCACACACTCTGTCTTTGTGAACGCAGTTGTATAATCCTTATCACAGACCTGTGAAACACTTAGCAAGTTGTGCGTAAGCTGTTCCACGTAGTTCACATTTTCGAAACTAACATTGCCGTTAGTTAACGTTCCTCTTCCAGAAATAGTTCCCCCAGAATCTCCAGCAAAGGCAACATAACCTCCTGCATGTGGTTTAATATCCACAAGTAAGGATACATCGCCTGTCATATGTCGCGAGCAGCCACTGTCCAAATACCATTCACTATCTTTAACACGTTCTGACTGCTGCAACACACAAACGAAAGGAGATTAGTGAGAAACGGTGACCCAAGCCTTTACAGACTTAGGTCGACCGTGGTCATCAACAATAATCACGTCAGATAGGATTTTATCTTTAAACAAATTAGAATTTTTATCTGATGTGTTATTGTTGACAACTGAAGAGTCAACATCAGACTCTTTACGTTTCCAAACTTTTGAAGATTCGGAAATGGTAATAGAAGTAATGTTGGGCTTTTGAATTGGCAAAGGTTTTTGCTCAACATTACTTGGTTTCGAAACAGGCTTGGGAGAGTTTGAGTGACGCCTAGGTGGAGATTTAGAAAAAGAATTTCTATAAACAGATGTCCTAGGCATCTCTCTCCCATATCGCTGATTTGACAGCTTTGGACATTCACGGATTAAATGTCCTTGTTTCTTGCAGTAGAAACAAGAACGAGTCTCAACAAACGGTTGAGGCTGAGAAATTACCACAGGAGGTGGAGAAACATTTCTAGAACATGAACATTGAGTACACGTCTTAGAAAATGTTTGTTTTGGTTGAGAGGTTGATGTTGATGGTTTATCATACGAAACATTTTCATTTACTGATTTTCTTTGCAAAATCTTTACAGGTGACTGTAAAGTTTGTTGTTTCGAGTTTAAAACCTTAGCTTTTCCCTTATTTGGTTGAACCTTAATTTCAGGTTCAACCTTTGAAATCACTTTTTCAGGTTTAAATGCAACCTTCTTAACCTCCGGATACTCCTGATCCGTAATGTCCTCAATCTCAACAATCTCCTCAAAACTGACAGGAGAATCATTCTTTACTTTAACACTCTCCTTAACACTAACAGGAGATTCATTCTTTACCTCAACATTCTCCGTAACACTAACAGGAGATTCATGCACAGACTTAACAAACTTTGGCAAGGGGTACTCTGGCCGCTTGGTTTTTTCCTTTGCCGGTTTGTTATGTTTGGTCTCTTTAGCATCTATAGCTTTTAAACCATAAAGCTTGGACCAGTCAACTGGAATCTCTTCAAAGCCTTCCTTAACAGGCAGGGGACAGTGAGTAGTAGGAGGAGGAACTGAGTTGTATCCCAATCCCTCATTCTTCTTCCCTTTAGTACCGTGCTTGCTAAGAATTTCATTAAAGACAACAGTTGAGGAATTTGAACCTAAGATTTTACTCTTATAATTTTCATACTCAGCTTTTAAATCTGTAAGTTCTTTATTTAAAAGTTCAATTTCAATCAGATAACTTTTAATCGCATCTTCTTGACTAAAGACTTTAGACTTATATTTTTGAGTATCTAACCGATGAGCCTCAAGATGTTTTTCATAAAGTTTCTCATTAGCTTTTAAAAAATTATTTGAGTCGGTTAGTTTTTCATTCTTTTTCCTCAACTCAGCGGTCTCTGTCTGATATGCCTTTAGAGATTCAGTTAACTTAATACATGAAATACAATTTAACGGTTCATCATGTACCTCATTCACAATGTGAGCCATCAGACACTGTTGGTAATGCTGGGAGACAGGCGTCCAATCTTGACTTGTAGGCTCAAAAGCAATCAGGGCATTATCAGCAATCCCTTTCTTAGTAACTTCCGTTTCTTTGGCCTTTGGAGGAGTAGATGGTGTTGTGAATCCCGAAGCTGGCATTTTGGGTTTCTCGCACTCCCTGGCGAAGTGACCCAAATTTTGATATTTATAACAACGGACTTTACTCTTGTCAAATCCAAAGCCAGTCTTTCCATCACCCTCTAAGCTTTTACGCCCTGTCCTCTGCAAGAACTTTTGAATTCTGCGGGTGATCATTGCCACATTCCAAGTTAAATCCATTTGCTCCAGATCGTCTTCATCAAGCTGAGCATAGTCCTCCTTAGTCAACTCCAAAGTTAGATTTGGTTGAGTAACCAAATCCTTGTAAGAGCTTAAGAAAGCTGTGTAGATGGCAGCTTGCTCCTGAATAGCAGGTGAGACTTGAACCTGTTGTTGATTTGAAGAAGGTCCAGTCATGAAAACAGAATGAATCCCATCAGAAGACGAAGAAGTCGATGAAGCATTTGTATTTGTTACAAAGGCAACTCCTGATCCATAAGTCTTTCCAGAGTTAATCTTAACACCATACACACTAGGATTCTGAACAGCAGAACCAGACCTAGTTTCTTTCTTCTTAATCTCCATCGCATGAGCTTGAAGATCCCCTATCAACGCATCCAAAGACATGTTTGCAAGCTCTTCATTTTCTTTTAAGAATTGAACTTTAATATCCCAAGAACTCGGCAACACATCCAGTAACTTCTTATTTACTTCAATTGAAGGAAAAGTATAACCCCCTTCAAACAACTCACCAACCAACCGTGAGTACCTAGTGAATAAAGAAGTCGTGTCTTCATCAGGAAGGATGTCAAAGATATCGTACTGTTTCTTAATCAGTTCGAGCTTTGCTTCCTTGTACTTATCATTCCCTCCACAACGAGTTTCAATAGCCTTCCCCAAATCAAAGGCTGTTTCATGAGTTCGGAAAAGCCATGTCTCCCGAGGCCAAAGTGAACGAACCATTCAAACCTATTATCTTCGAAGTGCACCGCGTACCATCCTCAAACCGATGGCCAAAGTGAACGAACCATTCAAACACTGGAAGATATGCTACGCGCCTGCGTAGTTGATTTCGGTGCAAACTGGGAAAAACATCTACCGTTGTGCGAATTCTCGTACAATAACAGCTATCACGCCAGCATTAAGGCTGCACCTTTTGAGGCACTGTACGGTCGTAAGTGCCGATCACCAATTTGTTGGACCGAAGTGGGAGACAGCCAACTCACTGGTCCTGAACTCATACACGCCACCACTGAGAAAATTGTGGAAATCCAAAACCGACTTAAAGCCGCACATGATCGTCAGAAAAGTTACGCTGACGTGAGACGCAAACCACTCGAGTTCCAAGTTGGGGATCGAGTACTCTTAAAAGTATCACCTTGGAAAGGCGTCATCCGTTTCGGCAAACGCGGGAAGTTAAATCCCAGGTACATCGGGCCTTTTGAGATCCTCGAACGGATTGGCCCCGTAGCTTACCAATTGCAGCTGCCATCCGAACTCAGCAGCGTGCACCCTACTTTTCACATTTCTAACTTAAAGAAATGCATGTCCGATGAGACACTGATTATTCCACTCGATGAAATTCGAATTGACGACAAACTTCATTTTGTAAAGGAACCCGCTGAAATTATGGACCGTGAGGTCAAGCAACTAAAACAAAGTTATATTCCCATCGTCAAGGTCAGATGGGATTCGCGGCGCGGTCCGGAATTCACCTGGGAACGGGAAGACCAAATGCGACTCAAATATCCTCAACTCTTCACTGATTCCACATCAAACGCGACCTCGAGCTAAATTTCGGGACGAAATTCTTCTAACAGGGGGAGAATGTAACACCCGCCAAATTAGGACTAGTAATTAGTGCCTAATCATATGTTAATACATGTAATTAGTTCTGTGTTAGGCTAATTAATGTATCGAAATATATATATTGTTGAATATATACGAAAATGCGATTTATTAAATCGTACGCAATTTAAATCGAATGTATTTCGGTTCCATAAATACGGACGTTGGTGACACAATTTATATTTAAGTATAAAACATTATCTGAAAACATTACTGGGTCTAAACTACTGTTTAAATTTTATTTCCAAAAGTTGTCCCGCTTCGGACAATTAAAACTTACCTAATTAACAACGAAATACGCAAATTATGTAAATCACATTTTAAATCTTTAAGTTATTAGATAATTAGTAAAACAATTTAATTTGATTATTAAACAAAAATTCTTATTTTGAAATGGTTAATTAACGCGCAAAATATTTATTAAAACGTTAAATGACGGAGAAAATGAACACCACGCGGAGCGCGGGGCGAAGACTGAAAGTGGAGGATAACCTCCACCTCCTCTTTTCTTTTTCTCATTCTCTCTCTCTCTTACTCTCTTTTCTCTCATTTTCCCGAAACCACCAAAACACCACCATTCACTAAAATCGCTAAATAACACCTTTATACGCAATCGGATCGTCAATATTTTTAGAGATTCACGACCACCTCGCGACGATCTACAACGCTACCTTTTCGGATTTTCAATCCGGCACTTTGTAAGTTTTTGACAAAATCCCGAAACCACTTGATTCTTAGTATTTTTCACTTGTTAGTTGTTTATATAACTTGTATATGTCCATTATAAAGTGTAGAACACGATTTTATCGCTTAAAAACGGGTTTGAATTGGGTTTTTGGCTGGAAAAATCTTGACAGCCGGACTTTCTGGGCTGGTGTTCTTCAATGCGACACAAGCCTTGTGTCGCATATAGTGTCGTATTTTGCCTATTATGTCGTATCTTGTGTCGTATGAAACCAGTTATGTCGTATCCTATGCGACACAATATTGTGTCGTACCTTATGTCGCAAATACTATGCGACACTATTACTATGTCGCTGTTGAATCAGCATCTCGGATCTATGCGACACAACCTTTGTGTCGTATAGATATTGTGTCGCATACCTTATGCGACATAACCCTTGTGTCGCACGACACAACCCTTGTGTCGCATAACCACCTTTGTGTCGCACGCTGTGTCGCATAGAACAGCAGGTTTTCAAACTAAAATTTCACTAAGTGTCGAACCTATATAACTTCAAACACTTATACGATACGACTTATAAAACACATGGGAACACACTTGTAAGTGCAAAACACCAATAACATGATAATAATACCTAAAGTTTCTTATTTCAAATCCGTCACCAACGGGCCGTACGCGTTTTCAAACACTTAACAAATTAACCAAATCGTAGTAATTTGGACATATATATAGTTGTGTAACAACTACAAGGGTGATCTTTTGAGATACCCAATCATGTTTATAACCATCGCATGTCGTGGACACCCTCATGTTACAAGTCTTTGGACTTCATTATTCGGCTAATCAACTTACGTTTATTTAAACGCTTTCAGACTCAGGTGAGTCTCATAGCCCCTCTTTTTACTGTTTTACTCAGGGGTGTGATATATTGCTCATTTTTAACATGTGAACGCAAGTACAAACATTTCATATACTACATGAGTTTTTCACAACTAATCATTTAAAGTCCTCCGTCAGCATAGTTGTTAATACGTCGTAGCGTGAATATTAGTATAGGGTACCATATAGGATTGACCCTCCTCGTTCGGGTTAGCAAGCACTAACCGAGTAAACGAACGTACTGATATTTGGGAAGACGAATGTTGATTAGGCATTCGTGGAGGCACCTCGCCCGGAATTCTCTATAGGGGACCCGGCCCTCGAGTTAAGCTCAACTATGTGCTCATGGCTGTATACATATACATTATCAATTGCTGGATACAATTCAATCATTATTAAATCTTGCGGTTCATACTATATTACTTGATTTCAAACCTGTTAGCTCACCAGCTTTAGCTGACCCATTTAGCATGTATCGCAGGTACCAAGCAGTAGATTGATTCGGCTTCAGGACTTTTAGCTCGAGTCAGCATACAGACGATTGAGATTTTCTTGCATTAGTATATTTTGTACAAGTACTTATGTACTGAAATCTCCTTTTATTTAAACTCGAGCTATGTAAAGCTATAAATGTTGTAAACATTTTCAATATTAATATATTTTGTTAAAACGACGCATATAGAGTCGTTTACTATATATCTTTGTGCTTTGTTATTGATTAGTAACACCCAAATCGTGCTTCCGCAAATCAATCAAATTTGGGGGTGTTACAGGGAGAGTGTGGATGAACATCTTTACAGATCAATGATCGGGTCTCTTATGTATCTCACTTCATCAAGGCCTGACATCATGTTTGCAGTGTGCTTATGTGCAAGATTTCAAGCTAATCCAAAGCTGTCACATCTTCTTGCAGTCAAAAGAATATTTAGATATTTAAAGGGTCAACCAAAATTGGGCCTTTGGTATCCAAAGTTTACTTCTTTTGATCTGATAGCTTATACAGATAGTGATTATGGAGGAGCTAATCTGGACAGGAAATCTACATCAGGGGGTTGTCAATTTTTGGGAGATAGATTGGTTTCATGGCAATGCAATAAACAAACCACCGTATCTACATCTACAACAGAGGCAGAATATGTAGCAGCTGCAAGTTGCTGTGCTCAAGTATTATGGATTCAGAATCAGATGTTAGATTATGGTTTTACTTTTCTTAATACTCCTATTTTTATTGATAATAGTTCTGCAATCAGTATTATCAATAACCCAGTCAAACATTCTAAAACAAAGCACATTGAAATTAGATATCATTTCATTAGAGACTGTAATGAGAAAAGACTTATTCAAATTTTGAAAGTTCATACTGATAATCAGTTTGCTGATCTGTTTACTAAAGCTTTTGATGTAGGCAGATTCACATTCTTGGTTACTAGTATTGGAATGATCAATTTGTCTTAAGTATTTTTC
Source organism: Helichrysum umbraculigerum (assembly GCA_949592205.1). Lineage (NCBI taxonomy): Eukaryota > Viridiplantae > Streptophyta > Magnoliopsida > Asterales > Asteraceae > Helichrysum > Helichrysum umbraculigerum. The sequence goes on along the minus strand of CATIUR010000004.1, from coordinate 26,340,379 downwards.
TTATCACTGCTTTCTGTGAATAATATCTACTGTGCTTTAATTTGGGTTAATACTGATTTGTTAATTAAACACTGATAGTGTATTGTGTATAGTTATCACTGTTTACTACTTTTAGTATAAACAGTGGTAATAATCACTTCACTACTGTTAGTGTATAGTTAACACTGCAGGTTATATTGCTATGTCTTAGAGTCTAACACTGCAGGTGTATATGTTGGCGTTTTACTGCTTGTTGGAGTTTACATTTTGGTAAAAAAAAAAAAAAAAAATCCACCACTGCTTTGTTTATATGATTTTGCTAGATCTGAAGTACTACTTGTATTAAGTTAGCACTGCCTTGGTCGGTTGGTACTGCTTGTACAAGTAAGCACTGCTAGCTTTATTATGTAAATGATGCACTTGAAAAACCAAGTGTTGATTACCACTGATGGTTATTCTCACAATTACCACTGAACGTGTTATTTTTCTTAATTAACACTGTTTTAGTTATAATTGGGAATCTGATCAAATTAGGGCTTACAACTGATTTAATTTCAGTACTTAACTCTCAACACTTAGGGTTTTTCATTACGCTTTCAAAATTACACACACAAACCACTGCGCTAAGTCTCATAGATTCTCAATTCTGTAAAATCATCTTCGATTCTCTTCGATTTCTTGATTTCTTATCATGGCATCGACTTCGTCTACTGTTCAACTACCGATTGGAAAAGATCATAATATGATCGCATTCTTGATGAAACCTGCTGAGGCAAACGAGTATGTGGAAATCATTGATTTCCTTCGTGCTTCACATATTCGTCATGCTCTTACTGTGGCACCCAGGGTATCTCACGATCATATCAACAATTTCTGGGTGAATGCATCAATAGAAGAGGAACAGGGGATTAAAAGAATCGTTTCAAAAGTCATGGATACACGAGTTGTAGTTACAGAAGCTACTGTTAGAGCTTCATTACAACTAGATGATGAGGCAGGTATAACTTCTTTAGATGATACTGTTATGTATGATACTTTACGCTTGATGGGTTATGAGGGTTCTTTTGAAGTTTTTACTTTTCAGAAAACCTTATTTTCTCATCAGTGGAGGTTTTTGATACATACAATTTTACACTGCTTGTCATAAAAAAGATCATCTTTTGAACAGTTTGGAAGCAACATTGCTTATGCAATTGCTTGTCTTGCAACTGGTCAAAGGTTTAATTTTTCAAATCTGATATTTTCTGGTATGCTTAGAAATATTGAGCAACCAAAGATTAAATTTTTGATGTATCCACGTTTTGTGCAGTTGTTCTTAAATGAACAAATTCCTAATTTAACTGCACTTGATAAAGTTATTGGTATTGTCTCTTTTAAGCCAAAAGTTTTCGTCAATATGAAGAGAGATACTAAATTTTCTGGGAAGGTTACAGCATTATTTTCTACAATGCTTCCTGCACCTTCCACCACAGCATCAGTACCACCAACTGAAGCTGAACCAGCTACTGAGAGAATGGTTCCACCTACCACTTCTCAACCCACAGTAGCTGGGGGTATTAAAAGAAAACAAGGGACCACAACAGCTAAATCTTTTAAAGCCAAAAAGGCTAGAAAACAGGCATCTGAGGCTGCTGATGCTCAGGTGTCTCAGTCAAGTGATTCATCACAGCAGATGATCAATGAGGAGGAGGTTGATCATTCTGAGAGGGCTGCTTCTACTGCTTCTAGCCCACTGGCAGAGCAGGACAGAAGTAACATTGATAAGACCCAATCAGAGGCAACACATGGACATGATTCTACACCTGTAGATGATCCTAGTGGTCCCAGTACCAAGAACCAATGGGACTTTGATGATCATGCTAGGCATGAGTCAGAGTTTGATGATGTCAATGATTCACCAAAGGATTCACATCCTGAAGGTGTTGATGCTAGAACTAACACTGAATTGACGGCAACGATTGATTATGTATGGTCTAAATTTGTCAAGGAGAGGAAGAAGAATAGAGCTAAGGATGAGGTTGTAGCTCAATTGCAGAGGAGAGTGCAGCAGTTGGAATTGATTGTTATTGAGTGTTTGAAGAAAGGGAGGAAGTATGTGGTTCATGATACCAGAGAATCTGAGGATGCTTATCAGTTTAAACAAAATGCTTTCAAAAAGGGGGAGAAGGTTTGGACAAACTTGGGTGATAAGATAAATAAGAATGATAAGGTTGTGTCTGATGATGAGAAAGTTGATGAGGAGATTGAAATGGAACAACCAGAGGATGATGAGTTTGTGCATACACCTCCAACACCACCTACAGAGCCAGAAATAAATGAGCCAGTATATGAGACAGTGGAAACAGAGATGAATGACCCAGTGGCAGATATATCTGAACATACTGAGGTTATTGGGTCAGTAAATCAAACTGCAGAAGTTGATATGGCAGATAAGACTGAGGAGTTGAAGATTGATGATGATGGTGATTTAATAAACCAGAGATAGCAGTGGAAACAGAAAAGCCTGATGCTACTGATGCTCAACAACAATCCGAGAAAACTAGAAAGAAGAGCATTCCAGTTAAAACTGCTAAGATGACAGGAACAGGGAAGAAGGTTGAAACACCAAAGAAAACATCTACACAACCATCTTTGCCTGGATTTCAGATCAGAGAACCTGCTGCAGCTCCTGTTCATCAGAAGAAGGATCTGCCAAAGATTGATCCTAAGGATAAAGGCAAGGGAAAACTGGTTGAAGAACAAAAGAAGAAAAAGCCAAAACCAGTGCCTGTTGATGTAACTGCACATGATACTGAATATGCACAAAGATTACATGATGAGCTCAATGCAGAGGATTTGATTGATTTTGAAATTGAGGAAGGAAAATTTGTGAAAATGACAAAAGAACAAGTGGCAGAATGGGATGAATATTTATTGAAAGAGCAGAAGCAGGATGATATTGAGTATTTGGTTGATCAAATCAAGAAGAAGAAAGCAGCAGAGGCTAGAAAGAAAAAGGCTGCTAAACAACCAACAAAAGCTCAGATGAGGAAGAGCTTGATTGCAAAGTTGAAAGGTGGATATATTCCTATGAATGCTCTGAAGCAGATGACATTGGAAAGACTGCAGAATTTGTGGGATAAGGATGATATGAATCCTGAAGTGATTGAAAGAAAAGAAAAAGAAAGGCAAGAAGCAGAAAAGGAAAAGAAAAGGGCTGAAAAAGAAAAGAAATTAAAAGAAAAGGAAGAAAAGGAAAAAAGAGAAAAGGAAGAAGCTGAGAAGAAAAGGAAATATGAAGTTGAAAGAAAGAAGAGAGAAATGGATGAAATTCCTGATAGAGAAAGGAATATTGATGAATTGAAGGAATTTATTCTGTTACAACCAGTGGAATCAGAGGTAATTAATGTTGATTTGCCTGGTATCATTGATTGGTCAATTGAACAATTTGTTGATCCTGTTAAGATTCACAAGATTAAAATTGAAAGAGCAGATGGGAATGTATCTTGGTGGAGATCTTTCAGGGATTTGATAAAGAGGATAAGTAGAACTGATTTGGTCAGAATATATGAGATTGGAATGGAGAAGAATTTGGATTTAAAAGAGTTTGATAATCTGGTTGAGAAGGTTACATGGCATTGGATTAAGGCTATGTTTGAACCAGAAGAGTTTCCATTACAGTTTACTACTTTAAGCAAGGTCAGGAATTGGATTTATCATGCCAAACCAGGAGTACATCAGATTGTTATGGAGGATGCAGTATTTATGTGGATGCTGACTGATAGATTTTATGATATAAATCTGAGATTTTTGATGAGTATGAGAAATGAAAGGTTACAAGCTGCAGTTTTAGATGATGTAGCTCTGGAATTGGTATATAAGGTGCTGAATCAGATTTATAAGAAGGAGGAGATAGATAGAAGGAAGAAAAGAAAAGATTGACAGTTTTGAAAGAATTTTGTGAAGCTCATAATGGAGAATTAGAAGAAACTTAATGCTGTGAAGGACATATTAAGTTTAGGGGGAGATTGTTGAGTCAAAATTGTTTCTGAGTTGAAGTTGTTATTGAGAAGACGGAGTACAAGTGATTAAAACTGTTTGTGTTGAAGGTTACAACTGTCTTTACGAAGTTACAACTGATAAAAGAAAACTGAAGAGAAGACAAGTGTTACAACTGATTGAAGATAGATTACAACTGATAGTTATGTGTCTGTAAGTAGTTAAAACTGCTTATGTATTTGTAATTGTTAGTTATATATGAAGCAGTTAACACTGATTATATGTTTGTACTTGGTCTTATATTACAATTGAAACAGTTACCACTGAATGTGTAATAGTTACAACTGTTTACTTCATAATGGTAGTTACAACTGTTTATGATTTTGTGATAAGTATGAGTCGGTTATGGAAGCTATTTTATTCCATATTCGTAGGAGATTGTATAGGACTCTATGTGTTATAAATAGAGATCCTTTAGACCTAGATAGGTTAATGTTTTTGCGCAGCTTCAAGGTTTTCTGTAACCCTAATACAAAGTGTATTCGTCTTATATCATTAATAAGATTGAAGCTTTCGGTATATTATTATGTTCATCATATTAATTTATATTCGTTGATCTTCTTAATATTATTGATTGTGATTCCGCAACTTCTCAATAATATATTCAAGGCTTATTATATACGATTGTTTATTAAGTTAAATAGGGACTAACAAAGTGGTATCAGAGCTTGTGAAGCTTTGAAGACAGGAAGATCTGGGATTATTCGTATTAGTATTTGAGGTTTAGTTATTAAATTAAGTTGTGATTTCAATGGCCACTGAAGGGAATGAAGGAATTCAAGCAACAAAGATTCCAATGCTCAAACCTGATGAGTTTGACCTATGGAAGGTCAGAATCAGACAATATATGCTTCTCACAGATTATCAGATGTGGGAAGTTGTGGTTAATGGTATACCAGTAACTCTTGATGGTGATGGTGTGAAGCAGCCAAGACCACCACCAACATCTGATGCTGAGAGAAAGATCAGATCTACTGAGTACAAGGCTCTTAGTACTCTGTTGCTATCAATTCCTAATGAGCATCAGAGTAGATTTGATTCTTGTGAGGATCCCAAGGTACTAATGGAGGTGATTGAGAAGAGATTTGGTGGTAATGATAACACCAAAAAGAACAAAAGATCTCTGTTAAAGCAACAATTTGAGAATTTTAGCCATGTGAAAACTGAAACTCTAACTCAAACCTTTGATAGGTTTACTAAATTAGTTGGAGAATTGGAAAATCACAAGGTTAAGATTGACAAAGAAGATCTTAACAGAAAGTTCTTAAGATCATTAGGTGATGAATGGACAATCTACACTGTTGGATTGAGGCATAGCTCAGATATTGAAGTTAAGGAATTAGAAGATATATACAATGATCTGAGGAACTTTGAGTCTGAAGTGGAAAGTAAGAAGCAAGCAACTGGGTATAGTCACAATGCTGCTTTTATGTCTATGGCTGGAACAAAGGTAGAATCAAGTCAAATGGGTTCTACTTATGTTTCAGGAGGAGCAGGATCATCATCAAATAGTTCTAATGATCAGATATTAGAATCCTTCTTTGCAAGTAATGTGAACTCTTCACTTACTAATGAAGATCTGGAACACTTTGATGGTGATGATCTAGAGGAGATGGACATTAAGTGGCAAATTGCATTGATTACTCAGAGAGCAAAAAGGTTCATGCAGAGGACTGGTAGGAACAATTTTGCATACAAGAGGAATGATGCAAATTGGTTTGATAAGAGCAAGATTGAGTGTTTCAACTATCACAAGATGGGACACTTTGCTAGAGAATGCAGAAACCCTAGGCAAGAGCTGAATAGTAATGGTCAGAGATCTGGAAGCAATGGAACACAAACAAGAAACATTCCAATTCAGGGTGCTTCAGCAAATGCTTTGGTATCTATGGATGGCTGTGGATGGGACTGGAGTGATCAAGAAGAACATGTTGTGAAGAATCAATGTCTCATGGCCATTGCAGAATCTGACAAAAAGTCAGAAGTTCCTACTGAGGTACAAAATAAATTATGTTCTGCTGTTTGTAAACAAACTGTTAAACACTACAGGGATCATAATATAAAAGTGTGTGAGGAACTAAAACAATGGGAAATCAAAAGTAAACACACCATAGCAGTCATTGAAAATCTGGAAAATCAAATAAAGGCATATGAAGTCAATGCAACACAGTTTAAATATGACATTGAATATGCTAGGTGGGAGAGAGACACTTTTAAAGATAAAGTTGAGTTGTTATCTAAGAAACTTACTGAGGTCACATGTGAAAGAGATAGTATAAGACTTGATGTAAGTAAATTAGAACATGCATCAAAGAGTGTCAATAAACTTATTGATTCACAGATTCATGATAAACTTAAGACTGGATTAGGGTACAATAATGTACCTCCACCTTATAATCACACCTATTTTCCTCCTAAAAGTGAAATTGATATCAATTCACTTAAAAGAGGAATGACAGATGAGGTTAAAAAGGCTGATCCAATTAAAAGTTTATCTGATGATGAGCTGTTTGTAGAAGGTGAAGTTAGTGATTGGACTGAAGAAGATGATCAGAGTGATAGGACATCTGATAGTGAGAAGAGTGTAAAATCTGAATCATCTAAGTCTGAGTCAACATGTGAGAATGTGAAGAGAGTAATTACTGATCTAGTTTCTAAGCTTAAATCTGATAAACTAGAAGAGGGTAAGAAAATGTTTTAGGAAAAGGCTAAACTGGCCTTAGAGAATGTGAGTTTGAACACTAACAAATCTAAACATGGGTCAGGATATGTTAGTAATACAGTTAATTCAGTTACTAAACCTGTTGTTAAATCTGTTGTAAATAACTGTGTTAATTGTAAATGTAAAGCAAGTACTTATCCTTCACAGAATTTTCAAAATAAAAAACCCAGAGGTAATCAAAGAAACTGGAATCAAATGATTTCACAGAAACTGGGTAATTATGTTACTGTGATACGAGAAATGACTTGCTTTATATGTGGAAAAATGGGTCATCTTCAATATGACTGTTATCATAATCCTGAGAATGTTCAAAGGATTAGAAAACAGTCATGGACAAAAGCAAATATGACTAACAAACAAAATTTTCAATCAAAAGTTAATCATACTGCCAGAGTTCAGAAGATAAACTCAAAGGCTAACATGTTAAGCATTGTTACAGGTAAATCTACCGCAGCAGTAATAACAAATTTAGCCAAAAGCTTAAAGACTAAAACAGTGGTAACTGAATACAAAAACAGTGTTGACAAAATTAACACTGACTCTTCGATTGGTAAAACAGTTAAAACTGTTAAGCCAAAGAACACTGTTAAGTCTAAAATAAGTTGGATTTGGACACCTATTAAGTCTGATAATTTAACATATCCAAATACCAACAGTGCATCACAATCAATAATCTTCAAGAAAGTTGAGTATGTGAATGCACATGGGAAACCCAAAGCCAAATTGGTTTGGGTTCTCAAGAGAAATTAATTCTCTTTTTGACTGTTTGTGTAGGGCAAGCCAAAGAGCTTATGGCATATTGATAGTGGATGCTCAAGGCACATGACTGGAGACAAAGAAAAGCTACAGGATTTCAAATCTTTTGATGGTGGATATGTAGCTTTTGGAAGCAATCCAAAAGGAGGAAGAATCACAGGGAAAGGAACAGTTCAGAGTGAAAAGCTAAGTTTTGATAATGTTTATTTTGTGGAACAACTGAGGTATAATTTGCTATCGTTGATCTTCTTAAGATTCGATGTGGTATTGTGTTCATCATATTAATTTATTATCGTTGATCTTCTTAATATTATTGAGTGTGATTCCGCAACTTCTCAATAATATATTCAAGGCTTATTATATACGATTGTTTATTAAGTTAAACAGGGACTAACATACATCTCTAACAGGAGGCAAACCGGGCAACTCATCGGGAAAGACATCCGAGTATTCCGAAACCACTCGGACGTCAGTGACCTTTTTCTTTTCTAATTTAGCATCAACAACATAGGCCAAGTATGATTTACACCCCTTAGCTAGAGATTTTCTAGCTTTCATCATCGAAATCAAGGGAATACTACCACTTACTCGCTCACCCCGAGCCACAACATATGACTCATCCGAAGTAGGAAGTCTTATTAGCTTTCTATGGCAATCAATGTTGGCCTTATTTTGGCTCAACCAATCCATACCCAATACCACATTGAATCCAGGAATGGGCATTAAAAGAAAAGAGACAGGAAAACTATGGCCTTCGATCAAAATACTAGCTCCAATCACCGATGTGGTAACCTGAACCATTTTACCATCCGCTACTTCAACCTCAATAGGATTTATAATAACAGAGGGGATCAAATTCAGTTTATCACAAAAGGACATGGATATAAATGAGCAATTAGCTCCAGAATCAAATAGAACGCATGCCGGTACAGAATTAACAAGAAAAGTACCAGTGATGACGTCCTCTGTCCTGACAGCTTCATCAGCTGTCATTTGAAAAGCTCTGCCCGTTGCCAAAGGTGGATTCTTTCTTTTCTGACCCGAGGATGAAGAACCTCCGACCGTACCCGTTCTCTGTCTCCCCGCCTCCGGACACAAACCTGAACGGTGACCTTCCTTGCGACAATTCCAACACACCGGCTTAGGGAAAGTACAATCTTTGATATCATGGCCAAACTGCCCACACTTAATGCACCTAGCCTTTTGAGGAGTACAAGGACCCGTGTGCTTTGATTTACAATTAGTGCACCAGTTCGATTAATCCCCTATAGCACCACCACTCGAACCTTGCCCTTTACCACGGGAAGAACCATACCACTTTTTCTTCCCCGGGCTACCCGAAGACTCACCCTTGGGTTTCATTGGAGACTTGTCCTTCACATCTAATCATTGAGCCCTAACATCACCATCCACAGAACGGGCTAACTCGAAAGCTTGGTTAAGAGTACCCGCAAGTCTAACAGTCATCCGATAAGCATGGGGCAACATACCAACAAAGTGGTCAATTTTGGTTCTCTCATCCGGCACCCATTGGTGCACAAACCTCAACTTTTCAGAGAATTGGGAAATAAGGTTGTCCATTGTCATATCATCCGTCAATTGCATATCCAAAAATTCACGTCTAATACGGGTCATATCATATCCCGAACAATACTTTTTGCAAACCTCATTATAAAAATCAGTCAACCTAATGGAAGTCCTTTGTTGAGGAGACAAATGGGAGGTAATGGAATCCCACCAACCCATTGCCGGACCTTTGAGAAGCTGAACCGCATAAGGAACCTTGACTTCCTCTTCACGTCGACATACCTCAAATTTTCTTTCAACGTCCCTCAACCAATCCAAAGTCATGGAGGGATTTGAACTACCATAATAATCTGATGGTCCACTAGATTTAAATGTCTTAAAAGAACAAACTTTATGGTGAAATGGCGGAGAAAATACCAGAAACTGAAATCCAGATGGCCCAGAAGATGCAAATGGGGCCGATGTCTGAAAGGTATTTCCATGAGGCTGTTGGTGGTAGTACGGTAATGATGTAGGAGTCTGAGATGTCACTAAAGTAGGTGGTACAGTGCTATATACTGGTGGTGAAGTCTGAGGAAACTGCTGAGATAACCGGGCTTGTTGCTCAAAAAACTGTTGCTCAATAGCCTTATGTCTAACATTTTCCCCTTCTAAGTGCAACATATAATCCTCTTGGGTCATATCCTCGGCTGAGAAGAAGGTACCGGTTTGTCCTTGACTAACATTTTGGTCTTCAGATGGGGAGACATCAGATACTGGAACATTGATGATAGTAACGGTCGGGTTCTCATTATCTGCCATATCCTGCACCACCACATCTCACAACTCGTTAATTGTTATTACCTACATACTAAGCAATTATCCTATTATAGGTAAATCCCACACCCTGGAATGTTTGACTGACACAATAGATTTGGGATTGAACATTTACAATTGTCCAATTCACCCAAACCTATGCTCTGATACCAACTTATAACACCCTTCCAAAATACAAAGGCATATATTTTTTTTTACATTACGGAAGCGAACATTTAAAATACATCATAGGTTGCGTATAATACATAACAAAAGTGCAACCCAATATTCGTTCAATCCTTAATACAAAATTATCAAAATTTATTAAGAACATACTTAGGTGTTATATTAAAATCTGACACAAAATGTTTTAAACCAAAACATATCCAAATCAGAGAGTGGTGCCAAACATTCCTCAACCCATACTTCAAGTTACCCACAACCAAAGCTAAACCTGCAAGAAGTAGGGAGGTGGGATTAGCACGAAGCTAAGTGAATAGATCCAAAACTATCAATCTAATTTAGCTTAGAAAATGTCTACAACAAGTATTACATAGAATCAAGAAGGATCGGTGGACCTTGGGATTCCCTCATGCCGCGGTGGTTTCCCAAGTAACACTTAAACCAACTGAAGGCCAAGTCAGTGGTTAAACCGATAGTTTGGTACTAGTACTCCATACAACATAATTTCAGTATTCAACACATGTACAAAGTACTTACATTGTCCAAAGTAGTAGTACACAAACCCAACACATTAGTTGACCCCCCAACAAATCAAATAGTCCACAACTATCATAGCATACAGGACACCAATAATCGTTCAAGGAATAACCATCATGGCAATATGTTATCTAAGCAATCAATGCAATAAATCAAGTTTACCCGTTGTAACCATGTTGTTACAACTAACTTAGACTGAGAGTCCAAAATCCACTCACCCTTGACGAATACTGATTCCATTCAAAGTTCTAATGTTATTGAGTCTTCGTCGTATCTGAAAACACAGCAAAGGATACAAGTCAATAACTCATCTAAATATCCGCAGTTGAATTTAAAAGTGCACCATTTGTAACACCCCCAAATTTGATGATTTGCGAAAACTTGATTTGGGTGTTACTAATCAATAACAAAGCACAAAGATATATAGTAAACGACTCTAAATGCGTCGTTTTAACAAAATATATTGATAACTGAAATGTTTACAACATTTAAAGCCTTACATAGCTCGAGTTTAAATAAAATGAGATTTCAGTACATAAGTACTTGTACAAAATATACTAATGCAAGAAAATCTCAATCGTCTGTATGCTGACTCGAGCTAAAGTCCTGAAGCAGAAACATCCTACTGCTGGGTACCTGCGATATATGCTAAAAGGTCAGCTATAAAGCTGGTGAGCTCACAGGTTTGAAATCAGTTAATATAGTGTGAACCGCAAGATTTAATAATGAATTGCATCCAGCAATTAAATAATGAATTGCATCCAGCAATTAAATGATAGTCATCGTGTATACAGCCATGAGCACATAGTTGAGCTTAACTCGAGGGCCGGGTCCCCTATAGAGAATTCCGGGCGAGGTGCCTCCACGAATGCCTAATCAACATTCGTCTTCCCAAATATTAGTACGTCCGTTTACCCGGTTAGTGCTTGCTAACCCGGACGAGGTGGGTCAATCCTATATGGTACCATATACTAATATTCACGCTACAACGTATTAACAACTATGCTGACGGAGGACTTTAAATGATTAGTTTCGAAAAACTCATGTAGTATATGAAATGTTTGTACTTGCGTTCACATGTTAAAAGTTTGAGCAGTATATCACACCCCTGAGTAAAACAGTAAAAAGAGGGGCTATGAGACTCACCTGAGTCGTTGAGTTTATGAAAATAAACTGAGAATGATTAGCCGAGAATCGAAGTCCAAAGACTTGTAACCTGAGGGTGTCCACGACACGCGATGGTTATAATATGCGAAGGTATCTAATAAGACTACCTTGTAGTTGTTCGTCCAACTATAATGTCCAAATTACATTTAGTTGATTTATTCGAATGTTTGAAAATATGTACGGCCCGTTGGTGACGGATTTGTAATAATAATCTCAACTATTATCATTTTGATTTCGTGTCGTTTTACTTGAAAAATGTGTTTTGATTGTGTTTTAGAAGCCGTTACGGAATCTAAGTACGGGGGTCCGGGGGCAGCGCCCCTGGTAGCGGGGTCCAAGGGGCGGCAGCCCCTGGCGGGGTCCAAGGGGCAGAGCCCCTGGCTGGGGTCGAGCTGCCAGGTCAGCTTGGAAAATTTTTATTTCTACTATATTGCTTTGACGAAAAACGCATCTGGGATCTGAATTTGGGTAAATCGAGTGATAAATTTCGAGTCTCGACACTTAGTAAAAATCTATGTTTTTGAGGTTCTGATTTGTGCGACGTTGGGTGCGACGTCGCAGGTAGGGTTGCGACGTTGAGCATGACGTCGCTAAAGGCGACGTTTCGCAATTTAATGCGACGTAATAGGCTGCGTCGCTATATGCGATGTCGAGGATTCGTGCGACGTTGTGACTGACGTCGCACTATGCGACGTTACGAGGGGTTTTGCGACGTCGCAGCTGACGTCGCATAAATCTGGGTCCAAAAGCGACGTAGCGTTCTGTTGGCCGGAAAATGTGTCGAAAACGAGTTTTTCGGTTTCCGTTTGGTCCAAAACTTTTACCCAACCCATATTTGGACATTATAAGTTGATATAAACTACTAACAAGCAAAAACACTTGAAAACGGGAGATTTCGGGATTTGTCGGAAACTTACAAATTGTCGGATCAAAAATCCGAAAAGATAGGATGATAGATCGTGGTGCGGTGAATCTTTTGTTCCAAACGAGCGAGGAGATCCGAGCGTGTTTAGTGGTAGTATTATGTGATTTAATGAGGTGGTGGTGGATGGTGAAGTTGAAAGAAAAGAGAGAAAAGAGAGGAAGGAGAGAGAGAGTTGAGTGATAAATGAGAAAAGGATGGTGGGGAATGGGAGGTTATCCTCCCATTTTTCGCCCCGCGTTTCCGCTCCGTGCGGTGTTCGTTCGCTCCGTCGTTCAAATGTTAAATAATTATTTCAAATATTAAATGGTACGTTTTAAAATACAAATCATTACGCGATATTTTATTTAAATATTTTACAATTTAATTTACATTTGAGTTATAATATGTAAGTTTGTTTATTTAGTTGGCGTGTTTTAATATTTTAAATTGTGTAAGTTTTGTCTGTACGATACGAATGAATACGAAATATTATCATAATAATATTTTTGATATAACAACATTATTTAATAAAATTGGTCACCAACGTCCGTATTAAATTGAATCGAAATACATTCGATTTAAATTGCGTACGATTTAATCAAATCGCATTTTTGTATATATTCAACAATATATATAATTCGATACATTAATTAGCCTAACACAGAACTAATTACATGTATTAACGTATGATTAGGCACTAATTACTAGTCCTAATTTGGCGGGTGTTACACCATTGTCATCAAATATGACAACTCGATTTACAACACCTCAACATGTATATAAATTCATAAATTAACCTATCGTGATATCATATTACATGTTACTAATCATATAAACATATAACATATTAATTTGAAAGGAAATTAAATATAAACTGGTTTTGCTGAAAAAGGCTAAGGAGCCACCGGCTGGGTCACTGGACCCGCCGGGTCCTCCTTCTAAGCCGTCGACTAAATAAATTTAAAACAAGTAATAATTTATTTATCACAATAAGTCGTTTGATCAATTGACCTATTAATTTGCATTATTTAAATAATACCTATTATTTCTAAATATGATTTAAATACAATAAAGTAAGGAAGAAATACCGTATTTCTACTAGGCCCAAATCGAGGATGTTACACTTATTACTTATATGCGTCCGCAATCAAAGCTCAATTATTCATAGACAAATATTTGATAATAAATATATAAGTGACAAACATCCGCTACAATCACTTATTTATTTACCAAATAAATTAGAACCAATAATTAAACCTAAATATATAAAGTTCTCAATTAAACGTAATTAAATCATATAAACATCAAATGATAATACCCCTAATCAATAGCTAATTCATCCAAGCAAGTGTTAAAAGGTTTAGCTACTCATATTCAAACAAGAACAATAACAAGAAACAATTGCAATCAAAGAAAACATAATTATAATGAAATAAAAGAGTTGATCGAATGATTACAATAATTAAATGATGATCCGTAGTAGCCGAAAGATTGAAACAAATGAAAGATCTCCAAAAGTATGAAAAACCCTCAAAAGTACTAAGAAAATTCGTAACCCTACTTTTAATATAAGAAAAAGTTCTCTCTTTTTCGTAAGCAGAATGCTGCTATTTAAATTGCTGGGGATCAAATCCATACGGCGTATGGATTTTTGATCCGCCGTATGGATTGGTTTTGGCGTACCCTCCAAGTCAAAAGACTTCACCGCCTCCTTGAATTGATTTTTACCTCTGCCTAAAGTGATCCATTTAAATTCTTTGACTTTGGAGTGGGCCCCACAATTACTTTTGATTTCACCAAGTCACCCACGTGACTTCTTTCCTGCAAACATAAACATTGATATGTATTTTAATATTATTAATATTATTATTTATTATAACATTATTTTATTATTTTAACTTTAGTATGATTATTGTTATTATTTCTAACTAAACTATTATTATTATTATTATTATTATTAGCTTAAATAATTATTTGGTCCAACTCATAAACTCCAATAAATATTCAATATAATTATTTTTGCTCAATCCATTTAACTTTTCAAACTCAAATATATACAAACTTAATTTATTTTCTTTACTCTTTTAACCACTTTCTACCAACTAACTTTGTGTATAATTAACTTTTATACAAAAATTACTTTATTTACTCTACTTTCAACTCATTTTATTTCCTTACTAATTCAAATTCTATTTCTACCTATTTTATAAATATGAACAAAATAATTCAATTTTATCAAATAATTCTAACCTAAAGTATATAAAAACTATGAAATATTAGTATACAAATATAACATTATTCAATATTATCAAATTATCCCCACACTTAACTTCTACTTGTCCTCAAGTAGACTAAAACTAAACTACTAAATATAACTATACATCACTAATCCAAGTATGATTACTTATAAGCATAAAACTAATATTTAAAAATTAAAATACCCAAATTAAAATTCTGTTTCCAATTTCTAAAATTCAAACAATTTAATTAACATGGATAACTATTTTGTACAATAATGGAATAAATTCCTTTATTATTATTTACGTAATATATAGCTCATCAACGATTACTAATATTGTTGTCCACTTAAACAATCTATACTCATATTTCTGAAAACACTTTATTGTTAGTATGTATATTATATATGATCCTCACCTATGATATACCCCTAAAATTTAGTCATGCACTTTACTTTATATTTAAAATAAGTATATAAAAATCATTTTTAAGAATCAAGACATTGGTGACAGGTCTGCATTTTCATGCAACAAAGCGACATAACTTGATTCAAGTAAATCAAACCCTTTTTAAATCAAACCAGCGGTGACAGGTCTATACCTGTGACACCCCCAAATTTAATGATTTGCGGAAGCTCGATTTGGATGTCACTAATCAATATACAAAGCACATAAGATATAATGAACGACCACTATATGCGTCGTTTTAAACTTGTATTAATAAAGTAAACGTTTACATCAAAATAATGTTACATTAGCTCGGTTCCTGAAATTGAGAGATTACATAGCATAATTACTTTTACAAAATATAATAATGCAATCAAATCTCTAGTTGTATGTATGCTGACTCGAGCTAATAGTCCCTGCCTGTGCAGCCAACTTACTGCTAGGTACCTGTGATACATGCTAAAATGGGTCAGCGAAAACGCTGGTGAGCTCACAGGTTTGTATGTCAATGTATAGTTGTAAGAAACGCAAGATTTATATTGAATTTAAAATGCAATTAATCAAAATAAAAGTTATACAATCCATGAGCACATAGTCTGAGCTTAACTCGAGCGCTAGGTCCAATTAAGGAAACCTAACTGATTTGCCTCCTACGAATGTCTAATCCACACTCGTCTTCCCAAATGATAATACATCCGTTTGACCGGCTAGTGCGTGCTAACCCGGATGAGGATTGTCAATCCTATATGATATCATATACTAACATTCACGCTACTACGTATTACCAGACTATGCTATAGAGGACTTTAAATTGATTAGTTGAAACTCATGTAGTATTCGATAGTTTGTACTTGCGTTCTACTTGTAAAACAAAATGAGCAGTAATATCACACCCCTGATTGAAAAGCAGTAAAATGGGGCCATGAGACTCACCTGAGTCTTGAAGTGTTTAATTTAATAAACTTGAAGTAATTAGCTGTGAATTGATGTCCAAAGACTTGAAACCTGAATGTGTCCATGACACTTGATTGTTATTAATTGTACCGGTATCTCGAAGACTACTTTTGTAGTTGTTATACAACTATATATGTCCAAATTACTACGATTTGGTTGATTAATTGATTTGTTTCAAGTTACTACGACTTGATTGGTCAAATTGTCCAAGTTACTACGACTTGGTTGATTGAATAGTCTGATTGTATGTTTTGAAAATGTGTACGGCCCGTTGGTGATTGTTTGTAATAATTATTCTAAAATGTTGACTTGCTACAGTAAATTGCTACAGTAAATTTGACTTTACTACAGTAACTTTGACTTCAAAATTCTGGTTTTTCTGTGTTTTGCGACACAATATGCGACACAAAGATTTGTCATGCGACACAAGGGTTGTGTCGCATTGGAGTGCGACACAAGAGCTTTAGCGACACAAGGGTTGTGTCGCAAAAGCTTGCGATGCTAAATTAATAGCGACATAAGGGTTGTGTCATATGGAAATACGACATAAAGTACGACATAAAATACGACACAATATTGTGTCGCATAAGGTACGACACAAAGGGTTTCATACGACACAAAATACGACACAAGGGATTTATACGACACAACATGCGATACAAGGCTTGTGTCGCAAAGATGAACACCCGGACAGTGAACAGCGACTGTCGCGATTTTCAATCCCAAAATCCAAATCAAACTCATTTTTAGGTTGTAAAATCGTGTTTTCTTCATATATTTGGACATATACATGTTATATAACTCATAAATATGTAAAAACAAGCTAAAACGAGAGGTTTCGTCATTTGTCGGAAAACTTACAAAGTGGCGAAATGAAAATCCGGAAAGATGAGGTTGTAGATCGTCGCATGGGGGACGTTTTTCTTCAAAGTGGCGAGATGATTTATGCAAGTTTGGTGCTAGTTTTTGTGGATTAATGGTGGTGGTGGTTTTGGTGAGTTTGAGAGAAAAGAAAAGAGAGAGGGAGATGAGTGAGGTGATGATGATGATGAATGAAGGTGGGAGGTGGGGGTACTCCCCATTTGGCTGATTTTTCCGATGGGGCCCACCGAAGTGTGGGTCTCCATCTTTAATTTTTGTATACGCGTTCCACGCGACGTTTGTTAAAACGTTAAATTCCTTTTTATACGTGTTTTAAAATATCAATAGTTATTCGATATTTTCGTTGAAGTATTTTATAAAATACTTTATAGTTGCGTTATAAAATTTAATCCTTAAGCTTGTTTCGTTTTGTCGGTCGGTCGGGTTTTCGTGGAGTTCGGTAACGTTTTAATTAAAAACGTACGTGTTTGCTATAATATCAACATAATATAAAGTGGTAATTTGTGTAATTAAATTATTCCACATAATTTAATAATTGATTCACCAACGTCCGTATTTGGTTGAGTCGAAATACATTCGATTTTGAAACTCATACGATTTAAACAAACCGCATAATTGTGTAGATATATATTCAACAATATATATATTAATTGATACATTAATTAGCCTAACACATAACTAATTACATGTATTAAAACTTGATTAGGCACTAAATTCTAGTCCTAAATTGACGGGTGTCACATTCTCCCCCTGTTAAAAGAATTTCGTCCCGAAATTTATGTTGAAGTCGCGTTTGATGTTGAGTCAGTGAAGAGTTGAGGATACTTGAGTCGCATTTGGTCTTCCCGTTCCCAGGTGAATTCCGGACAGCGCCGCGAATTCCACCTAACTTTGACGATGGGAATACGACTTTGTTTAAGTTGTTTGACCTCATGGTCCATGATTTCGGCGGGTTCCTCAACAAAGTGAAGTTTCTCGTCAACTCGAATTTCATCGAGTGGAATGATAAGTATCTCATCAGACAGACACTTCTTCAGATTTGAAACATGAAAAGTGGGATGCACGCTGCTGAGTTCGGATGGCAGCTGCAATCGATATGCCACTGGACCAATCCTTTCAAGGATCTCGAATGGTCCAATGTATCTGGGATTTAACTTCCCTCGTTTGCCAAATCGGATTACGCCTTTCCAAGGCGATACTTTAAGTAGTACTCGATCCCCAACTTGGAACTCGAGTGGTTTGCGTCTCACGTTAGCATAACTTTTCTGACGATCACGCGCGGCCTTGAGCTTGTTTTGAATTTCGACGATTCTCTCAGTCGTCTCGTGAATGATTTCTGGACCTGTGAGTTGGCTATCCCCAACTTTGGTCCAACAAATAGGTGACCGGCACTTACGACCGTACAGTGCCTCGAAAGGTGCAGCCTTAATGCTGGTATGATAAATGTTGTTGTACGAGAACTCGCACAATGGTAGGTGTTTTTCCTAGTTTACCCCGAAGTCTACTACGCAGGCCCGTAGCATGTCTTCTAGTGTTTGAATTGTTCGTTCACTTTGGCCGTCGGTTTGAGGATGATATGCGGTACTTGTTACAGCTGAAACGGTCATTACGCAACAGCTGCAACGGGGTTTTATATTTATAGAGCTGGGGACCTAAATTCTACTTACAGAGGTAAGTATAACTCAGGGTCGTTCTTAAGATCAATCGTATTGTGAAGCGGAGTTGTCCAGACAAACTTATTCAAATTAGTGATGGGTTTTTGAAAAGAGTTTTGATTTGGTTTTAGGTCCGTTTAAACTAAACTAATAAAGAGCAGGAAATAAACAAAACAGTAAATAAAAGCTAGATAGGGAATCAGTAATGGAGAGTAGTGCTTGTTATGACTTCGTTAGCTTGTGTTATGGGGTGATGTCTGGGGTTATTTATGAAAACGTCTTTTAAAGATTTGTGTCTTGCTTTTGCCTGAGTATTCGTAGTGTAAACACTAACACCCTACTGCCTGATTTCTCAGACAGTATGTCACTGGAATGTTAGGCTATGGTGATTCTGATCAGAGGAGGCTGCTCAACTCTTCAACACTTTCCATCTAGTGGAAAAGTGACCCTTTTTGGAATGGTATTCCTGGGCGCATGAGATAGAGTAACAGACCCACTAAAAGTTCTGACCATTCTTAACACCACGGGGATACTAAGGCTAGGCAAGGCATTTAAGATTAAGACTTGGTTTGATGATGACTGGTAACTTTGTATTAATGGTCTTTGTTTAGTCCAGAGCTGTGTGGTTCAACCAGGATGTGACACAGTCTTCAACCGACGGCAGTTCCTTAGCTTTTCCCACGTATTTAAACGTTATACGAAGTACTGTGCCGATTTATGGTCTTTCCGGTGCCACATACTTTATGGTCACTCTGGACTAGTTTACTAAGTTTGTATTAAAGCTTGACCATCTATGATATAAACCCAACCCTCACTTATTTAAACATATCCCAATAAATCCCTGATTGATTCACGGTGAACTATACGATAGGGTTGACAGTATTTCCACAGCTACACAATTCAGACCATGCTTGTATTTTAAAACATAGATAGGTAGTTACCGGTTGATCAAGGTTCGCGACTCCTTGTCATACAGGTTCTAACCACGTTTATTGGAGGAAAGGCGATTTTGGTTTAGAAATTCATAAATACAAAGTTATCAGTACACCGGTTTTCATTTTGTAACAATTGGGAACATTATTCCACAACGGATTGTGCCCACGACTTTCATAGCTTCCACGTTCCGTACTACACACATTCATGATGATTCCGGCGCTATACAAATGAAAGCCGTATAACGTTACTTCCGTTGTTTCATAACAATATTATCCCAATTGCGTATTTAAAGTAACATCACCCCAAATATTAACAAGCTAACTACATCACAACAAGCACATAAGAGAACTACTCACTACGCATGGCAAACAATCCTAAATCTATCATAATAATAATATCAATCATCGTAATAGAAAAGGAAAAAAAATAACCGTAGATTATGCGTAGACAGAATAATGTTAGAAGAATACACGAATGGAACCTCCGCAATATCTTCGACAATATTACAAATAAGCCCCTCAGAATATTCCCTACACTATTACAAAAGTAGCCCCTCCGTTAGTCTAGGTTAAATATTAACCAAGAACTAACGAACTAAAAACCCTAATCTATTTCTCCTCTAACTCCTAAGAGTAGTGCTAGAGAGAGAAAGCTAAAACTAGAAAGAGAAAGAGTGTGTGAGAGAGAAAGTGAGAATTCTTGTTGAAGAATGGTGTGTGGAATGAGGATGGAGAGCTCTCTATTTATAGGCAAGCCATGGATCCAAGAGTACAAGCCCACAAGCATACGTACAAGCAAACGAAGCAAGGAAGAGGGGGTGTGAGACCAAAACAGGCCATGTACGGCCTTGTTCTGGCCGTGTACGGATTCAAAGTGGCCATGTACGGCCTCCTCTAGGCCGTGTACGGCTAGGGGGTGGCCGTGTGGTAGGCCGTGTGATTTTTCTGACTTTTCTCGCAACTTCGGAAGTCCGTATCTTCTTTGTTTCTCGTCCGTTTGACTTGATTCTTTTGCCTGCGGTCTTGTAATTCCGTTACGCTTCTAATGATGCCAAAAGTGCCAAATTTGGAAATCTCTAGAGTTGGCGTGTGCGGAATGCCCTCGGTTTGCGCTCAGAAAGCTCCATCTTCCTCGTTCTTTACCCGATCTGCACGATTCTTGATTCTACAGTCTTGGAATAACCTGATACATCATATGAGACTATTTAAGGACTTGTATCATAATATGGTTAAAAGTCTTTAAGAATCAGTGTTTAGAATAATCTGCCTCGATTTGCGTGCCTTTTGGACGTTTTTAGCACTTTTTACAGCAATGCCTATAATTTGACCAACTTTGTGAAATTAAGTAAATAAACGTTTAATTCAAGTGTTTTCACCAAGAATTAGGCCAAATGTGCGGGAAATATGTGCCTGAAAACATGACTTTTTAGCACATATCAAATATCCCACACTTAGACATTGCTTGTCCTCAAGCAAAACTCAGTTTTTATGAAAACGGTTTTAAGCAGATTTGGTGAATTCTAAAAATTCTTAAAAGCAATCACCCCGCATATCAGTAAATCATAATAGAAAATAAGGAGAAATAAGATAATCGTCCCAGAAACAAGGAATGACTTTCTTAGGCATACTTCTGACTCTCGTGATCTTGGAGTATACATGACCGGGCGATTCCTCACAAGGTGGTCACTCAATTCACTCAAAGTGTATCGGGTTTCCTAACATTCTAGAACAAATGAAATCGCTCAAAAGCCAGTCATGTAGCACTCATCGTCAAAGGCTTGATCGAGAATCGGATCTCCACCACTTAAGTGAGGACGGTGCTAATTATCCCAAGACATTCATGAGGGTTGTAATGTTTGGTGGGGGTGAAAGGGTATGGATATTGGTTTGTTTTGGGTGTAAGGGTTTAGCTGTACCTTAGAATTCTAAAGATCATGAAAAACTTTATTTAGAATAGTGAAAATACGGAAACGGAACTAGATAGCTATATTGCTTCTATCAGATTTTTCTGGAGAGTGATACTACTGAAAGCACTTAGCTTTATTCTTAAACTAACTATTTTGTCTTCTTTTTTTTTTCTTCTTGAGAATTTCTCTGCCACAGAATTTCCAAGGGATTATTCCTTTATTTTTTTCTTTTTTCTTTTCTTTTTCTCTTCTTTTTTTTTTTGGCTCCCTTAGAAATCCTTTCTAACTTAACTTCTTCATTCGTGACAGTCTTCTGGTGTCAATTTTTCACACCATGTTTCTCTCTCCTTCATATATAACTTTGATGACTTTTGTGAGAGAAGTGATTTGAGAAAGTAGAATGTTGAATAAAGCGAAAAGGATATTCTAAAAGGCGTTTTCCATAACCTTAGAAATTCTGCGGTAAGCTTTTGGGAATTTTGGGTAAATGGGTTTAAAATTAGGGTTTTATGAAATGAAAAGGTTTAGGCTCAACAGGGTTTACTAAGCGGATCATCGATGCTAAAAATGAGCATCGGAAGGGTTTTGGGCTTGAAAAGATATGAGAAAAGGGGGTTAAATCCTAGGGAATGTCAAGATCATTTAATTGCACCTATACCGCGTACGGTACTCACTAATATGGTCTCGAAACGTATGTCAGGAGCAAGTTCTAATTCAGAGATGCATACATCGGCACACACAACAAACGAAAAGTGAAGCATTAAAAATGAATGCTATAGGGCTCAAGATACCTCACTGCAAGTTTTTGGGTTATATGTGCCTAGTCATGCGATGCCCCTCTTAGATTATCATTTTTGTTTGAGAGATTCCTACCTTATTTTCCTTAATTTCCAAAATAGGATACTCATATGCGGGAATGATTCCTCTTTAGAACGTTTAGAATTCAAAATAGCAGAGTTAAAAACTCATACTTTTTATTATTTTTGAAAAAATTTTGAAATTTGAGGAACATTTTCTGAGTTTACTATTTGGACAAAAAGGCGTAAAATCAATCCAAGGTATCCCACACTTAGAGGAACATTGTCCCTAATGTTCTCTTGAGTAGGGATTTTATAAGTAAAATCCCACACTTAGAGTTTGAACATATAGAAAATGTTTCTCAAGTGTTGTTTTGGGCTGGAATCCCACACTTAGTGATAAGTTTAGGATAGGGCATAGATAACACACTAAACAAAACAGATTATTTATTTATTTAAAAGTGAAGAAAGGATAAGGAAACTCCCCAAATAGAGAGATGCTCGGATGCGTATGATAAGAAAATAGCTGAAATAAGATGCTGCCATGATCCATTTCTGCATTTTCTTCTGGTTTTATCCTCGAGACTCTTGCTAGGGTTTTCTTGCACACTTCAAAACTTCAATTATTCATACTCTACTCTTTGTGAAATGATCTCGTAGGTGCGAACACGTTGGATATGCCTTTTAACAAACTCATATATTTTGCAAATGGTAGTGAAATCACCGTCTCAGATTTTGAAGAAATGTTTTCTATGACCAATCAGTTATAAAACATTGTTTTTAAACGAGTTCGAGCATAATGCATAGAAGTAGTATGCAAGTACCTCAAATGCTCGAAACAGTGAATTATTTATTTTTTTACTTCCTGCTGAGACGAGTGTTTTGCAAAATGAGTTGTTTTGAGAAATGATTTTGAAAATATTTTTTTAAGCATAACCAAGTGTGAAGGATAGTCGGAGATTCTGCTTCACTTATTGACACTCAATCTTTTCTTTTTATTGCACGGGTTGCCTCCCGAGAAGCGCTGCTGTTAAAGTCGAGAGCTCGACTTTGCCTTCCTGAGATTAATGAGAACCGGAACCACTTGGGCCGGAAGTGCGTGGCGTCCAAGTGTTGCGTGGGTAGATTCGCAGAAACTTGTGAGCGATAACCCTGATGATGTTCGGAGTGTGTGATGCAAAGTCGGGGAAGCTGTCAAGGTGGTCTTCAGTGACTTTCTGCATACGCAGAAGATCCAAGGTGATGTCTTTTATGGTTGTGGAGATAACTCCATGGGGATCAATCACAAAGAATCCTGCTTCACTAGCTTCCATCAGCTCACGTTCTGGATGGTCTTGCTTCAACGAGTCTATAAATCTGAGGAACATCTGATGGATGTTTTCGTGAGCTCGGCTAGAGTTCCCTCTGATTTCTCTGATAGACTCGTGAATGTGCTGGATGAGATTTGCCTGATGGGCGGAGAATGAGAGGGTAGAGTCACGAAAGATGTTGTTGACAATATCGTACACCTCTCGCAATCCGTAGTGAAAGATCTAGCGGTACTCATCCAGATGGACTTCACAGAAGATCTCCTTGATTCGGTCTGAGAGGAAGGTCGCGATGTTAACCATTGAGCCTTCGGGTATGGAAGAAGGGATGGTACGCGTTCTTTCGTCAAAAATCTCAAACTCGAGATCATGGATGATCTTGTAAGCATGGTACTCAATGGTACAATCAATATAGAACCTGTTGGAAGAAGTGTTGTCTATATGATCGTTCTCAGCCATTAGATTTATCAATCTTCGAAGGTCATTCATTAGCCGGACATCAGCATCTGCATCAGGATTCCCAGTAGCGTCGTACATACTTCTGCGATATGAGCTCAAGTGTTCATGTTGCTGTGCAGAATATGGGAACGCAGATCTGATCAGTACATCATGTATCTTTCGATACATGGCCCTCTGGTCCTCGAAGAACTCTAACTCCTCAAATGTAGGTTCAGCAGTTTGGTGCAGGAGCTGAGTGGTGAGATCTTCAGTGAAGGCCTGCAGGCGGTTTTGAAATAGCAGTGGGTCTCGGCTGCTGGCTTGATAAATGTCATATTCGGCCTTGATTTCTTCTATCAGGTCCCTTTGGCGTGGTGTGTACTCATTGGTAGAACTAATGATGATGCTCATCATTGAGGGGAGGTCATCTTTGAATGCCTCGATAGCACTAATCATTTCTTCGTGATTAGAAACCATGGGGATAGCTGGAGGTTTCGGAAGTTGGATAGAGCAGATATCAATCGGTATATCAATGTATACAGTGTTATCTTGATCATCCTCTACTGACGGAGTATCCATATCTTGAGAGTCTGGGAACTCAACAACATCAGAAGGTAACTGGATATCACTGGTGATCTGAGATATCGGCTGAGAAGAATCCATCTCTATGTCTCTCTCTTCATAATCATGGCTAGTTTCAGAAGTATCTCCCCATTCGAACAGAGTTCGAGGTGCAGAAGCATCGAAGGCTTGAATCCTTCGGGAAGGTAAGTCTGAATAAAGATCCGGTAGCATGGATTCTTTGTATGCCAGTATTTTCTTCAGGAGTTTGTCTCTAAGCTCTGGGTGTTGCTTTTGAAAAAGTAATAGTCTTCTCAATGTTCAGCAGAGCGTTGAGTCTAGGTGAGACAAGAGGCTGGGAAGGATCTATGACAGATGCCAAGAGCTTCTTCATAGTAGTACCAAACCCTGCATCATAATCAACATCTGATAGAGAGATAGAATCTTCAATCTTCATAATCTCAGCTGGCGGAAAGTGTGATTCTGGTAAGTGCTGATGCGGTGGTGTAGACTGGTATACATCCTCCTCTTCTTCTTCGGGCTCTGAATCTTCTTCCTGTTTTTCCTCTGATTCTTCCATTTCCTCTGGTTCTGATTCTGGTGCTGTTTCTTCCTCTGATTCATCCATTTCCTCCTCTTCTACCTCTTCCTCCTCGGGTTCTGATTCCTCCATCTCTTCTTCTTCTGATTCTGACTCTTCTGTTGCCGAGATGAGACAGGTGTGATTATCTAGTCTGTATGGTTCTGGATCCGAGTCAGAAGTGTCATCATCTGAAGTGACTTTGCCCATTGATATTGCGTAAATCTCTGCCTGTTCTGCTAGTGAGCAATCATCTTGATCAATCTTGAAAGATACAGTTTGTCCATGTGCTCGCAGACTTATGACCTGAGAATAAACATCAATAACAGCACGTGCAGTATTCATGAATGGCCTACCTAGGATAATAGGGATATTGATGTCTTCCTGAATATCCATCACTACGAAGTCGGTGGGAAACCAAAACTTATCAACTTTAACCATGACGTTTTCAGCTATGCCCTTTGGATATCGAATGGATTGGTCGGCAAGCTGGACACTCATCTTAGTGGGCTGGAGAGGTACTATTTCTAGTCTGGTGTAAAGTGAATAAGCCATGAGGTTGATGCTAGCTCCAAGATCGGCCAAGGAACGTATCATGCCTGAGTGATAGATAGTACAGGGCAAGGTGAATCGTCCTGTGTCTCCTAGTTTTTCCGGTAGGGTATTCTGGATAACGGCTGAGCATTCAGCATTTAGAGAGATTTTGGGGGTTTCAGGAACCTTGTCTTTAGTAGCCAGTATTCGTCAGATATACTTAGTGCCGGAAGGGATTCTAGACACGGTGTCCATGAATTTTCCGTCAAGTTTGAAAGACTTGGCATTGTACTTTTTGCATAGACGGTTCGGGAAAGGAACTCACACCTCTCTAGTCGGAGTGGGTACGGATCTGGTCTCAACTGTCGGCTGGACAGGAGTATGTTCCTTTACTGGAGTGGAATTAGTAGGAGGTGAGCTCAGGGTTTTTGCTTCTTCGACGTGAGGATTCTGAACGGTGTTACTGGGTAGAGATCCTTGTGGTCGGGTATCGAGACGTTGGGCTAACTAACCAATCTGATTCTCAAGGCTTTTTAGGACCGAGAGTTGATTTCTGAGAAATAGGTCTGTCTGGTCTTGTCTGGCCGTAGTCTTCTGGTTGAAAGTAGTCTGTCCCTGGATGAACTTGTTAAGATTGTCGTCAGCACTGGTGATTGGTACGGTAGTCTTTGTAGGCTCAGTAGGCTGGACATCGTCGGGTGCAGTCAATGACAGAGGTTGGTTGTAAGGAAGTTATGGTTGTTGTGGATATGTCGGATAGCATGGCTGAAATCTTTGTGGATACGGTGGTTGGTTATTCCGTGGAGGATACTGGTTTCCTCGGTTTCTGGGTGGAGATGTTCTAGCGAAGCCAGGCGGATTTGGAGGTCTGGTTGGAAACTGGGCATAATAGACAGAACCGTCAGTCGGGTCTTCGTACTCAACCTCATATTCTTCAGTGGGATGGTTGGTACAGTTCTGGCAAGCCTGAACTTGATGGACTCGCTGCGGCTGCTTCTTCAGCTCTCCAATCTGCTTCGTTAGGGTTTCGATCTGTTCCGTTAGAGATTTGATAGCTTCAGCTTGGATGGAGTTATGAGCGGAGAGAGGTGTTGATGAGGATTGCCCATCAGCTTTCCAATCGTGGTGATGCATCGTCATGTCTTCGATCAAGCTCCATGCTTCATCATCGGTCATCTTCATAAAGTTACCTTGAGCAGCTGCGTCAAGAGTAATGCGGTGATTTGGATCGAGACCATTGTAGAAGGTGCATAACTTGTCGGTTTTCGTCATCTGGTGATTTGGACATTTTCTTATCAAACTTTTGAATCGCTCCCAAGCTGAGTAGATTGATTCATCGTGAGCTTGTTCAAAGTGCGCAATGTCATTCTTGAGTTTGGTTTGTTTGGACGGAGGAAAGTATCTGGCAAGGAATTTGTTACCCATATCCGTCCACGAGGTGATTGAGCCGGTCTCAAGTCCCTCAAACCAAGAGAGTGCATGTAAAGCGAGAGAATAGGGGAACAAGTATAAGCGAACTATGTTCTACTCGACCCCATTCTGCTTGTAGGAGTTTGATATGTTGATGAACTTGTCAATGTGAGCGTTAGGATCTTCACGTGGTAGTCCATGGAATTGACAATTGTCCTTGATGAGTTATACGATGTGATGCTTCAGCTTGAAGGATGCTCCCTCTATCTCCGGATAGGTGATTGGTCCTCCTCGTCCTTCAATGGATGGCTTGGTGTTGTCAGCAAGAGTGACACGAGCGGCCATTTCGGGAAGATGGAAGCGCTTTTGTTTTCGGATAGTACGGATAATAGACTCAGGATCAGGTACGAAAATGAGCGGTTCAGATTCGGACGATCTGGTCTGATATCGTTGTGTGTTGTGGGAAGTTATTTTTGGCTGGAACAAAGAAAGTAAAAAGTAAAGTACGAAAAATAAAGGTATCACTAAAAAGAAAGGGTTCGTCAGGACACCTCTGGGTCTTACGATTGATTCCCCGGCAGCGGTGCCAAAAACTTGTTACAGCTGAAACGGTCGTTACGCAACAGCTGCAACGGGGTTTTATATTTATAGAGCTGGGGACCTAAATTCTACTTACAGAGGTAAGTATAACTCAGGTCGTTCTTAAGATCAATCGTATTGTGAAGCGGAGTTGTCCAGACAAACTTATTCAAATTAGTGATGGGTTTTTGAAAAGAGTTTTGATTTGGTTTTAGGTCCGTTTAAACTAAACTAATAAAGAGCAGGAAATAAACAAAACAGTAAATAAAAGCTAGATAGGGAATCAGTAATGGAGAGTAGTGCTTGTTATGACTTCGTTAGCTTGTGTTATGGGGTGATGTCTGGGGTTATTTATGAAAACGTCTTTTAAAGATTTGTGTCTTGCTTTTGCCTGAGTATTCGTAGTGTAAACACTAACACCCTACTGCCTGATTTCTCAGACAGTATGTCACTGGAATGTTAGGCTATGGTGATTCTGATCAGAGGAGGCTGCTCAACTCTTCAACACTTTCCATCTAGTGGAAAAGTGACCCTTTTTGGAATGGTATTCCTGGGCGCATGAGATAGAGTAACAGACCCACTAAAAGTTCTGACCGTTCTTAACACCACGGGGATACTAAGGCTAGGCAAGGCATTTAAGATTAAGACTTGGTTTGATGACTGGTAACTTTGTATTAATGGTCTTTGTTTAGTCCAGAGTTGTGTGGTTCAACCAGGATGTGACACAGTCTTCAACCGACGGCAGTTCCTTAGCTTTTCCCACGTATTTAAACGTTATACGAAGTACTATGCCGATTTATGGTCTTTCCGGTGCCACATACTTTATGGTCACTCTGGACTATTTACTAAGTTTGTATTAAAGCTTGACCATCTATGATATAAACCCAACCCTCACTTATTTAAACATATCCCAATAAATCCCTGATTGATTCACGGTGTACTATACGATAGGGTTGACAGTATTTCCACAGCTACACAATTCAGACCATGTTTGTATTTTAAAACATAGATAGGTAGTTACCGGTTGATCAAGGTTCGCGACTCCTTGTCATACAGGTTCTAACCACGTTTATTGGAGGAAAGGCGATTTTGGTTTAGAAATTCATAAATACAAAGTTATCAGTACACCGGTTTTCATTTTGTAACAACTGGGAACATTAGTCCGCAACGGATTGTACCCATGACTTTCATAGCTTCCACGTTCCGTACTACACACATTCGTGATGATTCCGGCGCTATACAAATGAAAGCCGTATAATGTTACTTCCGTTGTTTCATAACAATATTATCCCAATTGCGTATTTAAAGTAACATCACCCCAAATATTAACAAGCTAACTACATCACAACAAGCACATAAGAGAACTACTCACTACGCATGGCAAACAATCCTAAATCTATAATAATAATAATATCAATCATCATAATAGAAAAGGAAAGAAATAACCGTAGATTATGCGTAGACAGAATAATGTTAGAAGAATACACGAACGGAACCTCCGCAATATCTTCGACAATATTACAAATAAGCCCCTCAGAATATTCCATACACTATTACAAAAGTAGCCCCTCCGTTAGTCTAGGTTAAATATTAACCAAGAACTAACGAACTAAAAACCCTAATCTATTTCTCCTCTAACTCCTAAGAGTAGTGCTAGAGAGAGAAAGCTAAAACTAGAAAGAGAAAGAGTGTGTGAGAGAGAAAGTGAGAATTCTTGTTGAAGAATGGTGTGTGGAATGAGGATGGAGAGCTCTCTATTTATAGGCAAGCCATGGATCCAAGAGTACAAGCCCACAAGCATACGTACAAGCAAACGAAGCAAGGAAGAAGGGGTGTGAGACCAAAACAGGCCATGTACGGCCTTGTTCTGGCCGTGTACGGCTTCAAAGTAGCCATGTACGGCCTCCTCTAGGCCGTGTACGGCTAGGGGGTGGCCGTGTGGTAGGCCGTGTGATTTTTCTGACTTTTCTCGCAACTTAGGAAGGCCGTATCTTCTTCGTTTCTCGTCCGTTTGACTTGATTCTTTCGCCTGCGGTCTCGTAATTCCGTTACGCTCCTAATGATGCAAAAAGTGACAAATTTGGATATCTCTAGAGTTGGCGTGTGCGGAATGCCCTCGGTTTGCGCTCAGAAAGCTCCATCTTCCTCGTTCTTTACCCGATCTGCACGATTCTTGATTCTACAGTCTTGGAATAACCTGATACATCATATGAGACTATTTAAGGACTTGTATCATAATATGGTTAAAAGTCTATAAGAATCAGTGTTTAGAATAATCTGCCTCGATTTGCGTGCCTTTTGGACGTTTTTAGCACTTTTTACTGCAATGCCTATAATTTGACCAACTTTGTGAAATTAAGTAAATAAACGTTTAATTCAAGTGTTTTCACCAAGAATTAGGCCAAATGTGCGGGAAATATGTGCCTGAAAACATGACTTTTTAGCACATATCAGTACTCATATCAAGTCGAGTACCCAGGGATTTTTGAAGTGATTGCCAAAACTGTGAAGTGAAACGACTATCCCTATCGGAGATAATTGAGATTGGAACGCCGTGTTTGGTCACGATTTCCTTCAGATAGATTCTGGTGAGGCGTTCTATTTTGTCGGATTCCTTGATTGCCAGGAAGTGAGCAGACTTTGTGAGACGATCCACGATCACCCAAATGGTATCGCAACCGCTCGAGGAGTTGGGTAGTTTGGTTATGAAGTCCATGGCAATTTGTTCCCATTTCCATTCAGGAAGACTGGGTTGTTGAAGTAAACCAGAAGGTTTTTGATATTCGATTTTGACCTTGGAGCAAGTAAGGCACTTGCTGACATAGGTGGCAATTTCAGCTTTCATGTTCGGCCACCAGTAGAAGTCCTTGATACCGTGGTACATTTTATCGGATCCCGGATGGATAGAATATTTGGACTTGTGAGCTTCATCCATCACCAAGTCTCGTAGGTTCCCAAATTTAGGCAACCAGATTCGGTTTGAGAAATACCTAATCCCGTTAGGTTTGATTTCGAATTGTTTATCCATGCCCCACAAGGCTTCATCTTTCACATTTTCGGGTTTCAAGGCTTTGAGTTGAGCAGTGAGAATTTGAATGTTTAAATTGTTGTGAATGGTCATACTGAGTGCTCGGACCCGGAGTGGTTTCACTCGCTCTTTTCGACTGAGGGCGTCAGCAACAACATTTGCTTTGCCTGGATGATATTTGAGTTCGCAGTCGTAATCGGTAAGCAACTCGACCCATCGACGTTGCCTCATGTTGAGATCCTTCTGATCGAATATGTGTTGGAGACTTTTGTGGTCTGTAAAGATTGTGCACCTAGTGCCATAGAGGTAATGTCTCCAGATTTTGAGAGCAAAAACGACAGCTCCTAGCTCGAGGTTGTGGGTGGTGTAATTCTTTTCATGAATCTTGAGTTGTCGTGAAGCATAAGCTATGACTTTGTCTCGTTGCATAAGCACGCAACCGAGACCTTGATGAGAAGCATCGCAGTACACCACGAAGTCATCGGTGCCCTCGGGTAATGATAAAATAGGAGCACTGCAAAGCTTTTGCTTTAAGAGTTGGAATGCCGACTCTTGTTTATCAGTCCAGTCAAACTTTTTGTCTTTCTGGGTCAGTGTCGTGAGTGGTAAGGCTATCTTGGAGAAATTTTCAATGAATCGCCAGTAGTACCCGGCCAGTCCCAAAAATTGCCGTACTTCGGTCGGAGTGGTTGGCGATTGCCAGTCTTTGATAGCCTCGATTTTTAACGGATCAACATGAATTCCTTGACTATCAATGACATGGCCAAGGAATTGAACGGTTTTTATCCAGAACTCACACTTTGAAAATTTAGCATACAGCTCTTCGTGTCTAAGTAGCTCTAGGATGGTTTTGAGGTGTTGCGCGTGTTCTTGTTCGCTTCGTGAATATATGAGGATGTCATCGATGAAGACAATGACAAACTTGTCAAGGTAAGGTTTACACACCCGATTCATAAGGTCCATGAATACAGCCGGTGCGTTGGTTAAGCCGAATGGCATCACTTGGAATTCGTAATGCCCATAGCGGGTTCGGAAAGCGGTTTTTGGAATGTCGGCATCGCGAACACGCAATTGGTGATAACCGGATCAGAGATCAATCTTTGAATAACAACTCGATCCTTGAAGTTGGTCGAACAAATCATCGATTCGAGGTAATGGGTATCGGTTCTTGACGGTCAACTTGTTCAACTCTCGATAGTCGATACACATTCGAAAAGTGCCATCTTTCTTTTTGACAAATAGGACCGGAGCTCCCCAAGGTGAAGAACTCGGCCTAATGAATCCTCTTTCCAGAAGTTCCTGTAATTGGGCAGACAACTCCTGAAGTTCGGATGGAGCTAAACGATATGGTGCTCGTGCCACCGGCGCAGCACCCGGCACGAGATCAATTGAGAACTCAACCTGTCTTGGTGGTGGTAGACCAGGCAGTTCTTCGGGAAAGACTTCAGGAAAGTCTCGGACAATTGGTACATCCTCAAGTCGCTTCTCCTCCGACTTTTTCTCCATGATGTGCGCGAGGATTGCGGGATAGCCCTTTTTCAGGAATTTACGGGTTTTCAAGCAAGACATGATATTGAGTCTCGTCCCACCGGTCTCCCCCTATATGATTAAAGTTCCACCGGTGGCAAGAGGTATACGAATAACTTTGTCGCCACAGATAATTTCAGCCCGATGCTTGAACAACCAGTCCATTCCAACAATGACATCGAAACTTCCTATCTTAACAGGCATGAGATCTATTGAGAAAACTTCGTCGGCTAGATTTAAAGTGCAATTAGGGATCACACTCTTGGTTTCCATAAGTTTACCGTTTGCAAGCTCTACAGTGTACTTAACATCTAAGGCAACTGGGGTATTGTCAAGTAGTGGGCAAAACTCATCAGAAATAAAACTCCTATCAGCACCGGTATCAAACAGAATTGAAGCAGTTAAGTTGTTGAGGAGGAACATACCCG
The DNA here is from genome assembly GCA_949592205.1 of Helichrysum umbraculigerum. NCBI lineage: Eukaryota > Viridiplantae > Streptophyta > Magnoliopsida > Asterales > Asteraceae > Helichrysum > Helichrysum umbraculigerum. Next base: position 26,307,565 of record CATIUR010000004.1, on the reverse strand, counting down.
TGACCACATTCGGGTCTTGGCGGGCGTCCCCGGAGTTGATGACGAAGGCTCTACTTCGGGTGTTGTTGTTGTTGCTGTTGCGGTTGTTGTTGTTGCTCTGGTTCTTCAGTTTGGGACATGCATCCCTGAAATGTCCTTTTTCCCCACATTCGTAACAGGTTTTGGGTTGTTGGTTGTTGTTTTGTGATTTAGGGGCTCGGCAGTCTTTGGATGAATGCCCGTACTTCCTGCAGTTGTTGCAAGGAGATTTGCAAGGGCCATGGTGGTGGTAGTTACACTTGGAACAATATGGTCTGTCCCTAGTGTAGGTGCGTTTGGGTTCAGTATTGGTGTTGTAAGCTTGGATGGCGTTGGACTTCTTGTTTTGGTGGCTGCTGTGTGATTCGGTGGATTTGCGTTTGTTGTTGTTGGATTTCTCGCGGCTGACTACCAGTGCCATGAGCTCGTGTGCTAGCCTGATAGCACTTTCAGTGGTGGCTGGTTGTGATGAGGCGACACTTCCCTGGATGCTCTCGGGAAGGCCGCGGATGTATTTCTTAACTCCCTTTTTCTCTGGTTCCACTAGGCTAGGGCACAGGGACGCGTATTGCTGGAACTTGATGGTGTATCCCTCAATATCTGTCCCCTGCACATCAAGTTGCCAGAACTCCTCCTCTAATCGGTGTATCTCTTCCTCGGGACAATACTTCTCCCTCAGTTTGTTCTTCAACTCGGCCCAAGGTAGTTGATTAGCTATCTCAAGACCCACAGGGTCGGCATGGGCGTTCCACCATGTGAGAGCGCCTTCCTGAAAAGTGTAGGCGGTGAACTTTACCTTGTTTTCCTCGGTGCAGTTGCAGAGGTTGAAAACAGATTCTATGCGTTCTATCCATCGGCTCAAACCAATAGCACCTTCCGTCCCCTTGAAGTATAGTGGTTTGCAGCCTAGAAAGTCCTTATAGGAGCAGGGTCTGGGTGGTGGAGCATTGGTAGCTGTGTCCTCGCTACTGGGTGGTGGTGTTCGGGCAGCCAAGGCTTGGGTCACACTGCGGGCAATCAGTCCCACGATCTCAGCTTCACTAAGGGTGATTTGTCGGCGAGGAGGCATGATGCTGAGTAAGAAAGAACAAGGAAAGGAAGTAAGATACTAATCCGAAATTCATGATATACCACCATAGACGTACATATATAAAATGGTAATATACAACCTCTCAAGGTAAAAATCAATAACGTGAGATAATTAATAGAAATCGTCAATTGATATTTCGAAGCCAAATGATTACAGACGATTTTGAGTCACAAGTTTCAAAAGTTACAGACTTAGATGTTTTACAAAAGCGCCGGGAATTGTTACATCCGGTTGAATTACATAGGCCCTAATAAAGTAGTTAACTGGTTACAAGTTACAGACTGATCTAATCTTGATGCAGATTAATCCGCTCCAGCAGCGCGACAAGGCGGTCCAAGGTTTCTGCAAGTCTGTTGGTTTGCCTGGCGTTGTCTTCAACTAAGGCCAGTCGTTGTACTAGTGCTTGAGAGTGATCCTCAGTCTCCTGTGAACGTTGTTCACTTTCCTCTAGTCGGTTTCTTACGAGTTCATCCGCACCTAATTCAGCGGTCATTGAATCCTGAATTATGCTTATAGAGACGCTGGTATCTTCTTGTTCTCGCTGGAGTTGTGATATGCGGTCAAGAGCTTGGCGAAGCAGGTAGGTCATTCGGTGTTGTTCCCATTCGAGATTTTCGAGCCTTTGCTCCTGACGGCGGAGTTGGGTAGCCAACACTGGCACCGTGAGATGTGTCGAGTTCTGAGAGTTATGAACAGGGTAGGGGTTGCTTCGAGGTGACCTAGTGGTACTCCTGGCTATTCGCGGGTTTCGAGATCCTTGCGGATGAGAGCGTGACGAATTGGGTGATGTGTTTGCCATCCCTGAGGCAGAGTGTAAATAAGACGAGGCTAGTATATATAAGTATGTAACACATAATAGCCTAGGGTGTCTAGCACAGACTTGTTTTGAGTCCCAGTTCTCTCGAGGTCAGAGTCAACTAGTGTATCCTGTTCAGCCATAACTTCCTTCAGATCTTACATCATCTTTATTTAATTGTACATAGTTGATCAAGCTATGTTAAATTAAATTCGTATGCTGTAATCTCTGAACTGGTTATACCTAATAGGGAATACTGCCTAACGGTCATAGTCTAGGCCCACTAAATGCAACCTAGTTCACTATAACCTTAGGCTCTGATACCAATCTGTGACACCCCCAAATTTAATGATTTGCGGAAGCTCGATTTGGATGTCACTAATCAATATACAAAGCACATAAGATATAATGAACGCCCACTATATGCATCGTTTTAAACTTGTATTAATAAAGTAAACGTTTACATCAAAATAATGTTACATTAGCTCGGTTCCTGAAATTGAGAGATTACATAGCATAATTACTTTTACAAAATATAATAATGCAATCAAATCTCTAGTTGTATGTATGCTGACTCGAGCTAATAGTCCCTGCCTGTGCAGCCAACCTACTGCTAGGTACCTGTGATACATGCTAAAATGGGTCAGCGAAAACGCTGGTGAGCTCACAGGTTTGTATGTCAATGTATAGTTGTAAGAACCGCAAGATTTATATTGAATTTAAAATGCAATTAAGCAAAATAAAAGTTATACAATCCATGAGCACATAGTCTGAGCTTAACTCGAGCGCTAGGTCCAATTAAGGAAACCTAACTGATTTGCCTCCTACGAGTGTCTAATCCACACTCGTCTTTCCAAATCCTAATACATCCGTTTGACCGGCTAGTGCGTGCTAACCCGGATGAGGATTGTCAATCCTATATGATCATTCACGCTACTACGTATTACCAGACTATGCTATAGAGGACTTTAAATTGATTAGTTGAAACTCATGTAGTATTCGAAAGTTTGTACTTGCGTTCTACTTGTAAAACAAAATGAGCAGTAATATCACACCCCTGATTGAAAAGCAGTAAAATGGGGCCATGAGACTCACCTGAGTCTTGAAGTGTTTAATTTAATAAACTTGAAGTAATTAGCTGTGAATTGATGTCCAAAGACTTGAAACCTGAATGTGTCCACGACACTTGATTGTTATTAATTGTACCGGTATCTCGAAAGACTACTTTTGTAGTTGCTATACAACTATATATGTCCAAATTACTACGATTTGGTTGATTAATTGATTTGTTTCAAGTTACTACGACTTGATTGGTCAAATTGTCCAAGTTACTACGACTTGGTTGATTGAATAGTCTGATTGTATGTTTTGAAAATGTGTACGGCCCGTTGGTGATTGTTTGTAATAATTATTCTAAAATGTTGACTTGCTACAGTAAATTGCTACAGTAAATTTGACTTTGCTACAGTAACTTTGACTTCAAAATTCTGGTTTTTCTGTGTTTTGCGACACAATATGCGACACAAAGATTTGTCATGCGACACAAGGGTTGTGTCGCATTGGAGTGCGACACAAGAGCTTTAGCGACACAAGGGTTGTGTCGCAAAAGCTTGCGATGCTAAATTAATAGCGACATAAGGGTTGTGTCGTATGGAAATACGACATAAAGTACGACATAAAATACGACACAATATTGTGTCGCATAAGGTACGACACAAAGGGTTTCATACGACACAAAATACGACACAAGGGATTTATACGACACAATATGCGACACAAGGCTTGTGTCGCAAAGATGAACACCCGGACAGTGAACAGCGACTGTCGCGATTTTCAATCCCAAAATCCAAATCAAACTCATTTTTAGGTTGTAAAATCGTGTTTTCTTCATATATTTGGACATATACATGTTATATAACTCATAAATATGTAAAAACAAGCTAAAACGAGAGGTTTCGTCATTTGTCGGAAAACTTACAAAGTGGCGAAATGAAAATCCAGAAAGATGAGGTTGTAGATCGTCGCATGGGGGACGTTTTTCTTCAAAGTGGCGAGATGATTTATGCAAGTTTGGTGCTAGTTTTTGTGGATTAATGGTGGTGGTGGTTTTGGTGAGTTTGAGAGAAAAGAAAAGACAGAGGGAGATGAGTGAGGTGATGATGATGATGAATGAAGGTGGGAGGTAGGGGTACTCCCCATTTGGCTGATTTTTCCGATGGGGCCCACCGAAGTGTGGGTCTCCATCTTTAATTTATGTATACGCGTTCCACGCGACGTTTGTTTTCCCGGTCGTTAAAACTTTAAATTCCTTTTTATACGCGTTTTAAAATATCAATAGTTATTCGATATTTTCGTTGAAGTATTTTATAAAATACTTTATAGTTGCGTTATAAAATTTAATCCTTAAGCTTGTTTCGTTTTGTCGGTCGGTCGGGTTTTCGTGGAGTTCGGTAACGTTTTAATTAAAAACGTACGTGTTTGCTATATTATCAACATAATATAAAGTGGTAATTTGTGTAATTTAATTATTCCACATAATTTAATAATTGATTCACCAACGTCCGTATTTGGTTGAGTCGAAATACATTCGATTTTGAAACTCGTACGATTTAAACAAACCGCATAATTGTGTAGATATATATTCAACAATATATATAATAATTGACACATTAATTAGCCTAACACAGAACTAATTACATGTATTAAAACTTGATTAGGCACTAAATTCTAGTCCTAAATTGTCGGGTGTCACAATACCTTAGTATAACAGAGCGACATAGTTTGATTAATTTAGGAATCTTAATTTTAAAGATTTTATATTTCTTTTGCTTATTTTTTTAAAAATACTAATATGAGATCAGGTCTCTATTTTCATACAACAGAGGAAACAATTAGTAAACCCCCAAAAGCTTTTATATAAATATCAAAAATATAAAATATCGCATGCTAAATCTAGGAATTAAGACTTTTTGTCATACATCATAGAATGTTTACCACAAAGTAATATACAAGTTTAAAATTTATTTCTGAAAATTCAGAAATTTTTATATAGATTGCCTATCAGTACATCATATAATGAAACTATACATTATTTATTATTATTATAAAATTATATGCACAAAAAGTTAAAATCCATGTTAAAGTCTAAACTTAAAAATAAAACTTTTTTTTATTTTTTTTTAATTTTTAATTAAAATCCAAAAAGATACAACAAAAACTAAGGACAAGTAAACTTCTTTTCGACCCCCATCCCCACACTTAAGTTGTACAATGTCCCCATTGTACTAAACAGAATAAAATCACAGTGAAAATGAGAGAAAAGAAGTAGAACAGTAAAACTCCCCTTATATCTCTTGAAAAATCCAACAGCATGCGCGTGCGAGTCCGTATCAGCAACATCATCCGAGATCACACAAAAACAAACAAAAGAAAACATAACATATAAAACAATTAAATACATAGTTCAACCATAAAAATAAATCCTAACTCACTTTCGTAGGAATCACGATTGCATTTAGCATATGCAGTAAGCCTTTAAACCCCTCGGTATCCCAAGTGGACGAGTTATAGTCTCGTGAGGGTTTTCAGTGAACACACCCACAAAGTTCAAACCCTTGAATTTATCAGTTCCTAGGGTAAATCACGAGTGCCTCCCACTCATTTTCAACATCTTCCTCGTGGTAATGCTTCAACCTGTGACCATTCACAATGAAAGACCCTCCATCGGTCTTGTATAATTCCACATAACCCGACGGATAACCATGTTTGACCGTATAAGGACCAGTCCAACGTGGTTTAAGCTTCGGTTGTTTAAGTTTGAATCTAGACTGAAACAATAAAACCTTATCACCCACCTTGAACTCTTTTCTCATTTTAAGCTTACGGTCGTGCCAAACTTTAGTCCTCTCTTTGTACAGCTTTGAATTCTCATAGGATTGTAAGCGTAACTCATCTAACTCATGAAGCTGCAAAAACCTTTTCTCACCAGCTTCCACTAAATCCATATTACAATTCTTTAACGCCCAATACGCTTTATGTTCAACTTCTACCGGCAAATGACACGTCTTACCATAAAGCAACTGGTAAGGTGTCGTCCCAATCGGTGTCTTGTAAGCAGTGCGAAATGCCCACAAAGCATCATCTAATTTCTTTGCCTAAACAGCCTGATTGTCTTTAACCGTCTTCTCTAAGATTCTCGTCAACGCCCTATTAGTGTTTTCCACTTGTCCACTCGTTTAAGGGTGGTAAGAAGTTGAAAACCTGTGATTAACCCCATACTTCTTCAATACCTTCTCTAGTTGTTGGTTCGCGAAATGGCTCACACGGTCACTAATTAAAGCTTTAGGTATTCCAAACCGACAAAACAAACTTTTCATAAAATCGATCACCACACGGGCATCATTCTTCGAAAGTGCTTTCGCCTCCGCCCACTTTGACACATAATCAAATCAACCAAAATATATACACACTTATGAGATGGTGGAAACGGACCCATGAAATCTATTCCCCATATATCAAAAACCTCACAAACTTGAATGCTCTGTTGTGGCATTTCATCCCTTTTGGAGATGTTGCCTACACGTTGGCATGCATCACAAGTTTGGCAAAGTGTTTGCGCCTCTTTGAAGATGGTGGGCCAATAGAATCCTGCATCATAAACTTTCTTGGTAGTCACAGACGGTCCATAGTGTCCAGTAGTTGGTCCATGGTGACACTCATCCAATATTTTCCTCGTTTCACCCCCGGATACACATCTTCTTATCATCCCATCAGCACAAACCCGAAACAGATACGGATCATCCCAAAAATAATATTTCAAGTCCGAGAAAAACTTGCTTTTCTGTTGATGGGTCAAGCCTTTCCTCAAAACACCTGCAACCAAGTAATTAGCAAAATCCGCATACCAAGGTGCTTCTTCCTCATTCTCCACATTGTCTCCTACCTGCAAAAGAAATTCCTCGGGAAAGGAATCATCAATGTTAGTATCGCCTAGCTTGTCTAAGTTTGGATTCTCCAACCTCGACAAGTGATCGGCGACAAGGTTTTCAGCCCCCTTTTTATCTTTTATTGTTGGTACATGTTTAGTGTCTGTCAGTTGGTCTAGCTCGTAGTTTGTAATTAGATTGAGTTTCCTGACTCCTGCGACGTAGCGCGTAACGTCGCAGGTGCGACGTCAGGTATTGGGCCTGCGACGTAGTCTACGTCGCATGGGCTTGGGCCTGCGACGTCGTGTGCGACGTCGCAGGTGCCAGATTTTGTATTTAAGCAATTTACGTTTTCTGTTTTAGGGTTGACGAAACCCTAAACGCTATTTGTCGAAATCCCTGTAATCTGATCGATTATAATACAATATAATACGTTTCGTTTGATATTCATTGAGTATTTGATTATTCGTGTGATTGTTAGTGATCTAATTGTTATTTCCGCCAGCGATTAGATTGACTCGGTTCTTACTAGATCCAAGGTTAGGGACAAACAACTGGTATCAGAGCAGAAAGTGCTCGTTTTGGCGATTCGGATCGAGTTTGGGATTTAAAAGGACGTGATATTCGTGAGTTTTCGTGTTTATCACGTTTGTTTTGTGTTTTTACAGGTTTTCGATCATTATTACTGGGATTATTGAAGGTTTCTGTCGTTCGACATTCATGGTTTTGGTTTTAGGGTTAAAAATTCGTTTTTAGGGTTTGTGGCCGCTGCTCAGCGCGTTTTGCGACGTTACCTGCGACGTCAGTCGCGACGTCGCGTGCGACGTAGTGTTTTGGACTTTAATTAGTCTGTGCGACGTACTGTTGCGACGTCATCTGCGACGTCGCTATTTTGACTTTAATTAGTCTTCTGTGACGCTGTGTTGCGACGTCTTGTTGCGACGTAGTGTGTTTCTGCGACGTCCTCTGCGACGTACCTTTCAACGTCGCATATTTCTGATTCTTAATTGAATCCTTTGCTTTTTGCGACGTACCTATTGCCGTCGCATAATCTTTGTGCGACGTACTCATCTACGTCGCTAAGATCAGAAGCTTGTTTTTTTTTTTTTTGATTAAGTAATTACAATGGCAGCTGATAAAGAGGATATTAGAGGTCTGAGAGAAATGATTAAACAAAGTAATGACATAGGTTCGAGTAATAAACCTCCACTATTTACTACGGACATGGATTATGTATACTGGAGAGACCGAGTTGAACAATACATTGATTTTCATTGTCCAGAATTATGGGGACCATTACGTGAGCGTTATGTACCTCCTTTAGCTGAAGGGGAATACCGTGGTATTCGTCCTGCTAAGACCTATAAAGCTATGTCTCCCGAGGAGAAGAAAGATTTTGATACTGAAAGAAAGTCATTTTCAATGATTAAAATGTGTTTAACTAAGGATGTTCTATGGCTTTTCAGAACTCATGAAACAGCCTTTGATTTATGGAAGGCAATTGAAACTCGTTGTGGAGGAAATGATAAGTACAAGGAAGCCAAGCTTGAACTAATTAAGAAACAGTACGATATCTTTGACATCCTTCCTGATGAAGACTCAACTTCTTTATTCACTAGGTACTCACGGTTAGTAGGTGAGTTGTTTGAAGGGGGTTATACTTTTCCTGCAATTGAAGTCAATAAGAAGCTACTGGATGTGTTGCCGAGTTCTTGGGATGTTAAAGTCCAATTTTTAAAAGAAAATGAAGAACTTGCAAACATGTCTTTGGATACTTTGATAGGGGATCTTCAAGCTCACGCGATGGAGATTAAGAAGAAAGAAACTAGGTCTGGTGCTGCTGTTCAGAATCCTAGTGTCTATGGTGTTCAGCTTAACTCTGGAAAGACTTATGGATCTGGAGTCGCCTTTGTAACAAATACAAATGCTTCATCGACTTCTTCTTCTTCTGATGGGATTCATTCTGTTTTCATGTCTGGACCTTCTTCAAATCAACAACAGGTTCAAGTCTCACCTGCTATTCAGGAGCAAGCTGCAATTTATACAGCTTTCTTAAGCTCATACAAGGATTTGGTTACTCAACCGAATCTTACTTTGGAATTGACTAAGGAAGACTATGCTCAGCTTGATGAAGATGATCTGGAACAAATGGATCTAACTTGGAATGTGGCAATGATCACCCGCAGAATTCAAAAGTTCTTGCAGAGGACAGGGTGTAAAAGCTTGGAAGGTGATGGAAAGACTGGCTTCGGATTTAACAAGAGTAAGGTCCGATGTTACAATTGTCAAAACTTGGGTCACTTCGCCAGGGAGTGCGAGAAACCCAAAATGCCAGCATCAGGATTCACAACACCTTCTACTCCTCAAAAGACCAAAGAAAAGGAAGTTTCTAAGAAAGGGCCTGCTGATAATGCCCTGATTGTCTTCAAGCCCACAAGTCAGGATTGGACGGCTGTCTCCCAGCATTACCAACAGTGTCTGATGGCTCACATTGTGAATGAGGTACCTGATGAACCGTTAAATTGTATTTCATGCATTAAGTTAACTGAATCTCTAAAGGCATATCAGATAGACACCGCTGAGTTGAGGAAAAAGAATGAAAAACTAACCGAATCAAATAATTTCTTAAAAGCTAATGAGATACTTTATGAAAAACATCTTGAGGCTCATCGGTTAGATACTCAGAAATATAAATCTAAGGTTTTTAGTCAAGAAGATGCCATTAAAAGCTATCTTGTTGAAATTGAGCTGCTAAAGAAAGAACTTACAGATTTAAAAAATGAGTATGTGAATTATAAGAGTAAAATCTTAGGTTCAAATTCCTCAACGGTTGTCTTTAATGAAATTCTTAGCAAGCATGGTACTAGTGGGAAAAAGAATGAGGGATTGGGATACCACTCAGTCCCTCCTCCTACTACTCACTGTCCCCTTCCTGTTAAGGAAGGCTTTGAAGAGATTCCAGTTGATTGGTCAAAGCTTTATGGTATAAAAGCTAAAGATGCTAAAGAGACCAAACACAACAAACCGGCAAAGGAGAAAACCAAGAGCCCAGAGTACCCCTTGCCAACATTTGTTAAGTCTGTGCATGAATCTCCTGTTAGTGTTAAGGAGAGTGTTGAGTTAAAGAATGAATCTCCTGTAAGTATTGAGGAGATTGTTGAGATTGAGGACATTACGGATCAGGAGTATCCTGAGGTTAAGAAGGTTGCAGTTAAACCTGAAAAGGTGATTTCAAAGGTTGAACCTGAAATTAAGGTTCAACCAAATAAGGGAAAAGCCAAGGTTTTAAACTCGAAACAACAAACTTTACAGTCACCTGTAAAGATTTTGCAAAGAAAATTATTAAATGAAAATGTTTCGTATGATAAACCATCAACTTCAACCTCTCAACCAAAACAAACATCTTCTAAGACGTGTACTCAATGTTCATGCTCTAGAAATGTTTCTCCACCTCCTATGGTAATTCCTCAGCCTCAACCGTTTGTTGAGACTCGTTCTTGTTTCTACTGCAAGAAACAAGGACATTTAATCCGTGAATGCCCAAAGCTGTCAAATCAGCGCTATGGGAGAGAGATGCCTAGGACATCTGTTTATAGAAATTCTTTTTCAAAATCTCCACCTAGGCGTCATTCAAACTCTCCCAAGCCTGTTTTAAAGCCAAGTAATGTTGAGCAAAAATCTTTGTCAATTCAAAAGCCCAACATTACTTCTAATATCAATTCCGAACCTTCTAAAGTTTGGAAACGAAAAGAGTCTGATGTTGACTCTTCAGTCATCAACAATAACACATCAGATAAAAATTCTAATTTGTTTAAAGATAAAATCCTATCTGACGTGCTTATTGTTGATGACCACGGTCGACCTAAGTCTGTAAAGGCTTGGGTCACCGTTTCTCACTAATCTCCTTCCTTTGTGTGTTGCAGCAGTCAGAACGTGTTAAAGATAGTGAATGGTATTTAGATAGCGGCTGCTCGCTACATATGACAGGCGATGTATCTCTTCTTGTGGATATTAAACCATACGCAGGAGGATATGTTGCCTTTGCTGGAGATACTGGGGGAACCATTTCTGGAAGAGGAACGCTAACTAACGGCAATGTTAGTTTTGAAAATGTGAACTACGTGGAACAGCTTACGCACAACTTGCTAAGTGTTTCACACGTCTGTGATAAAGATTATACCACTGCGTTCACAAAGACAGAGTGTGTGATACTGAAGCCTGGGTATGTCATTCCAGAAGAATGGGTGTTACTGAGAGCACCAAGAAAGAATGACACATACATTCTGAACATGAGAACTGTTGAGACCTCGAACGAGTATACGTGTCTCTTGTCTAAGGCTTCTGAAAAGGAATCACTGCTTTGGCACAGACGAATGGGACATATTCAATTCCGAAAAATGAATTTCTTGACTAAAAATGACCTAGTGCTAGGAGTTCCGAAACAGTCATTTGCTCTAAAGGATGACTGTATCTCCTGTCAAAAAGGAAAGATACGTAAGAAGTCCCATAAGTCTAAGCAGGTGAATTCCATAAATGCTCCATTGGAACTACTGCATATGGATCTTTTCGGTCCAGTCTCTACAAAGAGCATTGGTGGTCGGTCTTATTGCTTGGTAGTTACTGATGACTACTCAAGGTTCTCGTGGGTTTACTTTTTGACCACAAAGGGGGAAACTCCTGAGATTCTGGTGTATTTGTTGGACAAGTTAGCAAATCTGTGCAACTTGAAGGTGAAAAGGATACGAAGCGATAATAGAACTGAATTCAAGAACTCAACTCTCGAATTGTTTTGTGCTACAAGAGGTATTGAGCATCAATTTAGTGCTCCGAGGACTCCACAACAGAATGGAGTTGCAGAAAGAAAGAACAGGACAATCATCGAGACAGCTTGGACTATGTTAGCTGACTCCAAGTTACCAATCATCTTCTGGGCTGAGGCAGTTAATACTGCCTGTTATGTTCTCAACAGAGTACTCACGGTTAAGAAAAAGAACAAAACATGTTATGAACTTTTCAATAACCGTAAGCCAAATCTGCAGTTCCTAGAACCATTTGGGTGTCCATGCCTGATCATGATAACAAAAGATAAGGTCTCTAAGTTTGGTGATAAAGCTGTTGAAGGGATTTTTCTTGGATATTCAGTCAACTCTCCGAACAAAAGAGTCTTTAACAAATCAACGAATCAGATTGAGGAACATTTTGAAGTGAAATGTTTAAGGTATACGGAACCTCCTCAAGGAACGGGTCCGGATTGGTTTTTCAGCTATGGAAACCTCTTCAACTCTTTCAATATTCCGGAAGAAGATGAAACGGAAGAATTGGTTTCTATACTTCATGAGCTTGATCTTACTCAAGATACACCTGTAAATAATAAACCATCCGACCCATCTCCCAATGCAACACCCGCACCTCCACCGACTAATCCTACACCTCCACCAACTACACCTACACCTTCACAAACAACACCCACACAACCACAACCAACAACCAAATCACCACCAACTACACCATCTCCTACTCCACCATCTTCGGCTGCTCCTTCTAAAACAATTTATAACTACACAAAGGAGCTTCCATATGATCCAAACATGCCTCCTTTAGAGGAACCTCAAGAAGAAGATGAAATGGAAGAAACAATGGCCTACTCTCACTTATTTTCTCCTGAAGATGAAGGAGAAGAAGAAGAGTTAGCCTCTCCTGAGTCTGCTGCTACTCCTGAAACTGAGGGAGATTTGAACAATCTAGGTGTGGATGTTGTGCCAACTGCCATACCAGAAACTCGTATACATAAGGATCACCCCATTGATAATATCATTGGTGATCCTCATGCATCTGTTCAAACACGACAACAAGCAAAGCAGAACTCAGCTCAGCAGCTTTTGGGACTTATTGCTCATATCGATTCATGTCATTTGTCTCAAATTGAACCTACAAAGGTTGAACAAGCCTTAAAGGATCCATCTTGGGTCGAGGCTATGCAGGAGGAACTACAGCAAATAAACAAGATGAATGTTTGGGAAATTGTTCCTCTACCCAAGGGTGCTCACTTGACGGGTACTCGTTGGGTTTACCGTAACAAAATGGATGATCGTGGGGCGGTTATTCGAAATAAAGCCCGTCTGGTAGTTCAAGGATATAGTCAATTAGAAGGTATTGACTATGATGAAGTTTTCGCTCCTGTCGCTCGTTTGGAATCAATTCGGATTTTTCTAGCCTATGCTTCTTTTAAAGGATTCCTTGTGTATCAACTTGACGTGAAGTGTGCCTTTCTATATGGAGATGTCGACGCAGTGATTTATGTATGTCAGCCTCCTGGTTTTGAAGACCCAAAGCATCCTAATCATGTTTGCAAACTGAAGAAAGCTTTGTATGGTCTTCATCAATCTCCTCGACTTTGGTATGAGCGACTTGCCAAGTACTTGCTGAAGAATGGTTTTGACAGAGGACAGATTGATAGCACGCTTTTCATCAAACGGGAAGGAGCGGATTTGTTACTTGTGCAGGTCTATGTGGACGACATAATTTTTGGATCAACTAATGATCAGTTGTGCAAGGATTTTGAAAGACTGATGAAATCTGAGTTTGAAATGAGTGCTATGGGGGAACTCACGTTCTTTCTGGGACTACAGGTTGAGCCATCTGACAATGGAATTTATATCCACCAGTCAAAATATGTCACTGACATGTTAAAGCGATATGAATTGCTCAACTGTAAACACTACGGCACTCCAATTGAAGCAAGACACAATCTTGGACCTAATGAGGACGATGAAGATTGCAAGGAGAAAGACTATCGCTCAATGATAGGCTCTCTCATGTACCTGACTGCCTCAAGACCAGATATAGTTTTTGCTGTTTCTCTATGCTCACGATTTCAAGCAAATCCGAAGGTGTCTCATATGAAGGCAGTAAAACGCATTTTTGGATATCTCGCTTTTAGGCCATCTCTGGGTCTATGGTATTCAAACGAGAAAAACTTTGAGTTAACTGCCTATTCGGATTCGGATCTTGGTGGCTGCAAGATAGATATGAAGTCAACTACTGGAGGATGTCAGTTCCTTGGATCGCGCTTAGTTTCTTGGCAGTGCAAAAAGCAGACTGCGGTTGCTATTTCCACAGCTGAAGCCGAGTATGTTGCTGCTGCAAGTTGCTGTTCTCAAGTTCTCTGGATTCAGCATCAGCTGCGTGATTACGGGTTCAATCTCTCTATGACTCCTATTTACATTGATAATACAGCTGCTATATCTATAACACACAATCCCGTACAACACTCTAAGACCAAACATATTGAACTTAGGTTCCACTTCATACGGGATTGCTTTGAGAAACACCTTATAGATGTCGTACATATAGATACCCTTAAGCAGTGTGCGGACATTTTCACAAAAGCCTTTTTGCGATCACGTTTTATTGAACTGGTCAATCTGATAGGTTTAAGGTTCTTTCAGTCAAAGAAATGATTTGTGACTTGGATTTTTGAGTTTTTAAATTCAATTTAAAAAAAAAAAAAAAAAATTACAATCGCAACAGCCACTCTTTATACTATTTAGTATTAAAGAAAACACAAGGTTGCTACATTTTTAAAATAGACGTTGAATTTGTGTCTGTAAACAACTTGGGATATGATAGTACATCGGGTGACATGCACAAAATGGAATTTTAAGGTTTATCTTGGATGTGTCAGTAGGTTTATTTGACACACTTAAAACAGTTTCTATCAAAATTATCTTCATCACACGATGTATTGGTAGGCATGATACACACCGGTTTATGAGTAAGTAAGAAGTAATATTAAAACTTGTCTATTATTTTGTGAAAATTGTTATATGATATATGACATAGGTCTTAATTGATAAATGGAAGTACTGTCATACACTGTCATAATTACTATGTAAATGTAAAATTGGCATATAGTAATAATATGGTTATTCGCCTAACTAATGGTGACTATTGTTGTACTCTCGTACAGACATGAATCCATTAGTTATGCAAATAGTCTCAAACTTGTTATGTTCATACTAAGAGACCCTCTGTTGTACTAAGTACAGATCTGGGGCCACTAGTATCTTCATAGTTGGTTTGATGTATGCCTAACTTTGAAGGGCAAGTGTATGTTACAAGAGAGCCGAGAAATCTTGGTCTTGTAATCTCTACCTTGCGAAAATATGCAGTGTTTTGTGTTTTACTAAAGTTTATCAGTATATCATATAATAGGTTTCACAAAATTAATATTCATACTAACAATAACAGTTAGCTCACAAATACGAATGTAACATGTTTAGGTGGACAAACAATACCAATAATCGTCTTGAAATAATTTTTATAAACGGTGTTTTAAATGTGCCACGTAAATTTAAAGTGGACAAAATATACTGATGATCGAAATAACACTTACTATTCCTAATAATTGCATGTTATTCCGATATGATCCCTAATCAGACAAAACAACTCCGTCACCAAAAATAGAGTGTTAGTAATTTTATTTTGTTATACTTTTACTTTTTGTGATATTAAAAAAAAAATACCAAAAAGATTTTTTAGTTTACTTATTTCATTTTATGCTTTATTTTATTCTAAGTTATTTTTCCCAAGTCATAAGTCATTTGAATAATCATTGCTAAAAAAACGAGTAAACGGTTCTTAAAATTCGAAATCGACTCAAATCACATCCTAACTGCTTTATGCGACGTCCCACTCAACGTCGCCTGCGACGTCCCAGCCTACGTCGCACACAGGGTTAGACTATATATAGTCTCAACCGCGACGTAACACGTCACACTATTCAATATACACCTGCGACGTAGACTGCGACGTACCATTTGGCGATTTGCGACGTAGCAATTCTTCGAGCATTTTCGTGATTTGTAGCCGTTTTCACTCCGATTCACTCTCATAGTTTACTTCTACTCGTTATTCCGCACACTTAGGTACCAATCTTACCCTTTTTCACCGTGTATTTTACCTTTAGTCGTTAAATGTATATTGCGGGTTTTAGGGTTCTCGGTTTGGGTTGATTTAGTTGTGTAATCGTGATCTAAATATCGTATAATTTATGTTTTCGTGATCACCATTTAAAGCCGCACCTTGTGGTGTGTTTTGTTTTGAAAACCCCCAAATTCGAAAGTTAGGTTTCTGGGTTGGGGATGAATGTTCGTCAGTGCGACGTACGTTGCGACGTCGTGGCCTACATCGCTCTAAGTAGTTATTCTTACTTGCCTACGTCGCCCTTCCCTACATCGCCTTCACCGCGACGTCCTACGCGACATCCCGCACTACGTCGCTACTTTTATTACTGTGATTAAATTCACAATAAATAGCAAAATGCGACGTCCCCTTTAACGTCGCTCAAATTTTTGTGCGACGTCACGGGCTACGTCGCTATTGTTATTATTCTAATTTTCTGCGACGTCCTTTACTATGTCGCTATTTGAAATGCGACGTCATCGCCTACGTCGCTTATTACAGAAAAATGACATTTTTTTTTTGTTAACAATTAAATGTTACGTTTTTCTGACTTTTAAATTCTGTCCAGCAATGGCGAGTGATTTCTTTCAGTTCCTAGCTGAACGATAAAGATAGTGCTTACTGCTTCAGCCCAAAAGAGTGTCACTACTCGCCTGTCTGCGGCTAGAAGGATCTTCTTCCGGTCGTGGATTCTTTTGCGCTTTCTGGTGGTCCAGCACCTTAAAGTTTTTATCTGGTCACTTAGATTTGACCATTTTTGTCTCAGTTGGCTAATGATCCGGTGGAATTCTCTCTTTGTCCTGAATCTTGGTTTTCTGGTATGGAGGAATCCCTTTACCGTTATGTGGAATTCTCTCTTTGTCCTGAATCTTGGTTTTATGGTCTGGAGGAATTCCTTTATTATCCTGGATCTCGGCCTTCTAGTCTGGTGGGATACCATCCCTGTCTTGGATTTTAGCCTGACCTTGTTGGATTTTGGCTGTATTCGTTTAACCAGGATCTTCGGTCTAGGTTTAGGTTTAGGGTTTAGGGTTTAGGATTTGATATGTGTGTTTGTAACTTTGTACTTATTTAACATATCAATGAAACCTTTCGTTTGTGATAAGTTTGGAATACTTTGTTTGTTCTAACGCTTTTCGAGAATATCTTGTATGTTTCTGTTTTTGCAGATATGGCTCTTGTTTTCGAAGCGCGTCATAATACTGCTGCTTACCTTGATGATACTTCTGATAAAGCTGCACCGTATCGTCAGATGATTGCGTTTTTGAGGCGTTCAAGGGTATTCCACGCCATTTCGGATAACACTGTGGCTTTTGGAAATCTGATCAACCCTTTCTGGAGAAACGCAAATGTTGTTACTGATAACGACATTCGAAGACTGGTTTCAACGGTTGCTGGTACGGAAGTCACTATTACAGAACAGAGTATTCGAGAACTGTTACAGCTGAACGATCAACCAAATATGCAAGTCGGTTTTGATCATGTTTTCGTTTTGGGAGCTATGCAAAGGATTGGATATCCCGGGATTCCCACTGATCAGTATAGGAAAGCGAACCTCACACGTGTTTGGAGATATCTGATGCATGTGATTATCGTTTGTTTGGGAAATAGAAAAGGTGGAACGGATGGTATGAGCCGAAGTTTGGCTTCTGCTATGTTAGCATTAGTGTACAACAAGCCGTTCAACTTCTCGGGTTTTATATTCAAGGCTATGGTTGACAATGCAAATGCCGGGGATCAGAAATGGATCTTGTATCCGAGGTTTATTCAGCTGCACATCAATCGCTATCATCCAGATCTTCAGGCACAGGGTGATATTGATCAACAATTAAAGATTTCACCGATGATGAGTCGGATCTTTACCATTTGTGCAGGTTTTGAGAAAGGGGTTCAGGCGGCAAGGGATGTTCCCTTATTTGGTGCTATTGTGGATGAGAACTATGTACTGCCACCGGAACCTCAGTATATGGACACTCCGGCACCCCAACAACCGCAGCAACCATTTGTGAACGTTCCTGTTCAAGCTGCGGGGGAGAATGTAGATGCTCTTTTGGAGAACATCGAGCAGTTTGGGCATGTTGACTCGGACAATCCTGCATCTCATGACACGGTTGAAAGTTCTGATTCTGAAGAAATTCCTGTTCAACAACCTGATGATGGCGGGCCAACGCCTTCGGATTCTGATGGTGCGGTCCCGCACCCGTCTCAGATGGAAACAATTCGACGTCAGTTTTCTCAGAGGTACAAAAGAATTCAGCGTCGTTTGAAACAGGGGCGTGTGTATGTTCCAAAGAATACTGGCAAACGTATTCGAGACGGTGATGATCCTAAGGATGTAGACTTTGAGCCTCGTCGTCGTGTTCGTCGTTCCTCGTCTGCAAGAACTCCAGTCAACCCATCGCCGCAAGCTGATTTTGAGATTCAACCGACTCCAGCATTCATGCAAAAGATTATGGAAGATATGCAGAAGATGAAGCAAAAGCTGGAGGCTCAAGACGAAAAGATTGCTGAACAAGCTGCGCTGATCGAGGTTCAATCTAAGGAGCTTGAGGAAACGAAGATTAGGGTTAATGTTTTGGAAGGCAGGTTACTTGCCTCGGGGGAGTCTGGGTCTGGGATACCCACTTTAGAGTCAAGTGAACCTGTGTCTGTAAATCCCAACCCTGTACTTGAAACTGTTAATGAAAATATTTCTGTTTTGGATTACTTTTGTGTTGATGATATTCCAGGGCAACCGAGACCGCTGGCTGTTGACTATTCATTTGCGGACTTATCGTTTATTCAAAGAATGGCTAGTGGAGTTGGCTCTGAGGAAGAAACGGATAATGATTTTCAGATGAATGAGGATGTTTCGATTGAAGAGGAACAGTTGAATTCAGATGAAATGTATGATGATGCACATTCTGGGGAAGCTTATGATGATGCACCTATTATAGAATCTGATTCAAGTGATGATGAGAGACCTGCTAAAGCTCAACATGGAGAATCTAGTTCTGCTGCAACTCCAGCTCCAAAGACACAGGCACCAGACTCAGCAGTTCCTGAAACTGAATCTTCTGATATTCCTAAGAAGAAATTAACTGCTGAAGAAAAGAGAGAAAGAAATAAGAAATGGTGGCCTAAGGGACGAAATCCAGTTCCTATTCCAGTTAAATGTCAAGTGTACCGGGTTAGTCGAAATTATACCGGAGTTATTAAAAGCTGGAAGTGTCAGAGGAATCTTTTTATGATTAAGAGAGAAGATGGAGTTCAGTACTTCAGAATGCGTTTTGATAGATTGAGCACGTTGCCAAAAGGAGAGATTAATCGATTAGCTCAGCTTAAATTGATTAATCCGTTCGAGAATGATTATGCCGAGTTCATTCAGAGAAATTTACGTCGGGAAGTGTTATCGAAGACATATTCTAAATTGAAACCGACGTTGGGCACTCGGTATACGTTCAAAAGGAAAGTTGATCCAGTTACCAGGAAGCCTATGGTTAAAGTTCACTATCCGCCTGCTAACTGTTTGACCGAGATACCTCTGGAACCAGTTCCTTATTATTTTCTGAGAAGACTTGTAAAATGGGAACTTGATCCACAGACTGGTGAAGCGGTTATTACTTTCGTTCCAGATTCTGAACCGTGGCCAGAAGTTGGAGGTATATGGAATTTGAAGCAAGCAACGTTTAGACTGTATGATCCGATGAGTTTGATTAATTTTCATGAAAAAGATTTAAGAAAACTCTATGATGATCGGATTCGTGTTGGTCAGAAGAATGAGTTCAACAGACGTTTAGCCGAGCAGTTTTACAATGTTGTTACTGTTTATGTGGCTAACGGAATTCATGCTGACGGCCAATTTCCTGCGGGCTGGGTTTAAAGAAGATTTTTAAAGACCAAGCTGAAGACACGGGGGAGTTTGTTGGTACATGTTTAGTGTCTGTCAGTTGGTCTAGCTCGTAGTTTGTAATTAGATTCAGTTTCCTGACTCCTGCGACGTAGCGTGTAACGTCGCATGTGCGACGTCAGGTATTGGGCCTGCGACGTAGTCTACGTCGCATGGGCTTGGGCCTGCGACGTCGTGTGCGACGTCGCAGGTGTCAGATTTTGTATTTAAGCAATTTACGTTTTCTGTTTTAGGGTTGACGAAACCCTAAACGCTATTTGTCGAAATCCCTGTAATCTGATCGATTATAATACAATATAATACGTTTCGTTTGATATTCATTGAGTATTTGATTATTCGTGTGATTGTTAGTGATCTAATTGTTATTTCCGCTAGCGATTAGATTGACTCGGTTCTTACTAGATCCAAGGTTAGGGACAAACATTTATCTCAATGTCAAATTCTTGCAATAATAGAATCCAACGAATGAGACGTGGTTTAGCATCTTGTTTGGCAAACAAATACTTCAGGGCGGAGTGGTCTGTGAAAACTACGGTCTTAGATAGGACAAGGTAAGATCTAAACTTATCAAAAGCAAAGACAACCGCAAGGAGCTCTTTTTCAGTCGTGGTATAATGCTGTTGCGCTCCATTTAGGGTCTTACTAGCATAGTAAATAGGTTTAAAATGGTTTCCCTCCCTTTGTCCTAAAACAGCCCTTAAGGCGTAGTCGCTAGCATCACACATTAACTCGAAAGGTTGAGACCAATCAAGTGAAACCATAATAGGTGCCTTGGTCAACCTATCCTTTAGAATCTCAAATGCCTTAACACATTCATCATCAAACACAAAAGTCACATCCTTCTCAAGCAATTTAGTCATGGGTCTAGTTATCTTAGAAAAGTCTTTAATGAACCTACGGTAGAAACCCGCATGACCCAAGAAACTTCTAACTCCCTTAACATTGGCGGGTGGAGGTAACTTGGCAATGACGTCAATCTTTGCCTTGTCAACCTCAATCCCCACACTTGACACCTTGTGTCCCAAAACAATATCCTCTTTAACCATGAAATGACATTTTTCCCAATTAAGAACTAAATGCGCCTTCTCGCATCTTTCAAGTATCTTGTCTAAGTTAGACAAGCAAGATTCAAATGAATTTCCAAAAACAGAAAAATCATCCATGAAAACTTCCATGGAAGTCTCAATCATGTTCTGAAAAATAGCAATCATACACCTTTGAAAAGTGGCTGGGGCGTTACAGAGCCCAAAAGGCATTCTCCTATATGCATACCTACCAAAAGGACATGTAAACGTGGTTTTCTCTTGATCTTTAGGGTCTATGGGAATTTTGAAATATCCCGAAAACCCATCAAGGAAACAAAAGAATTCATTACCGGCTAGTCTCTCTAGCATTTGGTCAATGAAAGGTAAAGGGAAATGGTCTTTCCGGGTGGCATCATTAAGCTTCCTGATGTGTGCTAAGTATAGGCAATTATAATAACAAGTTTAAATTAAGGAAATACTAAATAATACTATCACACAATTCATGCAAGATTGACCCGTTCATGTAATATAGCTTAATAAGTAAATCCAAACGAACACAAGGAACTCAAGAAACGTGATTCTTATTTATAACTAATTATCTATTTATTTCTAATTACAAATATTTACAATTATAATACAAATAAATAAAGGATCCAATTTACAATAATCTACAAGATAAAGGGGACGTTTTAGTTCCGAACGAACATATTTATATTTATATTTTGATACGGATTCTAATAGATAAGTTTTAGGAACAACTTAATAATACTCAGATGGATAAAAGATTATAATTATTCAAACTATTATTTATTAAACTTATTATATGTACTTATGTCTATTTGCTTTGTTGGCTATTATTACTGGTGAATTACTAATGTAGAAGATCACTTAGGGTTAAGTCAAATCCTCATCATAGCAACATAATCATAAGGTTACGCAAAGTGTTACTAATTAATAAGATCTATCATCAGTTTATTAATACAATTTCTATGGTTAGGCTTGAATCGCAGTATTACTTTATATTAATGAATCATTCTTCGTCTATCGCATAAGGTTAAGATCAAGACATAAACACAATCACTTAATTTATATAAACTTAATATGGTCATCCTCGTTTAATATAAATCAGTATAACTATGTCAAGAATAATCACTAATACATCATAATAAAGACAATTCTTGTATAATAAACATTCAATAATATAGTTCCAACATAAACATATAATTCAAATAATAAACTCAATAAGCATTCATCCAAACAATTATAATGAAAACCTAATTCACAATTAAATCAAATAAACAATATCATAAATAACTCAATAAGGTTATTAAAGTTACAAGGATAAAGAAATCGAACCAATTGATGAACTAGCTTTTCCTAGGGTTAAAAACCTTCAAACCGTAGCTCCTTAACCTCCAAAATCGCACCTAAAGTCGACCTAAAACCCTAACTTTTGGTTTTAGTATTCTTGAATCGTATATGAAAAACCTAAACCTAAGCCTCTATTTATACTTTTTCTGGCCGACCTTCCAACCGCAGGTTGGAACCTCCAACCGCCGGTTGGACTCTTTGATTCCTGGTCCAACTCCACGTGTCTCCACCGCCTTAAAAACCTAATACTCCAACCGCCGGTTGGGCTTTCCAACCGCCGGTTGGACTGATTTTCCAGAATATTCCAATTACGGGCTCGGGCTTCAATGTGGACTTTCTTTCTTCTTTTACGGATTCAACTTGTTTCCTTGGCCCAATTCTTCATTATTATCATTTTAGTCTTCATTTCTTCGAGGTTTAAGCTCCTTTTCTTCAGATGCTTCATTTTCTTCAGTTTCTTTCAGTTTCGGATTCGTTTTTGTTCCTTTTTCTTCAATCTTTAATTAAAATACATCTCTGCAAATATTAACAAAATAAGTATCTAAAATCATATAAATGCACTAAAATGTATATAAATATAGGGATATATTATTATAATATATACTATCTTTTTGATGCTTATCAAATATCCCCACACTTAAGTTCTGCTTGTCCTCAAGTAGAATACTGAATAAAATTCTAAAATAAGCATCAAACTAATATTTAAGAATCAAAATACCAATACTAAAAATCCGTTTCATAGATCAAAAATTTAAACAATTTAATTAACATGGATAACTATAATGTATAAATAAAAATTATTATTATTTGTGTAATATATAGCTCATGAATGATTACTAATATATTTGTCCACTTTAAACAATCTATATTTATATTTCTGAATACACTTTTATTGTTAGTATGTATATTACTTATGATTTCCATATATGATTACTCTTAAATTTAATTATACAATTTTCTTTTATATTCCCATTAAATATATGAAATACATTTTTAAGAATCAAGACATTGGTGACAGGTCTGCATTTTCATGCAACAGAGCGACATAACTTGATTCAGGTTTAAGCAAAACCAGACTTGGTTAAACCATTTTGGCGACCTCATTAGGTATCTTTTATTTTTAAGACTTTTCAAGTACTTTTTACTTGTGTTTGCTTAATTTTTAAGTATATATTAATAGAGACCAGGTCTATACTTTCGTATAACAGAGGAAACCATTAATATATACCCCCAAATGTATTCACATAAGTAAAAAGATATAAAATTATTGCATAACAAATTTAAAAATTAAGACTTTTATGTCATACATCATATTATGTATCATAAAATAATAAACAAGTTAATTAATTATTTATTAAAATTCAGGAATCTTCATATAGATTGCCTATTAGTACATCATATCACATAACTATATATCACTCCTTATTTAAGTAGCTTACGTTATATATACAAAACAGTTAATCCACATTAAAGTCTAAACTTTTAAATACAAAACAAAACTTTTAACAAAAGTATTCTAACTAATAAATACTTAGTTATTTACTTAAAATTTTTAAAATTTTAATAAAATTTAAGAACAATAGAAACTTAAATGATTAATTAAAGAAATTCTTTTTCTTACGAACCCTATCCCCACACTTAAATTATACAATGCCCTCATTGTATAAAAATTGATAAACAAAAGTGAGTAAGGGAAAGAAAAATAGAACAGAAAACTCCCCTGACTGAAATTACAAATTTCATCATCGGCTACGAAAAATCTGCTTGGTTGATTCCTTCATCTCTTGAAAAATAATATACAACATCCACACTTTCGTAGTTAATCACGATTGCATTTAGCATATGCGATAAGCCTTTAAACCCCTCGGTATCCCGAGTGGACGAGTTATAGTCTCGTGAGGGTTTCCAGGGAACACACCCACAAAGTTCATTTTTAATAAATAAGTAAGAACTTTATAAATAAAGTGCTGAACTTACTGCCAGTCTAATGCTATCAAAAATAAACTGTGACACCCATCAATTTATGACTAGAATTTAGTGCCTAATCAAGTTTTAATACATGTAATTAGTTCTGTGTTAGACTAATTAATGTATCAATCATTATATATATTGTTGAATATATATCTACGATTATGCGATTTGTTCAAATCGTACTAGTTTCAAATCGAATGAATTTCGATACAATAAATACGGACGTTGGTGAAATATTGATTTAAGTAATACAAGGATTTTAATAACGTTATTGTACTTAAAAATATTATGTCAATAATATTTAGTATCCAAGTTTCATTACACAATTAATATAAACGCGAATGAAATGTAATTTCACAAACAAAACGAGACAAATCACCTTTTATAATGTAATTATTAAATGTTTAGTAAAATACTTCAACAAAAATACTGAATAATTATTCGTATTTTAGAACGTATATTAAAACATAGAAAATAAATATTTAACGTTTAAACTACGGAGAAAAACGGACACCGCACGGAGCGCAGTGCGCAGACTGAAAAATGGTGGGGATTTAAAATCACCACCCACCATCTTTTCTTTTCATTCTTCTTTTTCTTTTTCTCTCTCCCCTCCCTTTTCTCTCTCAAAATTTCAAAACCCACAACCCATTAAAATCGCCAAAAACTAGCACGAAACGCACTCGCATCATCATACTCGTTTGGAGAAAAACGTTCCTCTCATTCCGATCTACACTTTCATCTTTTCGGATTTTTGATCCGACACTTTGTAAGTTTCCGACAAATACCGACATCTCTCGTTTTTACTTACTTTTCATACATTATTGTTTGTATAAGCTTAAAATGTCCCTATGAGGGTTGGGTAAAAGTTTGGTAACCAACGGTCGCCGGAAAACACATTTTTGGACCAAAATCCGTCAAACAGACGGTAGTGTCGCATGGACGAACCCAGATATGCGACACTACCAGCGACACTCCTTAAGTGCCGCTATACTTCCAATACCGACACTCCTTAAGTGTCGCCTAAGTACAAATGTTGGCCCCTGACCGTCACTACTGAAGTGACGCCTATATATATACCGACACTATCTAGCGACACTTGTTAAGTGCCGCCATATCCTTTTAGCCGACACAACATACCGTCACTAGATAAGTGACGCCCCATTTTATTACCAGACACTGTGTACAGTCACTAAATAAGTGACGCCTTGTTATATTACCCGACACTTCCTTAGTGTCGCTATGCTACACTTCACTTCTTAAGTGACGCCCAAATTTCTGAAATCACTATTTTATACGACACTCCATAAGTGCCGCCGTTATGCTGAACCCGTCACTCCTTAAGTGACGCATACTATTACACACGACACTAGCTTAGTGACGCATGACCTTATACTGACTCAGATACCCGTCACTCCTTAAGTGACGCATGACATTTTACACGATACTACCCTAGTGACGCTATCTCTTCAAATCCGACACTCCACCCGACACTTCCTAAGTGTCGCATGAATTGCCTTAGTGACGCCTATTAGTGTCGCATAAAACAGCAGGTTTTCCAACTATTTTTACACCAAGTGTCGAGATTATACAACTTCAAATGCTTATGCAATACGACTTTTAGAACATAATGGGACTTATACTTCAAGTGTAACACTTCAAAAACAAGACGATAACAACAACACTTTTATTTCAACTAATCACCAACGGGCCGTACGCGTTTTCAAAACATATTTCAAAATCAAACAAGTCATTGTAACTTGTACCAATTTATTCAAACAAGTCATTGTAACTTGTATCAATTTAATCAAACAAGTCGGAGTAACTTGTAACAATACAATCAACCAAATCGGGGTAATTTGGACATTAAGTTAACCAAACAATTTCAATGGTAGTCTTTCGAGATACCAATACAATTAATAACAATTCAAGTGTCGTGGACACATTCAGGTTTCAAGTATTTGGACACCAACTCACAGCTAATTACTTCAAGTTTATTAAATTAAACACTTCAAGACTCAGGTGAGTTTCTTGGCCCCATTTTCACTACTTTTACCAGGGGTGTGATATTACTACTACATATTGTTTTACAAGTAGAACGCAAGTGCCAAACTTCAAATACTACATGAGTTTCAAGCTAATCAATTTAAAGTCCTCCATAGCATAGCCTCTAGTATTTATAGCGTGAATGTTAGTATATGATATCATATGGGATTGACAATCCTCATCCGGGTTAGCACGCACTAACCGGTCAAACGGATGTATTAGCATTTGGGAAGACGAGTGTGGATTAGACACTCGTAGGAGGCATTTCAAGTTAGGTTTCCTTAATAGGGCCTGACAAATCAAGTTAAGCTCAGACTATGTGCTCATGGATTGTATAACTTTTATTTTGCTTAATTGCATTTTAAATTCAATATAAATCTTGCGGTTCTGACAACTATACATTGACATACAAACCTGTGAGCTCACCAGCGTTTTCGCTGACCCATTTTAGTATTTATCACAGGTACCCAGCAGTAGGTTGGCTGCACAAGCAGGGATTATTAGCTCGAGTCAGCATACATACACTAGAGATTTGATTGCATTATTATATTTTGTAAAAGTAATTATGCCATGTAATCTCTCAATTTTAGGAACCGAGCTAATGTAACATTGTTTTGATGTAAACGTTTATTTTATTAATACAAGTTTAAAACGACGCATGTAGTGGTCGTTCATTATTATCTTATGTGCTTTGTATATTGATTAGTGACACCCAAATCGAGCTTCCGCAAATCAATCAAATTTGGGGGTGTCACAGATTGGTATCAGAGCCTAAGGTTATAGTGAACTAGGTTGCATTTAGTGGACCTAGACTATGACCGTTAGGCGGTATTCCCTATTAGGTATAACCAGTTCAGAGATTACAGCATACGAGTTTAATTTAACATAGCTTGATCAACTATGTACAATTAAATAAAGATGATGTAAGATCTGAAGGAAGTTATGGCTGAACAGGATACACTAGTTGACTCTGACCTCGAGAGAAACGGGACTTAAAAACTTGTCTGTGTTAGACACTCAATAGGCGGTTATGTGATATATCCCTGTATACATAAGTAAGCCTCAATTCAAGCTTAGGCTATATGATATATGTATTATATGAATATAGGCCTCACAATTGCTAACGTTCTGTCTCAGAATGGCAAACACACCACCCAACTCATCCCGTTCCTATTCGTACGAATCACAAAGTTCAAGGGTAGCTAGGAGGAACCCCAGGTTGCCTCGAGCGAGCCCATACCCCAATCAATTCACACTAACAGACTTGGCCGCTAGGCTAGACATGGACATCGAGTTGCAAGAGACCCGAGAAAACTGGACACTCACCCTAATGGGACAAGTTACTCAGGTCTCTGAGGACCATGAAAACACTATCAACAATATGAACGTTCTCGAAAATCGAGTGGGTGAAACCATCGAGACCATGGAGATCGTCCACAATCAAGTGACTGACAATCACAACGAAATCACTATCTTGCTATCAAGGTTGACTCAGTGTGAGACACGCCTGAGGGAAACCGAGGAGGCACTCAGAATGGTTAGCCGACTTGCAGAGTCCGTTGACCGTCTCACTGCCTTAATGCCACAACTCAATCTTCGTCAGAATTAGCTTAGGCTGAATCTGCACTTCATAACGCTTTCGTAGGACTAATGTGAATTGACCGGATGAAACAATTCCCGGAACTTTTGGCACAATATCTAAGTCTGTAACTTTGAATTCAACAAACTCGAAATTGTCTGTAATCGTTTAACAACGTAGTATCAATTGACAATTTCTTTCGATTTAAATCTATATTATGAAACTATTACACTTATGATGTGTACATTGTCGCCTTAATACATACATCTACCACGATTATCATTCTGGTACAATTTCTTACGTACCTATTGTTTCTTTTCTTGAAGAATCATGCCATCGAAGAAAAAGAGTTACAGTGAAGCCGAACTCGCTGCTGCCGTTAATCGGGCCGTAGCATACGCCTTGGCCGCTCGGGATCCAATCCGAACGTCCGAGGAAACAGCCGATACCACCGCCACCACTCGTACTGTCAAGCATTGTTCCTACAAGGACTTTCTCAGCTGTAAACCCCTATATTTCAAGGGCACGGAAGGTGCCATTAGCTTGATCCGTTGGATTGAGCATATGGAATCCGTTTTCAGTCTCTGCAACTGCACTGAGAACAACAAAGTCAAATTCGCTACTTACACCTTTCAAGAAGGTGCACTCACGTGGTGGAAAACCCACGCGAACTCTGTAGGTCTTGAGGTTGCAAATCGGCTTCCTTGGGCCGAACTGAAAAAGATACTGACAGAAAAATACTGTCCTGAAGAAGAGCTGCATAGACTGGAGGAGGAATTCTGGCACCTGACGGTGCAGGGAAATGATGTTGCTGATTATACCACAAAATTTCAGCAGTTTGCTTTACTATGCCCAAGCTTGGTTGAACCGGAAAGTAAGGGCATTAAGAGATACATTCGCGGACTCCCTGAGAACATCCAGGGAAATGTCGCCTCATCCAAACCAATCACCACTGAAAGTGCCATTCGTTTAGCCCACGAACTCATGGCCCTAGTTGTCAGCCGTGGGACTTCCAACACTTCATCCTCTAACAACAACAAACGCAAATCCACTGAACACCACCACAACTCAAACAAGAAAAACAACGCCATCCAAGTCTACAACACCACCTCTGAACCCAACCGCAGCTACACCGGGGACAGGCCTTATTGTCCCAAGTGTAACTACCACCACTTTGGTCAGTGCAATACCCCTTGCAACAACTGCAGGAGGTACGGGCATTCGACTAAGGATTGCCGAGCTCCCAGATCCAACAACAACCCCTCTGACAAAAATGTCCGACAACCTAAGTCCTGCTATGAATGTGGAAATCCATGACACTTTAGGGATACGTGCCCGAAAATGAAGAACAAGGGCAACAACAACAACAACAACAACAACAACAACAACAACAACAACAACAACAACAACAACAATAACAACAGCCGCAACAACAACAATGTCAAAAGTAGCGCCTTCGTGATCAACTCAGGGGACGCCCGTCAGGACCCGAATGTGGTCACGGGTATGTTCCTCCACAACAATTTAACTGCTTCTATTCTGTTTGATACTGGTGCCGATAGAAGCTTTATTTCCGATGAATTTTGCCCTCTACTTGACATCACACCTGTTGCATTAGACGTTAAGTACACCGTAGAGCTAGCAAATGGCAAATTGATAGAAACCGATAGTGTGATACCTAATTGCACTTTAAATCTAGCCGACGAAATCTTCTCCATAGATCTTATGCCTATTGAGATAGGAAGTTTCGATGTCATCGTAGGCATGGACTGGCTATCCAAACATCGCGCTGAAATCATTTGCTATGACAAAATTGTTCGCATACCTCTCGCCGTCGGTAGAACCTTGGTCATACAGGGGGAGACCGGTGGGACGAGACTTAACCTCATATCTTGCCTAAAAACCCGAAAATTTCTGAGAAAGGGTTATCCAGCAATCCTCGCGCACATCATGGAGAAAAAGTCGGAGGAGAAGCGACTTGAGGATGTTCCAATTGTTCGAGACTTTCCTGAAGTCTTTCCCGAAGAACTACCTGGTCTACCACCACTAAGACAGGTTAAGTTCTCAATTGATCTTGTACCAGGTGCTGCGCCTGTGGCCCGAGCACCATACCGTTTAGCTCCATCCGAACTTCAGGAGTTGTCCACCCAATTACAGGAACTCCTGGAACGAGGATTTATCAGGCCGAGTTCTTCACCTTGGGGAGCCCCGGTCCTATTTGTTAAGAAGAAAGACGGTTCTTTTCGAATGTGTGTCGACTACCGAGAGTTGAACAAGTTAACTGTCAAGAACCGATATCCACTTCCTCGAATCGATGACTTGTTCGACCAACTTCAAGGATCGAGTTGTTATTCAAAGATTGATCTCCGATCCGGTTATCACCAATTACGTGTTCGCGATGCCGACATTCCAAAAACCGCTTTCCGAACCCGCAATGGGCATTACGAATTTCAAGTGATGCCATTCGGCCTAACCAACGCACCGGCGGTATTCATGGACCTTATGAATCGGGTGTGTAAACCTTACCTTGACAAGTTTGTCATTGTCTTCATCGATGACATCCTCATATATTCACGAAACAAAGAAGAACACGCGCAACACCTCAAAACCATCCTTGAACTACTTAAACACGAGGAGTGTAACAACCGCCAAATTAGGGCTAGTATTAGCGCCTAATTCTTTGTTAATACATGTAATTAGTTCTGTGTTAGGCTAATTTATGTATCAGATTATATGTTGGTAAATATATACAACTTTGCGATTTGGCTTAAATCGTACGCAACTAAAATAGAATGAAATTCTATTCGATTAACACGGACGTTGGTGAACAAATGTTTATAAACTAAAATAACGCAATTATGACTGAAATGCTATTTTATAATAACTAGTAACTGCCTTATACTACTCGATTAAAACGTACACGATTTAAAAACAAAAGTAATTAAATTTAATTTAATCTATTAAAGATTTAGAGAAATAATTTAATTAAATTATTTAACAAGATTTGTGATTTCATAAATATAATTAAACGCGTAAAATACATATTTAACGTAAAACGACGGAGAAAACGAACACCGCCCGGAACGCGGAGCGGAGACTGAAGGTGGGGGAGCTTCACCAAAACCCCACCCACCTCCATTTTCTTCTCATTTTCATCCTTTCTCTCTCTCTCCTCTCATCTTTTTCTTTCAACTAACAATCCACCACCACCCACTTAAATCACCAAATAACACCATCAAACCTCGCCGAAACATACCACTCGTTTGGAGAAAAGTGACCACGACTACACGATCTACATTCCTATCTTTTCGGATTTTCAATCCGACACTTTGTAAGTTTCCGACAAATCCCGACATCTCTCGTTTTTGATCATTTTTACTAGATTATGGTTTAAATAGGCTTAATATGTTCATATAAGGGTTGGGTAAAAGATTTGGACCCAACGGAAACCCGGAAACTCGTTTTCGACCAAAATTCCGGTCATCAGACCGCTACGTCGCACCTGGCCAGGGGCCTCTGCGACGTCGCGACCTACGTCGCACAAAAACCTCAACGTCGCACTAGCGACGCAGCCTATTACGTCGCATTAACTTGCGGACGTCGCAAGTAGCGACGTAGACTTTAACGTCGCAAACCGAACCAACGTCGCATTAGGGACGTCGCCCCCTACGTCGCATTGATTTGCGAAGGTCGCATCATGCGACGTACCTGCCTACGTCGCACCTTACGTCGCTTGCAACGTCGCATGCTACGTCGCACAAACCAGAACCTTGAAAACTCACATTTTCACTTAGTGTCAAACTTTTACAACCTCAAATCCTTATACGATACGACCTAACAATCATAATAAAACATACTTTCCTATTACAATTACTCTAATTTGCGTATTGAATGATAAACTTTAAATATAACAAATCACCAACGGGCCGTATACTTTGATACGAACGCGAACAAACCAACATTTAAACACAACGGGTTGTATGAACAACTAGCCTAGATGGTCTTGCGAGACATCTACTTACTTAACCTTACGTGTTTAGGCACTAGAAGGTTACGGGTTCGGAGAACCTACTTGCTTTACTACTACTTGCTATTTACCACCGCTCGACTCAGGTGAGTCTTACAGCCCCACTTTTACTGTTTTATACTCTGGGGTGAGATACTTAGCAACTGTTTTACGTATGAACACAATGTACTGAACTGAAAACATTACTGATTACAAACAAACGCATGAGTTACTTTTATCCACTGAAAGCCTCCTAATCGTAAGTTGTTAGTTATGGACTTAAGCGCGATTACTAATAGATGGATCCATTTGGGACTGACAATCCCTATCTGGGGTGGTAGCGCCACCACGTACTGATTTACACGTAGAAACAGACATATTAGTATTTGTTACATATGAGTGTGCGGATAGCACTCACGGGGGTACGTGATATATTCACACTACACGGTTAAGCTTCAACTTATGAGCTCATGGCACTGTACTGATTTACTGAATTACTTACTTTGCTTGATAGCAATACGGGTACATACTTGTGGTTCATAACACCTACTTATTACTAAACCTGTGAGATTCACCAACCTTTTTGGTTGACACTGTTTAGCTTTGTATCTCAGGTACACTTACGGAGTAGGATCACTCCAGGATTACTAGCTAGAGTAGCATGATTTCCAAACTGCATTTAACGGAGATTCTTTGGCATTATCTTTTGTATATTATGATTATGTATTAGAATCTCCCGCTATACGCGCGGACTCTAGGAAACTACATTTTTGTGTATGAAAACCTACGGTTTTCAAACGATTCAAATTATGAAATGTAACTATTTTACAAACGTCTCATTTAAAGGTCGTTTGCTATATATCTTGTGCTTTGTATATTGATTAGTAACACCCAATGTATGCTTCCGCAACTCGGTAAATTTGGGGGTGTTACATATTGGTATCAGAGCCTAAGGTTATAGTGAACTAGGTTGCATTTAGTGGGCCTAGACTATGACCGTTAGGCAGTATTTCCTTACTAGGCATGATTGGTTCAGGAATTACATCATACGACTTTAATTTAACATAGCCTGATCAACTATGTACAATTAAGGAAAGATGATGTAAGGTCTGAAATGGTTATGTTGAACCGGAATACATTAGTGACTCTGATCTCGAGAGAACCGAGACTTAAACATATTTATGCTAGACACTCAATAGGCTATATTATATAGGAACTATATGAATATAGGCCTTAATCTTACTAACTCTTTGTCTCAGAAATGGCAAACATCCCATCCGATTCACCTCGTTCTCAATCCGGGTCGCAGAACCCAAGGGTAGCAAGGAGGAACAACAGGTTGCCTCGAGCTGGCCCGTACTCTACTCACTTCACCTTGCCGGCCTTAGCTGCTAGGGTGAACCAACAAGAGCAACGACTTCGCACCATGGATGTCGTGTTGCAAGAAACCAACGAAAACTGGAGACTTACATCACTTGAGCGCATCGAACAAGTCTCTGAGGATCACGAAACCACCGTTAATAATGTGGAGGTTCTT
Organism: Helichrysum umbraculigerum; assembly: GCA_949592205.1. Taxonomy (NCBI): domain Eukaryota; kingdom Viridiplantae; phylum Streptophyta; class Magnoliopsida; order Asterales; family Asteraceae; genus Helichrysum; species Helichrysum umbraculigerum. The sequence goes on along the minus strand of CATIUR010000004.1, from coordinate 26,274,348 downwards.
TTCAACAAAGTGGTGGAGATAAGCGTGGAAACCGCTCTTTTGAAACACAGACTTGATGAGTGTGAACAACGCTCACGGGAAACGGAAGAATCTAACCGCGGATTGGTACAGCGACTAGCATTAGCTGAAGACAATGCTCGACAAGCCAGCAGACTTGCAAATACTGTGGATCGTCTCATCGAAATGATGGAGCAGATTAACCTACGTTAAGACTAGCGTAGTCTTTGTTTTGTAAACTATCTTGTAATCTAGTAACTATCTAAGCGCTACTCTATGTTTCAGTCGGATGTAACAATTCCCGACACCTTTTGTAATACATCCGCAGGATGTAACCTTTGAACTCGTATCATCTATTAAATATTCCTTGCTGTTTCGACTCATATTAATTGCCATAATCCTTTTTCATATTGATGTTATGTATTACCAACTTTATACGTGTACATCTGAAATAAATGCAATTCTCTTACAAAATCTCATGTATCTTCATCTCTTTTATTGAAGAATCATGCCGCCAAAGTCAAGACCTTACACTGATGCTCAGATCACGTCACTCATAACCCAGGCTGTTACTGAAGCCTTGGCTCGGAATACTCCACCTAACTCCACAAGAAACAGCGATGCCGCTGAAACCTCTGCTGCTAAACCTTGTTCATACAAGGATTTTCAAAACTGCAAACCCTTGAGCTTCAAACCGAAGGAGCCATCGGACTTATCAGATGGTTCGAAAAGATGGAATCCGTTTTCCGCATCAGCAAATGTGCGGAGGACGACAAAGTCAAATTCTCCACCTGCACCCTCGAAGATGGTGCCCTCTCGTGGTGGAATTCCTATACCCAGTCTGTGGGTATTGACACCGCTTATCTACTCCCTTGGGAGGATCTGAAGAAAATGCTCACGGATGAGTATTGCCCGTCCGAACAACTTCACAAGCTGGACGAAGAGTTCTGGAACTTAAAAGTGCAAGGAACTGATATCGTTGGATACACCACCAGATTCCAACAACTCACCGTCCTCCGCCCAGCTATGGCAGGTACTGGGCCCAACAAGATTAAGAAATACATCCGCGGCCTCCCGGAACCCGTCCGGGGAAATGTCGCCTCATCAAACCAAACCACCCTTCACGGCGCCATTCGGTTGGCCCATGAACTTCTAGCTATGAACGAGGACCCAGAACCACCCACTCCGTCCTCCAACAGCAATAAACGAAAATGGTCGGACAACCACAACAACCACCAAAACAAGAAACCTGAAACCATTAAAGCCTACACCTCCAGTACTGATGACAAGGGGGCGTACAAGGGAACCAAGCCCTATTGCTCAAAGTGCCAACGACACCACCATGGTTCGTGTCCCTGTAGCAAGTGTAAGAGATTTGGACACTTGGCTAAGGACTGTAGATCAAACACCACTGACACCAACACCTCGGCACCAAAGACTTGTTATGGGTGCAACGGTACGGGGCATTTCAAGAAAGACTGCCCGAAGCTGAACAACGACAACAACAAGAACAACAACAATGCTCGAGGAAGAGCTTTTGTGCTGAAATCTGGGGAAGCCCGTCAAGACCCGAATGTGGTCACGGGTACGTTTCTTCTCAACAACTTGACTGCATCTGTATTATTTGATACTGGTGCTGATAAGAGCTTTATTTCTGACGAGTTTTATCCACTACTTGACACCACACCTATTGCCTTAGATTCTAAGTACACGGTAGAATTGGCAAACGGAAAACTTATTGAGGCCGACAGTGTGATACCTAATTGCACTCTAAACTTAGCTAACGAGCTCTTTTCCATTGACTTGATACCTGTCGAAATCGGCAGCTTTGACCTCATCGTCGGTATGGATTGGTTGTCCAAGCACCGGGCCGAAATCGTTTGCTTTGAGAAAATTGTACGCATTCCTCTCGTCACCGGTGGAACTTTGAGCATACAAGGGGAGACCGGTGGGACGAGAATAAATATCATTTCTTGCATGAAAACCCGAAAATACTTGAGAAAAGGGTACCAGGCAATCCTCGCACACGTTATGGAGAAAAAGTCGGTGGAGAAGCGACTTGAGGATGTGCCTATCGTTCGAGACTTCCCAGAAGTCTTTCCTGAAGACTTGCCTGGCCTACCGCCAACTAGACAAGTCGAATTTTCTATTGATCTTGTGCCCGGCGCAGCACCCGTGGCACGAGCCCCTTACCGACTAGCCCCATCCGAACTTCAGGAGTTGTCTACTCAGTTACAGGAACTCCTGGACAATGGATTTATTCGACCAAGTTCCTCACCTTGGGGAGCTCCGGTCCTGTTTGTGAAAAAGAAAGACGGTTCTTTCCGTATGTGCATCGACTACCGTGAACTCAACAAATTAACTGTCAAGAACCGTTACCCACTTCCTCGCATCGATGACCTGTTTGACCAACTTCAGGGGTCGAGTTTTTATTCAAAAATCGATCTACGGTCGGGTTATCACCAACTCCGAGTTCGTGATGAAGATATTCCTAAAACAGCTTTCCGAACTCGCTACGGGCATTATGAATTCCAAGTGATGCCATTCGGCTTAACCAACGCACCGGCTGTATTCATGGACCTTATGAATCGGGTGTGCAAACCTTACCTTGACAAGTTTGTCATCGTCTTTATCGATGACATCTTGATTTACTCGCGCACTGAACAAGAACACGCGTAACACCTGAAAACTATCCTAGAGCTGCTCAAACACGAAGAGTTATACGCAAAATTCTCTAAGTGTGAGTTCTGGATGCAAACCGTTCAATTCCTTGGACACGTCATTGACAATCAAGGGATTCATGTCGATCCTTCAAAAATCGAGGCTATCAAGTGTTGGCAAGCACCTACAACACCAACCGAGGTACGCCAATTCTTAGGACTCGCCGGATACTACAGACGATTCATTGAGAATTTTTCGAAAATAGCCCTACCTCTCACTACACTGACTCAAAAAGAAAAGAAGTTCGATTGGACTGACAAACAGGAGTCAGCTTTTTAGCTACTAAAACAGAAACTCTGCAGTGCACCTATCTTATCTTTACCCGAAGGCAACGATGACTTCGTGGTATACTGTGATGCTTCACACCAAGGTCTTGGTTGCGTGCTGATGCAACGAGACAAGGTTATCGCTTACGCCTCTCGACAACTCAAGGTCCACGAAAAGAATTACACAACTCATGACCTAGAGTTGGGGGCTGTTGTATTCGCTCTAAAAATCTGGAGACACTACTTATACGGTACCAAGTGTACAATCTTTACTGACCATAAAAGTCTCCAACATATCTTCGATCAAAAGGATCTCAACATGAGGCAACGTCGATGGGTCGAGTTGCTTACTGATTACGACTGCGAAATCCGCTATCATCCGGGCAAGGCAAATGTTGTTGCCGATGCCTTGAGCCGAAAAGAACGAGTGAAACCAATTCGAGTTCGAGCTCTCGGTATAACCATTCACAACGATCTCAGCAATCAAACTCTCGCCGCTCAACTCGAAGCACTCAAACCAGAAAACGTGATAAACGAGGCCTTGCGAGGCATGGAAAAACAATTTGAAACCAAACCTAACGAGGCCAAATACTGTTCGAATTGAATCTGGTTACCAAGTTTTGGGAACCTGCGAGACTTGGTGATGGATGAAGCTCACAAGTCTAAATACTCCATACACCCCGGTGCCGACAAGATGTATCACGGCATCAAGGAAATGTATTGGTGGCCCAACATGAAAGCTGACATTGCAACCTATGTTGGCAAGTGTCTTACTTGTTCTAAAGTTAAAGCTGAACACCAGAAACCTTCCGGTTTTCTACAACAACCTGAAATACCACAATGGAAATGGGAGCAGATCACCATGGATTTCATTACTAAACTCCCGAAAACTTCTAACGGTTGCGATACCATTTGGGTGATCGTTGACCGACTCACTAAATCTGCTCATTTCCTAGCCATCAAGGAAACTGATAAGATGGAACGTTTGACACGGATCTACCTGAAAGAGATCGTGTCAAGACACGGCGTGCCCATCTCAATCATCTCCGACCGAGATGCTCGATTTACTTCTCGCTTCTGGCAATCACTGCAAAAATCTCTCGGTACTCGACTGGATATGAGTACGGCTTACCATCCTCAAACCGATGGCCAGAGCGAACGAACCATACAAACACTGGAAGACATGCTACGAGCCTGCGTAGTTGACTTCGGTAAAAACTGGGAAAATCACTTACCGTTGTGCGAGTTCTCGTACAACAACAGTTATCACACCAGCATAAAGGCTGCACCCTTCGAGGCACTGTACGGTCGTAAGTGCCGGTCACCTATCTGTTGGACTGAGGTGGGGGATACACAACTCACCGATCCAGAAATCATACATGAAACAACTGAAAAGATCGTCGGCATACAAAACCGACTAAAAGCCGCGCGTGATCGTCAGAAAAGCTATGCTGACGTGAGACGCAAACACCTTGAGTTCCAAGTAGGGGACAAGGTACTTCTCAAAGTGGCACCGTGGAAAGGTGTCATTCGATTCGGAAAACGAGGCAAACTAAATCCTAGATACATCGGACCATTCGAAATCCTTGAAAAGATTGGTCCAGTGGCATACCGCCTGCAACTTCCTGCTGAGCTTAGCAGCGTTCACAACACATTCCACATTTCTAATCTGAAGAAATGTCTGTCTGACGAGACACTGATTATACCACTCGACGAAATTCAAATCGATGACAAACTTCATTTTGTCGAGGAACCTATGGAAATCATGGACCGCGAGGTCAAACAACTAAAACAGAGTCGTATTCCCATCGTAAAAGTCAGGTGGAATTCTAGACGTGGTCCTGAATTCACCTGGGAACGGGAAGACCAAATGCGACAGAAATACCCACATCTCTTCCCAGACAACGCACCGACTGTGCAATCGAACTAATTTCGGGACGAAATTCTTTTAACAAGGGGAGAATGTAACAACCGCCAAATTAGGGCTAGTATTAGCGCCTAATTCTTTGTTAATACATGTAATTAGTTCTGTGTTAGGCTAATTTATGTATCAGATTATATGTTGGTAAATATATACAACTTTGCGATTTGGCTTAAATCGTACGCAACTAAAATAGAATGAAATTCTATTCGATTAACACGGACGTTGGTGAACAAATGTTTATAAACTAAAATAACGCAATTATGACTGAAATGCTATTTTATAATAACTAGTAACTGCCTTATACTACTCGATTAAAACGTACACGATTTAAAAACAAAAGTAATTAAATTTAATTTAATCTATTAAAGATTTAGAGAAATAATTTAAATAAATTATTTAACAAGATTTGTGATTTCATAAATATAATTAAACGCGTAAAATACATATTTAACGTAAAACGACGGAGAAAACGAACACCGCCCGGAACGCGGAGCGGAGACTGAAGGTGGGGGAGCTTCACCAAAACCCCACCCACCTCCATTTTCTTCTCATTTTCATCCTTTCTCTCTCTCTCCTCTCATCTTTTTCTTTCAACTAACAATCCACCACCACCCACTTAAATCACCAAATAACACCATCAAACCTCGCCGAAACATACCACTCGTTTGGAGAAAAGTGACCACGACTACACGATCTACATTCCTATCTTTTCGGATTTTCAATCCGACACTTTGTAAGTTTCCGACAAATCCCGACATCTCTCGTTTTTGATCATTTTTACTAGATTATGGTTTAAATAGGCTTAATATGTTCATATAAGGGTTGGGTAAAAGATTTGGACCCAACGGAAACCCGGAAACTCGTTTTCGACCAAAATTCCGGCCATCAGACCGCTACGTCGCACCTGGCCAGGGGCCTCTGCGACGTCGCGACCTACGTCGCACAAAAACCTCAACGTCGCACTAGCGACGCAGCCTATTACGTCGCATTAACTTGCGGACGTTGCAAGTAGCGACGTAGACTTTAACGTCGCAAACCGAACCAACGTCGCATTAGCGACGTCGCCCCCTACGTCGCATTGATTTGCGAAGGTCGCATCATGCGACGTACCTGCCTACGTCGCACCTTACGTCGCTTGCAACGTCGCATGCTACGTCGCACAAACCAGAACCTTGAAAACTCACATTTTCACTAAGTGTCGAACTTTTACAACCTCAAATCCTTATACGATACGACCTAACAATCATAATAAAACATACTTTCCTATTACAATTACTCTAATTTGCGTATTGAATGATAAACTTTAAATATAACAAATCACCAACGGGCCGTATACTTTGATACGAACGCGAACAAACCAACATTTAAACACAACGGGTTGTATGAACAACTAGCCTAGATGGTCTTGCGAGACATCTACTTACTTAACCTTACGTGTTTAGGCACTAGAAGGTTACGGGTTCGGAGAACCTACTTGCTTTACTACTACTTGCTATTTACCACCGCTCGACTCAGGTGAGTCTTACAGCCCCACTTTTACTGTTTTATACTCTGGGGTGAGATACTTAGCAACTGTTTTACGTATGAACACAATGTACTGAACTGAAAACATTACTGATTACAAACAAACGCATGAGTTACTTTTATCCACTGAAAGCCTCCTAATCGTAAGTTGTTAGTTATGGACTTAAGCGCGATTACTAATAGATGGATCCATTTGGCACTGACAATCCCTGTCTGGGGTGGTAGCGCCACCACGTACTGATTTACACGTAGAAACAGACATATTAGTATTTTTTACATATGAGTGTGCGGATAGCACTCACGGGGGTACGTGATATATTCACACTACACGGTTAAGCTTCAACTTATGAGCTCATGGCACTGTATTGATTTACTGAATTACTTACTTTGCTTGATAGCAATACGGGTACATACTTGTGGTTCATAACACCTACTTATTACTAAACCTGTGAGATTCACCAACCTTTTTGGTTGACACTGTTTAGCTTTGTATCTCAGGTACACTTACGGAGTAGGATCACTCCAGGATTACTAGCTAGAGTCGCATGATTTCCAAACTGCATTTAACGGAGATTCTTTGGCATTATCTTTTGTATATTATGATTATGTATTAGAATCTCCCGCTATACGCGCGGACTCTAGGAAACTACATTTTTGTGTACGAAAACCTACGGTTTTCAAACGATTCAAATTATGAAATGTAACTATTTTACAAACGTCTCATTTAGAGGTCGTTTGCTATATATCTTGTGCTTTGTATATTGATTAGTAACACCCAATGTATGCTTCCGCAACTCGGTAAATTTGGGGGTGTTACAAGGAGCTTTATGTAAAATTCTCTAAGTGTGAGTTCTGGATTCAAACAGTCCAATTTCTTGGTCACGTGATCGACAGTCAGGTGATTCACGTTGACCCGTCAAAAATTGAAGCTATCAAGGACTGGCAAGCACCCACCACTCCGACTGAAGTACGTCAATTCTTGGGTCTTGCCGGGTATTACCGACGATTCATTGAAAATTTCTCTAAAATAGCTCAACCACTCACAGTATTGACTCAAAAGGACAAAAGGTTCGATTGGACCGATAAACAAGAGTCAGCGTTCCAACTTCTGAAACAAAAGCTTTGCAGTGCTCCAATTCTATCCTTACCCGAAGGCACCGATGACTTCGTGGTATACTGCGACGCTTCTCATCAAGGTCTCGGTTGCGTGCTTATGCAACGAGACAAAGTCATAGCTTATGCTTCCCGACAGCTCAAGATTCATGAAAAGAATTACACCACCCACGACCTCGAGTTAGGAGCCGTCGTTTTCGCTCTCAAAATCTGGAGACATTATCTCTATGGCACTAGGTGCACAATCTTTACAGACCACAAAAGTCTCCAACACATATTCGATCAGAAGGATCTCAACATGAGGCAACGTCGATGGGTCGAGTTGCTTACCGATTACGACTGCGAGCTCAAATATCATCCAGGCAAAGCAAATGTCGTTGCTGATGCCCTCAGTCGGAAAGAGCGAGTGAAACCACTTCCGGTTCGAGCCCTCAATATGACTATTCATAACAATTTAAACATTCAAATTCTCACTGCTCAACTCGAAGCCTTAAAACCCGAAAATGTCAAAGATGAAGCCTTGCGGGGCATGGATAAACAATTCGAAGTCAAACCTAACGGGATTAGGTATTTCTCAAACCGAATCTGGTTGCCTAAATTTGGGAACCTACGAGACTTGGCGATGGATGAAGCTCACAAGTCCAAATATTCTATCCATCCGGGATCCGATAAAATGTATCACGGTATCAAGGACTTCTACTGGTGGCCGAACATGAAAGCCAAAATCGCCACCTATTTCAGCAAGTGCCTTACTTGCTCCAAGGTCAAAATCGAATATCAAAAACCTTCTGGTTTACTTCAACAACCCAGCCTTCCTGAATGGAAATGGGAACAAATTGCCATGGACTTCATAACCAAACTACCCAGGTCAGCGAACGGTTGCGATACCATTTGGGTGATCATGGATCGTCTCACAAAGACTGCTCACTTCCTGGCAATCAAGGAATCCGACAAAATGGAACGCCTCACCAGAATCTATCTGAAGGAAATCATGACCAAACACGGTGTTCCAATCTCAATTATCTCCGATAGAGATAGTCGTTTCACTTCACAATTTTGGCAATCACTTCAAAAATCTCTGGGTACTCGACTTGACATGAGTACCGCATACCATCCTCAAACTGACGGCCAAAGTGAACGAACAATTCAAACACTAGAAGACATGCTACGGGCCTGCGTAGTAGACTTCGGTGTAAACTGGGAAAAACACCTACCATTGTGCGAATTCTCGTACAACAACAGTTATCATACCAGCATTAAAGCTGCACCCTTCGAGGCACTGTACGGTCGTAAGTGCCGGTCACCCATCTGTTGGACCGAAGTTGGGGATAGCCAACTCACAGGTCCAGAAATCATTCACGAGACGACCGAAAGAATCGTCGAAATTCAAAACAAGCACAAGGCCGCGCGTGATCGTCAGAAAAGTTATGCTGACGTGAGACGTAAACCACTCGAGTTCCAAATTGGGGATCGAGTACTACTGAAAGTGTCGCCTTGGAAAGGCGTAATTCGATTTGGCAAACGAGGGAAGTTGAACATCGGACCATTCGAGATACTCGAAAGGATTGGTCCAGTGGCTTATCAATTGCAGCTGCCATCCGAACTCAGCAGCGTGCATCCCACATTTCATGTTTCAAATCTGAAGAAGTGTCTGTCTGATGAGACACTTATCATTCCACTCGATGAAATTCGAGTTGACGAGAAACTTCACTTTGTTGAGGAACCCACCGAAATCATGGACCGTGAGGTCAAACAACTTAAACAAAGTCTTATTCCCATTGTCAAAGTTAGGTGGAATTCGCGGCGCAGTCCGGAATTCACCTGGGAACGGGAAGACCAGATGCGACTCAAGTATCCTCAACTCTTCACTGACTCAACATCAAACACGACTTAAACATAAATTTCGGGACGAAATTCTTCTAACAGGGGGAGAATGTGACACCCGTCAATTTAGGACTAGAATTTAGTGCCTAATCAAGTTTTAATACATGTAATTAGTTCTGTGTTAGGCTAATTAATGTATCAATCATTATATATATTGTTGAATATATATCTACGATTATGCAATTTGTTCAAATCGTACGAGTTTCAAATCGAATGAATTTCGATACAATAAATACGGACGTTGGTGAAATATTGATTTAAGTAATACAAGGATTTTAATAACGTTATTGTACTTAAAAATATTATGTCAATAATATTTAGTATCTAAGTTTCATTACACAATTAATATAAACGCGAATGAAATGTAATTTCACAAACAAAACGAGACAAATCACCTTTTATAATGTAATTATTAAATGTTTAGTAAAATACTTCAACAAAAATACTGAATAATTATTCGTATTTTAGAACGTATATTAAAACATAGAAAATAAATATTTAACGTTTAAACTACGGAGAAAAACGGACACCGCACGGAGCGCAGTGCGCAGACTGAAAAATGGTGGGGATTTAAAATCACCACCCACCATCTTTTCTTTTCATTCTTCTTTTTCTTTTTCTCTATCCCCTCCCTTTTCTCTCTCAAAATTTCAAAACCCACAACCCATTAAAATCGCCAAAAACTAGCACGAAACGCACTCGCATCATCATACTCGTTTGGAGAAAAACGTTCCTCTCATTCCGATCTACACTTTCATCGCTTCGGATTTTTGATCCGACACTTTGTAAGTTTCCGACAAATCCCGACATCTCTCGTTTTTACTTACTTTTCATACATTATTGTTTGTATAAGCTTAAAATGTCCCTATGAGGGTTGGGTAAAAGTTTGGTAACCAACGGTCGCCGGAAAACACGTTTTTGGACCAAAATCCGTCAAACAGACGGTAGTGTCGCATGGACGAACCCAGATATGCGACACTACCAGCGACACTCCTTAAGTGCCGCTATACTTCCAATACTGACACTCCTTAAGTGTCGCCTAAGCTCAAATGTTGGCCCCTGACCGTCACTACTGAAGTGACGCCTATATATATACCGACACTATCTAGCAACACTTGTTAAGTGCCGCCGTATCCTTTTAGCCGACACAACATACCGTCACTAGATAAGTGACGCCCCATTTTATTACCAGACACTGTGTACAGTCACTAAATAAGTGACGCCTTGTTATATTACCCGACACTTCCTTAGTGTCGCTATGCTACACGTCACTTCTTAAGTGACGCCCAAATTTCTGAAATCACTATTTTATACGACACTCCATAAGTGCCGCCGTTATGCTGAACCCGTCACTCCTTAAGTGACGCATACTATTACACACGACACTAGCTTAGTGACGCATGACCTTATACTGACTCAGATACCCGTCACTCCTTAAGTGACGCATGACATTTTACACGACACTACCCTAGTGACGCTATCTCTTCAAATCCGACACTCCACCCGAAACTTCCTAAGTGTCGCATGAATTGCCTTAGTGACGCCTATTAGTGTCGCATAAAACAGCAGGTTTTCCAACTATTTTTACACCAAGTGTCGAGATTATACAACTTCAAATGCTTATGCAATACGACTTTTAGAACATAATGGGACTTATACTTCAAGTGTAACACTTCAAAAACAAGACGATAACAACAACACTTTTATTTCAACTAATCACCAACGGGCCGTACGCGTTTTCAAAACATATTTCAAAATCAAACAAGTCATTGTAACTTGTACCAATTTATTCAAACAAGTCATTGTAACTTGTATCAATTTAATCAAACAAGTCGGAGTAACTTGTAACAATACAATCAACCAAATCGGGGTAATTTGGACATTAAGTTAAACAAACAATTTCAATGGTAGTCTTTCGAGATACCAATACAATTAATAACAATTCAAGTGTCGTGGACACATTCAGGTTTCAAGTATTTGGACACCAACTCACAGCTAATTACTTCAAGTTTATTAAATTAAACACTTCAAGACTCAGGTGAGTTTCATGGCCCCATTTTCACTACTTTTACCAGGGGTGTGATATTACTACTACATTTTGTTTTACAAGTAGAACGCAAGTGCCAAACTTCAAATACTACATGAGTTTCAAGCTAATCAATTTAAAGTCCTCCATAGCATAGCCTCTAGTATTTATAGCGTGAATGTTAGTATATGATATCATATGGGATTGACAATCCTTATCCGGGTTAGCACGCACTAACCGGTCAAATGGATGTATTAGCATTTGGGAAGACGAGTGTGGATTAGACACTCGTAGGAGGCATTTCAAGTTAGGTTTCCTTAATAGGGCCTGACAAATCAAGTTAAGCTCAGACTATGTGCTCATGGATTGTATAACTTTTATTTTGCTTAATTGCATTTTAAATTCAATATAAATCTTGCGGTTCTGACAACTATACATTGACATATAAACCTGTGAGCTCACCAGCGTTTTCGCTGACCCATTTTAGTATTTATCACAGGTACCCAGCAGTAGGTTGGCTGCACAAGCAGGGATTATTATCTCGAGTCAGCATACATACACTAGAGATTTGATTGCATTATTATATTTTGTAAAAGTAATTATGCCATGTAATCTCTCAATTTCAGGAACCGAGCTAATGTAACATTGTTTTGATGTAAACGTTTATTTTATTAATACAAGTTTAAAACGACGCATGTAGTGGTCGTTCATTATTATCTTATGTGCTTTGTATATTGATTAGTGACACCCAAATCGAGCTTCCGCAAATCAATCAAATTTGGGGGTGTCACATAAACAACCATATTAGCATAATAATAATAAGTGTGAAAAGTAAAAATAATAATAAGTACAGTCATCCCAAATATAAATGTATCAAATGTATCAAACATAATCTAATCATCATCTGAATCTTCCTGCCCTGGCTGTCTTGAAGGTCCAGCTCCATCATCAACTATCAGAACATACGACTGGAACTCGATAGACCTATCTCTCAACAGCTGCTGTAACAATCCAAACTGATAATCAAATCTACGAAAACTCTCCCTCTCAAACCTATCAAACCTCTGCTCCATCCTGGCAAATCTCCGATCAATCGTATCCAATCTCCTACCATGTCCTATCTCAATCCTCTCCAGTCTCTGCTGAATATCATCTAACATATCACCCCGGCCATGACCTCTACCACGTCCTCTGCCTCTACCTACTGGCAGATCAACCTCTGGTGCGGGTATCTCCGGTACTGGTGGTGGTACAACTGCTGCTGGTGGTGGAACATGTGGTCCTCTCAATCTAGCTCTCTGTACAGGCTGCTGTCCATGGGCAACCTCAGGCGTCCATAACAAAATCCCCTCCTGTACACCCTCCTGAATGATCCCTAACTCAATCAACTAATCCTCGCCTAGCAAGGACATCCCAGATGTAACCGGTGTACAAGTCAAAAAATCTGCAGCTCCCATCTGATAATAATGAGTTATCCTAGTAACATACTGCCCTCCACATAAACTACTGGTAAGCCTATGCCCTGTCGCTCCAGTGGTCATCCAATGAACTAATCTCCAGGGAACATTGATCAGCATCCCCTGAATCATAGTATGCAAATAAAAGAAATCAGGCTGATAGACCTTCTCAGGTCCAGTGTGCTTACCACAGATAGAAAATGATAACAACCTATGTACAAGCCTATGAACCGGGCTCCTCATATGTATATCTGAAGGTGCTCTATCCCCATAATCAACAATCGCTAGCTGTCTCCAATACTCAGCTATCTCAACAGATGAATACTGCTCTACCATACCTGCAGTCAAATGATCTCCAAAAGAATGGTTGTGGAGCTCATGTAGTGTATAGAGCCCCACAGCTACTCGAAACTCAATCAAACTCATGGTCCTAGGCTGACCTCCTAAATAAAAATAAATCGAAGGCTTGTCAAACTGTCTAGAGGATGCATCAAACCTAAGGGTCGTATAAAACTCAATAACAAGCTCTCTATAAATAATCTCCCAAATCTTAAATTATCTCACCCAAGCCAGAGAAACAAAACCAACATCACCTGATGGTAACAGATAACTCTGAGTCATCAGCCTCCTCAGAGTAGTATCCCCAGTCTCACCCTCTCTGCGAGGATCTATAACTCTCTCCATGACTGACCAATCTAAAACATCCGGTGTCTCTACATGCTGAGCAATATGCTCCAGTAATCCATCAGCAAACTCTGCTCTCCGCTCTGGTGTAATCGTCTCATGCTCAAATCGTAAGTAAGGATGTAGCTGGAAATCCTCTCTATCTAATAATGCACGTCCTCTATGTCTCCTGGTAGACATAACTGTAAAACAAACTTTAAACAACCGTGTTAGATTTATCATAAACATTTCTAAAGAAATTTGGGCAGCATTTCTGCTTAATTTTTGATAGCCACCTTTTTAATTTCCAAATATTATATCTAAACTAAACAGAATACTTAATCCAACTATAATTTCTAAAATAATATCGAATCAAATAATATATCATCAATTTTACTATGTTCATTGTATCGAAATAATATCGAATCCAACAAAGTTTGTACAATGTAGTAATTTTTAAAATAAATAAATATTTAATATAGTTTAACTGTCGAATTTTATAACGACACGTTTTAATTATGTCAAAATCATATTGATTATGATGATACGTTATTTCAAATCATTTTTATTTATAACGACATGTTTTCAAAATTTTATAAATTTACTTTCATGCAATTTCTTTTAATAAGCAAAATATATTTTGTTTAAAAATAATACCGAATTTATGTTTTTACTCTTTTATTAAAAGAGTTTATTTCGAAAATATATCGATTCTAAGAAGTTTATAAAATGTAATAATATTTTTGTTTCGGACTATATAATTCAAATTCAAATAGGAATTAGAATTTTATTTCAAAGATTTATTGAATCAAAAATGTACCAATTCTTAATATAAGTGTGGTTAACTAATTAAAAGTCGAATCGCTAATCGATTCGATCCGAAACAATCTGCAAACAAACCTCAAACCGCAAAATCATAACCTAACTAACCTAAACTAGTTTCTAAGCATTCCTAATAATTTAAACTAACAATATAACTAAGAATCAATCCAAAACCGCAAATAATCAATTATAATTCGGATTAAAATTCGGAAAAACATAAAAACAAGTTTAGATGATACCTTTGATGAAGCAAATCACAAAAACGCAATGTAATGATGATAGAATGATGATTTCCGGTCGAATGGTGCTAGTCCGATCGTATGTGTGCGTGTGAATGTGTTGTGTGTGTAAATGGCAGAAACCGAAAGGTTTCGGGTTTTGATCGCAAAAGTATCTAACCGCCGATTGGGCTTCCCAACCGCCGGTTGGTTTGAATTTGGGCCCAGGCCTTTTTCGGCCCATTTTAAGTCGTTGGGCTTAAGCCCGTTATAATTTCCTTATATAATTTTAACAATTTATGTTTTTACGAATAAAATTAACTTTACGTAATACATAATACAATTTTCAGTACATTTACAAAAGATCTACGAATCATAATCTATGTGTATTTTAGAGTTTATTTCTTATTTTTAGATAATAATTTAACATTTTAAATAATAAATGGATAAAAAGAATTATTGTTTTAGTAGTTTGTACTTTTAATATAAATTTTTATAATGCTGTTAGTTGTGACAAATAACGGATATAATAAATCTTACCTTGGTATACATAGACTTTTCAATCGGTGATTGCGTCGACTCATCCACCGTTTGGAAATTCAATTGTCGACTTTATCGAATTTCAACTATTGTTTCAATCTTTTTGTCACCAAAAATATTATATTTAATATATCTGCAATCTTGTAAACAATGTTAAGCATAATTTCAAAACTTATTATTATAATCTCTTCTAAGTATTTTATGAAATTAATTTTTATCACTACTGCAAATCGTGTAAAAATCAATTCTAAATACTTAAAATTTCTATCATTTGTGTAGCTAATACAAATAAAGATGAGATAATCATATAATTCTGAAAACATTAAACTCTATATTAATTAAATATGAACTAAAAACATTAAACTTTAAATATCCAAATAACATTCAAATCCTAAACAATTATAAAACTAAAACAATAAAAATAGAAAGAATTTAACTAATTATTAAAAATGAAGAGGTTGCAAATGATCTTCAGAAATGATATTAGATGTTCAAGCCTAATTCCCACTAACAGGTCTTCCAAAGTTCTCAGGATAAATTCTGCGAAAGTGCAAATAGATCTTATTAGTTATCTCGGGTATTGGCGAGGCATATTCAGATAACCTTTCATGATGAATCCTTTCAGCATCTTCTACTTCTATGAGTGTGTCAGCTATTCTTTTAACCTTCTTAGCTATTCTTCCATTTTCATCAGTAACCATGTAATTATCTTCAACCTTTGTTTCTCGTTCCACATGATTATGTCTTAATGAATCCATTAACCCATAGAAACCTAAATGTATATCATGATAATCATATGTGTTGTGGGTTCTTACTGCCTTTCCTATATCCTTTAGGATTCTCCTATAGTATCCTTCTTGATGCTCCGTTGTTATCCCAGAATACCTAAAAGTATCTACTAACTGATAGTAAACTTCAGATAACCCTAAATGAAAAAGGTTATTTCTCTGATTATAATGAACTCCATTGTAAGCCAACTGCAACTCCATTTTAGCATAAGTGACCAAGTTTTCCATTGGTTCGTCAGAAAAGTACTCAGGAATTATACGCATTCTTTCGTCCCATTCTCCATAGTAAAATTCGTCAACAATTTCTTGAACATAAAAGTCAACTGTACAATCAATGAAGAATCTTCCAGAACCAATATGCTCTCTAGCCTTTATCGAATTGAAGAAATATTGAAAGTTTTCAAGTAAACATATGTCAGCCATATTACTCAAGTTTCCAGTGGCATGCTCTATTATCTCCTTAAGCTCTCTTAACATTTCTCTTTGTTTATCAGAATAAGGAAACAAAGACTTCTCAAATGTTTCATGCACATATGTGTACTTTAACAATTGCTCTTCACAAAACGTTGGATCTACCATCTCATGCTCGCTCACAATATCATACTTCAGCTCATTAACATAGTTTATGAAATCATCTGTATCTCTAGTCTCGTTAGATGTAACCCAAGCAGTGAATTTTTCTTCCATTTTCTTAATCAATTCTTTCTGATAATCAGTATACTCTAAAGTGGATTTGTGTATGAGTTCCATAATAAACCTGAGCTCATCTTCATGATATTCTAAGTAGTGAAACATATCTTCCTTATTTGAAACTACAGGGGGTTGTTCATAGTCTTCTTCTTCATTAGATAGCTTGATTTTCTTGTTTGGTTCAAAAGAATGGTAATCTACTTCTATATCTTTGAAATCCATATTTTCACTTCCAAAGTCCATTTGCATCGACTCCATTCTAATAACAGCTAAATTTTTCTGTGCATAAAGAATAGCAAATAGTTCAGATTACTTATCTAATCCTATTTTATCTAAAGTAACTTATTATACAAATTCTAATTTAATTTCCTTTACATTGCTAATCAAAAAGATCTCGGTAGCTCCATTGATAGTACACAAAAGCGGAGAAACAGGTCAGCGCGAAGCTTATTAAAAACCTATTTCTTTCGAGAAGCACCTTACCTCTTATATGATAAATCAATAAGGTAGGGCTTTACTCTCCTTATACCTTTGTTTTTGTCAGTATTCTCAATGGGTGAGCCGATATTTCTTATTGAATTTGCAAAGTATCAGAAATAAAAATTATACAAGTTAAATAATTAGTTTAATTAAAATACACCGCTCCCCCGGTAAAACAAAAGTTCAACCGGTTAAGTGTTCCCCGGCAGCGGCGCCAAAAACTTGATGTGTGCTAAGTATAGGCAATTATAATAACAAGTTTAAATTAAGGAAATACTAAATAATACTATCACACAATTCAGGCAAGATTGACCCGTTCATGTAATACAGCTTAATAAGTAAGTCCAAATTCGAACACAAGAAACGTGATTCTTATTTATAACTAATTATCTATTTATTTCTAATTACAAATATTTACAATTATAATACAAATAAATAAAGGATCCAATTTACAATAATCTACAAGATAAGGAGACGTTTTAGTTCCGAATGAACATATTTATATTTATATTTTGATACGGATTCTAATAGATAAGTTTTAGGAACAACTTAATAATACTCAGATGGATAAAAGATTATAATTATTCAAACTATTATTTATTAAACTTATTATATGTACTTATGTCTATTTGCTTTGTTGGCTATTATTACTGGTGAATTGCTAATGTAGAAGATCACTTAGGGTTAAGTCAAATCCTCATCATAGCAACACAATCATAAGGTTACGCAAAGTGTTACTAATTAATAAGATATATCATCAGTTTATTAATACAATTTCTATGGTTAGGCTTGAATCGCAGTATTACTTTATATTAATGAATCATTCTTCGTCTATCGCATAAGGTTAAGATCAAGACATAAACACAATCACTTAATTTATATAAACATAATATGGTCATCCTCGTTTAATATAAATCAGTCTAACTATGTCAAGAATAATCACTAGTACATCATAATAAAGACAATTCTTGTATAATAAACATTCAATAATATAGTTCCAACATAAACATATAATTCAAATAATGTGACACCCGTCAAATTTAGGACTATTAATTAGTGCCTAATCGTTTGCAATACATGTAATTAGTTATGTGTTAGGCTAATTAATGTATCCCTATATATATTGATGAATATGTACGAATTTCGCGATTTAATTAAATCGTGCGCATTTTAAATCAAATATAATTCGGTTCAATTAATACGGACGTTGGTGAACAATTTTGCTAAATAATATAATATTATTTAATACAAACGATTATATCCAAAAATATTATTTTGATAATATTTCGTAATTATCTCACATTGCACAAACAAAACGCCTACTCGTTTAAAATATTAAACGCGCAATCAAAACACAACAAACTAAGTTATATTTTATAATTCATAACTTAAATAATTCAACTAAAACGTTTAGAAATTTTTCGTATTTTAAGAATTATACTTAATTGTGGAAAATAATTAGTTAACGTTTAACAACCGGGGAACGAACACCCCACGGAGCGGGAACGCGGACTGAAAGTGGGAGGATAAACCTCCCACCTCTTTTCTTTCTTCCCTTCTTTCTCTTTCTTCTCTTCTTTTTCCTCTCAAATCACCATCCACCACCATTACACAAAATCAACAAATAACACGCCCAAACGTACTAGGATTTCACTACTACTTTGGAATAAAAGAACCACCTCGACACGATCTACACTTCTATCTTTCTGGAATTTCGTTTCGCCACTTTGTAAGTTTCCTACAATTTCTCGAAATCACTCAAATCTTAGTTATAATACTTGTTTGTTGTTTCTACACGTTTATAATGTCCAAATATGGGTTGGGTAAAAAGCTTGGGTCGATCGGTGGCCGGAAAACTCGTTTTTGGCTCAAAAATCCGTCAACAGCTCAAAGTGACGCAACGACGACTGCAGTATAGCGTCACTTCGTGCGTCACTTAAGTGACACATTGAGTGTCGCTAAAAGCCCTAATTTAGCGTCACTTGCCTAAGTGCCGTATAAAACCCTTTTTTTCCGTCACTACCTAAATGACGCATTTTCAATAACCGTCACTAACCTTAGTGACTCATGACACCAGTACCGACACTTCCTCAAATGTCGCACTCTATGCGTCACTTGCACAAATGACGCCATTAATCAGAATCTGTCATTTCATGCGACACTTCCTAAGTGTCGCTTAAACCCTAAGTGTCGCTACAAGTGACGCTAAAAACAGAAAGTTTCAAACCATTTTTACTAAGTGTCGAGACCTAAATTTTATCACCTAATTTCACCCAAATTCAAGTCCAGATGCGTTTTTCACCAAAGCAATTTAGTGGAAATAAAGATTTTTCGAGCTGACTTGGCATCTCGACCCAAACCAGGGGCCAGCCCCTTGGACCCCGCCAGGGGTTGCCACCCCTGGAACCCCGCTAACCAGGGGCGCTGCCCCCGGACCCCCGTTATAATGAGTTTGTAAATACATTTCACACCAAGTGTCGAACTTAAACAACTTCAAACCTTATTACGATAAGACTTTATAAACAAATTGAGACATATTTTTCAAGAGTAACACTTTGGAATCACTAATACAAACCGTCACCAACGGGCCAACCATGTTTTCTAAGAACAAACGATAACGAACCAACATTGGACATAACGAGTTGTGTAGACAACTAGCCTAGATGGTCTTGCGGGACATCTACTTACTTAACTTTATATGTTTAGGCATTTAAAGGTTACGGGTTCGGAGAACCTACACACTACTCACTGTTTGCTACTGCTTACTACTCGACTCAGGTGAGTCTTACAGCCCCACTTTTACTGTTTTACATACGGGGTGAGATACATTGCGTACTTTTCTTGAACACAAGTACGAACTATACATTTTACTATACGGGATTGCATGAGTTACTTACTTTTACTGAAGTCTCTCCATCATATATCGTTAGTTATGGACTTAAGCGCGAACACTAGTTAATGGATCCATTAGGGAAATGACCCTCCCCGCCCGGGGTAGTAGCGCTACCACGAACC
This sequence comes from Helichrysum umbraculigerum, assembly GCA_949592205.1. Classification (NCBI taxonomy): domain Eukaryota; kingdom Viridiplantae; phylum Streptophyta; class Magnoliopsida; order Asterales; family Asteraceae; genus Helichrysum; species Helichrysum umbraculigerum. The sequence continues at coordinate 26,254,220 of CATIUR010000004.1, read as the reverse complement.
GTTCTGTATAAACGGGCGACTATTATTCGTTACTTATGCTTGCTCAGTTACGAGCATGTCACGGGAGCAAATTATTACTTACGGGTTAAGCTTCGATTATGAGCCTCATGGCAACGGTATAACTTATTTACTTTACATTTGCTGGATTTGCAAATACTTGATTTACGCCTGCGGGCACTACTGATGAAACCTTGTGTTCAAAACTGATATTACTTACAAACCTGTGAGATTCACCAACATTCGTGTTGACCCTTTTAGCATGTATTCTCAGGTACCCAGACGGAGTAGGATAACTCCAGGACATAGCTAGAGTCGCATGATTTCAACTAAATTGCATTATCGGAGATTCTCAGCATTATCGTTTGTACATGTTGATTATGTAATAGAATCTCCCGCCATACGCGTGGACTCTAGGGAACTACATTTTGTATACGAAAACATTAAGTTTTCAAACATTTATTTCTATGAAATCGTTTTACAACGTCTCATTTAGAGGTCGTTTGTTGTATATCTTGTGCTTTGTATATTGATTAGTAACACCCAAGCATGCTTCCGCAAATCATTAATTTGGGGGTGTTACAGATTGGTATCAGAGCTTAAGGTTATAGTGAACTAGGTTGCATTTAGTGGGCCTAGACTATGACCATTAGGCAGTATTTCCTTACTAGGCATGATTGGTTCAGGAATTACAGCATACGACTTTAATTTAACATAGCCTGATCAACTATGTACAATTAAGGAAAGATGATGTAAGGTCTGAAACGATTATGTTGAACGGGGATACGTTAGTTGACTCTGACCATGAGAGAACCAGACCATTACTTGATACGTGCTAGACACTAGGATGGATATTATGTACTTACCTATATATCAGCCTCGTCTTACTTATGTTGCCACAGGAATGGCAAACACATCACCCAATTCATCACGCTCTCATCCGCAAGGATCTCGAAACCCGCGAGTAGCCAGGAGAAACACTAGGCCACCTCGAAGCAGCCCCTATTCTGTTCATAACTCTCGGAACTCGGCACACCCCACGGTGCCAGTGTTGGCTACCCAACTCCGGCGTCAGGAGCAAAGGCTCGAGAATCTCGAACGGGAACAACACTGAATGACCTATCTGCTCCACCAAGCTCTTGATCACATATCACAACTCCAGCGAGAACAAGAAGATACCAGCCTCTCTGTAAGCATAATTCAGGATTCAATGACCGCTGAATTAGGGGCGGATGAACTCATAAGAGACCGACTAGAGGAATGTGAACAGCGTTCACAGGAGGCTGAGGAGTACTCTCGAGCACTGGTACAACGACTGGCCTTGGTTGAAGACAACGCCAGGCAAGCCAACAGACTTGCAGAAACCGTGGACCGCCTTGTCACGTTGATGGAGCGGATTAATCTGCATCAAGATTAGATCAGTCTGTAACTTGTAACCAGTTAACTACTTAATTAGGACCTATGTAATTCAACCGGATGTAACAATTCCCGGCACTTTTGTACTACTACTGTCTGTAACCATATGGAAAAACTTGTACCGTGTATCCAACTCGATTATCTAAATGGAATGTGATTGTCACTTCGTACTGCTATCGTGTATCGCATCATTTACACTTGGGACATATCATAATTTCATGCAAATATCTTATTCCTCTTTCCTTGTTCTTTTCTTGTTCAGCATCATGCCTCCTCGCCGACAAGTCACCCTTAGTGAAGCCGAAATTGCGGGTCTGATTGCCCGTAGTGTGGCCCAAGCCCTAGCTACCCGAACATCAACTCCTGGTAGCGAAGATACAGCTAACAATGCGCCACAACCCAAACCCTGCTCATATAAGGACTTCCAAAACTGCAAACCTTTGAGCTTCAATGGTACTGAAGGAGCGATCGGTCTGGTACGCTGGATCGAGAAAATCGAATATGTATTTCTTATCTGCAACTGTGAGGAGGGAGACAAGGTTAAGCTCTCCGCCAGTACTTTCTCTGACACCGCTCTCACCTGGTGGAACACCTATGCCCAGACTGTGGGTATTGCTAATGCTTACAAACTCCCGTGGGAGGAGTTGAAGGAGATGTTGAGGGGCGAGTACTATCCCGGGTATGAATTGAAACAGCTGGAATTGGAATTCTGGAACCACAAAATGCAGGGTGATGACATCACTGGTTACACCAACCGCTTTCACCAACTGGCACTTCTGTGCCCAACCATGGTCGATCCTGAGTACAAGAGGATCGAGAAATATGTCGATGGACTTCCTGACAGACTTCAAGACCTGGTGACTTCATCCAAACCAGGTACAATTCAGAGCGCCATCCGTATGGCCCATGAACTGACGGCAAACTCTGTCCGCCGTGGCACAACATCAACTGCATCTGCAAACAACAAACGCAAATGGGAAGGGAACCCCAACTCATCCAACCAAACCACCAACAAAAAGCCTGAGTCTGTTAAGGCTTATTCATCGGGGACTACGGAAAAGAAAGGGTACATCGGGAACAAACCCTACTGTCCCAAATGCAATCGTCATCATGACGGTTCCTGCCCTTGCACCAACTGCAAAAGGTTCGGACACCAAGCCAAGGATTGTTGTGACACCCTCAAATTTCGGTTTGCGGAAGCTGTCGGGTCGGGTGTCACTAAATCAAATATCACCGCATAAGATACATAATGAACGACTCTAAATGAGACGTTTGAAAATAATTATACATTTCCCAAAATAGAACGTTTACAACGTTATGAGTTTAATAATAATTTCCAAATACATAATTTGAAAATACTAAAGTAGATGCAGAGTTGTCCCAATTGTTGAAAATATGCGACTCGAACTAATAAGATCTTGTAGCGATCCTAATCCTGCTGGGCAACCTGAGAACACATGCTAAAACAGGTCAGCTATAAAGCTGGTGAGTTCATAGGATGGTTAGTTGAAAACATAAAGTAATAAAACAATTTATGTTTTGTAAAGTTGTTTCCAAAATCAGTGATTTTTGATATGTAATACGTTGAAGTTTGTAACGCCAATGTGTAAAGGTCTAATCTAGGTATTTCATACCTAACTAGTTTGAATTGTAAGTCTACCATTGAAATTGTTTGTCTAACTTAATGTTCAATTACCCCGATATGGTTGGTTGCATTGTTACAAGTTACTTAGACTTGTTTGTCTTAAATTGATACAAGTTACAACGACTTGTTTGTTTGAAAATGCTACAAGTACAACGACTTGTCTGATTGAAAATGATACAAGTACAACGACTTGTCTGATTGAAAATGATACAAGTACAATGACTTGTCTGATTGAAAATGATACAAGTACAACGACTTGTCTGCTTGAAAATAATACAAGTACAACGACTTGTCTGATTGAAGTTGTGCCCACTGCAATACCGTGGCATCGTTTTGTACCCACTTTACCGTGGTATCGTTTTGTGCCCGCTGCAATACCGCGGCATCGTTTCTGAAGTGCTCGAGAGCATAGTTGAAATGTAGAGCTAGTAGTACTACGACATACTAGCTATTGCAAATAAGTGTTGACCGTACAACGACGCGTCCGACTTGAATGATTGTGTTTGTATGATTGTATGTATACTAATATACATAAATATTATTGAAGTTAGCACCAAGTGCTCATGATAATATATAAACATGTAGATATATATATATATAGATACATATATTTGTCAAATGAGCAAACGTAAGTAACAATCGTGACACGCATGAAAATAATTGATTGTATCTAAATACGTATAAGCAAATATTTAGATATTAAGTAATACGTTGGTCCTAGGTATGAATACTCATCGCCTAGTTGAATTGTATTAGTATAAAGGATCTATACTAACATATGATGCTATCGTATACTTCTAGCCTAAAGCCTAGCAAGTATATTTGGGTTCTGAATTGTATTGGCAATATTAGTTCCTAAAAGAGAAACTGATCCTGTAAATGTATGTATGTCGTCTAGTGTAGGTAGAACTAACCAGTTCTAATGTATTTGATAATATTGTCCCGCGACAATATGGCCAATGAATAGTAATAACTATATCCAGTTATACCTAAGTAATTGTTTTCCAACAATCTGATAGTGTACGATTGTGACCTATCTAGGTTAGGTCTTGATATTGTTCCAAAACAATGTGTTGGGTGTAATTCCTAAGTATTACACATTTGTATTACATACAGTAATAAGATTGATTGTGAATTATAAAAGATTATTAATATAATTCGAAAACAGTTGTTGTGCATGTGTTTCACCCCAAAAACAGTAAAACAGTTGAAAGAGTGGGGCTATGAAACTCACCTGTGAATTGTTAGCGATACGATGATACGCGCGTCGTCCAAATGGTAACCTTCTAGTGTCCTAAACACGTGAGGTTATATAAGTATGAGACAAATCAGTTTGTCTAAGCGAGTTGTTCATGTGTGCATTTGTTGCTGAAGTCTGGGAATGGTGTACGGGGGTCCGGGGGCAGCGCCCCTGGTAGCGGGGTCCAAGGGGCGGCAGCCCCTGGCGGGGTCCAAGGGGCAGAGCCCCTGGCTGGGGTCGAGCTGCCAGGTCAGCTTGGAAAATTTTTATTTCTACTACTTTACTTTAAAGAAAACGTGTTCGGAATCCAAATTCGGGTAAAATCGAGTGGTAAAATTTGGTTGTCAATACTTAGTGAAAAACATAGGTTTTTAAGGTTCTGCGACGTCAGATGCGACGTCAGATGCGACGTAGGGTCGTGCGTCGCTATGTGCGACGTCGCAATTTAATGCGACGTTGTGCGTTACGTCGCAATGTGCGACGTTTAAGATTTACTGCGACGTAGGGTGTTACGTCGCATCATGCGACGTTGAGATGTTTTTGCGACGTTGGCTGCGACGTCGGCTGCGACGTCGCAGCACTGTTTTTGGTCTCTGCGACGTAGCGATCTGATCGCCGGAGTTTGAGCCGAAAACGAGTTTTCCGGCCTCCGTTGAGTCTGATTCTTTTACCCAACCCGTAACTAAGTATTTTAAGCTTATCTAAACCGCAAACAAGCAAAATAACAAGGTTTTCAGAGATTTCGAGAATTGTCGGAAACTTACAAATCCGCGCGAGGAGAATCTGAAAAGATAGGATTGTAGATCGTTGCGTGGTGATCGTTTTTCCCTAAAGGAGCTTTGAGATTGGAGGTCGTTTGACGGTGGTTTTTGGCGGATTATGGTGGTGGTGGTGGTAGGTTGTAGAGAGAGAGATGAGAGAAAAGGTAGGTGAAAAAGAAGAAGAAAATGAAGAAATGAGGTGGGAGTTTGGGTTTTTGTTAAAACTCAGATCCCTAACTCGTGTACTGTGGTCTCCAACCACAGTACAAAATGTCCGTGATTTCGTACCCGTTTAAAATGTAGATTTATTATTTAAATCCATAATTTTGTTTATATCATTTTGTAAATATTTTTAATAAAATATTTCACTTGAACTATAAAATGTCATTATTCAAAGTTTAAAATCGGCGCGAAATTTGACTTTTTGACCGGGTGTTACATTCTCCCCCTGTTAAGAAAATTTCGTCCCGAAATTTAAAGTGATGTCAGGGTTGCGCCTGGTCTGGGGAGCAATGCACGTACGAGGTATTTGTCGAATAGATTGTAGACACATGATGTCTATAACGAGGTTGAATAGCAGTCACTCCATGACCGCATCATGTTCAATCGTTGTGGTCACATTCTGACTGTTTTGTAATTGGTTATATCAGGGCTGAGCGATTTATCGTTGAGTCGATTAGTCTACTGAAAGTAAACATTGAGTTTGGTTGGTGAGTGTTCTATCGATTGGTCTGCTTAAAGCAAACTTTGGGTTTTATGTGGGCCTAGGTCAACTAGCCCTAAGATGTGATCGACATTAAGTCGTTAAAATGATGGTGGGGACAATAAGTACACGTTTAGCGAATCTAAAATTGAAGAGTTATGTTTTCGAGGAGAGGTTGTACTTACATTATTGTTGGAGATTTATTTGATTTACTCGGAGTCGATTAGGTGAATTTTTGCGTCTTTTTGGGCAGTCCTTCTTGTAATGACCAGGTTCCTTACATTTGAAGCATATCCTTCGAGAGTCGGGATTGGCGGGAACTCTGCAGTCCCGGATTACGTGACCATATCGTTGGCATCTTTCGCAAGGTAATCTGCAAAATCCGTCATGATGACGTTTGCAGCCGTGACAAAATGGTTTGTTACCCGCATAGCCTTGTCTGTCGTTGGGTTCAGCAGCGTAGGACCTCAAGGGTTCAGGTTGATTCGTTGGGTTTTGGCTAGAGCTGGAACTTCCATTTCCTTTTTGTTGATTGTTTTCTGTTGCAGGTGGCCCACGTCGAACCACCTGTGCCATGAGTCTGTGGGCCATGCGAATAGCCTCTTCAATAGTAGTGGGTTTAGAGGCGGTGACCATTCCCTCAATTAGCAACGGGAGTCCACCAATGTACCTCCCGATTCGTTTGTTTTCAGGGTTTACTATGTTTGGACAAAGGGATGCTAGTTGTTGGAAGCGATTGGTATATGTTTCAATGTCGTTGTCCTTTACGGTGAGATACCAAAGTTCGTCCTCAAGTTTGTGAAGTACTTCGATGGGACAATACTTGTCCTTCATGAGTTGTTTCAGGTCTTCCCACGGAAGTTCGTGAGCAGTGTCGTTTCCTACAGTTCGGGCGTGAAAATTCCACCAGGTAGAGGCATCATCCTGGAGGGTGTACGTGGCGTACAAGACTTTGCAGTCGTCGGGGCAGTTGCACATGTGGAAAATAGATTCAATTCTCTCGAACCATCGAATTAATCCGACAGCTCCTTCAGTTCCGACGAAGTTTGGTGGCTCGCACCTCAGGAAATCCCTAAAAGTGCAAGGCTTTACTTGGCTATGAGTAGCTAGAGTCGCAGTCACTGCTTGATTAATGATTTGATCTTGCTCAGCTCGAGTGAAAGTTGGTCGTTTAGGTGGCATGATTCTTGAACAAGAATGAAATGACAAAGTGTGAGATCTTTAATCAAAGATGATGATTATTACAATGACATAAGTAGCTAACTTGAGTTGGAATTTATGATACACGGGATCCTACGATCCTTGACGTTGAAGTTTTTGATATTGTAGGTGGCAGGCGCATCACTGCCCTTTTGTATTGTTGATACAACAGTTTAAGTAACCGTTGTCTAGTCTTCTTTAGTTAAGTTATCATGAATCTCATGTTTTCCGAGTGTTGTGACCAGTTGAGTTGTAGTTTCTAGGTGCGGTCGTACCATGACCGAGTTGCGTTTTCTATGTAGTCAATCCAAGACTATGTTGTGGTGGGTAGTCCAATGGACTATATCGTAGTACTAGAATATCGTACGGCCATTCATACCTGTGTATGTGACAACTACCGTGTTCTCGGTGGTGTTGAAGCAGGGTCCACCAACACAACCCATGTGTGTGGTGACATCATTGTGTATTTATTGATTAAAGCATTACATGCTAAATTGGTAGTATATACATATATGGTGTACACGTAACTATGCAAGCATACGTACATAATAAGAGTCAGGTGTGGCACCTCGTGCTCAGTGAAGTAAGTGTATATGTATATGTGTCAGTCGTACATGCAACTATAACAAGTCTACATGCATAATTGAAGTAGCACCAAGTGCTATAATGCAGTGCTATCAGCACAGTAATTGAAATACTAATATTTTGTAATTGTAGTACCAAAGTACCATGAAACGCAGCACTACGTGCTGTAATGAAGTGCCCGCGGCATTGAAATTGTAGTACCCGTGTACTATGAGTGTGGCATCAACATGCTATAATTTGTAGTGTTGACCCATTGTGAAGGTTGCACTAACGTGCTCAAGTTGTGGTATTAACATACCTTGAAATCGTAGCACTACGTGCCATGTATTGTTTGATTTGTAGCCCCAAAGCCAAAATGTGTTTGAAGTTCGAATTTCTCAGTTGTAACACAGGAGCTAAAGTGCGAGTGCCAAGGCACTAAAGTATTGAATTGATTGATCTACATGATCAAATTGTGATTCGAAAATTTTTTTTTTTTTTTTTTGTTGTGGACTTAGTCAACACTAATCCGATTGTGATCCATATGGTCAAAGTTGAAAAGTTGTCAGTTTGTTTTAAGTTTCGTGAAGGTTTAGCATGTGCGGGTTTCCATTCCCATTGATGACGTTTGTACCTCCTTCCCGAGGTTCAGTGATATAGGTGATATCCTCCTATGCGTACATAAGGAGAAAAATGTCGAGTCGTGATAGTCAAGAAGACGGCGATGTGCCTCTTCACGGGTAAATAATAGTACAGCGGAATTTTGTTGTATATACATACTTATTATATATATAGGTATGTAATAGTAGTACACGTGTAAGGCCTATTAATATATACCTACAGTACATATAATAGCCTAAAGTGTCTAGCACATAACAATCAGAGTCAACTACGCATTCCTGTTTCAGTATAACCCCTTTCAAATCTTACATCATCTTTATTTAATTGTACATAGTTAGCTACGCTATGTTAAATTAAACTCGTATGATGTAATCCCTGAACCAGTCATACCCAACGAGGAATACTGCCTAACGGTCATAGTCTAGGCCCTCTAAATGCAACCTAGTTCACTATAACCTTAGGCTCTGATACCAATCTGTGACACCCTCAAATTTCGGTTTGCGGAAGCTGTCGGGTCGGGTGTCACTAAATCAAATATCACCGCATAAGATACATAATGAACGACTCTAAATGAGACGTTTGAAAATAATTATACATTTCCCAAAATAGAACGTTTACAACGTTATGAGTTTAATAATAATTTCCAAATACATAATTTGAAAATACTAAAGTAGATGCAGAGTTGTCCCAATTGTTGAAAATATGCGACTCGAACTAATAAGATCTTGTAGCGATCCTAATCCTGCTGGGCAACCTGAGAACACATGCTAAAACAGGTCAGCTATAAAGCTGGTGAGTTCATAGGATGGTTAGTTGAAAACATAAAGTAATAAAACAATTTATGTTTTGTAAAGTTGTTTCCAAAATCAGTGATTTTTGATATGTAATACGTTGAAGTTTGTAACGCCAATGTGTAAAGGTCTAATCTAGGTATTTCATACCTAACTAGTTTGAATTGTAAGTCTACCATTGAAATTGTTTGTCTAACTTAATGTTCAATTACCCCGATATGGTTGGTTGCATTGTTACAAGTTACTTAGACTTGTTTGTCTTAAATTGATACAAGTTACAACGACTTGTTTGTTTGAAAATGCTACAAGTACAACGACTTGTCTGATTGAAAATGATACAAGTACAACGACTTGTCTGATTGAAAATGATACAAGTACAACGACTTGTCTGATTGAAAATGATACAAGTACAACGACTTGTCTGCTTGAAAATAATACAAGTACAACGACTTGTCTGATTGAAGTTGTGCCCACTGCAATACCGTGGCATCGTTTTGTACCCACTTTACCGTGGTATCGTTTTGTGCCCGCTGCAATACCGCGGCATCGTTTCTGAAGTGCTCGAGAGCATAGTTGAAATGTAGAGCTAGTAGTACTACGACATACTAGCTATTGCAAATAAGTGTTGACCGTACAACGACGCGTCCGACTTGAATGATTGTGTTTGTATGATTGTATGTATACTAATATACATAAATATTATTGAAGTTAGCACCAAGTGCTCATGATAATATATAAACATGTAGATATATATATATATAGATACATATATTTGTCAAATGAGCAAACGTAAGTAACAATCGTGACACGCATGAAAATAATTGATTGTATCTAAATACGTATAAGCAAATATTTAGATATTAAGTAATACGTTGGTCCTAGGTATGAATACTCATCGCCTAGTTGAATTGTATTAGTATAAAGGATCTATACTAACATATGATGCTATCGTATACTTCTAGCCTAAAGCCTAGCAAGTATATTTGGGTTCTGAATTGTATTGGCAATATTAGTTCCTAAAAGAGAAACTGATCCTGTAAATGTATGTATGTCGTCTAGTGTAGGTAGAACTAACCAGTTCTAATGTATTTGATAATATTGTCCCGCGACAATATGGCCAATGAATAGTAATAACTATATCCAGTTATACCTAAGTAATTGTTTTCCAACAATCTGATAGTGTACGATTGTGACCTATCTAGGTTAGGTCTTGATATTGTTCCAAAACAATGTGTTGGGTGTAATTCCTAAGTATTACACATTTGTATTACATACAGTAATAAGATTGATTGTGAATTATAAAAGATTATTAATATAATTCGAAAACAGTTGTTGTGCATGTGTTTCACCCCAAAAACAGTAAAACAGTTGAAAGAGTGGGGCTATGAAACTCACCTGTGAATTGTTAGCGATACGATGATACGCGCGTCGTCCAAATGGTAACCTTCTAGTGTCCTAAACACGTGAGGTTATATAAGTATGAGACAAATCAGTTTGTCTAAGCGAGTTGTTCATGTGTGCATTTGTTGCTGAAGTCTGGGAATGGTGTACGGGGGTCCGGGGGCAGCGCCCCTGGTAGCGGGGTCCAAGGGGCGGCAGCCCCTGGCGGGGTCCAAGGGGCAGAGCCCCTGGCTGGGGTCGAGCTGCCAGGTCAGCTTGGAAAATTTTTATTTCTACTACTTTACTTTAAAGAAAACGTGTTCGGAATCCAAATTCGGGTAAAATCGAGTGGTAAAATTTGGTTGTCAATACTTAGTGAAAAACATAGGTTTTTAAGGTTCTGCGACGTCAGATGCGACGTCAGATGCGACGTCAGATGCGACGTAGGGTCGTGCGTCGCTATGTGCGACGTCGCAATTTAATGCGACGTTGTGCGTTACGTCGCAATGTGCGACGTTTAAGATTTACTGCGACGTAGGGTGTTACGTCGCATCATGCGACGTTGAGATGTTTTTGCGACGTTGGCTGCGACGTCGGCTGCGACGTCGCAGCACTGTTTTTGGTCTCTGCGACGTAGCGATCTGATCGCCGGAGTTTGAGCCGAAAACGAGTTTTCCGGCCTCCGTTGAGTCTGATTCTTTTACCCAACCCGTAACTAAGTATTTTAAGCTTATCTAAACCGCAAACAAGCAAAATAACAAGGTTTTCAGAGATTTCGAGAATTGTCGGAAACTTACAAATCCGCGCGAGGAGAATCCGAAAAGATAGGATTGTAGATCGTTGCGTGGTGATCGTTTTTCCCTAAAGGAACTTTGAGATTGGAGGTCGTTTGACGGTGGTTTTTGGCGGATTATGGTGGTGGTGGTGGTAGGTTGTAGAGAGAGAGATGAGAGAAAAGGTAGGTGAAAAAGAAGAAGAAAATGAAGAAATGAGGTGGGAGTTTGGGTTTTTGTTAAAACTCAGATCCCTAACTCGTGTACTGTGGTCTCCAACCACAGTACAAAATGTCCGTGATTTCGTACCCGTTTAAAATGTAGATTTATTATTTAAATCCATAATTTTGTTTATATCATTTTGTAAATATTTTTAATAAAATATTTCACTTGAACTATAAAATGTCATTATTCAAAGTTTAAAATCGGCGCGAAATTTGACTTTTTGACCGGGTGTTACAATTGTCGAGCCATCATTCCTACCCCCAACACCAATGCACCAAACACCTGCTTTGGGTGCGGAAAAATTCAGGGCATTTCAAGAGCAACTGCCCTAAGCTGAAGAATAACAACAACAACAACCGCAACAACAACGCCCGGAGCAGAGCCTTCGTGATCAACTCAGGGGACGCCCGTCAAGACCCGAATGTGGTCTCAGGTATGTTCTTCCTCAACAACTTATCTGCTTCTATTCTATTTGATACTGGTGCTGATAGGAGCTACATTTCTGATGAGTTTTGCCCACTACTTGACATCAACCCCGTGGCCTTAGATGTTAAGTACACCGTAGAACTTGCAAATGGTAAACTCATAAAAACCGATAGTGTGATACCTAATTGCACTCTAAACCTAGCAGACGAAATCTTCTTAATCGATCTTATGCCCGTTGAACTAGGAAGTTTCGACGTCATTGTGGGTATGGACTGGTTATCCAAACATCGGGCCGAAATTGTTTGCTATGATAAGATCGTCCGTATCCCTCTCGCCGTCGGTAGAACCTTGATCATACAAGGGGAGACCGGTGGGTCGAGACTAAACATAATCTCCTGTTTGAAAACCCGAAAACTTCTAAGGAAGGGCTATCCAGCAATTCTCGCACACATCACGGAGAAAAAGTCGGAGGAGAAGTGACTTGAAGATGTGCCAATCGTTAGAGACTTTCCCGAAGTCTTTCCAGAAGAACTACCTGGTTTACCTCCACCTAGACAGGTTGAGTTCTCAATTGATCTCGTGCCGGGTGCCACACCAGTGGCCCCAGCACCGTACCGCCTAGCCCCATCCGAACTTCAGGAGTTGTCTACTCAGTTGCGGAACTCCTGGATAGAGGATTCATCAGACCGAGTTCTTCACCTTGGGGAGCTCCGGTCTTGTTTGTCAAAAAGAAAGACGGTTCATTCAGAATGTGCATCGACTACCGAGAGTTGAACAAGCTAACCGTCAAGAACCGATACCCACTTCCCCGAATCGATGATCTGTTCGATCAACTTCAAGGATCAAGCTATTATTCAAAGATTGATCTTCGATCAGGTTATCATCAATTGCGTGTTCGCAATGCCGACATCCCAAAAACCGCATTCAGGACCCGTTATGGGCATTATGAATTCCAAGTGATGCCATTCGGTCTAACCAACGCACCGGCTGTATTAATGGACCTTATGAATCGGGTGTGTAAACCCTATCTCGACAAGTTTGTCATTGTCTTCATCGATGACATCCTCATATGCTCACGAAACGAACAAGAACACGCACAACACCTCAGAACCATCTTAGAACTGCTTAGACAAGAGGAGCTTTACGCCAAATTCTCTAAGTGTGAGTTCTGGATAAAAACCGTTAAATTCCTTGGACACGTGATTGACAGCCAGGGAATTCATGTAAACCCATCAAAAATCGAGGCCATCAAGAACTGGCAAGCACCAACCACTCCAACCGAGGTACGCCAATTCTTGGGATTGGCTGGTTATTACCGCCGGTTCATTGAAAACTTCTCAAAAATAGCTCAACCACTCACAACACTGACTCATAAGGAAAAGAAGTTCGATTGGACTGATAAACAAGAGTCAGCATTTCAGCTGTTGAAACTCAAGCTCTGCAGTGCACCCATTCTGTCCTTACCCGAAGGCACCGATGACTTCGTGGTATACTGCGATGCTTCTCACCAAGGTCTCGGTTGCGTGCTGATGCAACGAGACAAGGTCATTGCTTACGCCTCCCGACAACTTAAAGTTCACGAGAAGAACTACACAACTCACGACCTCGAGTTAGGGGCCATGGTATTCGCTCTCAAAATCTGGAGACATTACCTTTATGGTACCCGAAGTACTGTATTCACCGACCACAAAAGTCTTCAACACATCTTCGACCAAAAGGATCTTAACATGAGACAACGTAGATGGGTTGAGTTACTCACCGATTACGATTGTGAGATCAAATATCATCCAGGTAAGGCAAACGTGGTTGCCGATGCTCTCAGTCGAAAGGAACGAACAAGACCACTTCGAGTCCGAGCCCTTAGCATGACAATTCACAACGACCTGAACATCCAAATTCTCACCGCTCAACTCGAAGCTCCCAGAACTGATAATATCAAAAATGAGGCCTTACGAGGCATGGATAAACAATTCGAAATCAGACCTAATGGAGTTAGGTACTTCTCTAACCGAATCTGGTTGCCTAGTTTCGGGAACCTGCGGGACTTGGTGATGGATGAAGCTCACAAGTCCAAATACTCTATCCACCCGGGATCCGACAAAATGTATCACGGCATCAAAGAGTTTTATTGGTGGCCGAACAAGAAAGCTGAAATCGCCACGTACGTCAGCAAGTGTCTTACTTGTTCAAAAGTCAAAGCCGAATACCAGAAACCTTCCGGCTTACTCCAACAACCCGACATTCCTGAATGGAAGTGGGAACAGATTGCCATGGATTTCATAACCAAACTCCCTAAGTCGGCGAGCGGTTGCGATACCATTTGGGTGATCGTCGATCGGCTCACCAAATCTGCTCATTTCTTGCCAATCAGAGAAACCGATAAAATGGAACGCCTCACACAAATATACGTCAAAGAAATCGTTTGCCGACACGGTGTCCCTATCTCAATTATCTCTGACAGGGATGCTCGTTTCACATCTCGCTTCTGGCAATCACTCCAAAAATCACTGGGTACCCGTCTCGATATGAGTACCGCGTACCACCCTCAGACCGATGGCCAGAGCGAACGAACTATTCAGACACTGGAAGATATGCTACGAGCCTGCGTAGTTGATTTCGGTACAAATTGGGAAAGACATCTACCATTGTGCGAGTTTTCGTACAATAAAAGCTATCGCGCTAGCATCAAAGCTGCACCTTTTGAGGCACTGTACGGTCGTAAGTGCCGATCACCGATCTGTTGGACTGAAGTGGGCAGTGGTGGAACTTGAACTATTTAGTCGGGGGGCGAAACAATCAACGCATAAAGTGTAAATGCAACTATCAGTTAACTTTTAAAAGAGACTCAAAATAATCGACAAGAAATACAATCTAAAACCATCAACGCATAAAGTGTACTTTATATATGAGGTCGAAAATACAATCTAAAACCATCAACACATAAAGTGTACTTTATATATGAGGTCGAACTATCAGTTAGTAACCAAAAGAAACACAAAACAACTGATTAAGGAAGACAAAGATTACAATTCAGCTCGACGGCCTCTAAGGTCTTTAAATTCATCGATTATAGCTTTCGAATCAAATCTTTCAGCAATATCTTTTTCTATGTAAACCACCAAGTTATCTACAAGAAATTCATCTGACATTTTATTGCGTAGTCGATTTTTGCACAGTTTCATTGCTGAAAATGCCCTCTCAGTTGTAGCAGTAGAAACTGGAAGTGTTAAGATGAGTCGGATTAGTATATCGAGCATAGAATATGTCTCACCCTTCTGAGTTTCCACAAAAATTCTGCATAAATCAGCAATAGTAGCAGCAGCACTAAGCTTCGAGTTCTTAGAAAATTCAATTTTAAGAATATCCAACTGATATCTCAACCGAATCCTCTCTTGTTCTGTAAAATCTGTTGGGTAATACTTTTTAACAAGATGATTAACCTTATCATAATCACAGCCTTCAAGAATTCTTTTTGGAACTAAAGCATAACTAAGAGTTAACAACTCCATGGCATGATCATTGAACCTGGTGGCCAGCTCATGCAATTGTTTGTCCAACGTGCAAATAAATATATCCACTCTGTAATAATGCTCAACACTTACCTGATTATCTTGTCCACGAGGGCGATATCGAGTAGACTTGTACGGTGCCTTCAAATCTTGCGCATCTACGTGATGTTTCTCAGAAAATATTATAACTTGTTTAAGTAAAGAGTCTCATCCAGAATTTCTGAAGTTGTTAAGACTTTTCTTTGTTGCTGAAACAAGATCGATAGCATTGCCAATGTCTTGAGATTTTTTTTGCAAAGCTTGAGATAAAGTATCAGTCCTCCCCATTATTTTCTTTATCAAGTGTAGAATAAGCACAAACTCAAATGATTTCATATAAGCATAAGCTGCATCAGCATCACCGCGTTGAGAAAATAAACCGTCTTTAATTATACTTCGAAGAACCTCAAAAGTTGCAGCATACATATCAATCAAGCTACAAACTGAATTAAAATGAGAACCCCAACGCGTGTCACAAGCTCGCCTTAAAGTTCCAACTTGATGTTTTCCTTTCCCGGATTTGATTTCACCAAGTTCCAACAGATATTTAATGTCAGCTGCCTTAGCTTTTTGTAACTCATCATGACGCTTACTAGAAGCACAAACAACATTAATAATGAAAGTCAACTTTGTGAAAAAATGGTGGACCGGAATAACTTCTCTTGAAGAAGCAACTAATGCAAGTTGTAATCTATGAGCAAAGCAATGAACATAGTATGCATAAGGACAATCCTTAGCAACAAGTGCTTGTAAACCATTCCATTCCCCTCTCATGTTACTAGCACCATCATAACCTTGACCACGAATTTTGCTAGTATCAAACCCATAGTGTAAAAGTTGATTCCACAAATTTGTTTTAAGGGTTAACGAAAAAGTATCAAAAACATGTACCAAATTTAAGAACCTTTCTCTTATCATCCCATCTTGATCAAAAAATCTCAGTACTATGGCCATTTGCTCTTGTTTGGACTCATCGCGTGACTCATCAACCATGACACAAAAATAAGACTCGCCAACTTCACTTCGAATATGATTTCTGACATTGATGGCAATGATATTTAGGATTTCTTTTTGTATTAGCCCCGAAGTATACTTTGAATTGTAAGGAGCATTCCCTAACACCACATTAGCAAGTTCATCATTATATGAAGCTAGAAGTTTTAACATTTCGATAAAATTACCACGGTTTCTTAAGTTTGAAGTTTCATCATGTCCTCTAAAAGCACAAGCTTGGAACGTTAACCATCGAACTATATCTATTGAAGCTTTCAATCGTATACGGTTTTTCAATATTTTCTCAGCACTTTGCTTCTCTATAATGTTTTCAATGTGTCCCTCTTGATTTAACAAACTTTCACTAGAAGCCACTGCCTTTCTATGTTGAGAACATCCAATATGTTTAAGAAATGCACAATTTTTCCCATCATTAACTTTTTTCCAATTGTCAAATCCCTTAACAGTAAATGCATCATAACCGTGGCACACATTAGGCTTGTCACTAAACAAGTAGCAAAGAAAGCAATATGCATAATCTTTCGTTGGCGAGTACTCTAACCAGTTAGGGAATATATGAAACCACGCGAATCGAAATCTACGTTTCACTTTAGCAGGGTACTGTTTTAGATGAACTTGAAAAGGTCCCAAACTCAGATATCTTCGCCTTATTTGTTCCCTCAGATTAGGTGAATACTCCCACATTTGTTTTCGCTTTCCCGGATCTCTTTCCATTGAAGTAATATCAAACTCCTCCGTGTTTGGCTTTGGAATTTCAGAAACATTTGGTGCTGTTGATTTCGTTCTTCTTCTAGCGCACTGGTTGAAGCTTTTGAACGTTTACTTTCTTGATTTACAACATCTATTGTTTCGTCACTCTTTCTCTTAGAAAAATAACAAGTAATCTTTTTCTTATTTTTTATGTCCATGATACTCCTGTAAATAAATACAACCTTCATATGTTATCATTAAATTACAAAGTCAGTAAGTAGGAAAGCATTTAACATCCAACGAATACTTCTATAAAGTTAATTCATTAATAATTGTTTAATACTTCATTCAAGACTTGAAGTCATTCTTTAATACTTCATACTTCATTGATTACACAACTTTCCAATTAAATACTAAAAAGAAATACATCTTATATTCTTATACTATTTTATGATATCCCTTTTTACTTTTTAGTTGCAGAATTTCGGTAGAGCTTACAAAAATACACTAATACAACAACAGCAACAAAAAAACAAAGTAGCATTAGGAATCAAAGAGGACCTACTCACTAACTGACCTACTTTAATGGTTCATAGAAATTAAGAAAATTACCTCAAATAAGGAACTGTAGTCAAAGTAATTATCGATGTATACAACTTAAATTTTGCATTTGTTGAAGATGTAGATGCGATTGAGTCGTTGAGAGTAACTTTATGTATCCAATTTCGCTAGAGGAAGAACCGAAGAAGAAACGTCGTTGTCAAATTGGGGGTTTCAGATTTGTGTAATTGGACTTTTGTGGTTGGGGTTTTTCTAATGGGCCATCTCAGATTTTGTTTTCATGTTAGGGGGGCTATAAAACAAAATATATTTTTTTTCAAGCCCAGTTAGTATAAATCGCTAATTAGAAGTCAAAATTCAGGTGGGGCCACTACCCCCCTGGCCCTATATATCCTCCGCCCTTGGAAGTGGGAGATAGTCAACTCACTGGTCCTGAACTCATACACGAAACCACCGAGAAAATTGTTGAAATCCAAAACCGACTCAAAGCCGCACGTGATCGTCAGAAAAGTTACGCTGACGTGAGACGCAAACCCCTCGAGTTCCAGGTTGGGGACCGAGTACTCCTGAAAGTATCGCCTTAGAAAGGCGTAATCCGATTTGGCAAACGCGGGAAATTAAATCCCAGGTACATTGGGCCTTTTGAGATCCTCGAACGGATTGGCCCCGTGGCATATCGGTTGCTGCCATCTGAACTCAGCAGCATGCACCCTACCTTTCACATTTCTAACTTAAAGAAATGTCTGTCTGACGAGACACTTATCATACCACTTGACGAGATTCGAATCGATAACAAACTTCACTTCGTTGAGGAACCTGCTGAAATCATGGACCGTGAGGTCAAACAACTCAAATAAAGTCGTATTCCCATCGTTAAGGTTAGGTGGAATTCGCGGCGTGGTCCGGAGTTCACCTGGGAACGGGAAGACCAAATGCGACTCAAGTATCCACAACTCTTCACTGACCCTACTTCAAACGCGACTTCGAGCTAAATTTCGGGATGAAATTCTTCTAACGGGGGGAGAATGTGACACCCGTCAAATTTAGGACTATTAATTAGTGCCTAATCATTTGCAATACATGTAATTAGTTCTGTGTTAGGCTAATTAATGTATCCTTATATATATTGATGAATATGTACGAATTTCACGATTTAATTAAATCGTGCGCATTTTAAATCAAATATAATTCGGTTCAATTAATACGGACGTTGGTGAACAATTTTGCTAAATAATATAATATTATTTAATACAAACGATTATATCCAAAAATATTATTTTGATACTATTTCGTAATTATCTCACATTGCACAAACAAAACGCCTACTCGTTTAAAATATTAAACGCGCAATCAAAACACAACAAACTAAGTTATATTTTATAATTCATAACTTAAATAATTCAACTAAAACGTTTAGAAATTTTTCGTATTTTAAGACTTATACTTAATTGTGGAAAATAATTAGTTAACGCTTAAACAACCGGGGAACGAACACCCCACGGAGCGGGAACGCTGACTGAAAGTGGGAGGATAAACCTCCCACCTCTTTTCTTTCTTCCCTTCTTTCTCTTTCTTCTCTTCTTTTTCCTCTCAAATCACCATCCACCACCATTACACAAAATCAACAAATAACACGCCCAAACGTACTCGGATTTCACTACTACTTTGGAATAAAAGAACCACCTCGACACGATCTACACTTCTATCTTTCCGAAATTTCGTTTCGCCACTTTGTAAGTTTCCTACAATTTCTCGAAATCACTCAAATCTTAGTTATAATACTTGTTTGTTGTTTCTACACGTTTATAATGTCCAAATATGGGTTGGGTAAAAAGCTTGGGTCGATCGGTGGCGGGAAAACTCGTTTTTGGCTCAAAAATCCGTCAACAGCTCGAAGTGACGCAACGACGACTGCAGTATAGTGTCACTTCGTGCGTCACTTAAGTGACGCATTGAGTGTCGCTAAAAGCCCTAATTTAGCGTCACTTGCCTAAGTGCCGTATAAAACCCTCTTTTTCCGTCACTACCTAAATGACGCATTTTCAATAACCGTCACTAACCTTAGTGACTCATGACACCAGTACCGACACTTACAACCGACACTTCCTCAAGTGTCGCACTCTATGCGTCACTTGCACAAGTGACGCCATTAATCAGAATCCGTCATTTCATGCGACACTTCCTAAGTGTCGCTTATACCCTAAGTGTCGCTACAAGTGACGCTAAAAACATAAAGTTTCAAACCATTTTTACTAAGTGTCGAGACCTAAATTTTATCACCTAATTTCACCCAAATTCAAGTCCAGATGCGTTTTTCACCAAAGCAATTTAGTAGAAATAAAGATTTTTCGAGCTGACTTGGCATCTCGACCCAAACCAGGGGCCAGCCCCTTGGACCCAGCCAGGGGTTACCACCCCTGGAACCCCGCTAACCAGGGGCGCTGTGTAACACCCTCAAATTTAACGATTTACGGAAGCATACATTGGGTGTTACTAATCAATATACAAAGCGTAAGATTAAGAGTAAACGACCTCTAAATGAGACGTTTCGAAAAGGTTTCATCAATAATAATCGTTTGAAAACCGTAGGTTTTCGTATACAAAAATGTAGTTCCCTAGAGTCCGCGCGTATAGCGGGAGATTCTATTACATAATCATGATATACAAAAGATAATGCTAAGAATCTCCGTTAAATGCAAGGTAGAAATCATGCGACTCTAGCTAGTGTCCAAGGGTGGTCCTACTCCGTCTGTGTACCTGAGATACAAAGCTAAAAAGTGTCAACCAAAAAGGTTGGTGAATCTTACAGGTTAGAAATAAGTAAGTGTTATGAACCACAAGTATGTACCCGTATTGCTATCAAGCAAAGTAAGTAAATCAGTAAATCAGTACAGTGCCATGAGCTCATAAGTTGAAGCTTAACCGTGTAGTGTGAATATATCACGTACCCCCGTGAGTGCTATCCGCACACTCATATGTAACAAATACTAATATGCCTGTTTCTACGTGTAAATCAGTAAGTGGTGGCACTACCACCCCAGGCAGGGATTGTCAGTCCCAAATGGATCCATCTACTAGTAATCGCGCTTAAGTCCATAACTAACAACTTACGAATAGGAGGCTTTCAGTGGATAAAAGTAACTCATGCGTTTGTGTGTAAACAGTAATGTATTCAGTTCAGTACATTGTGTTCATATGTAAAACAGTTGCTAAGTATCTCACCCTAAAGTATAAAACAGTAAAAGTGGGGCTGTAAGACTCACCTGAGTCGAGCAGTGGTAAATAGCAAGTATTAGTAAAGCAAGTAGGTTCTCCGAACCCGTAACCTCCTAGTGCCTAAACACGTAAGGTTAGGTAAGTAGATGTCTCGCAAGACCATCTAGGCTAGTTGTTCATACAACCCGTTGTGTTTAAATGTTGGTTCGTTCGTGTTTGTATCAAAATATACGGCCCGTTGGTGAATTGGGTAATTAAAGTTTTGTTGTTTATAACGCGGTTTAGAGTTATCGTAATAAGAAAGTATGTCATATTGTGTTTGACAAGTCGTACGGTGTAAGTATTTGGAGTTTTACAAGTCCGACACTTAGTGTAAAAATATTTGGAAAGCTGCTGTTTTATGCGACACTTCATAGCGTCACTAAAGTAAATCATGCGACACTTAGGAAGTGTCGGGTGAAGTGTCGGATCTGAAAGGATAGCGTCACTACGGTAGTGTCGGGTAACAAAGTCATGCGGCACTAAGGAAGTGTCGTGTATAAGTGTCGGTAAATATAAGCAGGCGACACCAATGAAGTGTCAGGATAAGTGTCGGCAAAAGTTCAAGGCGTCACTAAACAAGTGTCGGTATAAAGTGTCGGATAATGAGGTCTAGCGGCACTAAGGAAGTGTCGGTAATATAAGTATAGGCGTCACTATCCTAGTGACGGGTAAAGATCACAAGTGGTAACAGGCGACACTTAAGAAGTGTCGGGGTATGGTTTTATGCGTCACTCAGCAAGTGTCGCACGAAGTGTCGCATATCTGGGTTCGTCCATGCGACACTATCGCCTGATCGACGGATTTCGAGCCAAAAACCTGTTTTCGGGTTTCCGTTTGGTCCGATTCTTTTACCCAACCCTTATATGAACATAATAAGCCTATAGAAACCATAAACTAGTAAAAATGATCAAAAACGAGAGATGTCGGGTTTTGTCAGAAACTTACGTAATGTCGGATTAAAAATCCGAAAAGAAAGAAAGGTAGATCGGGAGATGGTGATGCTTCTATTCCAAACGAGTAGTGCGATCCGATGGCTTTTGATGGTAGTTTTATGTGATTTTGTGAGGATGGTGGTGGTTTTTAGTTAGAGAAAAAGAAAGAGAGAAAAGAAAGAAAGAGAGAGAAAGATGGGAATGAAAATGAAGAAGAAATGAGAGAAGGGAGGGGGTTTTGGGTGGACCTCCTCCTTTCAGTTCGCGCTCCGTGCTCCGGGTAGTGTTCGTTTTTCTTCGTCGTTTAAGCGTTAAATATTTATTTTAATCGTTTAATCATATTTATAAAATCACAAATCTTGTTAAATAATTTACTTAAATTATTTCCTTAAATCTTTAATAGTTTAAATTAAATTTAATTACTTTTGTTTTTAAATCGTGTAAGTTTTAATCGAGTAATACGAGGCAGTTACTAATTATTATAAAATAGCATTTCGGTCATAGTTGCGTTATTTTAGTTAATAAACGTTTGTTCACCAACGTCCGTATTTAATCGAATAGAATTTCATTCTATTTAAGTTGCGTTCGATTTAAGTCAAATCGCAAAGTTGTTTATATTTATCAATATATAATCCGATACATTAATTAGCCTAATTACAGAACTAATTACATGTATTAACAAAGAATTAGGCACTAATTCTAGTCCTAATTTGCCGGTTGTTACATTCTCCCCTTGTTAAAAGAATTTCGTCCCGAAATTAGCTCGATTGCACGGTCGGTGCGTTGTCTGGGAAGAGATGTGGGTATTTCTGTCGCATTTGGTCCTCCCGTTCCCAGGTGAATTCTGGACAACGTTTAGAATTCCACCTGACTTTTACGATGGGAATACGACTCTGTTTTAGTTGTTTGACCTCGCGGTCCATGATTTCCATAGGTTCCTCGACAAAATGAAGTTTATCATCGATTTGAATTTCGTCGAGCGGTATAATCAGTGTCTCGTCAGACAGACATTTCTTCAGATTAGAAATGTGGAATGTGTTGTGAACGCTGCTAAGCTCAGCAGGAAGTTGCAGGCGGTATGCCACTGGGCCAATCCTTTCAAGGATTTCGAATGGTCCGATGTATCTAGGATTTAGCTTGCCTCGTTTTCCGAAACGAATAACGCCTTTCCAAGGTGAGACTTTCAGAAGTACTCGATCTCCAACCTGGAATTCGAGGTGTTTGCGTCTCACGTCAGCATAGCTTTTTTGACGATCACGCGCGGCTTTTAGTCGGTTTTGTATGCCGACGATCTTTTCAGTTGTTTCATGTATGATTTCTGGACCGGTGAGTTGTGTATCCCCCACCTCAGTCCAACAGATAGGTGACCGGCACTTACGACCGTACAGTGCCTCGAAGGGTGCAGCCTTTATGCTGGTGTGATAACTGTTGTTGTACGAGAACTCGCACAACGGTAAGTGACTTTCCCAGTTTCTACCGAAGTCAACTACGCAGGCTCGTAGCATGTCTTCCAGTGTTTATATGGTTCGTTCGCTCTGGCCGTCGGTTTGAGGATGGTAAGCCGTACTCATATCCAGATGAGTACCAAGAGATTTTTGCAGAGATTGCCAGAAGCGAGAAGTAAATCGAGCATCTCGGTCGGAGATGATTGAGATGGGCACGCCGTGTCTTGACACGATCTCTTTCAGGTAGATCCGTGTCAAATGTTCCATCTTATCAGTTTCCTTGATGGCTAGGAAATGAGCAGATTTAGTGAGTCGGTCGACGATCACCCAAATGGTATCGCAACCGCTAGAAGTTTTCGGGAGTTTGGTAATGAAATCCATGGTAATCTGCTCCCATTTCCATTGTGGTATTTCAGGTTGTTGTAGCAAACCGGAGGGTTTCTGGTGTTCAGCTTTAACTTTGGAACAAGTGAGACACTTGCTAACATAGGTTGCAATGTCAGCTTTCATGTTGGGCCACCAATACTTTTCCTTGATGTCGTGATACATTTTGTCGGCACTGGGGTGTATAGAGTATTTAGACTTGTGAGCTTCATCCATCACCAAGTCTCGTAGGTTCCCAAAACTTGGTAACCAGATTCGATTCGAGAAGTATTTGGCCCCGTTAGGTTTGGTTTCAAATTGTTTGTCCACGCCCCGCAAGGCCTCGTTTATCAAGTTTTCTGGTTTGAGTGCTTCGAGTTGAGCGGTGAGAGTTTGATTGATGGGGTCGTTGTGAATGGTCATACTGAGAGCTCGAACTCGAAGTGGTTTCACTCGTTCTTTTCGGCTTAAAGCATCGGCAACAACATTCGCCTTGCCTGGATGATAGCGAATTTCGCAATCGTAATCAGTAAGCAACTCGACCCATCGACGTTGCCTCATGTTGAGATCCTTTTGATCGAAGATATGTTGGAGACTTTTATGGTCAGTAAAGATTGTACACTTGGTACCGTATAAGTAGTGTCTCCAGATTTTTAGAGCGAATACAACAGCCCCCAACTCTAGGTCATGAGTTGTGTAATTCTTTTCGTGGACCTTGAGTTGTCGAGAGGCGTAAGCGATGACTTTGTCTCGTTGCATCAACACGCAACCAAGACCTTGGTGTGAAGCATCACAGTATACCACAAAGTCATCGTTGCCTTCGGGTAAGGATAAGATAGGTGCACTGCAGAGTTTCTGTTTTAGTAGCTGAAAAGCTGACTCCTGTTTGTCAGACCAATCGAACTTCTTTTCTTTTTGTGTCAGTGCAGTGAGAGGTAGGGCTATTTTCGAAAAATTCTCAATGAACCGCCTGTAGTATCCGGCGAGTCCTAAGAATTGGCGTACCTCGGTCGGTGTAGTAGGTGCTTGCCAACACTTGATAGCCTCGATTTTTGAAGGATCGACATGAATCCCTTGATTGTCAATGACGTGCCCAAGGAATTGAACGGTTTGCATCCAGAACTCACACTTAGAGAATTTGGCGTATAACTCTTCGTGTTTGAGCAGCTCTAGGATGGTTTTCAGGTGTTGCGCGTGTTCTTGTTCAGTGCGTGAGTAAATCAGGATGTCATCGATGAAGACGATCACAAACTTGTCAAGGTAAGGTTTGCACTCCCGATTCATAAGATCCATGAATACTGCCGGTGCGTTCGTTAAGCCGAATGGCATCACCTGAAATTCGTAATGCCCGTAGCGAGTTCGGAAAGCTGTTTTAGGAATATCTTCATCACGAACTCGGAGTTGGTGATAACCCGACCGTAGATCGATTTTTGAATAAAAACTCGACCCCTGAAGTTGGTCAAACAGGTCATCGATGCGAGGAAGTGGGTAACGGTTCTTGACAGTTAATTTGTTGAGTTCACGGTAGTCGATGCACATGCGGAAAGAACCGTCCTTCTTTTTCACGAACAGGACCGGAGCTCCCCAAGGCGAGGAACTTGGTCGAATAAATCCTTTGTCCAGGAGTTCCTGTAACTGAGTAGACAACTCCTGAAGTTCGGATGGGGCTAGTTGGTAAGGGGCTCGTGCCACGGGTGCTGCGCCGGGCACAAGATCAATAGAGAATTCGACTTGTCTAGTTGGCGGTAGGCCAGGCAAGTCTTCAGGAAAGACTTCTGGGAAGTCTCGAACAATAGGCACATCCTCAAGTCGCTTCTCCACCGACTTTTTCTCCATAACGTGTGCGAGGACTGCCTGGTACCCTTTTCTCAAGTATTTTCGGGTTTTCATGCAAGAAATGATATTTATTCTCGTCCCACCGGTCTCCCCTTGTATGCTCAAAGTTCCACCGGTGACGAGAGGAATGCGTACAATTTTCTCGAAACAAACGATTTCGGCTCGGTGCTTGGACAACCAATCCATACCGACAATGATGTCAAAGCTGCCGATTTCGACGGGTATCAAGTCAATGGAAAAGAGCTAATTAGCTAAGTTTAAAGTGCAATTAGGTATCACACTGTCGGCCTCAATAAGTTTTCCGTCTGCCAATTCTACTGTGTACTTAGAATCTAAGGCAATAGGCGCAGTGTCAAGAAATGGGTAAAACTCATCGGAAATAAAGCTCTTATCAGCACCAGTATCAAATAATACAGAAGCAGTCAAGTTGTTGAGAAGAAACGTACCCGTGACCACATTCGGGTCTTGACGGGCTTCCCCAGATTTCAGCACAAAAGCTCTTCCTCGAGCATTGTTGTTGTTCTTATTGTTGTTGTTGTTCAGCTTCGGGCAGTCTTTCTTGAAATGCCCCGTACCGTTGCACTCATAACAGGTCTTTGGTGCAGAGGTGTTGGTGCCGGGGGTGTTTGATCTACAATCCTTAGCCAAGTGTCCAAATCTCTTACACTTGCTACAGGGACACGAACCATGGTGGTGTCGTTGGCACTTTGAGCAATAGGGTTTGGTTCCCTTGTACGCTCCCTTGTCATCAGAACCGGAGGTGTAGGCTTTAATGGTTTCGGGTTTCTTATTTTGGTGGTTGTTGTGGTTGTCGGACCATTTTCTTTTATTGCTGTTGGAGGATGGAGTGGGAGGTTCTGGGTCCTCGTTCATAGCTAAAAGTTCATGGGCCAACCGGATGGCACCGTGAAGGGTGGTTTGGTTTGATGAAGCGACATTTCCCCGGACGGGTTCCGGGAGGCCGCGGATGTATTTCTTAATCTTTTCGGGTTCAATACTTGCCATAGCTGGGCGAAGGACGGCGAGTTGTTGGAATCTGGTGGTGTATCCAACGATATCAGTTCCTTGCACTTTTATGTTCCAGAACTCTTCATCCAGCTTGTGAAGTTGTTCGGACGGGCAATACTCATCCGTGAGCATTTTCTTCAGATCCTCCCAAGGGAGTAGATAAGCGGTGTCAATCCCCACGGACTGTGTATAGGAATTCCACCACGAGAGGGCACCATCTTCAAGGGTGCAGGTGGAGAATTTGACTTTGTCGTCCTCCGCACATTTGCTGATGCGGAAAACGGATTCCATCTTTTCGAACCATCTGATAAGTCCGATGGCTCCTTCGGTCCCCTTGAAGCTCAAGGGTTTGCAGTTCTGAAAGTCCTTGTAGGAACAAGGTTTGGCGACAGTGGTTTCAGCGGAATCGCTATTTCTTACGGAGTTTGGTGTGGAATTTCGAGCCAGCGCTTCCGTCACAGCTTGAGTGATGAGTGACGTAAGCTGAGCATCGGTGTATGGTCTAGTCTTTGGCGGCATGTTTCTTCAATAAGAGAAATAAAGATGCATGAGAATTTGTAAGAAGTTGTATTCATCACAGATGTCATATATATATAAGCGGTAATACACGACATCAATCATGAAACTGACAGTTAATATATGTTGGAACAGTAAGAATATTTGATAGATAATATGAGTTCAAAGATTACATCCCACGGATGTATTACAAGAGGTGTCGGGAATTGTTACATCCGTCTGAATTATAAAGTAGCACTTAAATAGTCACTAGATTACAGGATAGTTTACACAACAAGGACTACACTAATCCCGACGTAGATTAATCTGCTCCATCATTTCAATGAGACGATCCACAGTATTTGCAAGTCTGTTGGCTTGTCGGGCGTTATCTTCTGCCAGGACCAGTCGTTGCACTAAACTGTGAACATACTCCTCGGATTCCCGTGAGCGTTGCTCACATTCTTCCAGCCTTTGCTGCAAAAGGGCGGTTTCCACACTTATTTCCACTATCTTGTTGTGAAGAACCTCCATGTTGTTAACGGTGGTTTCGTGATCCTCATAGACTTGTTCGATACGCTCGAGTGATGTAAGTCTCCAGTTTTCGTTTGTTTCCTGCAACACGACATCCATGGTGCGAAGTCGTTGCTCGTGTTGGTTCACCCTAGCTGCTAAGGTCGGCAAGGTGAAGTGGGTAGGGTACGGGCCAGCTCGAGGCAACCTAGCGTTCCTCCTAGCTACCCTCGGGGTCTGCGACCCGGATTGAGAGCGCGATGAATTGGGTGGTGTGTTTGCCATTTCTGAGACAAAACGTTAGTAGTAGTGAGGCCTATATACATATTAATCACACATAATATAATATAGCCTATAGTGTCTAACACAAGCAAATATAAGTCCCGTTTCTCTCACGGTCAGAGTCAGCTAATGTATTCCGGTTCAACATAATTGTTTCAGTTCTTACATCATCTTTCCTTAATTGTACATAGTTGATCAGGCTATGTTAAATTAAAGTCGTATGTTGAAATCCCTGAACCAGTCATGTCTAATAAGAAAATACTGCCTAACGGTCATAGTCTAGGCCCACTAAATGCAACCTAGTTCACTATAACCTTAGGCTCTGATACCAATCTGTAACACCCTCAAATTTAACGATTTGCGGAAGCATACATTGGGTGTTACTAATCAATATACAAAGCGTAAGATTAATAGTAAACGACCTCTAAATGAGACGTTTCGAAAAGGTTTCATCAATAATAATCGTTTGAAAACCGTAGGTTTTCGTATACAAAAATGTAGTTCCCTAGAGTCCGCGCGTATAGCGGGAGATTCTATTACATAATCATGATATACAAAAGATAATGCTAAGAATCTCCGTTAAATGCAAGGTAGAAATCATGCGACTCTAGCTAGTGTCCAAGGGTGGTCCTACTCCGTCTGTGTACCTGAGATACAAAGCTAAAAAGTGTCAACCAAAAAGGTTGGTGAATCTTACAGGTTAGAATTAAGTAAGTGTTATGAACCACAAGTATGTACCCGTATTGCTATCAAGCAAAGTAAGTAAATCAGTAAATCAGTACAGTGCCATGAGCTCATAAGTTGAAGCTTAACCGTGTAGTGTGAATATATCACGTACCCCCGTGAGTGCTATCCGCACACTCATATGTAACAAATACTAATATGCCTGTTTCTACGTGTAAATCAGTACGTGGTGGCGCTACCACCCCAGGCAGGGATTGTCAGTCCCAAATGGATCCATCTACTAGTAATCGCGCTTAAGTCCATAACTAACAACTTACTAATAGGAGGCATTCAGTGGATAAAAGTAACTCATGCATTTGTGTGTAAAAAGTAATGTATTCAGTTCAGTACATTGTGTTCATATGTAAAACAGTTGCTAAGTATCTCACCCCAAAGTATAAAACAGTAAAAGTGGGGCTGTAAGACTCACCTGAGTCGAGCAGTGGTAAATAGCAAGTAGTAGTAAAGCAAGTAGGTTCTCCGAACCCGTAACCTCCTAGTGCCTAAACACGTAAGGTTAGGTAAGTAGATGTCTCGCAAGACCATCTAGGCTAGTTGTTCATACAACCCGTTGTGTTTAAATGTTGGTTCGTTCGTGTTTGTATCAACATATACGGCCCGTTGGTGAATTGGGTAATTAAAGTTTTGTTGTTTATAACGCGGTTTAGAGTTATCGTAATAAGAAAGTATGTCATATTGTGTTTGACAAGTCGTACGGTGTAAGTATTTGGAGTTTTACAAGTCCGACACTTAGTGTAAAAATATTTGGAAAGCTGCTGTTTTATGCGACACTTCATAGCGTCACTAAAGTAAATCATGCGACACTTAGGAAGTGTCGGGTGAAGTGTCGGATCTGAAAGGATAGCGTCACTACGGTAGTGTTGGGTAACAAAGTCATGCGGCACTAAGGAAGTGTCGTGTATAAGTGTCGGTCAATATAAGCAGGCGACACCAATGAAGTGTCGGGATAAGTGTCGGCAAAAGTTCAAGGCGTCTCTAAACAAGTGTCGGTATAAAGTGTCGGATAATGAGGTCTAGCGGCACTAAGGAAGTGTCGGTAATATAAGTATAGGCGTCACTATCCTAGTGACGGGTAAAGATCACAAGTGGTAACAGGCGACACTTAAGAAGTGTCGGGGTATGGTTTTATGCGTCACTCAGGAAGTGTCGCATGAAGTGTCGCATATCTGGGTTCGTCCATGCGACACTATTGCTTGATCGACGGATTTCGAGCCAAAAACTTGTTTTCGGGTTTCCGTTTGGTCCGATTCTTTTACCCAACCCTTATATGAACATAATAAGCCTATAGAAACCATAAACTAGTAAAAATGATCAAAAACGAGAGATGTCGGGTTTTGTCGGAAACTTACGTAATGTCGGATTGAAAATCCGAAAAGATAGAAAGGTAGATCGGGAGATGGTGATGCTTTTATTCCAAACGAGTAGTGCGATCCGATGGCTTTTGATGGTAGTTTTATGTGATTTTGTGAGGATGGTGGTGGTTTTTAGTTAGAGAAAAAGAAAGAGAGAAAAGAAAGAAAGAGAGAGAAAGATGGGAATGAAAATGAAGAAGAAATGAGAGAAGGGAGGGGGTTTTGGGTGGACCTCCTCCTTTCAGTTTGCGCTCCGTGCTCCGGATAGTGTTCGTTTTTCTTCGTCGTTTAAGCGTTAAATATTTATTTTACGTGTTTAATCATATTTATAAAATCACAAATCTTGTTAAATAATTTACTTAAATTATTTCATTAAATCTTTAATAGTTTAAATTAAATTTAATTACTTTTGTTTTTAAATTGTGTAAGTTTTAATCGAGTAATACGAGGCAGTTACTAATTATTATAAAATAGCATTTCGGTCATAGTTGCGTTATTTTAGTTTATAAACGTTTGTTCACCAACGTCCGTATTTAATCGAATAGAATTTCATTCTATTTAAGTTGCGTACGATTTAAGTCAAATCGCAAATTTGTTTATATTTATCAATATATAATCCGATACATTAATTAGCCTAATTACATAACTAATTAGATGTATTAACAAAGAATTAGGCACTAATTCTAGTCCTAATTTGCCGGTTGTTACACGCTGCCCCCGGACCCCCGTTATAATGAGTTTGTAAATACATTTCACACCAAGTGTCGAACTTAAACAACTTCAAACCTTATTACGATACGACTTTATAAACAAATTGAGACATATTTTTCAAGAGTAACACTTTGGAATCACTAATACAAACCGTCACCAACGGGCCAACCATGTTTTCTAAGAACAAACGATAACGAACCAACATTGGACATAACGAGTTGTGTAGACAACTAGCCTAGATGGTCTTGCAGGACATCTACTTACTTAACTTTATATGTTTAGGCATTTAAAGGTTACGGGTTCGGAGAACCTACACACTACTCACTGTTTGCTACTGCTTACTACTCGACTCAGGTGAGTCTTACAGCCCCACTTTTACTGTTTTACATACGGGGTGAGATACATTGCGTACTTTTCTTGAACACAAGTACGAACTATACATTTTACTATACGGGATTGCATGAGTTACTTACCTTTACTGAAGTCTCTCCATCATATATCGTTAGTTATGGACTTAAGCGCGAACACTAGTTAATGGATCCATTAGGGAAATGACCCTCCCCGCTCGGGGTAGTAGCGCTACCACGAACCGTTCTGTATAAACGGGCGACTATTATTCGTTACTTATGCTTGCTCAGTTACGAGCATGTCATGGGAGCAAATTATTACTTACGGGTTAAGGTTCGATTATGAGCCTCATGGCAACGGTATAACTTATTTACTTTACATTTGCTGGATTTGCAAATACTTGATTTACGCCTGCGGGCACTACTGATGAAACCTTGTGTTCAAAACTGATATTACTTACAAACCAGTGAGATTCACCAACATTCGTGTTGACCCTTTTAGCATGTATTCTCAGGTACCCAGACGGAGTAGGATAACTCCAGGACATAGCTAGAGTCGCATGATTTCAACTAAATTGCATTATCGGAGATTCTCAGCATTATCGTTTGTACATGTTGATTATATAATAGAATCTCCCGCCATACGCGTGGACTCTAGGGAACTACATTTTGTATACGAAAACATTAAGTTTTCAAACATCTATTTCTATGAAATCGTTTTACAACGTCTCATTTAGAGGTCGTTTGTTGTATATCTTCTGCTTTGTATATTGATTAGTAACACCCAAGCATGCTTCCGCAAATCATTAATTTGGGGGTGTTACAGATTGGTATCAGAGCCTAAGGTTATAGTGAACTAGGTTGCATTTAGTGGGCCTAGACTATGACCGTTAGGCAGTATTTCCTTACTAGGCATGATTGGTTCAGGAATTACAGCATACGACTTTAATTTAACATAGCCTGATCAACTATGTACAATTAAGGAAAGATGATGTAAGGTCTGAAACGATTATGTTGAACTGGGATACGTTAGTTGACTCTGACCACGAGAGAACCAGACCATTACTTGATACGTGCTAGACACTAGGATGGATATTATGTACTTACCTATATATCAGCCTCGTCTTACTTACGTTGCCACAGGAATGGCAAACACACCACCCAATTCGTCACGCTCTCATCCGCAAGGATCTCGAAACCCGCGAGTAGCCAGGAGAAACACTAGGCCACCTCGAAGCAGCCCCTATTCTGTTCATAACTCTCGGAACTCGGCACACCCCACGGTGCCAGTGTTGGCTACCCAACTCCGCCGTCAGGAGCAAACGCTCGAGAATCTCGAACGGGAACAACACCGAATGACCTATCTGCTCCGCCAAGCTCTTGATCATATATCACAACTCCAGCGAGAACAAGAAGATACCAGCCTCTCTGTAAGCATAATTCAAGATTCAATGACCGCTGAATTAGGTGCGGATGAACTCATAAGAGACCGATTAGAGGAATGTGAACAGCGTTCACAGGAGGCTGAGGAGTACTCTCGAGCACTGGTACAACGACTGGCCTTGGTTGAAGACAACGCCAGGCAAGCCAACAGACTTGCAGAAACCATGGACCGCCTTGTCACGTTGATGGAGCGGATTAATCTGCATCAAGATTAGATCAGTCTGTAACTTGTAACCAGTTAACTACTTAATTAGGACCTATGTAATTCAACCGGATGTAACAATTCCCGGCACTTTTGTACTACTACTGTCTGTAACCTTATGGAAAAACTTGTACCGTGTATCCAACTCGATTATCTAAATGGAATGTGATTGTCACTCCGTACTGTTATCGTGTATCTCATCATTTACACTTGGGACATTTCATAATTTCATGCAAATATTTTATTCCTCTTTCCTTGTTCTTTTCGTGTTCAGCATCATGCCTCCTCGCCGACAAGTCACCCTTAGTGAAGCCGAAATTGCGTGTCTGAGTGCCCGTAGTGTCACTTCGTTTGTTGTATATCTTGTGCTTTATATATTGATTAGTAACACCCAAGCATGCTTCCGCAAATCATTAATTTGGGGGTGTTACAAATAATAAACTCAATAAGCATTCATCCAAACAATTATAATGAAAACCTAATTCACAATTAAATCAAATAAACAATATCATAAATAACTCAATAAGGTTATTAAAGTTACAAGGATAAAGAAATCGAACCAATTGATGAACTAGCTTTTCCTAGGGTTAAAAACCTTCAAACCCTAGCTCCTTAACCTCCAAAATCGCACCTACAGTCGACCTAAAACCCTAACTTTCGGTTTTAGTATTCTCGAATCGTATATGAAAAACCTAAAACTAAGCCTCTATTTATACTTTTTCTGGCCGACCTTCCAACCGCCGGTTGGAACCTCCAACCGCCGGTTGGACTCTTTGAATCCTGGTCCAACTCCACGTGTCTCCACCGCCTAAAAAACCTAATACTCCAACCGCCGGTTGGGCTTTCCAACCGCCGGTTGGACTGATTTTCCAGAATATTCCAATTACGGGCTCGGACTTCAATGTGGACTTTCTTTCTTCTTTTACGGATTCAACTTGTTTCCTTGGCCCAATTCTTCATTATTATCATTTTAGTCTTCATTTCTTCGAGGTTTAAGCTCCTTTTCTTCAGATGCTTCATTTTCTTCAGTTTCTTTCAGTTTCGGATTCGTTTTTGTTCCTTTTTCTTCAATCTTTAATTAAAATACATCTCTGCAAATATTAACAAAATAAGTATCTAAAATCATATAAATGCACTAAAATGTATATAAATATAGGGATAAATTTTTATAAAATATACTATCTATTTGATGCTTATCACTTCCTATAGTCAATACACACTCGCCATCCCGTGACTGTCCTAGTGGGAACTAATTCATTTTGGTCATTCGCCACTACAGTCATACCCCCCCTTTTTAGGCTCATAATGAACAGGACTCACCCAAGGGCTATCAGAAATTGGGTAAATTATACCCGCATCAAGCAATTTAACTACCTCCTTCTTGACAACATCTTTCATGTTCGGGTTAAGCCTCCGTTGTCTTTGAACAACGGGTTTTACATCATCTAAAAAGTTTATTTTATGTTACAGAAAGATGGGCTTATCCCAGGTATGTCCGATGTACGCCAAGCAAAGGCGCCCTTGTGAGCTTTCAACACATTCAACAATTCAGCTTTTTCAGAGTTAACAAGAGTAGAAGAAATTACTACTGGTAGCAAATTTTCCTCTTGCAAGTAAGCATACTCCAAATGGCTTGGTAATGGCTTTAACTCCAAATCTCTTGGTGGATCCTCCAATGATGTCTTGATCCTCATCTGATCCTCACTCTTCAACTCCTCAAATCTTTCCTCAGCTAATTGCTCTTCTGCATCCATATTAGCTTCCATAGCTAAAAGCAACTCTTCCTCAGTCATCTTCTCATCAACAGATTCCAAAAGTTCAGCTAATTCAGCATCCAATCCCAGCAATCCCTGCAATTCCTCATCCAAAGCCTCATCTACAACATCAATACTAAAACAAGTATCGTCAGTAGAATAAGGATGCTTCATGGCCTTATCAACTGTGAAAGCAATCCTTTCCTGGCCCACTCCTAAAGTCAACTGCTTATTTTTAACATGAATAATAGCATCAGCAGTATGTAAAAAAGGGACGTCCTAAGATGAGTGGGACTTTACTATCTTCCTCTATTTCGAGGTTCACAAAGTCAACTGGAAAAGTAAATTGACCTACCTCTATCAACATATTTTCCGCAATCCCTACGGGATATTGGAATGATCTATCGGCCAGTCTTATGCTCATACGTGTGGGCTTAAGGGATCCTAAAGACAGTTTAGCATACAGGGAGTAAGGCATTACGTTTATACTATCACCTAAGTCAGCTAGGGCATCGCAAGTCATAAACTTTCCTAATGTACACGAAACAATAAAACTCCCCGGGTCACCCAACTTGGGTGGAATCTGATTCTGAACGATAGCAGAACACTCATCATTCAAAAATGTAGCTGATGCCTCCGATAGCTTATCCTTGTTGCTCACCAAATCTTTGATAAACTTGGCATAGTTCTGCATTCCAGCTAAAACATCAACCAAGGGTACATTGATCCGAATGCCCTTGATCATATCAACAACTTCCCATATTAGGCCGCAATCTTCTCCTTCCTCAAACGATGAGGGTATGGAATATTCAGTTTGTATGCATTCACTACCGGTTGTGTGACCGAAGGTGTAGGTGAAACCGGAATAGATGTGGGTTGAACCGCCTCCTCTTCTTCATCTTCAACCTCCTGCTCATCAATATCCTGTAAAACAGTGTTAGAAACTCTGGCCTTTTTGGGCGGAGGAGGTGGTAACTCTTTCCCGCTACGAGTGATAATAGCATTGGCATACTCATTTCGGGCTGGTGGTGGTTGGTATGGCTTTGGACCACCGCTAGAAGATGTTTGCCTTTGGTTCGGTTGAGTGTTGCTCGGTAAACCACCGGTTGGTCTACTACTCTGCCCCTCAGATAACCGATCCATTTTCCTTTCCAAATCCTGAATCGAGGCTTGTTGATTTTTCTGACCTTGATCCACACTTATCCTCAAATTCGTCATTTGTGTTTTCAACCTCTCAGTATAAGCATCCTGTTTGGAAATAAATTCCTTCATCATCTTCTCTAAAGCGGATTATGTGGCTTCTTGTTGCTGAGCTGGTGGTGGAACATTATCTCTCGATTGGTACTGATTGTTGTAATTCTGATTCTGTCGAGAATACATGTTCCTTTGGTAATTACCCTGATTTCGGTTCTGATAACCGCCTCTCTGATAATTATTTCCAGTTTGATAATTACTTTGTTGCAAGTAATTTACATCCTCATCTGCCATCATCATCGGTTGATCATCACTATCACGTTCATTAGTGGCATGATTTCCGCCACAATTACCACAACCCTCTCGAATCTCCTTTATCTCTCCCTTGAGAGTTTTGAACTGGTCATCAAACTTTGTGGACATAGCCTTCAACTCTTTCATCATCTCAGAATTATCATAACCGCTAGTAGAGGCTGAAGCAACAGTTTTCCGAGTAGTCTTGGTTTTCTGATCATTAGCCCAATTAATATTCTGTAAGACCTTATCTTCCATCATCTTCCATGCTTCATTTGGAGTTTTGTACATAAACACACCCCCTCCTGCAGCATCTAAAACCGAAGACGATGAGGTATTTAGCCCGTTATAGAAAAGCTCAATAATCTCTCGTTTAGATAACCCATGACCGTGACAGTTCCTGAGCATCTCTTTCATCCTCAACCAGGCTTCCACTACTGTTTCTCCATCATTCTATTTAAATCCTCGAATCTCATTCAGTAACCTTTCTGCTAAAGCAGGAGGGAAGAATCGGCTAACAAACGCCTCCCTCATTTGATTCCAAGTGGTGATAGTGTTCGGTTCAAGTTCTTGGTACCAGATTTTTGCTTCCCCACACAGAGACATGGGAAAAGTCCTTAATCGAATGGCTTCATCAGTATTCGGCCCATATTTGAACATGTCCCCGATTTCCAAAAAGCTAGATATATGCTTGTGCGGATCGGCCCGCACTCTTCCATCAAACTGGCTATCTCTGATAAGACATATATGATTTCCCTTTAATGAAAAGTTATTGTCAATGGCCGGCCTTCGAATAGCGGATTCCGATGTAGGGGCAACATCCCTTGCCCTTGACAGCATTGGGGTATCATTCTCGTCAGCCATTTGATACTCCTCTTCTTCTTCTTTTGATTTGAGATCCTCTTCAAACTTAGATTCAAGCTCTTCTTCGTAAACCTCTTCAATGATTACGTTTGCTGAAGTTGATCCACTTTCCGTTTGGCTTTCAGTAGATTCCGTCGGCGTATTCTTCGATTTCTTCTTTCATTTCTTCTTTATGGTTTTCTCCGGATCGGACAATGGACTAACAAGTTCGTTACCCGAAGTCCTCATGCTTATCCACTACCTAATTAAACCTGCAAAAGCACAAAAGATAAAACTGTCAAATGTACCGGCATAAAACAAGTTAAAAAGTAGCTTTCTAAGAATAAAATTCAAAGAAAGGATAAATTAACTACACTTAATTAAATTCTTAAATTAAACACAGTCCCCGGCAGTGGCGCCAAAAACTTGATGTGTAAAATCTAGTTATAAAATTAAACAAAGAAATACTGATCGTTAACTATTACACAACTGAGGTAAGTATACCCTATCGTGTATAGTATAGCTACAGTAAGTCCAAGTTCGTTCCACAGGGAATGTGAATTCAAGAATTATAATTAAAAATGCAATTAACTTAATACAGAAAAGACTTGGGTTTGTTGTGACCGAATTATCACTTTGCTTAACAACTACTATATTTAACTAAATGGACTCAGGAAGAGTCAAAATGATTTGTTGTACTTTTAAATATTAAAAAACAAACACTCACTGGGATTATTTCACTAATAACTTCGGGGTATTTAATTAAAACCATTTTATTTAGCAATTCATGTTCATTTCGATTAGATTAGGCTTAACATTCGCCATCACTTACACCCTAATCTCAATTCACAAATTACAAATTAATCTAGTGAAAGACGTTCGCCAAAATCACTATCTTACACGTTTGAGTTTAATAGTCTAACTTATTACTTATCTGCGTTCGCAATCAAAGCTCAATTATTCATATACAAATAATTGATAATAAACATATAAGTGACAAACATCCGCTACAATCACTTATTTATTTACCAAATAAATTAGAACCAATAATTAAACCTAAATATATAAAGTTCTCAATTAAACGTAATTAAATCATATAAACATCAAATGATAATACCCCTAATCAATAGCTAATTCATCCAAGCAAGTGTTAAAAGGTTTAGCTACTCGTATTCAAACAAGAACAATCACAAGAAATAATTGCAATCAAAGAAAACATAATTATAATGAAATAAAAGAGTTGATCGAATGATTACAATAATTAAATAATGATCCGTAGTAGCCGAATGATTGAAACAAATGAAAGATCTCCAAAAGTATAAAAAACCCTCAAAAGTACCAAGAAAATTCGTAACCCTA
Source organism: Helichrysum umbraculigerum (assembly GCA_949592205.1). NCBI lineage: Eukaryota > Viridiplantae > Streptophyta > Magnoliopsida > Asterales > Asteraceae > Helichrysum > Helichrysum umbraculigerum. The sequence goes on along the minus strand of CATIUR010000004.1, from coordinate 26,216,290 downwards.
ATTTTAATATAAGAAAAAGTTCTCTCTTTTTCGTAAGCAGAAGGCTGCTATTTAAATTGTTGGGGATCAAATCCATACGGCGTATGGATTTTTGATCCGCCGTATGGATTGGTTTTGGCGTACCCTCCAAGTCAAAAGACTCCACCGCCTCCTTGAATTGATTTTTACCTCTGCCTCACGTGATCCATTTTAATTCTTTGACTTTGGAGTGGGCCTCACAATTACTTTTGATTTCACCAAGTCACCCACGTGACTTCTTTCCTGCAAACATAAACATTGATATGTATTTTAATATTATTAATATTATTATTTATTATTACTAACATTATTTTATTATTTTAACTTTAGTATGATTATTGTTATTATTTCTAACTAAACTATTATTATTATTATTAGCTTAAATAATTATTTGGTCCAACTCATAAACTCCAATAAATATTCAATATAATTATTTTTGCTCAATCCATTTAACTTTTCAAACTCAAATATGTACAAACTTAATTTATTTTCTATACTCTTTTAACCACTTTCTACCAACTAACTTTGTGTACAATTAACTTTTATACAAAAATTACTTTATTTATTCTACTTTCAACTCATTTTCGTTCCTTACTAATGCAAACTCTATTTCTACCTATTTTATAAATATGAACAAAATAATTCTATTTTATCAAATAATTCTAACTAAAAGTATATAAAAACTATGAAATATTAGTATACAAATGTAACATTATTCAATGTTATCATTGCCGAAGCTATGTAACCATATTCGGTTAGAGATTTGTCGAGTACCGTTTGGTTTGGTCTCAAACTGTTTGTCCATGCCCCACAAGGCTTCATTTGTGATGTTTTCGGGTTTGAGTGCTTCAAGTTGAGTAGCAAGGACTTGAGCAACAAGATTGTTGTGTGTTCATGACGAGTGCTCGGACTCGAAGAGGTTTTGTGCTTTCTTTTCGACTTAAGGCATCGGCAACAACATTTGCTTTTCCTGGATGGTACTTGATTTCACAATCGTAATTGGTAAGCAACTCGACCCAACGACGTTGCCTCATGTTCAGATCCTTCTGATCGAATATATGTTGGAGACTTTTGTGATCGGTAAATATGGTACTTCGAGTATCATAGAGATAATGTCTCCAGATTTTGAGTGCGAACACTACGGCTCCCAATTCGAGATCATGAGTGGTGTAGTTCTTTTCTTGTACTTTCGACGTTGTATGATGTTCAATTTCATTTCGCCTTCCTCCCCTTGTTAGGATTAGAGTTCCACTGGAAACTGGAGGAACTATGTACACGTTTTTCTCATAACAATGATTTTGACGGAATTCTTAGTTAACATTGGGAAAGAAAGAGGGATGAAAGATTTCGATCTCGATGGTTATCAAGTCTAGGAAGGAAACATTTTTATCTCCAATTTTGAAGTGAAATTTTGAGTTGAGCTGACTAGCCTAAATCAATTTGTTAGTTCTACGATATACTCAGTGGCTAATTCGTTTCTGAAAGTGGTTACTCCATGACCGTTTTGTTGTTTAGAACGGTGGGCCAATAAAGACTATTCCGTTGTTCGAAAAGTGGTCAAATTGCGTAGTGATCAATCATGATCCAATAAGGCGCAGGAGTAATTTGTTGATAAAACAGGTCAAATAGTGATGAAGTTACGATTAGATGATGTGTTTTGCGTTATGAGTAAGTCGTTTGTCGGATATGTCAAGATAGTGATCAAACATGACCATGTAGCAAATTTGTTTGAGTATGGCAGATAACATTCCAACCATGAGTTGCGAAAACGTGAGTGAATCGTTGGACTACATCCAATATAAACCGTTGGAATGTATCTTCAGTATGTAAATCGTTAGAAGACCGGCAGATGTTCTAATGTATAAGCTGTTATCGTTGTCCAAAGTAAGTAGGCAGGGGAATGTTATCGGTCCCTTATAGAATAGGTCGTCATCTGACACGTAACCGTCTATAGTGAGACTTTTCATCACCTACGGAATAATCTTTTACTAAAACCGTGATATTGCAAATGAAGGAGGGGTTATTCCCTATAAAATCCGTCTCGATCTGACTTTGTAAGATTGCGTGTTGCCATTTCGTACTGTTAACCTTGTCCTAGTTTTAAAGTGGGACTAGGGTTTAGATCATAGCGAGGAATTGAGTGAAAATCAAGTGTTGGTTCATATATATGGTTTTCACTTGGCTAAGAAAGGATATCATCGTAACTTCGGTAATTTTGTTAACAACTCATGGATTTTGAAAACTTCATAACACATTTTGTGGAGAAACTTTTTGTTTAAAAAAAAAATTCTTGCTGACGTAAATTTGTTGAAAACTTGAATTGATAAGAATCTGTTGAAAAGCTTGAGGTCAATCAAATATGTTGAAAATCCTTGTTATTGGCAACACGTCGGAAATTTTTGTCTACAAAAATTCGTTTGAAAATTAGCAGTTGTGGAAAGTTTGGAGGAGATGTCCGGTGGAAATTTGTTCAAAGATTTGCATTTGCGAAAGGTCCGTGGAGAACATCTACTAAAAATTTGTCGAAAACTTACTACTTTTAGTCGTAAGGTGACGACTTCGTCTATGGTCTCCATTATTCGAAGATGGGTGATATCCCTAGTTTCGTTAAGATCTTAAAGATTCTAGTAGAGTTGTGCATCCCGACCCTGTGCCAGATGCATTTTGCCTAGACGTGTTTTCGGGCCATTCTAATTCCATTACATTTAGCAGTCTATTCTCGAACGGTAAGAAAATTAATTAGCGAATGAGATCCTTGCATGGAAATTAAGCTCATCGTGGGCGTGTTTAGAGGAGGTAACATGTGACCTTACGGTAGGTCGATCAATCAGCATGAAGTAGTGAAATCTAATTTATGTATCCGATTCGTTGTTTACACGAAGTGCCGGGCATTGTTACATTCGGGTGAATTACGAGAGTGTTTTACGGAATCAACAAGGCGATCCTTGTCTTGTAGTTGGGGTAGTACTCCAGGTTTTGATAAGATTTCCTTGCGTTTACGGGGCGTTTGTGCTCCTAGTCGTGTGGTAAGAGCAGTCGGAAGAATTTAGCACGGATGGAACAGAGGAAATTAGGCGTATCGTTTCTGAGTGATAAGTTAGTTCTAACTACATCGATTTTCCCCGATAGCAGTGTCTTTATCCGGTATTTATGGTTAATCAAACCGTAGATTCGAAGAGTGGTCATAACAATGGCCGAGTAGTGCTTCTGAAGTAGTCAACCATGACTATGTTATAATTTCGAAGTGAACAAAGGTTTGATAAGATTAGTTTGGTAATTCCGTAGCTGCAAGCATCCCTTGCCGTAGTGATCAAAATGATCAAATCGTTACTGAAATAGCTTGTGGACCTAGTCATTGTGAGTACTCCTCGCAACACTAATCCATTCGAAATCGGGGTGATCAAAGTTGTAAACCAAGTTATGCGTTAATCATTGGAATCAATTCATTTGTTGGAAAACAGTCCAATGTATAGATGTTGTGTATAGCACACATGGTCCACATGCCTATGATAAGAGTGGAGTGGAGTAGCACGGTGGCTAAAGTAAGTATAGTTCGTGTGACTTCCAAATGTAGCACGAAGGCTAGAAGTACGTTTAAACTGGGTGATTTCCATATGTAGCACAAGGTGTCCAAATGCAACACCAAGTGTCATGAATGTAGTACCCGAAGTACCGTAATGCAGTACCAATGTACCGCGAATGCAACACCAAGTGCCGTAGTGCAGTGCCCGAAGCACCGTAATGCAGTGCCCGAAGCACCGTGAATGCAGCACCAAGTGCCGTAATGTAGTGCCCGAAGCACCGTAATGCATGAATCGCGCCTAGGTGATGAATTTTTAGTGGTGTTATAGTTTCGTTGGTTTATCCTCGGACGAAATTTCCCCAAGTGGGTCCTCTTTGGGTGAGTTGTTCTCGGTGGTTTCGTTGCTCGTTACAGTTAGGCGAGTGGTTGTCGTGGGTGTCTCCACTGCCGTAGATGAACTTGCGTCTCGTTCTCAAGGTCGAATGAATTATCGGAGGGAGTGGTTGCCATTTTCTGTGGCAGTGTGATGTAGGCGAGAGTTGAGTGTCTATCTCGATATCGAGTGACGCTACGATAGGAAAGTTTGCCATTTCTGTGGCAAGAGTGTCTAATAAGGTGAGGCCTATATATATATAACATATAATATAGCCTAGTGTGTCTAGCACAAACAAGTTTGAGTCCCGTTTCTCTCGTGGTCAGAGTCAACTAGTGTGTCCCTGTTCAACATAACCGTTTCAAACCTCACACCATCTTCCTTTAATTGTACATAGTTGATCAGGCTATGTTAAATTAAACTCGTATGATGTAATCCCTGAACCAGTCATACCTAATAAGGAATACTGCCTAAAGGTCATAGTCTAGGCCCACTAATGCAACCTAGTTCACTATAACCTTAGGCTCTGATACCAATCTGTCGCACCCCCAAATTATGATGCGGAAGCGATTCGGGTCGGGGCGCGACTAATACGGTAATCACAGCACAAAGATATATAATGAACGACTCTATATGCGTCGTTTAGCAAAATACATTGATATAATAAAATGTTTACAAAACATTGAGTTCACATGATTTTCCTTAAGAGATTCTATTACATATCTAATTGTACAAAATATAGAAATGCAGTAAAATCTCTTTGATGTTTCGTGTTTGCATCATGACTCGAGCTAAAGTATCCTGAATGGGCAGTCCAACATACTGCTTAGTACCTGTGATACATGCTAAAAATGGTCAGCTAAAAGCTGGTGAGCTCACAAGTTTGTATGTCAAGACATATCGTATGAACCGCAAGATTTAATGTAATGATTTGCAACAAAGTAAATAAATGATGTATATACAGCCAGGAGCACATAGTCTGAGATCAACTGAGGTGTCAAGATCCACATTTAAGGACCTGATCGAGGGTGCCTCTGTTAGAATAGTGTCCAATATCATAACTAATTGGTAAGACTATCATTAATGGTAAAGTCCTTTTTGGGTTGCCCTCAATAAACAGTCAAGAGAGTTACGTAAGGTGTAATATTAATTAGTATTAATATTATAATTGTTTTGATTAAATTAATAATAGTTTATTAATTATAATAATCAAATAGAATTAAAAGGCGGAAGGTTCCAGAACCAATCCAACCGCCGGTTAGAGAATCCAACCGCCGGTTGGGATTAGGGTTTCTGAGTCGGTTAAGGACACAGCCCCAACTGCCGGTTGGAAGGTCCAACCGCCGGTTGGAGGTCGAATTCAGAAATCTGGGGTTTTCTTCCTCAACTATAAATAGGGGTCAAACCTATACCTTATTCCATACAATTTTCAAGTACGAATTTTTAAGGATTTCGAAAATTCTACTCTCTCTTGGGTTTTTGGGTGTGAAGCATTAGAGGTATTCTACTTTGGGTACTTGCCTCCAAGTAACGAAGCTCTGTTCATTGGTCTACACGTGAGAAATAGGTTTTCTCTTAAGGTTAGTGTTTTCCTTATAATCTCTTTGTCCAATTTATTTATTGTACTATGTTGTCAAAGTTAAAGATCCCTTAGGGTTTTAGTTTCCTAATTGCCTTAGATTATTTAAAGTTTTGTTATTCCGCTGCGTACATAATAATCTAGTTAGGGAATAGAAAACCCAACAGTGGTATCAGAGCCATAGCTTAACAAATAGTAGCATGAAATTATCTGCAACAGTATGTAGGTAAAGATAAATTGGAGAGAGAATTATTTAAATAGGTAATATGTATTTACAGTTTAGATATTGATAATTTTAAATTGTTTAAAATAGACCACTAATTTTAAAAGGTTTAAAATAGAACCCCAAACTTCAAGAGAGATTATATGTATGATATGATTTATATATATGTATAATTAAAGTCTAAATACATCGTCAGTCAATTGATAAATCAGCTCACCCATGAGGAACAAACTATAAGAGAGGTATAAGGCGGGTCGCTTTGCTTCCCTAAAGAAGTTAGGTTTTTAATAAGCTTCGCGCTGACCTACTTCTCCGCTTCTTTGTGCGTTCGATGGAGCTACCGAGGACTTTTGATAGGATGATGTCAAGATTAAAAGTAAACTTAAAATAGTAAAACAAAATCCCGTTTTAGCTATAGGAAATGATGAATAGTATGCTAACCCATGAAATCCGCACATCTCTCGTATGAACTGTTAATGGAGCGTGTGTGGTTTACCGGCACATTAATATGAGGACGTAATGAGAGATGATTGAGACTCGCGATTCTCGAGCGTACTCGAGCCGGGGATCACGCGGGGTTTGCATGGTTAATTCACCATCTTGTTCATGATCCTCGGCATACCAGTCATTATTAGTAGATGTGCATAACCGAGATTAACATGCCATTGATAGAAATCAATGAATCTCAAAGAACTAGGAGTTTCATAGAAATGAAATAGATAATGGTATTTTAGTTATATGATTACGGCAACCCTTTTCATAAAACTGAAAATATGGATCCTAGCCTTAATTTAGAAAATTGGGTAAATAATTAAGGAATATTCAAACTAACTAAAACTGTTTTTGTAACACCTGCTAAATTAGGATAATTAATTATGCCTAATTAGATGTAACTAGTTGTAATTAGTATGTAATAGGACTAATTGCAGACTCTATTTGTATATATATATAAGGTGAATTATATATATATGTGTGTACTTACGCGATTTGGATTAATCGTACGAATTAACCGGACGGAATCCGACACAGTGACTTGGACGTTGGTGACAGAAATTTACCTAAATAATGAGAACGTATTTTATTATATAAAATACACAGCGAACAAACATTATTTATAATACCGCGACGACAATTTAAATAATTTAACGAATATGTATTAAACGCGAGTTAAAAATTCTAATACTTCGACAAATGTTTTTATAATTAATTTCAAGGTATTTCATTAAAATATTCCCGTCATCTTTTAAAAATATAACTGCTTGATTTAACGTTTAAACGACGGAGGAAACGAACACCGCACGGAGCGCGGAGGCGCGGACTGAAAATGGGAGGCTTAACCTCCCACTTCCTTTTCTCTTTCTTTTCACTTTCTCATTTCTTTCTCTTTCTTTCTCTTATTTCTCTCTCAACTAACAAAACCACCTCCATCTTACAAAATCACAAAATAACACCACGAAACGACGCCGAATCATACCACTCCTTTGGAATAAAAGAACCCCGGCATCCCGATCTACCTTTCCATCTTTTCGGATTTTCGATCCGACATTTTGTAAGTTTCCGACAAAACCCGAAACTCTCCGTTTTTGCTCATTTTTACGTTTTTATGGTTTATATATGCTTAAAATGTCCAAAAATGGGTTGGGTAAAAGATTTGGACCAAACGGAAGCTTTTCGACCGATTTTCCGGCCACCAAATTCCGATCAGACCGCTACGTCGCAGAGACGCTGGGCTATCTGCGACGTAGCTCAAAACGTCGCATTATGTGGCCAACGTCGCACTTAGCGACGTCGCGGCCTACGTCGCACAACCCTTCGTGACGTCGCATTGTGCGACGTCCGTCACTACGTCGCATTAAGTTGTGACGTCGCGCCTAGCGACGCCAGCCCCTACGTCGCATTGATTTGCGAAGGTCGCATCATGCGACGTACATGCCTACGTCGCACCCTACGTCGCATGCTACGTCGCATGCTACGTCGCACAAACCAGAACCTTGAAAAGTCAGATTTTACTAAGTGTCGAACTTACACAACTTCAAATACTTATGTCATATGACTTAACAAACGTCATAGAACATACCTTCTATTACAATTACACTAAATTGCGTTATAAATGGTAACACTTTGAATCATTATTACAAACCGTCACCAAGGGGCCATATTTGTTTTCAAACTACAAACGGATTACTAAACAAACACTTGGACATAATGAGTTGTGTAAACAACTAGCCTAGATGGTCTTGCGAGACATCTACTTACTTAACTTTATATGTTTAGGCATTTGAAGGTTACGGGTTCGGGGAACCTACGGTTGATATTACTTACTCGTTTATTGATATAAACGTACTTGCAAAGACTCAGGTGAGTCTTACGGCCCCACTTTTACTGTTTTATCTTATTGGGGGAGATACATGCTACTACTTTTTCTTGAACACAAGTACTAAACTGTTTACTATACCAAACGGAATTGCATGAGTTGTTACTATTTACAGAAGTCTCTCCATCATATATCGTTAGTTATGGACTTAAGCGCGAACAGTAGTTAATGGATCCATTAGGGAAATGACCCTCCCCACCCGGGGCAGTAGCGCTGCCACGTACCGATTTACACGTATAAACGGGTGACAACTTATTCGTTACTGATGCTTGCTCACTTACGAGCATGTCACGGGAGCAAACATATTATTACGGGTTAAGCTTCGATTATGAGCCTCATGGCAACGGTATAAACTTACTTATTTACATTTGCTGGATTGCAAATACTGATTTAACGATTGCTGGATTGCAATGGCTGATTTTACGCCTACGGGCATTACTAATGAAATCTCGTGTTCAAAGCCGATATTAATTACAAACCTGTGAGATTCACCAACCTTTTGGTTGACACCTTTTAGCATGTTTTCTCAGGTACCCGGATGGAGTAGGATTACTCCAGGATTTTAGCTAGAGTCGCATGATTTCAACACAACTGCATTAACGGAGATTCTTAGCATTATCTTTTGTATATTTTGATTATGTAATAGAATCTCCCGCTATACGCGTGGACTCTAGGGGAAACTACATTTTGTATACGAAAACACTAAGTTTTCAAACATTATATCTATGGAATGTAACTAATTTACAAAACGTCTCATTTAGAGGTCGTTTGCTTTATCTTTGTGCTGTGATATTTAATTAGTAACACCCCAAACTATGCTTCCGCAAAACAGCGAATTTCGGGGGTGTTACAGATTGGTATCAGAGCCTAAGGTTATAGTGAACTAGGTTGCATTTAGTGGGCCTAGACTATGACCGTTAGGCAGTATTCTCTTATTAGACATGACTAGTTCAGGAATTACAGCATACGACTTTAATTTAACATAGCCTGATCAACTATGTACAATTAAGGAAAGATGATGTAAGGTCTGAAATGATTATGTTGAACGGGGATGCGTTAGTGGACTCTGACCACGAGAGAACCGGACCATTACTTGATATGTGCTAGACACTAGGCTGGATAAGATATATGTGTATATATATTAGCCTCGTCTTACTTACACTCTGCCACAGGAATGGCAAACACACCACCTAATCTGTCACACTCTCACTCACATGGGTCACGGAACCCACGAGTAACCAGGAGGAACACAAGGTCACCTCGGACCAATCTTTATCCTGTACATAACTCTCAGAACTCGGCACATCTTGCGTTGCCAGCATTGACTACCCAATTCCGCCGTCAGGAACAAAGACTCGAAAATCTTGAACTGGAACACCACCGAACGACCTACTCTATAAACTAGTCGGATGTAACAATTCCCGACACCTTTCGTAATATCTCTGTAGGATGTAACCTTTGAATCCACATTATCTATCAAACTTTCCTTGTTATTTCAACTCACATAAATTGTCATTTTCCATGTTGATGTTATGTATTACTGCTGTTATACATGTACATCTGTGACAATTACAAGTTCCTACAAAAATCTCATGTATCTTCATTTCTTTTATTGAAGAATCATGCCGCCAAAGACCAGACCATACACAGATGCCCAGATTACCTCCCTTATAACCCAGGCTGTTACTGAAGCCTTGGCTAGGAATACTCCAACAAGTTCCACGAGGAACAGTGATGCTGCTGAAACCGCTGCTGCTAAACCTTGTTCTTACAAGGACTTCCAGAACTGCAAACCTCTAAACTTCGCAGGTACCGAGGGAGCTATCGGTCTAGTACGCTGGATCGAGAAAGTTGAGTCCGTATTTCTTATCTGCAACTGTGCGGAGGGAGATAAAGTTAAGTTCTCTGTTAGCACCTTTACTGACACCGCACTCACCTGGTGGAACACTTATGCCCAGACTGTGAGTGTTGCTACTGCTTACCAACTCCCGTGGGAGGAGTTGAAGAAGATGTTGAGGGGCGAGTATTGCCCCAGGGATGAATTGAAACAACTAGAAGTGGAATTCTGGAACCACAAGATGCAGGGTGATGATATCACCGGATATACCAACCGTTTCCACCAACTGGCACTTCTATGCCCAACCATGGTCGATCCTGAGTACAAGAGGATCGAGAAATTCGTTGATGGTCTTCCTGAGAGACTACAGGACCTGGTGACTTCTTCCAAACCAGGTACTATTCAGAGCGCCATCCGTATGGCCCATGAACTAACGGCAAACTCTGTCCGCCGTGGTATAACTTCAACCCCATCTGCAAACAACAAACGCAAGTGGGAAGGAAACCCCAACTCATCCAACCAAACCTCCAACAAAAAGCCTGAGTACATTAAGGCTTATTCATCTGGAACTTCGGAGAAGAAAGGGTACAGCGGGAGCAGACCCTACTGTCCCAAATGCAACCGCCATCATGACGGTTCTTGCCCTTGCTCAAACTGCAAACGGTTCGGGCATCTAGCCAAGGATTGCCGAACCAACATTCCTACCCCCAACACTAATGCACCAAAGGCCTGCTTTGGGTGCGGAAATACAGGGCATTTCAAGAAGGATTGCCCAAAGCTGAAAAACAACAACAACAACCCTGCTCGCGGTAGAGCTTTCGTTATCAAGGCTGGGGAAGCCAGACAGGACCCGAACGTCGTGACGGGTACGTTCCTTCTCAACGACCTTACTGCTTCCGTGTTATTTGATACCGGTGCCGATAGAAGCTTCATTTCTGAGAAATTTAGCCCTTTACTTGATATAACTCCCACTACCTTAGATGCTAAATACATTGTAGAATTAGCTAACGGCAAGCTGATTGAAACTGATAGCATCATACACAACTGTACACTTAATCTCATGAACGAAACATTTCCCATTGATTTAATCCCTGTCGAGATCGGCAGCTTTGATATTATTGTCGGTATGGATTGGTTATCCAAGCACCGAGCTGAAATCATCTGTCATGACAAACTCGTTCGCATACCTCTTGTCTCCGGTGGAACCTTAGCCCTACAAGGGGAGACCGGTAGACGAAATCTTAATATTGTATCCTCTCTGAAAACTAGAAAATATCTACGAAAAGGGTATCAAGCCATCCTCGCACATGTAACGGAGAAGAAGTCGGAGGAGAAGCGACTTGAGAATGTTCCAATCGTGCGGGATTTCCCGGAAGTCTTTCCTGAAGACTTGCCCGGACTTCCGCCACCTAGACAAGTTGAATTTCAAATCGAACTTGTGCCCGGAGCTGCACCCGTGGCACGAGCCCCATACCGTTTAGCACCATCCGAAATGCAGGAGTTGTCTAACCAACTACAGGAACTCCTGGACAGAGGATTCATTCGACCAAGTTCCTCGCCTTGGGGAGCTCCGGTCTTATTCGTGAAAAAGAAAGATGGATCTTTCCGCATGTGTATCGATTACCGAGAGCTGAATAAGCTAACCATAAAGAATCGGTATCCACTTCCCAGAATCGATGACCTATTTGACCAACTCCAGGGATCGAGTGTTTACTCAAAGATTGATCTACGGTCAGGTTATCATCAACTCCGAGTTCGCGACAATGATATTCCAAAGATAGCTTTCCGAACTCGTTATGGGCATTACGAATTCCAAGTGATGCCATTCGGGTTGACCAACGCACCGGCCGTATTCATGGACCTTATGAATCGGGTGTGCAAACCATATCTTGACAAATTTGTCATTGTGTTCATCGACGATATTCTGATTTACTCTCGCAACGAGCAGGAACATGCTCAACATCTGAAAACTATTCTTGGACTTCTGAAACACGAAGAGTTATATGCCAAATTCTCTAAGTGTGAGTTCTGGATTCGAACCGTTCAATTCCTCGGGCACGTGATCGACAGCCAAGGAATTCATGTTGATCCCGCCAAGATTGAAGCAATCAAGGGCTGGGAGTCACCGACCACTCCAACCGAAGTGAGACAATTCTTAGGTCTTGCTGGATATTACCGCCGATTCATCGAAAACTTTTCAAGAATAGCTGTTCCACTAACCACACTGACTCAGAAGGATAAGAAGTTCGATTGGACTGATAAACAGGAGTCAGCTTTCCAGCTATTGAAAAACAAACTTTGCAGTGCACCAATTCTGTCCTTACCCGAGGGCACCGACGATTTCGTAGTTTACTGCGACGCCTCGCACCAGGGACTTGGTTGTGTGTTGATGCAATGGGAAAAAGTCATTGCCTATGCCTCACGACAACTAAAAATTCACGAGAAAAACTATACGACCCACGACCTCGAGTTAGGTGTTGTGGTCTTCGCATTGAAAATCTGGAGACATTATCTCTACGGTACGAAAAGCACTATCTTCACTGATCACAAAAGTCTCCAACACATATTCGATCAGAAGGATCTAAACATGAGGCAACGTCGCTGGGTTGAGTTACTTAGTGACTACGACTGCAAGATCAAATACCATCCGGGCAAGGCTAACGTAGTTGCCGATGCCTTAAGCCGAAAAGAACGAGTGAAACCCCTTCGAGTTCGAGCACTTTCTATGACAATTCATAACGAGCTTCCTGCTCAAATCCTTACCGCTCAACTTGAAGCACTCAACAATGAAAACTTGAAAAATGAAGCCTTGCGAGGCTTGGATAAACAATTCGAAATCAAACCCGATGGAACTCGATACTTCTCTAACCGGGTGTGGTTACCCAAATTCGGAAACTTGCGAGATTTGGTGATGGCTGAAGCTCACAAATCTCGATACTCTATACATCCCGGATCTGACAAGATGTATCATGATGTCAAAGGGTTGTATTGGTGGCCTAACATGAAAGCTGACATCGCCTTGTACGTCAGTAAATGCCTAACCTGTTCCAAAGTCAAGGCCGAACACCAAAGACCCTCAGGGTTGCTCCAACAACCTGAAATTCCTCAATGGAAATGGGAACAGATTTCCATGGACTTCATTACCAAACTACCGAAAACTTCGAGTGGTTGCGATACCATTTGGGTGATCGTGGACCGTCTCACGAAATCTGCTCATTTTCTGGCCATCAAGGAAACCGACAAGATGGAGCGTCTGACTCGCATCTACGTCAAGGAAATCATCTCGCGACATGGTGTACCTATCTCGATCATCTCGGATAGGGACAGCCGTTTTACTTCTAATTTTTGGCAATCACTACAGAAATCTCTTGGCACTCGTCTGGATATGAGTACTGCTTATCACCCGCAAACCGATGGCCAAAGCGAACGAACTATTCAAACACTGGAGGATATGCTACGAGCCTGCGTAGTTGACTTCGGTACTTCTTGGGAAAATCACTTACCATTGTGCGAGTTCTCGTACAACAACAGTTATCATACCAGCATAAAGGCTGCACCCTTCGAGGCACTTTACGGACGTAAGTGCCGATCACCTGTCTGTTGGACTGAGTTAGGAGAATCCCAACTCACGGGTCCAGAAATCATTCAAGAAACTACTGAGAAAATCGTTAGTATTCAAAACCGGCTGAAAGCCGCACGTGATCGTCAGAAAAGCTATGCTGACGTGAGACGCAAACACCTTGAGTTCCAGGTAGGAGACGAGGTACTTCTCAAAGTGGCACCGTGGAAAGGTGTTATTCGATTCGGGAAACGAGGCAAACTAAATCCTAGATACATCGGACCATTCGAAATCCTTGAAAGGATTGGTCCAGTGGCATATCGCCTGCAACTTCCTACTGAACTTAGCAGCGTACACAACACATTCCACATCTCTAACTTGAAGAAATGTCTGTATGACGAGACGCTGATTATACCGCTCGACGAAATTCAAATCGATGATAAACTTCATTTTGTCGAGAAACCTATGGAAATCATGGACCGAGAGGTCAAGCAATTGAAACAGAGTCGTATTCCCATAGTAAAAGTCAGGTGGAATTCTAGGCGCGGCCCTGAGTTCACCTGGGAACGGGAAGACCAAATGCGACAGAAATACCCACATCTCTTCCCAGACAACGCACCGTTCGTGCACTCAACTTAATTTCGGGACGAAATTTCTTTAACAAGGGGAGAATGTAACACCTGCTAAATTAGGATAATTAATTATGCCTAATTAGATGTAACTAGTTGTAATTAGTATGTAATAGGACTAATTGCAGACTCTATTTGTATATATATATAAGGTGAATTATATATATATGTGTGTACTTACGCGATTTGGATTAATCGTACGAATTAACCGGACGGAATCCGACACAGTGACTTGGACGTTGGTGACAGAAATTTACCTAAATAATGAGAACGTATTTTATTATATAAAATACACAGCGAACAAACATTATTTATAATACCGCGACGACAATTTAAATAATTTAACGAATATGTATTAAACGCGAGTTAAAAATTCTAATACTTCGACAAATGTTTTTATAATTAATTTCAAGGTATTTCATTAAAATATTCCCGTCATCTTTTAAAAATATAACTGCTTGATTTAACGTTTAAACGACGGAGGAAACGAACACCGCACGGAGCGCGGAGGCGCGGACTGAAAATGGGAGGCTTAACCTCCCACTTCCTTTTCTCTTTCTTTTCACTTTCTCATTTCTTTCTCTTTCTTTCTCTTATTTCTCTCTCAACTAACAAAACCACCTCCATCTTACAAAATCACAAAATAACACCACGAAACGACGCCGAATCATACCACTCCTTTGGAATAAAAGAACCCCGGCATCCCGATCTACCTTTCCATCTTTTTGGATTTTCGATCCGACATTTTGTAAGTTTCCGACAAAACCCGAAACTCTCCGTTTTTGCTCATTTTTACGTTTTTATGGTTTATATATGCTTAAAATGTCCAAAAATGGGTTGGGTAAAAGATTTGGACCAAACGGAAGCTTTTCGACCGATTTTCCGGCCACCAAATTCCGATCAGACCGCTACGTCGCAGAGACGCTGGGCTATCTGCGACGTAGCTCAAAACGTCGCATTATGTGGCCAACGTCGCACTTAGCGACGTCGCGGCCTACGTCGCACAACCCTTCGTGACGTCGCATTGTGCGACGTCCGTCACTACGTCGCATTAAGTTGTGACGTCGCGCCTAGCGACGCCAGCCCCTACGTCGCATTGATTTGCGAAGGTCGCATCATGCGACGTACATGCCTACGTCGCACCCTACGTCGCATGCTACGTCGCATGCTACGTCGCACAAACCAGAACCTTGAAAAGTCAGATTTTACTAAGTGTCGAACTTACACAACTTCAAATACTTATGTCATATGACTTAACAAACGTCATAGAACATACCTTCTATTACAATTACACTAAATTGCGTTATAAATGGTAACACTTTGAATCATTATTACAAACCGTCACCAACGGGCCATATTTTTTTTCAAACTACAAACGGATTACTAAACAAACACTTGGACATAATGAGTTGTGTAAACAACTAGCCTAGATGGTCTTGCGAGACATCTACTTACTTAACTTTATATGTTTAGGCATTTGAAGGTTACGGGTTCGGGGAACCTACGGTTGATATTACTTACTCGTTTATTGATATAAACGTACTTGCAAAGACTCAGGTGAGTCTTACGGCCCCACTTTTACTGTTTTATCTTATTGGGGGAGATACATGCTACTACTTTTTCTTGAACACAAGTACTAAACTGTTTACTATACCAAACGGAATTGCATGAGTTGTTACTATTTACAGAAGTCTCTCCATCATATATCGTTAGTTATGGACTTAAGCGCGAACAGTAGTTAATGGATCCATTAGGGAAATGACCCTCCCCACCCGGGGCAGTAGCGCTGCCACGTACCGATTTACACGTATAAACGGGTGACAACTTATTCGTTACTGATGCTTGCTCACTTACGAGCATGTCACGGGAGCAAACATATTATTACGGGTTAAGCTTCGATTATGAGCCTCATGGCAACGGTATAAACTTACTTATTTACATTTGCTGGATTGCAAATACTGATTTAACGATTGCTGGATTGCAATGGCTGATTTTACGCCTACGGGCATTACTAATGAAATCTCGTGTTCAAAGCCGATATTAATTACAAACCTGTGAGATTCACCAACCTTTTGGTTGACACCTTTTAGCATGTTTTCTCAGGTACCCGGATGGAGTAGGATTACTCCAGGATTTTAGCTAGAGTCGCATGATTTCAACACAACTGCATTAACGGAGATTCTTAGCATTATCTTTTGTATATTTTGATTATGTAATAGAATCTCCCGCTATACGCGTGGACTCTAGGGGAAACTACATTTTGTATACGAAAACACTAAGTTTTCAAACATTATATCTATGGAATGTAACTAATTTACAAAACGTCTCATTTAGAGGTCGTTTGCTTTATCTTTGTGCTGTGATATTTAATTAGTAACACCCCAAACTATGCTTCCGCAAAACAGCGAATTTCGGGGGTGTTACAGTTTTATCTTAATAGATGGCTAATTTAAATGGTGCAAATCCTCCCGTCCCCAATCCCGCACATAACTCGAACTTCTCACTACTCTCGGTTCTTGGAAGGGAAAGACTAACCGGTCCAAATTATATGGTCTGGATGCGTAACCTAAGGTTTACCTTGAGGTACGAGAATAAGGAGTATGTTCTCGATGAGCAGATTCCCGTAATTGATGAAGAATCAACCCAATAGGAGATTGAGGCACACCGGAAACATTATGATGATGCAAATAAAGTGTCTTGTATCATGGCATCTTCCATGAGCCCTGAACTGCAAAAGACTTTTGAAAACACTTGGGCTTATGAAATGAACCAACAGCTGAAAGAAATGTTTCAGGCTAAGGCAAGCAAAGAATGCCTTGATGTGGTGAAATCCCTTATGGCCTGCAAGCCCAAACCTGGAGTTTCTATCTGTGCTTTCGTCTTAGAGATGAAAGGGTACTTTGATAGGTTGGAGTCATTGAACAATGTATTTGACACAGAATTTTCCATCGCCATAATTCTATCCAGTTTGCCAGTTGTCTACAATCAATTTGTAATGTCATATCAGATGAATATGAATGAGAGAGAAGGCTCAATAATGGAACTCCATAATTTACTGCAAACTGCTGAGCAAGGAATCAAAAAGGATGATGTGTCCTCTGGCTCAGCCGCTCCTGTGTTGACTGTTGGTCAAAGTGCAAAGAAAAGAAAAAGGTCAAATTCTAATTGGAAAAGGAAGACTGCTGATGGAAAGTCTGTTCGCAAGTCTAAGAAAGGGACCGATTCTGAGATTGCACCTGTAAGTGACCCGAAGGAAGCAGTGTGCTTCTACTGCAACACTAAGGGGCATTGGAAGCGTAACTGCCCAAAGTACCTGAAGGACCTTGAAGATGGAAAGGTCGAGAAGAGTACTCACTCAGGTATGTTTATGATCGAACTCCATAATACCACAACTTCTAATTCATGGGTTCTGGATACAGGGTGTGGTAATCACATTTGCACTGTATTGCAGGGGCTAAAGGAAAGTAGAAGTGTGAAGCATGGATAGTGATGATCCCAGCTAGAGA
The DNA here is from genome assembly GCA_949592205.1 of Helichrysum umbraculigerum. Classification (NCBI taxonomy): domain Eukaryota; kingdom Viridiplantae; phylum Streptophyta; class Magnoliopsida; order Asterales; family Asteraceae; genus Helichrysum; species Helichrysum umbraculigerum. The sequence goes on along the minus strand of CATIUR010000004.1, from coordinate 26,198,669 downwards.
TCTTAGTATGTATTACTTTGATGGATTATTAATAAGCTTGCGGAATAGTTTATTAATAACTTGAAGAACAAACTTGTATATAACAGAATATCTAACCAAAAGCTTCAATATTATTAACAATAATACGAACACACAATTTGTGTTAGGGTTTACAACCTTGAAGCTAATAACTAGAATGAATTCGTCTTATCTACCTCTAGGGTTTTACAGAATCTCTATTTATAACACATAGAGTCCTTTACAGAATCAAACTATTATGGAAATCCTATCTATTCCATAATTCTCTAACCGACTAACCAACAGTGGTTGAGTATATAACTAACAGGGGTAGTACTCGTATATTATCAACAGTGGTTGAGTACTTATACAAAACGCTTTACATATACCAACAGTGGCCCTGTTAGACAAATGTACTAACAGCGGTTGTCTTCTTCTAACAGTGGTTGACTTCTACTAACAGTGGTTGAAGTCTTATACCAACAGCGGCATGATACTTGTATTCTGAGCAGATATGACAGTGTCTCAGTTCTCAACAATCTCCCCCTAAACTTGATCATTCAGAGTAATGATTCAAGTTTCAATCCTTCTTTTCTTCTTCTTTCTCCTTCATCGTTTGCCTCTTATGTAGTTGATTGAACACCATGTATAAAGCTCTGTAAGCTCCTTCAGTAATGATGGTTGTAGATAACTTCAAATCAACCAATCTATTCAGCAGCCCTGTTCCCAGCACATAGTGTTGATCATCAAACATGTAGATCACCTGCCCATTGTTAAATACTACCATGTGTACTCCAGCTCTGGCAAAATATCTCCAGGTTATAACCCTTTGATAACAATGAAAGAATAAGTGATACAAGCTGGCTGGTTCAAACAGGCTTTGCAATAACTCCATCATTTGTCTTTCAATCACTGCTTCAGAGTTCTTTCTATTCCTGATTCTGCTCACTTGATACAATTCCAAAAGATCATCTCTTGTACAAATTCTGAGCAAATCAACCATACTCCCAACATGATCATCAAATCCTCTTTCCCTTTCAATCTTGATCTCAAGAATCATTTTTCTGAAACCATAATCAATTGCTACTCCTTCCCAATTTATAATTCTAGCCTTTCTTGGTCCTTCAGAAATCTCCTTGCTATCAGTCAGAATCTTGATTCTCTTTTTCAGCTCTGGATCAAATCTTGGAATATCAGGAATAACATTATCTTTAGAAATCTGACTTTTCCATGAATTTCTTCTAACTTCATTCTGCTTATCCTCTAAGGCTTTCTCTGCTGCCTCAGCAGCTGCCTTTTCTCTTCTTTCTTCTTCTTCTTTCAAAAATTTTACCATTTCCTTATCTGCCTTTTCTTTCTTCTCCTTCATCAATGCATTCAAATGCCTATTCTCTTCCATTTTCTTTGTCCACTCATCATCTCTTCCCATATACCTATCATATGCCTGTTGCAGCTTCTGCATATTCCATCCTCTAACAATTTTAGCTGGAGCATAATTTTCAGACAGTGCATTGATCATTTGTTTTCTCCTTTCAGCATATGGTAAAGGTTTACTTCTCTTCTTGGCTAATTCCTCTTGCTTTTTCTTTCTAGCCCTTTCCTCATTTGATTTTTTCATTAACAAAAATCCAGAAGATAACTCTTCCTCTTCATTACCTTTCTTCTTCTTTAAATAATCATGAACTCTCTGAGCAGGAAGCTTTAATCCTTGTGCAGTCTTTTCTTTAACAATCTCTGCAGCTTTCTGTGTAATAGTCACTACACTCAGATCATCCAAAATCATTTTAACATCATTACCCTCTTCTTCAGCTTTAGCTTCTGCAGCTCTCCTTATCAACCTTTCTCTTTCTTCTACTTGCATTCTCAGCATATCATGAGACTCAATATGAGGTTCTTTAACTTCTTTCACCTTTGATTTTTCTTTCAACTTTCCTTTACCTTTGTCTTTTGGATCAATCATAGGCACTTTAGACTTAGGTTTGAGTGGTGAAGTTGGTTCTCTTATTGTAACAGGTACCTCTCTTGGTCTTGTTGTTGTTGTAGTTGTGACAGGGGTTGATATGACAGCAGTGGTGATTGGTGTATCAACAGTGGTAGGTGTTGGTGTACTAACAGGGGTAGATGTAACAGTGGTTATGTTAGTGTTGACAAGGGTTGAAATTGTGACAACAGAGGTAGAAGTTTTGACAGGGGATGAAGTATTAGTTGGCTTTCTTCTGGGAATAGATTTCTTTCTTGTAAAGGTCTGCAACTTCTTCTCTTCAGCAATTGACTTTGATTGCTCCCCCTTAACCTCAACTTCTCCTTCTTTCATCTCTTTTTCAACATCATCAACCACCTCATACACTGGCCTATCACTGAAACTGACTCTTTTCTTATCATCCAAGTTAGCACCCATCACATCCCAAACATATAATCTAAGTGCAGCTTCCTCAGGCAACCCTTTATTCAATGGAAATACCTGATAAACTGTTTCATCAGTCTGCTCTGCTCCTACACCATCAACTACCTCATCATCTAAACTTTCATGTATCACATAATCAGATACATTGAGCTCCTCCTCAGCCTTATCCATGCTCTGCACATAATCATCATCTTTATCATCAAACACTAACTCCACAGTGTCTTCTGATTGTGCCACATTATGCTCACATACATTCATCTCAACTGTATCATCATCAAGCTCAAGCACCTCTGTAGCTGCATTATCATCAAACACCTCTGTAGCTGCAGAATCATCATGCATCTCATCAACATTGATCATTACTCCACTCATATCATCATGAGGTCCATATGAATCATCATCATCATCATCACCTGCTTTTCTTGAACCATCATCTTCAGGCATAATATCATCATCTGCTTTCTTCTCCCCCTTGCCTGAAGATTCCTTTAACCTATTTGCAGGTAAAAGAATATTGTTGACAGCCTCCTCAAGCATTAACAATCTATTCTGCACATCAAGCAACTCTGCCTTCTGATGATCAATGACCTCCTTCTGCTTAGCAATTAACTCATCCTGAGCTTGAATTTTCTGTTGAGCCTCTTTTCTATAAGCCCTTTCCCTCTCATATTTGCTCCATAGTTTATTGACATCATGTACAAGATAAGAAATCGTCAATTCATCAGTATCACTAGGCTCATCAACATTAGAGTGTGACCTCTTAGTTGAATCCTTGCCCACATCTGCCACTGCAGATGTCCCTTGGTTATTGGTACTGGGACCTACATTTGAATCATCACCCATAGGTTCATCAAACATAGTTGCCTCTGGTTGGGTCTGATTAATGTTACCACTATCCTGCCCTGCCAGTGGGCTAGAAACAGTAGTGGCAGCCCTTCCAGAATGAACATTTTCATCAAGTATGTTCACCTGTTGTGTTGGAACAGTTGACTGAGACTGTGGAGAAACAGGAATCTCCATAGCCTGTGTAGCCTTCTTGAATTTCTTGGCTTTAGATTGGGTAGGCTGTTTGTTCCCTTGTTTTCTTTTGATGCCACCTCTTGATGTGTGTTCAGAACCAACTTGTGTTGTTGGTCTGTCATCATTTGGTCCAGATGGTGTTGGTAATACACCACCAGTGGCAGAAGGAGTAACTAGCATTGTAGAAAATAATGCAGTTTCCTTCTTAGAAAAAGCATTCTGATACTTATTCATAGCCTGAATAGTCCTCAAAGATAGAGTAGAACTAACAATCACACTATCCTCTGCTGGCAGATTTGACAATTGATTATTCAATAAAATCTGAACAAATCTAGGATACATAACGAATGTATCACCCTTTACATTCCTAACCATATTATCTAAGATAAATCTAGACATATTAAATTTAATACCCTGTGCCAAGCAGATAATAGGATATGCAATAGTAGAACTAAATTCATTAAAACTAGTTCTCTTTTGAGACAAACATACCAGAAAAGTATGAATGTAGAACTTCCATTGAGGACAAAACCATGACTTCAAGAAAGTATATTCTGATCTTGTCTTTCCTGAACCTTCATACCCCATATCCATAATGCCTTTAAACAAATCTTCTCTCGATAATTCCAGAATTCCACCTTCATCATCAAACTGTAAAAGTTCTCTCAGAACAATCTCAGTAACCATTACCTTCTGACCCTTGACAGTGGAATGAATATGAGTAATGCCATTAACATTCCCTTCCTTTGCATTCTTCCAAAATTCCTGAATATGTGAACGAATCAATCGTGGAGCTACAGTAAGGGCATAAGTAACTGGACAACTACTCAAGAAATCGATGATAGGGTGAAAATACTCATCGGCAAGTTCTTTATTCAAGAAAGCCCTCATGTTGTGTTCAGAATGAACACTTAGCATAGAAGTACCAGAATCAGACGAAGATGACGATGCCATTGAAGAAATTGATGAACAAACGAAGAGTGAATTACAATAAACAACTCAAAGCGAGAGCGATTATTGAAGGGTTTTGAAAATTTTGAAAGCGTAATTGAAAAAGTGAAGTATTTGAGTATTTATTTGATGACAGTGCCAAGCCCTAAAAATAGAACTAGCAGTGGCACTTCTGGTTATACCCAACAGGGGCACAATTTACAAAACAAACCCAACAGGGGTACCTCACTTGATCAATTTATAGTCAACCCTTTCTAACCATCTAACCAAGCTAGCAGCGGCTGATAGTCTAGCAGGGGCATCCGACCAAGGAAACACCAACTTAGAACTAACAGGGGCATAAACTTAGTTAGACAACGAATTTTTTTTTTTTTTTTTTTTTTTTTTTTTTTAACCAAACAATAAGAAGAAACAAATAAAACATTAAATTCCAGCTCAAGTGATGTCTCTTGACAGTGGCTGAAACCTGTAATATTAAACTAAGAAAAACAACTAGCAGGGGTTAAATTACACACATATACAGCAGAGGTTTAAAATACATTGACAGTGACAAAGGTAGACTAACAGTGGCACCATCTGTTATCATGATGAAGCTAACAGTGGCAACACCTGACCCTGTCACATACAATATATTTTACCCCTGTTAGTATCAAATCCAGACCAAAACACTACGTGAGATTGATCATACCAATATTAGTTATCAAAAATGTAAATCTTCCTACATCAAATGCTTTTGTAAAAAGATCTGCAAGTTGATTATCAGTATGAATTTTAAAAATATGAATCAATCTTTTATCATAACAATCTCTTATAAAATGATATCTGATTTCAATGTGTTTGGTTTTTGAATGCTTAACTGGATTCTGAATGATACTAATAGCAGAAGTATTATCAATATAAATAGGAGTGTTCATGAAAGTCAAACCATAATCCAGCATTTGATTCTGAATCCAAAGAACCTGTGCACAGCAACTTGATGCTGCAACATATTCTGCTTCTGCTGTAGAAGTGGAAACTGTGGTTTGCTTCTTGCATTGCCATGACACTAACCTATTTCCAAGAAATTGACATCCTCCACTAGTCGATTTCCTATCCATATTCTCACCACCATAGTCACTATCTGTGAATGCCTTTAGCTCAAAATCTGATCCTTTAGCATACCAAAGGCCCAAGTCTGGTTGACCTTTCAAGTATCTAAAGATCCTCTTCACAGCATACAAGTGTGACTGCTTTGGATTGGTCTGATATCTAGCACAAAGACACACTGCAAACATTATATCAGGTCTAGATGAAGTTAAATACATCAATGAACCAATCATTGACCTGTATAAGTGCACATCTACTTCCTCCCCCTCAGGATCAGAATTAAGATGTTTATGTGCCTCCATGGGAGTTCTAGCTACCTTCACATCTTTATAACCAAATTTATTCAAAATATCTTTCACATACTTCCCTTGGTTAATAAAGATTCCATCTAACTTCTGCTTGACCTGCAACCCTAAAAAGAATGTGAGTTCACCCATTGAACTCATCTTGAACTTCTTATGCATTAAATCTTCAAACTCTTTGCACAATGAATCCCTTGTAGACCCGAAAATAATATCATCAACATACACCTGTACCAGCAATATATCTCTTTGAACCCTCTTGGTAAACAATGTCTTGTCAATAGTACCTCTCTTGAATCCATTCTTGAGCAAGTACTCAGATAGAGTATCATACCAAGCTCTTGGAGCTTGATGTAATCCATACAATGCTTTCTTCAATCTGCACACTCTATCTGGATATGTTGGATCTTCAAACCCTGGTGGTTGGCAAACATACACCTCATCATCAATTAGACCATGAAGAAAAGCACTCTTCACATCCATTTGATAGACTTTGAAATCCTGATAAGATGCATAAGCTAAAAATAATCTAATAGCTTCTATTCTAGCAACCGGGGCAAAGACATCATCATAATCTATGCCTTCTTCCTGTGTGTACCCCTGTGCTACCAACCGAGCCTTATTCTTGATCACTATACCTCTTTCATCTCTCTTGTTCTTGAAGATCCACCTTGTGCCTATAGCTTTCTTTCCTTTTGGAAGATCAACCAAATCCCACACATCTTGCAGTTTGAATTGCAACAATTCATCCTGCATAGATTCAATCCAGCTTGGATCTTTGAGAGCCTCCACTGCCTTCTTTGGTTCCATCTGAGAAAGAAAACATACATATAATGAAGTATGTACATCTTCTTCTCTTACCTTGGTTTGATGTCTTGTCTGAACAGGAGTCATAATATCACCAATAATCAAATCCAAGGAATGATCTTTATGAACCACATATTTAGATGTAGAAGTATCCAGTAGTTCTCTTTCCAAATTAGAACCCAAAAGATTATCTATCTCAGAGTCTGAAAAAGACTCTCTTTCCTCTCTTTCCTTTGATGGCTTTGGAGTTGCTTCAGAATCTGACAAAGAAGTCCTTTCCAAAACTTGAAATGGAGGACTTTGTTCAACAAATTTTGGAGAATCGTGCTCTCCTTCTGAATCATGCTCTGAAACTATATGAGAACTCTTTGAGATAAATGGTTGATTTTCTGTTGGAATTGAACCATCTTCATCCTTTGAACCATTTTTGCTACTTGACCCACTTGAATCATCTGAAGGTTCATCTTGCTCTAACTGGAATACTTCTGGAGGATCTGGAGACCAAATAGGAAACAAGACATACTTCAAGTCATCCTTTTTAGTTTGACTTGAGGTTGATTTCCCATCTTTACCTGCATCATTACCTGCATCTGTACCTGCATCTGTACCTGCACTAATAGACAAATCTGGATATCTAAAAGCATGGGTTAGTGCATCAATATCAAACAAAACTTCTGGACCTTTTCCTTCTACATTTGATGTATGTTCATTAAAGGTCACATCCATGGTCTCTTCTATGATCCTAGTCCTTTTGTTAAATACTCTATAAGCCTTGCTTTGAATAGAGTATCCAACAAATACACCCTCATCTACCTTACTCTGAAACTTACCAAGATGATCTCTGGTATTTAAGACAGTACAAGGACATCCAAATGGTTTTAAAAAGCTAACCAAAGGTTTTCTCTTAAAGAATAACTCATAGGGTGTCTTGTTATGAGGTTTAATAATCAAAATCCTATTCAAAACATAACAAGCAGTGCTAACAGCCTCTGCCCAAAAGGACATTGGTAGTTTAGCATCTGCTAGCATGCTTCTAGCAGCCTCAATTAGTGTCCTATTCCTCCTCTCAGCTACTCCATTTTGTTGTGGAGTCCTAGGTGCACTATACTGTCTTTCTATACCTTTATCCTCACAGAACTTATTCATCTCATGATTCTTAAATTCTGTCCCATTATCACACCTGATGATCTTAACCTTTTGATTAGTTGAATTCTCAATCCTAGTTATGAATGATCTAAGTATTTCACCTGTCTCATCCTTAGTCCTAAGAAAGAACACCCAACTCATTCTAGAGTAATCATCAGTTATTACCAAACAGTAAGATTTCTTCCCTTGACTAGCTACATTGGTAGGGCCAAACAAATCCATATGTAACAGGTGTAAGGGAGTGGTATTGGTATTTACAAGCTTGGTCTTATAAGAGGTCTTGTGTTGCTTGCCTTTGAGACATGCTACACAGTGGTCACTACATTCAAATAACTTTTCAGGTAAGCCTCTCACTAGCTTATTCCTAACAAGTTTATTCATGGTCTTGAAATTCAAGTGACACATCCTCCTATGCCATAGTTCAGATTCAGATACAGTAGCTTTAGAAATGAGACAGTTAACATTTTGAGATTCCATCTTGTTTAAATCACTACAGTATACATTATCCTTTCTTGGAACTCTCATTAAAATCTTATCTTCAGGTATTTTGAGTTTTTCAGAAAGTATAAGGCATTCTGTGTCAGTGAAATATACAGGATTTTGCTTATCTGTGATTTGACTCACACTAAGCAAATTGTATCTCAATTGCTCAACATAATAAACATCATTGAAAGTGAGCTTACTGCTTTTTATCTTACCTTTACCTGTGATTTTACCTCCTTTAGGATTGCTTCCAAATGCTACATTTCCTCCATCAAACGCTTTAAAGTCCTGTAGCTTTTTCCTGTCTCCAGTCATGTGTCTTGAACAGCCAGAATCAATATGCCATAAGCTTGGTGGCTTGCCCTGCACATATATGAGAAAAACAATTAGTTTTTCTTGGGAACCCAAACCAATTTGGCTTTGGGTTTCCCATGAGCACCTTTGACATCAACCCTTTTAACAGTGATTGATCTCAGTGCTGCATTGGTTTTGGACACTTCAGATTTACACTCATTTTTATGTCTCCAAAAACAATCTGTTTTAGACCTGACAGGGGTTAATGGTCTGACAGTGGTCACCTTTAAGTTTGTATTGATTACCCTGGCAGTGGTAGCTTTACTTGGTATATACATTCTTTTGAAATGTTTAATACCAGCAGAGGTACCATGCCTGACAGTGGTCAAACCCTCCCCTGTTCGTGTCTTGCCTCTGTTAGCCGTTGACAGGGGCACTGCTGTAGCATTAACAGGGGCTGCAGCCTTGCCTCTGTTAGGCTTATTTATCAACACATGACCTGTACCACTGTTCCTATTATTTTTAGGATTGTAGTAACAGTCCTGTTGAAGATGATTATATCTACCACAAATAAAACATGACTTTCTTTTCACACATTCAAACCCATTACCCAACCTTTGTGAAACCAATTGGTTCCAATTTCTTTGATTACCCCTGGGAATGGATTTATTCACATTACTTGCAGTATGTAACTCAGACTTCTTTGATTTACATGTACACTTATCACACTCAGATTTCAACTTGTCTTTTGATTCAGTATTGACCTTTTTGTGTACATATCCTAAACCTGAATTAGCCTTGTTGGTTTTCCTGACTTGATCTATTTGAGCTTTTGCTTTCTCAACAAACATCTTTTTACCCTCTTCTAGTTTAGTACTATTAAGTTCAGAAACTAGACCAGTAATAGACTTAACACTACCATCTACAGAATTACCACCTGATGAGCTATCATTATCACTCTCATCTTCCTCAGTCCAATCAGATACCTCAACTTTATCAAAATTCACATTATCAGCACAATTAACAACTGGATCTACCTTTTTAACCTCCTCAGACACACCTACCTTAAGTGTTTCTAAAACAAAATCAGTTTTAGGTGGGAAATAAGTATGATTATAAGGTGGAGGAACAGCATTAAGGTTGTAACCTAATCCAAGTTTTAATTTATCATGAATTTGAGACTTGATTAAGTTTTGAACACCTTTTGAAACATTTTCCAATTCATCAACTTTCAATTTTATTGACTCCTTATCAGAAATTGCCTCAGCCAACTTAGCACTTAGCATATCAACTTTTGTTTGTAAAGCTTTCTTTTCCCAATTTAGATACTTAACATCTAAGTGAAATTGAGATTCATTCTTTTCATAAGCTTTTATCTGATTTTCTAAGTTTTCAATAGCTAAAGTGGCATGTTGACTCTTTTCCTTACAAGCTTTTAATTCATTACACACAACCATATTATGATCCCTATAAAATTTAACCATTTTCTTACATGCATGAGAACATAATTTAGATTGTACCTCATATGGAATGTCTGAAGGCTCTGGTTCTTCTGTGACAGCCATCAAAGCTTGATTCTGAACTACAAGCTCTTCTTGGTCACTCCAGTCAAATCCTCCCATTCCATCTTGAGCAACCAATGAATCTGAAGTGGTGTTCTGAACAGGTACCAATCTTCTTTGTGGAGCAGAACTATTTCTCATAATACCATTCTGAGATCCTCCAGCCTGTGTGCTCTTGCATTCTCTAGCAAAGTGTCCCATCTTGTGACAGTTGAAACACTCCACCTTGCTCTTGTCAAAACCAGCTACACCATCTCTCTTGTAAGAAAAATTTCTGTTCCCAGACCTCTGCATAAACCTCTTTGCCCTGATTGTAATCATGGCCATCTGCCATCTTAAATCCATCTCTTCCAGGTCCTCTTCACTAACCTGCTCCAAATCTTCTGTAGTTAATGATGAATTCACATGGCTTGCAAAGAATGCTTCCAATACATTATCATTAGCACCAGATGTGCTACTACTACCAGATTCACCAACAGAAACAAAAGCAGCATTGTTAGAGCTACCATTGGACTGTTTCAACGCTAGAACTTCAGGCTCAAAATTCCTCAGATCATTGTACAGGTCTTCAATCTCTTTCTCTTCAAGATCTGGACTTTGTCTAAGTCCCACAGTGTACATATTCCAATCTGTACCAAGTGATCTTAGAAACTTCCTGTTCAAGTCATCTTTATCAATCTTGACATTGTGATTTTCTAAATCACCCACAAGTTTTTGAAACCTATCAAAAGTCTGAGTCAGAGTTTCAGACTTTACACCTGCAAAGTTTTCAAACTGTTGTTTGAGAAGAGATCTCTTATTCTTCTTGGTGTTATCATTACCACCAAATCTCTTAACAATTGCTTGCATAAGAACCTGAGCATCTTCACAGTTTTCAAACTTCCTTTGATACTCATTAGGAATAGACAAAAGTAGAGTACTTAATGCCTTCCACTCTGTTGCTCTTTCTTTTCTCTCTGCATCAGACTTTGGTGGTGGTCTTTCTTCCTTTTTACCATCTGCATCCTTAGTATAGTTTGGTCCATTAGTAACCACCTCCCACATCATATAATCCGTAAGCAACATGTATTGCCTAATCCTAGTTTGCCATAACTCAAACTCATCAGGTTTGAGCAAGGGAATCTTTGTAGCTTGAATACCTTCCATTGATTCAGTAGACATCTTGTTATTTGTTGAGAAAGCTGCGAAATTCAATTACCTTCTTCAAGATCAAAGTAATATCAAGCTCTGATACCACTTGATGATCCCAGCTAGAGATCTTAGTATGTATTACTTTGATGGATTATTAATAAGCTTGCGGAATAGTTTATTAATAACTTGAAGAACAAACTTGTATATAACAGAATATCTAACCAAAAGCTTCAATATTATTAACAATAATACGAACACACAATTTGTGTTAGGGTTTACAACCTTGAAGCTAATAACTAGAATGAATTCGTCTTATCTACCTCTAGGGTTTTACAGAATCTCTATTTATAACACATAGAGTCCTTTACAGAATCAAACTATTATGGAAATCCTATCTATTCCATAATTCTCTAACCGACTAACCAACAGTGGTTGAGTATATAACTAACAGGGGTAGTACTCGTATATTATCAACAGTGGTTGAGTACTTATACAAAACGCTTTACATATACCAACAGTGGCCCTGTTAGACAAATGTACTAACAGCGGTTGTCTTCTTCTAACAGTGGTTGACTTCTACTAACAGTGGTTGAAGTCTTATACCAACAGCGGCATGATACTTGTATTCTGAGCAGATATGACAGTGTCTCAGTTCTCAACAGATAGCTCAACCTAGTTATGGGAAACAAGGGAATTGTACCTGTGACGAAGATTGGAAGATTTGAGCTCATGCTGAATTCTGGAGTTAGGATAGATTTAAATAATTGCTATTATTCGTCAAAAATGACTAGAAACATTATTTCATTTTATGCTTTGTTTAAAGATGGTTATCATTTTACTTTTGATAATGGAAATGGAGATATTTTGGTTTATTTAAATAATTGTTTTGTTTTTAAAGCTTCTCCTTACAAAGGCATATTTGAAAATGTTGAATGTGTTAGCAATGTTATTTTAAATGTTGATTCGTCTAATGAGCTTGATAAATCCAAGTTGTGGCATTATCGTCTAGGGCACATAAACAAGAAACGCATCGCCCAACTCCAAAAGGATGGAGTATTGGAATCATTTGATCTCAAGTCGGATGATGTATGCGAATCTTGTTTATTAGGCAAGATGACTAAATCACCATTCACAGGATCATGTGAAAGAGGTGAACGATTATTGGATTTGGTACATACAGATGTATGTGGACCATTCCGATGTGCTATAAAAGATGGAAATATATACTATGTTACATTTACTGATGACTTCAGCAGATTTGGACATGTTTATCTGATTAAACATAAGTCAGATACCTTTGAGGTGTTTAAAAGATATCAAAGCGAAGTAGAGAATCAACTGGGCAGAAAGATAAAGGTTCTCCAATCCGATAGGGGAGGAGAGTACCTTAGTATCGAGTTTCTCGATCATCTTAAAGATTGTGGAATAGTTTCACAATTGACTCCTCCTACAACACCGCAGCTTAATGGTGTTGCTGAGAGGAGAAACAGAACTTTGTTAGACATGGTTCGATCTATGATGAGTCGAGCAACACTTCCAATAAGTTTTTGGGGTTATGCATTAGAAACAGCCGCCCATATCTTAAATCAAATACCCACTAAGAAAGTTTCAAAGACACCTTATGAGATGTGGAAGGGAAAGAAACCTTCTCTTGGTCACATCAAAATCTGGGGTTGTGAAGTTTACATTAGACGGGAAACTCAGGACAAACTAGACTCCAGATCTGAAAAGTGTCTTTTCGTCGGTTATCCACAAGAGTCGCTTGGATATTTATTCTACAGACCCAAGGATAATGTGGTCTTTGTAGCTCGAAGAGGAGTGTTCCTTGAGAGAGAAATGATATCTAAAGAGGACAGTGGGAGTAAAATTGATCTTGAAGAAATTCAAGGATCTACCGATGAAGAACCTACAGTAAACACTGACACTCAACTTGAGGTGGCAACACCTATTGAACCTGAAGACATATCCTTACCCGTTCGCAGATCTAGTAGAGTTAGCAATCCTCCTGAGTTCTATTATGGTTACCAAATAGAAGAAGGGGATAAGATAAGTGATAGTGCACTGGCTGAATTAGCTGAGCCTGCTAACTACAAGGAAGCGATGGCAGGCCCTGAGGCTGCTAAGTGGAAGGAAGATATGAAAAGCGAAATTCAGTCCATGTATGACAACCAAGTTTGGAATTTAGTTGACACTACACCCGGTCTTAAGACGGTGGGATGTAAATGGATCTTCAAGAAGAAGACAGACATGGATGGGAACGTGCATACTTATAAAGCTAGATTGGTAGCAAAGGGCTATACTCAAACCTACGGGATTGATTATGAGGAAACCTTCTCACCAGTAGCTAAGATTAAGTCAATTAGGATTATGCTAGCCATAGCTGCGTTTCATGACTATGAAATTTGGCAGATGGATGTCAAAACCGCTTTCCTTAATGGGAAACTGACAGAGGATGTGTTCATGGCACAACCGGAAGGTTTTGAAAATATAAAGTATCCTAATAGAGTGTGCAAGCTTGAAAAGGCTATTTATGGACTTAAACAAGCCTCACGTAGCTGGAATCTCTGCTTCCATGAGAAAGTCACAGAGTTTGGATTTTCTAGAAGTGAAGATGAGTCATGTATATATGTCAAGTTCAGTGGGAGCATTGTAATATTCTTAGTATTGTATGTGGATGATATACTGCTCATAGGAAATGATATCCCAACTTTACAAGGTGTAAAAGCATGGTTGGGAAAATGTTTCGCAATGAAAGATCTTGGAGATGCAGCATATATCCTAGGTATAAAGATTTATAGAGATAGGACAAAACGTCTCATAGGACTCAGCCAGGACACATACTTAGATAAAATCTTGAAAAGATTCAATATGGAAAATTCTAAGAGAGGGAACTTACCCTTAAATCATGGCATAAAGATCAGTAAGGATCTCTATCCAAAGTCAGAACAAGAATTGGACAGAATGAGTCAAATCCCATATGCTTCAGCTATAGGATCGATCATGTATGCCATGACGTGTACAAGACCTGATGTCTCATTTGCTTTGAGCTTAGTGAGTCGACATCAGCAGAATCCTGGTGAAGGTCATTGGACAGCTGTAAAGAACATTCTCAAGTATTTGAGAAATACTAAAGACAGGTTCTTGGTTTATGGTGGAGAAGAGGAACTGAGAGTAACGGGTTATAGTGACGCCAGTTTCCAAACAGACAGAGATGATTGCCGTTCACAGTCTGGTTGGGTGTTCTTACTAAATGGGGGAGCGGTGACATGGAAAAGTTCTAAGCAAGATACAGTAGCAGACTCTACATGCGAGTCTGAGTACATTGCGGCTAGTGAAACAGCAAAGGAAGCTATCTGGATGAGGAATTTCATTGGAGATCTTGGAGTTGTTCCAACAGTACAAGATCCTATTGCTATATTCTGTGATAATGAAAGTGCAGTTGCCTTGAGTAGAGAACCCAAGGATCACGGAAAGTCAAAGCACATTGAAAGGAAATATCATTTTGTTCGAAGTAAAGTCGAAGAAGGACATGTAATTGTGAAGAGCATAAGATCAGAGGAAAATCCAGCTGATCCGTTCACAAAGCCTCTAGGAAAGTCCAAGCACGATGAACATGCTAGGAGCATAGGTTTAAGAGATAATGTAAAGTTTTAGTTAATAGTTTAAATTTGAAACGTTATAAACAATGATAGAAACTGTAATAGACTTGGTGATTAATAATGGAGATTTTTAATGGGAAAGAGTTCTACCATTTACTATTGTTTGTCGTTGTGTTTCAGTTTTGCATGTTTAGACACCACTTCCAAAGTAATAAGTTCTTACTCAAACCTCCTCAGTCGATCACACTATAGGAAGTATGTGGTAAATTAAGACTGTCATGGAGTGTTAGTAGATGTCTATGGAGATAGTCATGGCATGGAGATTGCTGCAACACTCATGGGTACTTAATGGAGATTTAAGTATAGGAGAAACCCGCACTCATAGAAGTTACTTCATGGATTGAAATCACGAGTAACTCTGAGATGATAATATCTTCTATTCTTAAAATGGAGATACATGAGTATCTAGCTCTTCGAGTCTGTTATACTTTAATCTATTCTAAAACTGTGCGTAAAAGGCAGTTATAAAGGGTATGATGGGTATGATACGATAAGTTGACTAGTGCTATGTAGTCGATATTTATTTGTTCCTTTTGCCTAAAATGGAAAAGAGATATCATGGGCCCTCGGAAAACATATATATGAATCTTGAGATTGATTATAATCCATGTCTCGGTTCATAAGATATCGTGAAACAAAGGAATGGTTGATCACTTATCTAAAGGACTAACTCTAAAGATGAGATCAGAGTTCGGCAGTTGCTTGGATGCACACTTTACATAGTTAATGTGATATAGCCTTGAGACCAATAGTAGTTGATGAATTATCCAAGTGGGTGACTGTTGGAATAGTGTCCAATATCATAACTAATTGGTGAGACTATCATTAATGGTAAAGTCCTTTTTGGGTTGCCCTCAATAGACAGTCAAGAGAGTTACATAAGGTGTAATATTAATTAGTATTAATATTATAATTGTTTTGATTAAATTAATAATAGTTTATTAATTATAATAATCAAATAGAATTAAAAGGCGGAAGGTTCCAGAACCAATCCAACCGCCGGTTGGAGAGTCCAACCGCCGGTTGGGATTAGGGTTTCCGAGTCGGTTAAGGACACAGCCCCAACCGCCGGTTGGAAGGTCCAACCGCCGGTTGGAAGGTCCAACCGCCGGTTGGAGGTCGAATTCAGAAATCTGGGGTTTTCTTCCTCAACTATAAATAGGGGTCAAACCTATACCTTATTCCATACGATTTTCAAGTACGAATTTTCAAGTATTTCGAAAATTCTACTCTCTCTTGGGTTTTTAGGTGTGAAGCATTAGAGGTATTCTACTTTGGGTACTTGCCTCCAAGTAACGAAGCTCTGTTCATTGGTCTACGCATGAGAAATAGGTTTTCTCTTAAGGTTAGTGTTTTCCTTATAATCTCTTTGTCCAATTTATTTATTGTACTATGTTGTCAAAGTTAAAGATCCCTTAGGGTTTTAGTTTCCTAATTGCCTTAGATTATTTAAAGTTTTGTTATTCCGCTGCGTACATAATAATCTAGTTAGGGAATAGAAAACCCAACAGCCTCCCCACGAGTGCCTAATCTACACTCGCCTGAACAAATGGTAATGCGTCCGTTTGACCAGTTAGTGCTTGCTAATCCGGACGAGGATTGTCAATCCTATATGGTACCATACACTAACATTCACGCTACAGAAGTATTACCAAACTATGTTGTGGAGGACTTTAAAATGATTAGTTGTGAGAAACTCATGTAGTATAAAGCGTTGTTTTGTACTTGCGTTCACATGTAAATAAAACGAGCAATGAATCACACCCCTGAGTGAAAAACAATATAGGGGCTATGAGACTCACCTGAGTCTTAAGAGAAAGCGTTTAAATCAATAAACGTATATCTGATATAAGCAATCTGTAGGTTCTCCGAACCCGCAACCTCCTGATGCCCTAAGCATATAAGGTTGTATGTATGAGTGAATGTCTCAAAAGACCATTCATGATAGTTGTCCACTCAACTAGTTATGTCCAAGTAGTTAATCGTTTGTTTAATCGAAAACGTTTGTGGCCCATTGGTGAATGTTTAAGTATGTAATAATAATTCCCGGAGACATTATTATTAGGTTTTGTATTGTTTCATCGTATACTCTCTTAAGTATATGTTTTGCTTGTATTAGTAGTATCGTGTAAGGTTTAGTAAACGTTGCGCGGAATCGAGACTTAGAGAGAAAAATGTATTTTGAACTTTCTGTTTTAGGCGACACTTAGGTTAGTGTCGCTACGGCGACACTCGATTTTGTATGGATGCACTAGGGCAAGTGTCGCTAGTTACAGTTTTATAGTATTTGGCGACATTCGAGTAGTGTCGCTAGAGACGATATTCGAACAAGTGGTGGTACTCAATAAGTGTCGCTAGTAGGGGTTTTGCTAAAGGTAGCGACACTCAAGGTTAGTGTCGCTAACTATGATAAATCGATGAGTAGCAGCACTTGAATTAGTGTCGCTAGCGTGGGTGGCGACACTCATCGAGTGTCGCTAAGTCTGGCTGTGATGAGTTTTAATTTTGTGAACTTGGTCAAAAACGCTCGATTTGACCCGAAACTTTGACACAACACCTTTTATGTAATAAAACTTATAGAAAATGAGTTTCGTGACCATTGGCCACTCGCAAGTGTCGTTCTTAATACGAAAACGAAATGTCCATTATGTTTATGTTTTTTCCGAAATTACACGACTTTGTCTATGCGTTTTAACAACTGAAATGGTGACAATCAAATCTGAGAAAATTCACACATATTCTCCTATGTCTAAGCTTTTCAAAACATATTTTTATGATGTCTAAAACCAAACACAACTCTTGGAATTAAATCGCAAAGCACAAGTGTTCCAGCAGCTATTTTTGATGACACGCGTGCAAAGAAAAATTCGTAACTTAAGTTTTACAAAACTTCACAAAGTGTGAGAGTAGGGGATTTAAAGATAACACAATTATCTAACTTTTTCCACTGGTTTTAGCCTCTAATTCGTCCTATATCTCAAGATATTCCATTTTTCCTTTTGACTAAAAATCTGTTCTGAAATGGCAGACTGGAGATGTACTTTTAAAACATTTCTTAAAAATATAAAATGACCTCCAAAATTCGAGTTGTTTATAGATTAGAAAACTAGACTTCTTAAACTTGATTTTAGGCTCAAGAAACGTGGGATTTGGTTAAGAAATGGTTTAGATATCGTCGATCTAAACCAATCTAAATTATTATGCATTGGTTAATGTTTTTATCCGGTGGTTAATAGCTTTGTTTTTCGGTTTTTAACGTAGATCTTGGACATAATCAGTGAGAACGAAGCATGAGCATGAAATATAACATGTTCCAAGGATTTTTGAGCGAAATATAAGAGGAGACTTACAAGAAAATCGAGTCTAAGAGCTGAAATGGGGAGATGTGTAGCTGCAGTCCTTCTTTTGCTTTTTCCTTTGTAAAACCGTATGAAGGAGGTGATAGATGATGATATTTGTGGTTAGATTTACTTGGAGGTGATGGTGGAAGGTGGTGGAGGTGGTGGCTGGTCGTGGTGGTGGCTGTTTCAGCCCAAAAGAAGAGAGAAAGTGAAAGATTTGTGTGTGTAAATGTTTGGTGTAAATGAAAAAGTGAAAGGATAAGAGGGCTTATAAAGGGTAGGGTTTGGGCTGATTTGTTGGTGTCCTTGGGCCGACTTCGGGCCTGGTTTTAGGCCGAGAATGGGCTCAGCCCTCATTGGGTTGGGCTCGTGAATCTCGTTCCTCGATTCGGGTTACGTTTATTAGTCGGTTAGACGTTAAACGTGCAAGTTAAGAGTTAATAATTGACGTTAAGTTTTTCGTGTACATTTTTAATATGTAAATGATATGCGGGGTGGCTAAGTATTCTTAAAACACTTAGTTTAAGTTACCAAAATATATTTTGGGTTTCGTTCGGGTGTTGGGCTCGATTCGTGCGTTTTCTCGTATTTGTTACGTTTTATATATTCAACGTATAAGTTTTTCGAGCATATTATTATACAATAATAATACTAAGTCTATGACGACCATTTCATCACAAAAATGGATTTATGTAGTGTATAAATTGATTCACCGATGGCCAGGTAAGTCGGAATCCATCCGATATGAAATGCACGATTTTGCCAAATCGCGTACGTGTATATATATTCAACAATATATATAGAAGGATACATAAATTAGCCTAATCAAAGAACTAATTACACGTATTAACAGATGATTAGACACTAATTTCTAGTCCTAATTTGGCGGGTGTCACAGACACAAGCTGCAATTTCTATTTCCGATGATCCATCAGCTAGAACACAAGCTGGTGATGACGAGGAAGCCCAACCAATGGACACCTCCACCTCTGATGATGATGCACCACCACCACCACCATATCTACCTATTTTCACTACTGCTGCTGCTGTTGCACCCACACCTACACCACTTACCACTGCTCCACCAGCTACTATTGTCACTTCACCGATTCAAGAGTTAGATGAAATGTCTCTCTCCAGTGACAATATCTCTATGGTAGCTGGTACTGATCCCCTTGCTGATACTGCCATGGGTGCAGGGGATCAGGGAGCACAATTCAAACCACTCCCTACACCACCATCATCTCCACTAAAACAACCTACACCACCATCATCTCCACTAAACAACCCACACCACCATCTCCTCAAAAACAACAATTACATCATCCACCTCCATCTCCAAAAGCTGATGATCAAGCCTCTTCATCCACTCCCTCCTCGTCTGAGAAGTTGCTGATGGAGTATATTGCCTCTTCTCAGCAACAAATCAAGCTTCTCACTGAGGACAGGGAAGCACTCAAAGGCCAGGTTGCTGATCTCACAACTGCAGTCAAAGCTCTAGCAACCGTTTATGATCCTATTCCTACCTGGAGCTCTGAGATCAGTGACAAGGTAAAAATCTTAACTATTGCTGGCCTGTCTCATTCTCAGTTGCTGGAGACCCAATCAAAGGCCCTCTCTGAACTCACTACTACCACACGGATGAATTTCCTCACTCATGATGAATCCATCAAAGCTCTCTCTGATCAACAAAAAGAAATTGCAGCTTCTGTTCTCAACTATATAAAAGCAAATGATAAAGTGATCTCCTCCATGACTGCGCATCATCAAGCTACTAAAGCTGAAGTTGCTGCCCTCCGCATTGATAACAAGAAACTCTATCGCTGGATCAAGGAGTGTGTAGCATCTTTCTATGATGAAAAGGGGGAGAGAATAGTTGCTGACAATACAGATTTCATCAATGAAGATGCTGATCATAGACAGATTTTATTATAATCATTATCTCTTCGCTCAATCGCTAAAAAGCCAGAAGTTGAAGCTGCTGAAGTTGCTGAACTTTCTTGGGTTGATATGGATACAAAGGAAGATGAGTATGAGTTTGAGGAAATCAATTTCCCTTAGTTTCATCCAGATGAACTCAGGATGTATAATGGCAGAGTGAAGGAGTGGGCTGCTGATGAGGCAGCAAGGATTGAGGGGGACACAGTGAGTTTTGAACTGGCTCGCTGGGAATGGATGAATAGGGAGGTAAATGATATTGATATGGATGGTGGTAATGATGGTGATGATGGTGATAACAATGATGGTGATGATGGTGATAACAATGATGATAATGATGGTGATGATAAAGGCAATGGTGCTGATAAGAAAGAAGATGATACTGATGAAAACATGGAGGATCAGCAATCTATCTCTTCTGTTCTATCCTAAATAAAAAGGTCCAGTGAGTCTACTACATCTGGGTCCACCTCCTCCAAGCAAAGAAAGAAAATATTCACTGAGGAGGATGTATCAGCAACCATGTATCACCTTCAAACCATACTTGAAAGCCCTGAATCACCAACTGAACCTCAATTAAAAATTGTTATATCAGAGGAAAACCCACAACCAATAACAACAGCAACTTCACCTCCTCCAACAACAGCAATAGCCACTTCACCTCCAACAGCAACAACAACAACTCCACAAATTACCCTACCAATAACAACAATCATATACCCAACAGAAGCAACAACAATCACAACCACAACAACTCAAACACCAGAGACTACAATGCCAGCTACTTCTGCCTCAGTTCTTCTTATCTCTTCTGAATCTACATCAGGGAGCCTTCACAGCAATGAAACCAAGGAAGAACGTATTGCTAGAAAGATGAGGGAGAGAAAAGAAATTGAACGACAAATGATTCTGAAAATTAATATTGTTGAGGCAGAGGCCAAAGAAGAAGAAGAAAGAAAAAGAATGTTAAAAGAACAATCTGATTCTGATCGTGCTTATCTTTTGAAATTAAGTGGAGACGAAGCTGTGGAAAGAGAAAGAGAAATGTTTTTGAAAAGGCAGCAAGAAGATTTTGATTTTAAAATGGCCAAGCTTCTTCAAGATGTTGAAAAGTCTGAACTTCAGCAAGAACTCGATGCTGAGAAAAAGGGCAAATAGTTGAAAAAGAAAGGGGGAGTAAAACCATCAGTGGATAAACTTTGGAACGAAATAGACAGAAAGAGGTATGCTGCTAGAATGATTGGAAGATCAAACCCTGCACCTATCACCAAGGTAAATCTGAAAAAGCCAAAGAATAAATCTCAAGCTCAGCTACTTATTCACAGAGGTTTGGAGACTCAAGCTATCAATCTTGATCAAGTCTATAAGTTGCACGGGGAAGAATGGAATGAAATCAGACTTGCTATCAGTCACTCCTCTAGTGCAGCTAAGAATGAAGTACTAAATGAGATTGACAGGTTATTCCAAAAGATGGTTGCACTTCAGCTACTTAGACCAGAAGATACTGTTATATTTGGTGAAGAGATAGTGCAGCCACCTAGCCCAAGGTATAAGTCAGGTACCGGTAGCTTATACAGAATACCAAACACTTCAAGGTTAAATCTTTCTATCCCTGATGGTGTGCCAAGGATTGAGGGCACTGAAGTAACTGAAGGAGAAAAGGGACTCGTCTACAGAGACTTTAATGGTGTATTAAGATTTCAAAGAGAGTCACAGCTTGAAAAGATAGATCATGAGCAGCTTGTACACTTGATCAGATCTGCCAGCATGCTTCCAAAGAATTCATTAATGAGAAAGGCTATTTTGGAATAAGGATTAGCTAGACAGTTCAGATACCTGCCTTCTACAGAGAAATACGAGCTAGCTGATGAGCTTGGATTGGTAAAAGAAGAAGACATCTGGAGAGATTTATAGTTATGTTTGTATAAATTAGATAAACTGTAACTGATCTCAATTGTAATATCTTTCATTTACAGTTCAATAATATCTGATCATTTTGAGAAAAACAAAGTGCTAAACTCAGATAATATCAAAAGAATCCAAAAAGAAAAATGAATGGATCACAAGTACAAGTCACTGAATGTTTAAATCCTTAAACACTAACTATAAACTTTTACAGCAACAAGTTCTTCTAGGGAGCTTTGATCACAATCATTTAGGGGGAGATTGTTGAGTCACTGTTCGCTGACCAACTCAATAATAACAAACTCGATGAAGGAAATGATTAAGTCAAAGCTGCTGTTGCTAAAGATTGTACTCACTGGTCGCTGGTCTTTCTACTCAAGGAAACTGATATGCTAAGGAAGATTAAAACTCAACTAAGTGTGTCGCTGACTCGAAGACTAGCAGCGAGAGTTTTACATCTTCAAATGAATAAAGGCAATAGTCACTGCCCTAATAAAAGCCAGTTGCTAAAGATATATAATTCAAGTCATTCTACAAGAGCACGATAGCTCGCAGTAAGTGAGGAGGATTATTACATCTTCAGTGACTATATCAATAAGGTTTCTTTACAAGTACAAGTCACTCTTCGTATATACATCAGCAAGTGTTTCTCGTACTTGAAAATATCTGAAGAATTACGTGGCAGCAAGTGATTGGTGTTAAGGAAGAAGAGATATTTGCGGTAACAGAATTGGGACCAGCAGAATGTCGGTTCATCAGTGATCAAGCCAATCAAGCAGCGACATGTGTCATTCCAGATCCTATTTTGTAGGAGATATTTACGGGATACTTGTAGTTTATATAGAGTAGTACGTTGTACTTAGAAACTTGCCGTTGTGTACGTGTTAATCACTTGTGTGTCAGTGGTAGTATGTCTAAGCACGTACCAGCGATCAGCGAGTGAGCAGTTAGCGTGTTTGTCCACTACTGTTCATCTCATTGTAATAATTAGCTTAAGTGTTTGATTTAGATTAGCTTAGGCTAGTCTATTCCGCAATCACTACTAGAAAAGTTGCATATACCAACGGAATTTTTTCAACGAACGAAGAATCCGTTGGTAATAATGGGTATTACCAACGGAGTTAACAACGAAACAACTCTGGATAAACTTTAAGAATTTAACAACAAAATTCTGTTGATGATTCCGTTGTTAAATTTGGGTTTTTGGAGGGAAATTTGGCGCTATGAGTTTACAACGGGAATTTTGTGCTTTTCTGTTGATAGTTCCGTTGGTAAGCTATCCTCTTTTGGAGGGAATTTTGGCGCTAATATTAGCAACAACATTTTTATAGTTTTTGGTTGGAAAAGGTTGTTCTTTTGGAGGGAATTTTAATATCACAGTTTAGCAACGGATTTTTTTTTAGATTTCCGTTGTAAAATTTTGCTTATCTAGAGGGAAAACTTTCCTCCAAAACTACCAACAGGATAGTTTTTGATTTACAGTTGGTAAATTGTTAAATTAAATATCAACGGAAAATTTCAGTTGCTAAATCGTAAATATATAATTGTCAACGTAATATGACCGTTAGTAAATTACAAATGCCGTTGCAAGTGTTGCTTAGTTGGAGGGCAATGTTCCTCCTAAATTACCAACAGAATTTTACTATTTTCCTTTGAAAATCATTAATTATTAAACTACCAGTGGAGTTTTATCGTTGGTGATATTGCAAATTTCATTGGTATTTTAATTTGAGTGAATAAATAAAACTAGCTAATTTTTAGTTTGACACAACAACAATACGATGTGCTATGTAACAACTTCATAACAAAGGATTATATTATAACAAAGTGAAGTTATAAAGATAAAAGTTAGTAGAAGAGTTTCACTAAAATAGTACTAGTGTTTAAGTTTTATAAAAATTCAACATGGCTAGCTTATTGATCCGTTAATATAGCTCGGGGAACCAATTTATTTGCCATCTTCATTGCTGCATCACAATTCCACTTACTGGGCCATTATCGAATTGGGTATTACAAGTTACTAATTACTAGATATTTAAAATTGTTAGCATAAAGTTCACAGGTAACAAAAATGTGGCGTTATATAAGGAATTAGTAATGTTATTATACATTTTGCTCTTAACTCATAGATTAAAAATAATAGATTAACAATTATATAAAATGAATCAGATAAGAATGAGAATAAAGATAAGATCCTTTACTTGGCCACACTATGGCGGCAATGTAAAGGTGATGGATTTTATAATGTTGCCTTTCATGGGTCAGAAAATTGATTTGCAAATTAATCCACTTGTTAGCTGTAAGGATTATACAGGTTAAGGCTGGTCAAAAAAGGTTCTTTATAAGTATCTATGTATTGTGTCGAAATTTTGAAGCTTGATTGGGTCTGAAATGCAAGTTAGGCAGCTGCAAATTTGGTCTAGGTTGACTTATTATTGTTTAAATTGACGACAAGGACTGTTCTATTGTACTGTTCTATTGGGTATGTTGTGCAGTTTGTGAAATAGAAAGTGTCATTTGAAGTCACAATATACATGAATTGAAGCACAACGGAATGGAGGAATTTCAACTGATTAATGTAGTACCCTTGTAGGTCATACTATTTTACCCAAAAAGTAGCCCGTTTGACCTGACAATCCGATATATTATCTTACCCATTTACATACTCTGGCTACCCGGGTCGTATTAGATTTAGAAGGTTTCAAGGTAGGGGTTCAAGATTTCAACGCATTCAAAATTATAATGTCAATTGTGGGGTCATTGATTTTGACCCGCTTACCAGACCCAAATTACCACCCCTATTATTGGGGCCCTAACTAGCAGAATGTGTATATGTACTTGGTAGTAAGAAACTAGACGGAAGTCTTGATGTAGATCAATTGGCTATACTATCATTTCTTGATACAATAGGCGGTGGTTCGATTCTCATTGTCTTATTAACTTTTTACCTAGATACGCAATAGTAACCTTTGTTATGCATACTTATGAATAACTAATGACGGATTTTTATGTTAAATTGATTTCCCTTTAATTTGTTATACTTTTATAAAATTATAAAATTGGTGAATAAACAAAATTATAAGTTAATAAACTAATATAAAAAATATAAAATTGGTGAATCAATCTCTTCTCTAAGAGTGTAAAGAACACGGGTCGAGCCCAAACTCGATTATAAATTAATGTATGTAAAATATAAACTCACTTAGGCTTGTGAGCTTTTTCGAACTCAATATAAAAAACTTGGCTGGTTTATTAAATGATTTCCAAACTATGTCAAAGCGCTGCCTCGAGCTCGTTTAAGCTAAATTTAGATCGAGCTTTTAATGAGTCGAGCCCGCATACCTCGACTCATTTACAACCTTGGTCTTCTCACACTTAATATGATAAACAAAACTTTTCATTCAAGATAAACAATTCCTATTTTTGATAGGATTTTAAACAATAATTGTATTAGTCATTGTCAAATTGTTTGATGAAAGTAGTATGTTTGAATTTTCTTTTAATAATTCAAGTATTCTCAATTCTAATTGTAAATTCAACTACTTGACACAAAAGAAGAAAATGAATGTTATGAATACTCTCCCCACTCATACTCGCAATTCATGAAAATATATAATATTCCTCCGTCCCAAACATATAGTTTATGTTTCCTTTTTCGGACGTCCCAAATTAATTGTCCACTTCCAAAAATAGATAGTGGAGTTTGATCATAATTACCATATTACCCTTACTTGAAATTATTATTTCAAACTTTAAAGA
The DNA here is from genome assembly GCA_949592205.1 of Helichrysum umbraculigerum. Taxonomy (NCBI): domain Eukaryota; kingdom Viridiplantae; phylum Streptophyta; class Magnoliopsida; order Asterales; family Asteraceae; genus Helichrysum; species Helichrysum umbraculigerum. The sequence continues at coordinate 26,172,884 of CATIUR010000004.1, read as the reverse complement.
AAAGTAATTAATTGGTTAAGGGTAAAATTGTCACTATGCAAAAATTAAGAAAGTGAAAGCAATAAGTATTATGTTATTATTGAACTGTGTGTTTTTTGTCGAGTGACAATTATTTTGAGATGGACGGAGTAATATTTCTATAACGTAAACAATTATATTAGTTCCAAAACAATGTGACTTATGAAAAAGTCTATTATTTTGATTGCACATCTTGATTTTTGTAAATGTTATCTTATCTCAATCGTCTCGAGCAAAGATTTAATGTGCTATAAAAGTAAAGTCTCCTACAAGCATATTAAATTCTATATAAGAACTTTGTACAACAACCGTAATTACTTTCAACTTATTAACATAATAATAAATTTAAAATTTTGATATGACCAAACTATAAATTTGTTTGAAATAAAATAATTCGTCTGCACCTTATATCATATAGGTTGAGAGTAATAAATTGAATAAATAAATATAGGCTAAGAATAGATAAGTATCAAATTTTAACCCAATTTCCAAATATTGGCCGCAAAAATTTTAGCGCCACAATATTTTCACCCAAAACAACCTAGCGATGATTTCTCTCAAATCTAGCATATCATCGATGATTTCTCTCAAATCTGGCATATCATCGAGTATCAATCTTTTCCACAAATCAAAGTGTAAATCATAACGCCTCACACTAGCGCCAATCTTTGCCGAACCCTTCAGATACTAGATTTTGATCGAGGTAGACACTACCCTTATTCAGTCTTAACTTCGTAAATGTAGAATTTTTTTATGTAGATTCTTTCAATATCTAATCATGTGGGCTTTTTTATTAATTTGTTAATCCCTTCTGCTTGCTTTGATGAGCTGTGTTTTAGTTATATATATATATATGTATGTGTATTTTACATTTGGTGGACTAATGTGTACTCAATAAGCTACACACAGAATTGTAGGATTTTCGGATTCGAATATTTTAAAGATGTATTCAGTATACGACCCCAATATTGTGACTATTTAATAACATAATAAACACAAAATTGCTAAGGTTGATTTTCATGGAGCTAATGATAAGTTGCAATTTGATTTATAATCCCAAAATTGGATTGTTGAACTACAAATATTTGTCGTGCTTTTAAGGTATTGCAATTCACAATTTTTTGAAGTATGCAGCTTGTTGACTGCATATTGGATCATTGGATAATTATAGTTCATAAATAGTAAATTGGATCATTATTGTTGACTGCATATTGGATCATTAAAGTTTAGAGGCTGATATATAAAGTATGCAATGTTATCTATTGGACCATTTGACTTGGCAGACATGGGTCATTATGATCCAAAACCTAACTTGTACCTGAAATATTGATTATCGATATTTACAACCAACTGATTTGGGGTCTAAATGGGTCGGTTTTTGTTTCAATCAATTAGTACCAAATACCAAATATCTGTCTATCAAACTTAATATAATATACTTCTATCTAAATATGAGGTTTTAGGCTCGGTATTACCCTAGTTCATACACAATTCATGATTAGCTCTTGAAATAATGATATCGTATGTACCAGTATTTGACAGAAGATTCGCATATGTGTATGTAATAACACATTTTAGTGCTTGCAGTTGATTAATGTAGTACCTCTGTAAGAAATATTAAATCCTTAAATTTTCATAGTGGTTTAGTTGGTTTAATTTGATATTGCCTTACTCTTTAAATATACTGTATAGAGTTTATGTATGCTCTAAGTATATATATTATAACAGACTTGAACCATTGAGTTATTAGCAGAGTGTCAGACTCCATATTCCCACTAGAGTAAGACTCGAACCCATTAACTATCAAAAAATCTGTGTTTGGCTCGATATCTATATTTAGGCTGTTGAGATAATCTAAGTATTGGAATCATGTAGCTGAATACATGAATTATGTTTTTAATAACCAATAGACTGCATTATCCCTATCATTGTATGTCTTAATTTTTTTTCTAATATGTTTCTTGATTGTTTCCAGTTAGATTGCAGACCCAAGAGGTAAGGGTTCTCGATCGAGGACAGGTTGCAACAGTAGTCATAACAGCGGTCGTGATGCTACAACGGTTGCTATATCCAAAGTGCCAACAATGCCTGTCTTGACTACTGAAGAGCCTGCTATTGAAACGCATGCTACTGTATCGCAAGCTGCCAGAGACTCCGAAACACAAACTGATGTTGGGAAAACCTAGGTATGGTCCTCACTTATATGAATAAATATTTCTATGTTATTAGATCTATATTATGTAATACATTGTATACCATAATATGTATAGGTCATGGGACATCTATTCAAGATAAGAGAAGAAGAGGGACGTATTTGAGAAAAAAAGCCCCAACAAAAAATGTTGAAAAGAAAGTAATCCATATTGATGGACTAAAGTAAGTAATAACTATATTATATAAAGTTACATTATGTCTATGATTTTTTAATTACATTATCTGTTAAAACTTCATAGCTACTTGGAAGTTGAGGTTCCAAGATCAATCACAAAAGAGTATAAGGGCTCGTTTTCTGGGAAAAAGACTGAGTGGCATCTTCTTGACAAGACTTTAGTTGAACATATGTACAAAAAGTTTCAAGTGATTTTTATATATTTGATGTCGCGTGTAGGATTTATATCTATATGAAGAGGGTGTGAATCCTGAATGGGCAAGACATGTTTGGGAAGAAAATTCAAAGGCACTATGTAGACAAATATGGAACCAAGTTAGAAAACAATGCAAAAAGGAGTCAAACAGTACTAACCCAACTGATTGGAAACTGTTTCGTCCTTGCTTTGTACACCAAGATGATTGGGAAGGGATCATTGAGTCTTGGTTAGACCCAAAGTGGCAGAAACTTTCAGAAAACGGATCAAAGAATCGGAAAAGAGTTTATGCTGAAGATGGAGGTGATTCAATTGTTAGCCACACTGGAGGATCTGTTAACTTTGCCATACATCTTCGAAGAATGGTACGTCCACTCAAACATATATCTATTTGACATGTTTTAAATGCATAAGATTGGCTTGGTGCTAATATTTATCACAAATTATTGATTAACAATTAAAATTCTTACTTTGTGGTTCTTGCATTGTTTGCATTTTGTTTATCAAGTTGCTATAAGACTCGAAATAGTTTCATATGCTTAGCTACAAACTTTATTGGTTATTTTGTTACTATGATCAGCCTACAAATAGGTGTTTCCATTATTCATGTTATGTTAATACATCGATCCTTATACTGTGACATTATGGATGAACGGCTATTTTCAGTTGTCAAAAGTAGTATAATTACTTGAAACGTTTATTAATTGTCTATAGCATATTTATATAGGTCATACAGTAAGATCGCCTCATTTCATTCATGTTTAGTAAGCGAAAAATGTTTGCAACAGTGATTTACACCTTCTGTCAATAGCAGGTCAGCCTCTTGCAGACATTGTTTGAAAGACTTAAAACATTTTATATTTTCACAAATTTTGGGTATTAGGTAGATAAAATCATAGTACATATATACAACTTTTTCTAGATTTTTCATAATACTACTTCTGCCATGTGTTTTGTAGGAAAGAACTCTTGACACCAATTACTTTTTCTAGCCCTGATTGTTTAGTGGCATTGTTGAGTTGCAATTAAGTTAGTTTATAATTCATAAAAAGTCAATTAGTGTGTTACGTTGATCATTACTTACATAGCTTAACTTGATTATTTTTAATATGCATCGAGTTTAATTTCTTATGGTTGATTTTGATTGTACTTTACATAGGAGAATGAATTGGGGCATACACCAAACAAACTTAACTTTTTCGCTAAGATGCACAAAAAGAACAAAGGTAAAGGTGAGTGGTGTGATGGAAAGGCAGAAAAAGTAGCTCAAAAGTATGAGGAAAAGATTAAAGAAAAACTTCAAGCTAATGGTGTTGAGCAACCTTTTGATGGTGTTGAGCAACCCTCTGATGGTATCGAGCAACCTGAGATACCTTTTGATCCTAAAGTGTGGCTGGAGGTGACTGGTATTTCAAAAAATAAACAAGTGTATGGACAATGTAAAAATGCAGAATTTGAGAGCCTAATCGGTCAAGTTGCAACTCCAGGCCATAGTAAACAAACTCATCCCCAGACTTTCACTCCTATGAATATCGAAGAACAAATTGAGCAAGAAGTAACAGCTAGAGTTGTTTCTCATGTTGATTCATTACGGGCCGAGATGGAAGAAAAAATGCAAACAGAGATGAATGCAAAGGAAGAAAGAATGCGTGCTGAGATGGAAGAGAAAATGAGAGAAATGCTCGAGAATTATCGCCGAAGTTGAATAGGGCTTGCAGATGGCGATGTTGGTTTAGATTTATGCTTGCCAGACTACCTCTAGTTTTTAAGTAGTTAGTATTTGATTCTTCGTTTAGTTTTTTGCTTGCAAGACGATGGTTCGGATTTATGGTAGTAAATTGGCTTTATTTTGTAAAACTTGGATATTTATTTTAATATGCATGATTGAGTTTTGTAATATATAATAATATGTATATACAGGTTTATATCAAATTTGTAATATATATATATAGCTTATCAACAGATTTCAAGGGGTTGGAGATGATATATCAAAAACAACAACGGAGTTTGTGTTTGAAATACCTACGGGAAACATTTGTTGATAAAGGATGTTTACAAAATAGCCACGACATGAAATCCATTGTTAGATTCAAAAACTTCTCGTTGGTAATTTATAAATGTACCAACGGAACTAGAGAATTTGGCTACTAATATTATCAACGGGAGGCTATACGTTCACAAACGGAATATTCGTTGGTAGTCATAGATTTTACCAACGGAAATTGAGGTCTCGATTACTAGAATTATCAACGGGCAATTTTTAATCATCCACGGCATACCTGTTGGTAGTTTACCAATTTAACAACGGAAATCGAGGTCTCGGCTAATAGAATTACCAACATAAAATTTTTAGTCATCAACGACATATCTGTTGGTGTTTTAACAACAGACTAAAGAAATCCGTTGACAAATGCGATTAGCAACGAGCCTTTTTGCCACACCCCCTTTCCGTTGGTAAACCCGTTGATGATCGATATTAGCAACGGAATTTACTTGTTCACCAACGAAATTTTCCCGTTGGAATATGCATTTTATCTAGTAGTGAATCAACACTTAGTGAGTTTTGTTATAAATAAAATTCACAGTTCAGTTATTATTGAGTGTTTGTTCTTCAAAGTTATTATACTCTGTTTGTGTTAAGTCAATTAAAAACTTGATAAATCAACTTAGATAAAATCGAAAAAGTTTTTAATTGTATTCAACCCCCCTTCTACAATTAAACTTTACTTATTGAGATTCCAAATCACTTAGCAATAGTGATTCAGGGACTATCAGCTTATAATTTTTAAAACCCATTAAAAAAGGAAAAAAATAAACTCGTCGAAAGTATGCCTTGAGAGATCTTAAATCGAAGAAGAGAAAATGCTGAATTTTACGGTGCAATTTTTATAATTTTTCGACTTGTCGTTTGTAAGATAATTTGTTTTAGGGGTAAATGAGTTTTCTTTGTAAACGTGGCGTATTCTCATTGGTACTTCCATGCTTCCATTAAGTTCCCATAAATTGCATACCACAAGAATATGGCGCACCTTAATTTGGTTAGATGAGATGGATGGTTAGATCAACACTTTCCCTTTCCCCCAAATTGTATCACTTCCCTCTGGATCATGCCACTATATATATATATATATATATATATATATATATATATATATATATATATATATATATATATATATATATATCATTTCTGATTGATTCCCGGTGTACTATACGATAGGTTTAAATAATATTTACAAGGCTTCAAAATCAGACTACATTAATGAAAATATAGATAGGTAAATAAACAGTATTTCCACGGATTCAAAATCAGACTGCATTAATGCAAACATAGATAGGTAATTATGTATTTGATTATTTTGTAGGTTTCGGCATATGGTTTGAAATGTAGATGGACAAAGGTGATAGTTTGCATAAAGAATGAGTTTGAGATGGAATAAGATCCACTTGGAAAACATGGCATGAGGTACAAAACTAAGAAGCATATATAACAAGTTCGGTAATGACATTTAAATACAAGTGCCCGAAGCATTAAGCGATCTTATTTGTAGATCTTACAATTTGAGACGGATGACAAGTGTTGTTCTTCTTTTAATCAATGAAGACAAACATCATATTTTTTGTATAATACTTTTGCAAATTGTTTTCTAGTTTTAATTAGACGATGTGCGAGATAAAGAATCGACAAATTTCAAAATATCACGATATACATCTTTTATATATTTATGTTGTCCCGTTGTGAAAGATTCAAATGCTCAAATATATATATTCAACTCAATATATATATATATATATATATATATATATATATATATATAGGGTAGTGATCAAGAGGGAAGTGTCTTTTTGGGGGGAAGGGGGGAAGCGTTAGTACGCATCAGGAAGCATATTACAATTATCAATCAAAACGTCAACAAAAAATTATTTTTATCGGTAAATACTAATCAAAATCGATGCTATAAAGAATATTTTAACGAATGAATTTCATTTTTAAGTCATAACATTAATTGATGAATATTTATTTAATTAATTGTTAAGATGCAGTGTGATGCATATTAACTAAGATGCATCGTGATGCATCATAAAACTTCACATTATTTGAAAAATATTTTTATTGTTAAGATGCATCACAATGCAGATTAACTAATATGCACCGCGATGCATCTTAACGGATTTGGATCAAATATTCATAAATCGATACTATAACTTGAAGAAAAAATTTATCAAGGAAGCTTAACATTTATAACATCGATTCTGATTAACATTTACTATATTTCAGTTTGCTTTTTTCGAGATTAGTATATGTGAAGGTAATATGCTTCCTGATGCGTACTAACGCTTCCCCCTTCCCTCAAAAAATGGACTTCCCTCTGGATCATGTCACTATATATATATATATATATATATATATATATATATATATATTACGTGTGTGTGTGTTATGACTGTAAAATGTTACTATTGTTAAGTACAACTTCAAGTTAAATAGTACGTGCAAGTTCTTCAAATGGTCAACCATATTGTAATTTAGTCGTAATGTGAGTTCAGGGTTTATTATTGTGGTGTTAAATTTCATGGTCTCGGTCGTGCGTTGCGCAACCAAGAATCTACCTAGTATATTGATAAAGAAATACAACTTCTACCAATATTGCAGAAAGTGCCATCGACCAGGATATGGTTCATTATGTCTACTTAAATAAAATCCATCAGATCTTATTAACCAATAACATCTTTGCACAGCAAAAATGTTTCCATTGAAACAAGTATAAAAAACGTCACTATTGAAAACACTCACGGTAGTATGCTTTGATCCCCACCAAAACTCACCACGATAGTATGTGCGAAATAATACCACGCCAAATTTCCAATCAATCTGTTGATTGAAAGCGAGTGTGTGAGTTCCTAGATCTTCTCCATGTCTCTTAGAGACGTGAACTACAATGTCATCTTCAATGGCATTGATAATATACACCCTAAAAAAACAAAGATCAGCAGAACATAATGACAGCGTTGCGAGGATAAAAAAGGCACACTTTATCAATTTCATGTTTGATGTTCATGAAATATTGGAGTGAATGCTGCAAGCTAGTCTGGAATACTTTTATATTTATATGTAGAGAATATAATAACTTTATTGATGTAATAATTCCTATTATGAATATTTAGTGTCACAAATTGAAACATAAAAAACAAGTCTACGGTCAATGGCTTTTGTTTACAATAAATATATGTCAATTATGGCTTTCTCTAAACTTGAAGACAGAGGATCCGAGGGGAATACCTCATTTGAGGAGAAGGAGGAAAAGACCTATTTTTACTGCATTTTAAGGCTAAAATATTGTAATTTACGAAAGTTACTGCATTTTAACATCACTCCACTGCATTTTATACATGTCAAAAATTACTGCATTTTAACGTCACTGCATTTTAACTCTTACTTTTTTGTCCTAAAATGCAGTAAAATAAGTCTTCTCCTCCTTCTCCTCATATAAGGTATTCTCCTCTGAACCTTACCCAAACTTGAATGTATATTTGATATCATACGAAACCGAGATGTTATAAGAACCGTACGCATATATTAATTAAAGATTAAAGAAGATAGGTTTTCTAGAAATGAAAGAAAGTGGCAGTTTAGCGGGATTATACGTGTTCTTCTTATTATCTGGTAGTAAATATATACTAATTAAATATCACAAATTTTTTGGAATTGAGAACTACGGAGTATAATTTAAAACGTACACCACTTATGATGTATCGTTATCGTTATTCCTATATATGCTATCAGTAGTACGCCTTGATGTCGTTTTATGTAGTAAGGGATGTCGTTTTATGTAGTAAGGGATGTCGTTACCTACTTTTGATAAGGGGTATTAATGTATTATAGACCTTTAGTATTAGGTTTAGGATTAGGATTAACAGAGCAGTAAATTTAAGTCATCCATTTTCATCATCAATGGTCTCAAATATTCCAGATTTGTGGAGAGTACATTTTGAATAATATCAGTTTTTCACTTACATCCCTTCCACAATCAATAATCTTCTAAACAGACTATGAACTTTGAAAGTGAAATATCAACGTAAAGAGAGATTATAATAATGATTGAAATAATATTGTCGTAAATTATAATATAATACTCATTTACTAGATTTTTTGAACGTATCCACCGTCGATTTGTAATTTAATATAAAAAATACTTGATGAGCTAGTCTCTTATCATGCGTAATATCGTATTCATAATGTGTCTTTTGTATTACTTGAGCAAACATAACCATAATAGTATTTTGTTTGTAAAAGAGTTACTCCCTTCGTCCCGGTCAAAATGTTCATTTTGACTTTGCACACAGTTTTATAATTCTCTACTAAGTACATTTTTCACCAATCAAATAATATATTTACCAACTAAAATCTTTTTCGATTGGTTGAAACATGAAAGTGGACATTTATTTGGAACAATCCAAAATAGTAATGTGGACATTTTTGGTGTACGAAGGGAGTATATAGTATTTTGTAAAGACCTTCTATTTATAATTATGATTTACAAATTATATGTAATGTAATGTGATTTTCCATGATATGATTGTCGTTGAGATACCCATAACCTACTTTTGATGGAAAAAAAATATACTATAAATAACAAAGGGATTTATTATATTATGAAATTTTAATAACTTGTATATTAGTTCATTATACTTTCATTAAATTAAAGGGATTTATCATTTTAAAATGTATTAAACTTTAAACTTGTTATTGTTGAATGTGACGAACTTTATATAATTTTATTATATGTATTTAAGTTTTTAAAAATGTCTAATGTATGCATTTTTTACTATATAATTTGACATGTTATTAACAAGTTTGATACATACAATAGTAAGTTAGCATATATAATACATGTTATTAGAATTCAAATACAAGCAATAGATATTTTCAAAGCCACTCCATGGAATAGTAAAAGCTCTATGATTTAATTATATTGAAACAAAATTAAACTCAATTTAAAATTATATGGAGTCTGAATTTTTCTCCAAGGAAAGAAATACGGAGCATTTGTGTATTATGCCACTCCCATCCGTTTTCAAATCACTTCCAAATCACTTATGCCACCTTAGCACCACGTCAGTTTTCTACTAACTGATTCACAACTGATTATCGATTGTCATCAATGACTAACCACTTCATTTTTCCGAGTCCCACATTTACCAATATACTACCATTTCTATACCTTAAACCAAAAAAAAAGTCACGTGGGCCCCGCTTATTCCAACCGATTACAAATCAGTTTACCGATTGGAATCCCAACCGATTGAACGGATGGCACGGAAGATGTAATGGGTTGGTAATCGGTTATCAACCGATTGAACTGATGGCAGTGCTCTTACCATATGTATATGCTGTTATATTATTTTTTTTATATACGTTAATAAATTAATATTACTTTAATTTTTAATTTAAATAATTTAGTATTCACGTTTAATATTTATGTATATTCTTACTTTAAATTTTATAAATCATTTAATAATGAAAACACTAAGTAAATATAGATGCATAATTGATTAATTGAATTTAAATAAAATCATAGATAATGAAAAAACTAGGTAGATAGAGGAGTCTAATTTATTAATTCAATTTAATTAAAATGATAATGTTACAAAAGCGTTTCCTATATTATATTTTATATATTTGTACTCGAATCATACAAATCAATGTTTTTCATGACATTTAATTAAATTTTAAAATACAGCACGTTATACATTTCCGATTTTTTTTTTTTTTATGGAAGTCGTATATTAAAGATGTGGTATTTTACTACTAGAGTACTAGATACATCAAATGAGTATGGATATACATTTTGTGGCATTTCTCATTTTGAAATTCATATGCTTAAACGGTAGACACAAATAAGTCGAGGGATATGATAGTCAGTTTCTAGAAGGATAGATACGAGGATCGCATAAATTAAGCCAGAAAGCAGAATTAATAGGGATGCACCGATCAACCCTACATCAAAAAATCTTGATTGCATTAGCTTAAACCCATCTGATGACCTGAACAAACTGTTATCTGATACATTCTTAATTGGTGAGGTATATGATTCTGAAATCCTAAAAGCCATCCCTAATCTACTCAAGGACGAGGGTTTAAATGTTGGTCGTGTTTTCTTTTACGGTGGTTTGTACGTTCTAATAGGCTTCGACGATGCATCCGAAGCAATGGGATTACTAAAAAATGTGGCATGCTGGAAAAAATGGTTCGAATGGCTAAAAACGGGAGATCATCTCACGGAATTAAATTACCAAAGAGCTGCTGATATTGAAATCGTTGGTCTCCCATTACAATTTCGAACAGTGGAAAACATTACAAAAATTCTTAGCAAAATGGGTAAAGTCTTATTAGTTGAGGAAGATATATGGAAGACGGATCTTTCTTCATGTGTTGGATGTATCATAACTGATTCCATAACAATGATTAATAAAGAGATGTGCATAAAACATGGTAATAACAATCTCTTTCGTATTGGAATCATTGAGAAAAACTTTTGTTTGAAACCTTTCGGTGATGATGGTGTATGGGGAAACATGGATCACTCGAATGAAGACAACATGGAGTATTCGGCAAAATCAGATGACGACGATGATGATGATGGTATATCGGAATCATGGGACAAAAATGAATGGGAAGATGGTGAATTTCGTCCTCATGAAGCTGATACCAATGTGGATGGACATTCTCCGATGGATGATGTCACTACTCCGGCGAATGACGATTCAAATCCGGCAATAAATGATTCAAACATGGAGACGGCGGGAAACACTGTAATCGAAGAGTCGGGAAATAAATTGCCATCTGCATTTACGTCCGCGCCGGCTATTCAAATACCCTGGAATTCAAATTCGGGTAATGGGCCGATATTTGGACCTTTCTGTGTGTCTGCACCTGTTGGGCCTAATGGGCTACCAAATTCTGCTGGGTCATTTACTGGATCAAAGTCCAAAAAGAGAAGAAGATTTTCTCCAAACAGGAACAACATTCCTAAAAGCCCGATCAACTCGAGTAATTCTTCTATTGGGTTTGACAAAATGTCAATTGACCTAAATAAGAAGATTATTAATGGAGAATCCGTATGCTCCTCAGTCGGTGGCTCAGAATCAAATTCCAAATCAACTATCCCGGAAATAACCAAAACGGTGGAAGTGGGTTTAGATGTTGGCTTTGTTGTATCAGAGAATGACCCAGTTCTTTGTAACATTTTGGCTGAGGAAGGTGTCTTAAACGTTCATCAATGAATATATTATCTTTGAACATACGGGGTGTAGGTGAATCGCATAAAATAGAGTGGATAAGAAAATTAAAAGTTTCTCACAAGATTGATTTTGTAGGTCTTCAAGAAACTCAATTTTCTGATGTGGGAAACATAGACATTCCGGGATGTTGGGGAGATAAAGACTTCAACTTTCAATTTGTAAATTCACATGGCAGATCAGGTGGTCTTCTTTGCATATGGAATACTTCGTTATTTCATATGGATATTCTTCAGAAGTCCCGGTATTTTCTCATGGTTGGTGGTAAGTGGAAAGATTTTGATGGAACCACATTTCTCGTGAATGTATATGCTCCTCAGTCCACGGCTGCAAAGAAGCAACTGTGGAATGATCTTGCATCGTTGAAAGGCGCTCATCAAGGCAACTGGATTTTTTTCGGAGACTTCAATGCTGTAAGATATCCGGATGAACGAATTAATTCGCATATGTGCAACACTTCTACTAAAGATTTCAATGACTTTATTATGTCGTTGGAGTTGAAAGAATTTAGAATGGGTGGGATGAGGTTTACATACTTAAGCCCGGATTGTCACAAACTAAGCAAACTAGATAGGTTTCTGGTCTGTCCAAATTTTATGGTTCTACAACCAAAATCTTCGGTTAAAGCTTTGGCTAGGGAACACTCGGATCATTCCCCTATCATTCTTAGCAACTCGGTTATGGATTTTGGGCCGGCTCCTTTCAGGCTCTTCAATTCATGGCTCGATCGTGATGGATTCTCCTCACTGATATCTAAAGCGTGTGTTGATTTCCATGGGTTTGGGTCTCCTGATCTAATGTTAGCAGCCAAGCTTAGATTCTTAAAAGCTGAAATCAAGAAATGGTGGGTTTCTGAATCGGCCAAAGAATGCAAAGAATTGAAAGATCTTAATCGTCAATTGGATGAACTTGATAGTGTTGTGGAATTGAGGCCCCTATCTTGCGATGAAATTAAAAAACTAAGGGAAGGTAATGCAAAGAAGGTGGAACTTGAGCAGTTTAAAAAACGGGATTTAATTCAAAGGGCCCATATTAAATGGATCAAGGATGGTGACGAAAACTCAAGTTTTTTCCATAAGTCACTCAAGGTTAAAAACAGGAAGAACTGGATTCATGGTCTAAATATAAATGGTGTATGGTCAAATGATCCGCTGTGTATCAGAGATGAAGCGTGGAGATTTTTCTCTAAAAAATTCCATGAACGTTGGCCGATTCGTCCTTTATTCATCAATTCTAGATTTCGCAAATTACCTGATTCCGTTCGTGATTCTATTGAGCGGGAATTCTCCATTGATGAAATAAAAGCCGCGATTTGGGATTGCGGTGGTGAAAAAGCTCCGGGTCCGGATGGATTTACTTTTAAATTCATAAAAGTCCACTTTGATTCTCTTATATCGGATATCATGAATTTTGTCAGATTCTTTGAAGCATCTGGGCACATTGGAAAGGGTTGCAACTCCTCTTTTATTTGTCTCATCCCCAAGGTTAATGATCCCATCAATTTGGCAGACTACCGTCCAATCTCCCTAATCGGTTGTATATACAAGATCATCGCCAAAGCTTTATCCACTCGTCTATCGGCTGTCATTGACATGGTGATAAGCAATGTTCAGTCTGCGTATGTTAGGGGAAGGAATATACTTGAAGGTCCGCTCATCATAAACGAGTTGTTCTCTTGGGCGAACAAATCCAAGGAGAAAACGTTTATGTTTAAAGTGGATTTTGAAAAAGCCTTCGATTCAATAAATTGGATTTACTTAGACTCGGTGATGTCGCAAATGAATTTTGGCATGAAATGGCGAGATTGGATACTTGGATGTCTTTCATCATCCGTGGCCTCGGTTTTAATTAATGGTTGCCCGACGAAAGAATTCAGAATCACAAAGGGTGTTAGACAAGGCGATCCGCTCTCTCCACTTTTGTTTATCATTGCGATGGAGGGTCTTAACATTGCGATGAATACTGCCGTTGAGAAAGGAAGATTCATGGGTAAAAGAATAGGTAATAATGGTCCATTGTTATCTCACTTGTTCTATGCCGATGATGTATTGTTTGTAGGGGATGGGAATGACAGCAACATGAAGAATCTGGCTCGGATTCTAAGATGTTTTCATGCATCTTCCGGTCTTCAAGTCAATTTTCACAAATCACAAGTTTATGGCATTGGTGTTGATCCATATCAAACCGCAAATTGGGCTGGCCAACTGGGTTGTATACCGGGAACCTTTCCTTTCAAATACCTTGGCGTGCCGGTTGGAGCTAACATGAACTTACAGAAACATTGGTCTCCTGTTTTAGATCGGTTCAAGTCGAAGCTTTCTAATTGGAAAGCGAAAAATCTATCCTTTGGTGGTAGATTGACTCTAATAAAATCGGTTCTAAGTAGTCTCCCGTTATACTACTTTTCGTTATTCAAGGCACCCAAGTGCATCATCGACAAATTAGAACAAATTAGGAGGAGGTTTCTATGGGGTGGATGCGATGATGGAAGAAAAATCAATTGGGTTGCATGGCCAACGGTTCTAGCTTCAAAAAAGAGAGGAGGTCTTGGCATCGGTTCATTGAGGGCTAAGAATTATGCCTTACTAATCAAATGGTGGTGGAAGCTTAGAGACAATAAAGATAATCTATGGAAGAAGGTGATACTAGCTGTTCATAATATCCATAATAAACCATGGAATGTTATGGCGAATCGTGGTAACTCGGGAGTATGGAAAGGCATCAATTCGATTTCATCTGAGATTTGCAAGCTTGGTTGCAATTATCATGACATCTTCTCAATCAAGCTTGGTAACGGCAATAATGTTTCCTTTTGGAAGGACAAATGGATTGGAGACATGGAGCTTCAACACAGATTTCCTACTTTATTTGAGTTCGAATCAAACAAAGATTACAAGATAAGTGATCGTATTCTTCCGAACAGATTCTCATGGTGTTGGTCCTTATACCCAGATAACCAAGATTTCATTTTGCATTTTTGTGAATTGCTCCATCTTTTATTCTCTGTGCGTACAAGTAATAACTTAGATTGCTTATCGTGCAAATTATCATCGGATGGGGAGTTCACAGTTAATAAGGTCAGTAGCAAATTGGATGAGTGCATAACTTCCGTTGGTTTTATTGGGATGAAATGGTTAAAAACAGTGCCCTTAAAAGTAAATTGCTTCATTTGGAGAGTAGGCTTGGGAAGAATTCCGGTGGCTACAAATCTATCGGTTAGAGGAGTACACATCGGATCGGTTACATGTAAGGGTTGTAACTTGAATGATGAAGATATTGATCATGCTCTCGTCCAATGCTCTCGGGCTACCGAAGTCAGAAACATTATTTTTGGTTGGTGTGGTATCATTGGTCCTAGCTTCAATTCGGTATTGGATTTAATGGAATTTGGTGCAAATTGGAACTCCTGTTTACATAAGAGAAAGATATTTATGACTATCATTTACGGATTATTATGGGTCATTTGGAAGGCTAGAAACGATCTAATCTTCAATAATCGTTTTCAGTCTTCATTGGCATTGGCGGAGGAGATTATAGCTACTACGTTCTCATGGATCAAAAACAAAAGCATGTTTTCTTTGTCGTTGGCGTGTTGGAATTGTTATCCATTTTCTATCTCCATTTCTTAACATTTTGGTATTGTATCTCACTTTGTATCTCATTTCGCCTCATCTTAGCTACTTGCTAAGTTTGAGGTTATCTAATATATATTTGCCGTTTCCAAAAAAGAAAGCAGAATTAATGGCATTTATGAGTATTGCTGACTTTTAGACTAATAAAGAGGACGACTCTTCCTTCTTTTCCGTTCATTTGCATGTTCGTTTTCTCGTTTTGGGAGCCCCAATCACCCACGATCTCAAACTTATAAAAATATATATATATTAACTATAAAAGATGCTTCATGTGTGTACTATGTCTGATAGATTTAATTGATAAACATGTTAAAAGCGTTAGTGGATATGAAAACGGATAATAAGTGAAATTTATGTGTCGTACACTCATACATTTTATGTTTTAAACGTAAAATTATGCAACATTTTTCGACACATATAGCATTATTAACTATACAAATTACACCATGTAATAACCGTTTAACATATCTAAAAGTGGAGTTTTATTATGTTTATTAAAACTCTATAGGTTGTGGTCGTGAACCGTAAATTATATTGCTAATTAGAGTTGTAAGGTGATGTTTTTACCTATCTATAAAATTTGGTAAATTAGTTGTAACTTGTAAGACATAAAAACAAAGATAGTGTCATACGATACAATATAATCATAATTTAAGCTGGTGTGATAGTATGTCCATTCGATAGAAATTAACATTAGGTCACTTGCGATCATCCGTTGTTGGCTCCGTTCTAGACCAATGACTGTTAGTCACGATTGCCACGGTTCCATTGTGACGTTGTGATGCTCCGTCGTCACCCACATAACGGACGAGAACGGATTCACTGCTGCTCCCACTTTCAATTTTCTTTTTCTTTTCCCTTTTTTATTTTTATTCCCAAATACTAGTTTAATTTAATTTTTTTAGGGAAAAAGCCCAACGGCTATAAAGATTTGTAAAAGTATTACGGTGTTTATAAGTGTAAATGTGTACTCAAGTTGTGTGCATGTATTATTTGAATGAGTCAAACCAATCCCCAACTTGCCTTAATTTTAGGGGACCTTCAGACACCGATGGATTTACCCGTTATTTTTTAAATAAAGCGAACATTATACGTACTACTCAGCGTCCACAATACTCGTATTTTCTACTGTATTAATAATACTCATGATTGTTTGTTTAGATAAAAATGGTTACAGTGAAAAATGGGTCAGCTTTAGTAACAAATGGTGTAAAATAACTATAGAATTATAGATGCTAAAGCCTTTGTTTGGAGGTCGTCTCCAAGATTTCGAAAGCACCGGGTAAACAAGGTTAATCACCAAAATGATGCCCTATAATACTAAGGTAGATTATAGAAATACGGTGTGTAGTAAAAAAAATGAAACTTTTTATTGGTCAATCATACAAATCAGATTCAGTTTTTATTTTTCTCGTTAATTAATAATCAAACTATTTGTCAAGTAATATAAAAAATATATACTCCCTCTATATCCAAGTATAAGTGTTCACTTTTTAATTGCACAAAGTGTAAAGAAACTCCAGTGATTTCACTCTCCACCAATCAAATATCATCTCTATCCACTAAAGTCTTTTTTGATTTATTGAAATACAAAATTGACACTTAATTTGAGATAACTCAAAATAAAAATATGAAATTTTGTTATGGAACGGAGGTATACAAATACATACATTTTTGAGACCCCTATAAATTGAAGACCTTAACGATCGACCACCTTGCTAACTCTTAAATATGACACTGTTATAAACTAAGGTAACAAAATGCAGAATTTCAAATATTTTCTTAAATATAAAATATCCTCGTAACCAGTGTCATAATCATAAACTCGTAATATATATGCTTCGTTTGGCTTAATTATAATTCTCGTTGTCAAGACTCAATATATGATAGATGCTATAAAAGGCCTGCATTTTCAACAACGTAACACAAGATCCAAGAAAAGTCCAAATTTAAGCATTTCGAAGATTCTGAAATCTGAACTTCACATTAATTTAATTAAATAAAAAATAAAATAACATTTTCATATTCTTCCTCTGTCAATATGTGCCGTTTCTCACACTCTCACTACTACATAAAACAACCATTCTTTGACCATTCTTCCCAACACCTAAAAATGGCTACACAAACACAAACAAATGTTCAAAAGAACAAGAAGAAGAAAGGAAAAATAAAATGGAGTAATCTGTACACTTTTTCATGTTTCCGGCCAACCCAGCCCGTGAACCGACCAGACTTCGGTCAGCCCGGGTTCTCTAGAGTCGTATTCTGTAACGATTCATCGATGCACAAAACAAAACCATACAAGTATCATACTAATGAGGTCTATACAACAAAGTATAATGTAATAACATTTCTTCCTAAATCGTTATTCGAACAGTTTCGTAGGGTGGCAAATTTGTACTTCTTGTTAGTTGCTGTTTTATCTGTTACTTCTTTAGCTCCTTTTTCGCCTTTGAGCTTAATTGCACCTCTGGTTTTTGTGGTGGGAATTAGTATGTTGAAAGAAGGTGTTGAAGATTGGCATCGATTTTTGCAAGACTTGGATGTGAACTCAAGGAAAGTTAAGGTGCATATCGGAAATGGATCGTTTATTTATCGATCATGGAAAACGCTTCGAGTTGGAGACGTTGTGAAAGTGACTAAAAATGAGTATTTTCCTAGTGATCTTTTGTTGTTGTCTTCTAGTTATGGAGATGGTATTTCTTATGTGGAAACAATGAATTTAGATGGCGAAACGAATCTTAAAATTAAACGTTGTTTGGAATGTACTTTATGTTTTGATGATGAACTTAAATTCGATAAGTTTAAGGCTACTGTTCGGTGTGAAGATCCGAATTCAAGTTTGTATACTTTTGTAGCAAATTTGGAGTTTGGAAGTGAAGACGATAATCGGTTAAATTCTTCGTACCCATTATCTCATTCTCAGCTTCTTCTTAGAGATTCAAAGCTTCAGAATACGGATTATGTCTATGGCGTTGTAATATTTACTGGTCGAGACACGAAAGTGGTTAGGAATTCAATGAAATCGCCGTCTAAATGTAGTAGGATTGAGAGAAAAATGGATCATGTGATTTATGTTTTGTTCTCTATGTTGCTTTTGATATCTTTAATCTCTTCCATTGGTTCTGTTAAGTATACAGATCAAGAACAAACAGCTAAAGAATGGTGGTACCTTAGATTAAAAGATGATATAGATGGGTCTTTCGATCCAGATAATCCACTTATTTCGGGGTTCCTTCAGTTCTTGAGGGCGCTAATATTGTACGGTTACTTGATCCCGATTTCTCTTTATGTTTCTATTGAAGTAGTCAAGTTCTTACAAGCAATGCTTATTAATAACGACCAAAATTTGTTTGATGAGATGTCTGGGAGATCAGTTGAAGCCCGAACTTCAAATTTGAACGAGGAGCTCGGTCAGGTTGAGATGATTTTGACCGACAAAACTGGGACTTTGACTTGTAATCAAATGGAGTTCAGGAAGTGCTCGATTGAAGGGATTTCGTATGGGGGTGATATAAATGAGATCGTACGGGCTGCTTCTCAAAGAATGAATATTGATATCGAAAGCTGTCGTTTTGATCTAGATGATACTGATTCCACACCTGGTCATAGCAGAGAGATGGTTGAAATTTCTTCGGATCGAATTAACGGAACAAAGAATAGTATCTTGGAAGGTGAAAATGTTGTAGATAACGTTTGTGGTTCTAGTATTAAAGGATTTAATTTTAGAGATGATAGATTGATGAACAAAATGTGGCTTCATGGATCATATGTTTGGGATATGACAATGTTCTTTAGAGTCATGGCTTTATGTCACACGGGTATACCAATCGAAAATGAAGAACAATCAGGCAGCCGTAAACTCAAATATGAAGCAGAGTCCCCTGAAGAAGTAACGTTTTTGATTGCAGCCCAAGAGTTTGGATTTCAGTTTTGTAGAAGAACGCAATCATCAATGTTTGTTAAGGAGATTGAGCTTTCATCGCTGGAGGTCGAAAGGTCTTTTCTTTATTTTTCTCATCTTCGTTTATCATCTTTGGTAAAGGTATTCCCAGGGTGTGGCGGGCGGTGTGTACATGGCCCGGGTACATATTCACCGAACGGGTCAAAACGGGTTCAGTCTGCCCCAAACACACTGTGTACAAGATTTAAATAGCATATTTAAATATGACTGGAAATTTTATACTATTTCAGTAATGATCTAATTTAGTGAATAAAATTATTTAAAAGTTTTTGAAAACATACTTCAGGCAGAATTGCGCCAATTTCTTTGTAGTTTTTAAACTTTTCCACCTCTAATTTTGCTATAGTACAAATTTTATCGTTAAAATTCAGGGAATACAAGCTATTGAATTTATTAGAATTCAGTAGCTCAAGGAAGAGGATGTCGGTGATAATACGCGATGAAGACGGGCAAATTTTCCTATTCTGTAAAGGAGCTGACAAGTAAGAGTTGTAATTGTCGAATCGGGGTTAAAGATTCATTTCAACAAGTACATATTTTAAGTAACATAAATTGGGCATCTGTGCAGCATTATATTTGATAGGCTTGGTGATGGTGGTAGGACATACCAACATGCTACAACTATGCACCTTGCAAACTATGCAGAAGATGGATTAAGGACAATGGTGTTCGCCTATAAAAAGATTACAGGCTCTGAATATGAAGAATGGAGCTCATCATTTGCCAAAGCTAAGGCCATAATTGGCCCTGAAAGAGAAGAATTGCTAGAGAACGTATCTGAAATCATCGAGAAAGATTTAGTGCTTTTAGGTGCTGTAGCTGTTGATGATAAGCTACAAGATGGGGTAAAAACTTAATCTCATTCTAATCTCTGTGAAATCAGTAGAAGTAATTAGGTCAACTCGGGTTGTGTTATGTAGCTAAGGGTCAAACATGTACAAAAATAGTTAGCTAAGAAAGCATGTCAAATGGCTCAATGGGTCAAACATATCTAAGTCAAAGCGTCAAACTGCTATTTTAATACTACATAAAATTGTTAACATCATCTTATCAACAAGGTTTGATTATCAATGAAATAATATAGTTATTATAATCGTTTAAAATATATATAGAATATTTCTTTTCTATTTTTTTGGATGGGTAAATAATGGTTTAATCCTCAAAGTTTCATTTTTTTTTTCGTTTTAACCAATCAAGTTTATTTCTCATGATTTAACCCTTTAAGTTTGTATTGTCTTATTGGTTTAACCCTTTAAAGGGTTAAACCATTAACTTTTTGAAAGTTAGATGATTAAAATAGAAAAATTTAAAAGGGCAAAATCATTATAAAAGATAAACTTTAGGGATTAAAGCATCAACTTTTTGAAGTATAAGAATCTTGGATGATTAAAGCACAAAAGTTTTGAAACTTGGAGGATTAAATCATGAGAAAAAAACTTGAATGGTTTAAACGAAAAAAAATGAAACTGTGAGGATTAAACCATTATTAACCCTTTTTGGATTGTTCCGAGATCTGACCCAACACGTAAAAAAGTGAACCATTTTGACTTGTTGCTCAACCCATTTGCCACCTTTAATAAACAAGAATCTATTTTAATATTGATATCAGGTTGCAGAATGCATAGATAAACTCGCACAAGCAGGGATCAAGATATGGCTTCTAACTGGGGACAAGAAAGAGACTGCTGTTAATATAGGGTACTAATTTCTAAAACTTAAAGATAGTCTCATTAGTTATACAGTTCCACTAATATCTCACTTTTTTGGGTATTTGGGTCAGATTTGCTTGTAGTTTGCTTAGGCATGATATGCAGCAGTTTCATCTCAGTTTGAGCAGGGATACTGAATCGAAAAATCAGTTAAAGGTAAATATCATGCACTTGGCTTGCGTCAATTTATACTTGATCTAAAATTGTGAGTTAGGGGTAATGATTCAACACTTTGTAGCTATTCAGGCTATGAAAGATGACATATTAAATCAAATCGAGGCTTCTTATCAAGTGACTGTAAGCGAAAAAACCAAGGATGATCCTTTTGCTCTCGTGGTGGATGGGAAAGCTCTTGAAATTGCTTTAAGGAATGACATAAGAGACAATTTCTTGCAGTTGGCAGTTAATTGTGCTTCTGTCATATGTTGTAGAGTTTCACCAAAACAGAAAGCCTTGGTAAGCTGAAAATGGTTCATGGCCAAAAAAAGAAAAATATTTAGAAACTAAATGGCATTCCGTCTAAATTTTAGTTTTTTGTGCAATCTTAGATTACTCGATTAGTAAAGAAATATACAGGCAAGATGACATTGGCGATTGGAGATGGAGCAAATGACGTTGGCATGATCCAAGAAGCTGACATCGGAATTGGGATTAGTGGCATGGAAGGAATGCAGGTATGATCATTTGGTTGAGATATATGATGATGTAAGAGCAATCCATAGTAGTATTAGACTGGTCCAATAACATATTAAATTAACTTAAAACCATGGCTGAAGTTTTTAGTGTCCCATAACCAAGACTTTTAAGGTGCTTAAACTATCGATTTTCTTATCCATGTGAGACAGAAGTTGTTGACCCCCTCAATTAAACACGAGATTTCCTCTATAGGGGTATGTATCCAATATCAATACCCCAGAGAAAATGCAAGACTCGCCAGCTCACTGCATCTTAATAGGCTATTGCTCACCTATTACGGGTTATAACAATGCTCATGCTTCTCACTTTTCTATCCACGTGAGATACGTGATATGAACTTTAACTGTAACTATATCATGAATCTTTTATCTATGTTGAATGGGTTGATACAATTGAGAATATGGTGTTTGGTTTGATATAATCAATGTTTACTGCAGGCTGTCATGGCAAGTGATTTCTCAATGCCCCAATTTCGATTCCTGGAACGGCTACTAATTGTGCACGGACATTGGTGCTACAAGAGAATCTCTAAGATGGTCTCTCCCTTTTCTTATCTCACTTCCATTTACTTTTCATTTATAACTTAAGAACACGGTGTATAAGTATCATCCCCTTAGTAAATATCGTTTGTTGCTGCAGATTCTCTATTTTGTATACAAAAACATCGTGTTTGGCCTTACCTTATTCTACTACGAACTCTACTCTAGATTCTCTGGGGATGTGCTATATGACGGATGGTATATGGTTATGTTCAATCTCTTTCTAACATCCCTTCCTGTCATATCGTTAGGCGTACTTGAGCAAGATGTTTCCTCCGATATTTGCCTTCAGGTATATTTTCACAAATACTTGTTAGGTTTGTATTAATTCTTGATAAGATTATCCTCGTATACAGCAATCATAATTCCCTCTAACATTGCTTTGTGTTTCACTGCGTAGTTTCCGGCGCTTTATCAACAGGGACAAAAGGGTATATTCTTCACATGGAAACGGATCATCGGGTGGATGGCAAATGGGATACTAACATCTTTAGCCATATTTATCCTAAACGTCTACATTCTCTCTCCATCAGCTTTCAGAAAAGGAGGCGAGGTAGTAGATATTTCACATCTAGGTGTAATTACTTATACCGCCGTTGTGTGGACCGTAAACTGTCAAATTGCACTAATCATCACTCACTTCACTTGGATCCAACATATCTTCATTTGGGGAAGCATTTTAAGCTGGTATATCTTCTTACTCTTTTATGGTGCACTTCCACCCGTATACTCCGATAGAGAATATAAGCTACTCATAGAAGCAGTGGGGCCCACACCCATTTATTGGATCGATGTATTATTAGTTGTAGTTATTTCTCTTCTTCCATACTTTATTTACATGGTCATCCAGAGGTCGTTATATCCCATGGATGACCATGTGATTCAAGAAATGAAGTATGGAAGGAAAGTTGTTTTGGACGATGAGATGTGGTTGAGAGAGAAGCAAAGCTCAAGGAAGGCGACCCATATCGGGTTTTCAGCTAGAGTTGATGCGAAAATCCTTTATTTAAAGGATCAACTACACAAGAAAAGAATGTTCATCATTAACTCGTTTACCAGTAGTCCTATTCGTCCATCAATAACCATTAACTCGTTAGACATTAGAGATTGATAATCATACCAAGACGGATTGTTTCACTTGGTGATTTGTACACATTTGTTTCTCAACTGTTCAAAGGTATCATACAAATTAGGATTATACACAGTTTGTTTCTCAAGGTTTTAAAATAATGAACACTCTTGCTAATATATATGTCGATTCACCGGTTTGACCAATGAGAAAAATATTGGAGTTTTTGTTTGTATTATGAAGTTTAGGCTTAATATTTTTGCATACAGATCTCTACAAAGTTGAGTTTCTCTGTTTTAAGTATGATAGAAGATTACCTGTAATTTTTTTCAACCACAAAGGTATAACATGACACATAAGTGACATAACATATGAGAATGTTAATTATGTTTCATATAAACACAACATTATCTAAAGTTTAAGATAATTTTAATGTATACTGTTTTAATTGTTAAACATGGTAGAATATCATCTAAATTCGTTGTTATCATACATCACACTTGATTTTAGATGTATATACCTTTCTTTATATATATAATAATAATAAAATAATTGTAATAATAATGGAATATGTTTTAAAAAAAAGAAGATAATATCCTTTTCAGATAAGTCTATTTATTTTATTTTTTTCATAGAAAGCATCTAAAAAAAGTTATCGAATAAAACCCTGAAACGCGACTGCAATAAGCATACCACAACCACCACTCAAACCCTATAGATTCACATACAATAATCCTCCCATCAGTAAAATCTCACTACGTACCAATGGAGATAACTCTTGATCAGCTAAAACAATACGACGGCTCAGATCCATCAAAACCCATTTACATCGGCGTCAAAGGTCGCGTCTTCGATGTCAGTACCGCAACTTCCTTCTACGGCCCCGGCGGTTCGTACGCCATGTTCGCCGGAAAAGATGCGACCAGAGCCCTAGCTAAAATGAGCAAGAACGATGAGGATGTCATCGGATCGCTTGATGGACTGACTGAAAAAGAATTGGGTGTTCTTGCTGATTGGGAAAAGAAATTTGAAGCTAAATACCCAATTGTTGGTTCTCTTTCTGCTTAGCTGTTTGTGTAAGAAATTAAACCTAAAATTACTACAGTATTATTATGTGTGTTTAAGTGTGTTGGTATCCTATTGTTAAGGTGATGATGGTGTGTATTGGACTAATGGTGCTGAATGTTTTGGTTTGAAACTTTGAATAAGAATTATATGTGACTTGCTGATTACATATACAGTAATTGTTTCAGAATTAAGTATATAGCAATCTGCATATATAATTGTTTTGATGTTTATTTTTTAGTTGTTTGGGTACATTGATATGGTTGCCTTTAGAATTTCATTGATCAAGACTGTTTGATATGTGATTATGATATGTTTGTAAAATTTTGGTAGAATTAAATCGTCTAAAACGGTAAGATGATTGAGGGATTAGGACACTGAATGTGTTATATAGTTTATAAAGCTCTATAGTATGGGAAAAATTAAGCTAAATCACGTTAGTGTGTGTAGCTCTTAATTGAGGGATTTGGCCACTTCGGTCAACTATCTCCATTGTGGTACTTAACTCAACTTGTAGGGGATAGCGTATTGTAAAGATTTAGTGTTAAAGTGAAACCATTTGTTTTAATGTCTTATGTTAGTTATTTATACTTCTTATTGCTTGCATGCATTTTAAGGTTGGAGAACAATATGGTTGTTCCTTTGATATTGGACTTTTTCTGGCATTAGACGTCTTTGATGCAGGTTCTTTATCAAACACATTACTTGCACGTCTTTGTCTTGTCTAGAACTCAAAGCATTAACCTTTTGATATATGATGTTATTTCCTGCGTTGGATGATATTAGAGCGGATGTAATTCGGTAAGCCTATAGAATTGATGCAAAAAAGCCACTATTGATTGTTGACTTGAATAATTAGGAATCTGTTGATTGTATGTGTCTAGCTATTTCAAACTCTGTGCCCTGACTCTAAATTATGTAAGTGTGTTACTATCTTTGTATTTTGCCAACAAGGTTATGTGAGTGTAAGTAATGCTAGTGTGTTGCAATCCATTTTTCTTTTGAAAGATAATTAGAACGTATTTTAATAAAGGGGCTACTTTTGCCAAACTCTTTTACGTTACGCCGGCATTAGGGTCTAAGTCCATACTGATTGAATTATCAAGACTAAGTAAGCTCGCAATAAACTTAGCATGACCCGAGGATGATAGTAATGGTGCCGGCTTAGTTCAATTGGGTTGTTCGCTTGTGGGAGTTTTAGACAGTAAAATTTGTTTTCTTGATGAATGATTTAGCATATGTTAATGTTAGTTCAGTTCTTCAAGTAGGTATGCACTTTCCCTCTTTAAGTATCAATAATTCCACAAATATATGTATACAAAAATCTTGCAAGTGTGTTTTGGTTCTCATTTTTTGTTATACTACGTAATTGATTAGTATGTGTGGTATTATTACTCTTTGTTTTCATGGCTATGGTTACAACAAGGGCACAAGGCAATTTGGTATGTAGTCTCAGTTGTTAAGTTTATATACCCCATCAAATGGTGACATTGGCTTCTTGAATTTAATGAGCTGGTGGTTTTTTAACTAGAAGTCTATGACAGAAGGCAGTTTAAGGGTACAAATGATGTTATCTTAAAAACCAAGATAAAACAATTGAAAGTGATATTACATTATTGGTTCTGGAAGAAATCAATGGATGATAGGATTAAAGTGAACTTTATCATCGGTCAAACTTCAGCTTGGGGGATCAAAATAGAGTCGAAAATTATCTCTGATCAGGATTATATGGACCGTGACTATGCGTCTATGCCATATTCAAATACCATAACATGCTACAGAATGAAAGAGACTTTCTAAAACAAAGGAGTTGGGTGAAATGGTCCATTGAAGGGGTGAGAACTCTCGTTCTTCCATGCTTTTGTTTAGAAGAGAGCAGTGATACAAAGTATCAAAGGTATTAATTGGCATGGATCTTGAGCCCCACCGATCCCAATTTTTATAGAAATCGCTGCTCATTTTGAGATTTAAGGAGCCTGTGGGATCAAGACGTAATAGAGGCGGATCTAGAAAATTTAGTCACCGGTGTCATAAAATTTTTTAAACTCAATCGACTAGGTAGTTGATTAAGTTTATTTAAAGATGAGTTGCACTGCCTAAATATGAGTGGTGACACTCTTAGAAAATCTATAATTTTTTAACTAAATTTACACTAAATCGACTTAATTGATTGGTGTCACGTACCACCGCTGGCTATAACGTGGGTCCGCCGTAAGTTATGTAGTACAATGTTTAAGAGAATGGACCAAGTGGACGTGGATATGCTGGAGTCAAGTTTACAATGTAAGAAATCAGATGGGCGGTTTGGAGTTGTGAAGGGTCTCCTAATGGACAAAATTTTAAGTTCGGTAAAAGGCCTAGGAGCTGCTTTAATTTTATTCCCTAGAGTGTCCGAAGAACTTCGAGTTTACTGAACTTTTAGTTTACTGAATATCTTGTTAAGGCCATTTCTAACGATCTTCATTTCTCCATCTCCAAATATGCAGAAAAAATAACATATTTTTAAAATATTTTTCCTCTTTTTCCTTCAAAGTCCAACCATCTCACTCCAAAATTACAACTCCAAAAACTTTTATACTAACATATTATAACATTTATACAATAACTTGATTATTTAATTACAACTCCAAAAACTTTTATACTAATATATTACAACTTTTATACATTACGGAGTATTTAATAAGAAATAATATAGACATTATAATATTTCATCAAGTGAATAATCGATATTATATATGCTTAGTTTTAAAGTTTTTAATAATTAAATGTGCATGTATAATATTTGTCAAGTAAGCTAGATAGTCAATATATATAATTAACAACTAGCAAAGGATTTACTACAACAAGATCCAAACTTTAAGTTTGATCATGTTTGACCAACATTGAAAGATATGGAGAAGTTCACTGAAACTATAAAAGATAAAACTCCTATTCGAAAACGAACTAATTCCATAGAATCAAAACTCCTATTCGAAAACGAACTAGTTCCATTGAATCACCACATTCCGATTCATCTCGAAAGTCAAATAAGTCAATTGGATCATCATCTTTTTGTATGATCTAAATGATGAGTTTGAAGTTGGGGATGCTAATATTGCAAAGTGTTTTGAAATAGAACGTGCAATTGGACGAAATAAAACAATAATGAAAAAAAAACACAAACTCAATAATGAAAGGTTTTATTTATGGAAATGCATCAAGAAATGAAAGTGATTCTTAATTCGAGCAAATCCCTTATCAAAGAGGGTATAGAAACCGAAAACAAGAAACTAGACGTGCAAAAAAAAAAAAAACTAGAGATAAAAGCAAAGAAGTTAGAGGTGAAACAACTTAAAGAAGAAAACAAAATTTTATACATGGACCCAAATTCTATCATTGATCCAATGGTACGTGAGAATTTAAGAATTGAACAAGCAAGAATTATGGCAAAACGAAAACAACAAAAACATTAAAGAGTTGACTCATTGGATGATTTAAGTCAATTTTTTTATACATAAGAAAATGACGGTTATGTTCCTAAATTTTAGTTTTTCTACATTTAATCGTATTTTTATCTAGTTGTAGTCTTTTTTATGTAACATTTTTAATATTCTCTTTATAATTGTCTGTGTTTGTTATGTATTTTGATATAAGACTATTATGTACTATGTTATTATTTATATCTACTAGTGACTAATAGTAATACATATTAGACATCTCCCAACGCTTCTTGTCGGTGTGCGTCGGTTTCAAGCGACGACCGACGAACCGTTGGCACCGGCCCGTCGGTTCGTCCGTCGGTTGCTTTCCATCGGCTATCCGACGCTGCGTCGGTTTGTTTGTGTGCGAGGAACGAGAAAAACAAAAAAAAAACATTTTTTTTCAAAAAAAAAAAGGAAGTGACCGTTGAAGAAAATAATAATAATAATAATTTTTTTTTAAAAAACGGTAATATAGCAGTTTGGATGCCAAAAAAAAAAAAAAAAAAAAATTTTAAAAAATCAAATTTTCACCTATTTAAACACCATTCATTCATTCACTCTTTCAACATTCATATATTCCTCACACCAAAAATCAAACACTCTTTCAAAAAAATGTCAAAAAATAACAATTCCAAATCCAAATCCAAATCCAAATCCAAAACCCAATCACAACAAAATGAGCAAGAAAATGTTGGTTACGATATGTGGCAAAATTTGTTAAACAACCCGACACCCAATCAAACTCCAAATCCGGGGTTTGGATTTGGTAATTTCGCACAATTTCCCAATTCTTTTACCCAACAAACCGGTTGGTACCCAAACCAACAAATTCCACCGTGCAATTGGTCACCAAATACGTACTATGGGACTACATCCGCTAACCCACAAGGGTACCAACAAACACCTTCCCGTTTATCACAAAACATACTAGAAAGTTCCGACGAAGCCGATCCCGAACCCGAAGCGGAACCCGAGACCCAATCGGATCCCGAGCCACAACCGGATCCAAAAAAGAAAAAGAGGAAGAAAACTAAACCCGCTCCAATACGGGTTCAAGTTAGGTGGACCGACGACGAAGCAAGAATTTTGGCGGAACGGTGGATTCATTGTTCCGAAAATGGCATTATCGGTAACAATCAAACAAACAAGAGTTTTTGGAAAAACGTCCATTCGGGTTACAATTCGGTGGTTAAAAGAGAACGCAACCTCAATAAACTCACGGGAAAATGGAACAAAATATCTCACGATGTCAAGACTTTCGAGGGGATCCACCGTAAATTTAGAGAATCGGGTCATCAAAGCGGTGCCGGAGACAACGACGTTTTAAACGCGGCAAAAAAAGGTTTTCTCCAACAAGTGAGAAGAAAATTCATTTACGAACCTTGCTGGGATGTTCTTAAACATTACCCGAAGTTTTTCACCGAGCAAGACGTAATGAGCAATAAACGCGCTTTTCAAGCCGAACCCGAAGCCGTCGATCTTGGTGAAAACGACAACCCAACCGAAACTACTCTAGAAACAAACATGAGGACCTTGTTCCGCGACGACTTGATTCGCCGTCCAATGGGCCAAAAAGCGACAAAGACTTCTCAATCCTCGGATGCCGGCTCGTCTTCACGAGGTAGTATCTCGTCCGAGAGACTTGAAGCACTTGAAGCGGTTAAAGCTAATGCTTTAAAATCCACCGAAACGCTTGAAGTTATTAAAAAAAACAATGTTAAAAAAGCGATGTTCAAGGCTTTGAGTTTTCTTTCTAAAAGTCTTCCAAAACGAGCAACCAAAAAAGAATTAAAACTTATCAAATTGGCTCGCAAAGAAGTCGTTGAAGAATATCAAAATGTGTACAACATGGACGCTTCGGATGAAGACGAGAACGAGAACGAGGATGCGAACGAAGACGAAGAATCGAGCTCGGATTAGTCTACTTTTATTTTCAATAATTAGTGTAATGTTATTTTAATTATAGTATTTTTTTAATTAGTGTAACGTTTTATTTTAAGTATTGTAATGTTTTTAATTTGAATGAAATATTTTAATTTTAATTAATTGTGTATTGTTTAATTAATTAAATGGTTGAAAAAGGTGTAAAAAAAAACTGACGGACCACTGTTGGGACGGGTCCGTCAGTTTCTGTCAGTTTGGTGAAAAAGCTGACGTGGCGCTGATGGCGCGTCGGTTTCTGTCAGTTTCTGTCACTGTTGGGTGTGGTCTTAGGGATATAAGTTTGTCTAAATGTATTCAACTTTAGTAAAAAATCTATTGTATGTATTCAACTTATAAAACTTTTATCGTATGTATCCAACTTATTCTCTATTGTATGTATTGGACGGTATTTTTGATGATGTGTTATGTTATATTGATGACACATGGCACATTTTCGGAAGGACACGTCGTCAAAAATACCGTTCAATAAATACAATAGAGTCTTTTGAAAGTTAGATACATACAATAGAAGTGTTATAAGTTGGATACATACTATAGAGTTTTTGCTAAAGTTGAGTAAATTTACAGATACTTATCCCTACATATTAAATATAAGTACATAAATATTATCAAGTTCGTTAAAATAATAAATTATAAAGATAAAGTGGTTTTGGAGGAATTGTAAGATTTCTTCAAATATGGAGGAAAATCTCATTTCTCTAAAAAAAAATTTCTTCCATATTTGAAGTATCATTGGAGTATGTTTTCTTCAAAAATTCTTTTCTAAATCTTCAAAATTGAAGGAAAAGGTGTTACAGAGCACAACATTGGAGAAAGCCTAAGGCGTTATTTGGGGGAGCTTATTGCTTATAAGCAAATAAATTAAAAAATTGAAACTTATTTTGAAGCTTCTT
The DNA here is from genome assembly GCA_949592205.1 of Helichrysum umbraculigerum. Classification (NCBI taxonomy): domain Eukaryota; kingdom Viridiplantae; phylum Streptophyta; class Magnoliopsida; order Asterales; family Asteraceae; genus Helichrysum; species Helichrysum umbraculigerum. Next base: position 26,142,009 of record CATIUR010000004.1, on the reverse strand, counting down.
ACAAATAAGCAACATAAAATGGGCTTATCACCGAGAAAAATGACCCTGTTGAGATCTCTTTTGGCCAATGAGATTCTTAATTAAGCCGAGATCCAAAAGGGGTCACTTAATAATTGGAAAAGAATTATTATATTGGTTATTATCAGTACTAATGAGGATGTTTATTGTTATTCTATTATATCATTTTATTTAGGATGGGTGATGATAAATCCACTCATGTTTTTGATAAATCCACCATTTCTGTGTAATACCAGTCTGTACAGTACCAGTGTTCGATGCATACAAATGGTGGATCTATCAAAAAAATGGGTGGAAATATCACCACCCATTTAGGATAGTGGGAGACTGGGAGTAGCCTATAATTATCAACTTGCCATAATTTAAAAGCAGATGTCTTTTTATTATTATAAGTAAATTGTATGAGAGAAGAATTAGCAGTAAGAAAAATTGATTTCAAATCAAAATATGTCATTAAGGCAGAAAATTACATGAACTTTCTATGGTTAATCTGGCGTAACTCGATCACAATCTCGGGACCATAAGATATTAGTTGTAATTTTCTGTCGGACATGATTTCGGTGATCGAACTAATGGCAATGAGGGCAACTAAGTAACTAACGGAATGTATAGGCATATGAACTAGCGGGACACGTGAAGGAAGGAAATGTGACTCTGGTTGAAATGATGCTCATGGTTGAAACGCTGTGTTTCTCTATCTACAATATTAGTGCTTGTCAATAGTTCCACACTAAGTTGCACGGGAACGGGGATGGGAACGGGTACGGGGACAGGTACGGGTACCGGGAAACGGCAACATCCTAAAACTCAAGAGACGGGTACGGCGGGGAAACGTCTTAATTGTTTTGTTATATTTTAGTATATGACAAGGAGTCTTCAAAAAAATATTACAAAACATTCAAAAACCAAACGAATATAACTCACAATCATCAACAAAAATTCTTAAACATCAAATTGTCTTCCAATAAACATTTAAGTAAAAAAACATCAAATGATCAATTAGATAGTGGTATCATCGGAGAAAAAAACTCTCTCCAATTCCGGCTCATCAAGTGAGAGACTCGCAAACTCTAAAAACCCCGTATCCTCCAATGTACCGAAGTCATCTCCACCAACATCCCACATCATGGTTTTCTCTTCATTATATTCATCGGTGCTACGTGACAAAAGACGTAGATTATTGTGGATAAATACCAAATCCTCAGCACGCTTAGGAGACAACTTGTTTCTCCTCAATGAGTGAATAAAAGAGTAGGTGCTCCAATTACGTTCACAACAAGATGAAGATGTTGGCTGACCAAGAACTCTAAAAGCTAATGACTGAAGCAAAGGTGTTTTTGCTTCAAAGTTAGCCCACCAACGTTTAGCATCTGTAGTTCCCCTCTTAAAAAGAGAGTCAACATCAGAAAAAGGCCCTGTCTTAAGAGAGAAATCAGCAAACTCGTCTAAAACTTTATCATAATCATCCTCATTTGGGTAGAATCTTCGAAAAAATTTCATTCTTTCATGGGATATTTCCCCATCTTTATGAGGAGCGACTCTAGCGGGATCGTTACTAAGCCAATCATCACTATAAAACCTATAAGAAACATATAAGCAAGAAAAGCATTATGAACATAAAAAGAAACTATATTTTATGAATGAATGTCAGATCAAACAAGCAATACCTCGGGTTCAAAGAATGAGCTAAACAATGAAGTGGTGTCGAACTCTTAGTCCATCGAGCCACAAGTATATCATACACCACGTTATAGAAAGAACTGGTCATCTCAAGAGATTTGTCTTCGTGCTTGTAAATTTCAGCCTTAACTTTCTCAACCATGGAATCCCACATTTCATAAACCAAATGAAGGCACGGTCTATCCGTATCACAAGCTCGTAACATGTCATATATAGGTGCTGTAAAATTAAGAATGTAAGTAATTTGATCCCACCAATACTCATTCAACACCTTATCCCTAACAAATCGAGCTTTATCTTGGTCGTCTTCTCAATACGATGCCCACTCTTCACTCATCACCATAGTCTCTAGTGCACGTCTAATGAGCTTAAACCTCTTCAACATCACAATAGCCGAAGCAAAGCGAGTGTCCGCCACAGAAAGTAACTTAAGAGAAATGAACTTGTTATACATGGACAATCTCATGGTATGATTCATAATGAAATTTTTTATGTGCATCGCATCTCCATAGACTTCGGTGATCCAGTGGCATTCATCATACACGTCAAAATTACTTTCGGTATTTTTAGCTGCACAAATATTTTTAAGGGCAAGATTGAGAGTATGAACCACACATGGGGTCCAATAGATTTCTGGGTACAGACCTTCAATTATTTCCCCAGCACCTTTACAATTCGCCGCATTATCAGTAATAATTTGCACCACGTTTTGATGTCCAATCTCATCTATGACATCTTTCATTAAATCAGCAATGAATTCCTTACTTTTGAATTCGCCCATGCAATTGACTGATTTAATAAACATAGGACCGTTTTCAGAAGTTGCCATAAAATTAATAATTGGTCTTCTTTGTGGGTCGCTCCATCCATCTGTCACAATCGTCACCCCTCTCTCTCGCCATGTTTCTTTGATCGGTTTTAATAATCTCTCAACATTAGCTTTTTCTTGTTGAAGTAAGGTAGTTCTTAATTTGTTGTATCCTGGAGGAACATAACCACCGAAATTCTTATTTGCTGCAAATGTAAAAGCCCTCAAGTAGTATGGATTTCTTGCAAGATTGAAAGGCAACCCACCAGTAAAAAACATTCGAGCAATTTCTTGATCAAGTTGAGTTCTAGTATCAACATCAAAAGCTCTAACCAATGGAGAGGAGCTTGTTTTTCTCTTCTTAAGTGTGTTTTCCATACCTGATCTGCCACACGGTAAAGGAACATCTTTAGGGGTTGAATTAGACTTGGCATCTTCGTATTCTTTTTCTTTATTTTTCATCTCCATCAAATTTTCTGGTGTGACTTTTTTACATGTAGAAATTCCTTTATTAGAAATTTGAAGCAAATGTGCTCTCACCCTAGAGTAACTCCCTTGTTTTGTCTCTTGACAATAATTACAAGTAAACTTCCATGTACCTCCCTTCTCAACTGCCTTAGAAACTTTAGTAACATAATTCCATAACGGTGCTTTGTCGGTGTTACTTGTACCAGGTTCTGAAGTCATTCTTACATAGAAACCTGGAAAACAGAAACATGGAACTGATGAGAAAGACAGAAACGTTACGCATAAACCTGGAATATTCCAACTGTCATATCGGCATATTGCTATACTAAGTTACTAACTGATTTGGGATAGATCATATAAATAGTTACAAGCGATATACTGATATGTTGATCCATAGAAAAGTAAAAACCACTAGTTAAACAAGTGATATACTGATATGTGATATATTAATAGTCAATAGTCAATACCATAGTCATATACATCTTAATGATGATCAACAGCTATCAAAGGTAGAAACAAGTCAACAACAAAACATTAACACATAAACCTCGAAGGCTAGAGAATCAGAAAGACAGAAAGTCAGAAACCTCAAACCTGGAAGGCTGGAATAGATGGTTTGGCAAGATGAACTGATGATTGATGAATCACTGAATCAGAGCCGTGATTTGAGTTGGCAAGATGAACTGATGAATCAGTAACGTGATTTGAGTTCTGGAGGATTTTGAAGAGCCGTGACTTTTGAGATTATGGGTAGGTTAATTAAAATAATAGATCATTAGTTAATGGGCTTAGGAAACGTGGGTTTTTTGGGCTGGAAACGTTTCCCCAAACGTCCCCAAGTTACTGATCCACGCACCCCTTTCCTGGAAACGTTTCCCTCCACTTTGGGGACGTTTCCCCGGCGTTTCCTGTGACAACCGTCACCAAACCGTAATCATAGTTCAAGCCGTAAGAACTCATTTTTGTGTTAAGACTCATCTTATGGACTTCATTAAATCAAAGTATTCATTTTCGAAAAACGAATCCAATGTAAAAAGAATCATCGCAATCAGACATGTAACGAAGAAGATACGAGGCTAAATGCAAATGCGTTAATTATGCGAAACGATATGATTTATTTAAACTACGCGAAATACGAAAATAATTTGATTGGGATCGCTTATTCTTAAATCGTGTGACCCGAGTTTTCTTGTGTGTCTTCGTTGTTTGGCCCAACAATCGACCAAAAGCCCCTCCCTTTTGGTGAATCATTCGGCTCAACCCAACCCTAGAACTATAAAAAGTATTCTAAAACATAACCCTAACATTTTTTATCACAAAAATCGTCCATGTTGCTGTCCCAAAATTTCAGTCACGAAGATAGGCCGATTTGACCCATCTGCGTTCATTTTCAGGCTTCGACCAAAACTACAAAGCTGTAGATCTCGAAGTTTTACCTTAAAATCTCAAGTCTCGGCCTCCGAAACACTCTAGATTATTTTATAAAAATTATTTCGTAAACTGCTGCTGTTGGTGACGAATTTTCAGAAACTTTGGTAAGTTTTCGATCCTATAACTCTTGTATACGTTTGATCAATCTACGAAAATGAATTATAAGAGTGCATATCCTCATTATTCACAGATTATAAGGTATTCCTATCGTACGGGTTCTCGTTGTCGGTATATATTCTTTCCGAATCATTCAATTAAACATATTCGATTGTTTCGTATTATCGGTTTTGTTTCGGTTCGATTCCATTGTATTCCTAGTGATTAAATCGTTAGGGTATAATTAAAATCAGTTAATAAGTTGTTGGAAATGAGTTATATGATTATGTTTGCTGTTTGGGTTGTTTAGACAAGCGATTAGGGTTAGTTACTCATAAACCCTAAATCTGGACAGATTTGTTTATCAGTTTGAGAAGGTTATAACTTGGTCATTTTGGGATGGATTATTATGAATCTTGAGTCTAAACATAATTACTAAGAGTCTATTTTCAAATGGCATCGATTTCGTGTTCATACGATAAGTACAAGTCGGTCAAAATGATTTTATGAGTTTAGATGTCAATTCTGAGTTTTCGGTTCCTGATTTTGAGTAACTTGTGGATTTTTGAAACGTATTTTAAACTAAGAATTTAGTCTTGAAATTTTTACTGGAGTAACTTTAAAGTGTCAAATATTTTCTTTAAAAATATCATATTCTTTGTAAGTCTTTAAGTATTTTAAATAAATTATAACTTTTGTGAAGTCAGAAAGTGTTGTCGGTTTAGAGCAGTTCACTTTGATGAATTTTTAAAAATAGTAAACTATTGAAATAAGTTCTGGAAAAACTACAGGATGTTCTTAACACCATGAAATATCACTGGTAAAATTTGTAGAGTCAAATGATTTCATTAAGTCATGTTTAAAAATTCGTGAAGTGGTACAAGATTCTGGACAGAATCTGAATTTCATAATGGGGTTGATTTTTGTAAAGACACGTGAGGTTTGGTTGTGAAGAAACTTAGTAGAGGTGATTTGGACTTGGGATACAATGGAAGGACATAGATATGTCTAGGTTGTAACCCGTATACGTATATATTCATTTGTAGATTGGCAAAGTTGTTTGGTGGATTCATTTAAGGGTGACACTTATTTTGGTGTTCAATGTGAGTTTTCGTGGCCCCGTTTTCATTTACATATTTTTAAATTGGGGGAAAAGTATGCTCACATGTTTTATCAATTATTTTTATGCTGTGAAACGTATTCATTTTCATTTCGGACATATGCTTGAAATGTGTGACACTATGTGACTTATATGCATTGGTTGTTGGATTTGTTTTGTTAAAAGGCTGCACTCCTTCGGGAGTGTATACCTAGTGTATATGCTTTGTATACACTGAAGGACATGTTTATTTACAAGGCTGCACTCTTTCGGGAGTGTATACCTAATGTATGCTTAGGTGTACATTGAAGGTCATTTATGGGTAGCTACCGCATATACAGGATTTGGTTGGGTCATACTCCTTCGTGGGGTGATGACGGTTTGTGGATTGTTCGGTTGGATTATTTCACTTGTGTGCCATTTCTATATGCATTGTCCTAACTTACTTTCATCACAGCAAAATGATTATTTTTCTGGTGCTTGGATTCAAACCTACGAAACTCACCAACATTCGTGTTGACGTTTTTGAGCATATCTTTTTAGGTTATACTAGTGGACTTAAAGCAGAGGACAAGAGAACTTAGTGGACCTTTAGGGTTGCATTAAGAGAGTCATTCAAGACTTGTGTTACATCATGGTTGTTTATGAAGGCATGTTTTGCCTTAACATTGTAGTGTACGTTTGTTTGTAAGATTTTGAATTCATTGTTGAAATGTATGCACGATATGAACCGTTATTCATGTTAATGGCATCATGACACATTGGATATTGTATTTCATATAGAATTCTTTATAATGATGTGTTATGATCCTATCACCGTCGTACCCCGTTGTTTCCGCTTTAGAAGGGGTGTGACAGGTTGGTATCAGAGCCATTGTTTATAGAGATCTAGGTGGATTGGCCTAGACTATAAATAAGGAACCCACATATAGAACATGAGTTAGGAAGTTATGTGTGCATACAATTCCGTGAAACTAGTTGTAACTAGTGTCGATCATTCATCTTTACCATTTCAAGTAAGAAGGACGTTGTAAGCATTTATTCATTATCTTACGACATTCTATGTTTTTCGTCTACATGTTACTTAGGATTCTATAACTATCTGATCTCTTTCTGTGAATACAAAGCTTATTGTGATACAAAAACTTGGAAGATAAGTATGTGTATGAAAGAATACTTTCACAATTACGGCTGCAGACGTAATTGACAAAGGTATTCTTACATATGTGTGCTTATCCGACCATGTCTACGTGTCCAATGTGCTATCTTCGTGTCGTATGGGAATAAAATCCCAATAATATTCCTTACTGAATCATGTTTATGTTTGTGAGTCTAACGCATTTATGCCTACACAAACTCCAAAATATTCCTTCTATTTTAAACTCATCTGAAATCGAAATTATAGTGAACATACTACTAAGTCGCATTATTCTTAAATTTTACTCGTGGAGGAGAAACACTCGGTGGTGGTCATACAAGTGATAGTGGTGATTGAACTGATGGTTGAACTGGAGGAATTTGTGGTATTGAAGGCAAGAACTCCAATGTTGTTGCGATTATTGCACAACAGTGGTGGGCCTTAATATTCAAAATTGTCATGTAAGGTTTGTAACAGCATATTGAATCATGGTAGAACTAGTGGCACTGAAGGAGAAAAACAGAACCAATAGTCGAGAATTCAAATAATAATTATAATAATAATAAGTACATACATGAATAAATAAAATAAATAAATAATTATAATAATAAAGGCACTATTATAGGAGAAATATTCTTTCAATAACGAAATGAAGAAGTTAGTGAACAAGTTTTAAAATTTCTCTACAATGAAAGTTAATCATGCAACATATATCGGACAATTTCATGAGTTGGCAAGGATTAGACCTCATCGCATGGCACTCAAAGCTAAGAAAATTGAGAAGTACATCAACAACTTTATTCTGGAAACTAGCAAGACGGTAGAAGTGACTAAGCCTCCTACTATCCAAGGCGCAATACTGATAGGTGGATTGTTAATCGATAAAACCGTTAAGGCTGGGAATGTAGAAACAATACCAAGAATGAGAGAGTATTCAAAAGACTGGTAGATACTAACACATGAAAAGAGAGTTACACTGGTTCACATACCTTGTGTGTAAGGTGTAACTACTATCATCGTACATTTGCATCATGTTGTATTTATTCAAACTGCAGCCGAAGAGGTCACTTTAAAATTGAATGCTGGATGACAGCTCGTCAAGTGGCACCAATCAACACAGTAGGAACATCGATGTCTTGTTTTGGGTGAGGGACTTTGAAACAATTTTATTAATGGGAGCACATAGAGACTAAAAGACGTTACATAAGGGTATACTCTAGTGCTAGAAGACTACTCTTTTAGCATTGACTTGTTGCCCTTCGGACTCAGAATTTTTGGTGTGGTTGAGGGAATGGATTGGTTGACGAAATTTAGGTAGAAATTGCATGTTTGAGAAAGTATCTCATATACCACTTAAATGGTGGTGTAATACCTGAGATTTTCATAGAACACTTCAAAGACGAAAAGAAACAACTCATGAGCGTAAAGGCTATTAAGTTAAAAACTCAAAAACATTCTATTATCAAAGAATTCCTCGAGGTCTTCTCGGAAGATTTAGAAGGATTATTTCCCTCTTTACTCGTAAAGTTTAGTATTGATCTTATTCTTGAAGCAACCCCAGTTGCAAAAGCTCCAAATCGCTTAACACTATTTGAATGCAAGAGTTATTTAATTCTCTTTAAGATGCTCCAAGACAAGGGTTTTATTTGCCCTAGTCTTTTTCCGTTGGGAGCACCTGGTTTGTTTGTCAAAAAGAAAGATGGTTGTTCTTCATTTGTGCATTGATTATCGTGAACTTAACAAAATTTACGGTCAAGAATCGCTGTCCTCTTCCAAGGATGGATGATTTGTTTGATCAGCTTCAAGGTGTTCGGTGGTTTCAAAAAATTCAATCTTCATTCTGGTTACCATCAATTGAGGGTACCTGAATCAGATATACCTAAGATTGCGTTTAGTACTCGTTACGAACATTTCAAATTTCTCGTTATTTCTTTCGATCTTACTAATGCGACTATAGCATTCCCTTATTTAACGAACGCGTATGTAAGCCCCATCTCGATGATATTATCATATTTTTTTCATTTGCGACGTTTTAATTTATTCTAAAACTAAGAAGGGGCATGAAGTTCCTTCAAGATTAATTCTGGAGTTTCTTTTGAAAGAAAAGATCTATGCAATATATTCAGAGTTCGAAATTTGACTACAAGAGGTTTGTTTTGCTTGGGCACGTTGTGAACAAGGAAGTTATTCTGGTGAATTTTAGCAAAATAGAAGCTGTAAAGGGATGGAAGGTCCCACAGCTATCGTGAAGGTTCGTAAAGCATTTGGGATTCACAGGTTATTATCGACATATTATCGAGAGTTTTTCCAAGGATCGCTCTACTACTCACATATATATAAAAAGTTTGTTTAGGGTAGGAACTAAGAAGAATCTTTTCAAACATTGAAGGATGCCTTGTGTAATGCATTAATCCGGACTATTCGCGATGGATCGGAGGATTTCGTTGTGTATTGGGATGCATCAAAACCGAGGTTTAAGTTGTGTTTTAATTAAATGGGAAATGTAATCGTATTCATCTCTCGACAACTCAAGATACATAAGCATTACTATATTACCCACGATTTGGAACTTGGAGCGGTAGCATTCGTACATATGTGTTGAAGACACTACTTGTATGAAATGAAGAACGTTATTCATACCGATCATAAGAGCTTTTAACACCCCTATGTTCAAAAGAAGTTGAATACGAGGCAAATGAGGAAGCTCGAATTATTTAGTGGTTACAATTGTGAAATTTGATTCTATCCGGGGAATACGGATGTGTTGCAGATGTTTTGAGTAGGAAGAAAAGAGTAAGCCAAGGTGAGTGCAAGTCAAAGTTTGACGATACACTCTGGCATTAAGGATAAGATGTTCAAAATTCAAGATGAAGCGTTAATGATACTCATAAACAAAACAAAAAGTTGCGCGGGTTAGACAAACATTTGGAACAAAAAGTAGACAAGATGTTACATCATGGAAAAGATTATGGATTCCTTTGCTAGGTGGTCTATGGACACTAGTAATGGACAGAGTACATAAGTCAAAATATTTCATACATCGGGAGTTAGTAAGAAGTAGCATAATATCATGGATTTGTATTGGTGTCTCAGAATGAAGAAGGACATCATTAATTACATTCGTCAATATGTCAATGCATGATCTGTTTGAAGTACAAGGCTGAATACTCGAGACTCTCAGGTCTATTACAGCGACCGGAGCGTCCCGAATAGAAAGGGGAAAACATAACCAAGGATTTCTTCATGAAGTTTTCTAGAACTAATAGTGGACGCGATTCAATTTGGGTAGTTGTAGATAGGATGACTAAGTCAGCTCATTTCTTAGCTATCTGCAAGGACTACTCGGTGGACAAATTGGCGAGGTTGTTTATTAATGAAGTAGTAGCAAGGCATGGAGTGTTTGTATCAATTATACCTGATTTTGATGGTTATTTTTACTTTACAATTTCGGCAAATGTTTCGGAAAACTGTGGGAACGTGTTTTGATATGAGGATGATTTATTATTCTCGTACTGATGGACGGAGTGAGCAAACCATTCATACCTTTAAGAATATACTTAAGTTGTGTTATCAATTTTGGTAGAAGTTGTGATACTCGCTTACCACTAATCGAGTTATCGTACAACACATTTATCATGATTGGTATTCAATGTGCGCTATTTCAAGTACGTCGGGAGTCTAGGGAATTGTTCATTGTAGTGTGGGTTGAAGTGGGATTAAAGTCAGTTGATTGGATTGAAATAGTCCATGAAGCTATTGACAAGATCGTTCAAATCAATGAGAGGTTGGAAACAGTGCGTTATAGGCAAATGAGTTGCATAAACAAACATCGACAGTAGTTAAAGTTTTGTGTGGGAATCATATATTGTTTAAAATGTTACTTTGGGAAGTTTGAAATATTAGCATATGTGTTTGTTGGACCGTTCTAAATAGTTGAACGTATAGGTCCAATAACATATCGATTGAAAGTTGTCACAAGAGTGAAGTGGTGTTCACGAGGTATTCCATGATTCAAATCTATGAAAGTGTTGACTGATAAGGTCTTACACGTATTTTTTGAAGGAATTTACAGGGAACCATAGATAACATTGGGTAGAGAAACTGGTAGAAACCATGGATTGAGAGGTCAAAATCTCGAAGCACAGAAAGATTTAAATTTATCATTTCCTGATCGAACGCTTAGCGGGGACCCGAATTTACTTGCGAACGAAAAGATCAAATCAATCTTAATTTTACGTACTTATTCAGTGATCGTGTTAACAGTATAGCTCCGACTGAATTTCGGGACGAAATTCTCTCAACTGGGGGATACTGTGACAACCGTCACCAAACCGTAATCATAGTTCAAGCCGTAAGAACTCATTTTTGTGTTAAGACTCATCTTATGGACTTCATTAAATCAAAGTATTCATTTTCGAAAAACGAATCCAATGTAAAAAGAATCATCGCAATCAGACATGTAACGAAGAAGATACGAGGCTAAATGCAAATGCGTTAATTATGCGAAACGATATGATTTATTTAAACTACGCGAAATACGAAAATAATTTGATTGGGATCGCTTATTCTTAAATCGTGTGACCCGAGTTTTCTTGTGTGTCTTCGTTGTTTGGCCCAACAATCGACCAAAAGCCCCTCCCTTTTGGTGAATCATTCGGCCCAACCCAACCCTAGAACTATAAAAAGTATTCTAAAACATAACCCTAACATTTTTTTATCACAAAAATCGTCCATGTTGCTGTCCCAAAATTTCAGTCACGAAGATAGGCCGATTTGACCCATCTGCGTTCATTTTCAGGCTTCGGCCAAAACTACAAAGCTGTAGATCTCGAAGTTTTACCTTAAAATCTCAAGTCTCGGCCTCCGAAACACTCTAGATTATTTTATAAAAATTATTTCGTAAACTGCTGCTATTGGTGACGAATTTTCAGAAACTTTGGTAAGTTTTCGATCCTGTAATTCTTGTATACGTTTGATCAATCTACGAAAATGAATTATAAGAGTGCATATCCTCATTATTCACAGATTATAAGGTATTCCTATCGTACGGGTTCTCGTTGTCGGTATATATTCTTTCCGAATCATTCAATTAAACATATTCAATTGTTTCGTATTATCGGTTTTGTTTCGGTTCGATTCCATTGTATTCCTAGTGATTAAATCTTTAGGTTATAATTAAAATCAGTTAATAAGTTGTTGGAAATGAGTTATATGATTATGTTTGCTGTTTGGGTTGTTTAGACAAGCGATTAGGGTTAGTTACTCATAAACCCTAAATCTGGACAGATTTGTTTATCAGTTTGAGAAGGTTATAACTTGGTCATTTTGGGATGGATTATTATGAATCTTGAGTCTAAACATAAGTACTAAGAGTCTATTTTCAAATGGCATCGATTTCGTGTTCATACGATAAGTACAAGTCGGTCAAAATGATTTTATGAGTTTAGATGTCAATTCTGAGTTTTCGGTTCCTGATTTTGAGTAACTTGTGGATTTTTGAAACGTATTTTAAACTAAGAATTTAGTATTGAAATTTTTACTGGAGTAACTTTAAAGTGTCAAATATTTTCTTTAAAAATATCATATTCTTTGTAAGTCTTTAAGTATTTTAAATAAATTATAACTTTTGTGAAGTCAGAAAGTGTTGTCGGTTTAGAGCAGTTCACTTTGATGAATTTTTAAAAATAGTAAACTATTGAAATAAGTTCTGGAAAAACTACAGGATGTTCTTAACACCATGAAATATCACTGGTAAAATTTGTAGAGTCAAATGATTTCATTAAGTCATGTTTAAAAATTCGTGAAGTGGTACAAGATTCTGGACAGAATCTGAATTTCATAATGGGGTTGATTTTTGTAAAGACACGTGAGGTTTGGTTGTGAAGAAACTTAGTAGAGGTGATTTGGACTTGGGATACAATGGAAGGACATAGATATGTCTAGGTTGTAACCCGTATACGTATATATTCATTTGTAGATTGGCAAAGTTGTTTGGTGGATTCATTTAAGGGCGACACTTATTTTGGTGTTCAATGTGAGTTTTCGTGGCCCCGTTTTCATTTACATATTTTTAAATTGGGGGAAAAGTATGCTCACATGTTTTATCAATTGTTTTTATGCTGTGAAACGTATTCATTTTCATTTCGGACATATGCTTGAAATGTGTGACACTATGTGACTTATATGCATTGGTTGTTGGATTTGTTTTGTTAAAAGGCTGCACTCCTTCGGGAGTGTATACCTAGTGTATATGCTTTGTATACACTGAAGGACATGTTTATTTACAAGGCTGCACTCTTTCGGGAGTGTATACCTAATGTATGCTTAGGTGTACATTGAAGGTCATTTATGGGTAGCTACCGCATACACAGGATTTGGTTGGGTCATACTCCTTCGTGGGGTGATGACGGTTTGTGGATTGTTCGGTTGGATTATTTCACTTGTGTGCCATTTCTATATGCATTGTCCTAACTTACTTTCATCACAGCAAAATGATTATTTTTCTGGTGCTTGGATTCAAACCTACGAAACTCACCAACATTCGTGTTGACGTTTTTGAGCATATCTTTTTAGGTTATACTAGTGGACTTAAAGCAGAGGACAAGAGAACTTAGTGGACCTTTAGGGTTGCATTAAGAGAGTCATTCAAGACTTGTGTTACATCATGGTTGTTTATGAAGGCATGTTTTGCCTTAACATTGTAGTGTACGTTTGTTTGTAAGATTTTGAATTCATTGTTGAAATGTATGCACGACATGAACCGTTATTCATGTTAATGGCATCATGACACATTGGATATTGTATTTCATATAATATTTTTTATAATGATGTGTTATGATCCTATCACCGTCGTACCCCGTTGTTTCCGCTTTAGACGGGGTGTGACATTTCCCCGCGTTTCCGAAACGTCATACGACATCCCGACGGAGTTTCCTTCCACATTGTCGAGTTTTTTCTTTCTATTTTGACAGAGTTCAAGTTACCATTATTGAAGCTTGTAACAAGAAGATGTGCAACGGTGTTTTTTAAATGGATGATGGCTCTAACTTATCACTTCTTCGTTACGCAGATGAAGTGCTATTTTTAAATTAATATTCCTGCTCAAATGTATAAAAAAAAATTATTTGCATGCTCAAGTGTTTTCAAGAAGCCTCAGGCCCTTGGGTGTGTTTGGCACCTCTGTTTTTGGGGTTGAGCTTCTAGTATTAAGAAGCTCAAACCCCTAAAAAATTAATCCTTGTTTGGAAAATCAAATTTGTTAGAGGTTCTTATAAAAATAAGCCCCTTGAAGTCCTTAAAGGAGAAGCTACTTCAAGTGGGTTATAGAAGCCCCTAAGGGCGTCTCCGGCTCCAGCCACAAGCTCCAACTACAACTATTTGTACCAACTTATAAAGAAGTAAAACATGTGGTGTTAGTAATTGTGTCGCACCCCCAATTATGAGTGCGGAAGCGAATAGGGTCGGGGCGCGACCAAATACAGTAATCAAGCACAAATGATACAGTAAACGACTCTACATGAGGCGTTTTGAAAATATTACATTAATTACATAAGTATTTCAAAAGTACATAGCTCAAGCTCGAGTAAGCGTCTAGAGATTTTAACACATAACAACTATTACAAAAGTAATGTAGAAAAATCTCTAAGTCCGTAAATGCATGTGACTTGAGCTAGTAAGCACATCCTGCTGGGCGTCCATCTAAAGCTGAGTACCTGAGAATGCATCACTAAAAGGTCAACCAAAAGGTTGGTGAATCTCACAGGTTTGTAGTAAATAATTAGTATGAACACATCCATTTATGTAAAAGTCTGTACAATTTCAGTAAAATAATCTGTAGTAAAGTAGTCGGTAGTGAATTGCACGAATGCAATGATTTTGATATACTTTGCCACGAGCATCATAATCGAAGCTTAACACGTCTGTAAATTTGCCCCCGTGAGTATTAATCCAAAAACACCCATATGAAACGAGTAAGAAACGCCCGTTTATACAGTACGGTTCGTGGTAGTGCGTGCTACCCTAGGCGGGGATTGTCAGTCCCATATGGATCCATATACTAAAACTCACGCTTATCCTATAACTAACGACTATGATTCATAGGCCTTCATTGGATTAATCGTAACTCGTGCAATTTTGTATATCAGTAAGTCTGTAAAGTCTGTATAGTCATTAAAGTCTATACATGTGTTCAGTAAAACAAGTAATGCATCTCACCCCTGAGTTGAAAATCGTAAAGTAGGGGCTGTGAGACTCACCTGAGTCTTAACAAAGTAAGTAGTAAGCAAGTAATGTGGTCCTCCGAACCAGCAATCTCTAGCGTCCTAAACGTATAAGGTTAAGTAAGTAAAATGGATATCTTAAAGATTATCCATGCTAGTTGTAACACCCCCAAATTTGTTTAGCGGAAGCATTTAGTTTGAGTACGGGGTGCCACAATAACAAAGCATGCATACGTATCAGAGCTTATGATTACAACAGAACGTAATATATTAAGATGCCAAAAGTATTAATTACAAAGTTTACGATTCATCGAATCGTACAAGTTAAAAGTAATAATTTTACAAAAGTAGATTTCTGAAATATGACTAAAACATTTCAGTTATACTAAAGAAATCCAGGTGTTTCCAAAAGTTGGCATCCTAAACTTCACGGGTCACCTAATTCTCCATGTGTGTTGGCGATTCTTATATGCGCAGCTAATTCCCTGAAAAACATAGTAAAAGTCAACAACGAGGTTGAGTGAATTCACAGGTTTCATGTTTACGAGTTCAGTTTTGATAAACCACTGTCGTTTATAATGTATCGTTGGGATGTCACCCAAAAGTGTTGTTCGTAAAACCAAATATGTTTCCAAATAGTTGTTTGTAGGAATGTTCGTATCCTATTAGTTGTAGGCAATCAGTATCCTATTTTCAAGTATGTTCTGTAGGAATGTACGTATCCTAATCGTTTAATGGGACCATGTCAGTAGGAACCCGGTGCCCATGTCAGAAGGGACTTTCCATCAGTTTAATAACAATAGTAGACCCATGTTCGCAGGATCTAGTGCCCATGTCAGAAGGGACTTTTCAGCAGTCGATGCCCATGTAAGTAGTGACTTTTCAATAATTTGTGCCCATGTCAGAAGGGACTTTTCAACAGTTCGTTGCCCATGTTAGTAGGGACTTCTCAGTAGTGTTGCCCATGTCAGTAGGGACTTTTCGATCATGCAATACCAATAGTAGATCCGTGTTAGTGGGATCTAGTGCCCATGTCAGTAGGGACTTTTAGTTACCCAGTCCATTATATAAAGTGTTGCTGGTTATCCTCCAGCGTTCTCAAAACATGTTCATGTGTTTACAGCGTTGGTAGTATGAAAGTATTATGTAACACCCCCATAAGACCCGTACCTGGACCACGTGCGGGCAGTGTTACATACTATGTTGTAATCGTCAGTTTGTTTATCAGTTTACCAGTTCAATGTACTCCACTTGTTTGAGTAAAATAGTATACAACCATGTTTGTATAAAAGTGTTTGACTATGTTTTCCACCCCTGTTCAAAGCAGTTAAAACAGTAAAAGTAGGGGCTGTGAACTCACCTGTTGAGTTGAGTAGTTGTGCGAGTGCTAGCAAACCTAAGCCCAAGTACAGTCCAGAATCTCCTAACGTCCTAAACGTATGAGATTTAATAAGTATTGTGGATGTCTAAGCTAATCATCCATGCTAGTGTTCGTACAACCAAGTTATGTTCAAAGTGTTTGTTTAAATGTTTACGTTTGTATTTCGTTGTGGTGAAAATGTATACGACTCGTTGGTGATAGTTTGAAATCATAATCTCAATAAAATAGCGTGTTTGTAATGTTTGTAAAGTTCACATACAACATTGTATGTAAGTATTCGTTATCGGTTAAGTTCGACACTTAGTGTAAAAATAGTTTGTAAAGTTTCTGTTTTCTGCGACACAGTATGCGACACTAATGTGGTTATGCGACACAAGGGTTATGCGACACAAGGGTTGTGTCGCATAAGCGATCGGTGCTAAATCAATAACGACATAAGGGTTGTGTCGCAGAGATTCTGCGACACAATGGTGCGACACAGAGTACGACATAAGATACGACATAGAATACGACACAAAGGGGTTTATGCGACACAACATGGTTTATGCGATACAAGCCTGCGACACAAGCGTTGTGTCGCAAAGATGAACACCAGCCCAGAAACATCGGCTGTCGCGATTTTTCCGGCCAAAAACCCAATCCAAACGTATTTTTAAGCTATAAAATCGTGTTTTCTTTGTTGTATGGGTTAATACTAAGTATATTAAACACTAATTATCAATTATAACTTCGAAATCTAAAGATTTGCGGGATTTGTCGGAAACTTACGAGTGGTGGATTTGAAATCCGAAAAGGTAGAAATGTAGATCGTGTTGTCGTGGTCGTTTTTCTCTAAATGGTTAGATGATTCGGCGCGTTTTTTATGTAGTATTTGGTGATTTTTGTGTGTGATGTTTTTAGAGTGAGAGAGAGTTGAGAGAATTGAAATATAGAGAGAGAAATAGAAATGAAAGAAAGAAAAGGAGGTGAGGGTAGTTTTGTTCCCCTTTTTAGTCTCCGTGGTTGCACTCCGTTTTTGTTTACCCGATCGTTAAATATTACATTATTTTAACTAATACATTTTTAATTACATATTGTCACACCCCCAATTTCATGATTTGCGGAAGCGACGATTTGGGTGTGACTAATCAATATTGAAAGCACCAAAGTACAAGCAAACGACTCTAAATGAGACGTTTTGAAAATAGATATTACATTACCAAATAAGTTTTACAAAGCTGCGAGGTTTATAGGAAATTTCCAAATACATAATTTGAAAATACAAAAGTAAATGCAATGTGGTCCCAAATGTTTGAAAGCATGCGACTCGTGATAGCTTAGCTTATCCTGTAGACCATTTCTACTGTTGATGAGCACCTGAGAATACAACACTTAAAAGGTCAGCTATAAAGCTGGTGAATCTCACAGGTTTAAATAAACATTGATGTGATCAACATGATTATCCGACGATAATTTAACAGTATAAACCGATCAATGAATAACAATGTACCGAACCATGATAAACAATGTAACCGAACAATGATTAACCCATTAGGGTTACCGACCAATGATTAAACCAATTAAGGTTTCCGAACAATGATTTACCGATAATAACAATTTGTATTGCACTGAGCTATGATTCAAAGCCTAACCCGATCTTTGCCTCCCGATTTGGTGACACACCCATGACAATTACTAAAGTGCCCGTTTTTAACTTGGTTGTAGCTAGCAACCCGGACGGGGACGTCACTCCCATGATAGTACTATCCTTTAGTAACCGCGCCTTATTAAGTTAATGAATCATACACTGTTGAGGACTTTTACCGAATTAAAACACTCGTGCATATACCGAACAATGAAAATCAAGACCGACAATGATAACCGAACAATGTACCAACATGGTAAACCGAATACAAGTAACAATGCAGTTAATTTAAGTTAACAACTAAATTAACTAACCGAATAATAGTGATCACGAAAACAGTTTGTGTTGCATCTCCCCCAATTATTAAAACATGTAAACATTGAAAATGGGGCCGTGAGACTCACCTGAGCCTATCCGAGCAATGAGTATATCCGACGTGGAATAGACAATCCCTGAAGTCTCCTAGAGTCCTAAACACGCGAGATTCTAATGAGTAAATGGATTGTCCAATGTATTGTTTAATGTTTATGTTTGAGTTTACAAAATTTGGTACGAGTCCGAAAACCGAACTATGCCATTTTCGACCCCTAGACGACCCCGAATGGCTTAAAACTGGCTAGGCTAAGGTACTTAGCCTTGACAATTTAGCTGTTTTTGAATGACCGAGCGACTTTGAGCCCAATCCGTTACAATAAATTTTTCATCGAGAAGCTACCCTGTTTTAAGTTGTGAAATCGTCGACGTTTTCGAAAATTTACATGTTCTGTTTTAGCTAGAATTCGCAGGGCTAGTTTATTGATCCGTTGGATCATGAAATATATAGGGGGAATCCGCCGTATTCATTTGAATACGCCGTATTGGTGGCTTTTGTGGGGAATACGCCGTATTCATTTGAATACGACCGTATTCATGAAAAATAGAGGGAATACGCCGTATTCCCTTGAATACGCCGTATTCCCTTGAATACGCCGTATTCCGAGGAGGCGCAGGTAGTTCATGTTTTCTGGGCGGGAATACGCCGTATTCCCTTGAATACGCCGTATTCCGAGGTCTGGTTCGACTCTGTTCGTTCCAAAACACACCCAAACCCATTTTAAAACCATTTTCGCATATAACCAACTTAATACAAAGCTAATACATGATATGTAACGTATTAAAAACATGAAATTAACAAAAAAGAGTTGATGATTCTTACTAATTGAAATTGGAACCGAAAATGAAGTTTGATGGTGATGAACGATGAAGACGATGATGATGATCCAGATTATGATGATGATGATTGTTACTGAAGTTGTTGTTGATTGTTATTGTTGGTGTTGTTTGATGATTAACCGAGAGAAAAAGAGAAGAGAGGAGGGAGCCGAGAGTGATCAAGAGTGTGTGAAATAATTGAGGTCGGTTGTTATAACCGGCCTCAATTATTGAGGTGAGTGGGTGTTTTCCGACCCGTGTTTGTGTACCCGATCGTTATGCGGTATAATACTTAAAAATGATAATTTTCTAAAAATAGAATCGTATAGGTTTTTAATTGAAATATTTTATAGAAATGTTTTTACGGATGTTTAAAATTGTAACTTTGTTTTACCTAAAATGTACGGATAGTTTTAATTATCCAAAAAGAGTTTTGCAAATTTTCCGAGTACCGTAATATTATTTCTGTTAATAATATTCTATTTGGAGATGTTTTGGGACAACTTTTATTTTTATGTTTCCTGAGTGGTTTCAGATTTGTTCGCGTTGTGATTATTAAATAATCATTTCGTGTTATATATATAGTTATATATATATTATCCGAATACTTTGTTTTTGATTCGTACCGAGTACGAATAATTAAAGTTTAAATTGGCCCCTAATTTTGGCCATTTTTGACCGGGTGTCACATTCTCCCCTTGTTAGGAGAATTTCGTCCCGAAATTCAAGTGAAACCTATGCTCGCGTGTTAATAAGGCCGACTATGTGATATGTCTAATACTAAGACATCCGATTTATCCTTCTCCCCTTGTTAGGCTTAAACCTACTGATCTCAATTGAATAATGGAGAAGTCCGATTCTTTACCCGATCGTTACCCATGTGACACGGTCGGTCCGTCTTAACAAGTATCACTATGATTTGGATTTATAATCCGCCGAATTCAATGAGTTCCTACGGTGTTCTTAGAGTTCAATGTAACTACCGACACCGTACATGAAGTATAAACGTCCTATATTAACAAATATAGTTTTCGAGTACCTAAACCGAATAATATCACCGAACCGGATCACCGAAGTGAATACCGAACTTACATCTTAACCGATTTGCATACATAATCATGTATACCGAATTTTATACCGTATTAGTTAACCGAATGCTATGTCTTATACTATCAATGATTTATCCATGATTAGGAAAACGATTAGTTTTCCTCCGAATGAATGATTCCGACAAGATGGCCGATTTGACCATGTATATCAACAATGATATATAAGCTACCGATCTAGACAGAAAGCCTAGCCATTGAATTTTAAAGTGTAATTACGTATTACACTACCGGATTCAATTAGCCACAATTTGCTAATCTCATTGTATACTAACCGTATAAGGGAATAAAATGGTCGTTTTGACTGATTTAAAACTCATGTAATAAATAACGTAGTTCATGAAGTAGAGACAAAATAGTTTGTAAAAACATAGTTACAAATCATAGTTGAAAACATTGTAAAGACTGTAGTTTAGGTTGTAGTTGAAATCGTAGATAAAAATCGTAGTTTAAATCCCTGAGTTTTCAAAGTTTGTCAGAATTTTTAAAATTGTCATAGTTTTCAAAGTTGACACATATGCCAAATCAAAGTACACCGTTTCTAAAACCGAAGTTTAACCCTAAATGAAATCATAGTTGAAGATTATTAAACATATGTATCCAAAATTTGCAAGAGTTAAAGTTTACAAAAATGCCGAAAGCTATCACATCCGGAGTGATATTTTAAAAATTGATTCGTCATTCGACGCAGGGTTATCCATTATAAGGTTTGCCATTACTGTTCAAATGAACTTGATAGATATAATAGGAAAATATTTCGGTTCTTAGAGAAATACCGATTTACGAATGAAAACAATACGACGATGGAATGAAAATTTTTCAATAATCAGTTTACCGAATACGATGTTAAAATTTTCCTAACTCTACTGGGGTAAGTCTACATTGAAAAGATGACCTTCTAAAACTAGGGTGCATCCCGATACTATTTATCCTGATTAGATCAACTTACAATTAGCAAGCCCTATGGTGCATCTGTTTACCTTAGGCGATTTAGTTTCTAATAGTGGTCTAAACTGGGTAGACACGAAACCCAAATCAATATCCGAACATCGAGTACAATTCTGATCATCCGAAGTCTACAAATATAAATACTATTTTTTTATCGTCTATAACATATTCCGTGCCCGAAGCTTGTTAATATACATACCAAGTATATTTCCGAATTATATATCCGAAATGCTAACCGAACGTGATTATCTATGTATCAACCGAACTAGACCACTGACGGGGTATCCGTATAATGTCGCCCTAGGAATAACCGATTAACATGTATATCCAGTATTTTACCAAACAGTCGAGGCCTATTCATATATATATCTACAATATATATAATAGTCACTTCGTATATGCATATACCATATATAGGTATATATATCCACCTAATTGTGTCTAGCACAAAACAATCATGAGTCCCGGTTCTCTCGTGATCAGAGTCTACTAATGCATTCCCGTTCGACATAACCCCTTTCAGATCTTACATCATCTTTATTTAATTGTACATAGTTAGCTAAGCTATGTTAAATTAAACTCGTATGGTGTAATCACTGAACCAGTTATACCTAGTAAGGAATACTGCCTAACGGTCATAGTCTAGGCCCACTAAATGCAACCTAGTTCACTATAACCTTAGGCTCTGATACCAATCTGTCACACCCCCAATTTCATGATTTGCGGAAGCGACGATTTGGGTGTGACTAATCAATATTGAAAGCACCAAAGTACAAGCAAACGACTCTAAATGAGACGTTTTAAAAATAGATATTACATTACCAAATAAGTTTTACAAAGCTGCGAGGTTTATAGGAAATTTCCAAATACATAATTTGAAAATACAAAAGTAAATGCAATGTGGTCCCAAATGTTTGAAAGCATGCGACTCGTGATAGCTTAGCTTATCCTGTAGACCATTTCTACTGTTGATGAGCACCTGAGAATACAACACTTAAAAGGTCAGCTATAAAGCTGGTGAATCTCACAGGTTTAAATAAACATTGATGTGATCAACATGATTATCCGACGATAATTTAACAGTATAAACCGATCAATGAATAACAATGTACCGAACCATGATAAACAATGTAACCGAACAATGATTAACCCATTAGGGTTACCGACCAATGATTAAACCAATTAAGGTTTCCGAACAATGATTTACCGATAATAACAATTTGTATTGCACTGAGCTATGATTCAAAGCCTAACCCGATCTTTGCCTCCCGATTTGGTGACACACCCATGACAATTACTAAAGTGCCCGTTTTTAACTTGGTTGTAGCTAGCAACCCGGACGGGGACGTCACTCCCATGATAGTACTATCCTTTAGTAACCGCGCCTTATTAAGTTAATGAATCATACACTGTTGAGGACTTTTACCGAATTAAAACACTCGTGCATATACCGAACAATGAAAATCAAGACCGACAATGATAACCGAACAATGTACCAACATGGTAAACCGAATACAAGTAACAATGCAGTTAATTTAAGTTAACAACTAAATTAACTAACCGAATAATAGTGATCACGAAAACAGTTTGTGTTGCATCTCCCCCAATTATTAAAACATGTAAACATTGAAAATGGGGCCGTGAGACTCACCTGAGCCTATCCGAGCAATGAGTATATCCGACGTGGAATAGACAATCCCTGAAGTCTCCTAGAGTCCTAAACACGCGAGATTCTAATGAGTAAATGGATTGTCCAATGTATTGTTTAATGTTTATGTTTGAGTTTACAAAATTTGGTACGAGTCCGAAAACCGAACTATGCCATTTTCGACCCCTAGACGACCCCGAATGGCTTAAAACTGGCTAGGCTAAGGTACTTAGCCTTGACAATTTAGCTGTTTTTGAATGACCGAGCGACTTTGAGCCCAATCCGTTACAATAAATTTTTCATCGAGAAGCTACCCTGTTTTAAGTTGTGAAATCGTCGACGTTTTCGAAAATTTACATGTTCTGTTTTAGCTAGAATTCGCAGGGCTAGTTTATTGATCCGTTGGATCATGAAATATATAGGGGGAATCCGCCGTATTCATTTGAATACGCCGTATTGGTGGCTTTTGTGGGGAATACGCCGTATTCATTTGAATACGACCGTATTCATGAAAAATAGAGGGAATACGCCGTATTCCCTTGAATACGCCGTATTCCCTTGAATACGCCGTATTCCGAGGAGGCGCAGGTAGTTCATGTTTTCTGGGCGGGAATACGCCGTATTCCCTTGAATACGCCGTATTCCGAGGTCTGGTTCGACTCTGTTCGTTCCAAAACACACCCAAACCCATTTTAAAACCATTTTCGCATATAACCAACTTAATACAAAGCTAATACATGATATGTAACGTATTAAAAACATGAAATTAACAAAAAAGAGTTGATGATTCTTACTAATTGAAATTGGAACCGAAAATGAAGTTTGATGGTGATGAACGATGAAGACGATGATGATGATCCAGATTATGATGATGATGATTGTTACTGAAGTTGTTGTTGATTGTTATTGTTGGTGTTGTTTGATGATTAACCGAGAGAAAAAGAGAAGAGAGGAGGGAGCCGAGAGTGATCAAGAGTGTGTGAAATAATTGAGGTCGGTTGTTATAACCGGCCTCAATTATTGAGGTGAGTGGGTGTTTTCCGACCCGTGTTTGTGTACCCGATCGTTATGCGGTATAATACTTAAAAATGATAATTTTCTAAAAATAGAATCGTATAGGTTTTTAATTGAAATATTTTATAGAAATGTTTTTACGGATGTTTAAAATTGTAACTTTGTTTTACCTAAAATGTACGGATAGTTTTAATTATCCAAAAAGAGTTTTGCAAATTTTCCGAGTACCGTAATATTATTTCTGTTAATAATATTCTATTTGGAGATGTTTTGGGACAACTTTTATTTTTATGTTTCCTGAGTGGTTTCAGATTTGTTCGCGTTGTGATTATTAAATAATCATTTCGTGTTATATATATAGTTATATATATATTATCCGAATACTTTGTTTTTGATTCGTACCGAGTACGAATAATTAAAGTTTAAATTGGCCCCTAATTTTGGCCATTTTTGACCGGGTGTCACATTCTCCCCTTGTTAGGAGAATTTCGTCCCGAAATTCAAGTGAAACCTATGCTCGCGTGTTAATAAGGCCGACTATGTGATATGTCTAATACTAAGACATCCGATTTATCCTTCTCCCCTTGTTAGGCTTAAACCTACTGATCTCAATTGAATAATGGAGAAGTCCGATTCTTTACCCGATCGTTACCCATGTGACACGGTCGGTCCGTCTTAACAAGTATCACTATGATTTGGATTTATAATCCGCCGAATTCAATGAGTTCCTACGGTGTTCTTAGAGTTCAATGTAACTACCGACACCGTACATGAAGTATAAACGTCCTATATTAACAAATATAGTTTTCGAGTACCTAAACCGAATAATATCACCGAACCGGATCACCGAAGTGAATACCGAACTTACATCTTAACCGATTTGCATACATAATCATGTATACCGAATTTTATACCGTATTAGTTAACCGAATGCTATGTCTTATACTATCAATGATTTATCCATGATTAGGAAAACGATTAGTTTTCCTCCGAATGAATGATTCCGACAAGATGGCCGATTTGACCATGTATATCAACAATGATATATAAGCTACCGATCTAGACAGAAAGCCTAGCCATTGAATTTTAAAGTGTAATTACGTATTACACTACCGGATTCAATTAGCCACAATTTGCTAATCTCATTGTATACTAACCGTATAAGGGAATAAAATGGTCGTTTTGACTGATTTAAAACTCATGTAATAAATAACGTAGTTCATGAAGTAGAGACAAAATAGTTTGTAAAAACATAGTTACAAATCATAGTTGAAAACATTGTAAAGACTGTAGTTTAGGTTGTAGTTGAAATCGTAGATAAAAATCGTAGTTTAAATCCCTGAGTTTTCAAAGTTTGTCAGAATTTTTAAAATTGTCATAGTTTTCAAAGTTGACACATATGCCAAATCAAAGTACACCGTTTCTAAAACCGAAGTTTAACCCTAAATGAAATCATAGTTGAAGATTATTAAACATATGTATCCAAAATTTGCAAGAGTTAAAGTTTACAAAAATGCCGAAAGCTATCACATCCGGAGTGATATTTTAAAAATTGATTCGTCATTCGACGCAGGGTTATCCATTATAAGGTTTGCCATTACTGTTCAAATGAACTTGATAGATATAATAGGAAAATATTTCGGTTCTTAGAGAAATACCGATTTACGAATGAAAACAATACGACGATGGAATGAAAATTTTTCAATAATCAGTTTACCGAATACGATGTTAAAATTTTCCTAACTCTACTGGGGTAAGTCTACATTGAAAAGATGACCTTCTAAAACTAGGGTGCATCCCGATACTATTTATCCTGATTAGATCAACTTACAATTAGCAAGCCCTATGGTGCATCTGTTTACCTTAGGCGATTTAGTTTCTAATAGTGGTCTAAACTGGGTAGACACGAAACCCAAATCAATATCCGAACATCGAGTACAATTCTGATCATCCGAAGTCTACAAATATAAATACTATTTTTTTATCGTCTATAACATATTCCGTGCCCGAAGCTTGTTAATATACATACCAAGTATATTTCCGAATTATATATCCGAAATGCTAACCGAACGTGATTATCTATGTATCAACCGAACTAGACCACTGACGGGGTATCCGTATAATGTCGCCCTAGGAATAACCGATTAACATGTATATCCAGTATTTTACCAAACAGTCGAGGCCTATTCATATATATATCTACAATATATATAATAGTCACTTCGTATATGCATATACCATATATAGGTATATATATCCACCTAATTGTGTCTAGCACAAAACAATCATGAGTCCCGGTTCTCTCGTGATCAGAGTCTACTAATGCATTCCCGTTCGACATAACCCCTTTCAGATCTTACATCATCTTTATTTAATTGTACATAGTTAGCTAAGCTATGTTAAATTAAACTCGTATGGTGTAATCACTGAACCAGTTATACCTAGTAAGGAATACTGCCTAACGGTCATAGTCTAGGCCCACTAAATGCAACCTAGTTCACTATAACCTTAGGCTCTGATACCAATCTGTCACACCCCCAATTTCATGATTTGCGGAAGCGACGATTTGGGTGTGACTAATCAATATTGAAAGCACCAAAGTACAAGCAAACGACTCTAAATGAGACGTTTTAAAAATAGATATTACATTACCAAATAAGTTTTACAAAGCTGCGAGGTTTATAGGAAATTTCCAAATACATAATTTGAAAATACAAAAGTAAATGCAATGTGGTCCCAAATGTTTGAAAGCATGCGACTCGTGATAGCTTAGCTTATCCTGTAGACCATTTCTACTGTTGATGAGCACCTGAGAATACAACACTTAAAAGGTCAGCTATAAAGCTGGTGAATCTCACAGGTTTAAATAAACATTGATGTGATCAACATGATTATCCGACGATAATTTAACAGTATAAACCGATCAATGAATAACAATGTACCGAACCATGATAAACAATGTAACCGAACAATGATTAACCCATTAGGGTTACCGACCAATGATTAAACCAATTAAGGTTTCCGAACAATGATTTACCGATAATAACAATTTGTATTGCACTGAGCTATGATTCAAAGCCTAACCCGATCTTTGCCTCCCGATTTGGTGACACACCCATGACAATTACTAAAGTGCCCGTTTTTAACTTGGTTGTAGCTAGCAACCCGGACGGGGACGTCACTCCCATGATAGTACTATCCTTTAGTAACCGCGCCTTATTAAGTTAATGAATCATACACTGTTGAGGACTTTTACCGAATTAAAACACTCGTGCATATACCGAACAATGAAAATCAAGACCGACAATGATAACCGAACAATGTACCAACATGGTAAACCGAATACAAGTAACAATGCAGTTAATTTAAGTTAACAACTAAATTAACTAACCGAATAATAGTGATCACGAAAACAGTTTGTGTTGCATCTCCCCCAATTATTAAAACATGTAAACATTGAAAATGGGGCCGTGAGACTCACCTGAGCCTATCCGAGCAATGAGTATATCCGACGTGGAATAGACAATCCCTGAAGTCTCCTAGAGTCCTAAACACGCGAGATTCTAATGAGTAAATGGATTGTCCAATGTATTGTTTAATGTTTATGTTTGAGTTTACAAAATTTGGTACGAGTCCGAAAACCGAACTATGCCATTTTCGACCCCTAGACGACCCCGAATGGCTTAAAACTGGCTAGGCTAAGGTACTTAGCCTTGACAATTTAGCTGTTTTTGAATGACCGAGCGACTTTGAGCCCAATCCGTTACAATAAATTTTTCATCGAGAAGCTACCCTGTTTTAAGTTGTGAAATCGTCGACGTTTTCGAAAATTTACATGTTCTGTTTTAGCTAGAATTCGCAGGGCTAGTTTATTGATCCGTTGGATCATGAAATATATAGGGGGAATCCGCCGTATTCATTTGAATACGCCGTATTGGTGGCTTTTGTGGGGAATACGCCGTATTCATTTGAATACGACCGTATTCATGAAAAATAGAGGGAATACGCCGTATTCCCTTGAATACGCCGTATTCCCTTGAATACGCCGTATTCCGAGGAGGCGCAGGTAGTTCATGTTTTCTGGGCGGGAATACGCCGTATTCCCTTGAATACGCCG
Organism: Helichrysum umbraculigerum; assembly: GCA_949592205.1. Lineage (NCBI taxonomy): Eukaryota > Viridiplantae > Streptophyta > Magnoliopsida > Asterales > Asteraceae > Helichrysum > Helichrysum umbraculigerum. The sequence goes on along the minus strand of CATIUR010000004.1, from coordinate 26,114,023 downwards.
TATTCCGAGGTCTGGTTCGACTCTGTTCGTTCCAAAACACACCCAAACCCATTTTAAAACCATTTTCGCATATAACCAACTTAATACAAAGCTAATACATGATATGTAACGTATTAAAAACATGAAATTAACAAAAAAGAGTTGATGATTCTTACTAATTGAAATTGGAACCGAAAATGAAGTTTGATGGTGATGAACGATGAAGACGATGATGATGATCCAGATTATGATGATGATGATTGTTACTGAAGTTGTTGTTGATTGTTATTGTTGGTGTTGTTTGATGATTAACCGAGAGAAAAAGAGAAGAGAGGAGGGAGCCGAGAGTGATCAAGAGTGTGTGAAATAATTGAGGTCGGTTGTTATAACCGGCCTCAATTATTGAGGTGAGTGGGTGTTTTCCGACCCGTGTTTGTGTACCCGATCGTTATGCGGTATAATACTTAAAAATGATAATTTTCTAAAAATAGAATCGTATAGGTTTTTAATTGAAATATTTTATAGAAATGTTTTTACGGATGTTTAAAATTGTAACTTTGTTTTACCTAAAATGTACGGATAGTTTTAATTATCCAAAAAGAGTTTTGCAAATTTTCCGAGTACCGTAATATTATTTCTGTTAATAATATTCTATTTGGAGATGTTTTGGGACAACTTTTATTTTTATGTTTCCTGAGTGGTTTCAGATTTGTTCGCGTTGTGATTATTAAATAATCATTTCGTGTTATATATATAGTTATATATATATTATCCGAATACTTTGTTTTTGATTCGTACCGAGTACGAATAATTAAAGTTTAAATTGGCCCCTAATTTTGGCCATTTTTGACCGGGTGTCACATTCTCCCCTTGTTAGGAGAATTTCGTCCCGAAATTCAAGTGAAACCTATGCTCGCGTGTTAATAAGGCCGACTATGTGATATGTCTAATACTAAGACATCCGATTTATCCTTCTCCCCTTGTTAGGCTTAAACCTACTGATCTCAATTGAATAATGGAGAAGTCCGATTCTTTACCCGATCGTTACCCATGTGACACGGTCGGTCCGTCTTAACAAGTATCACTATGATTTGGATTTATAATCCGCCGAATTCAATGAGTTCCTACGGTGTTCTTAGAGTTCAATGTAACTACCGACACCGTACATGAAGTATAAACGTCCTATATTAACAAATATAGTTTTCGAGTACCTAAACCGAATAATATCACCGAACCGGATCACCGAAGTGAATACCGAACTTACATCTTAACCGATTTGCATACATAATCATGTATACCGAATTTTATACCGTATTAGTTAACCGAATGCTATGTCTTATACTATCAATGATTTATCCATGATTAGGAAAACGATTAGTTTTCCTCCGAATGAATGATTCCGACAAGATGGCCGATTTGACCATGTATATCAACAATGATATATAAGCTACCGATCTAGACAGAAAGCCTAGCCATTGAATTTTAAAGTGTAATTACGTATTACACTACCGGATTCAATTAGCCACAATTTGCTAATCTCATTGTATACTAACCGTATAAGGGAATAAAATGGTCGTTTTGACTGATTTAAAACTCATGTAATAAATAACGTAGTTCATGAAGTAGAGACAAAATAGTTTGTAAAAACATAGTTACAAATCATAGTTGAAAACATTGTAAAGACTGTAGTTTAGGTTGTAGTTGAAATCGTAGATAAAAATCGTAGTTTAAATCCCTGAGTTTTCAAAGTTTGTCAGAATTTTTAAAATTGTCATAGTTTTCAAAGTTGACACATATGCCAAATCAAAGTACACCGTTTCTAAAACCGAAGTTTAACCCTAAATGAAATCATAGTTGAAGATTATTAAACATATGTATCCAAAATTTGCAAGAGTTAAAGTTTACAAAAATGCCGAAAGCTATCACATCCGGAGTGATATTTTAAAAATTGATTCGTCATTCGACGCAGGGTTATCCATTATAAGGTTTGCCATTACTGTTCAAATGAACTTGATAGATATAATAGGAAAATATTTCGGTTCTTAGAGAAATACCGATTTACGAATGAAAACAATACGACGATGGAATGAAAATTTTTCAATAATCAGTTTACCGAATACGATGTTAAAATTTTCCTAACTCTACTGGGGTAAGTCTACATTGAAAAGATGACCTTCTAAAACTAGGGTGCATCCCGATACTATTTATCCTGATTAGATCAACTTACAATTAGCAAGCCCTATGGTGCATCTGTTTACCTTAGGCGATTTAGTTTCTAATAGTGGTCTAAACTGGGTAGACACGAAACCCAAATCAATATCCGAACATCGAGTACAATTCTGATCATCCGAAGTCTACAAATATAAATACTATTTTTTTATCGTCTATAACATATTCCGTGCCCGAAGCTTGTTAATATACATACCAAGTATATTTCCGAATTATATATCCGAAATGCTAACCGAACGTGATTATCTATGTATCAACCGAACTAGACCACTGACGGGGTATCCGTATAATGTCGCCCTAGGAATAACCGATTAACATGTATATCCAGTATTTTACCAAACAGTCGAGGCCTATTCATATATATATCTACAATATATATAATAGTCACTTCGTATATGCATATACCATATATAGGTATATATATCCACCTAATTGTGTCTAGCACAAAACAATCATGAGTCCCGGTTCTCTCGTGATCATAGTCTACTAATGCATTCCCGTTCGACATAACCCCTTTCAGATCTTACATCATCTTTATTTAATTGTACATAGTTAGCTAAGCTATGTTAAATTAAACTCGTATGGTGTAATCACTGAACCAGTTATACCTAGTAAGGAATACTGCCTAACGGTCATAGTCTAGGCCCACTAAATGCAACCTAGTTCACTATAACCTTAGGCTCTGATACCAATCTGTCACACCCCCAATTTCATGATTTGCGGAAGCGACGATTTGGGTGTGACTAATCAATATTGAAAGCACCAAAGTACAAGCAAACGACTCTAAATGAGACGTTTTGAAAATAGATATTACATTACCAAATAAGTTTTACAAAGCTGCGAGGTTTATAGGAAATTTCCAAATACATAATTTGAAAATACAAAAGTAAATGCAATGTGGTCCCAAATGTTTGAAAGCATGCGACTCGTGATAGCTTAGCTTATCCTGTAGACCATTTCTACTGTTGATGAGCACCTGAGAATACAACACTTAAAAGGTCAGCTATAAAGCTGGTGAATCTCACAGGTTTAAATAAACATTGATGTGATCAACATGATTATCCGACGATAATTTAACAGTATAAACCGATCAATGAATAACAATGTACCGAACCATGATAAACAATGTAACCGAACAATGATTAACCCATTAGGGTTACCGACCAATGATTAAACCAATTAAGGTTTCCGAACAATGATTTACCGATAATAACAATTTGTATTGCACTGAGCTATGATTCAAAGCCTAACCCGATCTTTGCCTCCCGATTTGGTGACACACCCATGACAATTACTAAAGTGCCCGTTTTTAACTTGGTTGTAGCTAGCAACCCGGACGGGGACGTCACTCCCATGATAGTACTATCCTTTAGTAACCGCGCCTTATTAAGTTAATGAATCATACACTGTTGAGGACTTTTACCGAATTAAAACACTCGTGCATATACCGAACAATGAAAATCAAGACCGACAATGATAACCGAACAATGTACCAACATGGTAAACCGAATACAAGTAACAATGCAGTTAATTTAAGTTAACAACTAAATTAACTAACCGAATAATAGTGATCACGAAAACAGTTTGTGTTGCATCTCCCCCAATTATTAAAACATGTAAACATTGAAAATGGGGCCGTGAGACTCACCTGAGCCTATCCGAGCAATGAGTATATCCGACGTGGAATAGACAATCCCTGAAGTCTCCTAGAGTCCTAAACACGCGAGATTCTAATGAGTAAATGGATTGTCCAATGTATTGTTTAATGTTTATGTTTGAGTTTACAAAATTTGGTACGAGTCCGAAAACCGAACTATGCCATTTTCGACCCCTAGACGACCCCGAATGGCTTAAAACTGGCTAGGCTAAGGTACTTAGCCTTGACAATTTAGCTGTTTTTGAATGACCGAGCGACTTTGAGCCCAATCCGTTACAATAAATTTTTCATCGAGAAGCTACCCTGTTTTAAGTTGTGAAATCGTCGACGTTTTCGAAAATTTACATGTTCTGTTTTAGCTAGAATTCGCAGGGCTAGTTTATTGATCCGTTGGATCATGAAATATATAGGGGGAATCCGCCGTATTCATTTGAATACGCCGTATTGGTGGCTTTTGTGGGGAATACGCCGTATTCATTTGAATACGACCGTATTCATGAAAAATAGAGGGAATACGCCGTATTCCCTTGAATACGCCGTATTCCCTTGAATACGCCGTATTCCGAGGAGGCGCAGGTAGTTCATGTTTTCTGGGCGGGAATACGCCGTATTCCCTTGAATACGCCGTATTCCGAGGTCTGGTTCGACTCTGTTCGTTCCAAAACACACCCAAACCCATTTTAAAACCATTTTCGCATATAACCAACTTAATACAAAGCTAATACATGATATGTAACGTATTAAAAACATGAAATTAACAAAAAAGAGTTGATGATTCTTACTAATTGAAATTGGAACCGAAAATGAAGTTTGATGGTGATGAACGATGAAGACGATGATGATGATCCAGATTATGATGATGATGATTGTTACTGAAGTTGTTGTTGATTGTTATTGTTGGTGTTGTTTGATGATTAACCGAGAGAAAAAGAGAAGAGAGGAGGGAGCCGAGAGTGATCAAGAGTGTGTGAAATAATTGAGGTCGGTTGTTATAACCGGCCTCAATTATTGAGGTGAGTGGGTGTTTTCCGACCCGTGTTTGTGTACCCGATCGTTATGCGGTATAATACTTAAAAATGATAATTTTCTAAAAATAGAATCGTATAGGTTTTTAATTGAAATATTTTATAGAAATGTTTTTACGGATGTTTAAAATTGTAACTTTGTTTTACCTAAAATGTACGGATAGTTTTAATTATCCAAAAAGAGTTTTGCAAATTTTCCGAGTACCGTAATATTATTTCTGTTAATAATATTCTATTTGGAGATGTTTTGGGACAACTTTTATTTTTATGTTTCCTGAGTGGTTTCAGATTTGTTCGCGTTGTGATTATTAAATAATCATTTCGTGTTATATATATAGTTATATATATATTATCCGAATACTTTGTTTTTGATTCGTACCGAGTACGAATAATTAAAGTTTAAATTGGCCCCTAATTTTGGCCATTTTTGACTGGGTGTCACACATATTTCATCTTATTTTTATTTAGGATCTTTTTATGAATTTAAATAAATTAAGTTATAGATTTTTAACTTTGTTTTATTTTAATTATACGAGTTGACGTTTTACGTTATAAAAATGACTGTAAATATTATCGACATAATATTTAATTGTTAACGACGTTATTTAAATATTTCGTTTTATTAAGTAATTTTGTTCACCAACAGTCGTATATTTTGTCGCGTTTGGTTTCAATTTGTTCAGTACGTAGTCACAACTAATTACGAATACGTAATATTACGAGTATTATCTAGTTGGGCATTGCTAGACTTACCTCTAAAATGTGTTGTGAATTCACTCAAGTAGGGAATTAGCCTAATAATGCAAGTGATTAACGTTAATAATCGTATATAAATTTGCGGAGTGTTACACTAGTTGTCCACTAACTAGTTAATGTCCGTTGTTTGTTTGTAAGTCTGTAATCGTCTGTAGTTGTAGTTTGTACTTGTTTGTATTTATAGTCTGCAGTTGTGTGTACAGATCGTTGGTGACGGCGTGTAATAATGATTTCACTTATTATTAGTATGTGTTCCTTGAAATCGTATACTTATAAAGCATAGTAGTAGGTCTGTCAATTGTACCATTTTGTAAACGTCTATGCGAATGTAAGTTCGAGTGGGTGTAACCCTTTCTGGCGAAAGCCTTAGAGTGTACAAGTGTAAACTTGTATGTGTGCGAGTGTAAGCTCGTGGGCGTATGAGTGTAATCTCATCTGAGAGTCGAGTGTAATCTCGTTATTAGTTTCGAGTGTAATCTCGTATGTCTGTAACGTGAGTGTAATCTCTTAGGTCGGTTGTGAGTGTAATCTCGTAGGTATTCCAAGTGTAACGTATGCTTAAATAGTACACGGAAAGTGTTTAGAAGTTGTATCGTTTACATGTTCGAGGTTGTAAGTGTTCGACACTTAGTGTAAAAATAGTTTGTAACCATTCTGTTTTTAGCGTCACTTACAGCGACACTTAAGGGTTTAGGCGACACTCAAGAAGTGTGGCTTAAAATGGTAAATTCTGTATTAGTAGCGTCACTTGGAGAAGTGACGCATATGGGGCGACACTTAGGCAAGTGTCGGGTATGAGTGCTGGTGTAAGTGTCGGTAAATTGCAATTCGATTCCGGGGCAACACTTAGGCAAGTGTCGGGTTCGAGTGACGGGTATGGAATTCGCGACACTTAGGAAGTGACGGGAAAAGAGGGTTTTTAGCGGCACTTAGGCAAGTGACGTAAAATTAGGGCTTTTAGCGACACTTAATGCGTCACTTAAGGAAGTGACGCTATACTGGATCTAGCCGTGCGACACTTAAGTCTGTTCGATTTCTAGCTTTGTCGAAAACGTGTTTAACGACCACCATTTGGTCTGATTCTTTTACACAAGTTTTAGAATGGTTCAAGGAGTTCATAAAAGTTATTAGTTGGTGTTGGTTATGTTCGAAGTGTCGTTTTCTTTAAAATGGCCAAAACCGACATTTTTCCGACGATGTTCCGAAATCGAGTTTTAACCAATTATTTGGACATTAACAAGCTAGATTAACAACAAACATGAAAAATAATCGAAATCTAAGAGTTTTCGAAAGTTGTCGGAAACTTACGAAGCGTCGCGCGGGAAATCCGAAAAGATGAAGTTGTAGAGCTCGTTGTCGTGAATCTTTTTCTCTAAATGAGCTAAGCGATTGGAGGACGTTTGGTGGTGGTTTTGGGGTGGTGAAGTGTGTGGTGGTGGGGTGGTAGTGAGAAGGAGGAGAAAGTTAGAGAGAGAGAGAGAGAGGAAAGTGAATGTGTGTGTGTGTGTGATCAAATGAGGGAGAGGGGGTGATGTCCCTCCCCTCTTGGCCGGCCCATGGTGGGGTCCACCATGTGTGGACTTCACCAAATTTTGTCTCCTGTATTCGCGTTCCGTGTGGTGTTCGTTTTCCCGGTCGTTTAAACGTTATATAAATATTATATGTGTTTAAGGGTACTTTATAAAATACGAATATTTATTCGATATTTTAGTCGGAGTATTTTACTAAAATACTTGTAGTTAAGTTATAAAATGTAACTTAAATTTGTCTCTAGTATTTGCGCGTATTTTGTTGAGTACGATTACGTTTTAAACAAAACGTACGTGTTTATTATATTATCAATATAATATAAAGTAGTAATAAGTGTCATTAAATAATCTCTATATTATTTAATAAAGTTTCACCAACGTCCGTGTTTTTGTATTGTCAAAATTTTATTTGGCACCAAATTGTACGATTTGATCAACTTGTATTCGTGTGTATATATATAACCTCATTATATATATATAAGTAAATAGTTACTGTACTTAGTCCTGTTTCGTACTAAATACACGTAATAAGCACATAATTAGGTACAGTAATGACGCCCTAATTTAGTGGGTGTCACAATTTCTCTCGACCGAAGTTTCTCTCATTGCAAATTATTACCATTGTATTTATGATTGACACCTTTCATTATTTCGTGCATCTAGCGGGTAAGGATTTAAGTAAAGTTAGTTGATGGAGTGATATGGTTGATGCTTTAGTTAATAATCTTTATTCTTAGAGAGAGAAGATCTTGTTTATTTGAGGTCAACTGAACCTTGCCGAACCGGTCATTGGTAGCATTTCTTTAATTTCTTTACTTATGTATTTTTCGTGTTTCCAATAAGGTTATTATTAGTCGCTAGAAAATCTTGGTTGTAGATATGTATTTTTCGTGTTTCCAATCTCTTCTTAATATTATTGGATGAGCCTTAATACGTAAACATGTTGACTTTTTTTTTCATTTGATTTAATCTTGCCCGTTAAATGGTTTAGTTAAATAAATCTGAACCATTAATTAAGATTATCAGGATTGTTTACGTAATATGTCATTTTCCATCATCTAATTTTACTATATTGACCTTGTCGGTTGCGATATTTTAGGAAGTCAATTAATTTAAAATTTGAATTTGAATTTAAATTTTACAAAAAATAAGAATATTGATTAATTGTGTATTAAATTACTAAAATCCCCTTTAACCATTCCACTGCATATCGATCATCCGTCACTCTCTACCGAACCTTAAAACCCTAAAACAAAATCCTAACACAAAGTCAGAGTCTCATGAAGCATTCATGCAAACCTTAAAATTAAAACTATTAATCAACCTTCACCAATACATAAATTGTACTTCGTAATCCTAACACACTCTTACGATGGAACCAGAACAACAATCATCACAACAAGAAACTAGCAAAATAGTCGCCAAAAAAGAAACCGCTAAAGCAGAAAAGATCCGTCGCCGTCAAGAAGCAGCCGCTGCTGCTACCGCCATATCTGGCGACGCCGGCGTTTCAATCGACGGACCCGATCCTCTCTCCCGAGAATTATGGTGACGTTCCGATTAAGGGCATTCAATCAAAATCAATTTCATGATTTATAGGTAATTAATAAAATTTCAAGTTGAAAAAGTTAATATATTGCGTTAATTTTTTGTTAGAATGTTGATGAAGCTGTGTAGTTACCATCTAACTTGGTTATTATGATGGTTCAATTTGAATAATATTGTACCCTTTTTTCCGAGGTTAATCCCAGCCTACAATTAAGTGTTGTGCTAATTTTGTCAGTCAAGTAAATGGGTAGGAAAAACCGAACATGGGAAATTATTGCTCCGGAGAAGATATAGATGGACAACGAATGGCAAGGGGTAGTACATCCTTTAATTTCCTGTAGGAAATTGTCACTCCCAAGAAGCTATAGATGGACAACGAATGGTAAGGGGTAATAAATCCTTTGCTTTCCTGTAGAAAACTTAAACTTATTTTCTTTATGCATAAAATAACGAGAACATTTGTCAAGTTAAAATGTTGGATAAAGTCTTTATTCTTTTTATTAAGTTTGCCTAAATATACTTTATACCTACAATCTCTCCTAAATGCCATACATGTGATTAAAATTTTATAGAAGTTGATTCATTGTTTATAGCAACCTTAACAGGAATTCAAGCTTGTGATAGTTGGTGTAAAGTCAACTTCATATGGGAAATTCGAATAAATGCCCATGTTTCGATCAGGAAGCTGTGCAGAAAAGTGCCAAATTATAACTATTAAGGTGAAGTGTATCCTACTAGCTTGACATCAATTCTTGGATCATTATCATTTATTAAAGTTTGTGATTTACATGATCAGGTTTATGATTGCCATGGTGGAACCGATACAACATCTTATGTTTGAAAGACCATATTAAAGTTCATAGTAGAGCATCATTCGTTCCCAGGCTAAAAGAAGAACACTTTAGAGTTTAGATAGATACTCCAGGGAGTGTAAGTCGAATCTTTTCAACAACCTAAATAATTTTCTTGCAGTTCTAGGTGGTTTTTGTAGTGTGATATGCTCTATGTTATTTATTTATATTATAAATGTTAATCTGCCTTAGATTGTGGTATTAATGATTGAATTTATCAACAGTTAGTGGCGGTAAAAAGGTCAACCTAAATGGTCTTCAAGAAACCAAGAATTCATTGTAGAGGTTCAAACGGTCTTTAAGGGAACCATCTCTTCTAGAGGTTTACACCTATCCTTTTTTCTACTTTTCATGAAAATAGCGTTTTAATTTATATTATTGTATACATATATGGATTGGTGAAACTGACTGGGAGAGCTTTAATTAGTACTAAGGAATCCAAGCACTTGAATTTTTATCATAAGCTATTTATTAACATGCTCTTTACGGATATGAAGTTTGGAACTTTACAGTTTTCTCTTTTGTTGCAGATCATTGTCTGGCCAATTTCAAAATGTTACAAACTCACATAGTCCAGATGCTCACAAGGTAAAACATGTTTTGAACCTGACATGTCTTGACACTCATTCTTAATGCCTTTAAGTTTTGTCAACATTTGGTACATTAAAAGGCATTATAGGTTGTTTCTTTTAGCATGGATAGAAGTAGGTTAGGTTGAGCCACCGAGTCGCTTACCTTTTTTATCCATCATTTTGGGTTACTTTTGACCCATTTGATCGTTATATTCTTTTGACCCATTTCTGTTTTAGTTAGATTTTATGATCTGACCCATTTCAGATTAAACAAAAATTGATGTCCTAAGTCTTTATGCAACGAAATCTTGGTTCACCTTTTTATTTTGGTAGTAAGCTAATAGTTTATACCATAGTATTCAAAAATATCCTAAGTCTTAATGATAGTTATCCACAATCTCGTGTCATATTTCAGGTTTATGTGAATGTTCTTTGGATATTAGTACTATTCTAAACCTTGATTTTCTGTATTTTCAGATTTATGCAAGTCCTGCAATAGAAGATGATGCATTTCTCAATGTTGATGCTTAAAAACACAAATATCAAAGAGTAAGGTAACATGTTTATAGGGTCAAGGTATCTTCCTAATGATCAAATCTTGCGTTCACGTAACCTAACTTGTAAGATATCATTGAGTTACTATATTTTAATCATATGTTGTGTTTTCTTGATTTTCATTAAGTCGGCTTGGGCCTTAAGTACAATTACACATTTGGATAATTCCTTGATACCATGTTTAAACTGATCGGGTCATTTGAGTGTTTTCCTAAGACATGTCTCTCCAAAACTTACTTATTTTATATAGTTTTCTAGAAATTTGAAGTGTTCTAAATATGATTATGGATTTAGGGGGTTATATCATCTCAGTTGTTTTCCAGAAATTGTGAATATAATGATTTAGAAGGTTGTATACTTCAAAACTACACTTTGCCGACTTCGACCCATCTCCATCTTAACTATGCTTTTCAGTTTATCGGTTTGACTCATTAAAGATGGGATATGTCGTGTATGACCCATTCAGATGTAAATGAGTAAAATTTGCCAGCTCTACTTTTGACCTTATCTTGGAGCTATTTAAATTAAAAGGTTGAAGCTGCTTGGGTCCTTATTTTTGTCAAGCTTCTTGCATCTCCAAGCCATGAAGTGCATGTACAGGTAACATTTGGAATATTTTACATAAAGGTAAATATCTATAATCATTTAGCAGCCATAAACAGGTCAAAACTTTTGGTTAAGATAGCTTAATGATTATAAAGTACATGTGTCAGTTCCGAACCATTATTAAAAGGAACCTCTTGAATATAGCACGATATTTCCAGGTTATGAAATCATATTTTCAAAGTTGAGGTTGTGCTTTCTTAGAGGGATTCAATTCAGGTCATCTTTTTTCTCCTATGATTTTAAAATTGTTTTTCCAATTGACAAACTGATGTTGACATTGGTTCTATTGTGGTTAATGTTGCCTTGGATCTTGCAGTTGGTGCTTTTATTAGCCTTGTGATTCATATGGTGTTCCTTATACTGGTATGCTAATCAAATTGTTATTAACGGCATCATTGACAAGTCATTGATATAATATAACTTCTTTATTTATTATTATATACTCTAACGATTCTTTGTTTTTTAATGTTTATCGATATTGATCTTCATGTCAAATAGTCGTGAAAATGGTCGTTGATGCATGTCAATTAGAATTAGTGTATGCAAACAACGCTCCTTTGTATAAGTTCATATTTTTATCTGTATTTTTCCGATTACTCATTTTTAGATAATAATGTTTGAGATAATCATATGACCAAAGTGTCTGTAAATTGCTGATGTATACATGATTACATACATATCATATCATTAATCAGACAACTCTGTGCCATTACCTATTAAAGTTTTATTCTAATTTAGGCATGTAGCTGCTCGAGATGGTTGTCAGACTGATGCACTCGGACATTCTGCAGTTAAGGCATATCTTTTAGAGGGAGAGGTAATTCTACATTCATGGGTACCATGGATCAAACCAGGTCAACTATTTTGTAGGGGTGTCAATGTGTAGGTGGGGTAATGGGTCAACACGGGTGATATTTAATTCTTATATTCATTACGGGGTGGTTCAGGCTAACCAAAACATTTTACTGTCAATTTTAAAAGGAACATATACATAGTTAACGATGATAATAATTATAAAAGATGTAAACTAATAATGACAATAGTTAATAATTTTGAGTTATAACTATTTGACTGAACATTGAAGTGCATATAGTATTCATTGAATTGTAATGTCACCCATTTTTTTAATCGGGTTTTAAGCTAAGTTGTTTGAACCGTTTGACCCGTTTGACCCACTAGAGAGATAAGACAACACGATTTGATCATTCTTAAGTGCACCGATTAGAAATTGTAAACTCTATTATTTACAGATCCTTTATCTAATACATGTATCCAAATTCTCTCAATAATTTGATATTCGCATGTGGTTAAACTTTAATACAAACTATTGTTTGACATGGTGACTCAAAATTTATCTTCTCATTGCTTATTTGGTCTTCTACGAGTTGCTCACGTGTAAAGAATACATGAATTGATCCAGTAGTTGGGAACGAAAGTGGAGGTCTCAAGAACTCATACAGCTACGTAAGAGTTAAATAGAATACATCTCAAAGTCACAGGAAGATAAAACAAGGCTATCTAGGCTATCTAAGATAGAGTGGAAGCTGTTTGATGATGTCCAAATTCTCAAACAGGATATAGCTGCTATAAGAGCTTCTCTTCAGGTTACTCCTTAAACCCCGAGAATATATTCTAATCAAAGTCCAAATTTCTTTAGTCAGGATTCAAATTTTTTTCCACTTTTGGTTTAAAATTGCAGTCCATATTTGGAGCAATGTATTATGGTTTAAAATACTTGCAGTTCTGAACATATCATCTGTATTTGTCTAGCTGTTATTATTTTAAGTTGATGTGACAAGATGGGCGGGTCACACAGGTGGGGTACAGGATAAAATGGGTTGGATTAAAACGGGAATGATAGGTTAACCACTAAAATGAGTAAACTACTACATATATTAAATTGATATGCAAGATATACATACTAGCTGGATACAACGTACAAGGCATATACATGTATCCATAAACATTCATGCATATGGGAATATATTATGTCATCAAAATCTTTCAAAGAATCTCAATCTGGCAAGTTGTTATAGCAAGTCCTATAAATAGAACTCAAAACAAAGGCAAAAGGCATCCTACATTCTCATACACAATTCTCACATCTCTCTCTTTAACTCTCTAAGTACTTTAGATTCATATAATTCAAGTACAAAACGTACTTAATGAAGTTACCACAATCTTCCTTCGATCATCCTCTTTCTCACTATTAAGTAGAGCCCGGTCTCTATACGGAAATGTGGCGTAAAACTGATTACATTAATGTGTAATGCGAGTTACCAAATAGGGAACCGCCACCCGATATGATGACTCCTTTCATTCCTTATTCTTCCTAAATCTCTATTTTCCTGAGTGGTACTAATATTTATAGGTCTAGGTTTTCGGTGATTATGACCCGTAACCCGGGCAGGTAAATTTACGTATCATCAGGGAACGAGTCATGTTTTGGCACGGGTTGAAATGGGCTAGCTAAGGTTTAATCGAACGGCAAATACTTATGTCCATTTTTTATAATAATTAATTTATGCCTCGGTTATTTTCATATAAACAATATTATCACGGTAATTATCTACATCACTGATTGAAAACATTATGATTTATGCAATACAAATTGACTTTGGATTACTTTCAACCTGTTTGATCCACTTGACCCTTTGTGAGATTTAATAAAACCCAAATCGACCCATTTGTAAGTTGAGAATCAAATTGCCACATAGTTCTTTATGTAATTATAGATCTGACACATGGTGAAATATTGTGGTACAGTAAAGTTTCTTATTGAATAAAAAGCATGTGTTTGTAACTATACAATTCTTTAGACTAATTATGTTAATAAGTAGAATTTTGTTATCATGTAGCGAGTGGATAGACGCATGTATACTTCAAATGGGATTCTATGCTGGATTTCAGTTGTGGAATAGCCAATGGGCAGCCATAATAGCTCGTGTTATCAAGAATTACCAATCCAATGACAGGGAGTTTAGTTGGCATGTTGATTGTTTAAAAGTTCTGCTATTTATTGTGTTTTGATTTTGGTACATGATATAAGATGGTTGTAGATTGGTTAATATATAAAAGCAGCTTTACTGACTTTGACTTTACCAGGGTGATGTGATGATGCCGAATTTCTTATTGAAAATGCTCGATCAACCAAGAAAACATGTACGTCAACTTCCAAGGTATTCCCAATTTTTGGAAGGAGATGTCACATTAATTATTGTTCGATTAATTATTGTTCGATTAATTATTGTTCGGTTTTCTTTCAATTTTGTTGCAACTATCAAGAAAAATGGAACATATTCTGACTTCGCAATAAACTTCTATTACTAAGCAATCTTTATGTAAAAATATTAGGAGGTAATATCCTACACGAACCATAAGTATGTAATATATATAGTACAAGTGGGTCTAGGACTTTCGTGATATTACATGATTATCGCCTTTAAGGGGTCCCTCTTTCTTACTATATCATGAGTCTGTCCAAAAAAGGTTTGCAGTTTTCTTTGATTAGTTGTATGGTTGTATATGCGATCAATAATGCATTTTGCTTATGGGTTATTTATTATCGCTTCTCAAATTGTTTATCACAGGACACCCAAAGGCAAGACGAAAATGAGTTTCAGTTCTAACAATTCGACTTCAACTACAAAAAACTTCTTAGCATGCATCGCCAGGGTTCTTGCATTCTCTAGACAGTATACCAACTACTGATAGTATATTAGCTACATGGTAGTTTATTTGATGCTTAAAATGCTGAACAACAAACATATATGTGAATTGTGCTATTTCAATATGATACAATTATTTCTACCCTTCATTAAATCTCAATTTGCTAATCTTTTGTTTTAGGCAATATTAGGAGATCCTAGAAGAAGAATTCAACTTGATCTACTGGAGTGCCAAAGTTCATTAAATCATACATTTTTATACTTTTATTATGTTTATTTATGTAGAAAAGATTATTCATACTTTTTTGACTAACTCTTCCTCTCCTATTTATTATTTTATTTATTATCTATTGAGTTGCTATAGTGATTGAGTGAGTTGAATAGGTTATGTATAGTATCAATTACCTTTGGTAATTGTTATATAGGTAATGTTGTGTTCTTCTCAATTAAGCTTTCGTCCTATATGCTCTATTCCATGATATAATTTTTAGTATATTGTTCATTATAATTTAATAAGTTATAACAAATCAATGTGTCATATGCCGTTATAATGTAATTGTAAAGGTATTAACTTCAACATTTAGCATTTTATTCCACACATCATTTGTCTCATGCATACACAAATATACAAATCGAATTTCAACAGTTATATCCTTACATACTTGTAGTATAATGCAAGTTTTTTGATGTCTACATCTCTTCATATCATTTCGTTGAAGTATCACAATCTTTTTTGGTGTAAAAGTTTCATGTCGTAGCCCGCGATTTTCGCGGGTTATGATCTAGTAAGGTTATTATTAGTCGCTAGAAAATCTTGGTTGTAGATTTTTTTGGGGGGTTTATTAAGGGATCTAATGGGTTTTTCCCCCCTCGTTGTCTTTACTTGTGAATTTAACGTGTATTCTAATATTGTTGTTATAGATATTTTTAGACATTTGATTAACTTTAACAAACGATGATCTGTATTTATTATTGTAGTATCCAAATGAGAATATTATTGAGATAAACGGTTAAATCTACCTTTTTCACTATATAGGTTTTTTTAAATTTTTTTACGTTTCTAGTCACAAATTTCGCTTAAAAAGAATCGTACATGGCGAACCTGGCAATATTATAGTTGACCGGCGAAGTGCGAATACACGTGCCCAGTTTTTATTGGATGTCTTTAATTCGGCCGGTTCACCAAGTACGAATATCTTTTTAGGCGAAATTTGTGACCAAAAATATTTAAACATACTAATACCGTCTAAATAATGGTAGGTTTGACCGTCTATCTCAGTAATTTTTTCATTCCAAAATGATGATTTGGATCTATCGTTAAATTTAACAAATCTATCCTGCCATCATCAAATGAATATAACGAATCTACCCTTCAATCATAAAAAAGACAAATTAAACAGAAATTTGGTAGAGTGTAAACTAATTTACCCTTCTTTTCTATCTAAACTAAAGTAGAAGTACTATAATAATACTATCTCCGTCTCAATTTATTGTCAATATTCTTTTTTGTGATATTTGTACACTTTCAGTTTCAATCAATTATAAAGTGTTTAACTGAAGAATAATGAATTATTATTAGTCGAGATTACAAGTAAATTTGTAGTAATGAAGTAATTCTAAATTGTTTGAAAAATACTAGAAGAAAACCCGCGTAATGCAGCGAATAATACTTTTCGTTCAATGATGTGTTGAACTATATATCTTTAATTAAGTTGATTGACATTAAAAGATAGCAATATGGTATTTGGAAAATCAAAGCAAGAACATGATGGATGATAAGATTGAAAAATATTAGTTTTATGTTGAACGTGTTGATGTTTCACTACTTCTATTTGTGATTCAAATTGTTACTGTTATTTATATTAATGTGTTGATGAATTCAATTTCTCACTGATATTTATATCAAAATAATAATAATTGACAATTTGGTTTGTCTATCAATATGTTCGTCGGTTACATAGGTGAATATACGATTAAGGAATTATGGGGTTAAAAATCTTGTAACATAAATTTATTATTTAATTGCATTAACTTTAATTGTGTAACGACTAATTAAGATGGTTAGAAGGGTAAAATAGTAACTTGTATTGTCCCCTTTTTAAGTTTTTAAGACTTATGATCTAAACTCTTTATCTACATTACATATAAAGCATCTCCACCTTCTACTATTCCTACTTTGGTACTCCTACAAAGCAAAAAGACTATACTACCCCTATCTCATTATCTACTATGTATTACTATTTATTCTCTACTAACTACACTTCCATTAATACCCCTATCCCATTTTCTATTATTTTTAGTTACTACTTATTATCCAATAACTACACTTTTCATCCATAAAAGATTAAATCTACCTACTAAAATCTTTTTTTGATGGGTTAAATATCAAAGTGAACACTTATAATGGGACATCCCAAAATAGCAATGTGGACATTTTAAATGGGACGAACGGAGTACATTATGTTTTTATTTTAAAACATTTACTCGCACCTCCATCCACCGTCACCACTTTCACCGCTGCATTGCGCGGGTATTGTGCTATTAAGTAGTATAGATACGGAGTAGTTGTTAGAGAATTCTAAAACTATAGGTAATTTCACATTTTAAGTGGTCTATACACTGCAAACAAATCACCCTTACCCTAAAGCGTATCGAGGAAGATTGAAAAGACAACTGCTAAAAGCGCGGGAAAACGAAAAAAACAAAAAAAGGAACGGAATTGAAGTTTATATATATTTCTCATTTTTTATTTATTTTATTCCCAAAACATTCCACCGTAGTAGAACCGCTGTTTCCCACTTTCTCTAATCCATCTCTTTCAAAACCCTAAATAACTACACTTTCATTTCATCATCATCATCATCACCATCAATGGCGCCGACCAAGCGTAAAATTGACGCTAAACCCGAGGAGACTCAAACCACAACCAGAGTCACTCGCAGCTCCACGCGCCAACCCACCACCACTCCCAAGCCGGTCGCTGAGCCGCTTCCAAAACCCAAAAAGGCTAAACTCACTCCCAAACCGAAGCCGGAACCGAAACCTGAAACAACCGAAGCAACACCACAGCCGGCGGCCAAGGGTGGAAATGGTTCTAAGACGGTTGTGATTGAACACTGGTATGTTTATATTTGTCGTTTTCTGTGGGTTTCCCCCTTTTGTTGTTACTTATTATCTACAGATTTAGGGTTATGTTTTGTAGTTTGCATTTTTAGGTATGTGAGTGAATATTTTTATCGTCGGTTTATTTTGACATATAAACAGAGAGTGAGATCTCTGATGAAATTAGAGAACTTTTTGAAATAAGAAGGCTTGTAGTGTATTTATTTGCAGAAAAGTGTCTGAATTTTTTTTTTTAGAAAAAATTTCAGTGAAAATCGAAAATTATTACTTATTTTTTTTTATTAATAACACTACACTTATGAAGACTCTATTGTTGTTTTTTAATACCGAGCACTTTTTTACATAAGAACACTTGCAGTGTGTTTGGTTGCAGAAAAGTGTATGTAATTCTTAGAAAACAATTCGAAATATGGAAAACGTGTTCAAGCCTTTGGCCTAGCGGTATCGTATCGTGGTGACCCTTCCAGCTAAGAGGTTGGGGGTTCGAGTAATGGGGATGCGACAATTTTTTATATATACATGGATTAATGTAAAAATTCGTGGTAGTGGGGTGTGTGGGTACTTGCCTTTACTAAAAAAATTTAAAAAATCCATGTTTTTTATTCATACACCAACACTTTCTCACTACATTTCCACATATTGAACACTTCTTATGTTTTCAAAACTGAAACTCAAAACATTTGAACACATTTTCAAAATTTATCTAGTTTTTTTAGAGATAAATATATCTACAATTCACTGGAAAAATGAAGTAAAAAGATTAGATTTTTTTGTAACTAGACTCACCCTTAAATTTAGTGTATCAGTCAGCATGTTTTAACATAGCTTAGACTTTAGTACGGTATCATTTTAATAGTGTTATGCATGGACAGCTATGACAATCTACGTTCATGTATCCAGTATATGCATATAATTGAGATATAGAAATGTCAAAGTTATGAGTTTCACGTGTATATAATGGCATCTAAACTTTTAAGTTTTCTTGCCGTTGTTACTTTAAAAGTGTTTTTACATCAATGCTACCTGTATGTATGTATGTGTATATCATAGTATGCTGAATTTTGATTGATGTATTGGAAATAGTAGACGAGTGGTTTTGGGGTGAACCTAAGCTCCTTTTTATAATAGACGTTAATGCAACATTATCATTATCGTATTAAAGAATCAGAGATTGCTATTAAGATTAATTAATATTTCATGTTGTTCCATTATGGTAGCTTGAGAGTATAAGACATTACTGTGTCACCTTTAAATGAAGAGGACTATACAACTATAAGTTATTAATGACTGCATCATGTTTAAATGTATAAAATCTTACACCTTTTAGATGCATGCTCGTGAAGGCAGTTCATATCCTTCTATTGTTTGTACATTTCTTATGTATAACTTTTGTATTACAGCAAACAGTGTACCCAATTTAAGATAAGGGCTGTCAAGGTGAAGGATGGTTTGGAAAATGCTGTATCTGGCATTACTGTGCTTGTCAATCCAGAAAAGGTATTTCTGTGAACTCATCTCTTTTCCCAATTGTTCACATTCATTCTGTTATAACTTGATTTGGTATGTTGTGTTGCCCATTCATTCTATAGCATTTTTAACGTGCGGAGGGTTATGCCTAGTGTTTAAATGACAATTCTTATTTTGGTGGTTTCTTATTTGCATTCTTCTCTTAACCTTTCTATAAGTTTGGATTTTATTTTTCGAGAGTTATCACTTAACTACGTCATTTCTTTCTATGAATGACTTAATTCTTGATTCATTTTGGACCAATTCGCAGCTTTCCCTTATATTTCACCTTTTAGACTGATCTAAACATTCTTAAAAGCTACTTATTATGAGATTACTTGTGCAGTCTTATCAAATTGATTTTCTTTCACTGCAGCCGAGAAGGGGATGCTTTGAAGTACGCGAAGAAGGTGGCAAGAAGTTCATCAGTCTTCTGGTAATCTTCTTACCAACTTTAAGCTTTTGCTATCATTTAAAGTAATAATCTACTAGAATTGACATGTCGTACAACATATATTAAACCCTCCTTTTTCCCCTGTTATGGGTGTATATATATGTTACAAGCATATATCTTGATAATGCTGTTCCAAAAAAAGCATATATCTTGATAATATTCTTCACATGTAGGAAAACACCCGTTTGCAGTAGCTCCAATAGTTGTCATTGCCATATTAATATATTATCATTCATTATAGTAATTTGCATAAGGAGTGCATGATTTTACCCGTCTAATGTATAAATTTGCATGATTTTACCCGTCTAATGTATAAAACTTGTCGATGCACCATGATGTCAAATTGATACACCGATCAATGTTGCCTCTCGGAACTTGAGTATTACCTTGTTATATGCAGGATATGAAACGGCCATTTGGACCAATGAAGGCGTTGGACATGGATGCTGTCATATCTGATATAATTGACCAGGTCAAGTGATCCAATGGGTCAACCATGTATGTACTCAAAATGACTAGTTGATGTTGCAACACTGCTTCTATTTTGATCAGCGTTTCTAGGAAAAAGAAGAATCCCCCTTTTTGTAACCAAATTGAAACTTTTCCTAGGTGTAAACGGTTGATATTTAGCACCCTTCTTTTCCTTATTCTGTAAGCTCAACAAATTGAGTTGCTGAAATTGAAATTTGTGATGCTGGTTGCTATTAATTTGAGATTGATTCACTTCTTTTAGATGGACTCACTGACCCCAATAATCTTGACTGCATGACTGGGCATGTGAATGTGTGACACCTGTTATTACTCTGTTAGAACCAGGATCTTTAGTTTAGATATTGATGGTCTTTAAACTTTGTTTTTGTGCATATCTAGTTGATCTTTCTTTATCTCTTTACAGCAAGTATTGATTGTTTCATTTTCTTACATAATATATGATTCTCAAAGTATAGGTTATTTGTAGGTCAATGTCAATTTTCAAACATGAATAAATGTTTTGATCTATAACTATGATATGTTTACTTGTAGGTAGCCTTATTTTTTGTATCGTCATGAGTCTGGCACTGAAACCAATCTTCAGAGTAGGCGTGAACAAAATTGGGTTTCGGGCATACCCGACCCGGTACCCGAACCGGGTTTTAGGTCAAAGGAAGCGAAACCGGGTTGTTGACCTACCCGACCCGACCCGAACCGGGGTTTTGACCCACGAATACCGGTTTTTAAACCGGATTTTTTCGGGTTGTATACCGGGTTTTCCAACCCGACCTGTAGTGTACCCGATTTTAAATTTCAAAAACCCAACCCGGGTCCTACCCGCCGGGTATTGAAAAAACCCGAACCGGGTATTCAAAAACCGGTTCCAAATCGGTTCCGGTTTCGGTTTTTAAATCGGGTTCGGTTTTTTTGTTCACCCCTACTTCAGAGTTTGTTTTTTATTAACCTGCTTGGATGAATAATAACCATACCATGGGCATTACATTTCTATTCAGAACATATTGTATATATATACATCATGGGCTGCATTTTTACTGTTCACGATGAATTTTTATCGCATGTATTCATTTTTTATTTTGTTAGTCTCCATCCCTCCAAGAGTCCAAGGTTCCAATAAGGTTGAATCTAGCGTTGCAAATGTTAGAATATATCATGTGTGGATTTAATACTTGAAGAGGTACTACAGGCTACAGCCCATTGGGCCCTTAATATGTATACAGACTACAGAAGTACAGAGTATATAATTTTGACTTTTAGCTTTTATCGTAAGTTCGTAACTAGACTACTAGAGAATGGCTCCATTAGCTTATCACTAACAAAAGAAAATGAACCCGTATACATTTCCATTATATACACGTGTTAAAATCCATGAGTTAGTATTATATTACAATTTATCATATTTAATATCCAGATTTTTATATATTACATAATGTTTTGTATACATAAAATTTACGAGTATAGTAATAGGAAAAAATAAGAAAAACGATTTGTAGATCTAAATTGGTAAGTCTAAGATTACACCTAAAGATTTTATTCATTAAGGTGAAAAAGTGATAGGTGAAAATTAGAAAAAGGTAAAAATTCAACTAATTAGTAGTTTATGTCTATTTGTAGGCATATGTAAGTGATTATATATATAGCAAGTAACACTGTGAATCTAAGTTTTTACTATTTTCAAGTGGAAGAAATGATGTATGCAAGAGGCAATACTTAATTGATGTAGCTTATGTATCTTGCTAGAGGCATAACTATGTTTCTTACTTAAGTAAAATATATGTACGAGCTTTATATTACTGTCGTTTATGTAACTCACATATTACAACATAGAAATACAATATGTGCAATTCAAATATAGTATATATATAAGTAAATAACATCATGCATGTCAATAGAACATAGATATTGTATAGATTTTGGTATTATGATATCCCGGGCTCCCGGCGAAGCGGGGCAACAATCCGGGATTTTCTATTCCCACCCCCAAAAGTCTGCTCCTACTGTAACATCCGTAAATCGGACCTAGTTGTTTTATATTATTTTGTGATTTTAAAATAATATTAACGTGTTTGGAAATAATATTGTTTGAGTTAATTGAAAATAACTAGGAAATAAGTTTCAGGACTTATTGTGGTTGATAAAATATTAAGTGATTTAAATAAATAAAGTTGACGGTAAAATAAAATGTTTGGACTCGCAAATGGTTTTCGGGTTCCAGACAATAGATTGAGAAGGGGTATTCAATTATACCCGTATAATTGAAGGTCGGTTTAGGAGCCGACCTCCTTTCTTTTATATTTGGTTTTCTTGTTTCATTTTGAAAACTAAAATCATAGAATCAAAGAAATACAAAACCCAAACTTTGAACAAAAATTATGTTATGCTCCTGATTCGAATTCATCATCATAATCAGATTGATTTCACCATCATCATCATAACAATTTTGTAAGTGTTCTTCATGAATACAAGGTTAGAACCTAGTGAAATTAATGATTGGAATTGTGATATGTGCTTTTAGTTGTTGTTAGAAACTGTTAGTAATGGTATATAATCGATTAGAAATCTGAAGAAAGTGATTTAGTATGTTTTAATCGGATTTTTAGAGCTGGAAACGAAGAACAGAAAGAACAGGGTTTGGGACGATGGCCTGTGACCGGCGGTCAATCCCTTTGGCCGGCGGTCAGGGGACCGCTTTAGGGTAGCCGGCGGTCAAAACCTTTAGCCGGTGGCTAAATGGCCCCAAGGCAGAAAATTGTTTTATTTCAAACTTTATTTCAAATGCTTTTCATAGCTTAGCGACGGCTAATAAGTGATAATTGATACTCTACATATTCCGGGTAATGTGAATGAGAGGACATAAGTGTCGATTATTACTTGATAATTGTTTATGATGTTTGATATGATCTGTTGATATATTAAGATGATGTGATATGTTATATAATTATAACATGAGTTTGTTATTGAGACAAGTTACTAACTTGTGTTGTTTGTGATGTTTTCAGATAAACAAGAGACTCAGTGACATTAGACTACTGAGTGGAGACTGAGGTATTCGATGAGTGGACTCGTACTCTCAGTGTGATTTAGTTGTAACATAATTGGTTACAACAGGTGAACATAGTGATATAGTGATTGTGATTGTGATAGTGATTGTGACTGTTGATTTGTGAAATACACGTGTAATAAGTGATGTGTCGCCTTCGGGCATTTGGTGATTCGGAGGTCAACGATTGTTGGACTGGGTTGCTACAGGTTAGCCAACATAGGAATTGTGAACATGTGTTGTGAATGGAGCTTATGTTGGTTAAAGGTAGCAGTCAGTTATCGGTAAAATCACTGTATTGGCCTGCAGTGATTGTAAGTGTTGCTTGGTGGGCCATCCGCGGTCAGAGGGCTTTACAAGGACCACCGATCCTCTTGATGATGTTGTGTCAAGTGATATTGTGTCAAGTGATATTGTGACAAGTGATGTTGTGTCAGTGTCTATGTGATATTTGGTGATAATCAGTATTGTTATGCTGAATTGTATTGATAGTGACAGGTTGACTCACTTAGCTTCGTGCTAATCCCACTATTTATCCTTTACAGGTTTTGAAAAGATTTGGGTTGGGCAAGGAAGAGACTGAAGAATGTTTGACTAGGCAGTGCTACTCTGATATCTGATTTTATAAATTTGTGTTGTTATTGTTTTATATAACACCCGGATGGATTAATTAAGTTTTAAATAGTTGAAATTTTATATTACTAAATGTTGTGATTTATTAAAGCGTTCAAAATGGACGTGCGCTTCCGAGTTTATTATATTAAAATGACAAAAGAATTGAGGGGTGTTATAAGTTGGTATCAGAGTATAGGTTTGGGTGAATTGGACATTGGTAAGTGTTCAATCCCAAATCTATTTGTGTTGAGTCAAACATTCTAAAGTGTGGGATTAGTAGTGATATGAGAAGGTGATTATTAAAAGTGTACTAACCTATAACAAGATGCAAGGTTGTTGTTTTGATTGCAGAGATGGAGGAATATGAGGAACCGACTGGTATTCTCAATGATTCCTCAACAATTGTGGGCCTAAGTGTAACAGGTAGGGGTGAGCGTGGTACCATACCGGTATCGAACCGGTACCGACCGGTTGGTACCGGTTTTTAATTTGTCCCAAATCAAAAACCGAATACCGTACCATTTGTATCGGTTGGTACCGGTTCGGTACCGGTCCGGTACGGTTCCGGTTCGGTTTAGGTATTTTGGTGTGCATGGTACCAACCGGTACCGAACCGGTACCGACCGGTTGGTACCGGGTTTTTTTTTGCCCCAAATCAAAAACCGAATACCGTACCATTTGTAACGGTCGGTACCGGTTCGGTACCGGTCCGGTTCGGTACCGGTTCGGTTTCGGTATTTTGGTATTTTTGCTCATCCCTAGTAACAGGTACTTCTCGATAACCTTGTTGAATTAATTATTGTATGATGACGATTAGTAGTAAAGTGATTGAGTCAGACTGATATGATTCCCCAGTGATGTGTCATTGATAAGTGTTACTTGTTATTGTGATGATAGAAGTATTAGATAAATTATTCAGTGATATGAGTAGTTCTGATAGAACTTTGAATTGTGAATTATGTGTTAAGTGTGTAGACATTGTGTTGATTAAGTTGTTAGTAGTGAAACTGTTGAATCTGAGTGTGTCTACTGTATAGAAATAAAATATAATCAGTTGCATGATTTCCTGTGATAAATGTAAGGTGTGACTAGGAAACCATGCTAGAAAATTGTTGTTATGTGATAAACTGAATAGATGTGACATCAAATAGTGAAATTAATGAGATGTGATATATCTCAATTAATAAATTGAGAGTCATGTTGTTGTCTAAGTGAAAAAGTGAATAGTTGTTGTAATGTGTGCTTGGATTAGGCAAAGTTAGAATCGAAAGTGATGGCATTTAACTTGGTAATAGTTATGCTAAAAAGTGATAAAAGTGACTAGATGTTGATGTGTGACAGTGATTATTATTGTAGGTTGAATTATGAATTATGTATAAAAAGTGATATAGTAATGTAGTAAGAAAATAAAGGTAGTTGATAAACCTTTATATACGTTGAACAGGTTGTGAAAAGTATTTGTTAATACTTGTAGTAAGTGATATAAATAGGATGATTTTATTGAGAAATTAGTGTTTTAAGATTGTAATAGAACACTAATAGTGAAATTAGTTGTGTGTGAGTTAAATAGTCAAAGAAGTGTAAACTAGTAAATGATTTGGATATGTTGAATTAATAACAAATGTTATTAATAGGATAATAGCTGTTATGTGATTAGAGGCATGAGGTGATGCCAAGTAATGTGATAAAGTACTTGGTGCCTGAAGTTGTACTTTATACTGATTGTTGATATTAAATGTATGTAGTTGATATTATACGTGAAGTTGTGTGGCATTAGGGTTTAAAGTGATATTGTATCATATGTTGAAAATGATAGATTTAAAAGTGATTAGCTGTTATAGGAACAGCTGTAAAGAGAAATACTTAAAGTATATAGTGAATTGATTGTGTGGAATTACTTGCTCCTAGAAAATGGAGGGTTTTGGAGCAAATTGATTTAGTTGATATTATAATCAATTAAGTGTCATGGAATACGTGTTTGGAATTACACGTAGTATTATCGTGTCATTATTATTTGACAAAGTGTTATGTGTTGAAACGGTGATGATAGGTTATCATGTGATTAGAGTTTCAGACAGGTTGAAATACTGATTAAATCAGTTGTTGAAAGAAGATTGTGTAATAGATAATACATATTAAAATATGTAAGGTGTACAGGTGAAATAAATTGTATGTATATAAAGTTGATTGTGCAAGTAAGAAATGGATCGTAAGCATGTTCTAGTAGTATTGAAAACCAAAACATTGTGTGATAAGTGTATACATGAAAGAAAATCACATTGATGATTAATGATATGAAGTAACCTGAGGAGGAAATGTGAAGAACATAATCAAGCAACGCCTGATCACCGTTGTTACATTATGCTGTGTCACATGAACTTGTTGAGGTTACCAAGTATCTAAGAAAGTGAATGTGATTGAGAGATATACAATTTGAAGTTATATTAAACAAATTAACTGTTGTTTACAGGGTAAAGGTTAATTAGTGAAAATTATGATAATCAGTAAGTGAAACTTGCAAGTGTGTATGGTACTTGCAATTGTTTGAATTTGTTGAAATGTGATTGTGTAACTAATGGGTGTGGATTACCTATTAGTGA
This sequence comes from Helichrysum umbraculigerum, assembly GCA_949592205.1. NCBI lineage: Eukaryota > Viridiplantae > Streptophyta > Magnoliopsida > Asterales > Asteraceae > Helichrysum > Helichrysum umbraculigerum. The sequence continues at coordinate 26,087,221 of CATIUR010000004.1, read as the reverse complement.
GTCATATAGTGCTCTCAATGAATTACTAGTGTGTGTATGGCTTGTATTAAGCCGAATTGAATTACTGACTCTGTATGGTGATTGAGTCATTAAAACTAGTGAAAGCAGTCTTTTGAAGTTTATGAATGGGTTGAATCTAAAACTTGAGATAATTACCAAATGAGGTAGATATAGATATGTGATAAGTGATAGAAATAAATAACTCATATTGTGTGCTAAATAAGTTATTAGAATATCATGAAATGGAAATTGATAAGAGAAAGGTGTAGTGGTTCCATTTTGGTTGAGTGGGCCACTGTTGTTGAATGTAATTATAGAAAATATATGTTTGAGATTAAACATAGTATTAATATATTATTAAGGTGATATGTTGACTTTGAAAGTCAACAGTGAATAAGGAGTTAGTGTATAATATGAAATCATTAGAATATGATTAATTTTGCTAAGAGTCAAATTTGAGAATAGTGACTAAAGTGATTTGTTGATTAATTGACTAAGTTGAAGTTGACAAATAGTCAACAGTATTGAAATTGTTAAATGGGTTATTATAACTCAAATGAGTGAAAAGAGATATCAAAGGTTATGAAACTTTGATTTTGTGTTAAGTTAGTTAACGAGTGAATAGTGTGAATAAGATACTAAACTTATTAGAAATTGATTGTGATATAAATTATTGGGGATTAATTGAGTTTGTGGAACCTTTGTTGTAGAATAACGAAGGTGATTGTGAACTATATTATTAAATCAAAATTGTGTGAGTGAATGTGATATCAACGTGAGGTTAAATACTTGTGATGCATTTGACGTGTGTCAAAATAGTGATTTCATTATGTAGGATGATTGCATCCTGTTCTGTTTAAATATATTAAAGATGAATTGTGTATAAACTTTGTGGAAGTTTATTATTAAACTCATAGTTGAAAGAAATTAGATTATAATGAGTGATAACATGAACCTTAAGGGGGAAGAGAACAAAAGTGATGATAAAATAAATGGTGAAATAAGTTATTGTAGAGGTCGGTGAATGTAGGTAATATGGTGTGATAGTACTTGTGCTGGTTGGACAATGTACTTCTTGATGATGTCTTACCTACTGTGTGTGACCTCTACTTTGCTTATTAAGGTGATATGAATCCGGATTACTTTTGAGTAAAGGATTTCATAGAGTTGAAGTGATAAGTGAATGTTTGTTTAATTGTTGGATGAATGTACAATATATACAGGGGTGAAAAATAGAAACATGTACATTGGGATATGTGCATGTGGAAAGAATTCAAATAAATAAATTATTGTTATAAGTTGCTCAAGGGGAGCAAGATATGTTATTAGTTTTGGTTGTAATTGATTTTGTGTCCAATTGTTAAAGTGATTGTGTGTTAATGATAAAGAATTCAGATATATGCTTGTTTCATGAAAAATATTGAATGAAAGCACAGTATGTGTGCGTGGGAAAAGACAGAAGCATGTCCATGGGGACAGGTGAATGTCGAAAGAATTGAAATAAGATAAATATAGTTGTAAGTTGCTCTTGATGACTAATGTATGATAAGATGTAGATGAGAATGTTATATTAGATGAGTTGAGTGAGATCAGATTTCGGGGACGAAATCTTATAAGGGGGAGAGATTTGTAACATCCGTAAATCGGACCTAGTTGTTTTATATTATTTTGTGATTTTAAAATAATATTAACGTGTTTGGAAATAATATTGTTTGAGTTAATTGAAAATAACTAGGAAATAAGTTTCAGGACTTATTGTGGTTGATAAAATATTAAGTGATTTAAATAAATAAAGTTGACGGTAAAATAAAATGTTTGGACTCGCAAATGGTTTTCAGGTTCCAGACAATAGATTGAGAAGGGGTATTCAATTATACCCGTATAATTGAAGGTCGGTTTAGGAGCCGACCTCCTTTCTTTTATATTTGGTTTTCTTGTTTCATTTTGAAAACTAAAATCATAGAATCAAAGAAATACAAAACCCAAACTTTGAACAAAAATTATGTTGTGCTCATGATTCGAATTCATCATCATAATCAGATTGATTTCACCATCATCATCATAACAATTTTGTAAGTGTTCTTCATGAATACAAGGTTAGAACCTAGTGAAATTAATGATTGGAATTGTGATATGTGCTTTTAGTTGTTGTTAGAAACTGTTAGTAATGGTATATAATCGATTAGAAATCTGAAGAAAGTGATTTAGTATGTTTTAATCGGATTTTTAGAGCTGGAAACGAAGAACAGAAAGAACAGGGTTTGAGACGATGGCCTGTGACCGGCGGTCAATCCCTTTGGCCGACGGTCAAGGGACCGCTTTAGGGTAGCCGGCGGTCAAAACCTTTAGCCGGCGGCTAAATGGCCCCAAGGCAGAAAATTGTTTTATTTCAAACTTTATTTCAAATGCTTTTCATAGCTTAGCGGCGGCTAATAAGTGAAGTGACATAATGACGTAGAGCTTAAAGTGGCGTAAATGGGAATACATAATTGATACTCTACATATTCCGGGTAATGTGAATGAGAGGACATAAGTGTCGATTATTACTTGATAATTGTTTATGTTGTTTGATATGATCTGTTGATATATTAAGATGATGTGATATGTTATATAATTATAACATGAGTTTGTTATTGAGACAAGTTACTAACTTGTGTTGTTTGTGATGTTTTCAGATAAACAAGAGACTCAGTGACATTAGACTACTGAGTGGAGACTGAGGTATTCGATGAGTGGACTCGTACTCTCAGTGTGATTTAGTTGTAACATAATTGGTTACAACAGGTGAACATAGTGATATAGTGATTGTGATTGTGATAGTGATTGTGACTGTTGATTTGTGAAATACACGTGTAATAAGTGATGTGTCGCCTTCGGGCATTTGGTGATTCGGAGGTCAACGATTGTTGGACTGGGTTGCTACAGGTTAGCCAACATAGGAATTGTGAACATGTGTTGTGAATGGAGCTTATGTTGGTTAAAGGTAGCAGTCAGTTATCGGTAAAATCACTGTATTGACCTGCAGTGATTGTAAGTGTTGCTTGGTGGGCCATCCGCGGTCAGAGGGCTTTACAAGGACCACCGATCCTCTTGGTGATGTTGTGTCAAGTGATATTGTGTCAAGTGATATTGTGACAAGTGATGTTGTGTCAGTGTCTATGTGATATTTGGTGATAATCAGTATTGTTATGCTGAATTGTATTGATTGTGACAGGTTGACTCACTTAGCTTCGTGCTAATCCCACTATTTATCCTTTACAGGTTTTGAAAAGATTTGGGCTGGACAAGGAAGAGACTGAAGAATGTTTGACTAGGCAGTGCTACTCTGATATCTGATTTTATAAATTTGTGTTGTTATTGTTTTATATAACACCCGGATGGATTAATTAAGTTTTAAATAGTTGAAATTTTATATTACTAAATGTTGTGATTTATTAAAGTGTTCAAAATGGACGTGCGCTTCCGAGTTTATTATATTAAAATGACAAAAGAATTGAGGGGTGTTATACCTACCCCCTGCCCCACATTTTCAGTCTAGTTTTATTTAAGTTTGGTCCAGTTCAGTACAGAATTAGTTTCAGTTTTAGACTAAACAGAAGGTAGAAATTAAAAAAAAGAGGGGGTATGAGCAAAAAAAAAAAAAAAAAAAAAAGGTGGGCCAAAGGGTATGGTTAGCAGGCCCTCAACAATCCTTGTTGATTATATGAGGAAGTGGTCCAGAAAAAGCCAGCGTTTTTCGCCTATAAAACTGGAACATCACCTCCTTCGGTGTTGAAGGCTGGTGATAAGACACGAACGCCGGGTTAAAAATTCAAACTTTTTTCCTTATGTTTTCCTTCAATTTCAACTTTGCATTAGTTCAAAAACATTTTGTGGGTCTCTTTTCATATTAGTTGAATCACCTCTTCAAAAATTGTATTCGGTGTTAAACTCAGTATTGTAATTTAATACCGAGTTTAACACCGTATCATTACTTGACTTCTAACATCCAGGGAATTCATACCTTAAAAGTTACAAAGATTGTTACTCGTTTAGGAACCTACTAATTCTAAGCAACGTGTGGTTCATCCTTGTTCAACACAACTTATAGTCAATCTAATGTTTAAATCTTATCTTAATAGACTAATTGAGGAAAAAAGATTCTTTCCTTGAAACAGGTTACGGGTTTTCTTGTACTTTACTCCCTGCATTTCTAAATATATTGCAAAGCAATACATCATTTTTTCCCCCTTCGGCCTTCACAAAATATATTTAAAGGTGTACAAACACATCTATACAATAATTAGGGGTGGCAATTCGGGTTGAGTCGGGTTAGCGAGTTGACGGGTCAGAAATGATCAACCCGAACCCAACCTGATTTTTAAATCGGGTCGAGTATTTTAACCAACCCGAAACCCGACTAACCCGAATTCTAAAATAGCCATCAAGTTTCTATGTCATTTTCGAGGGTCGAGTATTTTGACCCAACCCGAAACCCAGCTAACCTGAACTCGACCCGACTAACCCGAATTCTAAAATAGCCATCAAGTTTCCACGTCATTTTCAAGTTAACAAGTCAGTTTCAGGTCAAACGAATCAGATTAAAAGTAATAACTTATCAATAATAAGTGTAAAAATGCTCATCATGAATGCATCTTCAAATCCGAACATAAAGGTATCAAACAACCAAAATTTAAGAATTCGGATTCATTTATGCAAAATTACAAATGATTCTTTTCTATCTTGATCATAGTTAATTCTTGAAGTCCTTGTTAATTCTTCAACCCATGAAAATTGTACCACAAGAAATTAAACTATTAGTCATGGGACTGCGATTGAGAGTTTTGCTATATGAGTGTCTACGAATAGAGGTGAGACTTTGCTACATGAAATATATGTTTTACATTAGACATGACACTTCAAAGCAGTGGATTACTATTCATTAGTTCTAATGTTTCAAGACTTCAACAATTATTATGTATTAATCTTATATTATATTAAGTGTGGTAGTCATTTACTCATTTTATAACTTGCATTTTTCATCTTTAACACGCATATAAAGTTTGAAAATGTATATTTAAATTAAAATAAATTAAACATAATATTAAAAACATTTCGGGTTATCTGGTTCAACCCAAAAAATCATTTGGTGACCCGAACCCAACCCAAAAAAATATCGAGTTGTCGGGTTTCGGGTTGACGGGTTAGCGCCTCAAAAGTTCCGAACCAAACCTTGTTATTTTCGAGTTGGGTTCGTGTCGGGTTTCGAGTCGAGTCGAAAATTGCTATCCGGTCTTTGTATTAAAGGCCTACTTCCGAGTTGTGACAATTACTTTCGTTACCTTAAACCGGGTTATGTTATCCATCTTACCTAATAACTCATGTATTTAAGCCGTTGAGATAATCCATCAAGTTTGATGGCATTAATATTGTAAGAGTCAACTATTTAATCTTAGTTTAGTCATAATCAACCTCATTACCATGCGTGTTGGACCTTCTTAGACCTTTGTTAAAGGATTTTTACTTATAGGAGGTGATTTGTATACCACATAGATTGATGTCTACATTATAATATCATATTTTACGCATTGATAAACTTACCTTGGATCTACATATCGTTTATTTTATTTTATTTTGTATAAATCTCCCCCTTCTACACATCTAAATTATGGGTCATCATTTCAAGAACACTAAGCCCCTTCAAATTATACATGTTTGATGGATTTTATAAGCATCAGCAACTATATTTCATGTCGACATTATGCACTATGTAAATGCATGAATTATAACGTATATTTATATGGAAAATCGGTCGATTTGTCACATTTGTTGAACATTTATACCGATTTAACCCAAAAAATTTGTGTTATGAGAGTTCGCCCTCACCCACAATTTGCGATTCGGCTATAAAATAAGTCGTGACCAAATAACGTACAAGGTAAATAACGTACAAGGTGAACGGTTCATAAATGAATTTTTTAAAGATTTCTGGGAGCAGTTGATTTAACGAAAACTATGAGTGGGATCACTACCAATATGAAGCACCCACGCAACTTCTTGATCAGGTCCACATACACACCATGTCACAAATAATTTCACATCAACGGTCCTGATCAAATCTCATGTGGGCCCACTAAAATGATCAAAATCCAACGGCTCATGTTAATGCGCGTAGTTAACGAGAAGAAAGTAGAACAAACAGCATTAGTCGGTCTTCTTCTCCACTCCCTGCTAAAAAGCGCCTCCTTTCCTTCCTTCCCCATTTCTTGATTCATTTAATCTTTCAAATTCAATTAAACCCACAAAAAAAATTCTATCTTTAATTGAAATATATATACTTTTTTGTATTTATATTGTTCTTGATCAAGATTTGTTTTTTAATTTTTTTTTATTTATTAAGTATGTCAACAACCCTAAATCCCTGCAAGCACCTTTCTGATTACAAGCTAAGGTATGGCCTTAAAGGTTTCAACTTGATCCAAAAGTGGGTCTCATATGGAAAAACCCTTATGCAAAAATCAAAATCTGAGATTCCCAGATGCAGTTTTTGTTGTGGGTATGATGGTAGATTATATATATGTTTGATCTGTTCATCAATGTCTTGTTGTGTATCTTCTGATTCAAATCATGCCCTTTTGCATACACAAGCTCATATTGGTCATGAAATTGCTGTAGACATTCAAAGATCTGAACTTTATTGTTTTGGGTGTGATGATCAGGTTTACGATCCTGATTTTGATAGAGCTGTGATTTTTCAACAGATTTTAGGGTTAGGAAATGGGAATCTTGATGGGATTAGATCTAATAATAATAATAAAAGGAAAAGATTGAATTTTGAGGTTGGATTGAATTCTGATTTCAAGAATCTAAAAAGGGTTGTTGTTAATGGTAGTGAATGGGATCATGATAGAAGGATATCGAAATCGTGTTTTCCGGTTGGGTTGAGAGGTTTGAATAATTTAGGCAATACTTGTTTCATGAATTCTGTGTTACAAGCATTGTTACATGCTCCACCTTTTAGGAATTATTTTCTTAGTGGTAGACATGATCGCAATTCTTGCCGGAAAACGTCTGGTGATCGGTTGTGTTTGTCGTGTGACATTGATGTCATCTTCTCTGCCGTGTTTTCCGGTGATCGGGCACCTTACAGTCCAGCTCAATTTTTGTACAGGTCCTTGTCATTTTTATTGGATCTATTTGTTTTTTGACTTTATATTATTGAATTTTTTGCTATTTAATTGTTGTTCTCTTATCACATTTGCATACTTTCATGATCTCTTCAGATTCATTATAATGAATTGTAAATGATCTGATTTCTTTTATGGGCATTGCAATTTGACATTGACAATCATTTACATGATAGCATTCTTAAAACCAAGTGTATTTGCAAATCATCAGCATTTTTAATAAGTTTTAACCTGTCTAATGAGTAGTTTTTTCTTCAAAGGTAAAAATTGTTACAAGTACATGTTTTGTAAGTAAAATGTCTTATGGAGTCTTACTGTTGATCTGATATAAAGAGTCAAGAAGATTGATTGTCAGTGTAATCCACTTTGATTGAGTTTGCTTGTTGTGCCCCTTCAAAGAATCCAGATGTCACTTCCCTCAAAAAAGAGGTATATGACTTTTCCGGTCATATGAACTGATTTTATGAATCAATTAAAGGGACTAATATTTTATGGGTATTAATAACAAATATAACACCAGTGTATCTTTTTTTTGTTGGAGCAGTGTTTAACGTCAATATAGAAGTTATGTCTGATATTTGGCTTACATAATCACCTTTCAGGTGTGATTTTCCAAAAAAAAAAAACAACCCTTATTTGACCATAAAGTCAACATGTACTCTCGTGTTTTCCATTTTTCTTTCAAGGTAATACTTATTCGAGTATGCACACTTTAAATGAGTTGTTTTGTAGTACGTGTCGAAACAGGTTGACCCAAAAAAATGTCCATTAGTTATAAGTATTATGTTTAATATGGTGTTAAAACTGAAAACCATGTTTATCCGTACTAATATGAGTTCTTGAAATAAAATGATTTGGTAGGTTGTACGCGTTAAAAATGCACTTTGGCTAATTTTAAGGTGTTTGGCGTTTAACCTTTTAGCTAAAACAGTTAATTTGACCCGTCAAGGATACACCATGTTTCAAAATGACCCATTCATAAGTAAACGGGTTGAAATTGCCACCTGTGTTTCTTGACTAAAAATTTCAGCATCTTGGTAGCTCCATGTGAATCAGTCTTATTTCTTTACTTATACAGTATCGATAGAAGGATTGTTTTCATTGGTTTGACGATGGGGATTAGTTTATTTGCAATTTTATGTCTGGCTATTTACTGATACCAATTAAATATCTATTTGTGTTTCCAGTTGGTGGCGGCTTTCAGAAAATCTTGCCTGTTATGAACAGCAAGACGCTCATGAATTCTTTATGTCAGTGCTTGATCGGATCCACGAGAAAGAAGGAAAAACAAGAAACACAAATAAAGGTAAATTTGATGACATTATACGGGTATATATGTGTTCAATTGTTTCGTCTTGCTGGCGAACCGGGCAGTCTTTCCCATACATAAATGACAGCTTTTTCAGGATTTTTCGGGTTTTTGGAGGGTCGACTTTGGTCAAATTACTGAATAAAGAAAAGCATTTTGTTTTTACACAGATAATGCAGACTGCCATTGTGTAGTTCATAGAGCGTTTTCGGGGTTATTAAGATCAGATGTCACTTGCACAACCTGCGGTTTCACTTCCACGACTTATGATCCATGTGTTGACTTATCTCTTGATTTCAATACCAACGTTGACCGTCCTATCTCACCTAACAAAGCCCAAAAGTCAACCGAAACACACATATCAACTCTCACTAGCTGTTTAGACCTCTTCACAAGACCAGAAAAATTGGGGTCTGACCAGAAATTATATTGCCAAAAGTGTCAAGAAAGACAAGAATCCGTGAAGCAAATGTCAATAAGAAGACTCCCATTGGTGTTATGCTTACACGTGAAACGATTTGAACATTCTTTAGCAAGAAAAGCTTCCAGAAAGATTGACCGACATTTACAGTTCCCATTTTCTTTAGATATGACGCCTTATGTGTCATCATCTGTAGTAAGAAAAAGATTTGGGAATCGAATCTTTGCATTTGAAGGCGATGAATCTGAAATCTCTACAAATTTTGAGGTTTTTGCCGTGATCACTCATTCGGGTATGCTTGAATCTGGTCACTACATCACGTATCTACGTCTTAACGATCAATGGTACAAATGTGATGATGCATGGATCACTGAAGTTGATGATGAAGTGGTCAGAGCGTCACAGATATATTTGGTGTTTTATGCTCAAAAAACGAATCCCGGACACAAATCCAGTGAAGAAGTCGGTTGTCATCTTCGATCTTCTCCCTCTGGCGACTCGTTTGTGTCGATTGCAGGCTGTTGCTAAGTTGTGGAGTTGGTACCTACTGCATTGATGGGTTGTACCTTTGACTTCCATGATTTCTTTGTTGTGGGTCACAGAACTTACTAACAAAGAATTGGTGCAAAATAAGGTCCATTGAGAATTAAAAAAGCCATCAAGTTTATTGGGTGTGGCTGTTATAACCTTCATGTCTGTACAGAGTTGATTCTTTGGTTCAGAAAGTGAGGGGTTTTTTTTTCCCATGAGGACTTGCTATTTTTTGCATTTCTCTTGCTTGGAATGTTATTTCCAAATTGATAATTAAAGCTCTTCTTATATAAAGAAGAGCCTGTACAAATTTTAACTACTTATTTTTTTAACCTATATTCTAATTCTATATCTGGATATTATCCATTTGGATTTAAAACCTTACTTTTAACGAGTCTAAAAGTGAAAGTCAGATAATTTAGTTAAAACTGAAAAGTTAGTTAAAATTTGCTTAACTGAATGAAAACTTATATATTGTCACATATTAACCCTTTCAAGGTTATCTAACACGTCAAGCATTGACGAGACTAGTATGAAAGTAGTGCTCGCGGGTTGATGCGACCCATTTTGATCCCTACTTGAATTTGGAGAAATATCAACTGCTATTAACTGCATGTATCTTGCTTTGCACTGCACATAAAGGACTATCAGAAGTTTGCTTGTTGGCTAGCAGTAGCTGAATTTTTGTTTTTATTTGATTAAAACTCATGTTAACAGCTGAATAAAACCTGTCCATTTTGTGCCAAGGTATTTTTTTTTAACAAATCTAGTATTGGTCAAAAGTGGTAGATCAGTGACCCCCTAATCTTTGCATACCTTGGACTTTATAATAATATAAAAAAAGATGATTCTTCAGTTACTGTACTGTATTTTATTAGTAGTATACACATATTAAGGTTTTTAAATAGCACTTGTGCACGTGCTTCAGATTCAGAGATCCATCATTGTGTTACATATACAACTCATAAATAAGTAATAGATAAATATGTTTCAAACATAAGAAATGTCTATATGTGATAAAGAACGTAGTTTAAGCTTTATTTATATTTCTGTCACGAATCAAATTTAATGTATGAATATAAAATAGGGGTTTGATGCATGGGGGTAGTAGGATAAGGGAGATAGGTTAGGTGTTAAGAAGGTGGGATGGATAATGGATCATGAATAATGGGTAGGTGTCTAGGTGATGGGGAAAGAGATCCAGATATGTTTACTTTAAAGGTAATTTTGGTATCTACTTAGATCTGGTTTTTGGTTGACTATCATTACAGAGTTCTAGTTCAACTTCAATGTTACATACTCCCTCCGTCCCAATTTTATTGTCCCCGAACAAAAAACACGCAGTTTAAGAAAAAACATCACCATCTCTTTTACTTTTTGGTAACAAGACAATTTTACCCTTTACTTTTTACATACCTTTTTGTCTTACATATATAAATTAGGGGCATAAATGAAATTTATCTCATTATTCTTTTCCATTTATGGAAGTGAACAATTAAATTGGGACATCCCAAAAAGGAATAGTGGACAATAGATATGGGACGGAGGGAGTATAATTTAATCAAGCAAAGAAGTAGCAGCAAGCCTATAAAACAATTCAAACCTAATCATCATCACTTATTATAACCAAGCATATAATTGGTCTTGCGTTAAATAGATCATATTCGTTATATTCACTCTCACATAACTGTAAAGAGACTGCCAAGATACGGAGTACAAAATATTCATTTGAAGAAAGCAAGATAGAAAATTTACTGACTTGATTATGTTCCAGCTACAAGCCGATGTGTGATTACAATGTAAATTGCAACGCTTATTAGTTTTGTTTTAAAAGAGCAAAGGTTCTATTACAATGTATCTTGCTTTTTCTATCTTGCACAACAAATCAACAATGTGTGATCTACAAATAAAGGTGAACAAACCGGGTTTTTTCCCCAACCCGACCCGACCCATTACCCGAACCGGGTTTTGGTCAACAAAATGAAAACCGGTTCGTTGACCCACCCGACCCGACCCGAACCGGGTTTTTTGACCCATTTCAACCGGGTTTTTACCTGGTTTTACCGGGTTTTTTACCGGGTTTTCCAACCCGACCCGACCCCTACCCGGTCCCAACCCGATTTTGAAATCCGAAACCTCTACCCGGTTCCCTACCCGCCGGGTAGTGAAAAAACCCGAACCGGGTTGGGTTATACCCGGTTCTTACCGGGTCGGTTTTCCGGGTTTGAGCCGGGTCGGTTTTTAAAACCGGTTTATATGTTCACGCATATCTACAAATGAAAGGTCAGTCTTTTTTATTACATAGATAGTAAACATGTGTCATGAATAAAGACTAGTTAGATACAACTTTCAATAGCTAAATCAGTTTTGTTCAAGGGAGAACCTAAAGGTTTGGCTGCTCTATATATATGACTATATTGGAACAGTGTCAAACCAAACAATCGGTTTAAAACAATAAACCGAACTGGTCATCTTCCTAGCACGTACCACCATTCTCTAAAAATCTTTGATATAGCTTCCATTTTAAAACTATAAAACTAGTGATTACCCAACATAATTTCTCATAATTTTCAGAAGATACTATAACCGTTTTCTTATCATTTGTAATAATTTTTTGACAAAGCAACAACAGCAGCAAGCAGTCAAGTAGTCAACTGTACTCTGCTGGTATATGATATCAAGTCCTACAATAGTCAACTGTATATAATATATAATGCATATATAGCCATATGCTATCATAATCCTGGGGGTAAAACGACAACAAAATAACCAACAAACGATAAAGCTCGTGAAAAACCGACAAAAGCAGAGCATGAAAGTAAATCCAAAGCAGTTTCAGCTGATGCATACACACATAGCAACAAAAATACGATCACATACTTAAGCATCCGTCTGACAGTGCAGTAAAATATGATTGGCAAAATATAAAATTCAGCTACTTTCAAGGCTCGCTAATAACAAAGAACTCATTTGCAACTAATTTCAAAAGATGCATTTAGAAAAAAGAATATAGAAAATGAATACTTGTTTCTTGTTGATACCTTGGATCTTTACCTCAGCAGTGTGTCAAGACAAACCTCAACACATCTGCATTACAGTGCTCCCAGATGTCACAAATTAGATTACTGCAAAAATGATATGAAATAATATGTTTCTCCCATAACTGTCTTTAAGAAGTCAAAATTGAGTTGAACTTCATGGTCAAAACATTAATTTTTCTTGGTTCTGAATTTATCCTTGAGCAATGTAAATTGCTTTTTGCACTGGTTAACAGTTTTCCCAGGAACAGCAGCTGCAACCCGCTCCCACCTTTGGTTAGCTTCTTTCGGAAATGTCTTAAGAGCTTGTATCAGTGCTTTTTCTTGAACAGCAGACCATACATCCGAATCCAAAGTCACCCCGTTCGCTACACCATTCGCCACACCATTGGCCACACCGTTTGCCACAACTTCGACCCCTTGAATTGGGCTAGAATTGGAAGACACCCCCTCACTTTCTTCCCGAGTTGTAAGGGGGGATGAAATCGACTGTCCAGGCTTCTTCTTTTCCAGAAATGAATCAAAAGCTTTTGTAGGGTCGGGTTTTTGAAGAAGCTCGGTTTTGGTTGCCTTAAGAATCTCGTCCACCGAGCGTCCAGTGCCAATGTACTCTGAAATAACTTCCCACCTTCTAGAAGTTCCCTTAGGGTACTTCTTCACCCCTTTCCTCAAAAGCTCAATCTCTTCTTTCCCCCATGCCTTCTCCTTTTTCTTAGAACTACTTTTAGGACCATTTGAGCTGACCTTTACGGACCCATTCCGTTGACTATTGTTTGAAACATAATCTATCTGAGAGCGATCCACGCTCTTTAGTGCCTCCTCTAGTAGTTCAGCTTGCCCACATTCTTCTCTTGCTTCAATATTGTCACACAAGTCTTTTAGTTTTAACATGTCAAGTGACATACACAGATCTTCCACATCACCCTCTGTCAGATTACGCAAATGCTGAGACACAACATTTGTTGCTAAAGTTCGAAGACGAGATCGTTCTTTACGCAACAATTTCTTTTCCTTTTCTTTTATTTTCTTTTGTTGTGAAGCAGCTTCAGCAGCTTGTTTTTCTTCTTCCTCTTTCTTAAGCCTTTCTTCTTCTGCAATTCTAGCAGCTTCCTCTTCCTGAAGTTTCTTTACGATGTATTTGGCCTCTTTTTTCTTCTGTTTTTCTGCCTTTAACATCTCCTTTCTTTTTAACACTCTCGGGTCTCTTTTATAAGCATTGTCAACAAGAGAGCGAATTCTTGTATATTCCTCTTTTCTGGCTTTCTCTGAAAGCTTTGCATTCTGTCTTTCCATCCACCTTTTATGGTCACGTGATTCAGCTTCATCAAGATCAAACTCATCATCGTGTGGGAATTCTCTCCAACTTTTAAAAGCGTACCAAAAATCATAGAAAGAATCAACATCTTTAATAGAAGAATTTTCATCTCCTAATGAAGGTATCGGTTGATTAACTGACCAGCGTCCATTTCTGAGAAAGGCGGGTCCAAAAACCTTGAAAAAATCTTGGGGAGCACAATCAGTTGGAATTGCATCATCAAACTCATCAGTGGAGTCATAAATCCTTCTCTTCACAGGGTCCATTAAAACCTCATACGCTTCTTGAATTGCCTTAAAATGGTTCTCAATTTCATCTTTTTTCGCTTGTTTAGCAGATTCAGTTTTCTCTAGAAGAAGAAGAGCCGCCTGTTTGTCAGGATGATGTTTTAAAGCAGTGTCACGGTAGCTTTTTTTGAGTTGCTCCTCAGTTGCTAAATACCTCAAATGACCCAAACCCAATAACGCATAATGGTCTTGTTGGACTACTCCATCTTTAGACTTCTTTTTACCTTTGCTGCTGCTATATGAATCAGATGATTGCATATACTCTTGTTCTTTGTCTTTAGACAAATTTTCATTGTCGTTATCATCTTCTATTATTTCTTCCATAAAACAACCAGAGAGTTTAAGTGCAACATCATGAAAGGAATGCCCAGCAGGTTCGAAACGTGAAACCTTCAGTGGTGAACAATTTGAAGAAACATAGATTGATACTCCATTTATCAGCTCGTCTGAATAGGTGATTCGAAGAATGCTTGCTTTGGCTGTCATTGTTACAGCAAACCAAGCATCCACAGCACCGAACTACATTCAAACAAGTATAATTAATAAAACAATAAGAGTCTAAAAATATAGGCTACTTAAATGTACTAAAACACCATAGCACATTGAATGTATCATAAATTGCGTATATATCATGTGAATTACATCTATAGAAACCATATCAGTCATGCCACCCGGTATCGAGAATGTTGCAAACACAAAAATCGTGTCATTTTCTTTATTTTATTTATATAAATCTTACCTCAATGCAAACCATATCAGTCGTGCACCCTTTCCACCCTCTTATTTTCTACTCTATATCAATGTCAACTCAAAAATAATACAATAACGACACAAATATCCAAGAACAGTGCATGAGTTATCCACAATGTTATATTTATCGCCTTCTTACGTAACATTATCAATATAACTAAAAAAGAAATTGCCTGCTACGGTAAATCGGTACTTTCGACATAGTTATAAAACTGAGCATGTTTCATAGTAAATGGATTATAAGATGAGCAAAACAACCAGTATATGAATATAAGATTTCATTATTTACAAAGCCAAAGTTCTTTTATAATAAATCAAGTCATTCAAAATAAAACCCCAACCGAAGTTTCAAGAGCTCTTTTATCTGATAATAAAACATAAACTTTATAATATATTCAAATAATAATAAAAAAAAAAAAAAAAAACATGAAAGTACTAAGAATTACAAAAGCAGAGACATCTAATCTAAATCAATATCAACGTACCTGCTATCGCATGACGATGATAAATACTCAGATATTTAATCAATTACTTTCAAGTTAGTTGTGTTTATGTAAACAGAGTTTGGATACACAGATAAATGAGAATATATAATTTATAGCAAACAATTACACGAATTATATGAATCTACTGGTATGAAGATAACATTTTGTTTCGATTACCTGATGGACGAATCGATGTAACGAAAGCGATGAAGCTGCGCGAAAGGAAAAATGGAAGTTTGAGTGAAATTAGGGTTTGAAGTGAAAGGAGAGAGAGGCGGAAATAGATGTGTGAGAGGGAGAGATTTGGGGTTTAGGGTTTCATAGGTTTTTGGCTCCAAGCGGCTTAATTAAGGCTTACCGCACACAATTATCTCTACAAAATATCTTTATATTTATTAATTAATAATAATAATTATAATTAATCATATTAATTAAGTTTTTTAGTAAAATAAAAGTTCTAATCAAAGCATCTCAATTATTTTATGGCGTTTTATTCGTGAACAAAAAGTGATTACTTGACAAAAGTTTTGCTATAGATTTTAAACTAAAAAATCATGTCCACTTCATACATTAGATAATTAATAATTAATAATTTTAATTATTATACGGAGCTTATTTATATTTTTTCTTTAACAGAACTTGACGCATGAAACGACATTGCAAATACGTTGTCATCATATTTTGCTGAAGTTGACTTTGATGACGGAATTCGCACGGTTGATGAAAGAGGGATAAATAAGCAATGTCTACTATAGGGCCGTTCAGGGGTCAAAATTTGCATGGTCGACGGATTCTAGGCATTCGGGGTTGTTTAGGGCTAAAAATGGCATTTTTCTATTTTTCGAACTTTATTACTCGTAGCACTTTTGATTTATTTCCTATTTCGTAATTGTTTAGGATTTGTTTCCCGACTGCATTTTTTAGGGTTTATGCAAACTTGGTTATTGCTTATTATTACGGCTAATAAAGGATTGCTCTATAAGAGAATTCAATTAGTTTTTGTTCTTGATTGCCAGTTTTTGTGTGTTTGGCCATCGATTCGACGTTAGAATTTGCTACAGAATACTCATTTAAAAAAAAATGAATATATAGTTTTTTAATATGTGTTGTCGTTTTAGATTCTTCATTATGAATATTATTGTTATGTTATGTTATCTTATAAAAATAATTATCCTAGTATATTCCACGAGTATAGAACTGTCCTATAAAAATGTAACACTATTTGTGACATAATGTACAATGAAATGATATCGAACATTCATGGAAAACAAATCGTTTTCGAATATGGTTTAGTAATCTGCTAAATACGACTCTAAGGAGTATGATTTATAACTATTTCTCATGTGATGCTTGATAAATAGTGCTTATATAACCAACTTTATCGTTTATTAATATTTATATTTACACTTGCTACAACTTTTATTTTTATTTTTTTAACGGCGCGCACAACTTTTCTATTTGAAAGTGTACTTTTGTTTTCCATGTTTATTATATATCAAAACCTATGACATGGCATCATGTTCATTTGACATGTAAACCTTAATAAAAAGTGTGCATATAATTAAGCACATACATAAGCTTTCTAAATTTACACTCATCCATTTCAAACTTATATAAACTTATATGTCTACTTTTCAACACTCCCCTTGGTTAACATATATGGACTTTCAACATGTATACTCATATACTAAAGAAAATGCACACATTCCTTGTTCTCCAAAAAGTGTTCATGGTTTATCATGTTTTGAAGAAACTTATCTAACTTTAATCTTTTCACTTTCTTTATTTTGCATAATAATTAGTTTCGCTATTATATGAAGACCTGTATTTTTAGAATAGTTTTTTTGAAAAAGGATGAATATCATCGTCATCCTTATCATGTAGGCACTCGAATTGAGTCTTCGTCTACATTTGGTAAAATATCAGTCAGACTCATATTTACTTTATTTTTTTTTGTCATTAAAGAAATGTGTTGTTAATAGAGAAGGATTAAGTTTAGTTTTGTGAAAGGGCATCTTTCACTCTCTCAAAAACATGTGTATATATACAACTTCAACTTGTATTAGATATATCAGTATGCCCAACATTTAGTTGTAAAATTGAGCTTTTAAAATGTGTCGCCAGTAGTTTGCTTTGTATTCGTTGGTAGATGTTTCTGTCGGAGCTTAAACTAAAACAATTATTGCTTCAAACAAGCTCACCTTGTTGGCAAGACGCAAGTGATTGTTAGGGCAACGTTGGAGTTGATTTCTTAAATATACTAAAGACTGCTTGTATTAAAAAATAGACAGTTAATACAATAACTAAAGTATTGTAAACTAATGCTATCTATTGTCTGTGTATTTAGTTTAAAACGTCCTGCTAACTTTATAATTCATTAATTCCTCTTAAAGTTACTCAGCAAATGAAGAATCTAATATTCAAACATATAACTTGGAAATTTTAAACCATAAAACCTCACAATTTCATGAATTAAAACTAATAAATACAAGATACTTGGTATTAGATTGACGGAAAAAGATTTGTAATGCTAGCTTGCGTAATGTTAAGTGTATTTAGGTTATGAATGTGAATATCTTTGAAAAACTTGATTTTGTAATTCATGTATTGCTATTAGACCATTCCCAACAGTGACAGAAACTGACGTGCCACGTCTGCACCACGTAAGTTTTTTACAAAACTGACTGAAACTGACGAACCCCTACCATCAGTGACTCCGTCACTTTAATTTTTGGGCCCACTTTTAATAATTTACCTTTAGTTATACACACACAAACAAAAAAGAAAAAGAAAAAAGCGACGCCTCGTCGGTTATCTGACGCCACAAAGCGTCGGACGAAAGTGACGACCCGGTGCCAACGGTGTCACTTTCGTCACTTCCAACCGACGCCAACCGATGTGAAGCGTTGGGAGGGCTCTTAGAAATACTTTCCTCTATTCTTTATCATGGGTTAAATAATACATTAATTAATATAAATAAATAAATAGAAATTTTGACCTTACACACTTATTGAATCATTTCAAACTCACTTCCATCTCAAATCCACCTCTATTGAACTCTTACCAGAAAATATCATCGTTGTCTAAATTGTAGTAACCCCTTCCTTGTTACCATGATGATTTTTATGTTGCTAAATGGTATCAGAGACATTGATAATTTTCTATATACCTAAGAAACATTGAAAGCGAGTTATGATTAGGTTTGGATGTGCCCCGTTTTCTTCAACTTCTATATTAATGGTTGTAGTTCGAGTTTATTAGGCATAAACATTGAGACTTGACACTTTTGAAAGGTTTGTTTTGTTGGAGGTAGGCAATAAATTCTTTTTCTACCATCTTTTATCATGACTTTTATTATTAATTAATTATAATTATAATTATAATAAAAAAACCGTACATATTATTATGTGTATATGTATTCCTACTTGTAGTTTGTTAAGCACTATTTAAACAAACATTGCCAACGTGCGAACATGTGTTAATAAATTAGGACAAACGATGTATACTCCTTGGAGAAATGTGTTACAAAATTTTATTTCGTGGATTTAGATACAAGCACTATTTTGAAGATGTGGATTAGTAGAGACGGAGTCATGTAAAAGATAGTTGTATTAACGGTCCATTCGATAAACGTAGTGTTAATTTCTTATATTACATTCTTTATTTTGTTACGGGTTTACATGAATTATAATACTAATTATACAGGTCATCATAAATCTTGAAACCGAGAGTTGATATTAGTAATTAGTAAAAGTTTAATTAGCCAATTTCTGTTATTTTAGTTAAAAAAGTTAAATTAGCCAAATTTATTTGTAAAACTTAACATCCCTCAACTTGAAAGAAATCCAGGATTCTAGTCAACAATGGCATAATATCTTCCACCTACTTTCCAAAGTTTTCATATTCCGCCATAGATTTCCTCGGAGCTTTCAATATATTATTATCCACCAATCCAAACATCAAAGTTTGGAGCTTTTTTCCATTCATCACATTGTGATTTAAGCATTTTCCACAAGCTTCAATTCATATCACATCCATTTGAGCAGTTATTTTGAAAACAAAATCTTAAGTTAACATTTTTTCACTGGCAGATGAGGTTAAGTTGATGTATTACAATCACCAATCAAAACCCATTACATAGTTTTTTTCAACACGTCTAAAAGCGACCTCTAATCAGATCCACATCTAAAGAGCGTTGACTTTGACTTTTGAGGTTTCTTGAAAACTTTTCAATGCTTTAGAAGCAATGTTCATATCTACTGAATAAATCTTGAAATACCCATTTGAAAAGATACCTTTTTAAGTTGGAAAAAAGTTTCATTTGATTTGATGGTGGAAGAAGGACAAGATCATGAAACCTGTAACAAGGTAGAGCTAGTTAAAGAAGATGAAAATGAAAGCCCAAAAAAAGGGATATTGGTGGGGTTTGATTTTAGGGCTCCAATTGATTGGTTTAAAATGTTATCTAAAGAAACACATTGGACAGTTGTGGCTGCAGTTGTGGTGACTTATGGTTTAAATCAAGGACTTGGTGGAGCATTTGCTAGGGTGGGCACAGAGTATTACATGAAAGATGTGCAGAAAGTACAACCATCTGAAGCACAGGCTTATTCAGGAATCACTAACATACCATGGATTATTAAGCCCATTTGGGGTCTTCTGACAGATGTGGTTCCCATTTTCGGGTATCGACGGAGGCCTTATTTCATTGCTGCTGGTAAATACAATTTATGATAGATACACATTTTCATTCGTATACTTGTTGAATCAATTATATGCATGTCCTTTGATAACCTTGCTATATTAGATGCAAAATTTAGCTCAATTAGAGATATCAGATATGCAACATGGATATTTAGATTGGTGACTAGATATGGCTGCAGATAAAGCAAAAAGTCTGGATAATTGTCTAATTTAACTCTTTTTTGTCTAATAAATTTGCAATAGTTCGTTTTAAAGTGAATTTTCAAGCTACACTTAACTATTTGCATATTTTTGTCTTACAAGTTACAACCTTTGATGCAACTAATTCTGTTTCACAAGATGATCTTCTTTGTTAGTCTTGAAGGGCAGTTTGGACAGTTGATAGAAATCTTTCTCTAGGACATATCTTCTTCTTTTGTTTTGAGAAGAGGTGTATTGCAGCCTAAGACCTTTGTGTTGTTCTTTCAACACAAAAGTATAACTAACGTTTGTCCCAAACTAGTCGATAGAAGCCGATTCTTTCCCAAAGCTCGTGAACCATTAAGTTAAAAAGTCATTAAATTTTAATGAATGATTGTAAAAGTCATCGTGCGTACCATTCGACATTCGGTTTAGGGCTTGAAAAGATGCATAAACTAAAAGATTGTTTGTCTCTCTCACAGTGTTGCCATCAATCATAAATGCTATATACGGTAATAGTAAAGCATTCATAAATATTCTACCTTTTATAAAAGACTCAGGAAACCACTCTGCACATGGTGGAATTTATGCATCCTATTACTCAATTTTCCAATTTGTAATTTTTATAGTGCAAAATAAATTGTTTTCTAACAGTTTGTTACTTAGATATGGGTAAAACGTTTGACTTTTAAGCGTCAAATGGGTGGGTTTCAATTTTGAAGTTGATGTTTAACTCTCAGGTAAGAAAAGTATGAGTCAATTATGTTCTACAAGTATTATCATAGTAAATTGATTGTGTCTATAATGTGAGAGAATTCATGTTCATTTGGAATGGAAAGTATTAAATGTATTCTAGAAGTCAAACAGATCACTTGTTGATGAATGATTGTTATATTTAATCAAATATTTGCAATCTTGTCAGGTATAATTGGAATTCTATCAATGTTTTTCTTGTCATTCCACGAAAAGCTACATATTGTCCTAGCACTGCTGGCTTTAACTGCTGGAAGTGCTGGAGTTGCAATAGCAGATGTGACGGTTGATGCATGTGTAGCACAACATAGTGGTATTCATCCTTCTCTTGCTCCAGACATGCAAAGCTTATGTTCCTTCAGTTCTTCCATTGGAGCTCTTATTGGATTTTCTATAAGTGGTGTCTTTGTTCACCTTATTGGTCCAAAGGTGCCTTCCTTTTTCATGTTCTTGATCCTCCTTCCTGTGTAAAATCGCATTTTCACAGATGTCACATGAAAACTGTAACATTGCCTTTCATGTTAAGGTTTCATGTTATAATTGCTAAATTGTATGTTAGATATACAATATATTAGAGGTGGCAAAATGGGTTTGTTGGGGTGTTGGGTAACAGGTCGAAACAGGAAATTTTTTGTACGGGGTTAAAAGTCGGGTTGACCCAAAACATTGAATTCCATTATTCCAATATGATGGCAAACATATAATTTTTAAATAAGAATATACTTCTTTGAATAAGATAATACAGAAGGCTTCATACACTAGAAATACACTTTACGATACTTTCAACCCTGTTTGACCCATTTCCTTTTCAACCGCTTGTGTTTTTTTTCACCCATGTGTTAGACATAAAACATAACCGACATGGTCCATGTATAAGTAAATGGGTCAGAATTGCTACCCTCTAGTTATACAGTAGAAATGGTTCCTGCAATGTGTCGAATTAAACAATACAATTATCAGGGGACGGATAAAACGTCTAATTTTGTTACATTGATTTGATTCTACAAACTGTCTTCTGCATTGAAGGGAGTTTATGGCTTGCTAAGTATACCATATGCGCTTGTATTGCTAGTTGGCCTTGTGCTCAAGGAACCGCACTCGCCGAGCTTTGCTTACAGACAGGTACACCTGGCCCAGCCTTTTAATGGGTTGCATTTGCATCACACTACTTTAATGATCCATTCATTATGCATTGTATTTGTAATATCTGGAAAAAAATAAAGTTCATGCCTTTCATCTCAAATAATTTTGTCAGGTAAGTGAGAAATTTGTTGATGCTGCTACAGCTATGTGGACTTCTCTGAAAAGCGAAGATGTTTGGAGGCCGTGCTTGTATATGTATCTCTCCTTTGCATTGAGTTTAAATATCTATGAAGGGTTGTTCTACTGGGAAACTGATTCAAAAGCAGGTCCGTCTTTCTCCCAGGTAAATTTTGTTCTCTTTTATTAGTTAAATGAGCCACACACACAGATATCATCAAGTCATACGATGGTGGTTGTACGCGATTGATTGCTCAAGTTAGAGGCTGCAAAATCAGGCCTCAGGGAGGTTGGGCACTTGGGTAACGCTTCAGAATGGGTAAATTTTCAGCAGCGGTTGAAATGGGTGTGGTCAGTTGACCAGTAACACTTGTTTAGCAAAATTCTTAATTTCTTTATATGATAAAATACGTAGTAGTAAGTTGTCAGATATGATTACAAGAACACTATTATTTACTCAATAAGAGTGTATACAAAATGATATAGGAGGTTTTATGCATTAATAATACACTTTGGGCTACCTTCGACTCGTTTGACCCATTTCCTTTCTCTCTAACTTTTGATTTTACCAAGTTGACCCATTAGAGATAAAAAATGAAGCTGTATCGAACCCATAATAACGTAATGAGTCAAAATTGCCATCTCTAACTCAAATAATCAACTCCAAAATAACTACGTCAAATGTCTCTTGGCAAAATGTAAAAAGGAATCTTTGTGATCAAAAGGATTTGTGGTAATAATTTTTTATGCAAATTGTTAAAGGAAAGACTTCTTTCCTCATATCTTGACGAAAAAATGCTCGTGTGTTAACTTCCAGTATCGTGTATGCAGGAGACGATTGGTTTCGTATTATCAATTGGCTCAATTGGAGCCCTTTTAGGCACCATATTATATCAATATCGATTGAAGTCTCATCCTTTCCGAGCTCTACTGTTTTGGGCTCAATTATTTTTCGGCCTATCAGGAATGCTGGATCTTGTCTTTGTACTAAGACTTAACCTAAAGCTAGGACTACCTGATTACTTCTTCGCGGTTATTGATGAATGTGTCCTTCAATTGGTTGGACGTTTGAAATGGATGCCGCTTCTCGTCTTATCTTCACAACTTTGTCCACCTGGCATTGAAGGCACATTCTTTGCTTTACTCATGTCAATTGACAATTTCGGCCTTATGTCCTCAACATGGTTAGGTGGCTTACTTCTTCATGTCTTGAACGTCACAAGGACACAATTCGACAATTTATGGCTAGCTATTTTGATCCGAAATATCTTGAGGATCACACCTCTTTGTTTTCTATTTTTGGTGCCTAAAAGTGGGCCTGACTTGTCGGGGTTTTCTCCGATAGAGGTATTGAGTGTTTTAGAAGATAACGAATCTCGTATAGAAGTATCGAGTATTTTAGAAGATAGTGAATTATCAAAACCTGAAGAGGTGGAACTCACACCGCTCGTTAGTAGTGTTGGTTGAAGTAACATTTCAACGAGCTCGAAAGCATTGAGGAACACATATATATTCATTGTTGTCACATTATTATTTATGGAGTACAATATAGAGGCAGATTCAGTTGGGGATAAAGAAGAATGATTGGGTTTGAAGTGAAAATTTTGATATTTGTTTACTGAGAAGACAGAAGAAAACACATGGATTAGAAAGACAACATTTAGATTTGAAACTTGTCTGAATTTTTTACGAGAGTTTGTAGCGTTTCTTAATTTTTTCAATTAATGAGAATACATATATATGTGATAAATTATTACACTTTTTGTGACAACTCGATTGATGAGTATGTTATGTAAATATTTCATTAGTGAAGAAGTTAATTTATTCTTGAAATAGTTTATATTAGACAAAAACACTGTAAAACTTGAAAGAAAACCAGGATTCTGGTCAACAATGGCTGAATCGCATACTGCAATATCTTTAACCTACTTTCCTCGGAGCGTTTAATATTGTATCCCCAATAAACATCAAAGTTTTGAACTTTTTCCCATTAATATTAAAATACTTTAAGCATATTTTATTTTTCACTAGATTTCACATCCATCTGAGCAGTTATCTTGAATAAAGTAGTCTTTTATTTCCCCCTTTAAGTATACATTATTCCACTGGAAGATGAGTTTAAGGGTGTGTTCTGTATTTAAGCAATCCCAAACAAAACCCATTTCACAGTCTTTCCGAGATATCTACTGAATAGATCTTGAAATACCCATTTAAGGGCATACTTTCTTAAGCTACAAAAAAAGTTTGATTCGATTTATTGGCGGAAGAAGGACATATACATAAGACCTGTAACAAGGTAGAGCTAGTTAAAGATGATGACAAAAGGTTTCCCAAAAGAAAAAGGAATTTGGTGGGGTGTGATTTCAGGGCTCCAATTGATTGGTTTAAAATGTTATCAAAAGAAACACATTGGACATTTGTGGTTGCAGTTGTGGTGATTTATGGTTTAAATCAAGGACTTGGTAGTGCACTTGGTAGGGTGGGGACAGAGTATTACATGAAAGATGTGCAGAAAGTACAACCATTTGAAGCACAGGCTTATTCACGAATCAAAAAAGTTCCATGGATTATCAAGCCCATTTGGGGTCTTCTTACAGATGTTGTTCCCATTTTCAGGTATCGACGGAGGCCTTATTTCGTTGCTGCTGGTAAATTTGTACGTTTTCATACATATACTTGTTGAATCAATTGTATGCATGTCCTTTGATTACTTAATATTATTAGATTAATATTTTAGCTGATTTAGAGATATGCAACATGGGAAGTCAGATTGGTGACTAGATATGAATGCAGATACAGCAAAAGGTCCAAATCTGATTTAGTATTTTAACTCTTTTTCGTCTTATGAAAATTGCAGTAAGCTAAACTTGTCTGTTTTGCCTACTGTGTCACAAGATAATCTACCTTTTTAGTCTTGAAGGGCAGTTGGCACATGTGATAGGAATGTTTCTTTAGGACATATATCCTTCTTTTGTTTTGAGAAGTGGTGTATTCGGCCTAAGACCTTTTTGTTGTTCTTTCAACACAAACTAGTTAATAGAAGTTGATTCTTTCCAAAAAAAAAAAACTCAAAATATCATTGTGAAGTACTGTGTTAAGTTAAAAAACCTTTAATTCTAATGAATTAATTGTAAAAGTCATTGCGTACCATTCGTTTTTAAAAAAGATGTATATACTAAATGAGAGTTTATTTTTCTCAGAGTCACGGTGTTGCCATCAATCATAGGTTAAATGAGATATACGGTAATAATAAAGCAGTTATAAGATATCTACCTTTTATAGGAATGTTCAGGAAGCCACTCAGCATGTGGTGGAATTTTTGCTTCCCGCTACTCGTTTTTCTACTGTTAACTTTTATAGTGAAAAATGAATTGCTTTTTTATCAGTTTGTTCCCCTAATATGGGTAAAATGTTTAACTTTTAAGTGCCAAATGTGTAGTTTTTAACTTTGAAGTTGATGTTGAACTCTCATTTAAGAATAGTATGAGTCAATTATGTTCCACAAGTATTATCGGAGTAAATTGTGTCATAAATGTGAAAAAATTCACGTCTTGTTGGAGTTGGGAAGCATTAAATGTACCCCTAGAAGTCAAACAGTACGCAAATTTTTTGAATGATCGATAATTTTAATTTAACACTTGCAATTGTCAGGTATAATTGGAATTCTATCAATGTTTTTCTTGTCATTCCACGAAAAGCTACATATTGTCTTAGCAGTGCTGGCTTTAACTACTGGAGGTGCTGGAGTTGCAATAGCAGATGTGACGGTTGATGCATGTGTAGCGCAACATAGTGGTATCCATCCTTCTCTTGCTCCAGACATGCAAAGCTTATGTTCCCTCAGTTCTTCCATTGGATCTCTTATTGGATTTTCTTTGAGTGGTGTCTTTGTTCACCTTATTGGCCCAAAGGTGCCTTCCTTTTTCCATATTCCTTGATCTTCCTTCTTGTGGAAAATTGCTACACGTCTACAAATGTCACATGAAAACTGTAACATTTCCTTTTACGTTAAGTTTCCATGTTACATTTGCTAAACTGTATGTTAGATATACAATATATTAGAGGTGGCAAAATGGGTGGGTCGGTGTGTTAGGTAACAGGTGGAAACAGGAATTTTTTGTGTAGGGTTAAAAGTTGGGTTGACCCAAAACAGTGTGTTCTGATATGAAGGAAAAGATATACAAGAAAAATTATTATTTTTCAATAAGAATATACATATTTTACTAAAATAATATAGAAGGTTTATACACTTTCAACCCATTTGCCCGTTTCCTTCTAAGCTACTTGTGTTTTTTCACCCATGTGTTAGAAACTAAATAGAAACCCGAATGGTCCATGTATAAGTAAATGGGTCAGCATTGCTACCTCTAGATATACAGTCGAATAAGTTCCTACAATGCGTCAGATTAAAACGTTGCAGTTTACACCGGACAGAAAAAATGTCTAACTAAGTGGAATTAATTTGATGCTAAAAACTGTCTTCTGCATTAAAGGGAGTTTATGGCTTGCTAAGCATACCATATGTGCTTGTATTGCTAGTTGGTCTTGTGTTCAAGGAACCCCGCTCGCCGAACTTTGCGTATAGACAGGTATATATGGCTAGCCTTTTAAAGGGTTGCATCTGTGTCGCACCACTTAAATGATCCATTCATTCTGCATTGTCTTTGTAATATCTGGAAAAAAAGTTGATGCTTTTCGGCTCAAATAATTCTGTCAGATACGTGAGAAATTTGTTGATGCTGCTATGGCTATGTGGACTACTCTGAAAAGTGAAGATGTTTGGAGGCTGTGCTTGTATATGTAACTCTCCTTTGCATTGAGTTTAAATATCCACGAAGGGTTGTTCTACTGGGAAACTGATTTAGTAACAGGGCCGTCATTCACCAAGGTGAAATTTGTTCTCTTTAATTACTTAAATGACGCACACGCATACATATCATCAAGTAGAGAGATGGGGGTCGTATACGGGTTGATTATTCAAATTAGAGGGTGCAAAATGTGTGGATTGTACTTGGGTAACGATTCAGAATTGGTAAATTTTCAGCAGTGGTTGAAATGGGTGTGGTCGGTTAAGCCGCAACACTTTTTGAGCAAAATTCTTATTTTCTTTATTTTATACAATAGTAAATTGCCAAATATGATTACATTAAATAAAAAAATGGTGTAGGAGGTTTTATTCTTTAATAATACACTTTGGGCTACTTTGACTCGTTTGACTCATTTCATTTTTCTTTAACTAATATAAGTCGAATCGATCCAATGATAAGTTAATGAGTTGATATTGCCATCTCCAACTCAAATAATCAACGCCAATTTAAGTGCATAAACAGTCTTTTGGTAAAATGTAAAAAGGAGTATGTGATCCAAAGAAGAGCTAACAATTTTTTTGTAAAATATTAAAGGAAGGAAAGACTTCCTCATATCTTGATGTAGCATGTTAAGACCACTACTAACGGGGCATCGGTTACGCGTCGGTGGGGGGCGTCGGTTGGACCGACGCACCGACGCCGTTGGCACGGGGCGTCGGTTCGGCCGCGTCGGTTGTGTGCGTCGTGGAACCGAAGGAAGAGAGAGGTATGGGCTGGGGTCCACCGGCTTCTTTATACCAAAAAAAAAAAAAAAAAAAAAAAAAAAAAAATTAAAAAAGTGTGAAACGGTCAAAAAAAAAATTTAAATTTTTTATTTTTTTTCCTTTTTACACTCTATAAATTCAAACCAAATCCAACCCATTTTTCACAACATTCACTCCTCAATTCACTACTTTTATATACAATTCCCCACTTTTATACAATATATTCTTTCCAATTCCCCACTCTCAACCAACTTTCCACATTATTTTACACCCAATTCACCACTTTTATATAAAACTCACCACTTTTATATAAAATTTTATCAACTTCTTCAATTAACCACTCTCAATTCACCACCTCTATACACAAAAAAAATGAGGCGAAATTCCAACTCCACCGGCGACGATATGTTTAACAACTTATTCAACTACGTGCCTCCGCCGGTTAATCAAGGTTCACCACCATCCACTTTCTCGGCTCAATCGAGCAACTCGTCACCTAGCCAACCCCCCGGTTTTTCATCATACGCAAGTCCAACCCGAACCTTCCAAAGTCCATCCGCTCCATACCAAATGTATCAACCCTTGGCATATCAAGGTTTTTCACCAACAATCCCATATCATCAATCTCCCGCGGCGTTCGGAAACCCACACTACATGCACCAAGCTCATCCTTCCGCTTTTAACCCATATCCACCAACACCAATCAACTACCCACAATTCGGAAACATCAACACTCCACCCCGAATTGAACCCGAAACCCAACCCCAACCCCAACCCGAACCCGAACCCGAACCCGAAACCCAACCCGAACCCGAGCCGGCTCCAAAAAGAGGAAGATCTAAAGGAAAAGCCGTGGACACTGGCCGGGTGCAAGTACGATGGTCCGACGACGAGGCGGTTTTGTTGGCGTAACGATGGATCCACCGGTCAGAAAAAGACAAGGAAGGCGCTGCACAAGCTGGAGAAGCGTTTTGGGCTAAAGTTGTGGAGGACTACAACAAGGTGGCTCCCCAATACCGTTCCAAGAGCCAACTTCAAGGCAAATGGAACAAGATCCGTTCGGATTGCAAGATCTTCATAGGAATTTACAAGGAGGTTACAAATCCTCGTCCGAGCGGTGCCAAAGAAGAAGACATTTTGAAAGCAAGTCATAAGAGGTTCAAATCCCGAATGAAAAGAGATTTCACATATGAAACTTCTTGGAACGTTGTCAAAGACCATCCAAAATTTTTGGCAACGTTTGGTGTCATGAGCAACCGCGAAGAACCATCCCAACCCGAGCTCGAACCCATCAATCTTGGAGACGACATGCCTTATTCCGACCCTCTCACGGCTAACATGCAACATTTGTTCACCGACGACCCCATTCGTCGCCCGCCCGGTCGTTCGTCTTCTAGAAAAAGCCAAAAAAGCTCGGGTTCCAGTGACGCCGCCACTTCTTCGCGTTCTTTGAGAGAACAAGAACGTTTGGCCAACATACGAGCCGCATCAGTGGCCGAACGTACAATGGTGCAAATCGGAAAAGCCGCGGCCAAAAAAACGATCATTAAGTCGTGGAAAATGCTTATGCAGCCTGTCCCGTCGTTTCTCAAAGGCAAGGAGAAAAAAATGATCAAGGAAGTAAGAAAAACCTTGGTTGACAACTATGAGTCGGACTACAAAACGTTCTTTGGTCACGACGCGGGTGCGGGTTCTACTCAAGTGGCGGAAACGGATGAAGACGAGGACGACAATGAAGACGACAACGAAAACGACAACGAATCCGAGTAGACTACTAGTTGTATTTTTAAGCTTTCAATAAATGTATTTTTTTCTTTTTTAGGATTTGTAACATTTTTCTTTTTTAGGATTTGTAACATTTTATTTTTTTAGGAATTGTAATTTTTTTCTTTTTTTAGGAATTGTAACATTTTATTTTTTAGGATTTGTAATATTTTATTTTTAATTAATGTAATGTTTTTAGTTTTAATTTAAATGTGTTATTTAAGTTTTTGTATCAAATAAATAGATTAAATAGTGTGTGGGGCCCTGAAAATAAGGGAAGTGATGTTGCTGTTGGCAGGGGTGTGTCAGTTGTGTGTCAGTTTGTGTCAGTCTGACGTGGCGCTAAGCTGGCAGGCAACTGACGCGTCAGTTCGTGTCACGGTTGGGAGAGGCCTAACTACTACATTTTTATTGTGCACTAATATGCTCGTGTATATATTAACTAATATTGTGTATGCAGGAGACGATTGGTTTCGTATTATCGATTGGCTCCTTTTAGGCGCCATATTATATCAATATCGTTTAAAGTCTCATCCTTTCCGAGCTCTACTATTTTGGGCTCAATTATTTTTCAGCCTATCAGGAATGCTGGATCTTGTCTTTGTACTAAGACTTAGCCTAAAACTAGGACTACCCGATTATTTCTTCGCGGTTATTGATGAAAGCGTCCTTCAATTAGTTGGACGTTTGAAATGGGTGCCACTTCTCGTCTTATCCTCACAACTCTGTCCAACTGGCATCGAAGGCACATTCTTTGCTTTACTAATGTCGATTGACAATCTCGGCCTTATGTCCGCAACATGGTTAGGTGGCTTACTTCTTCATGTCTTGAACGTCACAAGGACACAATTCGACAATTTATGGCTAGCTATTTTGATCCGAAATATCTTGAGGATCACACCTCTTTGTTTTCTGTTTTTGGTGCCTAAAAGTGGGCCCGATTCGTCTCGGATAGAGGTAATGAATGTTTTAGAAGATAGTGAATCTTGTACAGAAGTATCCAGTATGTTAGAAGATAGTGATTTATCAAAACCCGAAGAGATGGAACTTACACCGCTCGTTAGTAGTAGGGTTGGTTGAAGTAACGTTTCAACGAGCTCATCGGTTTCGAAAGCATTGAGAAACATAAAATCTTTGTTGTCACATTTAGTTACCATATAGAGGCAAATTCAGTTGAGGATAAAGAAGAATCATTGGGTCTCAAGTGAACTTTTTAATATTTGTTTACTGAGAAGACGGTCGAAAACATATATGGAGTGTTTAGTTCAAAAGAGTTTTGTATTGTAGGTATACGTTATTCAAATGCAACTGAAAAGAACATCTGTTAGCATTGATTTTTTGATACACATGCGTGACTTATTCAGTATTTTATGAGACTCAAAATCTCAAATGACGAGTAATATATGTGACGATTTTGTTCACGGCGAAGACAGGGTGGAGGCAAGGTAGTGAGTTGCCCTATTAAAAAATTTATATTATATTAATTGAAAAAAGATCAAGGAAGTACATGATTTTTGTAAAGTATGAAAGTACCAATAGGAGTATGTCATGTGTACAAAAAGAATACCCACATGTAAAAAACAAATTTACCCCCTAACTTGAATATCTCACAAACGACAAATCGAAAAATTATGAAAATTGCACAATTAGATTCAGCATTTAATCCTCTTCGATTTGCCGTCCATTAAGAAATACTTTCGACGAATCTTTTTTTTCCACGTTTTTTGGTGGGTTTTACTAATTGCTAACACATGTGTTAATATTTGGTTAAACATTTAATTTAAGTATAGGGTTTAGGGATTAGGGTTTAGGGTTTAGAAGGGTTTAGGGTTTAGTAGGGTTTAGGGTTTAGTAGGGTTTAGGGTTTATTAGGGTTTAGGGTTTAGTAAGATTTAGGGTTTAGAGTTATATAAAGCGTTTAGGGTTTAGAGTTTGGGGTTTATGGGTTAGGGTTTAGGGTTTAGGGTTTGGGTTTTGGGGTTTCTCTCGAAACCCCAAAACCCAAACCCTAAACCCTAAACCCTAACCCCTAAACCTCAAACCTTAAACCCTAAACGCAACACTTTAACACATGTGTTAGTAAATTGTAAAACCCACCAAAAAACGTGGAAAAAAAATTTCGTCGAAAGTATGTCTTAATGGACGGCAAATCGAAGAGGATCAAACGCTGAATCTAATGGTGCAGTTTTCATAATTTTTCGATTTGTCGTTTGTGAGATATTTAAGTTAGGGGGTAAATGAGTTTTGTATTCTCTTTGTACACATGGCACCTTCCCATTGGTACTTTCATTCTCTCTAAAATTCTTGTACTCTCATGATCCCTTCTCTATATTAATTATGTGTATGTATATTATTAAGGGTTATTTGCATGTTCGCCCATATTATAAATAAAGAATATTAATAATATGTGTCACCTTAAAATAATGTGTGTTAAATTCGCCTCTTGAAAATTAAATTCGATATTTGTCACCTTAAAATAATGTGTGTTAAATTCACCTCTTGAAAATTAAATTCGATATTTGTCACCTTTAAATATATATATATTTAAAGGTACTTCGATATTTGTCACCTTAAAATAATGTGTGTTAAATTCGCCTCTTGAAAATTAAATTCTTTGCTCCGCCTCTGATTTTTATGCATGATTTTGGTTGTTTTGATGGAATTGGAAATGTGGTTGGTATGAGACATAGGCATAAAAAATAAATATTGTTGTGAGAAGTAAAGAAAGTTGATTCCTTTTGCCAATACTCATATATATCACATACTTTAATACATAAACAATATCATAGTAAAACTAAAAGGAAAACCAATCTAGTGATTAGATGATGAATTAGAATGAGTCGAGATTCAAGTAAGGACTATACACATGTAAACACGGTTACACCCATAAACAATAAATGAATACACATACATATATATATATATATATATATATATATATATATATATATATATATATATATATATATATATATATATATATATATATATATATATATATCACAAAATAAACGAAAAATCCGAACACAAGAATTTAATAATATGATTTTTAGGGTGTCCGGTGCATTAAAAACTTGTATTTTGATATAAATGATATTTTGACGAATTTTGAAGGGGAAATCTGTAAATTTTTTGCAAAGGACTAAACTTGCAAAACACACTACCCATATTTTCAGATTAGGGCAGATCCGATTGACTATTAATACAACTATTTCATTCATCCAATTAAACCCTAATTTCTCGTTCAATCGCCGTCTTTCCAATCATGGATCCCGATCCAATTCGACTTTGATATAGATCTCCCTAATTAATAGCCTATTCGATTAATAAACCCTAATTTCACAGATTGACGAAGAAATCTATTAGCACCTGCAGCTATACAAAGCCCTAGATTCCAACTCACTCGTTTGGATAGTTCAGGTATAGTTAAAATTTGTGCTAGATTCATCATATTTCTCTTACATTTATCCATACATATATTCAATAAAGGCACATGATCTTTTATCCAGTAAGTTAATCATTTTTTTTGCAAAAATAAAGCTCATTGCTTAATAATATGTTTTTGATGTTTCATATTTAATTTATCAGCATTTGAATTTTTGTATTATTATCTGATTTTCAAAATTTTGGTTTTACAGATATGATTAATGATCGGCTAAAGGTTAATACTTCATATATAGAGACTGAAGTGATCATTGATTGGGGCTTCAACAATACAAATATTTAACTTATTGTTTATTTATGTATATGTGTGGTTAATTGGGGATTATTTCGGATATGCTAAAACCAGATATTTTGGCTTCTTAATTCCCATCTAACAAGATGCTTGATTATGTTACGATCTCAAAGGAACAAGGATAGTTTTATGGTCCTCGGGCAGCCCCAATGCATATCGTGTGACGGTGAGCACATGTGAGACGGATGTACACAAAAACATGTGTTGCATCCGTGTCACATGTGCGTTACTTTCGCCCGATGTGCATTTGGGATGCCCGTGGATTATAATACTTTTCTTGTTCCTTTGTTGGATGAACATTATGAAGCCAAGATCTTTGGTTTTGGCATTTCCACAATAATCCCTGCAAAGTACAATGTAATTGACAATGGTTTCATATATAGAGTGTAAAATTTTAATTGTTGGAATGTTTCTATTATGTCTATTGTCCGCCTTTTGGGTATTTTGCATCTTGAGGTTGTTTGCATTGAATAGTGTAGATCTCAGTAGAAATGTTGACATTTGGTTTTACAAACCATGGCATGAATGCATTTGGTTGCATATTCATGTTGAATTACAGTTCATTTGACCTTTAGAAGTCAAACATGGTAAACAAACTTTCTTTGGCTTCCATTATGTAAAAAAAAGATGAGATTTTTGTAACATTGACAGTGTGTGGTGTACTGGTGTATATACGTATTTCCCAAGCAATTTTCGTAAATCTTGTCCTGCGTTTTCAACATGCTAGAGAGATCTTACATATCCATCCCGAATCTCAAACTAAATTTGATGCCTTCATTAAATCAAGATCTGTACAGAAAACAAAAAAGATAGATACCCATTTAAGTTGTTGAAACAAACGTTATTGATATATTCTGTTCAAAGGGAGGAACATAATAATGAATCAAACACGACGTAGTATGCCAAGAAAGGACATTAGGCTACTTTCTTTTGCAAGAAACAAAGAAAGATAGATTTGCAAGAAACAGAGAAAGCAAGACAGTTACAAAAAAATAAATAATCCAGAGATACAATATGAAATTGAGCAGTAAGTCAGTAACCAACAAGTAAAGCATGGGATTACACAAAGTGTGAGAGAATCCACAAGTGTGAGTCACACGTGTACCGTGAAACTGGGTTTTCTAACATCGCCTTTAAGAATGGCAGAAGTTAAAGGTGAGGTTCTATCAAATTTCGAAGTTTGTACGAGTATAGCTAGAAACAGGGTTTACAAGACACTTTAAAGTTGGAAGTTAGAAACCACGTATCTAAAACCCAGTGTCACTACTTTTGAAAATCATCCTTTAAGTTCATTAATTCTCATAATTACATTAAAAAGTCGATTACTTTTGAAAAGTTTCTGAAAGAACTTGGAATACCAATTGCTGGTTAATTCATACATGAACATATTAACTTGACCCAAATACACAAATGATGAAAGTTGGTTCTTCCACAGTTAATATTGAGTATCACAAAGTTCATTCAAGCTTGATATCGGAAGATGAACTTATAAAAGATCTATGGGTACTACACATGCTCGATCTTTATGAATTAGCTCAATTTACGAGAGATCTATGGGTACTGTATTTTGTAAGGAGAACAATGCTCTACAGGACGGAATCCTTCACTCACTAGAAGGATAGAAGCCCTGCACGAACTCAACAATTATGAAAACTAGTTCAGCTTCTCGTATGAGAATATAGAAAATAAAAATTCCTTTTGTTGATATCTTCGCATAACAGCATTGCAACACTAAATTCTATCAGGGTGGCAACTATGTAATGATATCAACTACAACATGACACGATTATTCATAAAGCACAATACGTAGGTAGCACCTTCTGCATCAGTGATAGTAAGCCAACCAAGTCCCGTAGTCCTTGCAATTTTGCTACTTATCAGAATGTTTGAGTTTGATGACCCAATCACATATGCCTCTGATATATACCTGAATTGTTGGATGTCTGATTCGAACCCAACTAATAAAACGATAAAAAGGATAGATAATCGATATTCGATATTCGAGAGATCGATCAACTCTATCATAATTTACTTTCGAGAGGTAAACTAACTCTCCGTTGATATTCAATCACCAATATCATTCAACATAATTCAATTACAACAATTGATATAGAGTTTACCTAACTTGTTCCCTAAGACATACCTAATTAAACTAGATACGAATAATACTTTCCTAATAATAAAATATCACTAATTAAAATATTGAATAATAAAATATATTATAGGTGACCCTCCAACCATAAAGTTGTGAGTTGAAGTTGAGGGGTGGATATATGTGAATATTCGTGGAAAAATTGTTTTTTCACTATCTAACGGAGTCTTGTAAATATGCAGTCAACTCTAAGGTTCCATGGAACAAGATTGTGGCAATCACACTTTATTTTTGTAAATTATAATCTCTTTGAATAAAATGGAAAACAGACATCTTTGAATTGCAATATAGCCAAAAATAAAACATTACATTCCCCTTTGCATGATGAAACTACGTTACCTAGCATTTAATCAGATGAGCGTTTGGTTTGGTGCCATAAATTGCTGTTTCGATACATCCTAATCTGTGCTTCACATTCATCTTCCCGATTAACGACTTTTAGATCACCAGTTTTCAGACAATAAACGTACATATATTTCCCCTGTTCGCATGTCAATAGTATGTCATGTCACCGTCTTTGTTCCAACAACCCGAAACCCATACATGCCCATTACTATACACATCAAACCGATAATGAATCACCCATTCTTTTTGCTTCCGTATCCACATTTCAATGCTACAGTTTTCAACATTATTATACACATATCCGACTTCATTATTTAGATCAACCAATTGATCATTAGTACAACCGCCTTCTCGTCGGGTTGGAGGATCAATCAACCCAAAATCCTCTATTTTCACATCAAACCGTACTTGTTGGGAAAATTATGTGACATAAATTTTTATGTCACACTATAGATTTGATGAGACAAAGTGTAAACCGATTAGGAAACACAAGTTGGAATTCTTGCAAGTCATTACTACTGCTACAACAATTACTACTGCTGGTTATAGTTTCTACTGCTCGAGTAATTGTTTCTACTGCTTGTAAGTATTCCTCAGTTTATACTGCTAGCACAAAAGTTAATACTGCTCTTAAAGTTTCTACTGCCTTCAGTATTTATACTGCTAGAAGAACTTCAGAGTTAGTACTGCCAAGCCAAGCTTCAAGATTAATGCTGCTAGAAGGATTACTACTGCTCGCAATTGTTAATACTGTTAGTAGTGTTCTAGATGTAACATCCTCTCCAATGGACTGATACTCCAAAGACTCAGTGATTAGAAGCTGAGTGTTGCGACTTCTGAGGTATCGGTGAGTGGATTTATAACTCACCTTTGATTTAGTTGTAACTATTTGGTTGCAACAAGTAAACGTAGATTG
Source organism: Helichrysum umbraculigerum (assembly GCA_949592205.1). Lineage (NCBI taxonomy): Eukaryota > Viridiplantae > Streptophyta > Magnoliopsida > Asterales > Asteraceae > Helichrysum > Helichrysum umbraculigerum. The sequence goes on along the minus strand of CATIUR010000004.1, from coordinate 26,050,537 downwards.
ATTATAGACTGTTTAGTCTTTGTTACTGATTATAAATCTACGTGATATGTGAATCTATGTGTATAGTTTATTGAGGTCAACGCGTAGTTGGACTTTTTGGTTATTATGTGAATTACACAGGTTTTGATTCATTTGTTGTGTTTGAGACCTGTGTATGAGTTTAATAACCAATAGTTATCGGTCTATTCTGTAATGGCCATACAGATTGACGTTAAGTGTTCTTGGAGAATCCCCGGGTATTATAATATCTCCAGAGCCACCGATCCTCATTGAAATTGAAATAGAAATGTGTTTACGTTTAATTGCTGTAAACAGATTGTTATGCTAAGTTGAATTGTGTGTGATAAATTCATTCACTTAGCTTCGTGCTAATCCCTCATTTTAACTTCCTGCAGATTATGTTTGATATGTGGGTGATCAGGAAGTGGATGCTTTTGCAGGGAACGTTTGACAGCTTGTAAACTCTGATATGGTTTTGTTATAAACCTTGTTTTGTAATATATAATACCCCGTAGTGTGTAGTTTTAAACAGTTTAACTTTGGTGTGTTCTGAATATGTAACTGTTTATGTACATTATCTTAATGTACAGTATATAAATATGTTTTAAATTTATACGCTTCCGAGGAAAATAATAGAATATTATTGAAAAGAAAGAGGGGTGTTATAAGTTGGTATCAGAGCATAGTTTTGGGTTAACTGAGCATTGTAAAGTGTTCAACCCCAATTCTGAAGCATGTTTTGTCAAACATTCCTGGTATGGGATTTAGCATTGGTTATGAATTGTTAGTAGTTAGGTGCTAACGATTAACAATTGTTGAGTTGTTGTGGTGAAAACAGATATGGCAGATAACGAGCAAACGACCGCCAACCCTAACAATGCCTCAAGAACCGATGCTCCTCCTTTGCACATACAGAGTGAACCACCGGCTCATGATGGTACTTCTGCTCGTGTTGGTAAAGAATCAAATCAAGATGACTATATGCACGAAATGGAAGATGAATTGATTTCCCTTAGAGAATTCAAAAGACAAACTGAAGCTGCGTCATCTCAGCAACGGTTTCAACAACGTATCTATCCATTTGGTACTATTCCCTCACCTCAGACTAATAAGACATGTTCTTTCAAGACTTTTATGGCTAGTAAACCTCCTGAATATTCTGGTAGTTCTAATCCTACTGTTACTTTAAATTGGTTGAGAAACATTGAAAGAAAGTTTGAAGTGACTTGTTGTGAGGAAAAGTTTAAAGTTCCATATGCAGTACAGTGTCTTAAGGATGATGCAATGGTCTGGTGGGATTCTATTACCGGCCATTTGACCCAGCAACAAAAGGAATCTATTCAGTGGTCTGAATTTCATCAAGCGGTTCGTAATCAGTATTGTTCAGATTTTGAAATGGCTCGGATCAGACGCGAATTTGTAAATCTTCAATTGACTGATAAGATGACAATGGATGAGTTGATAACTCAGTTTACTGAAAAGTTGAGGTTTGTTCAACAGTGGGTCCCTGATGAGAAAACGAAAATTGAACAGTTTGTTGATGCTTTACCTTCTAATTATCGTACCACTGTGAGATTAGCAGGTACTTTATCTCAATCCTTTAACCTCGCACGTTCAGTTGATAGTGATATGAGAGGTTCAGTTTTTCCAGCTAAGGATAGATCCGATCAGAAATCCAGAAATGAATCTTCAGGAAAAGGGAAACAAAGGTGGCAGGGTAACCGACAGGGCCAGAAAAGCAGTGGCAGTAAAAGTGTTTCTTCTGGTAGTTCCAACTGGTGTAGTACTTGCAGGTTTAAGCATACTGGGCCGTGTACACCTCAGACAAATAAATGTGTTAAATGTGGTGAGCTTGGTCATGAGTTTAAGAATTGCAAGTTTCCTAATTATGTGTGCTGGCATTGTAAGAAAGAAGGGCATCGTGTTGGTCAGTGTCCAGAGGCGGGGAAACAGGGTTCGGTTTCGGTCGGGAGTTCGTCATCTTCCGGGCAAAAGCGGAAGAATCCTCCGCCAGCTACTAGTAGGGCGTTTCAGATGACAGTCGATTAGGCTGTTCACACAGATGATGTGATTACTGGTACTTTTCTTATAAACTCTGTACCAGCACGTGTTTTATTTGATTCTGGAGCAAACTGCTCTTTTATATCTGTGTGTTTCTGTGATAAATTGAAACTGATTCCTACTGTGATAACTAAGCCTTAGAAGTAGAGATTGTTAGTGGCAAGTTAGTTCCTGTTACCACCTCGGTGACTGGAGCTAATATTGTAATAGATGGTCAGACTTTTCCAATTTCGTTTCTGTTAATGCCGATTCCAAGTTTTGATGTGATTGTTGGCATGGATTGGTTGAGTCAGTTTAAAGCTAGTATAGATTGCCACCATAAGCTGATTAAAATCCCAATTTCTGAAGAGTCGTATGTTGTGGCTCGAGGAGAAAGGGATGGTGAGTGTATACCCCTGATTTCTATGATGAAAGCTAGGAAGTCGTTGTCTAAAGGCTGTGAGTCTTACCTGGCTTATGTGATTGATGTGAAATTAGAAAAGAAATCCATTTCTGATGTTCCGGTTGTTTCTGAATATCCGGAGGTGTTTCCCGATGAACTGCCTAGTTTACCACCGGTTAGGGAGGTTGAATATCAGATTGATCTTGTTCCTGGCTCGTCGCCTGTAGCCAAAGCTCCCTATAGATTAGCTCCTTCTGAAATACGTGAAATGATGAATCAGATACAGGAGTTATTGGATAAAGGATTCATGAGACCTAGTTCTTCTCCTTGGGATGCACCAGTTTTGTTTGTGAAAAAGAAGGATGGGTCTTTTCGTATGTGTATTGATTATAGGGAACTGAATAAACGAACAGTAAAGAATAAATATCCACTGCCTCGCATAGACGATTTGTTTGATCAGTTGCAGGGATCTTCATTCTATTCTAAGATTGACTTGAGATCAGGTTATCATCAAGTTCGTGTTCGTGAACAGGATATTCCTAAAACTGCTTTTCGAACCAGGTATGGTCATTTTGAATTCCTGGTTATGCCTTTTGGTTTGACTAACGCTCCAGCAGTTTTTATGGATTTGATGAACCGTGTTTGTCGGCCTTTTCTTGATAAATTTGTTATCGTGTTTATCGATGATATTCTGGTATATTCTAAATCTGAATCAGAACATGAAATGAATTTGAGAATAGTGTTGGAAACTTTGAAAAGAGAACACTTATATGCAAAATTTTCTAAATGTGAGTTCTGGATTCGGGAAGTACAGTTTCTGGGTCATATTATTTGTAATGATGGTGTCAAAGTTGATCCTGCTAAAATTGAAGCTGTTATGAATTGGAATGTTCCAAAGAATCCTTCTGAAATCAAAAGTTTTCTTGGGCTAGCTGGATATTACAGAAAATTCATTAAAGATTTTTCAAAGATTGCTGGTCCGTTAACCAAATTGACAAGAAAAGATGTTAAGTTTCAGTGGGATGAGTTACAGGAGACAACTTTTCAGACCTTAAAGCAGTTATTGTGTCAGGCACCTGTGTTAGCTTTACCAGATGGCTCAGATGATTTTATTGTTTATTGTGATGCATCCTATGCTGGTTTGGGTGGTGTTCTTATGCAGAGAGACAGAGTTATTGCTTATGCTTCTCGGCAATTGAAACAGCATGAAAGAAATTACCCTACCCATGATTTAGAACTGGCAGCTGTCGTGTTTGCTTTGAAAATCTGGAGACATTATCTTTATGGTGCGAAATGTATTATTTATTCTGATCACAAAAGTCTTCAGTATGTGTTTTCTCAGAAAGAATTGAATATGCGTCAGAGACGATGGTTAGAACTAATCAAAGATTATGATTGTGAAATTCGTTACCATCCAGGCAAGGCGAACGTGGTTGCTGATGCTTTAAGCCGAAAAGGTACTTCTGACCGCATTTATTATTTGAAAGTTGATGTTTCTTCTGACTTAGTGGATAGAATTAAAGATGCACAATTAGAAGCTTTATTAGATCATAATCTAAAGTCAGAAATCATGTTGAAAAGAAAAGATTTGTTAGTTGATGATTCTAGAGGATTGAAAACTTTTCAGTCTCGTGTATGGATTCCTCTGATTGGTGGTATTCGGGATATGATTTTGACTGAAGCCCATAAGTCACGTTTATCTGTTCATCCCGGCAGTACCCGTATGTATAATGACTTGAAACCCTTGTATTGGTGGCCCACAATGAAAACCGATATTGCAAAGTTTGTTAGTGCTTGTCACATTTGTGCTCAGGTCAAAGCTGAACACCAGAAACCGTATGGGTCATTGAAACAGTTAGAAATTCCAGAGTGGAAGTGGGAACATATCACTATGGATTTTGTGACTAAACTTCCGCGTACGTCTCGAGGTAATGACATGGTTTGGGTTATTGTTGACCGATTGACCAAAAGTGCTCATTTTCTGGCTACCAGTGAAACTGCATCTCTGAGTAAGCTTGCACAGTTGTATGTAAATGAAATAGTTTCGAGACATGGAATTCCTTTGTCAATTGTGTCAGATAGAGATTCTCGGTTTATTTCTCATTTCTGGCAGGGTTTGCAGCAAGAATTGGGTACACGTGTAAATCTCAGTACAGCTTATCATCCTCAGACCGACGGTCAGTCAGAACGTACTATTCAGACGCTTGAGGATATGTTACGGGCTTGTGTTTTGGAATATGGAGGTTCTTGGGATTTTCATTTACCGTTAGTGGAATTTGCTTATAATAATTCCTATCATTCCAGTATTGGTATGCCTCCGTATGAAATGTTATATGGACGTCGTTGTAGAACGCCTACATGTTGGTTAGAAACTGGTGAGAAACAATTTGCGGGTCCAGACATTGTTCAGATAACAGCTGAGAAAGTGGATATCGCCCGAGAAAAGCTGAAAGCTGCACGTGACAGACAAAAGCAATATGCAGATCCACGTAGACGACCAGTGTCATTTTCTGAAGGTGAACTTGTTTATCTTAAAGTATCGTCGTGGAAAGGTGTTATCAGATTTGGAAAACGAGGTAAATTGGCTCCACGATACATTGGACCGTTCAGAATTAGTCAAGTTGTCAACGATCAGTCGGTTACACTTAATCTTCCTCCTGAACTTGCTGGTATTCATAGCACGTTCAATATCTGTTATTTGAGAAAATGCAACGTTGAAGATCAGTCGCAAATTCTTCCTTTGAAAGATTTGAAAGTCGACCAGAACCAGAAATTAGTTGAAGAACCTATTGAAATTGTTCTAGTGAAATGGAGACACAGTTTAGGTTCTAATTTGACTTGGGAGACCGAGGAGTCTATGAAATCCAGATATCCTGGATTGTTTGATCTTGGTGAGATTTCGGGGACGAAATCTCTTTAAGAAGGGGAGATTTGTAACATCCTCTCCAATGGCCTGATACTCCAAAGACTCAGTGATTAGAAGCTGAGTGTTGCGACTTTTGAGGTATCGGTGAGTGGATTTATAACTCACCTTTGATTTAGTTGTAACTATTTGGTTGCAACAAGTATGTGACACCCGGTCAAAAAGGGCCAAAATTAGGGGCCAATTTAAACTTTAATTATTCGTACTCGGTACGAATCAAAAACAAAGTATTCGGATAATATATATAACTATATATATATATAACATGAAATGATTATTTAATAATCACACGCGAACAAACCTGAAACCACCGAGGAAACATAAAAATAAAAGTTGTCCCAAAACATTTCCAAATAGAATATTATTAACAGAAATAATATTACGATACTCAGAAAATTTGTAAAACTCTTTTTGGATAATTAAAAGTATCCGTAAGTTCAAAGTGAAACAACGATATAATTTAGTATCACACTAAAAGTATTTTTGTGAAATACTTCAAATAAAAACCTATACGATTTAAATTTTAGAAATTTATCGTTTGAAAACATTTTACTAAATAACGATCGGGTACATGAACACGGGTCGGAAAATACCCACCAATATCAATTATTGGAGCCGGTGTATATACCCGACTTCAATAATGTAAAATGCACACATACGCACACTTTGCTCTCTCTCGTTCTCTCGGTTCCAACTCCAAACCACAACAACAACTAACAATAACAAGATTTAGCATCAAATTCATCATCATTATCATCATCTTGGATCATCATCATCATCAAATTCATCATCGTCATCATCTCTCGGTCTCAATTTTTAATTGTAAGGAAACTTTAATTTTTGTTTAAATTCGTGTTTAATATACATATTATAACATGTTTATAGCTTATTGTGAAAGATTTGAGACCAAAACATATGTAGAAAATTATAAATTTGAGACCCAGACTCTGTGAAAACGATGAGCTACAGTGCTCCAAAGGAATGACGCGATCGCGTCATTTCCAAGTGAAAAACATGTTTTACGATTTAATACTATCACGCGATCGCGTGATGTACAAAAGAAGCCAACTTTTTAACTTGTCACGCGATCGGTTCAAAGAGTTCACGCGATCGGGTAAACGGGGAAGTCACGCGATCGGCCGAAAGGGTCACGCGATCGGGTCAAGGGGGATGTCAAGCAATCGGTTGGGAAGTTCACGCGATCGCGTGATTTTCTAATCTGGGTCAGAATTATTCAGTGACATTTTTACAAACTTTGAAACGGAAATACAAACTTAAACAATAGATTATAATACGACCGAATACATGTTAATACAAGTAAAGACTATACAATCAAATGCTCATTAGAATCTCGCGTGTTTAGGACATTAGGAGACTTTGGACCATACGTTCCTCGTTGGATATATTCACTGCTCGGATAGACTCAGGTGAGTCTCACAGCCCCATTTTTACTGTTTCAAATATTGGGGTGAGATACAATGCTTACATGTTTTCGTGATCATATGTTATTTGATTAGTTAATTTGAGAATTAACTCAAGGAATTAAATGATTATTTAGTTCAGATAACTATATTAGTTACATTGTTTGACTACCATTATTTGGTCTTGATTATCATTGTTAAATCATTATTTCGAAACCTGCGTTGGTTTCATCATTGTTAAATTTAATGTTGTTCAAAAACCTGCGTTGGTTTGTTCAATATTACGAAACCTGCGTTGGTTTCATCATGGTTAAATTTATTATTGTTTCAAAACCTGCGTTGGTTTGTTCAATATTACGAAACCTGCGTTGGTTTCATCATTGTTAAATTATTATTGTTCAAAAAAACCTGCGTTGGTTTGTTCAATATTACGAAACCTGCGTTGGTTTCATCATTGTTAAATTTTATGTTGTTCTAAAACCTGCGTTGGTTTGTTCAATATTACGAAACCTGCGTTGGTTTCACCATTGTTTAAAAATCATTATTTCGAAACCTGCATTGGTTTCATCATTGTTTTGAAAACTAAACTGTTTAATCATTGTTTAGGAAACCTGCGTTGGTTTCATCATTGTTTTGAAAACTAAATTGTTAAATCATTGTCTAGAAAACCCGCGTTGGTTTCATGGTTGTTTGAGGAACCTGCGTTGGTTCAAATCATTATTTAGTAACCTTAATTGGTTAAATCATGGTTTTAGAAAACTTAATTGTTTTAAATCATTGTTTGGTTTATTAATTTAAATCCCTGTTCAGACGAAACATTTTATTTTCGTCAAATTATCATGTTGATCACATCAATGTTTATGTTAAACCTGTGAGATTCACCAGCTTTATAGCTGACCCTTTTTAGCGTTGTATTATCAGGTGATCAGCAGTAGTAGGATGACCCTCAGGATAAGCTATCTACTCACGAGTCGCATGCATCCATTTTGACATGAAGATTTTCCTGCATTATATTTTGTATAATGGTTATGTATTAAAATCTTCAAAACTACTTTTGCGAACTCGCTATTATGTTGTAAACTTTAACTCAAAACTTGTATTACTTTTGTAATTTTTATAAACGTCTCATGTAGAGTCATTTGCTTATACTTTGGTGCTTTGTATATTGATTAGTCACACCCAAATCGTCGCTTCCGCAAATCATGAAATTGGGGGTGTGACAGATTGGTATCAGAGCCTGAGGTTATAGTGAACTAGGTTGCATTTAGTGGGCCTAGACTATAACCATTAGGCTGTATTCCTCATTAGGTATAACTGGTTCAGTAATTACATCATATGAATTTAATTTAACATAGCCTTATTAACTATGTACAATTAGATGAAAATGATGTAAAGTCTGAAAGGGGTTATGTCGAACAGGAAGACAATAGTAGACTCTGACCACGAGAGAACCGGGACTCAAGCTGTTTTGTGCTAGACACAATTAGGCGGATATATACGCGTATATGGTATGTGCGTATGTAACACCCCCGAAATTCACTGTTTTGCGGAAGCATAGTTTGGGGTGTTACTAATCAAATATCACAGCACAAAGATAAAGCAAACGACATCTATATGCAACGTTTGTAAATTAGTTACATTCCATAGATATAATGTTTGAAAACTTAGTGTTTTCGTATACAAAATGTAGTTTCCCCTAGAGTCCACGCGTATAGCGGGAGATTCTATTACATAATCGTAATATACAAAAGATAATGCTAAGAATCTCCGTTAATGCAGTTGTGTTGAAATCATGCGACTCTAGCTAAAATCCTGGAGTAATCCTACTCCATCCGGGTACCTGAGAAAACATGCTAAAAAGTGTCAACCAAAAGGTTGGTGAATCTCACAGGTTTGTAAATAATATCAGCTTTGAACACGAGATTTCATCAGTAATGCCCGCAGGCGTAAAATCAGCAATTTCAATCCAGAAATCGTAAACCAGTATTTGCAATCCCGCAAATGTAAGTAAGTAAGTTTATACCGTTGCCATGAGGCTCATAATCGAAGCTTAACCCGTAAGTAATAAGTTTGCTCCCGTGACATGCTCGTAAATGAGCAAGCATCAGTAACGAATAAGTAGTCACCCGTTTCTACGTGTAAATCAGTACGTGGCAGCGCTACTGCCCCGGGCGGGGAGGGTCATTTCCCTAATGGATCCATTAACTAGTGTTCGCGCTTAAGTCCATAACTAACGATATATGATGGAGAGACTTCTGTTTGTAAGTAAACTCATGCAATTTCGTTTGGTATAGTAAACAGTTTAGTACTTGTGTTCAAGAAAATCAGTAGCATGTATCTCCCCCAATAAGATAAAATAGTAAAAGTGGGGCCGTAAGACTCACCTGAGTCTTGTAGTAATCAGTTGCAATTAGCAAGTAGTAAGTAAAGCAAGTAGGTTCTCTGAACCCGTAACCTTCAAATGCCTAATCATATGAAGTTATGTAAGTATGCGTCTCACGAGACGTTTCGTTTATCCAGTGTTTGTCCGTATGTTTGTAATTGTTTGTTTGTTGGAAAACATGTTTGGCCCGTTGGTGACGGTTTGTAGCAAAAATTCTAAATTGTTGACTTTGCTACGGTAGATTTGCTACAGTACTGCTACAGTAAAATTTGACTTTTTTGTACAGTAACTTTGACTTTAAAATTCTGGTTTTCTGTGTTTTTGTGACACAATCTGCGACACTAAAGTTGTAATGCGACACAAAGGTTGTGTCGCATGAAGGATGCGACACAAGAGCCCTGCGACACAGTGGTTGTGTCGCAAAAAGCTTGCGATGCTAATTCAATAGCGACATAACGGCTGTGTCGTATAAAATACGACATAGTATGCGACATAGAGTGCGACACAATATTGTGTCGCAAAGATTACGACACTAAAGGATCAGTACGACACAAGGTGCGACATAAACGGGTTTATGCGACATAGCATGCGACACAAGGCTTGTGTCGCATGTATGAACACCAGCCCAGAAACTTTCGGGTTTCAAGAATTTCCGACCAAAAACGCAAATCTAACCCATTTTTAAGCTATAAAATCGTGTATTCTACATGTATTAGGTTATATCTAAGTTGTGTACACTTCAAAACATCAAAACACTACACCAAATTGAATAGATCTAAGGTTTTAGAAATTTCTTACTTTTGCAAATCGAGCTAAATGGAGGATGAGATGATGAAAACGGTCTTGATATTCTTGCTCCACTCGTGATGGTGATTCCGAATATGTAATTTTCGTGGTCGAGATTTGATGTCGAAAATTTGGTAGTATTTTTAGTGAGAGTGTTTTTGAGGTGTGTGTGTTTTTGGAGAAGTGAAAATGAAAGGGAAAGTGAGGAGGGGGAAGGGTGTAGGCTGATCCAAAGGAGAAAGGAGGGGAAAATACTCCCCAAAACCCAGTGTTGACTCCGTGTCCTAATCGTTTATTCACTAGTTTTTAATATTTAACCAAACGTTTATATTTTAAAATGTAACTAGAGTATTTAAATAAAAATACTTTGAAATTAATAGAAAACATTTGTCGCAATATTTTAATTATTAAGTCGCGTTTATTACATTTTGTTGCGTTAGTTAAAATGTCGTCGCGATAATATGTAAATAATGCTCGTTCGGTTGTGTATTTTATATAACAAAATACGTTCTCATTATTTAAGAAAATTTCTGTCACCAACGTCCAAGTAAACTGTGTCGGACTCCGTCCGGTTAATTCGTACGATTTATCCAAATCGCGTAAGTACACACACATATATATAAATCACCTTATATATATATATACAAATAGAGCCTGTAATTAGTCATATTACATACTAATTACAACTAGTTACAAACAATTAGGCATAATTAATTATCCTAATTATGCAGGTGTTACATTCTCCCCTTGTTAAAGAAATTTCGTCCCGAAATTAGCTTGGGTGCACGGACGGTGCGTTATCTGGGTAGAGATGTGGGTATTTCTGTCGTATTTGGTCTTCCCGTTCCCAGGTGAACTCAGGGCCGCGCCTAGAATTCCACCTGACCTTTACGATGGGAATACGACTCTGTTTCAATCGTTTGACCTCACGGTCCATGATTTCCATAGGTTCCTCGACAAAATGAAGTTTATCATCGATTTGAATTTCGTCGAGCGGTATAATCAGTGTCTCATCAGACAGACATTTCTTCAAGTTAGAAATGTGGAATGTGTTGTGTACGCTGCTAAGTTCAGCAGGAAGTTGCAGGCGGTATGCCACTGGACCAATCCTTTCCAGGATTTCGAATGGTCCGATGTACCTAGGATTTAGTTTGCCTCGCTTTCCGAATCGAATGACACCCTTCCACGGTGCCACTTTGAGAAGTACCTTGTCCCCTACATGGAACTCAAGGTGTTTGCGTCTCACGTCAGCATAGCTTTTCTGACGATCACGTGCGGCTTTCAGCCGGTTTTGAATACCGATGATTTTATCAGTAGTTTCCTGAATGATTTCTGGACCCGTGAGTTGGGAATCTCCTAACTCAGTCCAACAGATAGGTGATCGGCATTTACGCCCGTAAAGTGCCTCGAAGGGTGCAGCCTTTATGCTGGTATGGTAACTGTTGTTGTACGAGAACTCGCACAACGGTAAGTGATTTTCCCAAGAAGTACCGAAGTCAACTACGCAGGCTCGTAGCATATCCTCCAGTGTTTGAATAGTTCGCTCGCTTTGGCCATCGGTTTGCGGGTGATAAGCAGTACTCATATCCAGACGAGTACCAAGAGATTTCTGTAATGATTGCCAAAAGTTAGAAGTAAAACGGCTGTCCCTATCCGAGATGATCGAGATAGGTACACCGTGTCGCGAGATGATTTCTTTGACATAGATGCGAGTCAGACGCTCCATCTTGTCGGTTTCCTTGATGGCCAGAAAATGAGCAGATTTCGTGAGACGGTCCACGATCACCCAAATGGTATCGCAACCACTCGAAGTTTTTGGTAGTTTGGTGATGAAGTCCATGGAAATCTGTTCCCATTTCCATTGAGGAATTTCAGGTTGTTGGAGCAACCCCGAGGGTCTTTGGTGTTCGGCCTTGACTTTGGAACAGGTTAGGCATTTACTGACGTACAAGGCAATGTCAGCCTTCATGTTAGGCCACCAATACAACCCTTTGACGTCATGATACATCTTATCAGAACCAGGATGTATAGAGTATCGAGATTTGTGAGCTTCAGCCATCACCAAATCTCGCAAGTTTCCGAATTTGGGTAACCACACCCGGTTAGAGAAGTATCGAGTTCCATCGGGTTTGATTTCGAATTGTTTATCCAAGCCTCGCAAGGCTTCATTTTTCAAGTTTTCATCGTTGAGTGCTTCAAGTTGAGCGGTAAGGATTTGAGCAGGAAGCTCGTTATGAATTGTCATAGAAAGTGCTCGGACTCGAAGGGGTTTCACTCGCTCTTTTCGGCTTAAGGCATCGGCAACTACGTTAGCCTTGCCCGGATGGTATTTGATCTCGCAGTCGTAGTCACTAAGTAACTCAACCCAGCGACGTTGTCTCATGTTTAGATCTTTCTGATCGAATATGTGTTGGAGACTTTTGTGATCGGTAAAGATGGTGCTTTTCGTACCGTAGAGATAATGTCTCCAGATTTTCAATGCGAAGACCACAGCACCTAACTCGAGGTCGTGGGTCGTATAGTTTTTCTCGTGGATTTTTAGTTGTCGTGAGGCATAGGCAATGACTTTTTCCCGTTGCATTAACACACAACCAAGTCCTTGGTGTGAGGCGTCGCAGTAAACCACGAAATCGTCGGTGCCCTCGGGTAAGGACAAGATCGGTGCACTGCAAAGTTTGTTTTTCAATAGTTGGAAAGCTGACTCTTGTTTATCAGTCCAATCGAACTTCTTATCTTTCCGAGTCAGTGTGGTTAGGGGAACAGCTATTCTTGAAAAGTTTTCGATGAATCGACGGTAATAACCAGCAAGACCTAAGAATTGTCTCACTTCGGTTGGAGTGGTCGGTGACTCCCAGCCCTTGATTGCTTTAATCTTGGCGGGATCAACATGAATTCCTTGGCTGTCAATCACGTGCCCGAGGAATTGAACGGTTCGAATCCAGAACTCACACTTAGAGAATTTGGCATATAACTCTTCGTGTTTCAGGAGTCTTAGAATGGTTTTCAGATGTTGAGCATGTTCCTGCTCGTTGCGAGAGTAAATCAAGATATCATCGATGAACACAATGACGAATTTGTCAAGATATGGTTTGCACACCCGATTCATAAGGTCCATGAATACGACCGGTGCGTTGGTCAACCCGAATGGCATCACTTGAAATTCGTAATGCCCATAACGAGTTCGGAAAGCTGTCTTTGGGATATCATTGTCACGGACTCGGAGTTGATGATAACCCGACCGTAGATCAATCTTTGAGTAAACACTCGATCCCTGGAGTTGGTCAAACAGGTCATCGATTCTAGGAAGTGGGTACCGATTCTTTATGGTTAGCTTATTCAGCTCTCGGTAGTCGATAAACATGCGGAAAGATCCATCTTTCTTTTTCACGAATAAGACCGGAGCTCCCCAAGGTGAGGAACTTGGTCGAATGAATCCTCTGTCCAGGAGTTCCTGTAGTTGGTTAGACAACTCCTGCATTTCGGATGGTGCTAAACGGTAAGGGGCTCGTGCCACGGGTGCAGCTCCGGGCACAAGTTCGATTTGAAATTCAACTTGTCTAGGTGGCGGAAGTCCGGGCAAGTCTTCAGGAAAGACTTCCGGGAAATCCCGCACGATCGGAACATCCTCAAGTCGCTTCTCCTCCGACTTCTTCTCCGTTACATGTGCGAGGATGGCTTGATACCCTTTTCGTAGATATTTTCTAGTTTTCAGACAGGAGACAATATTCAGATTCCGTCTGCCGGTCTCCCCTTGTAGGACTAAGGTTCCACCGGAGACAAGAGGTATGCGAACGAGTTTGTCATGACAGATGATTTCAGCTCGGTGCTTGGACAACCAATCCATACCGACGATAATATCGAAGCTGCCGATATCGACAGGGATTAAATCAATGGGAAACGTTTCGTTCGTGAGGTTAAGTGTACAGTTGTGTATGATGCTATCAGTCTCAATCAGTTTGCCATTAGCTAATTCAACAATGTATTTAGTATCTAAGGCAGTGGGAGTTATATCAAGTAAAGGGCTAAATTTCTCAGAAATGAAGCTTCTATCGGCACCGGTATCAAATAACACAGAAGCAGTAAGGTCGTTGAGAAGAAACATACCCGTCACGACATTCGGGTCTTGTCTGGCTTCCCCAGCCTTGATAACGAATGATCTGCCGCGAGCAGGGTTGTTGTTGTTTTTCAGCTTTGGGCAATCTTTCTTGAAGTGCCCTGAATTTCCGCACCCAAAGCAGGCCTTTGGTGCATTGGTGTTGGGGGTAGAAATGTTGGTTCGGCAATCCTTGGCTAGATGCCCGAACCGTTTGCAGTTGGAGCAAGGGCAAGAACCGTCATGATGGCGGCTGCATTTGGAACAGTAAGGCTTGTTCCCGCTGTACCCTTTCTTTTCCGAAGTCCCCGATGAATAAGCCTTAATGTACTCAGGCTTTTTGTTGGAGGTTTGGTTGGATGAGTTGGGGTTACCTTCCCACTTGCGTTTGTTGTTTGCAGATGGGGTTGAAGTTGTGCCACGGCGAACAGAATTTGCCGTTAGTTCATGGGCCATACGGATGGCGCTCTGAATAGTACCCGGTTTGGATGAAGTCACCAGGTCTTGGAGTCTCTCAGGAAGACCATCAACGAATTTCTCGATCCTCTTGTACTCAGGATCGACCATGGTTGGGCACAGGAGTGCCAGTTGGTGGAAACGGTTGGTGTATCCGGTGATGTCATCACCCTGCATCTTGTGGTTCCAAAATTCCACTTCTAGTTGTTTCAATTCATCCCTGGGGCAATACTCGCCCCTCAACATCTTCTTCAACTCCTCCCACGGGAGTTGGTAAGCAGTAGCAACACTCACAGTCTGGGCATAAGTGTTCCACCAGGTGAGTGCGGTGTCAGTAAAAGTACTAACGGAGAACTTAACTTTGTCTCCTTCCGCACAGTTGCAGATCAGAAATACGGATTCGACTTTCTCGATCCAGCGTACTAGACCGATAGCTCCCTCAGTACCTGCAAAGTTTAGAGGTTTGCAGTTCTGAAAGTCTTTGTATGAACAAGGTTTAGCAGTAGTGGTTTCAGCGGCATCGCTGTTCCTCGAGGAATTTGGTGGAGTATTCCGAGCCAAGGCTTCAGTAACAGCCTGGGTTATAAGGGAGGTAATCTGGGCATCGGTGTATGGTCTTGTCTTTGGCGGCATGATTCTTCAATAAAAGAAATGAAGATACATGAGATTTTGTAGGAACTTGTAATTGTCACAGATGTACATGTATAAAAGCAGTAATACATAACATCAACATGGAAAAATGACAATTATTATGAGTTGAAATATCAAGGGAAGTTTGATAGATAATGTGAGTTCAAAGGTTACATCCTACAGAGATATTACAAAAGGTGTCGGGAATTGTTACATCCGACTAGTTTATAGAGTAGCGCTAGATAGTCAAGAGATTACGAGATAGATTACAAGACAAAGACTACACTAGTCTTCATATAGATTAATTTGTTCCATCAGCGCGACAAGGCGGTCCACGGTTTCTGCCAGCCTGTTGGTTTGCCTGGCATTGTCTTCAACTAAGGCCAGTCGTTGTGCTAGTACACGAGAGCGATCCTCAGTCTCCTGTGAACGCTGTTCACATTCCTCTAGTCGATTTCGTACAAGTTCATCCGCACCTAATTCGGCGGTCATTGAATCCTGAATTATGCTTACAGAGAGGTTGGTATCTTCTTGTTCTCGCTGGAGTTGGGATATGTGATCAAGTGCTTGGCGAAGCAGGTAGGTCATTCGGTGTTGTTCCCGTTCAAGACTTTCGAGTCTTTGCTCTTGACGGCGGAATTGGGTAGCCAATACTGGCAACGTGAGATGTGCCGAGTTCTGAGAGTTATGTACAGGATAAGGGCTATTTCGAGGCGACCTTGTGTTCCTCCTGGCTACTCGTGGGTTCCGTGACCCATGTGAGTGAGAGTGTGACGGATTAGGTGGTGTGTTTGCCATTCCTGTGGCAGAATGTAAGTAAGACGAGGCTAATATATATACATATATCATATCCAGCCTATTGTCTAGCACGTATCAAGTAATGGTCCGGTTCTCTCGTGGTCAGAGTCAACTAACGTATCCCCGTTCAACATAATTATTTCAGACCTTACATCATCTTTCCTTAATTGTACATAGTTGATCATGCTATGTTAAATTAAAGTCGTATGCTGTAATTCCTGAACCAGTCATGTCTAATAAGAGAATACTGCCTAACGGTCATAGTCTAGGCCCACTAAATGCAACCTAGTTCACTATAACCTTAGGCTCTGATACCAATCTGTAACACCCCCGAAATTCACTGTTTTGCGGAAGCATAGTTTGGGGTGTTACTAATCAAATATCACAGCACAAAGATAAAGCAAACGACATCTATATGCAACGTTTGTAAATTAGTTACATTCCATAGATATAATGTTTGAAAACTTAGTGTTTTCGTATACAAAATGTAGTTTCCCCTAGAGTCCACGCGTATAGCGGGAGATTCTATTACATAATCGTAATATACAAAAGATAATGCTAAGAATCTCCGTTAATGCAGTTGTGTTGAAATCATGCGACTCTAGCTAAAATCCTGGAGTAATCCTACTCCATCCGGGTACCTGAGAAAACATGCTAAAAAGTGTCAACCAAAAGGTTGGTGAATCTCACAGGTTTGTAAATAATATCAGCTTTGAACACGAGATTTCATCAGTAATGCCCGCAGGCGTAAAATCAGCAATTTCAATCCAGAAATCGTAAACCAGTATTTGCAATCCCGCAAATGTAAGTAAGTAAGTTTATACCGTTGCCATGAGGCTCATAATCGAAGCTTAACCCGTAAGTAATAAGTTTGCTCCCGTGACATGCTCGTAAATGAGCAAGCATCAGTAACGAATAAGTAGTCACCCGTTTCTACGTGTAAATCAGTACGTGGCAGCGCTACTGCCCCGGGCGGGGAGGGTCATTTCCCTAATGGATCCATTAACTAGTGTTCGCGCTTAAGTCCATAACTAACGATATATGATGGAGAGACTTCTGTTTGTAAGTAAACTCATGCAATTTCGTTTGGTATAGTAAACAGTTTAGTACTTGTGTTCAAGAAAATCAGTAGCATGTATCTCCCCCAATAAGATAAAACAGTAAAAGTGGGGCCGTAAGACTCACCTGAGTCTTGTAGTAATCAGTTGCAATTAGCAAGTAGTAAGTAAAGCAAGTAGGTTCTCTGAACCCGTAACCTTCAAATGCCTAATCATATGAAGTTATGTAAGTATGCGTCTCACGAGACGTTTCGTTTAGTTGTACACAACTAGTATATCCAGTGTTTGTCCGTATGTTTGTAATTGTTTGTTTGTTGGAAAACATGTTTGGCCCGTTGGTGACGGTTTGTAGCAAAAATTCTAAATTGTTGACTTTGCTACGGTAGATTTGCTACAGTACTGCTACAGTAAAATTTGACTTTTTGTACAGTAACTTTGACTTTAAAATTCTGGTTTTCTGTGTTTTTGCGACACAATCTGCGACACTAAAGTTGTAATGCGACACAAAGGTTGTGTCGCATGAAGGATGCGACACAAGAGCCCTGCGACACAGTGGTTGTGTCGCAAAAAGCTTGCGATGCTAATTCAATAGCGACATAACGGTTGTGTCGTATAAAATACGACATAGTATGCGACATAGAGTGCGACACAATATTGTGTCGCAAAGATTACGACACTAAAGGATCAGTACGACACAAGGTGCGACATAAACGGGTTTATGCGACATAGCATGCGACACAAGGCTTGTGTCGCATGTATGAACACCAGCCCAGAAACTTTCGGGTTTCAAGAATTTCCGACCAAAAACGCAAATCTAACCCATTTTTAAGCTATAAAATCGTGTATTCTACATGTATTAGGTTATATCTAAGTTGTGTACACTTCAAAACATCAAAACACTACACCAAATTGAATAGATCTAAGGTTTTAGAAATTTCTTACTTTTGCAAATCGAGCTAAATGGAGGATGAGATGATGAAAACGGTCTTGATATTCTTGCTCCACTCGTGATGGTGATTCCGAATATGTAATTTTCGTGGTCGAGATTTGATGTCGAAAATTTGGTAGTATTTTTAGTGAGAGTGTTTTTGAGGTGTGTGTGTTTTTGGAGAAGTGAAAATGAAAGGGAAAGTGAGGAGGGGGAAGGGTGTAGGCTGATCCAAAGGAGAAAGGAGGGGAAAATACTCCCCAAAACCCAGTGTTGACTCCGTGTCCTAATCGTTTATTCACTAGTTTTTAATATTTAACCAAACGTTTATATTTTAAAATGTAACTAGAGTATTTAAATAAAAATACTTTGAAATTAATAGAAAACATTTGTCGCAATATTTTAATTATTAAGTCGCGTTTATTACATTTTGTTGCGTTAGTTAAAATGTCGTCGCGATAATATGTAAATAATGCTCGTTCGGTTGTGTATTTTATATAACAAAATACGTTCTCATTATTTAAGAAAATTTTTGTCACCAACGTCCAAGTAAACTGTGTCGGACTCCATCCGGTTAATTCGTACGATTTATCCAAATCGCGTAAGTACACACACATATATATAAATCACCTTATATATATATATACAAATAGAGCCTGTAATTAGTCCTATTACATACTAATTACAACTAGTTACAAACAATTAGGCATAATTAATTATCCTAATTATGCAGGTGTTACAGCGTATATGATTAAGCTATTATATATATATAATGTATATATATGGATATGCCTTGGACATGAAATATACGATAGGGCCTTGGATAAATCATAAGGACTTACCGGTCGTAAGTAGATCGAATCAGTGAAAATATGTGCTACAGTATTCGATTAGCTAAAACAGTATATGGCTAGACATGCATGTTGTGGCATATAAATTGATTATCACTGCGGTGATCTAGTCGGAACATGGTTATCACGTTAGTGACAAAACATTGGATAAGAATCGAAACACTATATTTGTTAATATAGGGCATGTGTACATTATGTCAGTGTTGATAGTTACATTGAACTATAAGAACACCATAGGAACTCATTGAATTCGGTGGATTATAAATCCAAATCATAGTGACACTTGGTAATACGGACCGACCCTGTTATGTAGGTAACGGGCGGGTAAAGAATCGGACTTCTCCATTATTCATTTGAGATCAGTAGGTTTAAGCCTAACAAGGGGAGAAGGATAAATCGGATGTCTTAGTGCTAGACATATCACATAGTCGGCCTTATTAGCACGCGAGCATAAGTTTCACTTGAATTTCGGGACGAAATTCTCCAAACAAGGGGAGAATGTGACACCCGGTCAAAAAGGGCCAAAATTAGGGGCCAATTTAAACTTTAATTATTCGTACTCGGTACGAATCAAAAACAAAGTATTCGGATAATATATATAACTATATATATATATATAACATGAAATGATTATTTAATAATCACACGCGAACAAACCTGAAACCACCGAGGAAACATAAAAATAAAAGTTGTCCCAAAACATTTCCAAATAGAATATTATTAACAGAAATAATATTACGATACTCAGAAAATTTGTAAAACTCTTTTTGGATAATTAAAAGTATCCGTAAGTTCAAAGTGAAACAACGATATAATTTAGTATCACACTAAAAGTATTTTTGTGAAATACTTCAAATAAAAACCTATACGATTTAAATTTTAGAAATTTATCGTTTGAAAACATTTTACTAAATAACGATCGGGTACATGAACACGGGTCGGAAAATACCCACCAATATCAATTATCGGAGCCGGTGTATATACCCGACTCCAATAATGTAAAATGCACACATACGCACACTTTGCTCTCTCTCGTTCTCTCGGTTCCAACTCCAAACCACAACAACAACTAACAATAACAAGATTTAGCATCAAATTCATCATCATTATCATCATCTTGGATCATCATCATCATCAAATTCATCATCGTCATCATCTCTCGGTCTCAATTTTTAATTGTAAGGAAACTTTAATTTTTGTTTAAATTCGTGTTTAATATACATATTATAACATGTTTATAGCTTATTGTGAAAGATTTGAGACCAAAACATATGTAGAAAATTATAAATTTGAGAACCAGACTCTGTGAAAACGATGAGCTACAGTGCTCCAAAGGAATGACGCGATCGCGTCATTTCCAAGTGAAAAACATGTTTTACGATTTAATACTATCACGCGATCGCGTGATGTACAAAAGAAGCCAACTTTTTAACTTGTCACGCGATCGGTTCAAAGAGTTCACGCGATCGGGTAAACGGGGAAGTCACGCGATCGGCCGAAAGGGTCACGCGATCGGGTCAAGGGGGATGTCAAGCGATCAGTTGGGAAGTTCACGCGATCGCGTGATTTTCTAATCTGGGTCAGAATTATTCAGTGACATTTTTACAAACTTTGAAACGGAAATACAAACTTAAACAATAGATTATAATACGACCGAATACATGTTAATACAAGTAAAGACTATACAATCAAATGCTCAATAGAATCTCGCGTGTTTAGGACATTAGGAGACTTTGGACCATACGTTCCTCGTTGGATATATTCACTGCTCGGATAGACTCAGGTGAGTCTCACAGCCCCATTTTTACTGTTTCAAATATTGGGGTGAGATACAATGCTTACATGTTTTCGTGATCATATGTTATTTGATTAGTTAATTTGAGAATTAACTCAAGGAATTAAATGATTATTTAGTTCAGATAACTATATTAGTTACATTGTTTGACTACCATTATTTGGTCTTGATTATCATTGTTAAATCATTATTTCGAAACCTGCGTTGGTTTCATCATTGTTAAATTTAATGTTGTTCAAAAACCTGCGTTGGTTTGTTCAATATTACGAAACCTGCGTTGGTTTCATCATGGTTAAATTTATTATTGTTCCAAAACCTGCGTTGGTTTGTTCAATATTACGAAACCTGCGTTGGTTTCATCATTGTTAAATTATTATTGTTCAAAAAAACCTGCGTTGGTTTGTTCAATATTACGAAACCTGCGTTGGTTTCATCATTGTTAAATTTTATGTTGTTCTAAAACCTGCGTTGGTTTGTTCAATATTACGAAACCTGCGTTGGTTTCACCATTGTTTAAAAATCATTATTTCGAAACCTGCGTTGTGTAACACCCCAAAAATTCACTGTTTTGCGGAAGCATACTTGGGTGTTACTAATCAATATACAAAGCACAAGATATACAGCAAACGACCTCTAAATGAGACGTTTTGTAAATTAGTTACATTCCATAGATATAATGTTTGAAAACTTAGTGTTTTCGTATACAAAATGTAGTTTCCCCTAGAGTCCACGCGTATAGCGGGAGATTCTATTACATAATCAAAATATACAAAAGATAATGCTAAGAATCTCCGTTAATGCAGTTATGTTGAAATCATGCGACTCTAGCTAAAATCCTGGAGTAATCCTACTCCATCCGGGTACCTGAGAAAACATGCTAAAAAGTGTCAACCAAAAAGGTTGGTGAATCTCACAGGTTTGTAAATAATATCCGCTTTGAACACGAGATTTCATTAGTAGTGCCCGTAGGTGTAAAATCAGCCATTGCAATCCAGCAATCGTAAAATCAGTATTTGCAATCCAGCAAATGTAAATAAATAAGTTTATACCGTTGCCATGAGGCTCATAATCGAAGCTTAACCCGTAAATAATATGTTTGCTCCCGTGACATGCTCGTAAGTGAGCAAGCATCAGTAACGAATAAGTTGTCACCCGTTTATACGTGTAAATCGGTACGTGGCAGCGCTACTGCCCCGGGTGGGGAGGGTCATTTCCCTAATGGATCCATTAACTACTGTTCGCGCTTAAGTCCATAACTAACGATGTATGATGGAGAGACTTCTGTAAATAGTAATTAACTCATGCAATTCCGTTTGGTATAGAAATCAGTTTAGTACTTGTGTTCAGGAAAAATCAGTAGCATGTATCTCCCCCAATAAGATAAACAGTAAAAGTGGGGCCGTAAGACTCACCTGAGTCTTTGCAAGTACGTTTATATCAATAAACGAGTAAATAATATCAACCGTAGGTTCTCCGAACCCGTAACCTTCAAATGCCTAAACATATAAAGTTAAGTAAGTAGATGTCTCGCAAGACCATCTAGGCTAGTTGTTTACACAACTCATTATGTCCAAGTGTTTGTTTAGTAATCCGTTTGTAGTTTGAAAACAAACATGGCCCGTTGGTGACGGTTTGTAATAATGATTCAAAGCGTTATCATTTATAACGCAATTTAGTGTAATTGTAATAGAAAGTATGTTCTATGACGTTTGTTAAGTCGTATGACATAAGTATTTGAAGTTGTGTAAGTTCGACACTTAGTAAAATCTGACTTTTCAAGGTTCTGGTTTGTGCGACGTAGCATGCGACGTAGCATGCGACGTAGGGTGCGACGTAGGGGGGTACGTCGCATGATGCGACCTTCGCAAATCAATGCGACGTAGGGGGCGACGTCGCTAATGCGATGTCGGTTCGGTTTGCGACGTAAAAGTCTACGTCGCTATGTGCGACGTCCGCAAGTTATTGCGACGTAATAGGCTGCGTCGCTAGTGCGACGTTGGGATTTTTGTGCGACGTAGGCCGCGACGTCGCTAAGTGCGACGTTGGCCACTTAATGCGACGTTTTGAGCTACGTCGCAGATAGTCCAGCGTCTCTGCGACGTAGCGGTCTGATCGGAATTTGGTGGCCGGAAAATCGGTCGAAAAACTTCCGTTAGGTCCAAATCTTTTACCCAACCCATTTTTGGACATTTTAAGCATATATAAACCATAAAAACGTAAAAATGAGCAAAAACGGAGAGTTTCGAGTTTTGTCGGAAACTTACAAAATGTCGGATAGAAAATCCGAAAAGATGGAAAGGTAGATCGTGATGCCGTGGTTCTTTTATTCCAAAGGAGTGGTAGGATTCGGCATCGTTTCGTGATGTTATTTTGTGATTTTGTAAGGTGGTGGTGGTTTTGTTAGTTGAGAGAAAAGAATGGAAGAAAGAGAAAGGAAATGAGAAATGAAGAGAAAAGAAAAGAAGGTGGGAGGTTAAGCCTCCCATTTTCAGTCCGCGCCTCCGCGCTCCGTGCGGTGTTCGTTTCCCCCGTCGTTTAAACGTTATATCAAGCAGTTATATTTTTAAAAGGTGACGGGAATGAAATACCTTAAAATTTATTTTAAAAACATTTGTCGAAGTATTAAAATTCTTAACTCGCGTTTAATACGTATTCGTTAAATTATTTAAAATGTCGTCGCGATATTAAAATAATGTTTGTTCGCTGTGTATTTTATATAATAAAATACGTTCTCATTATTTAGGTAAGTTTCTGTCACCAACGTCCAAAACAACTGTGTCGGACTCCGTCCGGTTAATTCGTACAATTAATCCAAATCGCGTAAGTACACTCATATATATATAAATCACCTTATATATATATACAAATAGAGTCTGCAATTAGTCCTATTACATACTAATTACAACTAGTTACAATTAATTAGGCATAATTAATTATCCTAATTTAGCAGGTGTTACACGTTGGTTTCATCATTGTTTTGAAAACTAAACTGTTTAATCATTGTTTAGGAAACCTGCGTTGGTTTCATCATTGTTTTGAAAACTAAATTGTTAAATCATTGTCTAGAAAACCCGCGTTGGTTTCATGGTTGTTTGAGGAACCTGCGTTGGTTCAAATCATTATTTAGTAACCTTAATTGGTTAAATCATGGTTTTAGAAAACTTAATTGTTTTAAATCATTGTTTGGTTTATTAATTTAAATCCTTGTTCAGACGAAACATTTTATTTTCGTCAAATTATCATGTTGATCACATCAATGTTTATGTTAAACCTGTGAGATTCACCAGCTTTATAGCTGACCCTTTTTAGCGTTGTATTCTCAGGTGATCAACAGTAGTAGGATGACCCTCAGGATAAGCTATCTACTCACGAGTCGCATGCATCCATTTTGACATGAAGATTTTCCTGCATTATATTTTGTATAATCGTTATGTATTAAAATCTTCAAAACTACTTTTGCGAACTCGCTATTATGTTGTAAACTTTAACTCAAAACTTGTATTACTTTTGTAATTTTTATAAACGTCTCATGTAGAGTCGTTTGCTTATACTTTGGTGCTTTGTATATTGATTAGTCACACCCAAATCGTCGCTTCCGCAAATCATGAAATTGGGGGTGTGACAAAGTAAACGTAGATTGATTATAGACTGTTTAGTCTTTGTTACTGATTATAAATCTACGTGATATGTGAATCTATGTGTACAGTTTATTGAGGTCAACGCGTAGTTGGACTTTTTGGTTATTATGTGAATTACACAGGTTTTGATTCATTTGTTGTGTTTGAGACCTGTGTATGAGTTTAATAACCAATAGTTATCGGTCTATTCTGTAATGGCCATACAGATTGACGTTAAGTGTTCTTGGAGAATCCCCGGGTATTATGATATCTCCAGAGCCACCGATCCTCATTGAAATTGAAACAGAAATGTGTTTACGTTTAATTGCTGTAAACAGATTGTTATGCTAAGTTGAATTGTGTGTGATAAATTCATTCACTTAGCTTCGTGCTAATCCCTCATTTTAACTTCCTGCAGATTATGTTTGATATGTGGGTGATCAGGAAGTGGATGCTTTTGCAGGGAACGTTTGACAGCTTGTAAACTCTGATATGGTTTTGTTATAAACCTTGTTTTGTAATATATAATACCCCGTAGTGTGTAGTTTTAAACAGTTTAACTTTGGTGTGTTCTGAATATGTAACTGTTTATGTACATTATCTTAATGTACAGTATATAAATATGTTTTAAATTTATACGCTTCCGAGGAAAATAATAGAATATTATTGAAAAGAAAGAGGGGTGTTATACTAGAAGTTACTACTGCTTGTTGTAAATTACATGGTTAATACTGTTAGTGTAATTTACAGTGTACTGCTTAGTGGTTTGTCAGTTTACCTAATATGTAATAGTACATGTACAATAACTGCAGGCCATGCTTTCAAGTTTCAGACCATGCTCGGATAGATTTGTTTCCATACATTTATTAGGAAAACATGTAAAGGACAACTCTATATTTTATAAATAGAGTTCCTTGTCCTAAGAAGTATGGGAGACATGTATTGGGTCTGACTTTGAAAGATCTGTGTTTCCTATTGTAAGTCTTGTGGGTCTCTATAAATAAGTCTCTATAAATAAAGAGACCCATGGACATTTAGAAGTGTCTTACCTGATGTGTTTTCCTAGTGATGCACCTGTGCTTTTCCTAGTGATGCACTTGTGTTACCTAGTGGATGCACCTAGGTAAACCATGATCTCATAACATGAGATCGTTATCCCTAAGGTTTGTTGTAAACCCCGATACATAAAAGTTGTATCCGTCTTGTTAATTCTGTTAACAAGATTAGGGACTTGGTGTCTGCATAAGAGTTTAGATATCCCTAAGGTTTGTTGTAAACCCCGATACATAGAAGTTGTATCCGTCTTGTTAATTTTATTAATAAGATTAGGAATTTGGTCTCCAAAATCTTCTTTGTGTTCTCATATTGTTCTTATTATGTTTAAATTCTTTTGCATGGTGATTAAACGGGACCACTCAGTAGTACTTCTCTCCCTTCATCAATTGGTGGTGTGCGATTATAATCAAAACAATCAACCAACCAAAACATATATCCATTAGCAAATATACCCTCACCAGTTATAGGATACGATTTGACTTCTGATATCTAATTCCATGACCCTGACCTTGAGCTCGAACCCGACCCCAAGCGCAAGACATGAACCGTGGTGCATCGTTTCTCCCTAAATACATCAATATTGTTTGGTGAGACTACCAAATTTTCATTAACGACACATATTACCTTGAAACTATTGGTAGAATCATCAAAACCTATCCCTGCCGAACACAAGCGTACCGGTTGCACACCTGACCAACTCTTAATAGGTGGCAACACATAAATTTTTTCACTAAGGGGATCAATCACAGCCAAACTGATCTCATGATTGTGGTGATCTTTCGATGAATGGACTAAAATCAGCCCAATGCAAGAACCGAGAATCGTGGTTTTTGGACTACTGAAAGCGGATGAATCCTTTTGACAAAACTCCATAATGGGGTCTTCTGTAACCTTGATGGAGGAAGAATTAGAATGCTCCATGATACATAAAAAGCTGAGTTTGCAATGTATATCAGGATGATCAGAAGCTAGAAGTAGTTGGAACATGATGGGTAGGGGTTCGTCTTTAACACGAATCTTTTCAAGGTCAGAATCACTATTGTGTTTGCACCATTCTTTGCATACACATCGACAACGAGCCAAATATTTGAATACCGTTCTTGAGAAGATTTCAAAAAGAGAGTCTTTCGGCAATGCAGCCATGTTTGCGGATTTGAAGGTTGAGGGTAGTGTTTAGAGTATTTTTTTTTTTCGAACGGCAAAGAGAGAATTCAAGGTAGTGATTAGTAATGTGTTGAATGAATAGGGATGGTAAATTGGTGAAATCTATAGATGAATTCCCTGGAGATTAAGATCTAGAATTTACATAAATAGGATATTAAAGCACGCTTTGAAATATGGAAGTTTCATAATATCGTATTAAAAGGAGCTGGTTAAAAGGAAACTTTAGATATATGTAGTACATGTATAGTTTGTAAATAATTAAGTAATTTACTTTTCGATTTATATCAATTTTAAAAATCTTTATCTAATTTCTAAAACAGAGCAACGTGTTGATTTACTTATTCAGTATGAAATTAATCACAATGCATTGCTACAATTAATAGTTGATTAATTTCATAATTATAAGCCTTATCGCCTCTGTCCCGTTTAAGATAAAAAAGTAATTAAATCCATGCAA
The DNA here is from genome assembly GCA_949592205.1 of Helichrysum umbraculigerum. NCBI lineage: Eukaryota > Viridiplantae > Streptophyta > Magnoliopsida > Asterales > Asteraceae > Helichrysum > Helichrysum umbraculigerum. The sequence goes on along the minus strand of CATIUR010000004.1, from coordinate 26,023,678 downwards.
CAAATTAAAAGCCATGCCCGCGTAGGTTTTTGAACAAATAATTTTAAAATCTATTCCAATAGGAAATAAATTTACATATTTTCTTTTAAATAATAATAATAATAACATTGAAAAGAAAATATTAATTACTAGCGTTTGAGCATTCTTCCTACACTATATATACATCCTCCTAAAGGGTTTATTTCACAACCAAACATTACTACCCTTGTACCCTTTGAACATTATTCTTGTAGTGATTCCCGCTCTTATCTAAGATTTGAAAACATGGAAGTGTCGATGACAATGAAGATGGAGAAAATATCACAAGTATCCGAAAATCCAGTTATGTTTTCTAGCAATGAAAATGGTGCTGATCAGGTACCGAACAAACCATTGGAGGAACGTCCTATCTATTTGTGTGACGATGATGTCCATGATGTGAATCCAGCAGAAAACTGCTGTGATGATCAAAGAAGCCTTAAAAAGATTATTGATCATTCTCCATCACAACCAGAACTTGAAGCAAGGTTTGTTTGTTTATTCATATAAATTCAATTCAAAGTGATTTTGGTATTTTATTCTGATTTTAATCACAAAATATGTTAGATATGTCCATATCACAAATAAATATATGTCCGGATTTTACGTGAGCCTACGAGGTTACACGCGTTAACACGTAGATACCGCTCATATAACCAAAAAATAATTTAATTATAATAACTAGTTGAGTTATTATATTTAATTTATGATCATTTAATAAAGGTTATTAAATGAAAGGATTCAAAGCCGAAAGTTATTAAGATTAAATATAATTAATTAATCATAAAGAATTACTATTATTTATTAATTATTATAAATATATAAAGGATTATATATATATATATTAAACCTAACTTGAACTTGGGATCCTATCCGATCCTTTTTCTTTCGTGGGGTTCGGCCATTGTTTTTTGCGTAAAACACAAAAGGGAAAAAAGGCTGGCGATCAACAATGGTGTTGTGTGTGAGACCATATAGTTCGTCCGTGTCTTGAATTCGTTCGTTGCTTGATTCACAACAAGAAAATGTACGCAAGTTAGTTTTGTTGTGTTTATGTTAATTAATTGTATGCTATACATGATCCTATTTTCCACTGAGTTTACTCGTGATTATTACTTGTTTAATATGTTCAAACCCCAACAATATACTGGTCATGTATTTAAACAATTCATCTTATTTTTGGACATCAGTATTTTTAGTAGCTGTATGAAAATTTAAGAACAACCTCAACCTATAGAAAAACATAAGATCTGATGAATTTTGGTACAGTATGTGTAGTGAATCAGGAGAAAATTTGCCAATTTTAATGTCCGCTACCGAGGAAGGCTATGAGGAGGAGAGCACAACAGATGAAAATCCACAAGAAGATGTTAGAGCCAGAAAGGTGGTGCTGACATGCAGCAGACAGAAATTAATCGGTGATAGTAGCAAAAGTATACGAAGCGCTCCACCTACTGATGGTAGACCTGGTGTTATTGGTGCCGAAAAGCCAGTGCACCTCAAGAAAGAGTCGGCAAAAGATGATGGTGATGGTTCCAGCGACCATTGCTCGACCACAAATGTCACTGTTGAGAGTACCCATATTGAAGGCAATAGAAATAATTCACCTAGAAGAGAAGAGCAGATCCAAGCTGAAGAAACAAAAATAAAAGAAGTGATGTATCATATAGAAGAGCAAGCGCAACAGAAACAAACTCCACAAGATTCTGGCGACAAAGGCTCGTCCTCAAGGCTAGAGATCGAGAACAATCACCAGAAGGAATCGGAGTCAGGTGTAGGTCAAAATGCGCAAGACACTCCAGGAAGGGTCTGGATTAAAATTCATAATTTACATGTTTGTTTACCACCTTTGGAACCTAAAGTTTCATGCAATGGACCTGATATTGCTAATGTAAAGAAAATGCTACAAACAGAACCAGTAACAAAACCTGAAGGTAGAAACAACAGTGGCCGGCCCGCCATTGATATTGATTTAAATGTCACCGAAGATGATCAAGATGACCAAGTAAAGCCGGCGGCATTCATAGATTTTCCTCGTGGAAGCGGCAATAATCCAATGACGATTATGAATGGCAGGAAGCGAAACAGCGTTGAACTAGGGGTTGAAACAAGAAAAAAGTTCAAAATGCGGTTGTTTGGAACTGACATTCCATGTGAACAGCAACATGTTATTGGAGAAACTGAGGCTCGTGGTTCACACCAAATGCAGAAACCTCGATCCCGTCTGTTTGGTTTTGATTTATAAATTTTAATAATTGGATGTGGGATTGTTTCACAAATGCATGATGGTGGTTATTTACTTGCCATTTTGTAAAACAACTTTACTACTACTTTAAAGTACGTGTTTCTTGTTTGACAGATTAAATACATACAAATGAGTGTTCAGAAAAAGAATTGAAGTCTATATATTTACATCCGTACTCATCATTAATTAATAGGCACGTACTTGACATACATAATGGTATTAAGATACTCATCCCTTTGTGGGTTCATTTCCTGGACATGGCCAAGTTTGAGGATTTTGTGTAAAAAAATTTTTTAATCCCAAGTCACAAAATTAGCCATATTGCTTTCAAAAATGAAAGAATAAATAGTTAGTCAATGTATTTATGGAACTTTTCTCATATCTACTGTGCTAAGAGCGGAGCGCGGTTTACTAGCTAGCATGAATCAATGAAGTTTCAGTCTCAAATAGCTTAAATGCATGAGTGAAAGTAATAACATGGAAAGTATAACATCGTTAGCTACTGTATTTAATGGATAATCTGTAGTCTGGTATACAATGTGTTTAAAGATCCTTTTTGGTGTTTGTTGACCGGCCGCCTAATTGCATCCTGTATCCGGCCACCAGCCTTTTGTTCTCAAGTGTATTAACATGTAACTAGGGTGTATTCATGTTTCAAGAGGATCTTTAGTTTATACATTAATTTGATTATTTACTGATGATGAATGTAACAGCTAAAAATGTTGTTTCTTTAGGAAATAGTGGTTTTATTTAAAGAAGAATAAATAATTAACTTTCATCCCAAATATCAAAACTTATTGAATGCCTTCTTTAAATCAAGATTCATACAGAAAACAAAAAAGACAGATATACCCATTTAAGATTTTGTAACATTATTGATATCTTCTGTCTAAAGGAAGGAACATATAGTAAGGAGCATATAATAACGAATTAAACACTACTCCGTATATAAAATGCCAAAAAACATTAGTCTTTTTTTTGCAAGAAACGGAATTACAGAAAAATCCAGAGATACGAATGAAAATGAGCAAAAAACCCAACAAGAAAAGCAGGGGAGTACAAAGTCTGAAGAAGCTGTTGGTATATATGTACACGACTTATGTCCGGAAATTAATGAGCCTACGGGGTCACACGCGTTAACACGTAGATACCGCTTATTTAACCAAGTTAAGTTAACTGTAATAACTGCTTGAGTTATTAGTTAATTTGTGATAATTTAATAAACGTTATTAAATTATAAAGTTCAAGGTGAAAGTTGTTATGACTAAAATGTTACTTCTAATACTTAAAGGGTTAAATAATAATTAATTAATAATAAGAGGTTATTAGTTATTAATTATTATAAAATCAATATCTATATATAATAACCCTTTGATGCGTGAGACATACGAATGAAAAAAACCTTTTTCTTGGCCTCTGTGTTTTGGTCAACGAAAAACAAAAACTCAAATTACTTTCTTGTGTGTTTCGTACGGACGAAGTCAAAGAAAAAACCCAAAGGGTTTATTTGCTTTTGTCGAATAACACATTAGTGTAGAGGTAATTAATTTGTTTAATTGAACTAGCATTCGGGTGGTGATCAACAATGTGTTGTGTGTGCGATCGTTGAGGGTTTTACCATTAGTGAAACCTATTCGTTTATTAAATGATTAATTGGAGCTAGCTAAAATATACACAACTATTAACCCTTGTTAATTATATATATACATGTTTATATTCCGCTGCATGCTCGTGTATCTGATTGTCAACTGCGATGTTATATTCTACCAGTGGTATCAGAGCCTACATGCAATATGTATAGTTACATGGGAATTCAAAACTAGGTGGGAGTTTTCGGGTTGGGTTTGATCCGAAGCAAAAGAAAAAAAAATTATGTTTTTTGGGTTCGGCCAGAAAGAAAAAAAAATTAAAATTAGGGTTTTTGATATTAATTAATCCAACTTATATTAATCGTTAATTGTAAACCCTCATAGCTAGTTTTGAATTGAATAGATATATATTAAACATGATTTATATGATAATTGTATATGTTGTATCTTTTTTGTTCAATTGTTAAAAAGGGATATCCATGAATAATTCATGCAAGGTTATTCATGGATATAACCCTAATGATGTCATATAGATGCATGCGTATTAAGGTAATTAAATTTGGCTAAATAACTTTGTTGATTATGTGTTTATATGCAATTTTCGTGTGTATTTGCTGCTTGACACCAGTTCACTAAAAAAATTATATAAAATCAACCGTTAAGAGTTAGAAGCTCAAATTTTTACACAAGATGCACGACACATAGGGCTACGACTTTGTAGTTTTGATCTAAGGTTGTAGATGATTTTATCTCAGCCGAATATGGCCTTGAACACAGCTGATTTTCTGGATCAGCTTTACACTATGTGCAATATGATTCTACAATATGTGAATTTGCAATATGATTTCATTATATGATTCTATTTTGAATTACACATACTAAAACATAGTGGCCATATGATCAATGCCCCTTAAGCTAGTCAATCGTAGTTTAGTTTAATTATTATTTGCCAATTGTTGACTTGTGATGCAAAATTGTTTTTAGAAAATAAAATTAAACTTGACTAAATGACTATGAAATTTGATTTAGGGTTTGTAATATTACATATTTATGACGCATATGGGTTGGGCTCATATACCGTAATTTGCTTCCACATCGTAAAATATCTAATTGATTACAAATTCACTTAATAAAATTGGTATCTTTCATCGCTAAAGAAACACTGGCTCACCCATTTGAATAAACTCTAAGAGAGCTATAAGCCGGGAGGCCCTGTCTCCTTAAAGAAAGGGGTTACTTAATCAGCCTTGCGCTAGCCTTACTTCTACGGTTCTTTGTGCGTTCAAATGGAGCTACCGAGCTCTTTATGTTGATGCTAGATAAAATGTTTTTATTAAACCTATGATATGAATATGGTGCATGCATATTCATACATATTTGATAATACATCAAATTGCATTACCCTAAAACTTAAGTCATTGCCAATCGTAAGAACACTTGCAGTTTCTTTTTACTATGCGTGAGACGTAGGTAAATTGCAATCCCAAGGTAAATTACCACTCATCGTGAGACGGTGGTGGACTATTTATAGTTCTTAATTGGACGACTTAAAACGAGTTAAGCGGTGAGATCCTTAAGCCCGTGACAAAAGATGGGATGAAACATGTTTACAAATTTACTTATGCTTGCTTCATAAGTATTATTTGTAAGTCTCATAATTTCTAGGAATTGCACTAGTAATGCAATTATTGACCGTCACTTACCTTTTGAGTAACATCATTACTAGCAGATCAACTGATGTAATGGTGCTATGTCAATAAGATCCTAGCCTTGTAGAAAATTAATAGTTTACTTGGTTAAACTTGGGTAAATTAATTATTCTATAAGTGTTATTTATCGAAAATACTGATTTTTGAACTTTATCTGTTTTGTAGATGGCAACTAATCCTGCCCAAAACCAAAACACTTCATCTTTCAGGCAACAATTTGAGAGAGAGAAACTTACTGGTTCTAATTTTAATGACTGATATCGTTCATTGAGGATTGTCCTTCGATCTGAAAAGAAAGCTGATGTTCTTGAACAACAGCTTATGAACGCCCCTGCTGAAAATGCTACTAATTATGTAGAAAAGGCAGTGTATTCTGCTGCTTATGATCGTTACAATGATGTTGCTTGCTTGATGCTCGCAAGCATGTCGCCCGAGCTGAAAGAGCAATTTGAGTTCCATGGCCCATTTGATATGATAAATGAGTTAAGGTCATTGTACGAAAAGCAAGCTGGAGTGGAGTTGTTTGACATTGTTCAAAAACTACATTCTTGTAAACATGAATGAGGGAAACCAGTCAGTCCACATGTTATCAAATGAAGAGCTATTTGGAGCACTTGGCAAGGCTCAACTATGCTTATCATCAGCCTGTTGCAATTGGACTAATCCTCTGTTCTCTTTCCAAGGAATTTGAGGGATTTGTGCGCAATTACAACATGCATAGTATGAATAAGACTGTAGTTGAACTTCATTCTATGCTCATTGAGTATGAGAAAAACCTTCCCAAGAAAGCTGAAACTCCCGCTATGATGATGATCAAAGGAGGTAGAATCCAGAAGAAGCCGCAAGCTGCTAAAGGAAATCCGAAAGGGAAAGGAAAGAATAAGCAAGCTGTTTCTTGTATTCCCGAACCCAAGAAGACTCCTCCAGCTAAGAAAGAGCATCCGGCAAAAGATGAGGTTTGCCACCACTATGATGAAGTGGGGCATTGGAGAAGGAACTGTCCTGACTATCTTGCCGAGTTGATGAAAAAGAGGAAGCAAGCAGCTGGTAATATTGCCAGTACTTCAGGTATCTTCACCATAGAATTATATTCTTTTTCTAAACATGACTCTTGGGTATATGACACTGGTTGTGGTACTCACATCTGTAATACCTTACAGGGTTTTAGAGGAAGAAGGAAGCTGAAGCTAGGAGCTTTGCAACTGACAGTGGGCAATGGTCTGCCAGCAGCTGTGGAAGCAATTGGAAATTATGATTTAATTTTACCTTCTGGTTTAGTAATTTGTTTAGACAATTGTCATTACGCACCTTCTATTACTAGAGGTGTTGTTTCAGTTTCTCTTTTGAAAGACAACGGTTATGTAAACTCGTTTACTGATTATGGTATATCTGTTTCTAAAAATGATGTTCATTCTTTTGATGCTATTCCTTACGATGGTATTTAAGAAATAGATATGCGTGGTTGTGTTTCAAATTATAATTCTATGTATCATATTAGCAATAAAAGAGCCAAACCTAACTTGGAATCGACTTATCTATAGCACTGTCGTCTTGCACACATAGTGTGACACCCGTCAATTTAGGACTAGTAATTAGTGCCTAATCAAGTTTTAATACATGTAATTAGTTCTGTGTTAGGCTAATTTATGTATCAAGTAATTATATATTGTTGAATATATATCTACACAATTATGCGATTTGTTTAAATCGTACAAGTTTTAATCAAATGGATTTCGACACAATTAATACGGATGTTGGTGAACGATTTTTATTAATTAATACAAATATTAATTAATAACATTGACGTATTTTGAATATTATATCAATACTGTTTCGTATCCAAGTGTTATTACACAAATAATATAAACGCGATTAAAATGCAAACGCGTAAGCAAAATGAAATAAATCATCATCTATAACATAATTATTAAGTATTTAGTGAAATACTTCAACAAAAATACTGAACAATTATTCGTATTTTAAAACGTATATTAAAACATATAAAATAAATATTTAACGTTTGAACGATCGGGAAAACGAACACCGCACGGAGCGCGATTGCACGGAGTTAAAAAGTGGAGACCCACACTCGGTGGGCCCCCACCGAAATCAGCCACCAAGAGGGGGTCATCACCTCCCCCTCACTTCACTTTTATCTTTCCATCTCTCTCTCTCTATCTAATTCTCTCTCAAACATCCACCACCACACCACCACACTAAACCGCCAAATAACACCACCAAACACGCTCGAATCATCAAAATAATTACTGAAAAGGAACCACCTCAACGCGATCTACACTTCCATCTTTTCGGATTTTCAATCCGACACCGCGTAAGTTTCCGACAAATTCTCGAAACCTCTCGTTTTAACTTGTTTTTACGTTTTTATGGTTTATATAAGTGTATATATGCCTATTAAACAAGTGAAACACGAATTTACAGCTTAAAAATGGGTTAGATTTGAGTTTTGGGTCGAAAATCTTCGACAGTCGCTGGGATCTGTTTTGGTGTTCATCTTTGCGACACAAGCCTTGTGTCGCAGGTTGTGTCACATAAAACCCCTTGTGTCGTATTTTGTGTCGTAAAAACCTTGTTGTGTCGGACCGTTTGCGACACAATGTTATGTCGCACCTTATGTCGCAAATCCCATGCGACACAATCACTATGTCGCTGTTGAATCAGCATCGTACGCTTATGCGACACAATCCTTGTGTCGCACTTCTATGCGACACAACCCTTGTGTCGCATGACAAATTATTGTGTCGCATATTGTGTCGCATAAAACAGAATAGTTACAACTTTTTACTAAGTGTCGGGACCTAAAATTTATCACTTGATTTCACCCAAATTCGAGTCCAGATGCATTTTTCACCAAAGCAATTTAATAGAAATAAAAATTTTTCGAGCTGACCTGGCATCTCGACCCCAGCCAGGGGCCAGCCCTTTGGACCCCGCCAGGGGTTGCCACCCCTGGAACCCCGCTAACCAGGGGCGCTGCCCCCGGACCCCCGTATTTAGATTCTGTAAGCACATTTCTCACCAAGTGTCAAACTTGTACAACTTCAAAACGCTTATGCGATACAACTTTTCAAACATAATGGAATTGGCTTTTCAAGTATAACGTTTCAAAATCAATGTGATAATATCAAAACTATTATTACAATTAATCACCAACGGGCCGTACACGTTTTCAAACATACAATTCAATCAACCAAATCGTAGTAATTTGGACAAGTCAATCAACCAAATCGGGGTAATTTGGACAAACAACTACAAAGGTAGTCTTTCGAGATGCCTAAACAATTAATAACCATCGCGTGTCATGGACACCCTCAGGTTACAAGTCTTCGGACCACACTTCAAGACAAATCAATCCAAGTTATTAATCCAAACTCTCAAGACTCAGGTGAGTCTCATGGCCCCTATTTTACTGCTTTTCAATCAGGGGTGTGATATTATTGCTCGTTTTATTTTACAAGTTGAATGCAAGTACAAATCAAATCAAATACTACATGAGTTTCAAGCTAATCAATTTAAAGCCATCCATAGCATAGTCTGGTAATACGTAGTAGCGTGAATGTTAGTATATGATATCATATAGGATTGACAATCCTCGTCCGGGTTAGCAAGCACTAACTGGTCAAACGGACGTATTAGCATTTGGGAAGACGAGTGTGGAATAGGCACTCGTAGGAGGCATTTCAAGTTAGGTTTCCTTAAGTGGGCCTGACAACTCAAGTTAAGCTCAGACTATGTGCTCATGGCTGTATAACTTTTATTTTGCTTAATTGCATTTTAAATTCAATTATTAAATCTTGCGGTTCATACAAATATATGTGTTGACATACAAACCTGTGAGCTCACCAGCGTTTAGCTGACCAATTTTAGCATGTATCACAGGTGACCAGCAGTAGGTTGGACTGCTCAAGTAAGGATCGATTAGCTCGAGTCATCATGCAAACAATCAGAGATTTAGCTGCATTATTATATTTTGTATAGATTAATTATGTACTTAAATCTCTCAATTTCAAGCTGAGTTAATGTAAACAATATTTTGATGTAAACTTTTGTTTTATCAATACAAGTCCAAAACGACGCATATAGTGGTCGTTCATTATATATCTTTGTGCTGTGATTATTGATTCGTAACACCCAAAACGTGCTTCCGCTAAACAATAAATTTGGAGGTGTTACAGATTGGTATCAGAGCCTAAGGTTATAGTGAACTAGGTTGCATTTAGTGGGCCTAGACTATGACCGTTAGGCAGTATTTTCTCATTATGCATGACTGGTTCAGAAATTACAGCATACGACTTTAATTTAACATAGCCTGATCAACTATGTACAATTAAGGAAAGATGATGTAAGGTCTGAAACGATCATGTTGAACAGGAATACACTAGTTGACTCTGACCTCGAGAGAACCAAGACTCAAACAAGTCTGTGCTAGACACCCAATAGGCTGTTATGTGATACTAAGTATACACAGATAGGCCTCGTTACAATCTTAGGCTATATTATATAAGTTATTATATGGATATAGGCCTCATTCTTCCTAACACTTTGTCTCAGAATGGCAAACACACCACCAAGTTCATCACGCTCTTATCCACATGAATCACGAAACTCAAGGGTAGCTAGGAGGGACACCAGGTTGCCTCGAGCTAGCCCATATCCAACTCACCCCACTCTACCGGGCTTAACCGCTAGAGTACATCACCACGAACAACGACTTAACGCTATGGATATCGAACTCCAAGAAACTCGTGAAATCTGGAGACTCACACCTATGGAACGAATCGAACAAGTCTCCGAAGACCACGAGCACACTGTCAACACCATAAACACTCTTCAAAATCAAGTGGAAGAAACAATCGAAACCATGGAGGTTGTCCACAACCAAGTGATTGGCAACCGAAATGAAATCTCTGTTTTACAATCAAGGCTGCATCAGTGCGAGACACGTCTAAGGGAAACCGAAGACGCCCTCCGAACTGCCAACCGACTTGCAGAGTCTGTGAATCATCTCACTGCACTACTGCCACAACTCAACTTACGTCAGAATTAGCTTAGGCTGAATCTGTACCCTAATATGCTTTTGTAGGATCTATGTAATTCAACCGGATGTAACAATTCCCGGTACTTTTGTAAAACACCTAATCCTGTAACTTTTGGAACTCGTAATTTGGAATTGTCTATCATCTTTTGAACTCGTAATATCAATTGACAATTCCTCTCGATTATTCTATATTATTGATTTTACATTGTGATGTCGTATGTTACCGCTTTTACATATATGCATCTATTGTAATTTTCATTCTGGTACAATTTCTTATGTATCTTTTGTTTCTTTCTTTCTTGAAGAATCATGCCGCCCAAGAAGAAAAGTTACAGTGATGCGGAAATCAATGCTATCGTTTCTCGAGCTGTGGCCGATGCCTTGGCTGCTCGGGACTCGCCTCGAAACTCCCAAAATACTGGTGAAGCTCCCAGTAATACCCATGTCATCAAGCCTTGTTCTTACAAGGATTTTCTCAGCTGCAAACCACTCTACTTCAAGGGCACGGAAGGTGCCATTGGACTAATCCGTTGGATAGAACAAATGGAATCCGTCTTCAACCTCTGCAACTGTACAGAGGAAAACAAGGTCAAATTCTCTGCTTACACCTTTCAAGAAGGTGCACTTACGTGGTGGAATACCCACACCAACTCTATAGGCATCGAAATAGCAAACCAACTCCCCTGGGCGGAGCTGAAGAAAAAGCTAAGAGAAAAGTATTGTCCCGAAGAAGAACTGCACCGTCTAGAGGAAGAGTTCTGGCATTTGACGGTGCAGGGAACTGACATTGCTGGGTATACCACCAAATTCCAGCAGTTTGCACTGTTATGCCCGGGTTTAGTTGATCCGGAGGAGAAGAGCATCAAAAGATACATCCGCGGCCTCCCTGAGAGCATTCAGGGGAACGTCGCTTCATCTAAGCCAACCACTACTGAAAGTGCTATTCGGCTAGCACATGAGCTCATGGCGCTGGTTGTCAGCCGTGAGACACCCAATACCTCCTCCAATAACAAACGAAAACCCTCTGAGCACCAAAACCAACCAAACAAGAAAATCAACACCATTCAAGTTTACAACACCAATACTGAAACCAAACGTAGCTACACTGGAGACAGACCATACTGTTCCAAGTGTAACTACCACCATGACGGTCCACGCAGTACCCCCTGCAACAACTGCAGGAGGTACGGGCATTTGACCAAAGACTGCCGAGCCCCCAAATCCAACAACAACACCTCCAACAACAAAACCCAACAACCTAAATCCTGCTATGGATGCGGAGAGATGGGGCATTTCAGGGATGCGTGTCCCAAACGGAAGAACAAGGGCAACAACAACAACAACAACAATGCCAAGGGAAGAGCATTCGTTCTCAACTCCGAGGATGCCCGTCAGGACCCGAATGTGGTCACGGGTATGTTCCTCCTCAACAACTTAACTGCTTCTGTTCTTTTTGATACTGGTGCTGATAGAAGCTTTATATCTGATGAGTTTTGCCCACTACTTGACATCACTCCCGTTGCCTTAGATGTTAAGTACACCGTAAAACTTGCAAATGGTAAACTCATAGAAACCGATAGTGTGATACCTAATTGCACTTTAAACCTAGCCGACGAAACCTTCTCAATCGATCTTATGCCGGTTGAAATAGGAAGTTTCGACGTCATCATTGGTATGGACTGGTTGTCCAAACATCGTGCTGAAATCGTTTGCTACGACAAGGTCGTTCGAATCCCTCTCGCCGCCGGTAGAACTTTGGTCATACAGGGAGAGACCGGTGGGACGAGACTAAACATCATCTCTTGTTTGAAAACCCGAAAATTTCTGAGAAAGGGTTATCCAGCAATCCTCGCGCACATCATGGAGAAAAAGTCGGAGGAGAAGCGACTTGAGGATGTGCCAATTGTTCGAGACTTTCCAGAAGTCTTTCCCGAAGAACTACCTGGTCTGCCACCACTAAGACAGGTTGAGTTCTCAATCGATCTCGTGCCAGGTGCTGCACCTGTGGCCCGAGCACCATACCGTTTAGCACCATCTGAACTTCAGGAGTTGTCCACCCAATTACAGGAACTCCTGGAAAGGGGATTCATTAGGCCGAGTTCCTCACCTTGGGGTGCTCCGGTCCTATTCGTCAAAAAGAAAGATGGTTCTTTCAGAATGTGCATCGACTATCGAGAGTTAAACAAATTGACCGTCAAGAACCGATATCCACTTCCTCGAATCGATGACCTGTTCGACCAACTTCAAGGATCGAGTTGTTATTCAAAGATTGATCTTCGGTCAGGTTATCATCAACTGCGTGTTCGCGACACTGATATTCCAAAAACCGCTTTCAGAATCCGTTACGGGCACTACGAATTCCAAGTGATGCCCTTTGGATTAACCAACGCACCGGCTGTATTCATGGACCTTATGAATTGGGTGTGCAAGCCTTATCTCGACAAGTTCGTCATTGTCTTCATTGACGACATCCTCATATACTCGCGAAACGAACAGGAACACGCGCAACATCTTCAAACCATCCTTGAACTACTTAAGCACGAGGAGCTGTACGCCAAATTCTCTAAGTGTGAGTTCTGGATGCAAACCGTTCAATTCCTTGGGCACGTTATTGATAATCAAGGAATTCATGTTGATCCATCGAAAATCGAGGCTATCAAAGACTGGCAATCGCCAACTACTCCAACCGAGATACGTCAATTCTTGGGATTGGCGGGGTATTATCGTCGGTTCATCGAAAATTTCTCGAAAATAGCCTTACCACTCACTACACTGACTCAGAAAGACAAAAGGTTCGACTGGACTGAAAAACAAGAGTCAGCATTTCAACTTCTGAAACAAAAGCTTTGCAGTGCTCCAATCTTATCATTACCCGAAGGCACCGATGACTTCGTGGTATACTGCGATGCTTCACATCAAGGTCTCGGTTGCGTGTTGATGCAACGAGACAAGGTCATTGCTTACGCCTCACGACAACTCAAAATCCACGAAAAGAACTACAATACGCATGACCTGGAACTTGGAGCAGTATTTTTTGCTCTCAAAATCTGGAGACATTATCTTTACGGCACTAAGTGCACAATCTTCACCGACCACAAAAGTCTCCAACACATATTCGATCAAAAGGATCTCAACATGAGGCAACGTCGCTGGGTCGAGTTGCTTACCGACTACGACTGTGAAATCAAATACCATCCAGGGAAGGCAAATGTTGTTGCCGATGCCCTCAGTCGAAAGGAACGATTGAAACCACTTCGAGTTCGAGCCCTCAGTATGACTATTCACAATGATCTAAACATTCAGATTCTCACTGCTCAACTCGAAGCCCTGAAAACCGATAACAACAAAAACGAAGCCTTGCGAGGCATGGAGAAACAATTCAAAATCAAGCCTAATGGAATTAGGTATTTCTCAAATCGAATCTGGTTGCCTAGTTTTGGGAACCTGCGAGACTTGGTGATGGATGAAGCTCAAAAGTCAAAATACTCTATTCATCCGGGATCCGATAAAATGTATCACGACATCAAGGATTTCTATTGGTGGCCGAACATGAAAGCCGAGATCGCCATCTATGTTAGCAAGTGCCTTAGTTGCTCAAAAGTCAAAGCCGAGTATCAAAAACCTTCTGGTTTGCTTCAACAACCCGACATTCCTGAATGGAAATGGGAACAAATCGCCATGGATTTCATAACCAAGCTACCAAAGTCATCGAGCGGTTGCGATACCATTTGGGTGATCGTCGACCGTCTCACCAAGTCTGCTCACTTCTTGGCGATCAAAGAAACCGACAAAATGGAACGCCTTACCCGAATTTATCTGAAGGAAATTGTAACCCGACACGGTGTTCCAATCTCGATTATTTCCGACAGGGATAGTCGTTTCACATCTCAATTTTGGCAGTCACTTCAAAAATCATTGGGTACCCGTCTTGACATGAGTACCGCATACCATCCTCAAACTGACGGCCAAAGTGAACGAACAATTCAAACACTTGAAGACATGCTACGTGCCTGCGTAGTTGACTTCGGTGTAAACTGGGAACGACACCTACCATTGTGCGAGTTTTCGTACAACAATAGTTACCATACCAGCATCAAGGCTGCACCTTTCGAGGCACCGTACGGTCGTAAGTGCCGATCACCTATCTGTTGGACCGAAGTTGGGGATAGCCAACTCACGGGTCCGGAAATCATTCACGAAACAACCAAGAAAATAGTCGAAATTCAAAACAAACTCAAAGCCGCACGTGATCGTTAGAAAAGTTATGCTGACGTGAGACGCAAACCACTCGAGTTCCAAGTTGGGGATCGAGTACTACTCAAAGTTTCACCTTGGAAAGGTGTCATCCATTTCGGCAAACGCGGTAAACTGAACCCAAGATATATTGGACCTTTTGAGATCCTCGAGAGGATAGGTCCAGTGGCATATCGATTGCAACTGCCGGCCGAGCTTAGCAGTGTGCATCCCACTTTTCACATTTCAAATCTAAAGAAGTGTCTTTCTGATGAGACATTTATCATTCCACTCGATGAAATTCGAGTTGACGACAAGCTTCACTTTGTTGAAGAACCCGTCGAAATCATGGACCGTGAGGTCAAACAACTCAAACAAAGTCGTATTCCCATCGTTAAAGTCAGGTGGAATTTGCGGCGTGGTCCGGAATTCACCTGGGAACGGGAAGATCAAATGAAACTCAAGTTTCCTCAGTTGTTCGCTGACGCAACTCTAAACACGACTTCGACTTAAATTTCGAGACGAAATTCTTCTAACGGGGGGAGAATGTGACACCCGTCAATTTAGGACTAGTAATTAGTGCCTAATCAAGTTTTAATACATGTAATTAGTTCTGTTTTAGGCTAATTTATGTATCAAGTAATTATATATTGTTGAATATATATCTACACAATTATGCGATTTGTTTAAATCGTACAAGTTTTAATCAAATGGATTTCGACACAATTAATACGGATGTTGGTGAACGATTTTTATTAATTAATACAAATATTAATTAATAACATTGACGTATTTTGAATATTATATCAATACTGTTTCGTATCCAAGTGTTATTACACAAATAATATAAACGCGATTAAAATGCAAACGCGTAAGCAAAATGAAATAAATCATCATCTATAACATAATTATTAAGTATTTAGTGAAATACTTCAACAAAAATACTGAACAATTATTCGTATTTTAAAACGTATATTAAAACATATAAAATAAATATTTAACGTTTGAACGATCGGGAAAACGAACACCGCACGGAGCGCGATTGCACGGAGTTAAAAAGTGGAGACCCACACTCGGTGGGCCCCCACCGAAATCAGCCACCAAGAGGGGGTCATCACCTCCCCCTCACTTCACTTTTATCTTTCCATCTCTCTCTTTCTATCTAATTCTCTCTCAAAATTCCACCACCACACCACCACACTAAACCGCCAAATAACACCACCATACACGCTCGAATCATCAAAATAATTACGGAAAAGGAACCACCTCAACGCGATCTACACTTCCATCTTTTCGGATTTTCAATCCGACACCGCGTAAGTTTCCGACAAATTCTCGAAACCTCTCGTTTTAACTTGTTTTTACGTTTTTATGGTTTATATAAGTGTATATATGCCTATTAAACAAGTGAAACACGAATTTACAGCTTAAAAATGGGTTAGATTTGAGTTTTGGGTCGAAAATCTTCGACAGTCGCTGGGATCTGTTTTGGTGTTCATCTTTGCGACACAAGCCTTGTGTCGCAGGTTGTGTCGCATAAAACCCCTTGTGTCGTATTTTGTGTCGTAAAAACCTTGTTGTGTCGGACCGTTTGCGACACAATGTTATGTCGCACCTTATGTCGCAAATCCCATGCGACACAATCACTATGTCGCTGTTGAATCAGCATCGTACGCTTATGCGACACAATCCTTGTGTCGCACTTCTATGCGACACAACCCTTGTGTCGCATGACAAATTATTGTGTCGCATATTGTGTCGCATAAAACAGAATAGTTACAACTTTTTACTAAGTGTCGGGACCTAAAATTTATCACTTGATTTCACCCAAATTCGAGTCCAGATGCATTTTTCACCAAAGCAATTTAATAGAAATAAAAATTTTTCGAGCTGACCTGGCATCTCGACCCCAGCCAGGGGCCAGCCCTTTGGACCCCGCCAGGGGTTGCCACCCCTGGAACCCCGCTAACCAGGGGCGCTGCCCCCGGACCCCCGTATTTAGATTCTGTAAGCACATTTCTCACCAAGTGTCAAACTTGTACAACTTCAAAACGCTTATGCGATACAACTTTTCAAACATAATGGAATTGGCTTTTCAAGTATAACGTTTCAAAATCAATGTGATAATATCAAAACTATTATTACAATTAATCACCAACGGGCCGTACACGTTTTCAAACATACAATTCAATCAACCAAATCGTAGTAATTTGGACAAGTCAATCAACCAAATCGGGGTAATTTGGACAAACAACTACAAAGGTAGTCTTTCGAGATGCCTAAACAATTAATAACCATCGCGTGTCATGGACACCCTCAGGTTACAAGTCTTCGGACCACACTTCAAGACAAATCAATCCAAGTTATTAATCCAAACTCTCAAGACTCAGGTGAGTCTCATGGCCCCTATTTTACTGCTTTTCAATCAGGGGTGTGATATTATTGCTCGTTTTATTTTACAAGTTGAATGCAAGTACAAATCAAATCAAATACTACATGAGTTTCAAGCTAATCAATTTAAAGCCATCCATAGCATAGTCTGGTAATACGTAGTAGCGTGAATGTTAGTATATGATATCATATAGGATTGACAATCCTCGTCCGGGTTAGCAAGCACTAACTGGTCAAACGGACGTATTAGCATTTGGGAAGACGAGTGTGGATTAGGCACTCGTAGGAGGCATTTCAAGTTAGGTTTCCTTAAGTGGGCCTGACAACTCAAGTTAAGCTCAGACTATGTGCTCATGGCTGTATAACTTTTATTTTGCTTAATTGCATTTTAAATTCAATTATTAAATCTTGCGGTTCATACAAATATATGTGTTGACATACAAACCTGTGAGCTCACTAGCGTTTAGCTGACCAATTTTAGCATGTATCACAGGTGACCAGCAGTAGGTTGGACTGCTCAAGTAAGGATCGATTAGCTCGAGTCATCATGCAAACAATCAGAGATTTAGCTGCATTATTATATTTTGTATAGATTAATTATGTACTTAAATCTCTCAATTTCAAGCTGAGCTAATGTTGTAACACCCCCGAAATTCACTGTTTTGCGGAAGCATACATGGGTGTTACTAATCAATATACAAAGCACAAGATATACAGCAAACGACCTCTAAATGAGACGTTTTGTAAATTAGTTACATTCCATAGATATAATGTTTGAAAACTTAGTGTTTTCGTATACAAAATGTAGTTTCCCCTAGAGTCCACGCGTATAGCGGGAGATTCTATTACATAATCGTAATCTACAAAAGATAATGCTAAGAATCTCCGTTAATGCAGTTGTGTTGAAATCATGCGACTCTAGCTAAAATCCTGGAGTAATCCTACTCCATCCGGGTACCTGAGAAAACATGCTAAAAAGTGTCAACCAAAAAGGTTGGTGAATCTCACAGGTTTGTAAATAATATCGGCTTTGAACACGAGATTTCATTAGTAGTGCCCGTAGGCGTAAAATCAGCCATTGCAATCCAGCAATCGTAAAATCAGTATTCGCAATCCAGCAAATGTAAATAAATAAGTTTATACCGTTGCCATGAGGCTCATAATCGAAGCTTAACCCGTAATAATATGTTTGCTCCCGTGACATGCTCGTAAGTGAGCAAGCATCAGTAACGAATAAGTTGTCACCCGTTTATACGTGTAAATCGGTACGTGGCAGCGCTACTGCCCCGGGTGGGGAGGGTCATTTCCCTAATGGATCCATTAACTACTGTTCGCGCTTAAGTCCATAACTAACGATATATGATGGAGAGACTTCTGTAAATAGTAACAACTCATGCAATTCCGTTTGGTATAGTAAACAGTTTAGTACTTGTGTTCAAGAAAAATAAGTAGCATGTATCTCCCCCAATAATATAAAACAGTAAAAGTGGGGCCGTAAGACTCACCTGAGTCCTTGCAAGTACGTTTATATCGATAAACGAGTAAATAATATCAACCGTAGGTTCTCCGAACCCGTAACCTTCAAATGCCTAAACATATAAGGTTAAGTAAGTAGATGTCTCGCAAGACCACCTAGGCTAGTTGTTTACACAACTCATTATGTCCAAGTGTTTGTTTAGTAATCCGTTTGTAGTTTGAAAACAAATATGGCCCGTTGGTGACGGTTTGTAATAATGATTCAAAGCGTTATCATTTATAACGCAATTTAGTGTAGTTGTAATAGAAAGTATGTTCTATGACGTTTGTTAAGTCGTATGACATAAGTATTGAAGTTGTGTAAGTTCGACACTTAGTAAAATCTGACTTTTCAAGGTTCTGGTTTGTGCGACGTAGCATGCGACGTAGGGTGCGACGCAGGGAGGTACGTCGCATGATGCGACCTTCGCAAATCAATGCGACGTAGGTTCGGTTTGCGACGTAAAAGTCTACGTCGCTATGTGCGACGTCCGCAAGTTAATGCGACGTAATAGGCTGCGTCGCTAGTGCGACGTTGGGATTTTTGTGCGACGTAGGCCGCGACGTCGCTAAATGCGACGTTGGCCACAAAATGCGACGTTTTGAGCTACGTCGCAGAAAGTCCAGCGTCTCTGCGACGTAGCGGTCTGATCGGAAATTGGTGGCCGGAAAATCGGTCGAAAAGCTTCCGTTCGGTCCAAATCTTTTACCCAACCCATTTTTGGACATTTTAAGCATATATAAACTATAAAAACGTAAAAATGAGTAAAAACGGAGAGTTTCGGGTTTTGTCGGAAACTTACGAAATGCCGAAATGAAAATCCGGAAAGATAGGAATGTAGATCGTGTGATGGTGAACGTTTTCTTCCAAAGAGAGGCTATGATCCGAGTACGTTTAATATGTTTATTTATTGATTTTGATGGTGGTGGTGTGTTGGTGAAATAGAGAGAAAAGAAAGAAAGAGAGAGAAAAGGGAAATGAAGAATGAAAGTGAAAAAGAAAGAAGGAGGTGATTTAGGTGGGAGATCCCCACCGTTTTCGGTGTACGCCCCGCGCTCCGTGCGGTGTTCGTTTTCTCCGTCATTTAGGCGTTATATCAAGCAGTTATATTTTTAAAAGATGACGGGAATTGTTTTAATGAAATACCTTGAAATTAATTATAAAAGCATTTGTCGAAGTATTAAAATTCTTAACTCGCGTTTAATACATATACGTTAAATTATTTAAATTGTCGTCGCGGTATTATAAATAATGTTTGTTCGCTGTGTATTTTATATAATAAAATACGTTCTCATTATTTAGGTAAGTTTCTGTCACCAACGTCCAAGTAACTGTGTCGGACTCCGTCCGGTTAATTCGTACGATTAATCCAAATCGCGTAAGTACACACATATATATATAATTCACCTCATATATATATATAAATAGAGTCTGCAATTAGTCCTATTACATACTAATTACAACTAGTTACAAGTAATTAGGCATAAATAATTATCCTAATATAGCAGGTGTTACATTCTCCCCTTGTTAAAGAAATTTCGTCCCGAAATTAGCTTGAGTGTACGGACGGTGCGTTGTCTGGGAAGAGATGTGGATATTTCTGTCGCATTTGGTCTTCCCGTTCCCAGGTGAACTCAGGGCCGCGCCTAGAATTCCACCTGACTTTTACGATGGGAATACGACTCTGTTTCAATTGCTTGACCTCACGGTCCATGATTTCCATAGGTTCTTCGACAAAATGAAGTTTATCATCGATTTGAATTTCGTCGAGCGGTATAATTAGCGTCTCGTCAGACAGACATTTCTTCAAGTTAGAAATGTGGAATGTGTTGTGTACGCTGCTAAGTTCAGCAGGAAGTTGCAGGCGATAGGCCACTGGACCAATCCTTTCGAGGATTTCGAATGGTCCGATATATCTAGGATTTAGTTTGCCTCGTTTCCCGAATCGAATAACACCTTTCCACGGTGCCACTTTAAGAAGTACCTTGTCCCCTACCTGGAACTCAAGGTGTTTGCGTCTCACGTCAGCATAGCTTTTCTGACGATCACGTGCGGCTTTCAGCCGGTTTTGAATACCAACGATTTTCTCAGTAGTTTCTTGAATGATTTCTGGACCCGTGAGTTGGGAATCTCCTAACTCAGTCCAACAGATCGGTGATCGGCACTTACGTCCGTAAAGTGCCTCGAAGGGTGCAGCCTTTATGCTGGTATGATAACTGTTGTTGTACGAAAACTCACACAACGGTAAGTGATTTTCCCAAGAAGTACCGAAGTCGACTACGCAGGCTCGTAGCATATCCTCCAGTGTTTGAATAGTTCGCTCGCTTTGGCCATCGGTTTGCGGGTGATAAGCAGTACTCATATCCAGACGAGTACCAAGAGATTTCTGTAGCGATTTCCAAAAGTTAGAAGTAAAACGGCTGTCCCTATCCGAGATGATCGAGGTAGGTACACCGTGCCGCGAGATGATTTCTTTGACATAGATGCGAGTCAGACGCTCCATCTTGTCGGTTTCCTTGATGGCCAGAAAATGAGCAGATTTCGTGAGACGGTCCACGATCACCCAAATGGTATCGCAACCACTCGAAGTTTTCGGTAGTTTGGTAATGAAGTCCATGGAAATCTGTTCCCATTTCCATTGAGGAATTTCAGGTTGTTGAAGCAACCCAGAGGGTCTTTGGTGTTCGGTCTTAACTTTGGAACAGGTTAGGCATTTACTGACGTACAAGGCGATGTCAGCTTTCATGTTAGGCCACCAATACAACCCTTTGACGTCATGATACATCTTGTCAGATCCAGGATGTATAGAGTATCGAGATTTGTGAGCTTCAGCCATCACCAAATCTCGCAAGTTTCCGAATTTGGGTAACCACACCCGGTTAGAGAAGTATCGAGTTCCATCGGGTTTGATTTCGAATTGTTTATCCAAGCCTCGCAAGGCTTCATTTTTCAAGTTTTCATCGTTGAGGGCTTCAAGTTGAGCGGTAAGGATTTGAGCAGGAAGCTCGTTATGAATTGTCATAGAAAGTGCTCGAACTCGAAGGGGTTTCACTCGTTCTTTTCGGCTTAAGGCATCGGCAACTACGTTAGCCTTGCCCGGATGGTATTTGATCTCGCAGTCGTAGTCACTAAGTAACTCAACCCAGCGACGTTGTCTCATGTTTAGATCTTTCTGATCGAATATGTGTTGGAGACTTTTGTGATCGGTAAAGATAGTGCTTTTCGTACCGTAGAGATAATGTCTCCAGATTTTCAATGCGAAGACCACAGCACCTAACTCGAGGTCGTGGGTCGTATAGTTTTTCTCGTGAATTTTTAGTTGTCGTGAGGCATAGGCAATGACTTTTTCCCGTTGCATCAACACACAACCAAGTCCCTGGTGTGAGGCGTCGCAGTAAACTACGAAATCATCGGTGCCCTCGGGTAAGGACAAGATTGGTGCACTGCAAAGTTTGTTTTTCAATAGCTGGAAGGCTGACTCCTGTTTATCAGTCCAATCGAACTTCTTATCTTTCTGAGTCAGTGTGGTTAGTGGAACAGCTATTCTTGAAAAGTTTTCGATGAATCGGCGATAATAACCAGCAAGACCTAAGAATTGTCTCACTTCGGTTGAAGTGGTCGGCGACTCCCAGCCCTTGATTGCTTCAATCTTGGCGGGATCAACATGAATTCCTTGGCTGTCAATCACGTGCCCGAGGAATTGAACGGTTCGAATCCAAAACTCACACTTAGAGAATTTGGCATATAACTCTTCGTGTTTCAGAAGTCCTAGGATGGTTTTCAGATGTTGAGCATGTTCCTGCTCATTGCGAGAGTAAATCAGAATATCATCGATGAACACAATGAAGAATTTGTCAAGATATGGTTTGCACACCCGATTCATAAGGTCCATGAATACGGCCGGTGCGTTGGTCAACCCGAATGGCATCACTTGGAATTCGTAATGCCCATAACGAGTTCGGAAAGCTGTCTTTGGGATATCATTGTCACGGACTCGGAGTTGATGATAACCCGACCGTAGATCAATCTTTGAGTAAACACTCGATCCCTGGAGTTGGTCAAACAGGTCATCGATTCTAGGAAGTGGGTACCGATTCTTTATGGTTAGCTTATTCAGCTCTCGGTAGTCGATACACATGCGGAAAGACCCATCTTTCTTTTTCACGAATAAGACCGGAGCTCCCCAAGGTGAGGAACTTGGTCGAATGAATCCTCTGTCCAGGAGTTCCTGTAGTTGGTTAGACAATTCCTGCATTTCGGATGGTGCTAGACGGTAAGGAGCTCGTGCCACGGGTGCAGCTCCGGGCACAAGTTCAATTTGGAATTCAACTTGTCTAGGTGGCGGAAGTCCGGGCAAGTCTTCAGGAAAGACTTCCGGGAAATCCCGCACGATCGGAACATCCTCAAGTCGCTTCTCCTCCGACTTCTTCTCCGTTACATGTGCGAGGATGGCTTGATACCCTTTTCGTAGATATTTTCTAGTTTTCAGGCAAGATACGATATTTAGATTCCGTCTGCCGGTCTCCCCTTGTAGGACTAAGGTTCCACCGGAGACAAGAGGTATACGAACGAGTTTGTCATGACAGATGATTTCAGCTCGGTGCTTGGATAACCAATCCATGCCGACAATAATATCGAAGCTGCCGATCTCGACAGGGATTAAATCAATGGAAAACGTTTCGTTCGTGAGGTTAAGTGTACAGTTATGTATGATGCTATCAGTCTCAATCAGGTTGCCATTAGCTAATTCTACAATGTATTTAGCATCTAAGGCAGTGGGAGTAATATCAAGTAAAGGGCTAAATTTCTCAGATATGAAGCTTCTATCGGCACCGGTATCAAATAACACAGAAGCAGTAAGGTCGTTGAGAAGGAACGTACCCGTCACGACGTTCGGGTCTTGTCTGGCTTCCCCAGCCTTGATAACGAATGATCTGCCGCGAGCAGGGTTGTTGTTGTTTTTCAGCTTTGGGCAATCTTTCTTGAAATGCCCTGTATTTCCGCACCCAAAGCAGGCCTTTGGTGCATTAGTGTTGGGGGTGGGAATGTTGGTTCGACAATCCTTGGCTAGATGCCCGAACCGCTTGCAGTTGGAGCAAGGGCAAGAACCGTCATGGTGGCGGTTGCATTTGGGACAGTAGGGTCTGCTCCCGCTGTACCCTTTCTTCTCCGAAGTTCCAGATGAATAAGCCTTAATGTACTCAGGCTTTTTGTTGGAGGTTTGGTTGGATGAGTTGGGGTTACCTTCCCACTTGCGTTTGTTGTTTGCAGATGTGGTTGAAGTTGTACCACGGCGGACAGAATTTGCCGTTAGTTCATGGGCCATACGGATGGCGCTCTGAATAGTACCCGGTTTGGAAGAAGTTACCAGGTCTTGGAGTCTTTCAGGAAGACCATCAACGAATTTCTCGATCCTCTTGTACTCAGGATCGACCATGGTTGGGCACAGAAGTGCCAGTTGGTGGAAACGGTTGGTGTAGCCGGTGATATCATTACCTTGCATCTTATGGTTCCAAAATTCCAGCTCCAGTTGTTTCAGTTCATCCCTGGGGCAATACTCACCCCTTAACATCTCCTTCAACTCCTCCCACGGGAGTTTGTAAGCATCGGCAACGCCCACAGTTTGGGCATAGGTGTTCCACCACGTGAGTGCGGTGTCGGTAAAAGTACTAACAGAGAACTTAACTTTGTCCCCCTCCGCACAGTTGCAGATAAGAAATACCGATTCAACTTTCTCGATCCAGCGTATTAGACCGATAGCTCCCTCGGTACCTGCAAAGTTTAGAGGTTTGCAGTTCTGGAAGTCCTTGTAAGAACAAGGTTTAGCAGCAGTGGTTTCAGCGGCATCGCTGTTTCTCGAGGAATTTGGTGGAGTATTCCGAGCCAAGGCTTCAGTAACAGCCTGGGTTATAAGGGAGGTAATCTGGGCATCGGTGTATGTTCGAGTCTTTGGAGGCATGATTCTTCAATAAAAGAAATGAAGATACATGAGATTTTGTATGAACTTGTAATTGTCACAGATGTACATGTATAAAAGCAGTAATACATAACATCAACATGAAAAATGACAATTTATGTGAGTTGAGATAACAAGTGTTATTTGATAGACAAAGTGAATTTTAAAAGTTACATCCTACAGGGATATTACAAAAGGTGTCGGGAATTGTTACATCCGACTAGTTTATAGAGTAGTGCTAGATAGTCCTTGGATTACAAGATAGATTACAAGACAAAGGCTACGCTAGTCTTGTAGATTAATTTGTTCCATTAGCGCGACAAGGCGGTCCACAGTTTCTGCTAGTCGGTTGGTTTGCCTGGCGTTGTCTTCCACCAAAGCTAGTCGTTGTGCTAGTGTTCGAGAGTGATCCGCAGTCTCCTGTGAACGCTGTTCACATTCTTCTAGTCGGTCTCTTACAAGTTCATCCGCACCTAGTTCGGCGGTCATGGAATCCTGAATTATGCTTACAGAGAGGTTGGTATCCTCTTGTTCTCGCTGTAGTTGTGATATGCGGTCAAGAGCTTGACGAAGCAGGTAGGTCATTCGGTGTTGTTCCAGTTCAAGATTTTCGAGTCTTTGCTCCTGACGGCGGAATTGGGTAGCCAATACTGGCAACGTGAGATGTGTCGAGTTCTGAAAGTTATGTACAGGATAAGGGTTGGTTCGAGGTGACCTTGTGTTCCTCCTGGCTACTCGTGGGTTCCGTGACCCATGTGAGTGAGAGTGTGTCGGATTAGGTGGTGTGTTTGCCATTCCTGTGGCAGAGTGTAAGTAAGACAAGGCTAATATATATACATATATAATATTCAGCCTAGTGTCTAGCACGTATCAAGTAATGGTCCGGTTCTCTCGTGGTCAGAGTCAACTAACGCATTCCCGTTTAACACAACTATTTCAGACCTCACATCATCTTTCCTTAATTGTACATAGTTGATCAGGCTATGTTAAATTAAAGTCGTATGATGTAATTCATGAACCAATCATGCCTAGTAAGGAACTACTGCCTAATGGTCATAGTCTAGGCCCACTAAATGCAACCTAGTTCACTATAACCTTAGGCTCTGATACCAATCTGTAACACCCCCGAAATTCACTGTTTTGCGGAAGCATACATGGGTGTTACTAATCAATATACAAAGCACAAGATATACAGCAAACGACCTCTAAATGAGACGTTTTGTAAATTAGTTACATTCCATAGATATAATGTTTGAAAACTTAGTGTTTTCGTATACAAAATGTAGTTTCCCCTAGAGTCCACGCGTATAGCGGGAGATTCTATTACATAATCGTAATCTACAAAAGATAATGCTAAGAATCTCCGTTAATGCAGTTGTGTTGAAATCATGCGACTCTAGCTAAAATCCTGGAGTAATCCTACTCCATCCGGGTACCTGAGAAAACATGCTAAAAAGTGTCAACCAAAAAGGTTGGTGAATCTCACAGGTTTGTAAATAATATCGGCTTTGAACACGAGATTTCATTAGTAGTGCCCGTAGGCGTAAAATCAGCCATTGCAATCCAGCAATCGTAAAATCAGTATTCGCAATCCAGCAAATGTAAATAAATAAGTTTATACCGTTGCCATGAGGCTCATAATCGAAGCTTAACCCGTAATAATATGTTTGCTCCCGTGACATGCTCGTAAGTGAGCAAGCATCAGTAACGAATAAGTTGTCACCCGTTTATACGTGTAAATCGGTACGTGGCAGCGCTACTGCCCCGGGTGGGGAGGGTCATTTCCCTAATGGATCCATTAACTACTGTTCGCGCTTAAGTCCATAACTAACGATATATGATGGAGAGACTTCTGTAAATAGTAACAACTCATGCAATTCCGTTTGGTATAGTAAACAGTTTAGTACTTGTGTTCAAGAAAAATAAGTAGCATGTATCTCCCCCAATAATATAAAACAGTAAAAGTGGGGCCGTAAGACTCACCTGAGTCCTTGCAAGTACGTTTATATCGATAAACGAGTAAATAATATCAACCGTAGGTTCTCCGAACCCGTAACCTTCAAATGCCTAAACATATAAGGTTAAGTAAGTAGATGTCTCGCAAGACCACCTAGGCTAGTTGTTTACACAACTCATTATGTCCAAGTGTTTGTTTAGTAATCCGTTTGTAGTTTGAAAACAAATATGGCCCGTTGGTGACGGTTTGTAATAATGATTCAAAGCGTTATCATTTATAACGCAATTTAGTGTAGTTGTAATAGAAAGTATGTTCTATGACGTTTGTTAAGTCGTATGACATAAGTATTGAAGTTGTGTAAGTTCGACACTTAGTAAAATCTGACTTTTCAAGGTTCTGGTTTGTGCGACGTAGCATGCGACGTAGCATGCGACGTAGGGTGCGACGCAGGGAGGTACGTCGCATGATGCGACCTTCGCAAATCAATGCGACGTAGGTTCGGTTTGCGACGTAAAAGTCTACGTCGCTATGTGCGACGTCCGCAAGTTAATGCGACGTAATAGGCTGCGTCGCTAGTGCGACGTTGGGATTTTTGTGCGACGTAGGCCGCGACGTCGCTAAATGCGACGTTGGCCACAAAATGCGACGTTTTGAGCTACGTCGCAGAAAGTCCAGCGTCTCTGCGACGTAGCGGTCTGATCGGAAATTGGTGGCCGGAAAATCGGTCGAAAAGCTTCCGTTCGGTCCAAATCTTTTACCCAACCCATTTTTGGACATTTTAAGCATATATAAACTATAAAAACGTAAAAATGAGTAAAAACGGAGAGTTTCGGGTTTTGTCGGAAACTTACGAAATGCCGAAATGAAAATCCGGAAAGATAGGAATGTAGATCGTGTGATGGTGAACGTTTTCTTCCAAAGAGAGGCTATGATCCGAGTACGTTTAATATGTTTATTTATTGATTTTGATGGTGGTGGTGTGTTGGTGAAATAGAGAGAAAAGAAAGAAAGAGAGAGAAAAGGGAAATGAAGAATGAAAGTGAAAAAGAAAGAAGGAGGTGATTTAGGTGGGAGATCCCCACCGTTTTCGGTGTACGCCCCGCGCTCCGTGCGGTGTTCGTTTTCTCCGTCATTTAGGCGTTATATCAAGCAGTTATATTTTTAAAAGATGACGGGAATTGTTTTAATGAAATACCTTGAAATTAATTATAAAAGCATTTGTCGAAGTATTAAAATTCTTAACTCGCGTTTAATACATATACGTTAAATTATTTAAATTGTCGTCGCGGTATTATAAATAATGTTTGTTCGCTGTGTATTTTATATAATAAAATACGTTCTCATTATTTAGGTAAGTTTCTGTCACCAACGTCCAAGTAACTGTGTCGGACTCCGTCCGGTTAATTCGTACGATTAATCCAAATCGCGTAAGTACACACATATATATATAATTCACCTCATATATATATATAAATAGAGTCTGCAATTAGTCCTATTACATACTAATTACAACTAGTTACAAGTAATTAGGCATAAATAATTATCCTAATATAGCAGGTGTTACAAATGTAAACAATATTTTGATGTAAACTTTTGTTTTATCAATACAAGTCCAAAACGACGCATATAGTGGTCGTTCATTATATATCTTTGTGCTGTGATTATTGATTCGTAACACCCAAAACGTGCTTCCGCTAAACAATAAATTTGGGGGTGTTACACATAGGCAAGGATTGCATTAAAAGACTTCAACGTGAAGGTCTTTTATAATCAAGTGATGATGCATCATTTGATAAATGCGAGTCTTGTATATCTGGAAAAATGACAAAGAAACCTTTTTCACATCAAGTGGAAAGAGCTTCCGATCTTCTTGGGATTATACATACTGATGTTTGTGGTCCACTTAGACATGTGTCTAGAAAAGGTACTAGCTACTTCATAACCTTTACGGATGATTTCAGTCGTTATGGTTATGTTTACTTGTTGAAACATAAACATGAAGTCTTTGAAATATTCAAAGAGTTTAAAAATGAAGTAGAAAATCAACTCGGAAAAATCATCAAGATCCTTCGTTCGGATCGAGGTGGTGAATACTTAGGCCAAGGGTTTAAGGATTATCTAAAGGCGTGTGGAATTGTCCAATAGCTTACTCCTCCATATACACCACAACATAATGGGGTGTCAGAGAGGAGGAATCGAACCTTGTTAGACATGGTTAGATCGATGATGAACCTTACAACTCTACCTCTATCATTTTGGGATTATGCTCTAGAGACTGCTGTACGCATTCTCAATATGGTTCCAACCAAGAAGGTTGATAAGACACCACATGAATTGTGGCATGGGACGTTCCTAATTTGTCTTACTTAAAAGTCTGGGGATGTGAGGCGATGGTAAAGAGAGACACGCCTGAAAAACTCGAGCAAAAATTTATTAAGTGTATCTTTGTAGGATACCCAAAGGAAACGATGGGTTACTACGTCTATATCCCTTCTGAACACACTATCAAAGTTGTGAGATATGCGGAATTCTTTGAAAAGGATCTCGTACTTCAAAAAGACAGTGGGAGGGCGGTAGAACTTGAAGAAATTCAAGAAGATACATCACATTCTGAAGACACTAGTAATCATCAAATTGAACAAGAAAGTCTTGAGGTTCAACATGATGATGAGGTTCCACTTCGTAGGTCCAATAGGACTATACGTGCCCCTGAGAAGTTATGTCTAAATGTAAAAACTGAGGAGCATGTATTAGGGGATTTAAATGAACCTAAAAACTTCAAAGCTGCATTAACAGATCCAGAATCTGCAAAATGGCTTGAAGTTACGAAAGTGGAAATGAAATCCATGAAAGATAATCAAGTTTGGAGCTTGGTTGATCTTTCACCCGATACTCAAACCGTTGGGTGTAAATGGATCTTCAAGAAGAAGACCGACATGGATGGAAATGTACACACCTACAAAGCTGGTCTTGTAGCGAAGGGTTATACTTAAGTCTACGGAATTGACTATGAAGAAACCTTCTCTCCAGTGGCAGACATTCAAGCGATTAGGATTCTTATAGCCATAGCTGCGTACTATGACTATGAGATTTGGCAAATGGATGTCAAAACTGCCTTCTTAAATGGTTATCTAGACGAAGAGGTCTATATGGATCAACCTTAAGGTTTTATTGACCCATCTCATCCCAACAAAGTATGCAAGCTTCAAAGTTCCATATATGGACTTAAGCAAGCATCTAGAAGTTGGAATAAACGGTTTGACGAAGAGATCAAAAAGTTTGGTTTTCTTCAAAACCATGAAGAGCCATGTGTATATGATGTGTATTTATCGAGTTATAAAACAAATAAGATTAATATCAAAGATAGGGACTAATACACAAATAGGCAAGTGTACCTAATCATATAATAGTATAGCTTTGGTAAATCCGAGTTATCGTATCCATAAGGAACATATAATGTATTCTAAAATTGTCATCAACTAATAGTTAAACTTTATTGAAAGCAAGTAAATATGAAGATAGTACCTTTTAACGACAGGTAGTCATGGTAAAGTTTCAAACAATAAAATAAATAAAGCAATAAAGATAGTATGATCTCAATGGTATGAACAATGTTTACTTAGATTTACTCGCCCTAGACTTGGATGTATAGATTAAGTACAAGACACGACCGATAATGTGCAATTAACAAAACAATCACTTTGTTGTCACAAAACCAATTGAATGATTAACCTTTCTTAGTGCAAGTGTCCTTGACACCAATAGTTATTAACCACCTATTGTTAATTCTAGTAACTTCATGATTTGATAGCTAACCTTACCGTCGTAAGTGTTATAACCACACAAGGTGTCCCTAAATGTGATACACGAACAATCAAGATTTCCAATTTCAATTCAAAACCTTTTATTTGGTCAAATACAAAGATACAATCATCAATTTCTCAATAGATTGTAAACAAGTACATGATAAACACAAGTTTTCACTTAATGCAACAAATACTTATCAATTGAATCAAAATCAAAACCTAAACCACTCATGGTTCTTTAATCAAACATAATATTAACACACTTCTAAATCAAATCAAGTACGATACATCCATAATACTAGGGTTCACAAAACTAAATAAACACAAGAATCCAGCCCTTGAAAGGCACAAACATCAAACAATCAAAACTCAAGATAAAATCCATAACAATGGTTATGAAATCAAACCGAAGAGAGTAATGAGATCGGATGATTGGAATCGATCCTTTGTTCCGGAATGATGAAGATGATGATAGAGCACTTAGGATATCTCCAAAAGCCTCTCCATAATCGCCAAAGCCGTCACCATTATGAGATTCCCCTAAAATGGCTTAAAAACGCGTATTTATACTATGCTGGGCTGACAGACTTCGCCATGCGACGAGACCCCGTCGCTGCGCGATGGTCTGAAGAAAGGAGTGGTCGCTTGGCGATGAAACCTGATCGCAACGCGATGGTTCAATTGACAAAGATAATAGATGTGCGACGACCACCCGTCGCCATGCGATGGGCTACCTGTTAGCAAACTTCAAAAACTCATGTTTTCCCTTGAATTAGTCACTTCTTCGATCATTCTTTCATATATTCACCTGAAATCAATTTTAAACCAAATAAGTACCGAAAATTCATATAGTTAACTATAATTACAACAAAAAGGAACCGATATGGCTATAGAAAATATGTATTAAACGAGCCATATCAGTATACCTCAAGGCTAGTGGGAGAAATGTTACTTTTCTGATCTTGTATGTCGATGACATATTAATCATGGGAAACAACGTTCCAATGTTACAAGAAGTAAAATCCTATCTTGGAACATGTTTCGATATGAAAGATTTAGGAGAAGTGGCATTTATACTCGGAATCAAGATCTATAGAGATAGGTCAAAGCGGATGATTAGTTTAAGTCAAAAAGCTTATATTGATAAAATCCTAAAGAGATTTAGGATGGAAAATTCCAAGAGAGGGAATATTCCGATGCTCGAAAAGCTTGACTCAAGTAACAAACAAGGTGCATCTACACCTGATGAGGTGAAGCAAATGCAAAATGTTCCTTATGCTTCGGCTGTAGGATCCATTATGTATGCTGTGAGATGTACTAGGCCTGATGTTGCGTTTGCACAAAATATTGTAAGTCGTTTTCAACAGAATCCAGGAGTGAGTCACTGGACTGCTGTTAAGAACATTCTTAAGTACTTGAGATCTACTAAAGATATGGTTCTGGTTTATGGGGGAAATCCTGCAGCTGAGCTTAAAGTAACTGGTTATTGCGATGTTGGGTTTCAGACTGACAAAGATGATATGAAATCTCAGTCAGGATACGTCTTCACCTTAAATGGAGGAGCAGTAGATTGGAAAAGAAAGAAGCAAACTACTACTGCCATGTCTGCTACAGAATCTGAGTACATTGCTGCCTCGGAAGCCGCCATGGAAGCTGTTTGCATTAGAAAGTTTATTTCTGGGCTCAGCGTGGTTCCCTTAAATAAATCACCTATGGAATTATATTGTGATAATTCAGGTGCAATCATAATTGCCAATGAACCTGGAGTTCAGAAAGGTGTCAGACACTACCAAAGGAGAGTTCACTATGTTCGAGAACAAATTGAACTAGGTGAATCAAGTTACTCAAAGTTCGCACAGAACATAACTTAGCTGATCCGTTCACTAAAGCTTTATCAAAAGCAAAGCTTACTGAACATGCGAAAGGCATAGGACTTCGTCTAGCTAGTTATCTCATGCAATTCTGTGATTAGTATTTGGATATGAGATGTAAAACATTTTATTTATTAATGAAATAAAGTACTTGGTATGTTTATTTTATTTAAATATTATTGTATCTCATTTTTGCATGTTTAATCCTTGAATAATTTATTATTATTCTAAACTATCCAATGTCGATTGACTATATGGGAATATAGTCGAACTAAGACATATCACTAAACTCACATGATATTCATACGGATGCATATCGGATTCCCCAAATCATCGAATAATTACTTTATGGATCGTCGTCATTAAGAAATATTCGAAAATGATTATTTATTGAATCCTTAGACTTGAGATACAAGTAGGTTCAGCGTGTATGGATTGCATCTTCATGATATGGTTCTAACTATTCGTAAATGGTAGTTATACATGACTATTTTCAGAAGTGTAATGAAATGCATGACTGACACGTGCAGTCAATACATAATTTGTTCTTTCAATAAGTATTTGAAGAATGATACTTATAGGCCGCTCATTAGGTATTAATCAGATGTGTGTATGGCCATACCAAAATGAAATCTAGATGTGTCTCGATTCATTTTGTAATCTTGATTAATTACACGAAATGAGAAATAGAACAGTTAAATCACGAAATGACATTGATCCATATTCATGATTAACACCGGTATCTGAAACAAAGGGATTGTAAATGATGAAATCATTATCTGAGACTTTATGAAATGAAACTCAGGAATTTCTGGGAACATTGAAGTGTTGCTAGACTCTAAACAATGTTATTGCTTAAGACATGTCCAAGTGGGAGCTGTTGGTATATATGTACACGACTTAAGCATGCCCGGAAATTAATGAGCCTACGGGGTCACACGCGTTAACACGTAGATACCGCTTATTTAACCAAGTTAAGTTAACTGCAGTAACTGCTTGAGTTATTAGTTAAATTGTGATAATTTAATAAACGTTATTAAATTATAAAGTTCAAGGTGAAAGTTGTTAGGACTAAAATGTTACTTCTAATACTTAAAGGGTTAAATAATAATTAATTAATAATAAGAGGTTATTAGTTATTAATTATTATAAAATCAATATCTATATATAATAACCCTTTGATGCATGAGATATACGAATGAAAAAAAACCTTTTTCTTGGCCTCTGTGTTTTGGTCAACAAAAAACAAAAACTCAAATTACTTTCTTGTGTGTTTCGTACGGACAAAGTCAAAGAAAAAACCCAAAGGGTTTATTTGCTTTTGTCGAATAACCAGTGTTTTAAGACCCGGTTCGACCGGCCCGGTCGGATCGTATTTTTAGGGAATTCCGGCTAAAAAAACCCCGGTTTTTTCGATACTTTGACTAGTCAATGACCCGGTTGACCCGGCCGGTCGGACCGAGAACCGGACCGGCGCATTGACCCGGTTTCATGTTTTTTTTACAATTTCTATGTACATTTAATCATTTATAAGTAGGGAATGTTGACTGATTGTGTATTTCAAAAATAATGAGGGTAATGAGGGAATTTTTTACTGATATGTCATCACCATTTATTACTCTGTGGATTATATAATTATTATATTGATGTGTATTTCAAGAATAACGAGGGAATCGATGTGTCACCATCTTTTATTACTATATAGATTTTAATTTTTATACATGATATAATTAATAATTATAATTATAAAAAATAAAAAATAAAAAAATTCACTAAATACTACTACTGTATACTATTATTAACTCCGGTCCGACCTTCCGGCCCAACCGGTCTGACCGGTCCAACCAGAAATTAACATTTTTCCAGGTCGACTAAAAACCCAGGTTTTAAAACACTGCGAATAACACATTAGTGTAGAGGTAATTAATTTGGTTAATTGAACTAGCAAGCGGGTGGTGATCAACAACGTGTTGTGTGTGCGATCGTAGAGGGTTTTACGATTAGTGAAACCTATTCGTTTATTAAACGATTAATTGGAGCTAGCTAAAAGGTACACAACTATTAACCCTTGTTAATTATATATATATATATATATATATATATATATATATATATATATATATATATATATATATATATATATATATATATATATATATATATATATAGGATTGGGATCAAGGGAGGTTATTTTTAAAGGGAGATGGGAGAGATGGATTTTTTTATTACTATGATTCAGTATATTTATTCTGAGATTCAGTATATTACTATGATTCAGTAAATTTTTGTATTTAAATAAAAAATTGAATCACATCAATAAAATAGTGAATCATAGTGATAAAAAAATCCATCTCTCCCATCTCTCCCTAAATTTCCTTATTTTTTGATCCTGTTACTATATATATATATATATATATATATATATATATATATATATATATATATATATATATACATGTTTATATTCCGCTGCGTACTCGTGTATTTGATTGTCAACTGCGATATTATATTCTAACAGAAGCCACAAGTGTGATTGTGTGACTCACATCACATGTGAACCTTGAAACCGGGTTTACAAGACACACATTGCAGCTGTAACTTAAAAACCAGGCTTTCGATTACTTTTGAAAATAAGTCTGAAAGAACTTGAAATACCAAAAACCGGCGAATTCATACATGAACATATTACTACCTTGACCCAAACCGCACAAAGTACCAAAGTTACTTCCACAGTTACTAAATTGAGTGTCACAAAGTTGTATTTAAGCTTGCTATCTGAAGATGAATGTAAAAACTGTTCAGTGAATTATAAGAATGTATTCAATATTTCAATTCATAGCTACAGACTTCCTGGCCTTCAGCCTTTATTACTGTAAATTATAATCTCTTTGATCCAAGAGATGTTATTTGAATCATATCGCTTTACAATCATAAATTACATAATTGTCTTACTAAATTTCATGAATAGAATTAATCAACCATAACCAATAATCAGTGTGATAAACAATGAAAAACATTAACAATTGGAAAAAGAGATATCTTTGAATTAAAATATAGCCAAAAATAAAAGATCGCATTTTACATATCACAATGATGAACTTGTTGCTAGATTAACTACCTAGCATTTAATCAAATGAGCGTTTGAGTTGATGCCATTTGAAAGCAAGCTTTTTCGATACATTCTAATCTCTGCTTCACATTCATCTTCCCGATCTACGAATGTTAGATAGCCATTTTTCAGACTATAAACATACATACGGTGCCCCTGTTCGCATGTCAATAGTATGTCTCCTTCTTTGTTCCAACAACCCGAAACCCTTACAGACACATTAGTATACACATTAAACCGACGATGAATCACCCACTCTTTCTGCTTCCATATCCACACCTCCATGCTACATCTTTCAATATTATTATACACATATCCGACTTCATCATTGAGGTCAACCAACTGATCATTAGTCCAACCTTCGTCTTGTTGTTTTGGAGGATCAATCAACCTAAATTCCTCCGTTTTCACATCAAACTGTACTACTTGTCTCCCTTCATTAATTGGTCGTGTGCGATTATCATGAGAACAATCAACCAACCAATACAAGTATCCATGAGCAAATATACCCTCCCAGGTTATTGGATACGATTTGATTTTTGATATCTCTTTCCATGAACCCGAACCCGATCCTGAGCCCAAGACAAGAACCATGGTGCATAGTTTCTCCCTAACCACATCAATATTGTTTTCTGAAACTACCAAATATTCATTGATGACACATATTACCTTCAAACTATTGGTAGAATCATCAAAACCGATCCCAGCTGAACACAAGCGCACCGGTTGCACACCTGACCAACTATTAATAGGTGGCAACTCATAAAATTCTTTACTATGGGGATCAATCAAAGCCAAACTGATCTCATGATTGAGGTGATCAGTTGATGAATGGACTAGAATCAGCCCATGGCAAGAACCTAGAATCGTGCGAGCGCGTGAATCCTTTTGACGAAACTCCAATACGGGGTCTTCTGTAACCTTGATGGAGGAAGAAGTAGAATGCTCCAAGATACGTAAAAAGCTGAGTTTGCAACGTATATGGGAATTAGAATCTAGAATTTGCTGGAACATGATGGGTGTGGGTTCGTCTTTACCATGAATCTCTTCAAGGTCAGGATGATTGTCGTGTTTCCACCATCCTTTGCATACGTACAGACAACAACGAGCCAAATATTCAAATGCCGTTCTTGAGCGGATTCGAAAAGCAGTTTCTTTCGGCAAAGCAGCCATGTTTGTGGATGATCGATCGAGGGTATTGTTGAGTAGGTGTTGAATGAATGATGATGGCGAATATCGGTGATATTTATAGATGAGAATGCCACGCTTTGAAAATATGGAAGTTATTATTATAGGCGAATATCGGTGTTGAATGAATGATGATGGCGAATATCGGTGATATGTATAGTTGTATTAACCCTCAAGTAAACGTAACCCCCAATTAAGCTAGGGGTACAAGTACAATTTGAGTTGTAGATTTATAAAATCTGAATTACCAATAACATTTGTCAAATTTGACCACCAATGTAAATATATCATTGTTATTATGTTATCTTATAATGTTATCTTATAACGTTATCATTCTAATTAAATTTTCAATTTCTCAATTAAGTCCTTTAATTTTAGTAAATTTTAAGATTAGATCCCTAACTTATTAAAAAATAATTTTTTTAAACAACTATCCACTTACATATAAAGAGATATTTAATTCATAATTAAAAAATTATGCAAATCGATATGTAATGTTTGTGTTTTTAATTCACCAAGTAGGAATAAAATTTCTTATAAAGTTAATATAGACTTAAAATAATTAATTTTTTTTTTCACTAACTTGGTTTCAAAATATTTTAATTTTTTAATCTCTACTTATATAAATCCATTTACATAAAGTAATATTATCATGAATCCAACTAAATGTTTAATATACATATTAACTTACACACTTTATTATTAGAAACAAAATAATAAATGCGATACTTCATATTTAAAATCAACGGCCCGTGTGTATACACAAATTTAAAGTCTAGTAATAATAAATATAATATAAGAAACACATAATGATGTCATCAAAATTACAATTGACCAATATAATTATTTATGTTTGTTAAAATTAGCTAAAATATAGGACATGGTGACATAAATCATGATTTAAATAATCAAATAATTAGAATCAACTAAATTAGATTAAATTCATATATAATTCTTATACAAATCAAATGTTAGATAACACTAAATTTAAAATAACAAATCAATTTTAGTTCGTATAGATTAAATACTAGCCTATTAAACCCGTGTATACACACGGGTTATGTAAGGTAAAATAATAATTTTTTAGTATTGAATATTGTGTTCTTATTGGTTAATTTGGTGATTAAAAGTAATAATATAATTGAAAGATGGAAAAATAAAATAATAATTTATATGCGATTATTGTTAAGAAGAAAATAGTAATCCTAAATATAGTTAAATAGCTCTCATCCTATATTTAATTATTATATTATTTATGACATCATTATATCCTAAATTTTAGCTAATTGGAAAGAATTAAGGAATTTAATTGGCTAATTGATAATTTGATGACATCATGTGGCGTTTCCTATAATTTAAGATACTATAGGAAATCTTTTCATGACGTCATCAATCAATTTAATTTTTTAATTTGTCAATTAAGTCATTCTATTTCTCTCAATTTAAAAATTAGTAATAAAAGTTATATTATCAATTAAAAAATAACTTAAACATTATATTCAAACAAATAATAGGCACAACTGAAATGTAATTTAACGTAAGATAATGAATAAATAATACTTTTAATTATTACTAAATAAATTATCTTATGGATCATAAGGCTCACATGAATGCACGGGTAGCGGGCTTACATTAAAAAGCACTTACTAACAATATCTACAATTATATAATTTTAACCGTTAAGTTTGGAATACTTTATTTTTTATGATACAAATGACATTTGTAACTTATTTATATGAAGAAAATTTATGCATCAAACAACCCCGTGTAATACATGGGTATACATGGCTAGTATTATAATTTGAAAGTATTATATTTTATACAATTTCTAATTATAATTAGTATTATAATTCTAAAAGAACGTAAAAAAGTAGGGAAATGTTATTGTAAGATCACTTATTATCGTAGGAACCGTATGAATGACTTTTTTCACTTTTAAATTCAATATATGTACATGTTTTGCAATAAAAAGTTATGCTAAAATTATTAAAATTTTATACTCTTTAATATTAGATTAATTAAAAAAATAAAAGAAAATATATGATACATAAATTAAATTTGTGTATCACAGCATTTTATGTGTGATACCGTGATACACAAAAAAAATTTATGATGTGTATTTCATTTTTTAAAAAAAAAAATTCTCATAGTAAAGAACACACAATTCTAAGAAATTTGATATACATTTTTCATCAAAAACATAATTTAATTTTAAAGTTTAAAGTAAAAATTTCCGTTCCTACCGTTCCCACCATAATAAGTGTTCTTATTTGAACCTTACCCTTATTATAATGGATTTATGTATTCTATTTTATACAATTTCTAGTAGTCCTTAGTTTTATATATAAATTCTATTTGAAAATTGTATAAATCTCACTCTTTGATTATACTTACCATTTAGCCATTTTATTTTATCCACGGCAAGAAAAGCACAAATTTAATGAC
Source organism: Helichrysum umbraculigerum (assembly GCA_949592205.1). Taxonomy (NCBI): domain Eukaryota; kingdom Viridiplantae; phylum Streptophyta; class Magnoliopsida; order Asterales; family Asteraceae; genus Helichrysum; species Helichrysum umbraculigerum. Next base: position 25,984,586 of record CATIUR010000004.1, on the reverse strand, counting down.
ACATTTTTTTGGTGTCACTAATGTCATTATTTATGACACTTTCTGATTTGTATTTTAAATAACACACCTCATAAGATAACAGAGGCACACAATCATATACTTATACTTTTTAGTTAATTTTTTTTTCTATTTTAATCACTAGGCTGGGGTCGATAAATAATAGACAAATTTGTAATTCTAATACCATCATTAAGGACTTATATAATGACATAAAAAGGATGGCTATTAGTTTTTGTGACACTATTATCTTACAAATTGTGCTCATAAAACACACTTTTACAGTTTTACCCCTTTTTAAAAGGTGTCATTGAAAGTATAGATTTTTTTTTAAGTGTTACCATGAAATATGTTATTAAGTCGTCCTTTTTTGTTTGTTTGTTGTGATTTCACCTAGCATAGTTATGTATTCATCATCATCACTAGCTAAAAGATAAGTATGTCATCTTGATTCTGTTAATTCTGTAAGTTTGTATGGTTTACGTCTAAAAAACTTGATTTTGTGTAGAAAATAGTAAAAAGTGGGTGTGTTTAGCTGTGGAAAACTTTCCATCTCCAATTTTCTAAAAAATGAAAAGAGTTTTTGTTTCTAGAAAAGTATCAGAAAATTTAGAAAATGTGTTCAAAAGTTGATGTATTATCCATTTTGGAAAAATGATGTTAAGAAGATGTTTTTGAAAAATTTTAGAAAAAAGGAGGAAGTGGTCTAAAGAAAATTTGTGAAAAGCTTGAAATTATTGTTTTCCAACTCCTAGTTGTAGAATGGAAAAATTCCATTTTCTTGAAAATCTTTTCTAGAAAATACTCATTTTGAACGCGTTTTTTAATTTTCCACTTTTCCACATTTCTTAGAAATTTTTTCTAAAAAAATCCCCCAATTTTTTTTAACTAAACACACATCTCAATTTGTTTTCAAGCGAGTAGAAAATAGTTTGATAGTGGGATTTTGAAGTTAAAAATAGCAACTATATTCTTTAGATTATCATGGATATTATACTGTTATCATATTTTTACAAAAAAGTTACTTAAATGTCCTTGGAAATATCAAAATAACATATATCAACCACATAATCAACACTGAAACAACACTTATCACATATTAACCACATATCTTCTTAAACACAAATCTACTGAGCACTATAAAGATTATTCTGAACACTATGCGGATCCGCGGCCATTAGAAACAAGTCTGCAAGGTACCAAATCACGTCGAAATAGATACCAAGATCATAATAACTTAGTACCATACCAACTACGTCAGCATGAGTATGCATACCAAGATCATCATAACGTGCGAGCACGTATTCATATGAAACACTGAATCAACAAAATTCCACCACGTAGTTCCACAAAGTTCAACAATGGTCAACAACACTTCAACAAAAGATACAAACACTAGATACACGCGTATGAAACAAGTATAAGAAACAAACTTAAGAAACAAGTGATACTCCACACGATTGTATGATCCTCTTGCTCGGAAGCAATCCGGAAACACATACAACCGAAACAATCATAACAATTCATCATTAGAAACAAGTTAAGATACAAGTAAACTTCCACTTGATTGTATGATCCTCTTGCTCGGAAGCAATCCGGAAACACATACAACCATTACCCATATAACCCCCATATCACTTACCTCGATATTTAAACGATGATTTACAACGAGTGATCCACGAAGGCTTTCCATGTCTTTAACACCTAATCATATCATACACAACAACATAATAACACATTTAGACACCAACAAGCATCATGATCTTCTAATCATCATTAAACTAACTCATAACATCTCTATCATCTAATTATCCATTTTCTACTTCAATTCTTGTTCCATCATCATAATCATACTCTATAAACATCATTAGAAACATCCTTAAGCTTATTAATCTCAATTCACAATATTTAGCAAAACTCTTAAAATTATTCAAGAACACTAATCATGAATTCATCACTTTCACTATGTTATATGATTACCAACAATCATAATAACACTAACTAACATCAATTCAATCATTTTCTAACCTCAATTTTGGATTAAAACCATCAATTATTCAAAACCCATCAAAAACCCAAAACTTAGGTTAGAACATAAAGAAATTCAACTTACTTGAGGTTAGGGATGATCAAAGGATGATGAATTCGAATTCTTAAAGCTTGAATCAAGAATTAGAAACTGATTTTAGGGTTAGATTTCACACCCCCCATTTCGGGTTGCGGAAGCGAATCAGGTCGGGGCGTGACTAATCAATAACCAAAGCACAAAAGTATACAGTGAACGACTCTATATGAGACGTTGGAAAAATAGTACATTTCGTTAATATTCAAGAGTACATATCAACTAATACAGAAGTAATGTGGTAAAATCTCCAATTAGCTACATGCATGCGACTCGAGCTAATAAGTAGATCCTGCTGGGCCATCCTACTGTAGCTGCGTACCTGAGAATGCATTACTAAAAGTGTCAACCAAAAGGTTGGTGAATCTCACAGGTTTGTAGTAAGTAAATCAAATTGAACACAATATAAGTACACAAGTTTCACAGAAACAGTGAAGTAATAAATGTAATCGCACAGTTGAAATAGAACAGTAAAAGTGATTGTACGAATGTAACAAGTCAGTATTTAAAAGTTGTACACAGTCAGTAGAGTAGTAATCGTCAGTTGTATGTAAATAACAAATCTATAGTCAATCACTGCATCCATGTAATTGGGTAGCAATCCATGGTAGTAAGCAGTCAGTAAATCAGCAATCAATCATTGCGTCAATGCAATAGGGTAATGGGTATACATTGCCATGAGCACCATAGTTGAAGCTTAACAGTAAGTAAGTAATCGTACAATCAAGTACTGTGCCCTCGTGAATGCTAATCCAAAAACATTCATGTGTAACGAGTAGAAAATGCCCATTTATACCTGTATGTTCGGGGCAGTGCGTGCTACCCTGGGCGGGGATTGTCAGTCCCAAATGGATCCATTTACTAGTACTCGCGCTTAAGTCCATAACTAACAACTATGATTAAAGGGACTTCATTGGATTAAGTAAAACTCATGCAATCGATATACCAGTAATTCAGTGAATATGTAAGTCTGTAAGTCTGTAAAACTGTAAGTCAGTAAGTCTATGAGTCGGTAAGACTGTAAATTAGTAAGTCGGTAAGACTTGTAAATCAGTAAGTTTGTAAAGATTGTAAGTTCGTAAAATCGGTAAGTTTGTAAAGTCGGTAAGTTTGTAAGGGGGTTTTCCAGTAAAACAGTAAGTTTGTAAATCGGTCAAGTGGTAAGTATAAATCAGTAATTTTTGTAAAGTGGTAATGTAATAAGTATATCAGATAGTAAATCGGTAATATAATACATTTGTAAAGTAAAACGCTTGTAAGGTAATAAGTTTGAAAAGTACTAAGTTTGTAAAGTAGTAAGTTCGTAATTTAGTAAGTTCGAATTGTAATAGGCCCGTAAAGTAGTTTAGAAGTCAGTAAGTTTGTAAAGTATTAAGTCGGTAGCGTATCAAGTCTGTAAAGTAATGAGTCAGTGAAGTCCAAAGCATATACATTAATTAATTCAATAAAAACAGTAATTTCATTGTGTTCAAGTAAAAACAAGTAATGCATCTCCCCCAAAGTAAAGCAGTAAAAAGAGGCCGTGAGACTCACCTTTGAGTGCTAGCGTTCCTAAAGCACGCGAAATTCGACAGTAACCTCCTAGTGTCCTAAACACATAAGATTAAGTGAGTAAATGGATATCTTAAAGATTATCCATGCTAGTTGTCTATCTAACTAGTTAACGTTAGATTGTTTTGTTGTATAATTGTAAAGATGTTCGGCCCGTTGGTGGTGATTCGAAATTATATTTCTAAAATATAATAGTGTTCATTTCGTGTATAATTAACTCGTATATCTAACTCTTATATGGTCAAACAGGCTCGGTTTGACCCGCAACTTTTACACAAGCCTTAAAATGGTAAAATAATTTTATAAAAGTTGTCGTTATGTTTCGTGGGTTTCGCGAAGTGTCATTTTTAAGAAAATGTCAAAACAGTCCTCTTTACATAGGTTTTTCAGATTTCGACTAAACAAACCTCTCGATTTCTACACTTTTTAAGCCGAATCAAGCTCTACCAAAAATCACAAATGTTCACCTATGAATATAGTCCATTTCTGCACTTTATGGTATTTTTATATGTTTGTTTACTATTTTCAACAAAAATAAACACGAGGCGTGGTCGGATCGGGTTAGATAATGAGTTTAGTCCAAAGATTCACGTTTTTCACCATGATCCGAGAGGATCTGGGCCGAGGGCCAAAAATGAAAGTTGTAGCTCGTATCTTAATGAAAATTTTTCGTTTAGATGTCGAAAGTTGGTTCTTCCTAGTTTTCGAGATATAGGTGTTTTGGTGAGTCGGTTTTTAAGAGACAGAATCTGTCTTTTATACATACACATGAAAAACGTATTTTAAGCTTTGATTTGGACATGATATTGTTATATGAGCAAGATAACATGTATATCTATGAAAACCACGAAAATATATATAGAGAGAGGTGGTGATTCATACCAAAAACGAGTTTTAGAGGGAGGGGAAGGTAGGATGATACTTGTTGCTCCTTCTTCTTGCTTTTCTTCAAGGTAAAAGATGGTGGATGATGATGGTTTGTGATGGTGGCGTGGCTGATCAAAGGAGAGGGAAGGAGAGAGTTGTAAGTGTGTGTTTTAGTGAGAGAATGTAGAGTGAGAGTGAGGGAACAATAATGAAGAAAATAATGGTGGTGAGATAGTCTTGTTAGTCAAGAGCATGATCCACAAAAAGTGGATCATGTTGGCTGATTTTCCTAAGGTCAAAATGTGGTAGATTTTTGTTAAATCTTGTCTCAAATGATTGGTATTATACCCGTGTTCGTTTACCCGGTCGTTTAAATGTTTATATTATCGTTATACGTTTTACGTACGTGTTTTTAATAACGAATATTATTTCGATCTTTTAGTTGGTAGTATTACTCAATAATATATATTTTATTTCGATCTTCATGTTATATATATACATTTATATATACATTTATATATATAATACTTGTATACTTTGGTATTGAGCGTATGTGATACGCGAAATAAAATTTTAAATTTGGCGCGAAATTTGTGTCATTTTTTGACAGGGTGTCACATTAGAAATGTTTCCTGCATTTTTTTCTTCACTTCGTGAAGTGTCTGGAATGTTTTTCAGAAATGATACTGGATAAACTCATAAAACATACGTACATAAGTCGGCTCATTTAAATTTTACTCTCCGTAATTACCATTGTCTGGAACTAGGAAACCATTCGCGTATTCTATTATTTTATATCCCTTAGAACAAAAACCTTTAAAACAATTATATCATCGTACACTAAAATAAAACCTCAATATTTGGGGTGTTACAGTAATCAATGCAAATTAAATAGAATTTAAATTTTTTTATGTATACAGGTTTGCACACTAAATTAACACAAAGTTGAATTAAACTTGGATATAACTAATGTATTTGTAATTAAGCAAAACGTGATTCGTATTATATTTCGTTTTTTTTTTTCAAACCACATTTAAGGTTTCAAAACCAATAAATCACGTTTTCTTATATATTTTTTAAAAAAAGCTACTCCGTATTAAGTTTATAGAATATCTAGAAATTGAATAGAGACAAGGGTATGGATCACAGAATCACGGGTGTTAACGAGAGTAGTGAGGGCAGCCAGTTTAAAGACCCCACCTCAACATTTACATTTCTCCCAGCAAGGGTAAGACGGTCATTTTACGTTTTATCTTCTCTACCCCTCTCTCTTCTACATATATCTCCTGCCTTTTCTCTCACAAACACATTACCGCCGTCAGCTATCGTAGGCCGGCCACCGCCACCCGGGCGCTACCAGCTAAGAATCTGAGATCATGGACCGGCGGCCTTCCTTAACCATTTCTGAATCCGAAAAAATAAAATAATTAATCAACGAATGTTTCTGAAGAAGCTAAAAAGACCGCCATAACGATACGACCGTTGGGATTTTATGGCGTGCTATCGTTACGACTTTCAAGATTCCGACGCTGTACCGATATGACCTTCTATTTCTAACCTCTCTCTGTCGCATCTGCACTTATTTTTGGAAAAAGTTGCAGGTGTTAAGCTGGTATCCAAGTTTTCAGTGAGCTAGCATAAAAGGAAAAAATCGTCGAGGGAAAATCGTTGACAGGAACAAAAGGAAAAAAATTGTGAAAAAGTTAAATAATTGTAAGTAGAATATAGTGACTTTGTGAAAAACTGTGAATAGTGAATTTGTCAGACTAGTGTAGTCACCATCATTATTTAAATTGAAGATATTTATATTAATTTTTGTAAATATTCCTATTATCTCACTTAAAATTGCTTTTTAAATTTTCGTTTATATTTGTCTCATCAAGTCTTCATTTAAAGTTACTATTTTTTAGATAATAAATCATTTTATTTTATTAATTTGACTCATGAGTTATATATGTATAATGTACTAAATATAATTGTACAATGAATCAATGTTACTTGTACAATTAACCAATATTTTTTTTAGTTCACACTAATCATGAAATTTACTTTATAATTGTGTGATTGAAGAATATGAAGTATGTAGTGAAAAAAACAACCGCATCAAGGTGTTAAAAAACACTACATTATATTGTGTAAACCCTTAAATTACACTGCATAATCGTTAGGAAAAACAAAACATTACATCATATTGTCTAAACTGTTAAATAACACTCCATCATCGTTCGCTAAAAAAAATCACTGCATCATATCGTCTAAACTATTAAATAACACTCCATCATCACTCGCTATAGAAACGCTGCATCATATTGTCTAAACTATTAAATAACGCTGCATCATCATTCGCTATAAAAAACGCTGCATCATCATTCGCTATAAAGCGTTGCATCATCGTTCGCTATAAAAAAACGCTGCATCATCGTTCGCTATAAAAAAACGCTGCATCATATTGTCTAAAACTCTTAAATAACACTGCATCATAGTTTGCTATAACAATGCTACATGATATTGTTTAAAACTCTTAAATAACACTGCATCATCGTTCAGTATAAAAAAACGTTGCACCATCGTTCGCTATAAAACCATGCATCATTATTCGCTATAAAAAACGCTGCATCATCGTTCGCTATAAAAAACGTTGCATCATCGTTCGCTATAAAAAACGCTGCATCATCGTTCGCTATAAAAAACGCTGCATCATATTGTCTAAAACTCTTAAATAACACTGCATCATCCTTCGTTATAAAAGTGCTACATCATATTGTTTAAAACTCTTAAATAACACTGCATCATCGTTTGTTATAAACAACGTTGCATCATATGGTCTAAAACTCTTAAATAACACTGCATCATCGTTCGCTATAAAAATGCTACATCATATAGTTTATACTCTTAAATAACATTGCATCATCGTCCGCTATAAAAACACTGTATCATATAGTCTATACTCTTAAATAAAACTGCAACATCGTTCGTTATAAAAAATGCTGCATCATATTGTCTAAACTCTTAAATAACACTTTACGATAGTTTGTGAAAGTTCTATATCATCATTCGTTAAAGTACACTGCATTATCGCTTAAACTTGAATCAAAGTTAACGTTTACATATATTACTTTATTTTTTAAACTATAGAAATAAACATTGTTATTAAAATAATATATAATCAAATCCCTTTTTAAATTCCTAAAAACCATACCGAAGTATCTATCGATTTTTTATAAATTATAAAACCTATAACAAGTTCCCTATCATTATTTAATTTATACTGTAATCAATGTAAAAGAAGACCATTAAAAAGAATAGTATCTTGACACTCCTAACCTTTTCAGAATGAGCATGTGTTCAATTTGAACACTTCAACTAATTTCTTTTTCCCTGAACTATTAATTAGTTGCATTCAATTTATGCAAGACATACTTTAACAAATAATTCTTATCATTTGTTTTTTTATTATAACACCCCTCATTTACCTAACCATTATAATAATGATTTTGACTCGGAAACGTCAATTTTAAACATACATTGCTATTATACAACAGTTTAGTTCTTTTAAACTAAAATAATACAACACAGGTGTTATATAATTCAAAACATGTGATTAATTATTAAACGACCAGAGTAATCCGCCTGTCAAACATTCCATCATTTCCAAGAACTTCCTGCCCAGCCCAATATGTCCCATCAATAATAACCTGCAGGAAGGACTGTGGTGGGGTTAGCATAATGCTAAGTGAGTGAAACTATAATCAACAGCCCAACTTAGCATAACAACTTTGTTTACAATAAATAATCGTAAACAAAACATCACAGTAAATCAATGGTTCTTGGGGAAACTTTCAGCCAAGAACACATAACTAATATCACATAAAATCAATGAGATAACATCTCGATACACAACGTGTCAATGAGGATCGGTGGCTCTGGAGATATCATAATACCCGGGGATTCTCCAAGAACACTTACCGTCAATCTGTAAGGCCAATACAGAATAGACCGATAGCTTGGTACTAATTTCATACGACCTAATTTCCCATTAACGATAAGTACAAGGAAATTCCTGTCGTCTTACAATAGTAACCAAGCCCAACATCTTTGCTGACCTCAATAATTCAATGCACAAAGGCAATATATCAAGTGATCACATATTCACATACTCAATCAGATCAACATATCAGACTAAACCGTCTATCAACAGTATTATTACTACTAACCATAATTATAATGGAAAACAAAAACAGTAATAATACGTTACTCGTTGTAACCAAACCTGTTACAACTAAATCACACTGAGGGTTATAGATCCACTCACCAACACCTCAGTTGTCCACTCAGTAGTCTAATGTCAATGAGTCTTCTGTTTATCTGGAATTACATCAGAATAACACAAGTTAGTAACTTGTCTCAAATCTATACAATTGTAATTACATCAAATAACTTATCACTTAGTCATGATCAATGATCATAATAATCATTTTCCAGTTCAATCATATACATGATTATTAACTTACATTACTTTAACACCAATCACACCAAGGTTATGAATAACCATCTTATCACAGTAATCCATTTCAATTATCACTAATCAATATGGTTAAACCATTACTAAGGTTATTAACCTCTATCATCAACAAGTCATCAAGTTGTACACTAATAACAACATAAGCATAAAAACTTTAATTCTAGCATAATCAACTAGACCCATGAACTTTTATTATGATCACACATTATTTTTCTCAATTCTAAGTTAGGGTTTAGTTACCAATCATGAATTAGCTATCAACTAGCACTTCTAGCATAACTACAAGCTTCACTTCATGAATTATCAACTAAACCATAACTTAATTCATGATCATAATTCAATTATAACATTTCTAGCTTAGGGTTTCACTTATAATCATGGAATGAACATTAATTAACAACTATACAAGCCTTACAAGCTTCAATTTCAAGTTAATCAACCTAATTTCATCAAATACTCAAAAACCCATTTCTAGGTTTATATATAAATCAAGAATTAACACTTACAACATGTTTAGAAGGATCAAGGGATGATTTAATCACGTTTTTGAAGCTTGAATCGAAGTTCCGGGGCTTTAATCTAGTCTCACAACTTGTTTTGAAATCTTAAAATCGTCCCTGTGGATGCCTTGGGTTCGGCCAGAGCCAGAACAGGAGAAACAGGAAGTGAATTCGCAAGATTTTGATGTTAGATGATAGATTAGGGTTTGGTTCTTTGTTCCTGAATTTGAATCTCGCAGGAAGTCGAAGTTTGTGGAATATTGTTGGAGTTAATCCGTATTTTACACATATATTAGTCACTTTGTGTACTAGTTTTGTCCCCCGTACTTATCATTGTCTGGAACTTAAAAACCATTTGCGGGGAAACACTATTTTATTTTACCGTCAACAATGTTAATTTAAAACAATTAACAATTTACTAGTCACAATAAATTATGCGACTCTTTTCCTAATATTTTCAATTAATACAACTAAACTATTTTTCTGACATATTAATTGATAACGCAAGTCAGAAAATATTAAAATACAACTAGACCCGAGGAGTGGATGTTACAAATCTCCCCCCCCCCCCCCCCCCCCCCCCCTTAAAAAGATTTCGTCCTCGAAATTTGATCACACTTATCCAATCCAGTGTAATAGAATTACATATTCGCTCCCTTGAGCAACTCATAAATATATATACATATATTCAATTCTTTCCACATGCACATAACCGAATGTACATGTCACTACCTTTTCCTTTTTCACATATATTGTGAACATATTCTATTTCTAAACATTTAACTGACCATTTACATGATCATTTATAACTAGCCAAGTATACAACACAATCACTTGACATAAGTGAAACATAAAGTCATATGAACTTTCTATTGTTATATCGATAACACTAGTGATAATAATACCACAATACACACATTAACAATAAAGGTTCTACTTAATTCACAACTAGCAATTTTAGCTAATAACTATGTGTTTCTTTAGCCAACACATTGCTAGAATATTTACTTTCGCAACTAGTTCTTTATTGATTTACAACTTGTATTTATACACAACCACTAGGTTATACGAAACTCTTTACTCAAAAGTAATCCAATTCATATAAGCATAAACACATAAGAGTAAGCAGTATGTAAAGGTCAAATCCAATAGGTAAAACTATTATCACATATTCAATTAGCATCCTACCATATCCAGTTGGATGCTAAATCAGCACAAGTTGATACCATGCTGCATTAGCATAAATCTTTCAACAACATAAGGTGCTGTCTTTAGTCACATATTCAACACATTGTTATTCACAATCAACTGACCTCCACTTTGCTTAACTCTTATTTTAATTCATACTAGTTGCAATTAACCACATACACATTTCTTGTACCATAGGTACCATAGTAAAACAACAGATTAGTGGTCTAGTACTCTTTTATTTCAGTCAATCAGTGACTATTTCTCCACTACAGGTCAATATATCTTACCTGTTATTTCAAAATCACCTTAATTTCTCTGGTACTTGGTAACCTCAACAATTCCATGTAAAATGGCATAATACAAATGCGTTGGCCAGACGTCGTCATATTATGTCAGGTACACTTCATTTTCAGGTCACTTCATACCATCAATCTCCAAAGTGATTAACTTTTATTCTCACATTTCTCACAAGGTGATATCAATAATTATCACACGTATAATAATACTTTGTAGCAGTTATATAACCACTTATTAACTTGCTACCAATTTCATTTATCATTTTGAATGAACAACTAATCACATAATCAGGTAGATATAATTCTTTCTACTATTTCATTAACACTGATGTAATGTCCAACACAATTACATCAATCAACCTTTTTATTACCTGATTCAATTTAATTCATTGGTATAACAATTAATACTTATAGTACATTTAGTACTAAACACTTTGTCACTACTATGTGTATTATTCAACACATATTTATCAATCTAGACAACTTTCGTTGAATTACAATTGAGCATTTCATGTTCAATTATCACATAAGTATGAGCTCAGGTACTTATTTTACAAATTCTTAAAATGCTCAATTTAACACTTTCTAATACTCTACATGATTTAAATACTTCATCATGTTCAACTAATTAACATAATATAGTCAACATAACTCTATAATCAATGTTTACTAATCCCAGTGAGCAGCAATCAACAATATCAGTTGCTACCCCGATTTTGCAGTTTAGTAAACAATCGAAAAATAACTAATACCCGATAAGAGTATGTGGACCTCTTAAAACAAGTTCTAGTGTTGCACATATACTCAGGAATGATCTCTGGGCTCAAAGAAACAAAATCCCAATACGAAACGTAAGTCAAAAGTCCGAAATAAGGTCCGAAAATCAGTAACCAAATTAGTCATACAAACGCGATCCGGAGAACTGAGCGGGATCGTGTTCCCAAAAACAAAATCTTCTGATCACGAAATACACATGCAAACGCGATCCGGGAAACTTGGCTGGGATCGCGTTCATTAGGCCAAAAGTATTCTGTAACCGAAATCAACATGCTAACGCGATCCAGATCCCATGCCAGGATCGCGTTCCTATTCATTTTTTAAACCTGCAACTTTAATGCAATTTTTCGAAATTCAAACGCACATATCTCTTAAACTGTTAAGAATTAAGATCTGAAATTTTGCAGGCACTTTCATATGATCAAAATGCGACTTTCTATTTTTCAACTTTTTTAATTTACATGTTTTACGAGAAAATGAACGTATGACTCATTTTAGACCATTTTCGACCATTTTGGTTGACACATCCAATTCCAATTGGCTTATTTTCTGGTTTCAACCCTTTGCCGACATGCTTATACATATATTTGTGACGTGTGGGCACTTTCATCACCCTCATATATTTGTTCTATCATGTTTTAAATAGTCGACCCGTTTAAGGGTCCAAATGGGCATTTTTATCAAATTTAACCAAAATGACTACACTAGCTCTTTCACTACACTTTACTATTATATTTTTGACATATAGTCACTTTAACATTCGTTATACTCGAGTCACTACTCATTTTAACCATTTAACAAAATAAGTGACCCATTTGGGCACTTTATCGACCCATTTGGGTTTTCACACATATTATTACTATTTTAACACCCAATTTACACTTCTTTGACTATTCCAAGTCAAACAAAATCATTTTCACTATTGGTTTCACATTATAACTTTGAAACATCAATTTTCACCTTAAAATCATCATCTTTAGACCAATTACAACAATTCTTCAATAATGACTTTTCCAAAACTTGTCAACACATATAAAGACTCGTTGACCACTTTGACTTTCTACTTTACCACTTTCAATACCTAGATCATAATTCAACCACAATCATGATCAAGGCACAACACATAAGTATTTATAACAATGGACACTTTTTTATAACATAGTCATTACCCAATTTGACTCTACCAATTTCAACTCTGACTTTTCCTAGTCAAAGGAACACATTCCAATCAATGAACACTTTCTAAATTAAACAACAACATGACTCCAAAACTATTGATTGCGATATACTAATATCTCATCAATTTCACTATAAGGGTTCACATTGATTCAATTTATCATGTAGCAATTAAATTTCTAGCAAGGATTCATAACTACACATTGCATTTATCAAATCATAATCACACAATGATTTATACTTTATTTTCACATTGTAGACACACTTAAATCCAATTAATACAACTGTTACACTTTATTTAACAAGGTGTCTACACAATTCATTTCTAGTTCCTTATGAACTACTCATGATGCTAAACATCTCAACTAATATTCATAGCATCACATTAACAAGTAATAATCACCAATAACTCATAACTGGGGAATCATATCAGTCTGACTCAATTTACTTCACTACTAGTCATCATTGTAAAGCAAGCAATTCCAATTAAGGTAAATCCAGGTAAGCTTATCGAGGATTACCTGATATAGCCGAATTGCCGAAAGTACCAATCAGTACTCATGTGTTACCGTCTCTGTATTCAAAACAACAATCTCACAAGTTGTTAAGCGTTAGTACATATCACACTAACTAATTCTCATACCACAACTAATCCCACAATCATTGGAATGTTTGACTTAACACAACGATAGATTTGGGATTGAACATTACCAATGTCCAATTCACCCAAACCTATGCTCTGATACCAACTTATAACACACCTCATTTACCTAACCATTATAATAATGATTTTGACTCGGAAGCGTCAATTTTAAACATACATTACTATTATACAACAGTTTAGTTCTTTTAAACTAAAATAATACAACACATGTGTTATATAATTCAAAACATGTGATTAATTATCAAACGACCAGAGTAATCCGCCTGTCAAACATTCCATCATTTTCAAGAACTTCCTGCCCAGCCCAATATGTCCCATCAATAATAACCTGCAGGAAGGACTGTGGTGGGGTTAGCATAACGCTAAGTGAGTGAAACTATAATCAACAGCCCAACTTAGCATAACAACTTTGTTTACAATAAATAATCGTAAATAAAACATCACAGTAAATCAATGGTTCTTGGGGAAACTTTCAGCCAAGAACACACAACCAATATCACATAAAATCAATGAGATAACATCTCGATACACAACGTGTCAATGAGGATCTGTGGCTCTGGAGATATCATAATACCCGGGGATTCTCCAAGAACACTTACCGTCAATCTGTAAGGCCAATACAGAATAGACCGATAGCTTGGTACTAATTTCATACGACCTAATTTCCCATTAACGATAAGTACAAGGAAATTCCTGTCGTCTTACAATAGTAACCAAGCCCAACATCTTTGCTGACCTCAATAATTCAATGCACAAAGGCAATATATCAAGTGATCACATATTCACATACTCAATCAGATCAACATATCAGACTAAACCGTCTATTAACAGTATTATTACTACTAACCATAATCATAATGGAAAACAAAAACAGTAATAATACGTTACTCGTTGTAACCAAACCTGTTACAACTAAATCACACTGAGGGTTATAGATCCACTCACCAACACCTCAGTTGTCCACTCAGTAGTCTAATGTCACTGAGTCTTCTGTTTATCTGGAATTACATCAGAATAACACAAGTTAGTAACTTGTCTCAAATCTATACAATTGTAATTACATCAAATAACTTATCACTTAGTCATGATCAATGATCATAATAATCATTTTCCAATTCAATCATATACATGATTATTAACTTACATTACTTTAACACCAATCACACCAAGGTTATGAATAACCATATTATCACAGTAATCCATTTCAATTATCACTAATCAATATGGTTAAACCATTACTAAGGTTATTAACCTCTACCATCAACAAGTCATCAAGTTGTACACTAATAACAACATAAGCATAAAAACTTTAATTCTAGCATAATCAACTAGACCCATGAACTTTTATTATGATCATACATTATTTTTCTCAATTCTAAGTTAGGGTTTAGTTACCAATCATGAATTAGCTATCAACTAGCACTTCTAGCATAACTACAAGCTTCACTTCATGAATTATCAACTAAACCATAACTTAATTCATGATCATAATTCAATTATAACATTTCTAGCTTAGGGTTTCACTTATAATCATGGAATGAACATTAATTAACAACTATACAAGCCTTACAAGCTTCAATTTCAAGTTAATCAAACTAATTTCATCAAACACTCAAAAACCCATTTCTAGGTTTATATATAAATCAAGAATTAACACTTACAACATGTTTAGAAGGATCAAGGGATGATTTAATCACGTTTTTGAAGCTTGAATCGAAGTTCCAGGGCTTCCATCTAGTCTCACAACTTGTTTTGAAATCTTAAAATCGTCCCTGTGGATGCCTTGGGTTCGGCCAGAGCCAGAACAGGAGAAACAGGAAGTGAATTCGCAAGATTTTGATGTTAGATGATAGATCAGGGTTTGGTTCTTGGTTCCTGAATTTGAATCTCGCCGGAAGTCGAAGTTTGTGGAATACTGGTGGAGTTAATCCGTATTTTACACATATATTAGTCACTTTGTGTACTAGTTTTGTCCCCCGTACTTATCATTGTCTGGAACTTAAAAACCATTTGCGGAAACACTATTTTATTTTACCGTCAACAATGTTAATTTAAAACAATTAACAATTTACTAGTCACAATAAATTATGCGACTCTTTTCCTAATATTTTCAATTAATACAACTAAACTATTTTTCTGACAAATTAATTGATAACGTAAGTCAGAAAATATTAAAATACAACTAGACCCGAGGAGTGGATGTTACATTTATCTCGTATGTATTTTTTAAATCATGTGTACTGCTATTTCATGTAAAAATGTTGATATCGTTTCGATAGTGAGAATCAACTATTTATTAAGTTCAACACTTGCTCCAGCTATGGATCGAATTAGGTGGTAGCGGTGGACTTCGACGGAGATGGCCTGCTGGTTTCACAAACACTCTCGCTAGCATGATGATTTTCGAGATTGGAAATAGAAATGTTCAGATCTAAGACGATTTCGCCGGAGATTGAACAGACCAATTACCATTGTTATATGAAGTTAATCTTGTTTTGTATGTAAATGTTGTTGTAGTCATAATAGATGATGATGATGACGACGACGACGATGTCTAATAAAAGAAACTAAAAAATAACAACTCTTTTTTTCCGGTGGCTGGTGCGGCGGCCTAAATTCGACGCCAAAGGGCGGTGGCTTGTTGACCGGAAGTTAGACAGGAAAAGAAAGAGAAAGTGAGAGTGTCAGATGGATTACACATAAAAAGACGACTTTACCCCTGCTCATTAATTAGTTTTATACTTTCAGTCCCTCATTTAACATATATATACAGAACAACCCCCGCGCCAATCTGAACCATTGGTCTTGAAAATGGACGGTCAAGATAAACTTGCCCCTCATTCCCTCTTTAACTTATGTTCCCCTCTAATCCCAATTCTAGAGAGAAACATATTTTTAATATTGTTACTCTGTATAATATAATACAATATAATAATATATATTATATTATAAAAAATATAATATAATAATAAATTATAATATAAATAAAATCATAATAATCTCTATCTCTATATATATATATAAGAAAAACTTGGAAGAGATCTCCCCCCTTAATTACACACTAATCCTATTATAAGCCACCATTAGATGAAAACATGACATCATTTAACCATTTAATTATGTTTCAAATTACTAAAACACCCTTGATTACACAGAACCCTTAATTGAAATCCTAATTTTTATTTTATTATTACTATCACCATATAAACCCTAGCATTCTCCAACCCACCTCCCCAATCCCCCATCTGCCGCACCACCACACCCACACCATATCCGTCACCCCCCTGCCATCACAAATGCACCTGCACCATCCGTGGCTCACACCACCTCAAATCATAATAATCACCTCAAATCACCTACGCATATTTCGCCGTAACGCATCAAGAAGATTCTAAGAAGTCTGGCCACAAACAACGTAAATGAAGGGGAGACGAACGTTCTTGTGATGGACAAAGTCCGAAACTCCCGTTGGATATTGACGCAATACTGATCGGCGATCCAAACACCACCATCGATTAGGTTTAAAATTAAACACCTTTCTCCATTTTTGTCATCTTCTAATTGAAGCCTAAAGAGGTACACAAATCCTTTTCCTAATATCTTGCTTGATTAATTACAGGAACGACATTTAATATTCTTGTTTAGGAAGCTTTTGATTTTATTCCAAATTCTTAACATACAACACTTTCAAATCTCCGTTTTTTTGATAAAGATTTCAAAATCGATCACGGGAGTCTTTGTGTGATTTGAAGATTGGTACATTATTTTTTCAACTCTTAATTATAGTTTCTTAATTTTTGATATCAAGCTACCTCTTTAATTTTTGTTCGTTTGATCGTATTTTTTGTGGTTGTGTTTGTTTTTATTTTTGTACTGATTAGGACTGTATATTGCTTTATCTTCAGATCTGGTATTATTGGTTTGTAACTATTACTGACTAAGGTTATGTTTAATTGATGAATATAATGTGTCTTAACACTTGCTGTTGTAATTGTTGATTCCTTAAAAAGCATTTTTAATATGCAATTTCTTGTTTGTTTTATAAATTAGTTTTAATTTATTATAACAAAGTCGACCTAAATTCAATTTTAGACGAAAGATTCCTACTTTGTTAACATAACTATGGTTTAGGATTAATAAAGGAATTGAATTAAAGTTTGGTAAGAAATAACCTAATATCTAATATATCTTATTCTGACATGGATGATAACTGATAAAATGAACAGCTTGTGAATTTTCAGGTATGTGGATCAAGATTTGTGCAAAAAGTATTCAACCTTTGAATATACTTGTATTCACCATTTTGAAGTCTGGGACTCAAGCATTGAAAAATAAAGAATCTCCCGGTAGTTTTCATTGTCTTCAATCCGTGTTTGCATCTCAAGTTTCTAACACATCGAAATCGAAGCAACCCTAACACATCATGAAATCAGGTTACCAGAAAACGCCAATAATGGGGAAATCGAATTCGAAGCGACCCAATAACATGATGAAATCATCGTACCAGAAAACACCAATAACAACGCTTATGGCCACGAAGATGATGATCGATGATTGTGATGATTACGATAATGAAACTGATACTGATGAGGAACAAGAGGAAGAGGCATCGACCAGGTGAGTCTGATATGCAAAATCGTATTACCCGACTGGTATTAAGGAAATTCTGACCCACGTGTAAGTGGTACAGTTATATTTGATCACATGAACTATGATTGACAATGTTTTTTTGTGATCTGCCCTAACCCGTTCATTCTGTATATGCGAACTTGCCTAACTTCGATTTATACGATTAATTATGATATTTATTTTGCTTCCCTATATGCGTTTTCTGTATATGGTTCGAGATGATTCATGCTTGAAATGTTATTGAAATTGTGTATCTAATTATTAGGTTCTTGAAATGTTAGTCATGTTGTGTATGTAATTGTTAGGCTATGTTGAAGTACGTATGGCTGTTAATAATTTTGATGCAATAGAACAATTATGTAGCAGATGCTTATTGAATTGCCTGCAAATACCTCTATGATCTGATTTCACTTCATGATTATGCATATGCGTTCTAACTTCTAACCGTGGCTGCTTTGTATAAGTTATTTTTTTTTATCTCAATGTACTCTACATTTTAACTTAAGTGTTGTTACTCATAGGAAATCTGGTTGTTAATCTTATCAGGAAAGCCAACGATAAGAGACTAATGTGTTCAAGTTCATTCATGTCTCTCGAAATTCAGTATGTCTTGAACAAATTGATTTTTATCAGGAAGTACATAGAGGTTTGATACTTCAACTATGATTGACTCTGATGGTGACGAAGATTTCTACCAGCATTCATGATGGTAGAAGCTACAAATATTAACTTATTGGCATGTCCTTGTGTTACCATTCCTTCAAATTGGTACAGGTATACTGAAGAAATTCTTACCCAAGTCATAATGGTACAGTTATATTTTACATGATTATCTATGAAACCAGGTGAGCAATGTTATAGTTTTTTAAATTATAAGACTTCTTAATCTTAAATAGTCTGTTGAGTAATGTGCCAAAATTTAAAAGTGCATAAGACTATATATGAAAATTTTTATATATGTCAAATTGGGTACGGGTCAAGAAAAGAAAACTTTATGCAGGTCGAAACGTGCCAGGCTCATTACACCGGTTTACTTTTGTATATGTTGATTTTTGTTGTGTTTTATTGTAAGCAACTTACAAGGCTAACATAAAGTAATGTAGCTACAAATGAAATCGGTCAAAATGGGTGTGGGTCAGAATATGCAAGTAAGCGTTGGTAGAAATTCGACAGGTCTGTTTTTGTAACAGATTAACATTTTTCCTTCCATTTTTCTCTGCATTTTGCATACACTTATTGGGTTATATTTGTTTACTTTCTTTTTGATGTAAGGATGCTTGAGAAGATGTGATTGAACTGTTCGTTGAAATGACTGCTTAATTTGTAGTTCTTGTGGAACCTTGTGACTAATACCTCTGTAAGTATATTCTAATACTAATGGTATATCTGACCTCTGGTTTGTGTTTGTAGAAAGTGTTCAATAATGACCATTTAATGAATGTTATGTAGCCTAATGCCTACCATCAATGTAGTTGTAGTGATAATTGGCAAATAGGCCAATTTAAAGATAAAATTCTTTCTAAAAATGATATAACACTGGAAATAGTTCTATTATCTTTGAGTGTAAAGTTGAATTTTTTTGGGTTTTAGGCTATAGAAATGTAATATCCATTTGCCACTGGAAATACTTTTATGATCTTTGAGCGTAAAGTTGAGTTTTTTGGTTCTTAAGCTATAGAACTGTAATATCCATTTGCTGCCTAATGCCTACCATCAATGTATTTGTAGTGATAATAGGCAAATAGGCTGCTAATTAAAAGTTGCCAGCAATTTTTATATGTAATAATTATAATTTACACCAAGAACTAAAATTTTATTGTATATCTGGTTAAAGGTGTCTTGGTACAAACTTTGACACAAAATGGGATAAAGAAATTTTAAACTCCACTCCTTGATCTGCATTTTGCATACACTTATTGGATTATATTTGTTTACTTTCTTTTTGATGTAAGGATGCTTGAGAAGATGTGATTGAACTGTTCGTTGAAATGACTGCTTAATTTGTAGTTCTTGTGGAACCTTGTGACTAATACCTCTGTAAGTATATTCTAATACTAATGGTATATCTGACCTCTGGTTTGTGTTTTTAGAAAGTGTTCAATAATGACCATTTAATGAATGTTATGTAGCCTAATACCTACCATCAATGTAGTTGTAGTGATAATTGGCAAATAGGCCAATTTAAAGATAAAATTCTTTCTAAAAAAGATATAACACTGGAAATAGTTCTATTATCTTTGAGTGTAAAGTTGAATTTTTTTTGGGTTTTAGGCTATAGAAATGTAATATCCATTTGCCACTGGAAATACTTTTATGATCTTTCAGCGTAAAGTTGAGTTTTTTGGTTCTTAAGCTATAGAACTGTAATATCCATTTGCTGCCTAATGCCTACCATCAATGTATTTGTAGTGATAATAGGCAAATAGGCTGCTAATTAAAAGTTGCCAGCAATTTTTATATGTAATAATTATAATTTACAGCAAGAACTAAAATTTTATTGTATATCTGGTTAAAGGTGTCTTGGTACAAACTTTGACACAAAATGGGATAAAGAAATTTTAAACTCCACTCCTTGATTTGCATAGGTAGATGGTTTCTTATTTTCAGGAGCCTTCGTTGATGGCAAGGCATAAATCTTTAACTTTAATCTGTATACAGGCTTTTACTTCCACATTATCTAATGAATAATATTGCATGTGAAGGTTAGCACATTTCTATTTACCAAAATACCAACGGCTTTTCATTGTTTCCCTCTCCAAGTTTTTTCTGGTTGTGTCTAACTTATTTCAGTAATATAGTGAATTATCATCGCTGATCAATGTATTATGTGTAAATGCAATCAGTATGTCAGTATTGTACGTAGTATTATCTTGGTTATGTTATCTAATCATGGACTGCCGTAAACAGGTAAGGTACCCTGATCGCATAACACTAATTCAGGGATTCTATAGTTTTGCACTGCACATGGTAATTCTATAGTTATATTGATATTTTGTTTTTTAATACGCTTGCCATTGTTGTTACATTTGAAGTGTCTTCTGGAAAAATTCTGCAATACGAGCTTTGGGTCCTATGTAAGTGGTGCAATGGATAGTAATGTAACATCTTTACCAAGTTGTGGCAATATCTCTTTAGGTAATGATTGTTTTCTCTACAATATTAACATGGTTAGTAGTAATTTAAGAGCTTGGTGTTCTTAAAATGAATTGATTTTTTAATGAAATATGCACGGATTTTCTGATGTTTGCCGTTCCTATGTACTTTAGGAGAACCATGGAACTTATTATGGAGATACCATTGCTAGCCATGTACGTAGCTGTTTGCAGGACAATTTTTAAACACATCATTCGTGATTTGCGAGTAATGGATTATGTTTTACTTGAATCGAGTGATGAAGTACTTGCCTCCTGGTTGGATCTACCTGGTATGTTTCTTTTATTTAGTTTTCTCATATCTATATATATCTATCAAACAGAAAAAAAGAAAAATATCATTGTGCCAAAAGTTTCATGATTCAGGTTTGTGGGGCACCTGATGATCAGGAGCTTTCTTCAACTTTCTTGACACTGGCCAAAGACGTGTACACCCCTGACACTGGCTAAAATTGGATATGGAACTTGTAGTGAAGCCTTGGCGTACAAATTACCTTTTGTTTTTGTGCGTAGAGATTATTTCAATGAAGAACCATTTTTAAGAAATATGCTTGAGGTACCATGAGTATTTGCCACATTATCTTTGAATTGATAAACGAGGAGTTTCTACATGAAAAAACTAACAGACTCTGCATCAGTTTCATCATGGTGGTGTCGAGATGATGAGGAGGGACTTGCTCGGAGGTCATTGGAGGCCATATCTTAAACGAGCAACTACCTTGCAACCTTGCTATGAGGGTGGGAGGAATGGTGGTGAGGTATATATACCATAACTTTATTGTCTCATTTAGTTATTAACATCTAACATAAGCCACCATTAGATCAAAACATGACATCATTTAGCCCTTACTTTGTGTAAATGGTGTCGAGATGATGAGGAGGGACTTGCTCGGAGGTCATTGGAGGCCATATCTTAAACGAGCAACTACCTTGCAACCTTGCTATGAGGGTTGGAGGAATGGTGGTGAGGTATATATACCATAACTTTATTGTCTCATTTAGTTATTAACATCTAACATAAGCCACCATTAGATCAAAACATGACATCATTTAGCCCTTACTTTGTGTAATAAATTACTAAAATGCCCTTAATCAAATTAATTACCATCCTCTTTGTCATTACAGTAGAGAGTTTCCTTCAAATTCAATCCCGTATCAAAAAAAATTGAATGACCAAACCTGCAATTGTTCATCTCCAATCTAAATCTAAAATCCTAATTCATCTCCAATCTAAATCATAAATTAAACATACGTTTGATTTAAGATAATATCACACATTTAGTAATATTTGTCTCCGATAAATGCTGCATAAAATCTTACTATTTGGTAGAACTCTTTCAGATTCAATAGTTTCACATTCTTCCTTTTTGTTTTGTCATTTGTTCAGTCATGATTGATGTGCTCTTTAATACTTGCTTTACATTTTGTATGTTTCTGCCCGTATTCTGCAAGACGCGGCTCATGGAAAGAACTACAGATCAGATAAGGTGGAAGCAATTTTTATAGTATGCTTCTTTATGTGTTTGAATAAAATTACTTGATCTTATCCTTTGGTAAGAGCTGGTAAATGATAATCATGACCCATTCACCCCCTTTACATGGTTCAATTTTAATATCCTCATTTCAGGTTAGCGGTGCGAAGAGATTGCGTGATGCCTTAATGCTTGGGTCAACATTTGAACAGTCTTTTGGTTAAAAATGATCTAATAATGCAATTCATAAACATATTAGATATACATATATTCAGATGATTTGAAGTATATCTTACATTTTGCTTCATATACTATAAGACGTTACCAATTGACCGTTAGCGTACATTGATAATGTAACTTAGTCCGGACGTATTTATACATAAGGCGACTTAAGTATTTTTCATGGATGATCCCGCGAATTTCGTGGGTTGTAAACTAGTGTTATAATATAATAAATTAATAAATATTCTCGTTATATTTGAGCATATATATACAACCACAAAATGGCTTCATTATATAACCGTTTTATCTGTATATCTCCTCCATCTTACTAGATTTCCGTGCTTAAAAGCTTCAAGATGATGGACAATCTCAAAAATCAGATAGTTCAAGCAGAAAGCATGAACGAGATGTTGATGAGAAAAATCTGCTACCTTTCAAAAAAAGGCATCGCTTTTTATGCTTCAATGATGATTTCAAGAAACCGAATCAGTCGAAAAACTCTAGTGCTATTAACGATGGTCCGAGAAAATCGTCTACTTCAGGCCAAAATGTCAAATATAAATCGAAGATCGTTCCGGTTGAGAAGATATCATCCTCAACTACTTATAACAAGGATGTTATCGCTGCATCTTATCCACTTTCTGCAAGGAGGTTTGTGTTTATAACACCTTTACGGAGTGAATATGTGTGTTTTTTAGGTTAACAAATAATTAATTACTCATTTAAGTTCACATTTATCACATTTCTTGAGGTTTTTTTTCTTTCTTTTCTTTTTTATTTTTTTTTATTGTATTTTCAAAGATTTCTAATCAAAATGCAACGTTATGGATTCTTTATTTGGATGTTCGAGATCGAACAACATTACTTTCAACTCAAAAAGACCGATCAAGGAAGTAATATTAATTGCAAACACATCAAAAACAACATAGTTGATGGAAAAGTGTAAACATTGATTAATATTTAATGGCTTCTTTCTTTATTTTTTTTTTTATATTTTTAATTTCAATTGTTAAAAAGTAGAATATTCAAAAACAACATAGGTTATATGGTTCACCTCGGTCTACAAAATATCATGTTTGATAAATATAATTTTGGTGTGTTGCAGAAAAGGAGGTAAACCATTACCTGTCACGTCAGCTGTCAACGAAGTCTGCGTAAAAAACAGCTCATCAGGAGATAATTAAAGACCAGCTGTTATATATAATGTGTTCACAAAGATTCCTGTAGGCGTTGCTGGTGATGACGATGGAGATTCTGATGGCTATGATGGGTGTGCCACTGTGCCTCTTGTTGTTGGTAATAGTATACAAGCCAACAAAAACAAACGTGGTTGATCAAAGGTTGTCAAAACAACTTCTATAGAAAAATCACCAACTAGTTGAAAATAATTATAGTGGAATTATGAATATTCAAGACTTAAACTACTATGTTTTAACTACTAATACTACTACTCCATGATAGTTGACTGTTAATCAGAGGACTAATTAAGGAACGCAAAATCTTTCATAAGAGTTGAATTATGAGATTGAGAAAAGTATAACTCCCTCAAAATATCTCTTTTCCTGATAAATATTTAGCTATTTCCCTTAAATTAATGAAAGGTGAAAAATATATATCTATATCAATGCATATTGTGTTTTATTATGAGAATTGTGTAAATCTTACTCTTTCATTCCACAATTCATAAACTCATTTACCCCATCATAACATCTCATGTCTCCAACCAAAAAGAACATACTACCTAAACGCTAACACCTACACAGATTCATCATCATATACGTTAAAAAAAAATACTGTTATAATCTCATCGTCGATTCATCCTCAAATTATCTCAATTCCATTCCATGAAATACTATATATCTGTATGTGCTCGAAGAAAACGCACTTGTTACATAATTACAGTTAAATGTTTATTTATCAAATCAATTAACTTGTGTTGACACATATTCTTGAATTATTATTCAGGGGCGGACCTACCTTATAAGCAGTGGTGTCACGTGACACTAGTCATTTAAGCCGGCTTAGTGTAAAATTAGTTGAAATATTAGTGGTTCTTTAGCAGTGCTACTACTCATAATTAATTAGGTGGTGCACCTCAATGTTTAAAGAAACTTAATAAACTACCTTGTGAAGTGAACTTCAAATTTTTTGTGACATCAATAACTAAATTTTTCGGATCCGCCACTTTATGATACCATTTGCTATTGTTATAGATTTAGTGCTTGTGAAAGAACACATAAATCAATATACAAAATAAAAATAATAGGTTTACATTACGTATTCTTTGTGTACGTAGTTCGATTTCCAAATAATAATGTTCCAGTCTCATACTTCCAGTTTTTCGATGATTCTAATTTTATGGGTGAATGGTCTCTCTCAAATGTAAAAGACTTACTGCGTATCCTTAGATGTTTTGATCTAGCGTTTGACTTGAAACTGAATTTGGTAACATGTAAGTTGATTGCCATTGACGTATCTTCCAATGAACTTAGAATTGTGAAATATATCTTGTCACTTGCCTTCGTTGTCATTTACCTAAATGGGTCTTCGATCGGTTGGTGCCAATATGCCGAGATATCAAAATTGGATTCTAATTTGGT
This sequence comes from Helichrysum umbraculigerum, assembly GCA_949592205.1. NCBI lineage: Eukaryota > Viridiplantae > Streptophyta > Magnoliopsida > Asterales > Asteraceae > Helichrysum > Helichrysum umbraculigerum. The sequence goes on along the minus strand of CATIUR010000004.1, from coordinate 25,958,848 downwards.
AAATATGTATCTAAAATTTGATCTAGAAAGCTAAATCTCTATCTTAGGTGGATTATTGACCTTAATAAAAGTGATTCTTAAAAGTTTGTCTTTACACTATTTCTCCTTGTACCAAGCTTCATTTGAGGTGATCAAAATCTAAAAAGGTTTCGCAGCTGTTACTTACGGGGAGGGACGAAGCTAAATAGAAAAATTTTATTGATTGCTTGGAATAGATTTATTTCATCTTCTAAGCTTGATGGTTTAAATATTGAAGTGTGCATGCTAGAAACTACATTTGTTGCTAAATGGTGGTGGAGATTATTATATAAAATAATATTATTAATTAGATGGATCGAGTGGTTTATTTAATTGTGCTAGTAGCTCTAATAAAGTTAGTAGCTAGGGAGTTTGGATTTCGATTGCAAATGCTGATGCGTTTAAATTTCAAAATATTGATCTAATTTCTAGGTTCAAAAGCTCAATTGAGAAATGTCAATCCTCTTGGTTTTTGATTAGATTTTTAGTTTGACACATCTACATTTAATCTCATATACCTTAAATATTTGGTGGTAAAAACTACACAAAAATTCCTCTCTAAATTAAATCAATGACTAACTTTTTCGGTGGAAGGTTTTGCCTAAAGTTCATAGATGCTGGTTGGGAATTTAGTAAAATATAGAATGTCTTACTACTAGAAATGCTAAATATTCAAGAAAAATAATTATTTAGTACGTAGTAGATGTTAGAGCTCGTTAAGGTGGACTATGGAGAGCTCAGCAGCAGCTGGACTCTTGAGAGCTCTGGTACAGTCAAATCACTAAGACACTAAGAGTATTGATGGACTTAAAACTTCTCCGTAACACTCATGGAATATTTGGTTCCAATGAAAGCAAACATTCTTATATGGCGAGTATAGAATGAAAGAAACCCATACCCGTTAATCTTGAATACTTGATAGATGTCAGGGGCGGAGCTAGGAAATTCAACTGGAGGGGGCGAAACATATTTATTTTTATTTCTTTCATAGTTTTGTAGGGGCGAAAATTTTAAAATGTCATTAATACCTTTTTTTACATAATTTATAAATTCTTGTGGGGCGCCTACCTACGATGACCTCGCCCTGTTTCCGCCCCTGGTAGATGTACCTTCTTTATTGTCTCCACTATGTGACATTTCAACAGAAACAGAACTAACATTTTTGTGGATTTTGAGGCTACAAAAGAAGTTTGGATCAACCTTATGCGATCCAATGGCCTTGATTAAAAAGTTATGCATGTTGCATGGTGTCGTTCCAGGTTGTTTTATATATCAAGTACGATATTCAAACATTGTCTCCTAAATAGTTAAAGTGATTGTTATGGTTGCATTTGGTTTGTGATTTGGAAGTCGTGAAACGACAAAGTCTACAACAGAGTGGCAAGTTGTATCTTCTACTAAAGTGTTTATTTTCCAAAATAAATATTATTCAATTTTAAATAATGTACAGATAATTGCCTTTAATTAATTGATGTATAGTTAAATTACTTTTTTCATTTACGCTTCAAAAATATCGACATACAAATAGGTACTATGAATCTATGATCATTGCAAATTCAAGAACAGTATAAACAATTAACTAAATTAAAATTAATTATTAATTAATATTAATGATAATCGAGTAATTTACCCATTTCAATTTTGAAATCTTTATCTATTTTCTAAAAAACAGAGCACGTGTTGATTTATTTATTCGTCATTATGAAATCACAAATAGCAATTTACGTTACAATTAATAATTTGTAGATTATATTACCTATCGTACCTTTCCCTTCTGAGCTACTCGTAAAACATTAATCTCACACTGTATAAAAAAAGCCATTCCCGCGTAGGTTTTTATGAAAATTTCTGAAATCTGCTTCAAAAGGAATAATATATATGTATTTATTTGAATTTCAACTAAAAATCAAATGAACATATTGATTACTACAAGTAGTATATAATCAACCTCTGAAAGGGTTCATTTGACAACCGAATATTACTTACCGTTTGAAAATTATTCTTGTAGTAATTCCGGCTCTCATCTCTAAGATTTTAAAATATGGAAGTGTCAAGCATGATCAACGAGAAAACACCGCAAGTATCCGAAGGTCCGATTCCATTTTCAAGCAATCAAATTGGTGCTGATCATCATGCACAAAAGAAACCATTGGAGGAACATGCAGTCCAGGAAGTGAATCCGTCAGAAAACTGAAAACTCCGGTGATAATCGAAGAAGCCTTAATGAGATTGTAGATGAAAATGAAATGGAAATGATTCCGATCAAGGATAATCAATTTCCATCACTGCCAGAATTTAAAACAAGGTCTGCTTACATTTATATAGTTAATTTACAGTTAATTAGCTCATAATGATTTTGAGTCTTTTATTTTTATTGCAATATATTGATCATATGTTCTGCTTCGCTTTCTTCTTTACATCAGTATTTTAGCAGGACTTCTAATGAAAAGGGTTGATAAAATTCTGGTATGGTGCAGTGAATCAGGAGAAAATTTGCCATTTTTCATGTCTGCTAAATAAGGCTACAGAGAGAAGATGACAACAGAAGAAAATGTACAAGTAGATACTAGAGGCAGAAAGGTGATGCTGACGTACAGCAGATTAAAATCCACTGGTGATCGTACCAGAAGTACGGCGCACAGTAGTGATGGTACACCTGGGGTTGTTGGCATCCAAAAACAAGTGGACCATGACAAGGAGTTGACAGAAGATGACTCAAGTGAAGGTGCTAGCGATCATTGTTGGCCCACGGGGCGAGAACATGGCTTCCTGATCATTCTCTTATGCATACAATGATGCATCTTCTTCAACAAATAAACTCACACACACAATGAAAAAATAATGTAATATAACTGAACTTTTATTGATACTGTGATCATCAACATCAGAGTACATCGATGGGTATTTATACCCTTCAACCGGTGCAATCCTAACCATCACACCTATTCCTAATCGACACAAAACCGTTGTTAACTGCTATGAACGGTTTTGCCCTAATCGACACTATTTACAGACATGCCTTTTGGGCTTTATTTAATGGGTCTGTAGGATTAATATTTACAGAACAGATCTCTGACTTATATACAATACTAATAGTTATATAAACTTATAGTTACTAATTTGATATTGCTATTAATATCCAATACTTCCCCCTAATAGCAAAATCAAATTTACCATTGTTACTTTCTTCATTCAGAGTTTATGGCGATATAATCACCATAGTCTTCCTCGCTTCCATTGCTTCCATTGCTGCTGCAATAACTTCCAGCATCATCAAGAGTTATAACAAGATGTTCTCCATCATCAAAAAGTATCTTCACTTGGCACTTGTAACACCCGCCAAATTAGGACTAGTAATTAGTGCCTAATCATATGTTAATACATGTAATTAGTTCTGTGTTAGGCTAATTTATGTATCGAATTATATATTGTTGAATATATACGAAAATGCGATTTGATTAAATCGTACGCAAATTAAATCGAATGTATTTCGGTTTCATAAATACGGACGTTGGTGACCAATTTTATTAAGTAACACTATTATGTTGAAAATATTATTTTAATAAGCTTCAAATTACAATTTGTATCGTACAAACAAAACTTACACAATTTAAAATATTTAACGCGCAAACTAACTTACATTTTATAACCCAAATATAAATCGATTAATAAAATATTTAAATAAAATATCGCGTAATAAATTTGTATTTTAAAACTTACCATCTAATATGAAAAATAATTATTTAACGTTTAAACGACGGAGTAAACGAACACCGCACGAACCGCGATTGCGGAGATTGAAAAGTGGAGGTAAAAACCCCCACCTCCATTTTCTTCCCTCATTTCTCCCACTCACTCTCTCTCTCTTACTCCCTCCTCTCTTGTTTTCTCTCAAAACAACCACAAACCACCATCACTTAAAATCAACAAAAAAAGGACCACTAAACGCACTCGGATTTTATCGGCCGTTTGGAATAAAAGACTCACCGCATCACGATCTATCATCCTATCTTTTCGGATTTTTGATCCGACACTTTGTAAGTTTCCGACAAATCCCGACACCCCTCGCTTTCTATTGTTTTCGACTTATAATTGTTTGTTTAAGCTTATAATGTCCATATTTGGGTTGGGTAAAAATATTGGACCGAACGGTGGCCGGGAAACTCGTTTTCGACACAAAATCCGGCCAACAGCTCGTAACTTCGCATCTGGCCTGGAGCCTTTGCGACGTCGAGTATAACGTCGCACATAAATCAATAACGTCGCCTTAGCGACGTCGCACATAACGTCGCATTGAATTGCGAAGTCGCACATAGCGACGTCGCCTACTACGTCGCTAGAATCAACAACGTCGCGTATAGCGACATCATCCTTAACGTCGCATTAAATTGCGAAACGTCGCCTTTAGCGACGTCATGCTCAACGTCGCAATCCTTACCTGCGACGTCACACCTAACGTCGCACAAACCAGGACTTGAAAAACTCAGATTTTTACTAAGTGTCGAGACCTAAAATTTTAACACCTGATTTTACCCAAATTCGGATCCAGATGCGTTTTTCGTCAAAGCAATATAGTAGAAATAAAAAATTTTCAAGCTGACCTGGCAGCTCGACCCCAGCCAGGGGCTCTGCCCCTTGGACCCCGCCAGGGGCTGCCGCCCCTTGGACCCCGCTACCAGGGGCGCTGCCCCCGGACCCCCGTACTTAGATTTCGTAGACACATTTCACACCAAACATCAAACTTGTATTACACTTTGAAACTAACAAAATAACATCAAGATCATTATTACCAATAATCACCAACGGGCCGTACGCGTGTTCAAACACTTAAACTATCCACCGAATTGGGAACATTTGGACATTATAGTTGGACGAACAACTACAAGGTAGTCTTATTAGATACCTTCGCCTATTATAACCATCGCGTGTCGTGGACACCCTCAGGTTACAAGTCTTTGGACTTCGATTCTCGGCTAATCATTCTCAGTTTATTTTCATAAACTCAACGACTCAGGTGAGTCTCATAGCCCCTCTTTTTACTATTTTACTCAGGGGTGTGATATATTGCTCATTTTTAACATGTGAACGCAAGTACAAACATTTCATATACTACATGAGTTTTTCACAACTAATCATTTAAAGTCCTCCGTCAGCATAGTTGTTAATACGTTGTAGCGTGAATATTAGTATATGGTACCATATAGGATTGACCCTCCTCGTTCGGGTTAGCAAGCACTAACCGGGTAAACGGACGTACTAATATTTGGGAAGACGAATGTTGATTAGGCATTCGTGGAGGCACCTCGCCCGGAATTCTCTATAGGGGACCCGGCCCTCGAGTTAAGCTCAACTATGTGCTCATGGCTGTATACACGATTACTAACATTAAATTGCTGGATGCAATTCATTATTAAATCTTGCGGTTCATACTATATTACTTGATTTCAAACCTGTGAGCTCACCAGCTTTAGCTGACCCATTTAGCATGTATCGCAGGTACCAAGCAGTAGGCTGTTTCTGCTTCAGGACTTTTAGCTCGAGTCAGCATACAGACGATAGAGATTTTTTTTGCATTAGTATATTTTGTACAAGTACTTATGTACTGAAATCTCCTTTTATTTAAACTCGAGCTATGTAAAGCTTTAAATGTTGTAAACATTTCAATTATTAATATATTTTGTTAAAACGACGCATATAGAGTCGTTTACTATATATCTTTGTGCTTTGTTATTGATTAGTAACACCCAAATCGTGCTTCCGCAAATCAACCAAATTTGGGGGTGTTACAGCACTCCTCATCTTCATTCTCAGATTCTGCTGTTGTTGTCCCAACTTCTTCCCTACTGAATTCTTCATCAGTCTTGAGAACACCCTCTTGGCTTCTACTGGTCCCTCCACGAACCTGGTCATCTCTTGACCCGGTGCATACAACCCAACACAACCCAGGTGGTCCACTGTTGCCTGCTGCACTCACACTAACCAATCCTTCCTTGTGTTCTTCTTCCTTGAAGTCTCTTTTGACAGCCTTATAAAACGAATCTGGTAGGTCTAGGTATCCTTCAGCCATTGCCTTAAACTTATCTTTTAGGCATGTTGGAAACCCAAAACTAAGTGCCACAATAGTGATGGCTCTTCGTCTTCTTGGATAAGGTTTGATTGTTCCTGCGTTGTCGGCAGTTGTTTGCAGTCGTTTCTATAATGTCCAAATTTTCTGCATTTGTGACATTGTACTTTGCTCATGTCCCTCACTTGCTTGTTCCACTTTGTGTTTGTTCTTGCCTTATGAGTTGAGCCTTCCTCTTTCGAGTCATTTTTATTTCTTTTGTTTTGCCAGTTTCCTCGTGAAGAGTTGGATCTACCACGTCCGCGATTACCGAATCGTCTTCCTCTTCCAGAGTGTTCGCCTTGTGCGAATAATAAGTCTTCCTGGCTTTCTTTGTGTCCGCCTTTCCTGAGTTTTATTCTTTCCTCGTAGGCTTTCAACTTTCCAATGATCTCATCTAAGGTAACCTCGTCTAGATCAGAGTTTTGTTCTATAGATGCCACAATTTGGATGAACCGATCTGGCATCGAATCCAAAAGTTTTCGTACCAGTAACGGTTGGTCCAATGTTTTTCCTAATTCACTAGCCTTAGTGGCATAGCCGTTTAGTTTAGCGGTAAAGGCATCTAACGTATCGTCCTCCTTCATTTGGAGTGTTTGAAATCCAATCATCAGAGATTGTAAGCGTGCTTTCTGTACTTTGTCTACTCCGACATGTCTTTTCTTCAACGCCTCCCAGACTTCCTTCGCAGTCTTACATCCCGCGACTTGTAGTATTATGTCTTCGGTCAATGCTTGATATAGATAGGCAATCGTTGCCTTATCTTTTTTCTCATCCGGTTGCACACCGTCCTTCGGTTCTATCATCTCCCATAACCCATTTGCCTCAAGTATAATTTTAATTTGAATGGCCCAAACGGTGTAATTTGTTTGTTTTAAAATGGGGCATTGGTAATGAGAGATTGGTGCAATGGTTTTTTGTGTCACTAAGGCGCTGTTGGGGTCTTCGGCAGCAGACATGGTTTCTAAGCGTATGATTTTCACTTTCTAAATTTGGGGTTTTCCTAATAGTATAGGCAATAAATTTATACTACTAGTATACTTGAAATCCAAAAACAAATTTAGATTTCAAACCTGAATGTCGTCAGTACCCAATTTTTGTATTTCCTTCTAAAAGCTGTTTCCAAGTAGAAGCGTCCTCCTCTTGTCAGTCCAATAAAAGTGTTGCCCAAATTTTGTAGAGTTTGTTTTTCTTTCAAGAAAAACTGATTCCAAATAGAAGCCTAATTAAATCTTGTTGTTTCTGATAAACACCAGAAATATTTTGACTTTTCCTTTTGTGTCGGACTTTCACGTACGCCGCTTCTTACAAAAGTCTCCTCCTTGTTCTTGCCAAAAGAAGCCCAAAGAGTATTGTTGATCCAATATTGAAGTCCACTTCAAATCTTCACTGATCGGCCCAATTAAAAGTGTGTGTAACAAATAAAAGCCCAAAAATTGACTTTTCCCTTTCCTGTTAATTTGGCCCAGACCAAAAAATAATTTTCTCCTGCGTAGCGTACCAACAAACCGTCGCTTCTCTCTGGCTTGCTGCGCTTTCTTCTTCAAATCAACGAAATCAAACGAAGCCCTATCGATTACTTCAATCGGTTTCTTCCTTCTGTGTCGGTTCTCAAATAACCGCTACCCACAAAAGTTCTTCTTCCCAAAACAAAACAAAACCCTGAATTTCTCCACTGAATTCGTTTGGGTTCAATTCTTCCTTCAATCGGTTCTTCCTTCTGTGTCGGACTTCACACGCCGCTACCCACAAAAGTGTTATTCCCCAAATCAAAAATTGAACGATACCTAATTTCTCACTGGTTTCTGATTAGGTGTAATCGATTATTCCTTCAATCGGTTCTTCTTCTTCTCCTTCAAGAGTCTGATTGAAGTATTGTTGCCGTCTGCAACTTTCGCCGGTTGTTTGTCGATTCCGGTTGCGCACCACCGTCACCGACGTTCTTTCGATCTTATTTCAAGTAAGTTCTTTCTCTTCCTGTAACCGTGTTCCACCACCGTAAGATTTTCGGTTGGTGTTCGTTGTTTCCGGTCACAGTTTTGGAATCAAGGGCCTGTCGCTCTGATACCAATTGTTGGCCCAGGGGGCGAGAACATGGCTTCCTGATCATTCTCTTATGCATACAATGATGCATCTTCTTCAACAAATAAACTCACACACACAATGAGAAAATAATGTAATCATCATTGTTCGACCACTGATGAGAGAATTTACCATCAAAGTAGCGAAATTTATGGTTTTTGTGAAGGTAGTAAATATAATGCACCCAAAAGAGACGAGAAAATCCAAGAAGTTGAAAAAGTGGTGCAACATTTTTCCGAGACAATCCTGATGCCAAAATGTGCCGGAGAAATGAAGGAAAGCGAAGTGATTCATCATATACAAGATCAACAACGGCAAGCTCCAAGAGATATAAACAGTTCAGACTTGAATGGTAGGAAGCAAAGTAGCATTGCAATAAGCATTGAAAAGAGAAAGAAGTTCAAGTTGCGATTGTTTGGAATTGACATCCCATGTGATCAAGAGCAAGATATTGTTGGAGGAACTGAGGCTGGTGGTTCACACCGAATGCAGAAACCTCAATTGCGTCTGTTTGGGTTTAATCTATAAATATAAAAACTAGATGTGAGATTGCGTAACATATACGCCGCATAAGTTTTTCTTTATGATTTAACTACTACTGTTGCGGAAAGTGTTTCTGGGTTGACAAATATATATACAAGGAATGTTAAGAAAACGAAGATAAATCTATATATTTGCATCGATACTAATCATCGACATGCATTTGACATTTTGACCTAACTGTGTCAAGGTAGCCCCATGCACTAATAGGTCACGAGTTCAAGTCTTGACATGGACAACTGTGAGAATATTGTGCACAATTTTTTTTATCATCCCTGCACTCAAATTAGATTAGGTACATTGCTTTTATAATAGATTTAATAAACAAAACAAAATAATGGCTTGATCATTATTCGATCAGTCTTCCTATGAAACTTTTCTTATTTCAACGTTGTCAGTTATCAACGTTTTCGAAAGATTTGGTAAAAATCGCTAGTGTAATTAATAAACGCTAATCTGGTGTATGTACAATGTTTCCATCAGCCTTAGCTTTTGTCCTCAAGTTCATGGACATGTACTGCAAACATGATGTTTCTTCAATAATCTATGGCTTTAAAGAAGAACTGATCAAAGAAGTTTGTTGTAGGACAAGACTACTCTAGATTGAAAAAGGTGTCAATCTACATTCAACCTGATACCCGGCCTTTTGTGATGAAGCTCAAGAGACGGAGTTGCATACGTAAAATAGTCAAGGATCTATGGAGATAGCTAGGTTAGTATATATAGTATGTGATTGAATGTGGGAGACTTTAACTTGATGAATTTAAAGACACCATCACAATCTCGGACATAGTTCCTTATACCTCGATAGATCGAGCACTGTCTTCACTCTTCACTTTGACGTATGTGATATGTTGTGGTTCAAACAACTTCAATCCATGGAGCATTTGATCGAAAATACCCCAACTGAAATTAATCACTTTTCCGAAGAGCGACATTATAGGTGAGAATACGATGTTAGAGTTAAAAAAAAGTTTCATTCAAGTTTAATTTAAAGTTTTATATAATTGATCTTTAGAAAAAAAGTTACATTCAAGTTTAAGTGATAAATTTTTGAAATAGAATGTTTTTGAATTATGAATGATAAAAAAAACTTTAAATAAAACTTGAAAAATGATAAATTTGTTACAGATTGGGAAAATAGGGACAAAAAATGAAAGTTCGATGGGGAATTGAGACATTAAAAAGTACATTGGGAAAAAATGGACAAAATTGAAAGTACGTTGTGATTTTAGGTATTTAACCCTTAGAGTTACTATATGCTCTTATCTTTGGATCAATAGTTGTAACGATAGTACTATAACTTGGTTATAATATTGGCTATGTAGCCCAAACTCGGTTTTAGTACCTCTCTGTAACTTCTAGCTCCTTGCTAGTTCATGTGCGAGTTTTAATATATTTTTCTAAAATAATAAGTATAATTAAGTGAAGAAGAAGTTGATTTTATTATTTATCTTATTTCTTTAATGGTTATGATTTAGAAAAAAGTGGAAGAAATAGCCATGGTATCCAAGTTATATAAACCATTAATGTATCAATGTAATCCTATATTGACAATGCCAATATGATTGAGTTTAAAATTATAAAAGTTAGTATAGTATTTGCTGGATTCCCATTTATTGTTCGTTATCTCGGCACAAATAGTATTTAGTTATCCTATATCTTTAATCTTTATGACATGTAATCTTATTGCCTTAGGTAATAAATATTTGAAATTAATGTTGTTGTTAATGCTAAGTCAATAAGTAATTAATTATAAATAATTAAACTCGTATTTCCTTTCATTCTAGCTAGCTCTTCTTTGCCCATATATACCACAACAAAAAGCTTCATTTCCAACTATTTTCTCTATCATCTCCATTTTTCTAAAATTTCCGTGCTTGAATAGTACTTCAAGGATGATCGGATCAAATGAAGAATCTCGAAATCCAGAAGGATCGAGGAGAATGCATTGTCTCAACGATGAAACAGAAGTGCTACCTTTTAAGAAAAGGCCTCGATTTTTATTCCCCTATGATTTCGATAATACTAGTCTGTTGAGAAATTTTCGTGCAATCATAGAAGCCGATCTGAGAAGACTGCAGTCTTCTTCTGACCGAAAAGTCACTGGACAGAATAAGAAATCCAGTCTGATAGTGAAGCCAACATCAGCAGCAACTTCCAACAAGGATCTTGTTGGTATATGCTTGGCACTAATGGACACGAGGTTTGTGTGTTTAAGACCATTTAAAGATTGAATATGTGTATTTTATTAGAAAAATAAAATTAGTTTATAGGTACTGTACGTGTGGATATATATCATTTTCTTGCAATTAATTAATTTCGTATCTTCTTCGGCTAATAGATTATGTGTTGTATGTACAATTAGTTACAATGAAGGGAGTGGTAGTGGAGGAAGGAGGCCTAATATTGGTAACGGAGAACAATCAAACCAAGTTGATGCAAATACTGAAGGTAACCTTGGACACAACGACATACAACAGGCTGCGGAGGTTGAAGTTGGTATTGGTGGAAACGGCAACAACAACGTTCCTCATGAAGAACAGAATGAAATGGAGCCTGTTTCAAGGGTGAGATTATTTGGTGTTGACATACCTTGATGGAGAAAGGACCATCAACCCATGTACCAGCTAGTGGTGACGGTGGTGGCAAGTCATTAAGGCAGAGGCCTAATAGAGTAGGATTGCGTCTGTTTGGTCATGATATTTAGAGTTAATGTAGTCTGTGTACGCGTAAAATCATGATAAAAATTGCATGAGATCGAGGTTGTAGTTTCATTTTCGTCATCTGTTTTTCTTAATGGTTTCTACTAGGGATTGTGATGTGTGATGAAGTAATGTTAAAGAGCATATGTAAGTAACATTGTGTTGGTGTTTGAGACTGAAATATATATGTTTCCATCCATTTTTTATTTATCCACACTTAATTCGTCTTGACAAGTATCAGCTAACGGTTTCTTGATGAAAAATTCCCTCTAGAGATGTCAGGTAGAAGCCGTATAATTGAGTCTATATGTCTGGTCATTATTCATTTACTTCGATCCATTGCCGACAACGTGCCTAATTACATTAATTATTTAACTACAATAAGCCGAAAGTGCAAATTACATTTGGGATTTGGTTCAAGATTGGTTAATTATGTCTGTATTCGAGAATGAGATTTTGTGATTCATACATATAGATCGAAAAGGATGGAGGTGTATTAATTGGTCATGATTCAATCACTAGATCAAATTACATGTTTTCAAATTTCATCTTTTTATACAAAAACTTGCTTGCTTAAGGTGTACATTGTGATCGAACTATGTATATAATTAAGTAATTAGCCGTTCTTGATGGTGATCAAGTAATAAGTACAAAGGTTGTTGCTAATAACATCACCACTGTTCAAATATGACAGTTCGTAATAAAATCACTTCGTGTATTTATAAAATCACCGCGGTTCAAAAAAGAGAGTTTATATGTATTATTAGCAACTGCAAGATATTGAATTACATGTGAATCTCAAACAGCTAGCTAGTTAAAAGGATGTCAATAAGCGAAAGAAGAAGAATAAACGACCACGATGCCTAAGAGATTATATTTGACGTACATTTACCCCTTTCATCCGAAATAAACTACATTGCGAGTATGACATTTGGTATCCGCCAAGATTATTTTTAAAAAAAACACACACACACACACACAAAACTTCATGAAATTTATACGAACATAAATTTTTATAATTTTCCTTCTATATTAAAAAAAATAATAAATAAATAAATAAAACTCAGATACATCATACATTCATACATGAATATATGGCCCATCTACATGACATTATGGCGGATGGCCCATCCATTGATGGGCCTTTTAGTAACCTAGTTATTTTGCATGTTCATTGGGAACTAATAATAAAAATTTACAACTCACGGCCCATTAATCCCAAAATCTGTGTTGAATAGCTGCCGTCGTCTACCGCCGTCTGCCGGAGTATTTATATCCCTTCCCTCTCTGTTAATCAGGATGAAGAAATTACATTTATGTAATGCACATTGAGTCATTGTTAAGATAATGATGAAGAATAGAAAAGTTAGGGTTTGGTGGCCTGCTCATATTTCCCCAAAATCTCAACCACTGTCTTCAACCTTCTTATTCGGTTGGTTCATTTCATCGTCATCGTCATCGTCTGCATCTGTTCCTTTAGAAGTTATCGTAGCGTTTTCAATCGATGAAGCTCATTTCTCTTCTATCGGATCTGATATTGAGGTATCTCACCACTTATCTACTTTCTTCTTTATTTTTGAGAGTTTTTGGCTAAAATGCTGGTTATACAGTGTATATAAACAGAATTTTGTAGAATCAATAAGTATGTGGATTACTTGATTGTGATTTGTTACTTTTATAATTAATAGTTCTTTCTTAGGAGTTTAACCAGTGATTATAGGTTGAGAAAACAAACGTGTTGCCTTGTGAAGTTGTCATAGGTTGAAGACTTTTTAAATGTTATCGTCTCGTGTTTTCATGATCGACGAAATATGATGAATTTCTATGTGTGGTTAGTTGTTATTGATCAATTGGTGATTGGCCATGAGGTAGGGAATTAGGATTAGGAGGCTGTGTATACAATAGAATAGTGTTTTCTTCATAATTAGGTTTTTAATTATGTACTACAATCCTTTCATGTAAGTAGTCCGAAGTGCACTTACCAAGTAAACAATATTGTCGGAGAAATTACGACATAAACTTTGTGTGCTATTATTACCATAATCTAGTGCAAAGATTTGCTCTGTTCCTATATCTGCTTTGTTGGATTATCGAATATACTATGTGTCTACGTGTTACTTATAACTTCAATAAGCAGATATTAGTCTTAAATAAGGGATCTCGGTAAATAGGGTTCTTACTTATTGGTATGCGATCTAGTGTCGAGGTAGTAGCCTAGTACATTGATAAACTGAATATAAAATCGTGAACTGGACCTAGAATCTATGACTCTGCAAATCTGCTCTAAATTTCAATTCGGACTTAATTTCAGATGGATGATTAATATGCTTTGTACAGCTTAAAGTGCTCTTAAACGTGCTAGACTGCTAGTTGTTTGTCAAGCTTATGCTGACTACTTTTCTACTCTTCTTGATCAGGGAATACTTCACAAGATAAATAAAAGAATGCCGACGTCTTTGCAAAATCGATGTGTTCTCACTATACTTGGTTATTGCTCAGCAGATTCATCTAGCAATGGTGACTTGCATTTGCATAGAGAAGCAGCAGAAGAAAATAGCCAAATCAGTCGCTTGCTTGAACAGTATAGAAATTATACAAAAAGCGATCTGGTCCAGCTTGTATATGGTACTTATATCTACTCCAGTAGAAAATTGGGGTGGATTCCTAAGTTACATTGCATGCATTGGGATGGGCAAGCTTTTTCCCATCTTGATCTCCACGTATGTAAGTCAGGAAAACCTTAGCGCCATATGATCATAACTTCTAGCTACTTTACAAACGCTGCATCATCATGATTGTGTATCACTATATCTTGATATTTACTATTTATTGTTCTGAATCAGATAGTAACCTACGGAACTCCTAGATTTGGTTGTCACCATTTCTCCTTGGGTTCCCCGCATTCTTCTGAGCATGCTAAAACTTTTTCAAGAAAGCCTAAGTGGGTAGAACAGCTCGGCCAGAAGAAATCTCTTATTGATTTGGTAAGTACGATATCTATCAATTTATTAGAGCATCTCCAATGAAGGCTTTTTTATGCAAAAAAGGTTTGAAGAGCTTTTTTAAGTAAAAAGCTTTCTTAGACAAAAGCTTAAGAAATCTCATGTCTTTGCCTCTTTGGTGAAAAGCTTTTCTTAAATTGTGTGTGTAGAACAACATTCAAAAGAAAAGCTTCCGAAAAGCTTTTTGTCATTGGAGTACAAAGTCTTTATACAAAAAAAAAAGAGATGTGGCTTACAAAAATGATTTTAATAGCTTTCTTCGTTGTGGATGCTCTTATATTTTCTTCATGCTTTCACATTTCGCCTAACTTGTAGTGTGTTGTCTGGATTGTGAATATAGGATGCCGTTATTCTTGCCATCAATTGTGCTGCTGCCGCCACCTCAATCTTTGAAAAACAAGTGATGCCTGACAGACCTGCAGGCTGGTTTGATAGTTTGTGCATGTAATCTCTTTGCTTCTGTGTCACTCTTTCCCATACCGGATCTCCTTTATGCTTTACATTATGCTCACTTGTAGGCATTTTTATGTTCTATTTTCAGGTTTATCACTTTTATATGGCAACTGTTGGCAGTTTGTGTCGCTACAGTTTCCACATTTGTATATATAGCTCTCCAGCTCCTCCATGTCCTTTTCATATATGGATCAGAGTCTGGCATATATGTCACATTTGAAAGCTTATTCATTCACACCTGGAGGAACATCCGTTTTCGATGTTGTCAAATCCTGTACTGGCCAATCTTCCTTCACAACAATGATTCCAGGTAATGAAGTTCTTGAAATCAAAGTGGAAATGGTTTCTTACTCGATTAAATTAGAAGTGTTTCCTACTGAATGTGGTTCCTGTTGTGGTTTGGTGATGAAGTTGCAACTCTTGTCACCATTTTGTTTTGGCTCCTCATATATGCCCTATATACGAGGGCAGTGTGAGACAGGGGCCCCCAAATACCCTCTCTGTCGTCATTTTTAAGATTGTCTCTTGTGGTTTTGTTCAAAGAATTTGGCAATGAGAGACGGTTTGATATATACATTGTAGTCCTTTAATTACTATTCTTCATGTGGTTTAAAATTTGTGCTCGTTAATTGTATATTTTTGTTTTGAAAGGTTCGAATCATGTGTGGAGTTTGCAGAGAAAGCTTCACTATGCAAACATTCCATCTGGCTGAGTGTAGTTATCGATGTGCTCTTGGGAAACCTGTTTGGCCTTGCATTGCTAATTTATGCAGATTTTGCTTGTTTGTGGATTTTGACTATCACTAGTGAGATTACAAACAACTGGTGGCTCATAAGTTGTGCACGGTTAATGGGAAACCCTGCTGGTTTTAAGTTGAACACTGAGCTTGCTGGAGTTCTTGGCACTCTTTCCCTCAACACAATTCAAATTTGGTCAACTTTATGGGGCTCTATGCGTTCTCTGTTTATTTTCTTCATTAAAGGACTGGCTATATCTGGGGTTCTTTTTGGCTTGACAACACCTGCTGCTGTGACAGTTGATGTGATCACTATTTTAACATCACATATTACAACTCTGCAGTGGTTGATATCCCTCCTATATTCTAGACAGATACAAGCAACAACAGCATTGTGGCGTCTTTTCAGGTAACTACAGTTGTAAACTTTTGATTTTTATTCAAGAATATAATTCTAAGGGCTTTGTTGTTTATTTATTTGTTATGTTCTTCTTCTTCAGAGGTCAAAAATGGAACCCTCTTCGGGAGAGGCTAGATAGCTATGATTACACAGTGGAACAACACATTGTTGGCTCTCTCTTGTTTACTCCGCTTCTGCTTCTGCTACCCACTACTTCAGCTTTCTATATGTCTTTCACCATTATGCATATGACCATTGGATTTATATGTATGCTTATTGAGGTTGCCATTTCTGTAATCCATGCTACACCCTACACCAAAATTTTCTTTTGGTTGTTGAGACCTAGCAGATTTCCTTGCGGAATTTGGTTTGAGATATTTTCTATTGAAAACCATCACATGGAGGTGGAACAAGAAAGAAGTGATTTAAGGGCCGGTAGATCAGATTTTCTGGTTTCAACGCTACATAGTTATTCGTATAATATAGGTAAATTCTTATTAATTTCTTCTTTGGTTGTTTTCGACTACGATCATTATGTTTCTAGTCTTAAGCGGCTCACAAAATCAGCCAAACGTTAGCTCTTTTTTACTACAATCATTGTGTTTCTAGTATTAAGCGGTTCACAGAGTCAGCCAAACTTGATGTTAGTTCTTGTACCTTAGAACTTTGCATTCTGCATTTGGTTTGAATGTGCTATCTGAGTGTAAAGGGTATCATATGCCTCGTTTGCATACAACCTATTCATTTACCACTTTAAGTTATTGGGAATGAGTAAGCATCATGGCGCATCGGCGTAACTCTTATGTATTAGAATTTACGTCATGAGAATCAGATAATTCTGAAAGTTTGCATGAAGAGAACTTACATGAATTTCATTACTCAGGAGAATTGGTGCAGCCACACTATAGTTACCTAGGTTCTGCTGTTTCCAGGTCATCAATTCGTTCATCAGTTTATGGAGTTTTCAGTGGAAGAAGGTATGAATTTACTTCTTTCTCTCTCTTTCTCTCATGCTTATGTTTACTTACAAATGGGTCAATCAAGGTTGTGTTATTTCCCTAATTGGTCAATTGGGTCGAGAAGTCCCCCAAAGTGGATTTTATTGCATAAACTTTATTTCTGGGTTATCGTTGAAGTTATATGATGTTTGCAAGTATCAAAAAAATGTTTATAAAGGTTTGAAAATTTTGGTCAAACAATGTTTCGGTCAACTAACTTTGCCTGACGCCTTGACCATTAAAACTCGTATAAAAAACATGTAGTTTTTTGACTGGTCAATCCAGTTTTGTCACCTTCAAGCTGTTGCTTCAAACTGATTGTTTTTGATTACTTGTACAGTTTGTCTTCTCCACTATACAACATTTCATTTTCTCCTGGTGCGGGCCTCCCTCCAAAATTGCCATGGATGTCCATCCCATTTAAGGAATATTGGATCCTTTGTCGTGATGCTGTTTTTGCATGTAACCCACTCCCAACAGGCACAAAACGTTGAGGACTTCATTTAACCTGGCTCAGATCCGTCGATTTGATTACGCTTCTTTCTTGTATATTCTTAGGATTTTTGGCTACCATCGAGAATCAGAAGTAGAGGATAAGTAGAGGATAAGTAGAGGATAGTTCAAAAGTTACTGCTAATTAGGTTGTACTTTTAGGAATGTAGTTTAACGTTGTGTATACATGTACATCTGATGAAATTTTGTTGTCTTGACTGGATTTCCGATTGTCCGAATTAGGTAGTAATAATCTTGATATGTATATGCATGTGTTGACTCCAACTTCAGCTGATAAGAGAGTAGTCTAGCTTCATATATTCGGAATTTGTGCTTGCATTTGGAACAAAATGTACAGATATACCAATGTTTATCACAATTAGCATCTTCACGTTACTACAATGAAATGTATTACTAACTCGTGCCTTAAGGGCACATAATAAAGCTCATTAAATACACTAAAACTTTCCAATTATTTGTTGTATTATTTGTAACTTCAATACGAAAAAATCTATATTTTATTTCCAGGTTTTATGATGAATTTTTTTTTTTTATGTTTCTTTTTTCTTCCCCTTCTAAAGTAATAGAACAAAGTCTTCTTATACTAGCGAATGATTAGCACATAATAAGTTGATAGTAAAAGGTTTTCCTTCTTAGTTACCTTTATCAAATTATTTCTTAACAACTATGACAGAGGTCTTCATGGTACAAATGCGATTGTATATAGTATATACTAGTGGATACTAAGTACTAACTTAGATATGGTACCTTTTTACACCATGGTTCCATATCATCAAAGAAATCATTATATTCATCAATGAATAAATATCTACCTTAAACATCTACAACATTATACTCTGCTATGATTCTTTGTAATAATCTATCAGGAACGATACCTTCTTTAAGCATACGACTATACAGCGACCTGGCATCACCTAATCTTCCAACCTTACAGTAACCATGAATCATAATAGCATAGGTTATAACATCAGGCAACAGATGCCTTTCTAAAGCACTACGAAACACCAACAAAGCTTCCTCCAATAATCCCCGTTTGCAGAGAGCATCAATCAAGATACTATAGCTCACAATATTTGGAGAAATATTGTTCTTAACCATCTTTTCATGCAACTCGAGAGCAGTTTCTATTTCCATGACTTTAAAATGTCCATCAATTAAACTACTATATGTAACCACATTAGGTTCTAAACCTTTTTCTAACATAAGTAAGAATATTGACATTGCATCTTCCACTTTACCTTCTTTGCAGTATGCATCAATCAAGATCGTGTAAGTAATGAGATTAGGTTTCGTTTTCCGTACATATGACTCTTCATAAAGTTGAAAAGCTTCATTCAACAGTTTTAAAGAACAGTAGCCACTGATCATCGTGTTGTACGTCACAATATCAGGTTCGGGTCCATTTCCCACAACATACCTGAAAAGCTCCAACGCCTTTCCCAGTTTACCACTTTTGAAAGAGGCGTTTATCAAAACATTGTAAATGTCGATATCTGGTTCAACCCCGTTTCCTATCATCAGTTCAAGAATCCATAACCCAATATTAACACTCTTTTCTTTACAAAACCCATCTATAAGAGTGCAATATGTAACACAATCAGGAGATAAACCCATCTTCAAGGCTTGAAAGAACAAAATTAAAGCCTCGGGTAACCTTCCTAACTCAATAATCGCTTTGATCAGCACCGTGTAAGTAACTACGTCAGGTTCTAAATTATATGTACCCATTTTTATGTACAACTTCACAGCATCCTTCATTAGCTTCAATTTACACAAACCATTAATCAAAGAATTGTAAGGGACTATACTAGGTCCTAAATCTTTGTTTAAAGACTGATGAAATAATCGAATAGCGTCACGCATTCTACCTTGTTCTGCAAGACCATTTATAAGCACACTATATACCATTGCATCCGGAGTATGACCACAAGTGACCATTTCATCGTATAATCGAAATCCATATCTCAAATTTCCAGATTTACACAAACCATCAATAAGACTGCTATAAACTAGTACAGATGGCTCAAGACCCTGTTTTAGAATTTGACCAAAGATGCCAACAGCCTCGTGAACTCTTCCGTTTAGACACAATCCATTTATAAGAATGCCATATGTAACTACACTCGGTTTAATCCCTCCCTTAAGCATCTTTCTATATACTTCAAAACCCTTCTCTAAACTTCCTTGTTTTACATATGTATCTATCATCGAGCTAAGCACTACTACATCTAAAATTATTCCTCTATCTAATGCAACCATAATTACTTGATGCCCTTCATCCAACTTGCCTGCCCGAAAAAGACCATCAACAAAAATACTGTAAACAACCAAATCAGGAGTGATTCCTTTTAGAAGCATTTTATCAAAAAGTTGAAATGCTTCGTCTATTATCGATACCTTGCAATACGCTTTCATTAAGGTGCTAAATGTCACCACTGTCGGGTCTGGACCTACTTCCATCATCAAAGATAAAAACTCGTGTGCAATGGCTAAACACTCGTCATTGCAAAGCCCTTTCATGATCTTATTACAAGTGATAACATTAAGCACATGCCCTCTTTCAATTATACCTTTATGCAACTCGAATCCTAAACTTGCCTCACCCTTCTTAAAAAATCCACCCATTACATACCCGTATGCATTCGAACATAAATCCTTGTTTTTCTCACTATGATCATTACATATTTCCGAATAAACATCTTTTAATACTTCAACCCTCTTCAACTCTACCAAACAACTCAACATTCTCATCAGTGCGTATGGTGACACAGAGATACCCTTTTTTATCATCCGAAAAGATACATCAACCGCCTGGTCAATCTTCCCGATTCGACAGTAGTTATCAATCAAAAAGCTATAAACAGTTGTTTCATTTGAACGGTAACTCTTAGTACCCGCGTAAAAAGCATCAAAACAATCAAAATCCCCAACTCTCTCAGTCATTTTATCAAACACCTTTCGTGCATGATCAAACATACGTTTTTCAAGCAGTAAATGAATAAGACCACAAAAAGATTCAATCTTTATATGACTAAACCCTAGATGATGCTCATACCACTCAAAGAACCTAATTGCCAATACGGGTTTTGCACGTAAACCGAATAGAATAGGTTCTAGCTGATGGGGTTTCAAGTTAGTGATGGAAGAATGGTTTAACAGATGTTGGTTATGGTCTTTTTGTTGAAATGATGTTATTATGTGGCTAATTAATTGTGTTTGTGATGATGAAAATGGACGGGAATTGAAAGATGAGAAGAATTTGAACAAGTGAGGAAGACTTACCTTTGTGAATGATGATGATGAGATGTATGATTTAGAAAAGAGCATTATATGCTGTTTAGGATTATGGAAGAATGAAGAAGATGTAGTTCCATACAGTGGGCATGGAAACCCCCATTGTGTTTATGTTGGCCTGGTGGGAGGTTTAAGGAGCAGGGTTTATTGTTCGCCACGTCACCTCTTGCTCCTCCGTGCAATTTTTATTTCGTAAAAAAAAAAAAAAAAACAAAAAAAAAAACAAAACTCTAATCCCACAACAAGTGTCAATCACTATTTTGGGTATTCCGAAGTAAGTATCCACTTTTATATTTTAACCAATCGAAAGAGATTTTAGTGAGTAGATATGTTATGTGATTGGTAAAAAGTGAATCCTAAAACTGGACAATTTGACGTTGACCGGTAAAGTTTTGCAATGTTGATATGTTATGGAGAATGTCAATTCATAATGGAAAATATGAACATTATTTCACTTGTAAGAAATTAAACTACACGTCTCAAAATTGGACATATGAATATTTAATATGTGTTTCAACTATGAGATAATATACGATAAGTAACATTGTAAATAAAATATCTAGGTCATTAGCAATGGCTTCGTCTTCACCAAGGATGGAGTGTCTTTGGAAACGTGATATTGGCAACACTCGAAGACATAACGTCTTTTAAAGGAAGTGTCATGAGAGAGACAGAGGAAGATGTAAAAGTGTGGGGCAAACTTTTTTTTTTTTATTAGTAAAGATGGGTTCATCAAAGTTTAGTCTTCACTTTACTATTGGTAGAGTTTGGTCTTTCTAAGAAAGTGTTGACGTGACATTGAGCTGACAGTTCAGTTATTCAATCTATCGTTGAGAGTGATCTTAGGCAAATGATATTTCCAACCTTCAATTTGATAAATCCACCAAAAATATGTCTTAACAGGTTGTACTGTACAGCCTGTTAATGCATATTTTTAATGGATTTATCAAAATGGATGTTGGGAATATCAACTCCCGTGATCTTATGGTAACAAGTACTATCTTTAAAAAAAAAAAAAAAAAAAAAAATCCAAATTTCCATTCTCCTTAAAATAAATTTGGAGCACAATTTTTTTATTATATCATTATTCTTTTTCCACTTTTATCTTTTTATTTTTATTTTTACAAAACATTGATAATCAACAACATAACTAACATTCAGCAATTCACGTGCCATGCTACATGATAGCATGAAAGGTAAGAATTAAGGTGACTTAGCGGTCGGCTACATGATGGACCACGTAAGTATTTCAATATTGTTCTCTAGAACTAAGTTAAGGGTGTTAAGATAAAGGTGATGCAAATATTATCTTTTCATTTAGTACTTTTTTTTTTACAAAATTTTTATCTACAATACGGGGTACACATTTCATAGTTAATTGTTTGTGCATCTTCACTGATAATTGGACTTTGCATAGAAATTTGAATAGCAAAAACCGCGGGAAAGCAAGTTCGGTTACACATTTCATCAAATGATTTGATCGCAATGCTTACAAGTAACAACAATCACCACCGATCTCTCTACCAATATCTCATCCGTGCGGGCCACCGGATCAAACCCCTGCAACAAACCCACGCCCAAATCATCATTTCCGGCAAGACCACCTCCCTCCCTCTCCTCACCAAACTCATCACATCAGCGTGCGCCGCGGATGCAATCGTCTACACGCGTCATCTCCTCTTCTCAATCTCTTACCCTGATCCATTCCTATTCAGTTCCCTTATCAAAACATCCACCAAACATAATTACCCTGTTGATTCGCTCGTATTCTATCGATACATGTTGGTTTGTAATGTAGAGCGGTCAAGTCATGCCTTTACGGCTGTGATTAAAGCGTGTGGTAATTTATCAGCTAAAGGAGTTGGAAAGAATGTTCATTGTCATGTTTTGGTCAACGGGTATGGGTCGGATGTGTTTGTTCAAGCTGCGTTGGTTAGTTTTTACTCTAAGTGTAATGAGTTGGGGGTTGCGAGAAAAGTGTTTGATGAAATGCCGCAAAGAAGTTTGGTTGCGTGGAATTCGATGATATCTGGGTATGAGCAGAATGGACTTGCTTCGGAAGCTATTGGGTTGTTTTGTAAGATGCGGGATGAGGGTTATGAGTTTGATTCTGTGACTTTTGTTAGTGTGTTATCTGCTTGTTCTCAGGTGGGGGCTCTCGGTTTGGGTTGTTGGGTTCATGAGTATATCAACTGTAACGAATTACAAGTGGACAGTACTATTGCTACGTCGTTGATGAATATGTACGGTAGGTGTGGAGAGGTAAAAAAAGCAAGAGAAGTTTTTGATTCGTTGAATCAACAGAACGTTATAACTTGGACGGCTATGATATCAGCCTACGGTATGCACGGTTATGGCAGAGAAGCAATGGAAATATTTCGTCTAATGAAACATCATGGCCCATCTCCTAATTGTGTGACGTTTATCGCTGTTTTATCAGCTTGTGCACATTCTGGACAAGTGTCAGAAGGGCGGTCAGCTTATGCTAGCATGATTCAAGATTATGGAATAATACCTAAAATGGAACATCATGTTTCTATGGTTGATATGCTCGGACGTGCTGGACTATTAAAGGAGGCGTACCAACATATTCAAGATATGAAGTCTGTCAAGCCCGGGGCAGCTGTCTGGACAGCGCTGCTTGGAGCTTGCAAGATGCATAAAAACGTTGATCTTGGTGTTATAGCAGCTGAGAATCTTCTAGCTATCGAACCTCAGCATCCTGGTCATTATGTTTTACTCTCGAATATATACGCAATGGCAGGCCATATGGATCGAGTGGAAATGATTAGGGATGTAATGATTCGAAAGGGGTTAAAGAAACCAGTTGGATATGCCACCATAGAAGTTGATCAAAAGACGTATCTGTTTAGTATGGGCGACAAATCTCACCCTGAAACCGCTGCAATTTACAGGTTTTTGGATGAGTTGATGGAAAGGTGCAGGGTGTCAGGTTATGTACCAGCATCTGAATCTGTAATGCACGAGTTAGAAGAGGAAGAAAGGGTGCATGCTCTTAGATACCATAGTGAGAAGCTTGCACTAGCATTTGGGCTCATGAAAACAGAACGGGGATCGATTATAAGAATCGTGAAGAACCTTCGGGTGTGTGAAGATTGTCATGTTGCATTCAAGTTCATTTCTGTTGTGACTGAGCGAAAGATTATTGTTCGTGATAAGCTTCGGTTTCATCATTTTGAAGATGGAGCTTGTTCATGTTTGGACTACTGGTGATAGAGTTGATTAGTATCATGTTTGATTGGCCTGTAAGAATAGAATGTACGCGACAAATCTCACCCTGAAACCGCTGCAATTTACAGGTTTTTGGATGAGTTGATGGAAAGGTGCAGGGTGTCAGGTTATGTACCAGCATCTGAATCTGTAATGCACAAGTTAGAAGAGGAAGAAAGGGTGCATGCTCTTAGATACCATAGCGAGAAGCTTGCACTAGCATTTGGGATCATGAAAACAGAACAGGGATCGATTATAAGAATCGTGAAGAACCTTCGGGTGTGTGAAGATTGTCATGTTGCATTCAAGTTCATTTCTGTTGTGACCGAGCGAAAGATTATTGTTCGTGATAAGCTTCGGTTTCATCATTTTGAAGATGGAGCTTGTTCATGTTTGGACTACTGGTGATAGAGTTGATTAGTATCATGTTTGATTGGCCTGTAAGAATAGAATGTTTCTCGTCTGCATACTCTCGTATCTAAAGAAAAACGATGTTTACACACAACCGATATAGTCTCAATGTTGTTATTAAACTTAAACATACAACAATTTTGAGTGTGAAAAATGAACCAGCTTTATCACTTCAATCTCAAAACTAATCAATTCTAATCACTAGAGAACAAACAAAGAAAGATAAACTGTAAAATCCTCTTCAGGCTGTAGTTAACTCCCAACTAGTAAATTTCATCATCAGGAATCTCAGGATTCAAGAACTTTTCAGGATCTCTGCTAATTGCATCGTAACTGAGAGTAGGTTTAACTCGATCTGGGACAGGCTCAAGTGGGATAATGCTATCTTGATCAATAACACCATCAATTATTCCATATTCAACTGCTTCAATAGGAGACATGTAACGGTCTCTATCAATATCTTTCTGAACTTGTTCATAAGACCGACCAGTGGATTCTGCTAATATTTTCGTCACGTTATCCTTGTTGTGCATCATTTCTCGGGCTTGAATTTCAACATCGATTGCTTGCCCACTAGCACCTCCAAGTGGTTGGTGGATCATAATTCTTGTGTTAGGCATTGCAAGACGTTTACCTTTAGTTCCACCACCAAGAACTAGTGAAGCTGTTGATGCTGATATGCCCAGTGCAATTGTTGACACATCAGCCCTCACTAGCTTCAAGACGTCGTAAATAGCCATTGAAGAGCTGTTTGAAAAAAAATAATATAAAAATTAAATTACAAGAGCAATGCTAAATATATAGGTATTTTAAACTACATGTAGACATGTAGTTAACTAACAAAAGTAAGCAGTAGGGCAGATATGAACCCAATATTTGTTCACTGCTGCAAATTAAAATGAGTATGCAAATAAATATCAAATTGATATAACACTTTGTATTTGTTAACAAAGCTTTCCTCACAGCCATCAAGTGTCTGATCGGAAATGAAATACTGAACCATATATAACTTCAATGGTATGCAACTCTTAAGCATAAGATTTCAATGGTATGCAACTCTTAAATGAGATGATGTCAATTGATAAATGGCTGAGCAGAATTTCACTAACCACACCATTAATTAAGCTGTGTGTGCTATTGTCTAAATACGATACCACATGGCAGCCATGGAATACGAGAATAAGAATCTTCTAGCTTGCATAGGTTTATATCTTTAATGGACTTGAATACTAGTGAAAAGTTGAAGATAGAAAATGGAGGTACAGATATCACTTTTTCATAGTTATCTTTTGAAGGAATCAAAATAGCCACAGGCGCTTAAAAATCCCATGAAGAGTAACTGATCAACTTCTAATAAAGTTCCAAATTTTGACTAATCGAATCAATAAATCATTCGAGCAAGTCCCCCATCTATGAAATTTCCTAGTTCCGCACAATCCTTTGGTCGTCCTTGTCAACCCCAAATGCAGCAAAGAAAACCCGCTAATAAACTACTGTGTATCCCAATGAGGAGATCAACAAAGCTGATATCCCAAGTAGAGATTCACTTTGGAAGTTAAGTAAACCAGAGTTCTAGAAATACTCGTATAATATTTATGGAAACAAAAATATAGTCACAGTTCAAGGATTACTCAACCAGGTGTCAATTTGCTAAACACTAAAACAATTGTAGATTCCCGCACAATTACAAGAGAATTTATATAGTTCTGCAAAATCTTTTGGAAAAATCAACTTGTCTCGACCACTAATCTCTATTACTCGAGCTACAAATTGCTTAAGAACTCACTTTTCTTGTATACTTATCAAAATTTCGCAACATTTATTAATAATATTCAATACATTTTAGAATGGCTAATTTGTTTATATTATCAACAGAATGCATGTAGGTCTGACTGAGGGAGTACTGTTCTTATTACTACTAAATAATAAACTTTCACCATATTGTCACATTCCAAAGCCACTCCTATGCTTACAAGTTTCAATTTGAACAAAACTAAAATCCAACTTTCTCAAATCATGTGGAAGTAGTAATAAGGTGTTTCTCAAAACCAAAACCGAAACCATGGCCATAATGGTTCGGATACATTTCAAGATTAAAAGACTTTAACATGTAGGAAGACACATAAACAAGAAAACCTGACCAAGAAAACAGAACTATCAGCTATCAGTACGACACCAAGGATCCCTAAACTCCGACATAAGAAATGGATACACCATACTATTTTTCCATTTATCATCTTTTTCATACATGCAATCTTTCAAGAATTAAGGGGTGTTTAGGATTGCTTATTTACAACAGACTCATCTCCTTATTACGTTTGATAAA
The DNA here is from genome assembly GCA_949592205.1 of Helichrysum umbraculigerum. NCBI lineage: Eukaryota > Viridiplantae > Streptophyta > Magnoliopsida > Asterales > Asteraceae > Helichrysum > Helichrysum umbraculigerum. Next base: position 25,932,035 of record CATIUR010000004.1, on the reverse strand, counting down.
GTACATAAACACTTTTTAAGGGGGTGTTTGGAATGTACTTGTCTGCTTACTTATTTTTTAATGCTCATTCGTTCTGCTTTATTTGGGGTAACCTGTAAATCCTACTCGAGCCAATAGCATACTCCTAATTTATGTGCTTGAATCGTTAATATGCGGTAGATAAGTGTATGAATGATAAAAAATGCTTTTGTTTATCTGTTTTATTTAGCACAAAACAGGTTGTTTAAGTTCAATTCCATATATATGAATATGAATAAAGACCCAAGTAAAACACAGCAGTTGAAAATAAAAAACATACCCAGATTATTAACAGAACATTTGCATATAAAGTTACAAACTTTAATACCAAAAACTAAAATTTCATTTTAAAAAAAAAAGTACCTAAGAGAACCACCGGTAGAATTAATAAAAAGTCTGATATCTTTAGTAGGGTCTTGAGCATCTAACAAGAGCAACTGACTAATAATAGCATCAGCAACAAAATCATCAATTTGGGTTCCTAAAAACACAATCCTTTCTCTTAATAACAACCCCATCGCATCTGATTCAGCCCCTCTCATCGCCGTCGCCGGAGTCTGCGGTGAAGAAGCTGAAAACTCAAGATTTTGTTTCAAGTCGAAATTTAGGGTTTGGGAGGACGAGTGAATTGAATTACATTTAATGGGTTGTTGTTGGGGTAGTTGGAGACGGTGGAGAGAGAATGATTGCGGTGGTTTTGTAGGAAGAAAGCGGCGGAGATTGGTGGTGGTGGTGGGATGGTAAGAGGAAGGGGTAGAAAAAGAGAGCAACTCCATTTTTTTGTGTATAGAGAAATAGAGAAGATTAGAGATAGATGATAATTTGGCAAAATGATGTGATGTTCTCTTGCTTCTTCCCTTAAAAGACTAGTACTGACTAGTGTATCAATAATAAACACCAAACAATGTACTCGTGTATATGAATAATTTTTAGGATGAAAATGTTAGTGTGTATCAAAACTTAAGCTTTCCCCTTAGAATAATAGTGTATTACGGAGTAGTTTGTTTTGTATTACCTCCCTCCCTAAAATATAGTTTTTCTTTTTTGAACATCCCAAATCAATTGTTCACTTTCAAAAATAGAAAGAAAGTTTTGGTCGTGATTAACATATTACTCTTACTTGAAATTATTATTACAAACTTTAAAGAAAGCAGTAATTAATTGTTTAAGGGTAAAACTGTCATTCTGCAAAAAGTAAGAAAGAGAAAGCAGTAATGATTATGTTTTTATTAAACTGCGTGTTTTGTTGGTGGACAATTATTTTAGGACGGATGGAGTATTAATTTCGGTTACGTATTTAACTTGAACAATATGAGGATACTAATAAATATATATCATTTAACTTAGAAACTAATACTGTAATCGGATTGAGGGTCTTGACTTGTGAAAATTAAAATGGAAATGAGGGAGAATTATACAATGTGTTTGTTTTAAGGGGTGTGCGTAGCTTTTGAGAAATTGGGAATGAAACTTTGTATTTTTTATAATACGTTAATACACTAAAAGTTTGTCAGTCGTATAAGACTTGAAAGAATCGATAATGGCTTGTAAAAGTCAAAGTCATTTAAGAGTCGGGGTTCAACCCGTCTCATTTTTTGAATTTTTTACTCGACTTATGACTTGTAAGAATCTAACAAAACAACAAGCAAGTAAATAGTGTTTAATATCAACACACATTATTCCTATTTTTAGTAAACTTTCCAAAAAACTTCACCTCTTAAAGAGTAAATAAATTGTGTAACATCTTTAGATTCATTCAGCTACATAAACCAGAAATCAACTTTTAGAGTCTTTTAGCACCCATCATAAATATTTATCAAAATCAAATATATTAGAGTAGATGATTATTTTGTGAGTTTTATTTATCTTTAGATGTTAAAAGACTTGTAAATTGTAATGACATGTCAGCTGTATCTCTAAAGTGAGAATTCTTATCATGTTTTGAATAAACTTCTATACATGACTCAGTTGCTAGATTTATGACTGGCTCTCACGAAGACAGTTTTTAGTATCATAAGTTGATTATGTGGGAATGCTTATATAGTTAGCCATTTATGTGTCGGAGTTCTTGTTACACCGTATTACTCAACGTGTTGATTAGGTTTAATGACCATTGCATAAAAGAGAAACGAACGTGTTGATTAGGTATAACGACCATTGCATAAAAGAAGAATGAACTCTTGACCGTTTGCCATTTTTAGCAACAAAGTTCAAAACTAAACGGGCACAGAGGTTGCCTACTTTTTCTTAGATTGTATAAACAAAATTTCTTTGACTGCAGGCTGCAGCTGACATCAATACATGAAGCAGGTTATTGATCATCATGATGATGTTGGACATGATTTTGTTTTAATTACTAGTCAATTATCAGCGGACATGATGATTGACAGTCTAATAACGCAATATTTGTATACGAAAAAGGGTTAAGCTATATAAGCATGTAGTAGTGAAAAGATTCATAAAATAGTCTGAAACCAACAGAAAACGACCTGGCTTGAACATGCTGTCCATTAAACATGAAATCCCGCAATGATACAAATACCTAATCAAATTAAGCTTCTAAAGCTTCATTTCTTCACCACTGATTTCAAGGTATCTGCAGATTTTGGAAGAAATATTACCACACAAGCAACCCTCTTCCAGAACCAAAACCTACAAGTAGATCCAATACAGATAGCAGTCTTTTAGCTCCCAGCAACTGGTGGTACTGTTGATGGTTTCGCATCCTCGGCTTTCTCGTGTTCTTTGTTAAGCATCTGAAAACAACCAACATCGAAGTTTGACATCAATTAGTCAAATTTTACATTTGCAAATGTCTAATTTGTTTCAATTTTAATATCGTTTAAACTTTGAACCAACACCATTATTTTGGCACTCGGTTCCTTCTTAAGTTACCTTATTGTTGATCAAGTTGTGAAGAGCTATCACACTTCTGATAAGAGAGGAAAGGTAGATAACAAGCATCTGATCGTTTGTTTTCACTGCAAAATTCATAAGCAAAAAAGCAAATTGAGTAAGTACACAGCACAGAAGGCAGGAGTAAGAACCTGCATAAATGTTTCCTCACTAAAAAGTATATACCTGCAAATGCCTTTATCAAATCAGCCACGTTCAGATTTGGTAGAAGATTGAACACATCCTGCAATTTCAAATTCAAAATACAATGAATGAAGATGAATAGGAATGGTATATGTTATAGGTTTTAAGTAGGAAAATGACTATATTTTGGTTCAACTTTATTTTCATGAGTTACAACACAAAAAGTGTATGTGCATTAAGGATACCTGTAGGTGGTACAATATTTCGTGATTTAATGGAAGCTTTCCATCTATGACAAGGTCCAGATACCCACGGATCTCCTTCAGTCGGGCATCTAAACCCTTCAAGGCTGCCAGCTTTCCAGTTACCTGAAAATCAAAGAGAACTGATCTCAATAGAACATCACTGCACAAAAATAAAATCAGAACAGTATTTCAGGGCTTCTGGCTGAAACTGGTGCATTTACAAAAAGTGAAACTTGCAAACTGCAAGCTTAGTGCTAAACCTATTGAATCACTAAACTAAAATAAGGGAAAAAGTAAACAAAAGAAGAGAAATTTAGAACCTCAGTTGCAAGGGTGCTGATGGTTGTATCCTTCACATCCCTCAGCAAGTGCTCCACCCCTGTAGAAAGATAAGTGCAGAAATCAAGTACCCAAATTATAATTTGGTCGACCAAAATAAGACACATATACATCTCATTCATTGTTAAATTGGTAGATCAAGAGATGGGTGGGGCAAACAAGCAGTGAAGTTTTACCAATTTCTTCCACTTCGTGCGCAGCAATTTCTGATGGCACGTGAACAAAAACCTTCTGGCTCTTCTGAGTAGCATTCTGCCAGGTAAGCCAGTATTTGTTACTTTTGTATCCAAATAGATTTATGTAACTAAGCAGTAATTCTGTGGTAAGGATGGTTGCTTTTTAATATAAAGCGAGTATTAGTTTAATTACTATGTGTTTGCATGAGCACAAAATGAATGTCAAAAGCCACAAGGAAAAAAGCCTTTTATCATACCTCTTTGACCTCTTCGATAGCATAGTAAGCTTTGGTGGGTATTCCCAATTCCTTCGGTTGAACATCTATTATCACCAATACAGGGTTTGGAACGTAGCTGCAATAGCAAATATCATAAGTCAAGATATAACCACGTGATGAATGAAAGAGGCACATATAAACCATCCAAAAAACACAAACAAAGATATAAGACGACAAAACTATAAGCACATTGTGCAACATTTCCAGGCCACGAAATAAAAGAAACCATTAGTAGAAGGTCCCCATGCTTACTCGTTGAATAAACCATGAACATCAAGATCATTCTCCCTTAGCTTCGGGCCGGTGCTATACCATCCTACCACGTGCTCCTTAGCTGCAACACAAAGTATATTGCAAGGACGATATTAGAATAGAGGAACGCCCATGAAATGGAAAGACAAAAGAAGCATTATTTGTTGCACATTTATAAGAAAAGATCAGTACCATTGATTCTCTTGAACATGGAGAACATAGCCTCATGATAGTTGTGATCAAGAAACCAAATGCTGGAATCCTTGTCATCTTCCTCAAAAGGCACTACAAAAGAGAACTTATTCGTTTAGATCAATGTCCGTTTGATCTGGTTTAGCTGGCAATTTTTGTCTTCTGTACTTGAAATGCAAATAATATACACTCCCAAACATGAATGCAAAAATAATTAAATTCCACAACCTATAAGTTGGCAAGATAAAATTGGCACCTTCAGTGATGTTAGGCCAGATACCTTTTAGTGTTTTTGTCATGTGGCTGGGTAAAAATAAAATGAAGTGCATACCTTAACTGTTGGTTTCTTTAGTTGATTGCTTATAAGTTTTTTTTTTTACACTAATTACTTCATTTTCAGAATCTTCAGTCATACCCATAAGCTAATGGCATATCCAAACATTATGCATGCTCAAAATAGAGCAGTTAATAGTTAACACAATAACATACAGAACGTAGGTAAGTGGTCTGTTACAGTATCAGGGACTTCTCTTTATCGATATGCAGCTTAGTTTTAGCAACCAAATTATTAGAATCTAGAAAACTTGCTGAAATACCATGACAGATAGCCATGTAATGTAGTGCATGTACTGATGGTAAAAGGCGTGATGAGCAAAGCCAATGTTAGCTAATGAAATGCCTCTTACATTATGCTCACCCGACAATGAGCACTATTAGCATGTCATGAACTAAATGGGACATAAATTCCAAATATAAGCATATACAAATACGATTTAATGATCGTAAGTCGCAACCTGAAACTTCCAACATTTTATTGGGTAGCGTGATCCTAATATCTACCATCTAGCACTACCAGATATACCATTCAGATGTGCTAACAGCACAAAAGTTGCAACTTAACAATAATAATCTTGACCATTTCAACACTTAATTGCCACATAAGATGCTCACATGACATGCCAACTATAATCATAAAGCATACAATCTCCATTACTCCATAATCCTATTAGGTTCCATCATTACCTGCTTCTTTCATTCAATTACCAATTATGTTTCTTAGATTAATTCTTATAAATTTTAAACAGCAACCACCAACACATCCTAGCTTAGATAGCATATACAAAACCACAGTTACAATATACCCATTTGTCTCAAGTGAGACTAGAACCCACCCCTTGGTTAATGGGTTAACCTCATACCGCTAGTCCAAAGGCCCTTTGGTAACTATGTAACAATGTTTCTTATTTGCATATTTGCTACTACATCCTAACAACACATCAGTCAGTGCCTCACTATATATACAATAAGGACTAAATTAGTCACACAAGCTCTGTCCTAGGTCATTCAATCTATTTAAACCCTAACCAAAACTAATTGCATCCATCAATTTAGCACCTTAACCAAATATAAAACCGAACTAAAAACCTAGTCTAAGCTTTAAATAATACACAATTAAACCAAAAAATAACATAAATATGTTCAGATCTAAATAAATATTCATATATAGATGCATTTATAAGCCCTAAATAGATGAATAGATCGAAACAAACCTGCGTAGCTGTTAGTGACGTCAACGGTGCCTTTAAATGAACTACCGAGAAGAACACCAACAACACGTTTACGAGTGTCTTTAGCGACTCTGTAATAGTTATCAACGATGCTAAGAAGTACTAATGGATGCACCACAACTTTCTCGATCGGCCGTGCTGATAACTGCTGCGATTTAATCACATCCATTACTTAAAATATGTAATTGAATTCGGTTTAGCGTTTATGGGAAGGGAAACTGAATTTGATTGGAATTTGATTTTGAAGATGAATGAATAAGGGTTTCGTGCAAAAACCCTTTTTCTGTGTTTTGTATTTGCTTTTTACTCAAGAAAGGAATCTCGGGTCATTTGACTATGGGTGGTCGGTCTTTTCGGATCCGAAATTCTCATGGTTTGGATATCAAGTTAACCCGAACGATGAAACGCGTACGGCCGTAGTCCAGTCTATAATAAGTATTCCAGCAAATCAGCAATCATTCATATTTTTCAGGCCCATTTCTAGGTGGTATTCTCCGGCCCAAGCTGACCCAATAATATAATATTAGCACATTACCCGCGCAAAAGTAACGGCTTAAAGTTTGAACTAGATTCTTGATTTCTGATGTTTGACATAAAATGAAGGTTTAACAGATTGAATATTAATACCAATGATTCAAATATTTTTGAAGTAGTATATTAGACGTATGAAATTTTGTGAATAAGTAGTGATCTTATATTAAGTAATAAAAACATACTATTTATTATTAGTGATTAGTGATTACGTATTATGTATATGATTTAGATTATAGCCATTAAAGAGTTATTAAGTTGTCAAAATAGTCTATTATTTCTAAATTAAGAAGTCAATGTTAGGGTAGTTTGGGTATTTCATATATTCCTTTTTCTAAGTTTAAGTCAAAAAGCCTGAACCCTTTATAAGGGTTATAGATTTATAATATTATACTTCCTCGGTCCCAGAATAAATGCTCACTTTTAGTTTCACGAAGTTTAAAAAATTACATTGTCTGGTAGTAAAGATGACACTTATACCCTTACTTTTTGCATAGACTCACATGTAGCAGTTTTAAGAAAATTGTATATTGAAAGTAAAATGGTAAATATTAATTACTACTTTTGGAGGTGACCACTTATTTTAAGACAAACTAAAATGGACACATATACAATTATTTTAAGACAGAATGAGTATTATCTATATCAATATTCAATAATCAAGAACTAAAAGGTGTCTTCTATTTTATATATATATATATATATATATATATATATATATATATATATATATATATATATATATATATATATATAATATTTAATCATCTCTTTTCTCAATTTTTTTAAGACTAAGTAAGTGAATCTTACTATCCCATTATCTATTAACTATTACTATTTATTCTACACTAACTACATTTTTCATCAATAAAATATTAAATCTATCTACTAAAATCTTTTTTGATTGGTTAAATATCAAAGTGGACACTTATGATGGGACATCTCAAAATAATAATGTGGACATTTTAAATGGGACAGACATATATGTTTTTATTTAAAAATATTCATTCGCATCTTCATCCATTATCACCACTGCTATACGTGTGTACGAGGCTAATATATATATATATATATATATATATATATATATATATATATATATAGTGCATATTGCTATTTTATTTTGGGTGAGGTTCAGAGGAGAAGGTATTATTTGAGGAGAAGGAGGAGAAAAATTTTCAAATTTACCCCCTCCACCTTTTTAATAGTGTACACCACTCCCTCCTACTTTCTTCCTACCCACCCCTCCCCTCCACCACCCACCACTAGCTGCTGCCACCCGTCGCCACCCGCCGCTGCCGCCACCGGTCGTCATAAAAAAAATTCAATTTTTTTTTATTTAAAAAAAAAAATTTAATTTTTTTTTCATAATTTTTTTTTCCAATTTTTTTTACATATTATCACTTTGTACTGCATTTTATTATTTTTATTGCATTTTGTATATATGTTTAGTAGATATTATTTATTTTTACTGCATTTTTATATTTTACACATAATTCTTTTGATTTGTTTACTGCATTTTATTTATACACCTCAATCTTATATATATTGTTTGTTTTTTACTGCATTTTAAGTTATACATAATATATTTTTACTGCATTTTGTTAAAATTACACTGCATTTTATTATTATTCACTGTATTTTGCATATATTGCATATATTACATATTGTTTATTTTTTACTGCATTTTATATTATACATATGATCCATTTTTACTGCATTTTGTATGAAAGTATAATACATACTACTGTTTTTACTGCATTTTGCATATATTCATTTAGTACACATTGTTCGTGTTACTGCATTTTATATTATATATAATCTATTTGTACCTCATTTTGTTTTTTTTACTGCATTTTGTTATTTTCACTGCATTTTATATTATACATAATCTATTTGTACTGCATTTTGTTATTTTCATTGCATTTTGTTATTTTTGCTACATTTTTCATATATTTCATTCATTATATATTGTTTGTTATTCACTGCATTTTGTATTTTACATATTATCGATTTGTACTGTATTTTGTATTTTACATATTATCTATTTGTATTGCATTTTGTATTAAAGTATAATATATATTGTTGTTTTTATTGCATTTTGCATATACATCATTTAGGACATATTGTTCTCTTTTTACTGCATTTTAGATTATATATATTATCCATTTGTACGGTATTTTGTTGACGTCGGGTATAGAAGATGTGGTAAAATATATAAAAGTTTTTGTTAATTAACAATAATATACAAAATGCAGTGAAAAAAACGTATAGTTTTATTAAAAATGCAGTAGGAAAAGAAATACTACATCTAATAAAAGATTTATGGAAAAAAATTTTGAAAAAAAAATTGGAAAAATTTTTTTTTTGAAAAAAAAAATTTTTTGAAATTTTTTTTTTCGGCGGCTGGTATAACACCCCTCATTTTCCATAATTAATATTATATTGAAAACACGGAAGCGAAGAAAATTAAAACATATTTAATTAATATACGTTAGAACAAAAATCATAAACCGATTATAAGTTAAGTCATGTCGAGTTAAACAGGTTTAACAAACACATAATACGGGGTATTATATAAAACTTAACATTAATTGTTACAAAACATAATCAGAGTAGCAAGCTGTCAAAACATTCCCCAGCTCCTAGAGCATCTACTTTCTGCTACTCACCTATTCAAAATATAATCTGCAGAAAGTAAATGCGAGGGATTAGCACAAAGCTAAGTGAGTGAGTTCATAACACAACATATAAATTAGCATAATCATATAATTGCTTCAAACAACCGCAATACGATATTCAACAAATCAACAACAACTTAACGAGGATCGGTGGCTCTGGGGATAACCGTAATGCCCGGGTGGCTCCCCAAGAACACTTACCCAACCATATCCGTATGGCCATACGGACGAGACCGATAACTAGTGGTAGTTGAACTCAAATACAGAATCAAACACACAACAAATGAAGTACGACTCTGTATCATTCATTCAACCCCTGCCTAGTTCAACCAACCATTTAACAACTCGTTGACCTCGTTAACAACTGATGCCCGAAGGCCAAACACGTAGCACATAGGTTCACAGTCAACAAGGTATATCAACTAATCAACAAAACATATTCACGTTTATTCGTTGCAATCAAATGATCACAACTAAATTTAAATGGTGAGCTCTGAATCCACTCACCGATACCGTTGCCTTCAAAATCTCTGATTCCAGAGATCACTTATCTTTCGGAGAATCTGAGAATCAATAATCAACATAAGTTAGTACTTTGTCTCATAATGTGTAAATATCAAAATGAACATTTTTGTAAAATGCCACAATAGCATTCAATAAGTGCCACTATAAACACCACCTTCTAAACACATGCATTTTCTGTTGAAATTTGTAAAATCCATCAAAATTAAACATACAAACGCGATCCTGACTAGTCAGGGCTGGATCGCGTTCGTCCTTAGTCAAAATTTCTGTCACCGAAAAACACTAGCAAACGCGATCCGGATGCTTGGCCTGGATCGCGTTTCTAAGGCCAAAAACTCGAATAGGTCGTTTACAACAAGGGAACGCGATCCGGAACCATAGCCGGGATCGCGTTCATCTGTTCTTCAGCTCAAGAACAGACCTGAACGAACTTTAACTCCATTTTCAATATTCAAACTTATCAAACTCGATTCTAATGCATTTAACTAGTTACAAATCATCACATAACATCATATAGCACAAACAATCACTATATAACGTACAAGAATCATTCAACTCATCAATTTCATTTATATCTAACATTTGAACTTATAAACTTCATTACCTTTAAAAATGGAGATGATGATGAATAGAATAAGAAGAAGAATGTGATGATGATGATAGCTAGTAGATTACAATCTCCAATCACTTTGTAGTTTGATGATTTTATTGGATTTACTAGCTAGGGTTTGGTTCTATAAGGAAATGGAATGAAAGGGAATTGGTAAAATGATCCAAAAGTTAGGTCGATCTTTCTTAAAACCGACCTACAACTTTGGGTACTTAATACCCGCTCTAAATCTATTGTCTGGCACCTAATTGCTAAATGCGAGAAATTCATTTTATTGTTCCGTCAACTTTAATATATTAAAACAAGCAACATTTCATTATCCACAATAAAACCTGAGACCTATTTCACCAACTTTAATAATTAAACAATTATATCACAAAATTATTTAAAACTATTAAATACTCAATTATAATAGAAAAATACCAGGCCAGTGGAGAGGATGTTACAAATCTCCCCTCCTTAAGGAGATTTCGTCCCCGAAATCTCAACACCATCAAACAATCCAGGATATCTGGACTTCATCGACTCCTCGGACTCCCAAGTCAAGTTGGACCCTAAACTATGTTTCCACTTTACAAGCACCATAGGAATTTGTTTCTTCCTAAGTTTGGTAACCTTCCTATCTAGGATTTCTACCGGTTCTTCAATTAACTTTTGAGTTCTATCAACTTTTAAATCCTTCAAAGGAAGTATTTGTGATTGGTCCTCAATGTTACACCTCCTCAAATAACACACGTTAAACGTACTATGAATACCCGAAAGCTCAGGAGGAAGATCCAACGTCACTGACTGGTCGTTAACCACATGTCGAATCTTAAATGGACCAATGTATCTAGGTGCCAACTTTCCCCGTTTTCCAAAACGAATTACACCTTTCCACGGGGAAACTTTAAGGTAGACTAGTTCACCTTCAGAAAATACAACCGGTCGCCTTTTCGGATCCGCATACTTTTTCTGTCTATCGCGCGCGGCTTTCAACTTTTCACGTGCAATTGTTACCTTATCCGCGGTCATTTGTACTATGTCGGGTCCAGCAAACTGTTTCTCACCAACTTCCAACCAACATGTCGGTGTTCTACAACGACGACCATATAACATTTCATACGGAGGCATACCGATACTCGAGTGATACGAATTGTTATAAGCAAATTCGACCAACGGAAGATGTGAATCCCATGAACCTCCATATTCCAACACACAGGCACGAAGCATGTCCTCTAATGTTTGAATCGTTCGTTCTGATTGACCATCTGTTTGAGGATGATACGCTGTACTTAGATTTACACGGGTATCCAATTCTTGTTGAAGACTCTGCCAAAAATGCGAAACAAAACGGGAATCTCGGTCTGACACAATTGACACTGGAATACCATGTCTTGATACAATTTCATTAAGATACAACTGGGCGAGCTTAGTCAAAGAGGTGGTCTCACTCGCAGCAAGAAAATGCGCACTTTTTGTCAACCGATCTACAATAACCCAAACCATATCATTACCTCGAATGGTACGCGGCAGTTTAGTTACAAAATCCATGGTTATATGTTCCCATTTCCACTCGGGAATTTCCAACTGTTTCAGTGATCCGTACGGCTTTTGATGTTCAGCTTTAACTTGCGCGCAGATATGACAATTACCAACAAACCGTGCAATGTCAGTTTTCATCGTGGGCCACCAATACAAAGGTTTTAAGTCGTTATACATTCGAGTACTACCGGGATGAACAGTTAACTTAGACTTATGAGCTTCATTCAAAATCGTATCCCGAATTCCGCCAAGTAAAGGAATCCACACCCGAGACTTAAAAGTTTTCAATCCTCTAGAATCGTCCACTAATTCATCTTTTCTTTTTAACATAATTTCGGACTTTAAGTTGTGATCCAACAAAGCTTCTAATTGTACAATTTTTATTCGATCAATCAAGTCAGAGGAAACATTTACCTTGAGATAAAAGATTCGATCAGAAGCACCCTTTCGGCTTAGAGCATCCGCAACCACATTAGCTTTGCCTGGGTGATATCTAATTTCACAATCATAGTCTTTGATTACTTCAAGCCATCTTCTCTGACGCATGTTCAACTCTTTTTGGGAAAACACATACTGCAGACTTTTATGGTCAGTACAAACAACACATCGAGTCCCGTACAAGTAATGTCTCCAAAGTTTTAAGGCAAATACAACCGCTGCAAATTCTAAATCGTGAGTGGGATAATTCTTTTCATGCGGTTTCAACTGACGAGAAGCATAGGCAATAACTTTATCCCTTTGCATAAGAACACAGCCCAAGCCCGAAAAAGAAGCATCACAATAAACAATGAAATCATCTGAACCCTCCGGTAATGCTAACACCGGTGTCTGACACAACATTTGTCTTAACGTTTGGAATGCATGCTCCTGACGATCAGTCCATACGAATTTCTCATCCTTACGGGTTAATTTGGTTAACGGACCCGCAATCTTAGAAAAATCTTTTATAAACTTCCGGTAATAACCCGCTAATCCAAGAAAGCTCTTTATTTCCGAAGCAGATTTTGGGGCGTTCCATTTCATCACAGCCTCGACTTTAGTTGGATCCACTTTCACACCATCCTTACAAATTACGTGACCCAAAAACTGAACCTCCCGAATCCAAAATTCGCACTTAGAGAACTTGGCATACAACTGTTCTCGTTTCAACGTATCAAGAACCAATCTTAAATGCAGAGCATGCTCATCTTCGGATTTCGAATACACGAGAATATCGTCAATGAAAACAATAACAAATTTATCCAAGAAAGGTCGACAAACCCGATTCATTAAATCCATAAATACAGCTGGAGCATTCGTCAAACCAAAAGGCATAACCAAAAATTCATAATGACCATACCTAGTACGAAATGCAGTCTTTGGAATATCCTCCTCACGAACACGGACCTGATGATAACCCGATCTCAGATCAATCTTAGAATACACTGAAGAACCCTGCAACTGATCAAATAAGTCATCTATTCTAGGAAGAGGGTACTTATTCTTTACCGTTCTCTTGTTCAACTCTCTATAATCAATACACATGCGCATAGACCCGTCTTTCTTTTTCACAAATAATACTGGTGCACCCCACGGCGAAGAACTAGGTCTAATAAAATCCTTATCTAACAGTTCCTATATCTGATTCATCATTTCGCGAATCTCAGAAGGCGCTAACCTATAAGGAGCTTTAGCTACAGGCGATGAACCCGGCACAAGATCAATACGGTACTCAACTTCCCTAACTGGTGGCAACCCAGGTAACTCATCAGGAAATACCTCAGAGTATTCACACACAACCGGTACATCGGAAATAACTTTTCTTTCAAGTTTAGCATCAACTACATAAGCTAAGTAGGACTCGCAACCTTTGGATAATGACTTCCTAGCCTTCATCATCGAAATCAGGGGAATAGACATACCATCCCGTTCTCCTCGAGCCACAACGTATGACCCGTCGGAGATTGGGATCCTAATCAACTTTTGGTGGCAATCAATGCTAGCCCTATTCTGACTTAACCAATCCATACCAACTATTACGTCAAAACTAGGGATTGGCATCAACAAGAATGAAATAGGGAAAGTTCGATCATCAATCACAATATTAGCTCCAGTCACCGAGGTGGTAACAGGAACTAATTTACCGCTAACAATTTCTACTTCTACGGGTTTGGTTATCACAGTAGGCACTAATTTCAACTTGTCGCAGAAGCATACAGATATAAAAGTACAAGTAGCACCAGAGTCAAATAAAACACGAGCCGGTACAGAGTTTATAGAGAATGTACCAGTTATAACATCTTCTGTATGTATCGCCTCATTGACTGTCATTTGAAAAGCCCGACTGGTTGCTGGTGGAGGATTCTTCCTTTTCTGACCGGAAGATGCCGAACTCCCGACCGAACCAAGCCCCGATTTCCCCGCCTCTGGACATTGACCCACTCGATGTCCCTCCTTTTTACAAGTCCAACACACAAAGTTCGGATAACGACAATTTCTTATCTCATGACCAAGATCACCACATTTCAGACACTTATTTGTTTGCGGAGTACACGGCCCTGAATGTCTAGATTTGCATGTACTACACCAGTTCGAACTTCCCGACGAACTACTCTTACTAACATACTTCTTTGTCTGACGATTCCCTTGCCAATTTGATTTCCCTTTACTAAAGGAATCCGCTCTAGACTTTGAAGAATTATCTGTAGATCGTGTTTCACGAGACCCTCTAATGTCACTATCCACGGATCGAGCAAGATTAAAAGCCTGAGATAAACTAGTGGCTAGTCTCACGGTAGTACGATAGTTATGGGGTAAAGTATCCACAAACTGCTCTATCTTCGTCTTCTCCTCCGGAACCCATTGTTGTACAAATCGAAGTTTTTCTGTAAATTGAGCTATCAATTCCTCCATGGTCATATTATCCGTTAATTGAAGATTCACAAAATCCCTCCTAATTTGTGCCATATGGAAATCAGAACAATATTGATTACACACTACTTGATGAAATTCATTCCATCGTATAGATTCCTTTTGTTGTGGATTAAAATGCCCAGTAATTGAATCCCACCAAACCATGGCATCATCCTTCAGGCACTGCACAGCAAACTTGACCTTGGATTCTTCCTCACAGCTACTCACATCAAACTTGCGTTCCATATCTCTTAACCAATTTAAAGCCACAGTTGGATTGGTACTTCCATGGAACTCCGGTGGTTTGCAAGACATAAAAGTTTTAAAAGTACACATCTTATTAGTCTGAGAAGATGGACTAGCACCAAACACCGAAGATTGTTGTTGCAAAAGTTGCCTAGCTGCAACTTCCTCAGCTTTCCTTTTAAACTCTCTCAGAAATATCAATTCATCTTCTATCTCATGTATATACTCATCCCTATTGGTTTCTTCACCGCCTTGATGAGATGTACCTTCACGATTAGTAGTCACAACAGGAGGAACAACATACCGAGATGCATTATTGGGGTTGGGGATCGGTTGTTCGTCATCTGCCATTTCTGAAATCAACACAACACTTGAAACTTGTTAATCGTTAGTACCCATCTACTAACAATTTCACAACCAATGCCAAATCCCATACCCAGGAATGTTTGACATACCACGCTACAGTTTTGGGATTGGACATTCTACAATGCTCAATTACCCCAAAACCATGCTCTGATACCAACTTATAACACCCCTCATTTTCCATAATTAATATTATATTGAAAACACGGAAGCGAAGAAAATTAAAACATATTTAATTAATATACGTTAGAACAAAAATCATAAACCGATTATAAGTTAAGTCATGTCGAGTTAAACAGGTTTAACAAACACATAATACGGGGTATTATATAAAACTTAACATTAATTGTTACAAAACATAATCAGAGTAGCAAGCTGTCAAAACATTCCCCAGCTCCTAGAGCATCTACTTTCTGCTACTCACCTATTCAAAATATAATCTGCAGAAAGTAAATGCGAGGGATTAGCACAAAGCTAAGTGAGTGAGTTCATAACACAACATATAAATTAGCATAATCATATAATTGCTTCAAACAACCGCAATACGATATTCAACAAATCAACAACAACTTAACGAGGATCGGTGGCTCTGGGGATAACCGTAATGCCCGGGTGGCTCCCCAAGAACACTTACCCAACCATATCCGTATGGCCATACGGACGAGACCGATAACTAGTGGTAGTTGAACTCAAATACAGAATCAAACACACAACAAATGAAGTACGACTCTGTATCATTCATTCAACCCCTGCCTAGTTCAACCAACCATTTAACAACTCGTTGACCTCGTTAACAACTGATGCCCGAAGGCCAAACACGTAGCACATAGGTTCACAGTCAACAAGGTATATCAACTAATCAACAAAACATATTCACGTTTATTCGTTGCAATCAAATGATCACAACTAAATTTAAATGGTGAGCTCTGAATCCACTCACCGATACCGTTGCCTTCAAAATCTCTGATTCCAGAGATCACTTATCTTTCGGAGAATCTGAGAATCAATAATCAACATAAGTTAGTACTTTGTCTCATAATGTGTAAATATCAAAATGAACATTTTTGTAAAATGCCACAATAGCATTCAATAAGTGCCACTATAAACACCACCTTCTAAACACATGCATTTTCTGTTGAAATTTGTAAAATCCATCAAAATTAAACATGCAAACGCGATCCTGACTAGTCAGGGCTGGATCGCGTTCGTCCTTAGTCAAAATTTCTGTCACCGAAAAACACTAGCAAACGCGATCCGGATGCTTGGCCTGGATCGCGTTTCTAAGGCCAAAAACTCGAATAGGTCGTTTACAACAAGGGAACACGATCCGGAACCATAGCCGGGATCGCGTTCATCTGTTCTTCAGCTCAAGAACAGACCTGAACGAACTTTAACTCCATTTTCAATATTCAAACTTATCAAACTCGATTCTAATGCATTTAACTAGTTACAAATCATCACATAACATCATATAGCACAAACAATCAATATATAACGTACAAGAATCATTCAATTCATCAATTTCATTTATATCTAACATTTGAACTTATAAACTTCATTACCTTTAAAAATGGAGATGATGATGAATAGAAGAAGAAGAAGAAGGTGATGATGATGATAGCTAGTAGATTACAATCTCCAATCACTTTGTAGTTTGATGATTTTATTGGATTTACTAGCTAGGGTTTGGTTCTATAAGGAAATGGAATGAAAGGGAATTGGTAAAATGATCCAAAAGTTAGGTCGATCTTTCTTAAAACCGACCTACAACTTTGGGTACTTAATACCCGCTCTAAATCTATTGTCTGGCACCTAATTGCTAAATGCGAGAAATTCATTTTATTGTTCCGTCAACTTTAATATATTAAAACAAGCAACATTTCATTATCCACAATAAAACCTGAGACCTATTTCACCAACTTTAATAATTAAACAATTATATCACAAAATTATTTAAAACTATTAAATACTCAATTATAATAGAAAAATACCAGGCCAGTGGAGAGGATGTTACAGCTGGCGACAGTCAGGTGGTGGCAGCAAGTGGTGGGGGTGGTGGGGTGATTGTAGGGAGGATTGGAGGAAGAAGAAGGTAGGAGGGGGAAGAAAATAAAGTGGAATGGTTAAAATGTAAAAGTCTAAATAGTGAAAGGGGTGTGGAGTGAAAATTAATGTTATGTTTTTTTTTTTGTTAACTAATACCCTTATTTTTGAAAGTAATTACAAAATTGCCACCCTTTTTAACCATTGATCCAACCCAAAAGTTCATCCAATGGCCACAAATAAAACTTCTCCTCCTTCTCCTCATATGATCCCTTCCCCTATGATCCTCAATCTTTTATTTTTAGAAAATTTTAAGAAGTAAGACTCAACATTTGCTTGTTTAATTTTCATTTTACAATAGAGCGTTATATATTTCACATTTTTTTCACTTTTTATTTCACTTTTTTTTTTTTCCATTTTTTGTCCAAAATATCCCAAATCTTAAACTCTTCACACAAGTAAACTACACAACTCATTATCGCGGATAACCATACGACTATTGTTGAGTCATTACATATTCCGCTACATGATGCGGGTATTATGCTAGATGAATCTTAAAATCTTAAACATAATTAAAATTTCAAAACTACCATCTAACATCTACCATCTATTCAATACTATTTCAAAATTTCTTCTTGATATATTTGCCATTGTCATAATGAGGTTAATAACTCTAAATATAGTCTACATTATATTTATGATTTCTTTTATAACTTAATTGACCGTTAATCATTTAGAATTAATATTGCATGTAGAAAATTAGAAAATGAATTGTACTTCAACATATTAATATATTGTCTATAAAATTAGAAAAATTGTTATTATGTAAGGATGGCATGTTATAAAACAAACCCACTATCTCGTGTAACAAATATTGATAATTGAGTTATTAGCGCTGAACTCCGCGGATAATGTACTAGGTACATACATGGACGGAGTTTATAAGGCAAACTGGCAAAGGGGGTTATGCCCCTCCAAAAAATTATGTCCTTGATATCAACCACTCAATATTTAGGGACTAAGTAACATAAGTTTCACTCTTAGCGCCCCTAAATGCAAAAGCATGTAAGACTAAAATTATAAAAGCCCCTCGAACGTTTGACTTCTTTTACGTAATCAATCATCATCAATCTTGATTCTTCCGAGACGAATGATTACCATAACCTCAAGTTTATTAGGCAATGACCCATCATTACCTAGTTTCAAATAATCATTAACTAGTTTATAGCCCGCAAAATTTGCGGGGCTCGGTTAAAAATTTTTGTTCATTTGATCAAAATAAAAAAAATGTACCAAATGTAATCAAAATTACATGTTTTTAGTATTAAACTTATGCTTTGATTACCACGTAAAATGACTTTGTTTGAAAGGATATAAAATGCAATCAATTTAAAAATGAAATACGCGAACACATGTATAGTACATCAAATGATTACTAAAATCTGTGTTGGAGTAAACAATTTATTGTCAACGTTGCAGGTTTGGAACCTGATATCGATCTAAAATATAGAAATCTATTACGCCGTGTCGTTCACTAATTGATAGCAAATCTTGTAGGTCGGCGTCATGAGTCATTCTTAAGATTGGATTACGCTCATTTAGGCTGCGTAGTAGATGCCTAGCTACATACCATTGTTGAGGTAAAATAACATTAAGATTTGCAAAAAGCTATTGATTTACATATTATACTGTAAATTCGTTTGGCCGAATCAAACACATCAGTGCTTTCCTTCCCATTTAAATATTCAAATCTATAAGTTGTAGAATCATGTGGCCATCATAATGTACACATATGTAGATCATTCGTGGAACATGGTGATCAACACTGGCATTAAAGTGAGAACAAAGACAATAAAATTGCAAATTAGTGGAACAATATATAAGGTATAATTCGGATAAATAATATTAAAATTCTTACTTCGGAGCAATGACCCTTCTCGTATGGTTGTTATGTACAAGGTCATACTCACAAGTCCAAGCACACCGCTATTGCGAGATAGTATACGTACAAATAGTTATCCCTACATTTTATTCAGTTTTTTAGCAACATGAATGACCATTTTTTATTAAATCTGAAGTAGCACCTCTAATATTTTACCCTAACTATGTTTTTTAGAAATATTGAAATGAACTAAACCTGATCATCCGCATGATGTGCTATCAATAACGCCCCTATCTGGTGTTGACTACAATTACGCTGTAATTTTTTGTACCTGCAAATAATTTAAACCATCACAACCCAGCCCACAGTCGATTTGAGCCAAATGTAGTAATCTTGCCAAAAGTGACCTGATGCATGGGTGAACAAATATAGCTAATATCTCGAGTTGTTTCTTGTAAACGACCCATTGTGACCCATTGTTGGCCTACCATCTGTCCATTTACAATAGACAAGCTCACACATGATTCCTACAAAGATCCTACATTAACCACATATTGTCCCCGTAAATAAACAAAATAACTTTTGGATACACAAGTATAACTCAAAAAGGTACATTGGAGAAAAGTTAATACCCATTCTCAAGGCTCGTTGTTTAACCATCTCTGTCTCATCTTTACTCTCTACACGTATCTGTGATCAACTGTTATTGCCAATAACCCGTCAATAACATCATATTTTCCTCTGGAAGCATAATTCAATTAATGAAGAAATAGTAACTCATGTAGAACAACTATACAAAATTTTCTATGATATCAATAGTTTAGATATTACCATCGTTCAAGCAACTCTAACCACTCCATAACATGACATAATCTCACGTCAAAAGCACATTGAAAAACAATTTAAAAGCTACAATTATTAAGTGGGATAAATTATAATAATTAGCTATTACACCAAGAACTCTTACATGCACTCTTTGTAAACTATAAGACCTCTCCATGGAATAAATGAAAATAATATGTCATTCATGTTATGGTAAAAACATATAAATAATTTTATTAGAAAAGGACATCATTATTGAAATATTTGTGTGTGTGTGTGTGTGAGGATCTAAAAAGAAGAAAAATTAGGGAGAGAAGAGGGAGAAGAAAATTTGACCAAGGGCAGTATGGGAATTTTGTATAATCATATTAATGAAACAAATTTGACCAATCTTGGCAGTTACAAACACCTACGCCATTTTAGGAGTCTTCTATTTATCCGTTATATCTCCATTTTTATTTATTATTCATCATTCACTTGAAAATCTACAAAATCATACGAACAAAATTAAAAAAGGGACATCACTAAGTAACATGGGTGGCTGCAAACTGTATTCAAGTTTCTGGCAAAATTAGTTTCTCTTAAAAGATCAAAGGATATAAAAATAAAGATAGCAGTTTGGTTTTGAAGTTTGCAAGCATATATGTCAAATAAACCTTCAAAATCGAAGTAAGGAATTCGACAATCATTGACGGGATGAATGAGATTTTTTATAGTTCTGAATTTCAAATTGTTATGAATGAAAAAAAGGTTGTTTATTGTGACAACTCTCCAAATTAGGTATTAATTAACATTTAAGCATGTGCATTCTTACGCTAATTTCCTGATTAAGTTTTAACAAAACTATTTGATGTGATGTAAGCCTAGCAAGCCCGGTACTTTTAAACAAAAAGTAATACGTAATACGTAAGTATGTAAAAGTTACGTACAAATATATCGGAACGAACCCGACAAAAATAATTAACAAAAGTTTCGTGACACAAAAATAATTAATAATGTAATTATTAATTATGAGTATTTATATATCTATAACGAATAGATATAAAGGTCTAAATATACGTTTAACATAAAACGTATTATAAACGAACAGAAACAATTCTAAAACGTACATAAGAGGTCCAAATATGAAAAGTGTTATTTTTCTAACACGTTGTAAAGTATTTTGAACATTACCTCAAAATATGAAATCCAAACTCAACTGAAATTTTACGCTCAAATAGTTGCGCGCAGTAAAATGTACAAAAATGTACATCATCTTGAAATAATGATAATATCATTATTCTAATCATAAATTACGAACCAGTAGAACATCTACAAAATAAAAATGTAAAATGTTTATTTTTATATTGCTAAAATTATACCCGTACTCAAAATTGAGGTGCCAAAACTTGGCACCTAACTCAAATAATTGAGAGACCAAGCACTGGTGCTCTCCATACTCGTTTGAAATATATTACTCCCTCCGTTCCTTCATTTTATCAACAACAACACACCCACAACACCTCAATAATTCATCTATCTTTCTCTCTACCTCACTAAGAAATGCAAAGGCAGTAACAAGATCAGGAAGCAGAAGCTTCAACATATCATCATCATCGTCTACATTCATCATCATCATCACAAATCTCTTTGTAAGGAAACTTCAAATCTTTAATTTCTTTGTTTTGATTTTGTGATATAACAAGTTTACATATCATAATCTGTACATATAACATCACAATCTTGAAGATTTATGATTGATTCTTGAAAATGGTTTATAAAACCCAAAACTACAAAACCAAAATCGTTATATACAAACTTGTTAAAATGAAGTTATAATGTGTAAAAACGACACATAACACTCATATAAACATTTGGTGTTGATGTATAAAAGATTTGGAACCAAAAGATCGCGTATATGTTTTGCTCTGCTACGAAGACTCTGTGAACATAACGAATACGGCGGATTCCTTTGAATACGCCGTATTCATAACCGAAAATCAAACGAATCCGGCGGATTCAAGGGAATCCGGCGGATTCCCGTGTCCGACCCGCACACAAATCTTCGGCTAAAACGATGAACGAGTAAAAGACACGGATGAATACGGCGGATTCAAATGAATCCGGCGTATTCCCAAACCTTCACACGAATTGCCTGATGAACACAAACGAATCCGGCGTATTCGATTGAATACGGCGGATTCCCCCGAACTTGATTGAATACGGCGGATTCACTCGAATCCGGCGTATTCCGACTTTTGACTTGAATCCGGCGGATTCTTTTAAATCCGGCGGATTCCCACCCCTGGTCAACAAATCTGACTTTTATTTTAAAACATAAACGTTTCCGTTAACGATTCCATTTATACGATACATTTACGAGACATTGTAAACTATTAATAAATACATAAATGAGATATATTCGAGACACGGACTTTGGACTTATTTAAACTCGTACGAACGAACAATATATATATATATACGTATATATGGACATGGACTTTGTAAATTATACGTTTTGGGAAAACGATTACATTATCGAGAAACTTAAATCTGTTAAACAAATGTAACGATATTAAAAACAAATAATATTTATTGTATAAACAAAATAAATATATTATTGAGGTTTATAACAAATAAAACCTATAACGTTTTAAATACGAAAACAACGTATTACAATATATATAAATATATATATATATATACACAATGAAATTCACGTTTAACAAACGTACAAATTAATAATATACAACAAGTATGTTTACATCCGTACACATATATAAAACAAATATATGTACATACAATGATATTGGAATAACATTCGAATTATACGAACAACTATATACAAAGTATATGTACAAATGAAAATAAAACGACCTTCCGTTAAACAGACAATTACATATTGGTTTGTACACTTAACAAGTATACGATTTATGAAATAATAACAATATTTCAACGCAATGTCATTAATAAAGTCAACAACTTATATTACTAAGAAATCAACCATTTCTTCAAACAAACAAACTGTTAACATAAGTGATTAAAACAAATCAAACGTACTTATGTTAATATATTTATTGTATAGGTTAACATACCTTGGGCTGTTATCTGTTTGACTGCTAGCTTTCCTACCGAGCAAAACTACAGTGAGTTCACAGCCCCTACTTTACAAATGTTTTATGCTTTTAAACATAGGGGTGTAAACATAAAAACTGCATGCAAACACATGTAGCAAATTTATATAAATGCTTTATTGCTTTATACAACTGTTTGACATGAAATATTATTTCACAACTGTTTTGGGAATTAGACAACAAATCCTAGTACAGACCAGACTTGAAATGTGTGCATGAAAGACCTTATGACATGCAGACTATAACCATTAGCTAGGTGACTCTAGCCACTGAGTATACGAATAGTACTATTGCCGTGACGACCCTCCTGTGGATGGAGCGTATACTTAACTGTCCTTCAGGCAAGAAACATAAGTTTTGGTTGTGGTTTGGTTATAGGGTTAGGTCGCGTTACTTTAACCTGCGAGGTTTAGCTCACCTTTCAGGGGATTATAGTCTAAGCATTCCCACAATTATTATTTAGGATGAACATATCCTACAACTGCTTTATTTCAGTATACGTACTGATTATATTTATATTCTGGTAAACAACCAGACATATGATTTGGGTAACAACCCACATAAAACTATATTTTAGGGTAACTATCCCTATCATCTTATAATTTGCAAAACCTGCAAACCTTTATTTATTGAATAACATTTCAATAATTTAAACATAAATGGTTTAACATACCACATATTTATACAAAACCTGTGAATTCACTCAACATATTTGTTGACGACTTTCTTTCTATGTTTTACAGGAAATTAGCCATGTAAGTAAGGATCGCATGCATTCAGGATGGACAACCCTGGACTACTTAGGATGCCATTATTTTGGGACAGCTTTTGAGGATTTCCTCTGTATTACTGCAGACATTGCAGTTATACTCATGAAATCTTATCTTAACATATGTATTGTAAAACTTAAATGTTTTAAACTTTATTATTACTGTACGACTTACATAGTCGTACTACTTTTGTAACAACCTTTTAAACTGGCATCCTTAATATATTATGTTCAGTATGATCATATGCTCTGATACAATGAATGCACAATTGATACGTCATCACCCCGTTGTTAAACTGTTTAAACAAGATGCTTCCGCTAAATTATAACTTGCTTCCGCTAAACATTTAAATAAACACAATTACCGATTTTGGGGGTGTGACAGACTTGGTATCAGAGCCATTGGTTATAGCGAACTAGAAGTCTTTAGGTGACTGAAAACCTTAGAGACCTAGACTATAGCCTTGGCTAGAACATTCATGCATTCATACATACATACGTTTGCATACATCTAACATACGACTGACACGTCACACACAATTTCCTTTGTCACAGTATGTCTAGTCAATCAGTTTACCATGTTTATGCTTCGGAAGAGGAGCCGACCGAGGCTACTTTTGAGGGTCCTGCGATCACTGTAGGGGATGAGTCATCTGTTCATTTGAGAGACATGTCAGATGACACTAGTGACGCTTACATTGCGCCACCACCGACAGCACATGAGGTTATCCCTACTACTACATGTATTCACCACCAGGCTGCTAAGACTTCTCGCAGGCCTGTGTATAGGAGGACACCGAGGATGTGTGTCCGAGATCTTCCTATTGGTCCGTTAGCATCGGCGGACGAGTCTGTTGAGTCTCCACAGATGGCACCCAGGTTTGCTCACCTAGAGTGGATGACTCCTATGTTGAGGCACTGGAGGTCATTAGAGGGTTTTCCCTCCACATTTGAGACAGGAGAGTCCTCACGACCCCCAGCACCACTGTTTACCACTGGAGAGCCGATAGAGCAGACTCTCCCTACATTAGTTGCTGTTATGCGTACATTGTTCTGTATTACTTCTAGCAGGGGTTCTCACCTTGGACAGGTACAGGATGAGATCTCCCGTCTGTATGGGGACATGGCTGGTATGCATGAGCATCATCACTTTTTGTTGAACCATGTGTTTACTGCCCAGGAGATAGCTGAGTCCGCACGTGCTCGTGTGAGGACACTTGAGAGACGTGTTAGGATTGCAGGGCTTGTGGTTGGTGTTTGTGTGGTGATGGCTGTGTTGAGGACAGCCGTGGGATCATTTCTACCGTACTTCCGTTAGACCTAGGTATGGCGGGATGTGCCTACTTAGGATTGTATATATACTATGTATTAGACTTGGAACTTTGGTTCGACGGGTATAGACAGACCTGTCATGTTTTGTAAATCATTTGGATCGACGGTGTGTAGACAGACCCGTCATGCTTTGATTAGTCTTTGGATCGATGGATATCTAGGATAGATCCATCCTGTTTTGTATAAAAACTTGTGAACTAACTATGACCAGTTATATGATATGACATATGTATTTGGATTATATATTGACAATAGAGACTACATAACTATGGATACTGAAAAATGTCTTTGTAACCTATAGATCTCTTGAAACTGGAAAAATGGCAGAACCTGTCATAAATGAATATTCATCAGATGATGACATAACCATCGACGAGCAGATACAATATGTATATGTCGATACTGAAACAATTCCGATAGTGGAACTGGTGGAAGAAGAGATTGAGAACCACCACTTTGGATTGATTGACATAGAGGAATATGAGAGAGTTAGAGACCAAGCTGAAGAGCTAGATGGTCAAAACTGGGAACTTGCATCTAAATGCAAGAACTATGAAACTGAGTTGAGAATCCTAAAGAGGCCTATGTCTGTCCGAGTTAAGGATAAAATACGCTTCTGGAAGAAAGTGGCTAGTAATCGCAAGAAAAGAGTTAAGTCTTGGATCAAACGTTTGTGCAAATGCTCAACTGAGAATGATCTGGGCTATTATCCGACTCTGCGATACAAAACTATGCTGGAGACACGCTACTTCTCTCCCAACCTGAATCAGGAGTAAAAGTGAAAGATCTACACTGCGACAGAGAACATAGCTAAAGATAGCTTAATAGAGAACTGATGAAGAACTGTCGTAGGAATATAATCATTTTGTTAGTCTCTAAGTATAGTTAAGTTTAGTCTAACTAGTATTGTAGCAACTCGTATGGTGCTGAAAACCTCTCTTGATGGATATAGAAGATATCATCAAGTTTTGTAATGAAACGGTGTAAGATTGTTTTAGATTATGTATAATGTAATTTAGGTTCGATTCGAAATATCCTATTTATTACATCTATTCCTATATACGTGTGATGGAAAAATTTTCATTTAGTGATCGTTGAAAACATTTCTTACAACTTTGAAACCTACCATACTTTAAATTATTGATTTGATCTTAAATTCCATAACACATTGATTGCACTTAAACGATAATGAAAAGAAATATGTATTTGGCATTATATAATGACGCCTGGCCAACGTGATTATATTGTACAAAGTACATATGGGTGTTTCAAAATCGTGCGATATACAATGTGAAACCTTATTCTTTCAAATTCTCCATATTATTCGTTTGATTGAAAATGTGAAATCTTGTTCATCACATTCATTATCTTGGCATTGACTTCTGCATTTTATTCATCGCAGAACTGAATCATGCCGCCAAAACGACGAATTACTAGGAATAGTCAGAAGACAACTGTACCCCCTACATCTGAAACCATTCCACCATCTAACACTGAGGAAACTACTGAGCAGTTGATAGCTAGACGCATAGCTGAAGGTATTGCCGAGTATGAGGCAAGTCGAAACCGTGAGACTGGGATTAATAACAGTGGATCAACCCCTGTTATTACTGAGACTGTTGTGAATAACCGCAAAGGGTGTTCATATAAGACATTTCAGGCATGTAAACCACCTCCTTTCTGTGGCACTGAAGGTGCTATTGGTATTATACACTGGATAGAAAAGATGGATTCTGTGTTGGACATCAGTGATTGTCTACTAGACACTGCAGTGAAGTATGTTGCCTGCACACTAGCTGATAAAGCTTTGACTTGGTGGAACAGTCAAGTTCAGTCGATGGGACGACCAGCTGCTTATTCCATGACATGGGAAACATTGAAGCGTATGATGATGGAAGAATTCTGTCCTCGCAGTGAGATGCAGAAAATTGAGACTGAGCTGTGGAACATTGCTATGATCGGTGCTGATATCACTGGTTACACAACTAGGTTCCAAGAACTAGCTCGTCTTGTGCCACATATGGTAACACCTGAGTATAAGCGTATTGAACGCTATGTGTATGGTCTGGCACCACAGATCAGGAGTTTAGTTACGTCCTCCAAACCTGACACATTCAGGAGCGCTGTTACCTTAGCGCAGAGTTTGACTGATGAAGCAGTTAGGATGGGAACACTGACCAAGAAAACTGTGTCGGTTAAGGTTGAGCCGAGCAGTACTGAAGCTGGTAGTTCTGGAGGTAAGAAGCGTAAGTGGAATGACCGTCAGGGTCAATTCAACAAGAAAGGATCTGGAAATCCAAAGTCTTACGCTGCCACCATTGTGGAATCGAAGCCATACTTGGGTAACAAACCTAAGTGTGATAAGTGTAGCAAACACCACGAGGGTGAGTGTTGGTTTTGCGACAGCTGTAAGGGATGGGGTCACAAAACCCAAAACTGTAAGGTAAACCCTACCCCTAAGGGAAACACTGTTCGCCAAAATCAAGGATGTTTTGAGTGTGGCGACATGAGGCACTATCGAAACCGATGCCCTCGACTCAATAACCAAAACCGTAACGCCAACAACACTCGCAACCGCAACAACAATGGAAACAACCGTGGAAACAACAACAACCGAGCCAACAACAACAATCAGCCAGCTCGTGGACGCGTGTTCATGTTAGGAGCACCAGAGGCACGTCAGGATCCTAACACAGTCACTGGTACGTTTCTTGTAAACAACCACTTTGCTTCTGTGTTATTTGATTCTGGTGCTGATTTAAGCTTTGTGTCCACTGAGTTTAGACCACTATTAGAGATCGAATCCCTTAAGCTAGATAACAAATACACTGTAGAGCTAGCCGATGGTAAGTTGATTGAATCAGGAGAAATAGTACCAGGATGCACCTTAACGTTAGAAGGACATCCTTTCAAAATAGACTTACTACCGGTAGAACTAGGGAGCTTCGATATAGTGGTTGGCATGGATTGGTTATCACTGAACCGCGCAGAGATCATCTGTCATGAGAAGATTGTACGGTTACCTTTACCGTCAGGAGAAATGTTGATGGTTCAAGGAGAAAAGAGTAATCGTGTGGTGAAAACGATTACATGCATGAAGGCTAGTAAATATCTACGAAAAGGGTACCAAGCATTTTTGGTACATGTTGTAGATAAGAAACCCGAGGAGTGACGCATAGACGACGTGGCCGTAGTACGAGAATACCCAGGAGTATTTCCTAACGAGCTACCAAGGTTACCACCTTCACGGCAGGTTGAATTTCATATCGATCTAGTGCCGGGAGCTGCACCGATTGCTCGTGCGCCTTACCGTCTAGCTCCATCAGAAATGCAGGAACTGTCTGCACAGTTGCAAGAACTGTTGGATTTAGGATTCATCCGACCGAGCTTTTCACCGTGGGGAGCTCTGGTGTTGTTTGTCAAAAAGAAGGATGGATCAATGCGGATGTGTATCGATTATAGAGAACTAAACAAAGTGACGATCAAGAACCGATACCCATTGCCACGCATCGATGATTTGTTTGACCAGCTGCAAGGGTCAAGTTATTACTCAAAGATCGATTTGAGATCGGGTTACCATCAACTGAAGGTACGGGAGGAAGATATCCCTAAGACTGCGTTTAGGACTCGATATGGTCATTACGAGTTCCTGGTTATGCCGTTTGGGCTAACGAATGCGCCAGCAGTGTTCATGGATCTAATGAATAGAGTATGTAAACCTTATCTGGATAAGTTCGTCATAGTGTTCATTGACGATATCTTGATATACTCGAGAACGAAGGAAGACCATGAACGACATCTGAGGCTGATTCTTGAATTACTGGAGAAAGAGAAGCTTTATGCAAAGTTCTCTAAATGCGAGTTTTGGATGCGTGAGGTTCATTTCCTTGGTCATGTGATTAATAACAAAGGAATTCACGTGGACCCATCCAAAATTGAGGCGATTAAGAATTGGGAAGCCCCAAAAACCCCAACTGAAATACGACAATTCCTTGGGCTAGCCGGTTACTACCGAAGATTCATTGAGAATTTCTCGAAGATAGCTCAACCAATTACCGCCCTAACGCAAAAAGACAAGAAGTTTGATTGGGGCGAGAAGCAAGAGAATGCTTTTCAACAGCTGAAAGAGAAATTGAGTACCGCACCTATCCTATCCTTGCCAGAAGGAGTAGAAAACTTTGTTGTCTACTGTGATGCTTCACATCAAGGATTAGGTTGTGTGTTGATGCAAAACGACAAGGTCATTGCATATGCGTCTCGTCAATTGAAGATTCACGAGAAGAACTATACAACGCATGACTTAGAGCTAGGAGCAGTCGTTTTTGCACTTAAGATTTGGAGACACTACCTTTATGGTACAAAGTGTACGATCTTCACCGATCACAAAAGTCTCCAACACATATTTGACCAGAAGGAACTCAACATGAGACAGAGACGTTGGGTTGAATTATTGAATGATTACGACTGTGAAATCAAGTACCATCCAGGCAAAGCTAATGTAGTAGCGGATGCCTTGAGTCGTAAGGAAAGAGTGAAACCTCGAAGAGTTCGAGCCTTAGGACTGACAATCCACTTGGATCTGATTACCCAAATTCGTGATGCTCAACAAGCAGCCTTTACTTCAGAACGTATGAAGGACGAATCCCTCAAAGGGATGGAGAAGCAATTGGAGTCTAAGGAAAATGGAGTATTATACTTCATGAATCGAATTTGGATTCCTTGTGTTGATGAGCTACGTAGCCTAGTATTGGACGAAGCTCATAGGTCCAATTATTCGATACATCCTGGTGCAGATAAGATGTATCACGATCTGAAAGGATTTTACTGGTGGCCTGGCATGAAAAGAGACATTTCCACCTATGTTAGTAGATGTCTGACTTGTGCAAAGGTTAAGACCGAGTACCAAAAACCGTCCGGGCTTTTGCAACAACCTGAGTTGCCCAAATGGAAATGGGAACACATCACGATGGATTTCATCACAAAGCTACCGAAAACATCATCTGGGATGGACTCCATATGGGTGATAGTCGACAGACTGACAAAATCATCTCACTTTCTAGCCATCAAAGAGACAGATAAGATGGAAAAGCTGGCTAGAATTTACATAAAGGAAGTTGTTTCTAGACATGGAGTTCCATTGTCCATCATCTCTGATAGAGATGCACGTTTCACCTCTCGCTTCTGGCAAACACTGCAACAAGCTTTAGGCACTAGACTCGACATGAGTACCGCCTACCATCCACAAACCGATGGTCAAAGCGAGCGAACGATACAAACGCTTGAGGACTTGCTACGAGCCTGCGTGATTGATTTTGGAGGAAACTGGGATGTTCATCTTCCTTTAGCTGAATTCTCGTACAACAATAGTTATCATACGAGCATCCAAATGGCACCTTTTGAGGCGTTGTACGGACGCAAGTGCCGATCCCCACTCTGTTGGGCAGAGATGGATGACAGACAGTTATCAGGTCCTGAGATAGTCCAAGAGACAACGGACAAGATATCTCAAATGCTTAATCGATTAAAAATGGCACGAGACCGACAAAAGAGCTATGCAGACAATAGACGTAAACCTTTGGAATTTCAAGTAGGTGACAGAGCCCTACTTAAGGTATCTCCTTGGAAAGGAGTTGTGCGATTTGGAAAACGCGGCAAACTGAACCCACGTTACATCGGACCTTTTGAGATCCTAGCAAGGATTGGTCCTGTAGCTTATAAGCTTAAACTGCCGCAAGAACTTAGTAATATTCACGACACGTTTCACGTGAGTAATCTTAAGAAGTGTCTATCTGACGAAGCGTTAATCATACCTCCCGACGAAATCTACGTCGACGCAAAACTCAACTTCTTGGAGGAACCGCTTGAAGTAATGGATACGAAAACGCAGAAACTCCGAAACAGTCGGATCAAACTTGTCAAAATTCGATGGAACTCGAAAAGAGGCCCAGAGTTCACCTGGGAACGTGAAGACGAGATGCGCAAGAAGTATCCCCACCTATTTGAACCCGTGACCACGAATCACGACACAAATTAAATCTCGGGACGAGATTTCCCTAACGGGGGGAGAATGTGACAACTCTCCAAATTAGGTATTAATTAACATTTAAGCATGTGCATTCTTACGCTAATTTCCTGATTAAGTTTTAACAAAACTATTTGATGTGATGTAAGCCTAGCAAGCCCGGTACTTTTAAACAAAAAGTAATACGTAATACGTAAGTATGTAAAAGTTACGTACAAATATATCGGAACGAACCCGACAAAAATAATTAACAAAAGTTTCGTGACACAAAAATAATTAATAATGTAATTATTAATTATGAGTATTTATATATCTATAACGAATAGATATAAAGGTCTAAATATACGTTTAACATAAAACGTATTATAAACGAACAGAAACAATTCTAAAACGTACATAAGAGGTCCAAATATGAAAAGTGTTATTTTTCTAACACGTTGTAAAGTATTTTGAACATTACCTCAAAATATGAAATCCAAACTCAACTGAAATTTTACGCTCAAATAGTTGCGCGCAGTAAAATGTACAAAAATGTACATCATCTTGAAATAATGATAATATCATTATTCTAATCATAAATTACGAACCAGTAGAACATCTACAAAATAAAAATGTAAAATGTTTATTTTTATATTGCTAAAATTATACCCGTACTCAAAATTGAGGTGCCAAAACTTGGCACCTAACTCAAATAATTGAGAGACCAAGCACTGGTGCTCTCCATACTCGTTTGAAATATATTACTCCCTCCGTTCCTTCATTTTATCAACAACAACACACCCACAACACCTCAATAATTCATCTATCTTTCTCTCTACCTCACTAAGAAATGCAAAGGCAGTAACAAGATCAGGAAGCAGAAGCTTCAACATATCATCATCATCGTCTACATTCATCATCATCATCACAAATCTCTTTGTAAGGAAACTTCAAATCTTTAATTTCTTTGTTTTGATTTTGTGATAACAAGTTTACATATCATAATCTGTACATATGACATCACAATCTTGAAGATTTATGATTGATTCTTGAAAATGGTTTATAAAACCCAAAACTACAAAACCAAAATCGTTATATACAAACTTGTTAAAATGAAGTTATAATGTGTAAAAACGACACATAACACTCATATAAACATTTGGTGTTGATGTATAAAAGATTTGGAACCAAAAGATCGCGTATATGTTTTGCTCTGCTACGAAGACTCTGTGAACATAACGAATACGGCGGATTCCTTTGAATACGCCGTATTCATAACCGAAAATCAAACGAATCCGGCGGATTCAAGGGAATCCGGCGGATTCCCGTGTCCGACCCGCACACAAATCTTCGGCTAAAACGATGAACGAGTAAAAGACACGGATGAATACGGCGGATTCAAATGAATCCGGCGTATTCCCAAACCTTCACACGAATTGCCTGATGAACACAAACGAATCCGGCGTATTCGATTGAATACGGCGGATTCCCCCGAACTTGATTGAATACGGCGGATTCACTCGAATCCGGCGTATTCCGACTTTTGACTTGAATCCGGCGGATTCTTTTAAATCCGGCGGATTCCCACCCCTGGTCAACAAATCTGACTTTTATTTTAAAACATAAACGTTTCCGTTAACGATTCCATTTATACGATACATTTACGAGACATTGTAAACTATTAATAAATACATAAATGAGATATATTCGAGACACGGACTTTGGACTCATTTAAACTCGTACGAACGAACAATATATATATATATATATATACGTATATATGAACATGGACTTTGTAAATTATACGTTTTGGGAAAACGATTACATTATCGAGACACTTAAATCTGTTAAACAAATGTAACGATATTAAAAACAAATAATATTTATTGTATAAACAAAATAAATATATTATTGAGGTTTATAACAAATAAAACCTATAACGTTTTAAATACGAAAACAACGTATTACAATATATATAAATATATATATATATATACACAATGAAATTCACGTTTAACAAACGTACAAATTAATAATATACAACAAGTATGTTTACATCCGTACACATATATAAAACAAATATATGTACATACAATGATATTGGAATAACATTCGAATTATACGAACAACTATATACAAAGTATATGTACAAATGAAAATAAAACGACCTTCCGTTAAACAGACAATTACATATTGGTTTGTACACTTAACAAGTATACGATTTATGAAATAATAACAATATTTCAACGCAATGTCATTAATAAAGTCAACAACTTATATTACTAA
The DNA here is from genome assembly GCA_949592205.1 of Helichrysum umbraculigerum. Taxonomy (NCBI): domain Eukaryota; kingdom Viridiplantae; phylum Streptophyta; class Magnoliopsida; order Asterales; family Asteraceae; genus Helichrysum; species Helichrysum umbraculigerum. Next base: position 25,898,308 of record CATIUR010000004.1, on the reverse strand, counting down.
GAAATCAACCATTTCTTCAAACAAACAAACTGTTAACATAAGTGATTAAAACAAATCAAACGTACTTATGTTAATATATTTATTGTATAGGTTAACATACCTTGGGCTGTTATCTGTTTGACTGCTAGCTTTCCTACCGAGCAAAACTACAGTGAGTTCACAGCCCCTACTTTACAAATGTTTTATGCTTTTAAACATAGGGGTGTAAACAAAGAAACTGCATGCAAACACATGTAGCAAATTTATATAAATGCTTTATTGCTTTATACAACTGTTTGACATGAAATATTATTTCACAACTGTTTTGGGAATTAGACAACAAATCCTAGTACAGACCAGACTTGAAATGTGTGCATGAAAGACCTTATGACATGCAGACTATAACTATTAGCTAGGTGACTCTAGCCACTGAGTATACGAATAGTACTATTGCCGTGACGACCCTCCTGTGGATGGAGCGTATACTTAACTGTCCTTCAGGCAAGAAACATAAGTTTTGGTTGTGGTTTGGTTATAGGGTTAGGTCGCGTTACTTTAACCTGCGAGGTTTAGCTCACCTTTCAGGGGATTATAGTCTAAGCATTCCCACAATTATTATTTAGGATGAACATATCCTACAACTGCTTTATTTCAGTATACGTACTGATTATATTTATATTCTGGTAAACAACCAGACATATGATTTGGGTAACAACCCACATAAAACTATATTTTAGGGTAACTATCCCTATCATCTTATAATTTGCAAAACCTGCAAACCTTTATTTATTGAATAACATTTCAATAATTTAAACATAAATGGTTTAACATACCACATATTTATACAAAACCTGTGAATTCACTCAACATATTTGTTGACGACTTTCTTTCTATGTTTTACAGGAAATTAGCCATGTAAGTAAGGATCGCATGCATTCAGGATGGACAACCCTGGACTACTTAGGATGCCATTATTTTGGGACAGCTTTTGAGGATTTCCTCTGTATTACTGCAGACATTGCAGTTATACTCATGAAATCTTATCTTAACATATGTATTGTAAAACTTAAATGTTTTAAACTTTATTATTACTGTACGACTTACATAGTCGTACTACTTTTGTAACAACCTTTTAAACTGGCATCCTTAATATATTATGTTCAGTATGATCATATGCTCTGATACAATGAATGCACAATTGATACGTCATCACCCCGTTGTTAAACTGTTTAAACAAGATGCTTCCGCTAAATTATAACTTGCTTCCGCTAAACATTTAAATAAACACAATTACCGATTTTGGGGGTGTGACATTTATAATTTCAATATCGGTGATAAAAATAAACTTGTGTATATACATGAAGGGGATATTATTGATACAGTTTTTTCAGGTCATAGTATTATTAGTATTCGTAGGTGTTTAGTCGAAGGCTTGTTGGTTTTGTTTTAGATATTGTGGTGATTCACAATATTAGATTTATCCCAATTTAAGAGAGTTCATATCATATCATATAATAATGGTAATATTCTTATTATTATTGGTAAGTTTGTGTATGGGATTGAATTAGATAAGAATAAAAATGATCGATCTTTTCTATGCTTCTGATTCACAAGTTATATCTGTGATTCAGTTTTTCCTAATATGCTTTTGATTCACCGATTTATTGCTAATGATTCAGTTGCTCATATACTTTTGATTCACAAATTCATAACCTTGGCCAAAATGTTAATTTTGTGTATTGTGGATGGCAATATCTTCTAGAAATGGACATTAAAAGGCTTCTATTCACAACTTGATATTAGTTCAATAAATTTTCAATGAAAATCTGTTTCTTATTCAATGATTCACTATGTGTCATCATTTAGTCATTGAGTTTTAATTTGATCGACGATGATTCATTTTTTTTATATGATATGAATTACAATGATTCACTTTTGTTTACTCCTTATAATTAAAATAATTAATGATTCCCAACTCGATATCTATTTAATACGGAGTATGACTTAGCACCGTACAAAGCATTGCACACCATTTGATTCACATTTTCATTGATATGAATTAATTTTAATGAAATGAACAATTTAACATACTTTGATTCACAAAGTACACACTGATATATAATATTGTATAATATAATGCACTAAACATATTGAATTCCTAAAGTGTGAATCAAAGTAAATTTGATCCACGAATTTTACCTGGCATCAATGCTATTTGATTTTTAAAAATTATTTTCTTTTTTCGTTCATTAAATCTGGACAAATAATAAATTTACTAAATAACTTTTTTTTAATAAATCCCTATTCTTTTGCAACAAGCCAACAATAATATCGCTAGTTTCCATGTTGGGGGTGACGGTTCCATTTTTGGAGTGATTCAAATGACCATTTTGTCCTTTTATCCTTAAACTTATTTCTACAATATTACAATTATGCCACATAAACTTTTAATCGTTGATTGAAGAAATTAAGGTTCAAGATCATTTCTCTATCTTCTCTCACAATTTTTCCTTCTCCACGGACCCAGTTCCTATATATATATATATATATATATATATATATATATATATATATATATATATATATATATATATATCCGAAAAGAAAACCAATAGAGTAAATATCAACGTGGCAATTTCGACCCAGCTACTCATAAATGAATAGCTTCAACTAATGAATTAGTTCTAACGGGTCATATACGTAAAAAGGAAAAAACAGGTCGCAAAGTTACCCAGGGTGCAATACTAATGTACATATGTAACTCACATTATAGCAATGTATTAGACAAGAAGTATTACAAGTCAACCGCCCGTTTCAGTCCATACCAAAGAAAAATTTACTCAAATTTGACCTGTTAGTATGTTACAACCGCCCATTTTGCCACCTCTAAAGTAAAAGTTAAGTGCAAACCTCTGAAGCGTAAGACCTGGTGTCTGTAATGTTGATTTGAAAAGAACATTTGTGGAGATACAGACCCCACAAATCCACAATTCATTCAGCAACGGTCTGTCTTTCGATACGGGGTTATACAGAAACCAATTTTCGATCAACACAAGGTAAAAGTACATTTTAAAAAGATCACCTATTCCTCACCCTCTATCTTTAATAGATCCATTTTTTTTGTTGCCAGATATCAATAATAAGCTTATTAAACTATTAAAAAATATCTCACGTCGAAATGCAGCATGTACCTTGTCGGATAAACCTATAAGAGTTTGGAAAGCACTTCTGAGGTGTTTGGTGTGTCCACAAAACACGCAACAGCTCTCAGGCTATTGATGCCCATAGGAATCCTCTTTCAAGACATCCAAGACGTGCGTATGTATATTAGAAAAAAAACTGGCAGACTATATTTCAAGTAATCATTAAGATAGATTAACTATATGTACGTGTGGCCTTGTGCGACCGCCTAAATTTACCGATTGAATTTTCTCTTCTGCTAATAAACATATAAGAACTAAAATAAGAAAGTGAAAACCTCAAGGCAATAACACAACCCCTGCAAGAAACTACTTAATTCTTATCATTCCTTCTCATGTGGCTAACATTAAAAGTTTCAATCTTTGACTTATAAAAGTCAACCTCCATAGGCTCTTCTTCAGCATAGAATGCCATCTCCATAGGCTCTTCTTCACCATAGATCATACAAAACCAGAACCAATATATATATCGATATTATTCTGATATAAATAATTAATAAAGGTTAATTTTCAATAATCATAATCATAACGATAATACTAACAATAACAGTACTAATACCTCACTATAGATCTTTTCGATGTGACACGTCAATCCCAATATGGAAAGAGTTGACTAAGTGTTGGTTAAAGACAGTTACATTCTCAATTTTTACCATGATCCTGGATAAGAACGGATGTAAATGATATAAAAATTAATAAGTTACGCAATCCACTCACAGTTTGGCAGCCATTTAGCTGTTCTTTTGTTGTTGGGATAACCATCTCCTTTAAAGCAACATCCTTTTGTCTTTCAATAGATTTCTTCATCCTGACCAGATCCGCTTCTTTCTTTTCCTCCTGAAATTACAATGTTATACTTCCATTAAAAGGGAAAAATAGTACGGTAACTTCGTAAGTTTGTGACAGGCTATAGGCTAACATAAAAACAGTTTGTAATGAAAAATACAACCGCCACATAGCGGTTCACTACCCTGGAACCATAGATAAGGAAAATTAGACCTGAATTCTCCGTATTATTTAAGTTTTACCCGATTATTTAAGTCTTGCCCACATACCTAAATTAAAAGAAGCTATAACATGTAAGATACCATTGTAACATCTGCATTTTCACATGAAATTTACTATACTTCAATATGCAAATACATGCTTTGTGTATCACGATTTAACTTGAATGAAAATTCTTTATTGCTAAGAACATCCACGATAGTCAAATCTGAAACATGTGTGTTACCATTTGCATCATGTTTGATTGCATATGGTTGTTTATTACCACTATCCATTAAAGATTTCTTTGATAGATAACAAATCACGTATTGTCTCAGTGTATACTTCAAGCATTGAAACCTACAAGATAAATAGTAGAATAACTGTTCAATAAGAATCGCATGACCTGAAAAATAATAGATTATGAGACATGAGATTCAATTGCAAAACTGCATTTCATACTTCCATCCTTTACCTAAAAGAGTTTTTCGGGCAACAAATATTTGTTCTAACAAACTGTATACACCCATGAGTTTTTATTATATTAGGCCAAACTGTATACACTATATACACCCATAGAACAAATATTCTATATACACCCATAGAAGTAATACAAATAGTACCCTAATGCTTAAAATAAGACAGAGTCTGGGTTGTAACTGGGTTCTTGTACCCTGCACGTCAAGGAATGAAAGTTCCAATTAACGACACTAAAGATACCCCAATCATCAGCTTTATATATGAGTATGGTAAAAAAAATAAAAAAAATCTAAACTACATTGAGTTAATCTTGAACATGTAGTTTGTTATTACCTGACTCTTTAAATAAATTTTCACCAAAATTGCACTATATTATGGGTTACAGGGTCCTGACATAGTTTCTTATTATGATCGGGTTGCCTAAAATACAATACGCGTTTTCAATGTAAAATAATATTTATTTTATTTAAACCAACAGTTGGAATCTGTGGAATATAAGTGCCGGCGACCAGTTTGTGTGTGATTCCCACCGCTAACACGATGACACTACCCCAAACATAATTCCTAATACAATTTGTAATTCAATAACATACTTATCTGGAATGAATCAAATAACTAAACTTTTGGTTTCTCGTATACATAATACCTGATTCGAAATCAAACAATTATGTTAGTCGACGAACAGCTCCGGAATATCTGAAGTGGCCGCCGATCATTAGAATTACAAATGGATGTGTGCCTCCGGCAAGTCAAGTTCGGAACAACCATACTTTCATAAGGGTTTGACGGTTTCTTTTTTGGTGTGAAGATCTTCGTTCAGGGCATTAAACGTTGCTCATGATCATCGGATTTGATCATTACACTTCAACAAACGCGTTGTTTGCCGACGAATGTTTTTGTGTAGGGGACGCGATTTGATAGCTTTGGTGCCCGGTTGTTTGGATTTGTCTGAGGTTGTGACCCGAATTTGTTAAAGGGGTAAAGGGTTTGACAAAACGACGTCGTTTTGTTGGGTTTTTTTTTTTGTCGCCATGTTAATTTTAATTTTTAATGGTAAATGGAAAATATGAAAGTAATTATTGATTTTAATACAGCTAATGAAGCCTAACAAATGGGGTTATAATGGTCATTAGGCTTAAATTGACTTCATTACCAAATTGCTAATTAGGTAGTCACCACTAAAGAAGAATGATCAATGGCTAAAAAAAGTAGGCTACAAAAATAAAGGGGGGAGATTAATCTAATATGAGTTAATTAAGGAAAGAGTATGTACTTAGTGGTTTCTTTTAATATAATAAAGAGATCTCTCTACATATTCTAATTCACAAGCCTTTTTTCATACGTGACAAACTTCTCCTCGCGACACCTAGGATTTTATCATATGTGTCAAATTATCATTAACTTTCCAAAACAAATTTGACACCTCATCATAATAATATTATTTCTATAAAATCAATCAAAGAATCTTTTCTATAAAATTAAAATTCATTTTCTCTTAATAGTTTTAGTAAGTCAACTAAAATTATATATATATATATATATATATATATATATATATAGTTTTAGTAAGTCAACTAATTTTTTTTTTCCAAAATAATATAATAATATTGGAAAATTTGAAGAAGGCTTAATATAAAAAAAAAAGAAGGAAAAGAAACCGGAAATTCATTTTCCTAAAATACTACTCCCTCCGTCCCAATTTTATTGTCCCCAGACAAAAAACACGCAGTTTATGAAAACATCACCATCTCTCTTACTTTTTGGTAAGAAGACAGTTTTACCATTTACTTTTTACCTACCTTTTTGTCTTACATATATAAAGTAGGGGCAAAAATGAACTTTATCTCATTATTCTTATCTATTAATAGAAGTAGACAATTAAATTGGGACATCCCAAAAAGGAATACCGGACAATAGAATCGGGACGGAGGGAGTACAATAAATATTATATTATTGGAAGATAGGAGCAAGGGTATAAAAAAAATCGGACTACATTCAAAACACATCAATGGAAATCAAATAAAGTGGTATTTTTTTAAATTGTAATACTTTTTAACCATTAGTAAAAATTTAAATAATTTACAAAGATTATACATTCTATCCATTTTATCACACTATGTATGTCTCACCTTTCACAAACTCCATTTTAATCCCACCATTCATCTTTTCTCTTCATGGTATTTATCTACATATTTCTCTATCTCTTATTAATATTTCAATTCGATTTAATCCTTATTTGTATCTTTCTAATAATTTAGAATAATTATATTCTATTAACAAGTCACTAGCTTTTTTGTGATGAACTGATGTTTACTGTGTTATTAAGTTTTATTTGAGTACTTACAGCATCATACTTCGAAGCTTCTATTATCTTGATTATTATTCATACTTCAATCGATGTTATGTATTTTGGAATTATACTATCTTGATTATTATCGATCTATACTTCAATCGATGTAATGTATTTTGTTATTTTTTACTGATATGGATATCACCAACATAATGAAGATAAATCTAAGATTACAAAATCAATATATCAAAGTTCGAAATTTGTAATTTATTTAAAATTCTAATAAATGTCTTAACTATGTTGTGTTATTTTTTTCAAAATTATATGAACCTTTCACTTTAACATTTAATAATTTTTTATCATTAATATTTAATATTATTAGCCGTCCAACGAACGGGTTCAACACTAGTTTCATTATATCCAAACCAAACCCATTATGTTCAAAACCCTTAACCAACCGCATCTTAAAATGTATATACATATAATAAAGCAACAAGCTTATGTACACATTTAATGTTATAAATTTATACATTTTGACATCAACATCATCATATCATAGTACAATTTATTCAATAATTTATAATATAACCGATTGCAAATAGTATAAAATACCACATTATAACCAATGCATGTGTAAATTTACCATCACCATCGTCAACGAATAAACCTTTCAAAGATAAGTACAAGTGCACTCTGATTTCCATAAGACGGAGGAGGTATAGAACACATTTGGCAGTGCTAACCAAGACTACAAAATCTAGTCTCCTTCCAGGTCTCAACAATCTCCTGCAATTAAAAATGTTTTGTGTCAATCCAATTCTTTCTTATTTATAGAGTTTCTTTTTAAAAGAAAAGAATAGAAAAGAAGTTACTTGTTGTCTGTGAGCCGACTGTAGTTGTTCTACAACTTCAGCCATTATAGGTCGATTTTCCCGAGCTCTGCTCACACATTTATATGCAATGGCTGAAAACGAATTAAATGAACCTGGATCCATTTGTTCTTTTAGACCGGGTAGAATAATCTCATCTAAACACTTCTCATCATAGTATCGTCTCCACTTAGGCACTAAAATCTCAGTTAACTTACCGTTATGGTATACATAGCATAACCTCCCACATAAAATTTCAAACAACACCACTCCAAAAGAGTACACATCAGACTCTTTAGATAGGACACCCGTTTCCCAATACAGTGGATCACAATACCCATATGTACCTGCAGCATCCGTGATAAGATAGGTTTGTGCTTGGTTAGCGGGGCCAAATTTTGAGAGGCCAAAATCCGAAACTTTAGGTGTCCAGTTATCATCCAGAAGAATGTTTGCACTTTTAATATCTCTATGGATGACTCTTTGTTGTGTCCCCATCGGCTCATGCAAGAAATTAAGCCCACGTGCAGCCCCAGCACATATCTTCAAGCGTTGGCTCCATGTGAGAGTACTAGCGTTACTTAGATAGCGTTCCAGGCTCCCACGAGAAGCATACTCGTAACCAAGGATCATATCACCCCTTTCAATGCTAAAGTACATGAGAGAGATTAAATTTTCATGTTTGTATTTTGAAAGCATCATTATCTCCTTCCAAAACTCAGTATTTCCTTGCCCCCATCTACGATCTAATTTCTTAAAAGCGACCTTGATCATTTGTCCCTCGGGAAGAGAGAGTTCCCCCTTGTACACCCGTCCGAACCCACCACCCCCGATATCATTGTTGGAGTGGAAGTTGTTGGTGGCCAATACTATATCTTTCATTGGAATTTTTAGGTGACCGAAATCTGCCACAAGAGACATTATATAAATAATAGTTTTAGGACTACAACCACGGAGAAATTAAACAATTGAAAAGGTGAATAGCTGAAGTTCGAAAATTGAAAGATCTATAAATGTGTCGGGATAGTAATGGTGGTGGGTGAGACGATTCCAACTCAAGTTTTTTAAGAAAATCTGTTTCACCATTGAATTCTCCAAGATTTTGTTGTTTTTAACATTCAAAAAGGAATATGCCATTATAGTTTATTACGTTCCTAGCTTGAATGAATAAGAGAGCTACAATATGTTTAATTCTAGCTATATGCCTATATGGTCATGCATTTTCAAGCAATTATATTCAAGATTATATGGGAGACTTTTGCTCAAGAAATCTTAATCGATTTCTAGCATTAAATCCGCCACTTTCAAGCACACTGATTGCTTTGTCTTTTTTCCAACCTTTATCTAAGCATGCAGCATCCGGGTAATTTTCCTTGTAGTCCTCCAACGATTTCTTCTTTAGTTTTTCTATCGTGTTGATCCATTCACTCTCATCTTTACCACAGAGAAATGAACCCAAATCTATGACCGTCGAGGGAAGACCATCAGCATAACGCACCACCTGTGCTGAAAACTCTTCGTAACCTTGAATTGGAATCTCTACCCCAAATGCATACTTACTGAAAAGGCAAATTGCTTCCTTGTGCGATAACAGCTTGACATCAAGAATAACATTCACTCTATGTACTTTGAGCACTTGCTTATCTCTGGTTGTAATGATAATTCTACTTCCCGGCTCCATAAACCATCTAAGATCACCTGCTAATGCCTGAAGCTGGTCAATGTGATCCACATCATCTAGAACTAGAAGAACCTTTCTATTACGGATAAATTTTTTCATCATATTTTTACCATCATAAACACCATTTTCCATGGTCCCCTGATTTTGTAACACATCCGAAAGGACTTGACTCTGCAACGACTTCAACCCATTTGATGAGGCTTTTGAAACTTCCCTTACATTCTCGACAAAGCTTTTATCTTCAAAATTAAAGGATATTGTATCATAGACAGCTCTTGCCAGAGTCGTCTTCCCAGAACCTCCCATGCCCTTGATCCCTATCATACGGACATCATTAACATCCTTTTCTAAATATGAGACAACATCTTTAACCCGGGTCTCCATTCCTACCATTTGTCCATCAAAGACTGAATCAATGGAATTAAATTCTTGATAAATCACTTCAACGATTTTCTGGATTGTTTTAAAATTGTGCCTATACGTTAAAGTAGAGTCACTTATATAGAAATTTAACTTTGCTCAAAACTCCACATGATTTCAGATCTATAACACAAAATCAATAGAATAAGGGTGTTTGGGATTGCTTATATAATTAGTACTTGTCTAATTATTTTGATATAGATAAGCAGATCCAAAAAATTATTGATCTCTTTTAAAAAAATAAATGGATTAGAAGTTTAAGATTTGTAGGTCTGAACTTAATTTTGTGCAATAAATAAGCACTAGTTTCAGACAAGCTAAATAGCCTCCTGTTTCTAGAATAACTTTAGTAACTCATCTTACTTGTAAATTTTTCTACTAATTTATGAGTAATCCCAACACCCATAACATAGTCATATAATCATATCTCATGTTGAATTTGTGAATAACACTCAAGTTTTGAGTTAGAATTTAAGAGATCAATAGCATTAGATATGCCTTGGAATGTAAAAGTAAAAACATGTAATGTAGAAATTACCCGTTATTATCGGAACCTATCGCCCACCCAGCGAGATTAGCTGCTTTTTTCAGAGCCTCTCTCCATTTCCCAACATTTTCTGCATTTTCATGTTTGGCAAGTGCTTCTCCAACTGGCCCAGTTAGTTGGCGGAACTCGGTCGGTGCCACATCATAGAAGATAGGGTAAACGGTTTGCAATGTCCTCTCGTGGCACTGCATAATCTTCACTAACTCATCCAAGCAGCATCTTGAAGAAACATAGTTCTTGGAGAAAACAATGATGTGGAATCTAGATTGTTCAATTGCACGGATGTGCTCATCATCGATCGTTATCCCTTTACTGATAATTACTGCACCCTTGTAGACTCTGCTGCCTCTCCGCCCGAGAGCGTGACAAAAACGATCAGCAAATTTCGTACGAGTGTCTTCATCTATAAAGCTCACAAACACATCATGCACCCAGATTTGTTGAGTAATTGAAGTTGAGGAAGAAGCCATTGATTGGTGTTATGCTGGGAGGATCCTAATAATTGTTAGTATTTGTTGGGTAATAAAAATGAATACAAATAATTGCATCAAGACAGTGGTTGGTTCCATCAAGACCCTCGATCTCTAGAAAACACGTAAAATGGACAGATGGATAAACAAGAACCTCTTATTTGGTCTACTTCCTTTATTTTCTTTTTAATTAATTATATAAAGAGAAGATAAGATTTCTACCTACCAATATATCTATCTATCTATCTATCTATCTATCTATCTACCTATTTTACAAAAGAAGATGTTTATTTACTGTGGATGGCTTTGGAATTTACACATAAGCAGCTCAATAGTCTGCTACTGTTTTCATCTCCATTTCTCAATACCTGGCAGTTACAACTGTTGGCCCCAATTCCCAGATTTATTCAATAACTCGTTCAATCTAAACTTAAAAACAGAGAGAATGTATAAATACAAACTATATTGATTCTAATGAGTTACAACAATCATGTTGTGTTTTTCTCTGTATTTTGTGCATACTTTACATTACATAACTTCTATCTATATATAAACAACGAAAGGTTGTCTTGAACAGTTGTGATGCTTCATCGTGCCTCTTGAAACATAACTTCCTTTCTTTCGGTTGTACCTCTTCACGAAGAGTCATACCCCTTTATTTAATAACTGCAGTAACTGATGTCGCTTATGAAAGCGCGTCTTGTTTTACAATTTATAAATAGAAATACCTAATAAATACTTTCAAGCAACCAGGCAAGAATACCCGATCAATTGTAAATATAGATTTGGTAAGTCAGATTTGAACACAGGGAATGGTGGAATATTTAAAATAGAAATTAACAATTAACTAGAAAGCAGTAAATATGGGAGGCGTTTTAGTTCCGTATGAACAATCGTTTAGAAAACATTTAATTAAAATAAACAAACTTAAATAAAACTTTAAATTAAAATAATAAATAAATAATAACAATAAATCCTAATTGGAAGGAATAAGTAATTGTATAATTAATGTCACTTAGATTCATATTTCCCGATTTATTACGTATTGATTATCTAATTGTGATTCTTTTAGATCAACTTAATACCAAATTCTTCAATGAATACTAAGTCAAATGTGAACTAGCCAACGTTTCGGGTCCAACTAATTCCTATAATCTAGGGTCCAACATGAAACACTGGTTCCAATGTCACAAGATGATCAGTCAATTGTGTGCCTTTCCCTAAATCATGCATTAAGCATTCACAACTCATTATAATTACTCTAGTGGTATGACTCAACAATACCCAATAACTAACTTATTGTCTTGTTCATTTTAAAGTGAATAATTATCAATTTCTCAACCTATCAAACTCAATCTATTTAGCAATGATCAAAACCCTAAGATTCTAACCATCAATAATTAATAACGTTCAAGGAACTCAATCTCATCAACATTATTAACCACGCTGAGATCTAATAACTACCAGTTACCAATAAACAAGGATTCGTGAGTAATATAACAGTTTTCAATCAAATAACTTAGTCAATACGCAATTATAATCGTTCAATAATCATAATCTAAGTTCAATCAACTACACAATCACTTTGAATATTCAATTCATCATTAAAACAGAAATAATCAGATTATTCAATAACAAATTCTTCAATGAAATCGAATAAAAGAGTTATACCGAATCAATAAAGACGAATCACGAAGACACAAGACGAACTACCCTCAATCTTGACTCCACGTGCCTCCAAAAAGCTAAACTAATTCGTAAATAAACCCTAATATTCGTAAATTATCGTCTGGAAACAAACCTTAAACGAACACACTGTTTTTAGGTTAAAATTCGCGTTTTATACTTCCTGTGATTTTGATCCATACGGCGTATGGATTTCCATACGGCGTATGGATTGATTTCAAGCCCAGCCCATGTCCGCGTAACCTGGGCCTCCACTGTTGCAATCCATACGGCGTATGGATTTCCATACGGCGTATGGATGGGATTTTCAGCCGGTTTCTTGACTTTTCTTCATTTCTTCTTTTCTTCAACTTCTGCTTCACTTTATTCTTCAAATATGCATCATTTAGCTCTTTTATTGACTGTTTTCCATTCCTTTCTTCATAAACGCTCTATTTCCACATCTAATTGCAAATATGAACGAAATCAATATCTATTCTTAACAAAATGCAATAAAAACATTCAAGAATAGGGGTAAAATACTACTGAAATATAGTACTTTTGAGCGTTTATCAAACATCCCCCACTTGAATCCTACTTGTCCTCAAGTAGACTATCGATTCAAAAATCAAATTCTTAAGAAAACAGTCATCTCTATTAATCTAAATAACTAAAGTAGGAATTACACAACATCACCCATCTTCAACTCAAATGCTTAAATTTAAAAATCTGTTAATTCTAAAAACAATTATTAAGAAACTACGAGATTTACAAAAACTGATCTACACATAGAGTTATTATTCTTAAACATCAAATAGTTCACAATGATTACTGATATTGTTATCCACTTAAACAATCTATATTTGAATACTTGAGCTCCACTTATTATTATTCGTGTAAATATTCCCTTAGACTCCCAAAAACTATATACTTTCATACTCATAATATGCCAATATTACATATCTTGAAATTTAATCAAAACAATCATTTTTCAAATCAAGACAGAGGTGACAGGTCTGTGCCTCAACACAACAAAACAACATAACTTGATTTTGGTTTAGCAATAATGTTTTTAGTCAAACCATTGGTGACAGGTCTGTACCTCAGTACAACAAAGCGACTTAATTTGACCACATTTTAAAATCATGAGTTATTAAACTCTTTTGCTCTTTTTCATTAGATATACTGACGGAGACCAGGTCTGTACTTTCGTACAACAGAGGAAACAACACCCAGTATATCTTCAAATGATGTTAATTAAATTCCCAAAAATATGGCATATCACACATTACTAATATGAAAATTAAGACATACGTCATACACAGCTAAAGTTCATCTAAAAGGTAATATCCACTCCTTAATTTCATTTCTTAAAAGCTCAAACATTCTCATATAAATTGCCTATCAATACATCATATAATGAAGCTAAATAACATTTTTCACAATTTAATATTTAATTGAAAAGTGTAGAAAATTTTAAAATTAACCTACATTGTTACAAAATAATTATCTCTAGAAAACAAAATTTTAAATGCAAAAATTTGGTTGAAAAATGGGCAACTCATAACCTCCTAGTTACTTATCTTAATAAGATAACTATTAACCAAATTACAAAATCATCTACTTATTAACAGAATAATTATGTGGAAATTAAACTTCCTTTTCTCTCCCATCCCCCACTTAAAGATGTACAATGCCCTCATTGTACAAATAATGAAATACTAAAAACGGGAAAAAGAGAAAAGAACTTAGAATAGAAAAACTCCCCTGGAATTGTGTGCAGTTTAATGAGCATGACAAGGATGATATGAATTTCACACATCCTCTCGATTCAATTTTGTTGTACTGAACTTACTGCCAGCATAACACGTACTCATAACACAATTCTGAGGGAACAATCAACAAACAGAATTAAACAATACCAGATTTAAACATCCTAATTAATAAACACAACCAAATCCTAAAACTACAAATCCACAGCACAATTAATAAATCCTACAAATAAAAACAGTCATAATAAGAATAATAATAAAATAATAATAATAATAGTGTTTGGAACCATAAACCATTTAGGATGAACATCATCCTAATCACTGTCATCATCCTGGCGGTACTGGTACTGGTGAGAAGGCTCTCCATACTGACTGTGGTGGTGGTGGTCGTGGCATGAACTCTGGTGGCATCTGATACTGGAATGGCTGATACGCGGGTCCAGAAGGAAACTGACCAAACAGCTGCTCAAACAAGCCATCCTGGTAGTCCAAGTGTGCACTGGTCTGATGGAAATGCTGTCTCTGTATAAGATCTATCTGATCAAACCTCTGAGTCTGGTGTAACTCCATCTGGTGCAACTGCTGAGATAGCTGATCAAACTCCGTAGCATAACCTCTGTTACGGCCTCGTGCCGTACCTCTACCTCTATCACTGCCACTCGTATCTCCCCTAGCTCTAGCCTGCCTCGATTGCAAAGTCTGTCCTACCGGAGTAATCGGAACCCAATAATACGTCTCTGCAGGACCACCATAAGTAATGCATGGCTCAATAAGACCAAACGCCTCCAACCGGCGTGCAGTCAACCATCCCATGCTAGGCTGAACAATTGTGCATGACCCCATCTCATCCTGAGTAGCCAAACCAAAGTATCTAGCCAACCGTGTAACAAAGTGAACTCCACACAAACTACTCCCATCTCTAGTACTAGTAGCTCTCTTCGACATCCACTTCGCCAACCTCCAAGGTACATTCACTAACCTCTTCCTAATAATCGAGCTCAAATAAAACAAGTCAGGCCTCGAAACTTTCTCAGGCCCCTCCTTGCGACCAACAATGGTGTAAGTCAACAATCTGTGAATGAGTCGATGACGAGGATCTCGAATACGCGTGTAAGAAGGTGTCGAACTGCCATAATTACCCTAGGCAATAAACTGCCACTCCTGCTCAACTTCCAAGTCAGTGAGCTTCTTCACAGCACTTGCAGAAATGTGGTTTAAAAAGTGAGGGTTATCCAGCTCATTGGGCTCATAAAGCCCCAATCCCAAAGCAAACTGAACCAAAGTCATCTGTCTAGGCTGTCCCCCTAGCTGGAAGAAAATGGAGTTCTCAGTCCATTGAGTCGACCTGGACTCAAACCCAAAAGTGCTATAAAACTCAACAACCAGCTCTCTGTAGATATCCTCCCTGATACTGAATAACCGGGACCAAGCATAGGAAACAAATCCAATGTTTCCATCCTCTAGTAGATATGAAATAGCAAGTAAATTCCTAATGGCCTCAGCACCATTAGTGAACCCCTCTCTAGCAACCACATGCTCCAAAACATTCCAGTTAACAGCATCAAAAACCTTAATTGACTGGCCAATATTAGAAGCCAGACGCTCTCCAAACTGAAATCTAGTGGTCTCAGAATACGACCTATGAAAAGTGAGGTATCTATGAGCTCGAACCAATGGATTCCCCAAAGTTTGACCCTCTCTTGTTCTCCTGTTAGACATGATAACTGCTAAACAAAACAATTGTTAATAACACTAAATAAGCAGTTAATGCAAAAAGGTTACTAAAAATTTCGGCAGCATTTCGGCTTAAAATTGAATAATCCACCATAAAGGTTTAGCCTAAAACTACCGCAACAACCAATTTCATGAACCTAAATTGCAATTTTTAAACAAAAACCACTCAAATTGCATATATGTATATACTTAATTAAATATTCATGACAATTGCCTAATCAATGCATTATAGTAACTTGGTACCATTATGAATATACGAAATTGCACAATCACTAAACTCGAGCATTAGCAACTAGCAAACATCCATACAATCTCAAAATGAATTATCATAACACAATTAATCAAAATAACAATTTATCACATAACCGTAATCACAAACACTTGTGTGCCAAACAAATATTTGCATTAATCATCATGTGGTCAGAAAATTAATAAGCACTAAATTAAAACATTTTGCACATTTGAGCATAACTAATAGTCACATTTCATCATTACTAACGGATAATTCGATTAACTTAATATATGTAACATATTAGAAAAACGAGCATGACATTGCAATGTATATATCAATTAGAACATAAATCAATCAAAACATGCCAATCATCATACCTACATTCGAAATACCCAAAATTCTATCATAAACCCTAACTTCCAAACGAATAATTTAACCAACGAAAATGAAAACGGGAAGTTATACATTGTATAGAAAAGTGCGTGTAACACGAATACGCAAAAATGAAGATGAATGCGTGCCCGGAAGTGGTTATTTGGTGGTGTGGGGGTTAGAGCCGTAGGTGGTGAAAAATGGGGTTTTAGGTTTGAAAATGGGGAAGAAAAGGAGCTGCTAGCGGTTTTCTGCATTTTTGATCCATACGGCGTATGGATTCCATACGGCGTATGGATTAAACAGGCCCAGGTCAAACTCATTAAACCCAGTCAACGACCCGGCCCAGTGGCCCAACCAATCCATACGGCGTATGGATTGAAAAATCAGAATTTTTCAAAAAACGATTTCCAAACCCATTTTTAACCCAAATTCATCACTAATTTTATATAATTAAATCTCAAACCTGGAGGATAATCACGACTTCAAAATCTTCACAATTCCACACTATAAAATAAATAACAATAATTAACAAACTTTAAATAACATAACATTCAAAATAAATACTTAATATTCAAATCACACAATAAAAAAAAAAACTAAAATCCAAAACAACTGAAAGTCTAACATAATCCAAAATAAACCAAAATGTTAGAAACAATCCAATAGCATAAGAAACAAAAGAAATGATTAGAATCACTGCTTAGGATAGAGAGCAAGGAAACGCTCAGTGATTATGGGAATGACGTTAATGATCCCATGACCAAAACTTGGAAAATTTGCCAAGTGCTCATTAACCACGGGAAGCAGATAAATTAAATCCCAGCTAATCTTCATTACTGACTTAGTTACCTCTCCTTCTTCATCCCACACTTCATCATTACCAACTAACTTAACCTCTCGCTCCGGACTGTCATCCTCAAGCTCACCAATAAATTCTAAACATGATTCTTCAATCTGATGATGCTTGCTCATCAGTGGAGTTTCCTTCAAACTTCTAACTAAGCTTTCAATCTCACCCAAAACTTGCTCTTGAAGTCTGTTGAAACCCAAACCTGAACTCCTGAATATCTCAACAAATCTCATGTAGATTTCCACCATTCCATAGTGGAAATGTTCCTTTTGCTACAGAATCTTAGTCTCATCCACTAACTCTCTCATATTTGCCACTAGATAAGTTGCTAAATCAATTTCATCAATTGGGTGAATAAAATCCGGGCGTGGTCTTCCTTCTTCTTCCTTAGCAAGACTATCTAACTGTTCAACCATTCTATTCATGTGATAGTGAATAGTGTTACTCACTACAAAACAATGAGGTGTCTCATCCTTAAGATGATCATCTACTTTTAACAATTGAACCAGATCCTTTAAACTAGCTAAAAATTCCTTATCAACGTCGGAAGTTGGATGACCTGTTAACTCATACAAAGTTTTAATCATACGACTAAGACATGCGGCCTGTTTAGCCGAATAAGGAAATGAATGTTGTCTTAAAATTTCATAAACCTCAACATATCGCCTCTTTTGATTGGCGAAGAATACTTTCTCCTCTTCGATCCTTAAGGTTATTGATTCCTCAAAATCTAAAAGATCATCCAGAAACTGCTGAGAATCCCCAAATTGTCTTTCCACTTCTGCACTATCTAGTAGGTTCTGTACTAGTGCCAGTTGATAGTCGGAGAAATACACAGAGGATATCCTTATTAGTTCAGCTGTAAAAGGAATGTCCCATCTCACATTCGCAATTGCACCCAATAATTCTTCACATGACGACGTGATAGGCACAACCTTGCGGCCCAAGTGAGTGAATGATGGAATTTCACCTTCTACTCTTGACTCCAAACTCTCAGAATCATAAATACCAACCAAATCGTAATTGTTAGGATCACTTTCAAAGCTCCTTGCCATTGGATAAACCTAATAAAAAAATAAATCTGGAAATACAAAACACCACTAACGAAAAACAAGTTAGTTCAAACTAAATAATAATTTTAAATAACATGTACAATATTAAAATAAATGGAACTCCAACCGGCGGACGGATTCCCATCCGCCGGTTGAAACTAAAACCCCAAAAGTTTAACCAATTAAAGGATAATTAGTTTCAACCAATGAATTAATGAAAACTTGTTACACAATTACTTAATTTACTTTAAACAACTTTACAAAATTATTTGTTTAATAAAATTATTTTAGAAATCAAAGTTTACAAATCACTAACTCCTATTTAAATAATCACAACCGCTTCCCCGGCAGCGGCGTCAAAAACTTGATGTCGCTTATGAAAGCGCGTCTTGTTTTACAATTTATAAATAGAAATACCTAATAAATACTTTCAAGCAACCAGGCAAAAATACCCGATCAATTGTAAATATAGATTTGGTAAGTCAGATTCGAACACAGGGAATGGTGGAATATTTAAAATAGAAATTAACAATTAACTAGAAAGCAGTAAATATGGGGGGCGTTTTAGTTCCGTACGAACAATCGTTTAGAAAACATTTAATTAAAATAAACAAACTTAAATAAAACTTTAAATTAAAATAATAAATAAATAATAACAATAAATCCTAATTGGAAGGAATAAGTAATTGTATAATTAATGTCACTTAGATTCATATTTCCCGATTTATTACGTATTGATTATCTAATTGTGATTCTTTTAGATCAACTTAATACCAAATTCTTCAATGAATACTAAGTCAAATGTGAACTAGCCAACGTTTCGGGTCCAACTAATTCCTATAATCTAGGGTCCAACATGAAACACTGGTTCCAATGTCACAAGATGATCAGTCAATTGTGTGCCTTTCCCTAAATCATGCATTAAGCATTCACAACTCATTATAATTACTCTAGTGGTATGACTCAACAATACCCAATAATTAACTTATTGTCTTGTTCATTTTAAAGTGAATAATTATCAATTTCTCAACCTATCAAACTCAATCTATTTAGCAATGATCAAAACCCTAAGATTCTAACCATCAATAATTAATAACGTTCAAGGAACTCAATCTCATCAACATTATTAACCACGCTGAGATCTAATAACTACCAGTTACCAATAAACAAGGATTCGTGAGTAATATAACAGTTTTCAATCAAATAACTTAGTCAATACGCAATTATAATCGTTCAATAATCATAATCTAAGTTCAATCAACTACACAATCACTTTGAATATTCAATTCATCATTAAAACAGAAATAATCAGATTATTCAATAACAAATTCTTCAATGAAATCGAATAAAAGAGTTATACCGAATCAATAAAGACGAATCACGAAGACACAAGACGAACTACCCTCAATCTTGACTCCACGTGCCTCCAAAAAGCTAAACTAATTCGTAAATAAACCCTAATATTCGTAAATTATCATCTGGAAACAAACCTTAAACGAACACACCGTTTTTAGGTTAAAATTCGCGTTTTATACTTCCTGTGATTTTGATCCATACGACGTATGGATTTTCATACGGCGTATGGATTGATTTCAAGCCCAGCCCATGTCCGCGTAACCTGGGCCTCCACTGTTGCAATCCATACGGCGTATGGATTTCCATACGGCGTATGGATGGGATTTTCAGCCGGTTTCTTGACTTTTCTTCATTTCTTCAACTTCGGCTTCACTTTATTCTTCAAATATGCATCATTTAGCTCTTTTATTGACTGTTTTCCATTCCTTTCTTCATAAACGCTCTATTTCCACATCTAATTGCAAATATGAACGAAATCAATATCTATTCTTAACAAAATGCAATAAAAACATTCAAGAATAGGGGTAAAATACTACTGAAATATAGTACTTTTGAGCGTTTATCAGTAACCAACTATTTACAATTCTAATCCTTCTTTTCTTTGTGATGATCGGGATTAACCCATCATTCACCCCCTTAATCACGATCGTCTTGTCGTAGGTCTTTAACTCCAATCATTTGTCTCATTGTCAGAAACTTGATCTTTGATAAAGCTTTTGTGAGTATGTCAGCTCGTTGATAATCTCCACTTATGTGTTCAACTTGAATATCTTCTCTTTCAACGCATTCTCTTATGAAGTGGTATTTTGTATCAATGTGTTTACTTCTTCCATAAAATATTGGATTCTTTATCAGGGCTATAGCAGATTTATTATCCACTAATATTGTAACTCTCTCTTCCTTTGTCTGTGTAAGCTTGCTCAGTAATCTCTTTAACCATAATGCTTGTGTTGCTGCTGCTGTTGCTGCGATAAATTCAGATTCACATGATGATAGTGCTACAGTGGCTTGTTTATGTGTACTCCAGCTGATAGGTGAATCTCCATAATAAAATATTATCCCAGTAGTTCCTTTTCCTTCTTCAGTATTAACTCCGTAACTACTGTCACTAAAACCTTGTATCTTGTCTCCTCCATTATGTTTGTAGGTAATTCCATAATCCTTTGTTCCTTTCACATAACGTAGTACTTGGCTTACAGCTTTCATATGTTGCTCCTTTGGTTCTTACATAAAACGACTAAGTAATCCAACAGAATAACTTAAGTCGGGTCTTGTATGAAGTAGATATCTCAAACATCCAATTAAACTTCGATATTCGGTGGTGTTGACCATAGTTCCTTCAGTGACCTTTGTTAGTCTTGACCCTGGATCCAAAGGTATATGTGTCTTGTTGCAGTCTAACATTCCAGCATCCTTTAGAATCTTGCTTGCATAAGCAGAGTGCTTTATTGATATGTCACCCCCAGTTTGTGTGACTTCTATTCCTAGATAATATGATAATAATACTAGATCGCTCATCTTAATTTTTTTTCATTTGAGTCTTGAACTTGTCGATCTCCTTCTTTGATGTACCAGTGATGATTAAATCATCTACATAGACTCCTATTAGTAGTATTGAGTCTTTTGTCGTCTTTGTGTAGACAACTTGTTCTAGTGCACACTTCTTGAATTCAAGTGACTTCAAGGTATTGTCTAACTTGATATTCCATGCACGTGGTGCTTGTCTTAGTCCATATAGAGCTTTAATAAGTCTATATATTTTCCCATTATCTTCTTTCTTAATGAATCCTTCAGGTTGTATAACTTACACTTCTTCCTTTAATTCTCCATGCAGAAATGCTGATTTTACACCGAGGTGGTGTACTTCACATTTATTGTGGGCAGCTATGGCTAGTATTAGTCGGATAGTTTCCATTCTTGCTACTGGTGCGAATACCTCTTCAAAATCTATGCCATGCTCTTGTATGTACCCTTTTGCTACTAATCTAGCTTTATGCTTGATTATATCTCCATTAGCATCTCTCTTGGTCTTGAATACCCATTTCAAGCCAATTGCCTTCTGTCCTTTAGGTAGAGTTGTTAATTCCCATGTGTTATTCCTTTTAATGGAATCTAGCTCGTCCTTCATTGCTTCAATCCATTTTTGATCACTTGACGCTTCTTTGTAGTTCTTGGGTTCATCTTCAGCTAATAATAGCTCTTCAGTTTCCTGGTCTTTTAGCTCTGTTGTGTTCTCGTATAAATAATCTAACATTCTAAAACCTCTTACTGGTGTGTGGTCAAATTGTGTGTGTGAGGTTGAACCACTATCACTTTGATAGCTTGATTGTGCTAAGTTACTTGGTGTAGATTGAGAACTATGTTGTATTGAGCCTGTTTGCGGTGTATGAGGTGTTTGAGAATGTGAGGGTGAGTTTGTTGGTGATGCCATGTATCCATCATCTCCGTTGTCAGGAATCTCGTTGTCCTCTTCATTTGGTTGAGTCCCTTCATCGTAGTGTTCATTTGTGGCTTCATGATTTTCTATTATGAAGTCACTCCATTCAGGTTCTTCACTATTGAACTCACTAATATACTCATTCCAGTCCCATGTTTCATTCTCCTTAAACTTCACATCTCTACTAATATGTATTTCTTGCTTTGTTGGATCATATAAATGATAAGCCTTTGATCCTGGTTCATTTCCTAAGTATACCATGCGTACACTTCTATCATCCAACTTTGTCTTGTGATGGTACTTTTGCAAATGCAATGCAGCCAAAGACTCTTAGTGTGTCTAGATTTGGCCTTTTCTTCTTTATTGCCTCATATGGAGTAACGTCTTCAAGTGCTTTCGTTGGAACACTATTTAAGATGTATATAGCATGTCTTACAGCTTCAGCCCAAAAATTTTGTGGCATGGTTGTTGCTTTCATCATACATCTCGTTGTAGACATAATTGTCCTATTTCTTCTTTCAACTACTCCATTTTGTTGTGGTGAGTAAGGCGCTGTCAATTGTCTTGCAATACCGTTCTTCTTACAGTATCGTGTGAATTCATTTGATGTGAATTCACCTCCACGATCAGTTCTTAACAATCTCAATGTTAACTTCAACTCTTTCTCCACAGTCTCCTTATATTCCTTGAAAGTGTCAAATGCTTGACCTTTTGTACTTAAGAAATATGCCCACATATATCTTGAGTAATCATCTACTAACAAGAATCTGTATTTCTTTCCAGAAGGTGTTGATGGTGAGATTGGTCCGCATAAATCTCCATATACTAAATCTAGAGGTGCAGTTGATCTTGCTCTAGCCTTTTGTGGAAATGACGTTCTACTTTGCTTACCAATTAAACAAACATCACAGACTTGTGTGGTGTGTTTAATGGCAGGTATTCCTTGTACTAAATTTGAGCCATTAACCTTAGTGACTCAAAATTCAAATGTCCTAATCTTGCGTGCCATAACCATGTATCCTCACTTAAATTTGCTAGTAGGCAGACAGGTGTACCTATCCTCAGATTTGCCTTATATAATCAGTTTTTTTGTCTTGTTACTTTCATGAAGATCTTGCTATTCATGTCATAAAGTCGTAACTCGTTCCATTACTACTTTACAACCAATTTCAGTAAATTGTCCAAGGCTCAATAAATTGCTCTTCAAACTAGGGATGTAATATATGTGTGATATTACTCTCTGTTCTTCGTCTTCACATTCTTTCAGAATTGAACCTTTTCCTTTAATCTCAATGTATGAACCATCTCCAAATCTTACTTTTCTAGTAACCTTCTCATCTAATTCCTTGAAGTGTTCTCTTACTCCAGTCATATGGTTGCTAGCTCCATTGTCTAAGTACCATTGACTTTCTATATTTCTATTTGTCTCTTTTCCTTCCACATCTTCCTCATGTAGTAAGATGTCTTGATCTACAACTTTCTCTATATGTTTCCTTTCGTCTAAGTCCTCTAATATTGCCATTAGTACTGTTGGTTCCAAATCTTCTTCCACAAGATTGGATTTTTCAGTTGCTTTTGTCCTTTGTGGACACTCGGGTGCAATATGCCCTCTTTTCTTACATCGGAAACATTGTGTCTTACTATTATTATAGCTTGGTTTCTTGAAGTTGTTTCTATTGACGTTTCTATGAGAGGTTTCTCCATCTTTCCTCTCTTCCTTAAATTTCTCGTGGCTTTTTCCTTGTGAAAATCTAAATCTTCCACATCCACGTCCTCTAAGGTTCTTTCCTTTACTTTCATGTTGTGTGAACATCAGTTTCTCTTGATTGTCCACTTGTTTACCCTTCTTATAGTTAATTCTTTCCTCATATGTCTTGAGTCTCCCAATTGCTTCTTCTATTGTCATCCTACCTAGATCCGAGTATTGCTCTATTGATGCAACTATCTGCAGGTATCTATCAGGTACTGCGTTTAGTAGTTTTCGTACTACTGTTTGTTCTTCAAATACGTGCCCTAGACTGGCAGCTTTATTGACCATCGTTGTCAATTTTTCAGTGAAGGTGTCGATTGTCTCATCTTCCTTCATGTGTAACATCTCAAAGTCAGATTTGAGTGTTTGTAATCTTGCTTGTTGAACTCTTTGTTCACCAACGTGTCTAGCTTTCAAAGCATCCCATATGGCCTTTGCCGTTTTGTGCTTTGTTATTTGTAGCAATTGTTCTTCGGGTAATCCTTGGTAAAGGTATGCGATAGCAGTCTTTTCTTTCCTTTTGTCAGGTTGAGTTGTCTTCTCTGGCTCTATCATTTCCCATAAACCATTCGCTTCTAGAATGATTTGCATTCGAATTGCCCATAACGAGTAATTCGTTGTCTTTAGCATTGGGCATTGGAATTGAGGTGTACTACCTAATTCCTTCCTTGAACTGTCTCCACTTTCTACTGTCATATCTCTTAAGATATTCTAAAATCTCCCAAATGAATTTCTAACACTTAGTGTCTCAAAATTTCTATCTTCCTCTTGTGCCTAACTGGCTATCACTTATGTTGAATATCAACTTCTTGAGATTTTTCTCAAATCTTCTATACTTGAAGATTTTTTTTTTGGTTTTGTCCACTAAAGTTTCTTAACTTTATGTCAAAACTACTTGGGTTCGAATAGTTTCTTCCACAAACTATTCTTGGTGGTTTATTTACTTTATTTAAATAATCCTAGGCCGTGCACTACCTAAAATTACCCTTCTAATATAATAATCATATTTTGTAATGTTTCTAAACCTTGAAACTCGAAAATAAAAACTTATAATAAATTTCTATTTTCTATTTCTAATTAAAACTAGGTATATATTTAATACCAATATATATCTTATAATAAGTGGAGGGTGAAATGTGTAAACTTTAAAAGTTCACTTTTGGAACCTGTTGGGTTAAAACAAACCCGTCGCTCTTTCGTTCCAATTTTGGCGCCCCTTTGCTTCTCCGATCGAGACTGCCGGTTCACACAATCCGGTTAAACTCCGGTTTGTTCGTGTAATTGATGCTATTCTCTCTTTGATCCTTGGCCGGTTGGTGGTTCTTCCTTGAACCGTTGAAATCCCCTGATCTTGGGTTGCGAAGAATTAGGGTTTCACGGGTTTTTTTTAGATTTCTTCGTACCGGTTTCTTTTTGGCCTGCTTTCTGGACAACTTCGAATCATTACAATGGTTCGATTGAGGGGTTGCTACTTGCGGTTATTCAACACAGGTGTTCTCTTTCCTTTGATTGCACCATTTTGTTTTTGCCCCTTTTTGATGCCTGAATCGTTAAGTTGTCCCTTATATGCTTCTGTTTGTGAATCCTTACTTGAATTCGTAACTGTCCCTTGATGATTATTTTGATGATAATCTGTGATTGCCTTCGGTTGTTCTTCGTATGCGTTAATTGCTATGGATTATGTTTGAAACCTTTTGATGCTGGTTGAAATAATCACTCTGTATGTGATTAATCCCTTGGTGACAAAATGGATTCAAATGATGGAAATCTTCCTTTGAACACTTACTATGATGATAATTGATTTGGTGTTCAAATCTATTGAGGATTTCCTTGGCCGAATGCTTTGATCTTCACGGTTTTTTCCAAACAGAAAGTTGTAATCTTGGTATATGATGAACTTGTTAAGAATCTTGCTCTGATACCAATTGTTGGCCCCAATCTCCGGATCTATTCAATAACTCGTTCAATCTAAACTTAAAAACAGAGAGAATGTATAAATACAAACTATATTGATTCTAATGAGTTACAACAATCTTGTTGTGTTTTTCTCTGTATTTTGTGCATACATTACATTACATAACTTCTATCTATATATAAACAACGAAAGGTTGTCTTGAACAGTCGTGATGCTTCATCGTGCCTGTTGAAACATAACTTCCTTTCTTTCGGTTGTACCTCTTCACGAAGAGTCATACCCCTTTATTTAATAACTGCAGTAACCAGCTATTTACAATTCTAATCCTTCTTTTCTTTGTGATGATCGGGATTAACCCATCAACAACCACCATGCCTCAAGGCTCCACCCACTCCTCTTCAAGATTCTACAAGTCACCTAACATATCTATCTATCTATCTATCTACCTGTATTATAAAAGAAAGCTCCAAATCACTATAATTTCTTTGAAAATTGCCAAATCAGCTTTCTAATAGTCTTAAACTGTTCATTCCTTCTCATTTAAGTACGTAGTATGCTTCTCAACTCTTTTACATTTCAATCTTCTATTCTCTCTCAAAAAGCTTGAAGAAACACACTCATCTCTTTTTCATTACTTTAGCTTTTCTCATTTTTACTTCCATTTTACTATAGAAGGGTTCTAAGTATCATCATTGATGTGTATGTCACTTTTTATGTATTCTTCACATTCTTTTAAATGATAAAGTGCATGCATATACTTAAATCGTAGACTTCATACTTGTTTAATTCAGTTTAGTGTAGTCATCATTGAGAATTTCATTTCTCCCTATCTTTTGAAACTTTAGGTTTAATTTGGAGAGAAAATATCAAATATCTTGCTACATATGAGTGTGTTTGTTTGTGGGAAAAGTTGACAGAATCATGATAAAGTGTGTTTTATTATATATAGGAGATGATAATGCAACTCATGTTTCATGAGTCCGGCTTGATCAAATGGAATAAAGAAATTGCGTATACATCAACATTTCTGCCGCCTTTAACGTATTCAACCAAAACACTTAAACACGTACATCTCGTGGTCAAACTCAGCAACTACTTTATCTGTTTTCATTCTCCTTAGATGCAAACTCTACATCTACTATACATGTTTGTTTTTGGTTTAGATATTATTAGTTTTTCATCACCTATTATTTACTAACAAATAAACTAGAAGAGTTTTTTAGTTATATACTCATGATTCAGCTGTAGACCATGGGACAAGAGATGAAGGATGGGGGCAGACCGAGGATGAAGATGATGAGACTAGCTAGCTAGCTTGGTGGTGGTACTTGTGGTATAGTGTTCAAGTATACAGGCTTATAAATGTGACAATCCTCCATTTAGGGTACTAATCCTTACCTAACTACATGCATTACCTAGAGTAATTATCTGATTAGTGAATTCAAAACTATCTTTGTGCGATAAGTTTAGCAAAACTTACTACTACCTCCCTCCCAAAATTATAGTCCATCTTTCCTTTTTGGGACGTCCCAAAATAATTGTCCACTTCCCATTTCAACCAATAAGAAGAGAGTTTAGTGGGTGCAGATTCTATTTGAGTGGTTGAAAACTGTTGTGGTCCCACTTTTATTAAACTGTGTGCTTTTTGTTGGTGGACAATAATTTTGGGACGGAGGGAATATATAATATGTGTCGTATTAGTTAAATAGTAGTTATAATACATAATTACTGTACTAAATGAACGTATCGAACTCGACAAACTAAATACAATAAAGTTGGTGATATGAAATAATTAATAATTCAAAAATTATTAATTATTAATATTAGATATTTATATTATTGAAATAATATAATAATTTATACGTTTTATATTAAACGTATCGAGCGCGATACAAAAGTTAAAAAAGAACTTCAAAATACTTTTGAATAATTTTTGTTTGAAATTATTATAGAAAAGTATTAGAACAAAAATAAAACGGAAACCTTTGGACTGCTATTTAGGACGCGTTATACACGAACATAAACAATTATAAAACGTACCTAAAGGTCGAAAATAATAAAAGTATTTATTTTCCCGTTACTGTTATAGTATTTGAAACATTACTTCAAAATATAAATTCCAAATTTGACTGAAATCTGGCACGCAATTTCACCGTACAGTACTTCTACTGTAACCAATTTTATTAATGATTTTAATAAAATATTTCATTTTTATAAATATCAATTACTAAGTTTAAATTATAAATTAAACTAACGCATAATTGATTGGTACACGAGGTACCACTAATTATATACGTACACGAAATTAACAAGTCAAAAACCACACAATTTCCATTTCTGAAAATATCTGGACGACAGAATTTGGTCACCTCCATACCTCCCTTTGAAATTATCTCTGGAACAATTTTATATATACATACAATATTGAGCTACAATAATGCAATTCACCAAACTCCCTCACATTCTCACATTTGAGTCTTCACCAAACTCAATAATTGAGTTCTTTCATTTCTTTCTCTGTGAACCATCGGCAACAACACTAGCAGGAGGAACACCAAAGTTTTCATACACCTTCACCTTTCACAACAATTACAGCATCATAATCTTCAAACCTAACATCATCATCATCATCGATCGTATCATCATCATCATAATCTTTGTAAGGAACTTTCCATACTTAGAATTTTTTTTACTCAAATTTGATATATGTAGTGATAAAATAACTTAATCTATGTATATACTTTGTTAGTTTGATAATTGACGGATAAATTTCTTGAAAAGAATTTTTAAATAACCAAAACTATGAATACGAAATTTGAGACGTATAAACTTGTGAAATGTTAATACTTGTTGTTGTGAATGATGTAAACTGTGAAACCATCCTTTGAATTTATTGTTTCCGATTAACAGATCGGAAGTTTTCGGGTATTAAAATATGTATCTTATTAGCGAATCGGTACCCCAAAAATTAATAGTAATACCCTATCATATACTAATATTAGTTTATGTAATCATCTATAGAATCAAACGAGCAAACTTTGAAGGATTACGAATTTGAAACGATGCTAAGTACGTATGTGAAAGAAATAGAGGATGAACATGATCATGGTTGTTTTCATTGAAAACGGCAGTTTACCCCCTTGAACTATTCATGATCTCATCAAATAAATTAAGAGAATTCTTTAATTATGTTTTAGCCCTTGAAGTACTTATGTTTTGCTGAAATAATTAATAACTTGATAAAACTTCACTTAGGTTCCTATGATGTACTGTTTATTTCAAAACAGGTCCTTAAACATTTAAGAAAATTGTTGTCAAATAATTAAAGAGACTTTCTATAGCAAATGTAAAAGTTTATAAACAATAAATGAAAATGGGACACGCTGGCAATTGGAGAACAATAACTAAGATATGTAAATATTCTAGATTAGGTAAACTCTTATATGTAGTGTTTAAACATGTTACTAGTTCACTACATGAAAGATCTAGCATGAAAAACTAACAAAAGTAAAAGTTGTTGAAGTTGGTTTTCTGGACAGAAAAGTCAGTCATGGTATTAAACGACAATTGTTATAAAATCATACGACACAAACTTTGTACTAAAAATGAACACGACATGAGACACTATAATATACGCATTATAATTCAATAATACGAACACATTTGGACACGGAAATATTTGGAACAAAAACGATTTATATAAGTTTATATATATTTACATGACTACGACAAATATGTTTTCGAAATGACAATGACAATAATGTTTTCGAAACTACAATGACAACTATATGTATATATAATGAACAAACTATATATATATACACGACACGACAAATACTATATATACGAATATACATATTCAACTAATAAGTATATATATAAGTATATACTTACACACACAACGAATGTTTAAACCATAAACATAATTCGAGAAATAATATTTATTTCTCAACGCATTATCACCAACAATATTGTACAAACACTTAAACATAACGAGTAGTCAAATACTTATGTAAGTATATTTGTTGCGTCTAGGATTTTGAGGACGCTGTTGGACTACTACTACTACTAGCTGTTATCGCTCACGCATTTGCTACATGTGAGTTCACAGCCCCTCTTTTACTTGTTTTAAATGCTTTTAAAACCAGGGGTGGAAAACATAGAACTATGTGCTTTAACATGCAACTTGATTTATATAATTGCTTGACATGCTTTTATATTCAACTGCTTATGTAAATGCTTAACATACTTTTGTATACACAACTGATTAACATGAACGCTTTCATACTATTATACTTAACTGTATATATGAAATGTTTTCATATCGTTATACTTGAAATGAATATATGAAATGATTTTTCATAACTACTTTGGGAATTAAGACAAAACAAATCTTGGTACGAACCTAGGTTTACGTGAGGTAGTTGTAGTGCACATAAGTTCCAGTGCTTACAACCTATAACCATTAGCTAGGTGACTCTAGCCACTGAGTATACAGATAGTACTATCGATTTGACAACCCTCCCAGGATATAACTCGTTGGTCATTCCAACCACACGACGGCAGTCGTAACGAGGAGTGTATACTTACCGTGTTACTGAGGC
This sequence comes from Helichrysum umbraculigerum, assembly GCA_949592205.1. Classification (NCBI taxonomy): domain Eukaryota; kingdom Viridiplantae; phylum Streptophyta; class Magnoliopsida; order Asterales; family Asteraceae; genus Helichrysum; species Helichrysum umbraculigerum. Next base: position 25,867,646 of record CATIUR010000004.1, on the reverse strand, counting down.
AACAACAAAACAACTAGTCGTGGTTTGGTTATAGCACTAGGTGTCGTACTTTAACTCTAAAGGTTTAGCTCACCTTAGAGGGATCACAGTCTATATTTCCCACAAAACAACAAAACAACTACAACTTGATTTGGAAAGGGTATTTCCTGTGCATACTTGATTTGGAAGGGGTACTTCCTGTGATACACGACAATTTGAAATGGAAATGTTTACATGAATGTTAAACTTGTATTTCCTACAAACTATTTATATGGAAATGTATACTTGAATGATAAACCTGTATTTCCTACACACTATATAAATGGAAATGTTTACTTGATTGTTAAACCTGTATTTCCTACAAACTATTTGAAATGGAAATGTTTACTTGAATGTTAAACGTGTATTTCCCACAAACTATTTGAAATAGAAATGTTTACTTGAATGTTAAACCTGTATTTCCTACAAACTATTTATATGGAAATGTTTACTTGATTGTTAAACCTGTATTTCCTGTAATAACTAATAGGATAGGTGTTCCTACACGATAACTATTTTAGAAATGTTTTCCTTGATTGAATAAACCAGTATTTCTAACGCTTAACTAATTTAGAAATGTTTTTCTTGATTGGATAAACTAGTATTTCTAAAACATAACTATTTAGAAATGTTTTCCTTGATAGGATAAACCATTATTTCTAACGCTTAACTATTTTTAGAAATGTTTTCCTTGATTGGATAAACTTGTATTTCTTACAAAGTATTTAGAAAATGTTTATCATATTTGAATAGACCTATTTTTCCTTCTAAACGATTAACTTGTATTAACAACGACTATTGAACTACAAACTTAGTTTGGAAATAGCATTTTCCTGAGATTACTTATTTGGAACTATACAACTGATAGGAAATGTTTACTTTGATTAGTTAAACCTTTGTTTCCTGCGAACTACTTATTAGGAAATGTTTTTGATTGAACTTGTGTTTCCTAACACAGATATTGAAATGTAGTAAGAATGACCTTCTTACATTTAATAGGAAATGTTTATTTAATTTAGAATACTTGTGTTTCCTACTATACATATAAACATTATGTTTGTGTACATGAATGATTTATACAAAACTTGATTTAACTACGTATTTACAAACCTGTGAATTCACTCAACATTCAATGTTGACGTTTTACTATATTTTTCAGGGAATTAGGACTCAGGTACTGATGCATGCATAATGGACGTAAGATACCCACGACGAATTAGGATGCCACTTTTGGGTCAAAAATGTATTTTACAATACTATTACTTCTACGACTTGACAAGTCGTAGTTTTTGTAATCACTTTTATATTAATGGCATCTTAATTACTGTTCTGCAATGATCATAAGCTCTGATACGATGAATGCATACTGCTAACGTCAGCACCCCCGTTGTTCAACTAATACATATATGCTTCCGCTAATAAATGATAATGCTTCCGCTAAGCTATCATTAAACACGATTACCGATTTTGGGGGTGTGACAATAAAATCTACAAAAATATTGTCTTGTTAGCTTGTATCATATTCATAGTTATGTATCACATTTATATTTGTAAGTTATAAAAATGGTTGAATTTTAATTTCCTAATTATTAGTCTGTTGGTATTTGGTTAACTTTGTTTTACTGTGTTTTGTTAGTTCAACATGGTTTTTCCAACATTTTGATATTGTTTTAAAAAGATTATAACCACCGTTTTATGTATACAATAATAAAGTTATAAAACTCATACTACATGAGATTGTAGAATACTTATTTCTTCTTTTGATACTTCAATAGTAGAAAAGATATGAAAAAGAAAATATATGAGATATATGTTTGGTCACTTACCCCTACTAATAGGATATGGACTATAGGGTGGGAGGTGGGTAGATAATGTAAGTGGGCTGCGCTAAGAATTACAGAGTAATACGTGCCTTCGTGGTACTATATTTTTATTTAACATGCTTGGTGGACTTTAAAATATAAGATTGTAAGTTATCCACTATACATGAAATATTTGCCCACTTATAAAAAAACATTAAGCATTTGAATTTGATAATACAAGGACATTGACCAAAACAGAGGAAGGGTGTAAGACGCCTCCCAACGGCTCGTCAGTTTGGGCGTCGGTTGCAACCGACGTAACCGACGCCATTGGCACGGACCGTCGGTTGCAGTCCGTCGGTTGTTTACTTCGGTTTGGCGACGGAAATTAGAGGGTGTGAAGTGGGGCCAATGGATTATTATTATTTATTTTTCTTTTATGTTTTTTGGCAATGGTTTTCTTGTTTGTGTTTTCAGTTGCAGAAGAAGGAACGGATGAGGATGATGATGAATAGTTGAATACTGATGAGTAGATTTAGGTTATTTAATATGGGCTTTAAAAGGGCTTAAATGGGCCACAATTCTTTGATTATTTTTAATGGGATGAATGGGCCATCAACCAATTGTTTTAAATTTTCAATTATTTTAATATTTTTCCTTTTTAATTACTTTAATGCTTTATTTTTAATTAAATATAATGTTTTTAATTTTAATGAATATATTTTATTTAAGTTTATGTTTTAATAAATAAATAAATTAGTGTGTGGGTCCCGAAAAAGAGAAATGATGTTAACTGATGTTCACTGTTGGCAAGGTAGTGTCAGTTTGTGTCAGTTTTGGAAAAAGCTGATGTGGCGCTGATGTGACACCAACTGATGCGTCTGTTGGTGTTCACCATTGGGAGAGGTCTGAGCTAAGGAGGGTAATAATGAGGTGTGGCATGGGAAGACATGAGAGGACACTATTATTCATTATGGACGTATGGTATCAAGAAATAAGTAGTGTATTTTAATTTTCCTTTCAATTATTTAAAGTTGAACTAAAACAAATATAATGAAATTCATATTGAATTTTTAATGTTTTCGAAATGGAAAACTATGTATCATCTAATGAAAATTTATCCGAGTCCAGCCAAATGAAACTAGATTGTGTATTTTAATTTATTCAGCTATCATGTACGAAGTACAATTTATATATGTTGCATCACTGATATTGCCTAATTTATACATGTTTACCTTGGCAATATCCCTCATTTATATTCAAGTTATTCATTAATTCGTGAACCTTTGGTACTTAATTTGTTATAATTCGCATTTCAGGTTTGATAAAGAAGTTTGAAGGAAAAGAATTAAATATCAAGCGTAAATCAAACAAAGGGATCAAGAGAATCAAATAAGGATATTGTCATGGTCATTACTCAATTCATCATGGCCATGACACCACATTGACCAGCTTCTTTAATCGTTGACTTTGGCTGTCACGGCCATGATACTTTCTGTCATGGCCATGATGTCGATTTCCCTAGGTATTAAAACACAAAATTAGGGCAGAATTGGGGGTGGCCGGATTTTAGAGACAAAAGCGATTGTGGAGACCTTCTTGAGGCGATTTTGGGTAGTTTTTGGGGAAACCCTAAGCTACCAATCATCATCCTAATCATTACGAAAGCTAGAGTTGATCATCAAACATCCAACAACATTGATTTTCTTCGGTTAATTCTCGTTCTATCCCATTTATGAATTCTCTTTGGATTATTATTGATTGTTTGTTTAATTCAATGATCATGGGCTAATTTCTTTATGTTCGTCTAGATTAATAACTCTAGTTGTTGGACATGCTTTTAGTGATTGATTCTTGATATTATGATATATTGACGCTCGATCAATGAACGATTTGTATTGCGGTTTATTTAATTCAATCGATTGATATTGCGTTTGTTTCAATGAGTGATAACTCTTGCATTTAACGTTATGTTTACTTGTTTATCTTGTACATTTGATTGGAGACAATAAATGAATTGAATTGGAATAGATGAACTAATATATGGGTGGATCATACTAAGAGAGATCTTGTATGATTGTTGGTTTTTATGAGAGTAATACCACACGATTGAGTCATCAATTTAGTTGGATTGATTAGTTATAATCTAGAGGTCTAAAGTGTCAAGATAACTTGCATTTTGTAATCTTGATTAAGTGTTTGCATTGTGAGAACAAGTAAACCGACTAGTTATGTAACACCCCCAAATTTAACAGTTTGCGGAAGCGACGTTTTGGGTGTTACTAATCAATAATCACAAGCACAAAGGATACAGTGAACGACTCTAAATGAGACGTTCGAAAAGTTATTACATTAATACATAAGTAGTTTCAAAATACAAGCTCGAGTTCAAGTAAAATCCTAGAGATTCTAATACATAACAGTAAGTACAAAAGTAATGTATGTAAATCTCCAAGCTTGTAAATGCATGCGACTCGAGCTAAGAAAGCTTATCCTGCTGGGCATCCCTACTGATGCTGTGTACCTGAGAAGCATTACTAAAACGGTCAACCAAAAGGTTGGTGAATCTCACAGGTTTGTAAGTAAGTAAACAGTTGAACAAACAAGTAGTATTTGTAAATCATAGCCAGCCAGTAAGTAACGATCACAGGTTATGCTCATCGTTTACTTAAGTTTTAATAAGTGGGTGGTTGCAGGTTATGCTAACCGTTTGATACAATTGCCATGAGCCACCATAGTTGAAGCTTAACGTACAGTAAATATAGGTACCCCCTTATGAATGTAATCCAAAACATTCATACGGAACGAGTAAGAAACGCCCGTTTCTACAGGAACGGTTCGTGGTAGTGCGTGCTACCCCGGGCGGGGATTGTCAGTCCCATATGGATCCATATACTAAAACTCGCGCTTATCACATAACTAACAACTATGGTTCAGGAGGATTTCATTGGATTAGTCGTAAACTCATGCAGTTGGCATATTCGTAATCTCATACAGTAAGTAAATCATGGCAGCAAGTAAGTTTTGTGTGTTCATGTAAAACAGTAATGCATCTCACCCCTGAGTAAAAACAGTAAAGTAGGGGCTGTAAGACTCACCTGAGTCTGGTAGACAATGCAGTAAGTAAGCAAGTAGTATCCCGAACTAGCAACCCTTAGCGTCCTAATACGCATAAGGTTTAGTAAGTAAATGGAATACTTGTAAAGTATCCATGCTAGTTGTTCCCAAACTAGTTAATGTCCATTAGTTTGTTTGTACGTTTGTAATCGTTTGTAGTTTGTAGAAAAGTTATACGGTCCGTTTGTTATCGGTGTATAATAATAATTCCATCCATTATTATTATGTATTCATAGTAGTTGTACCTTTGTAAAGCGTACGTGTATAACTGTTTGTTTGTATCACAGCGTGTATCGTTTGCGTAAGTTCCAATGGGCTTAAACCCCAAAGGGTACGGGTGAAACCTCGTAAGTATTCGAGTGTATGTTCGTATCAGTTAACGTGTAATCCAGCACGTAACTAGTGAGTGAACTGGTAAGTTCGTATCGGATGCAATCCCGTGTAATGTACAAGTGTAAGTTCGTTGGAGTGTAATCTCCTAAGTATTTCGAGTGTAAACTCGTGTGCGTGTGTGAGTGAAATCTCACGTTAGTTTAGCATAGTCTTGTACGTATTCAAGTGTTGTTGTATACTTTCAAAAGTATAGTATTTTCAGGTATAAGTAGCATCGTATTTGATTTAGTAGTTGAAAAGTGATTCTAACACTTAGAGTATATTTTGTTTTCTGATATGGGCTTTCTGCGACACAAGGCTTGTGTCGCAGACCGTATGCGACATAAGGTCTGTGTCGTATGGATTTGTTTCTGATTTAGTGTTTATGCGACACAATGGTTGTGTCGCAGACAAGGGTACGACACAATGATACGACATAGTCGTTGTGTCGCAATCAAGCGATAGGTAAACTTTGTGTCGTAGATGGTACGACATATAATGCGACATAAGCGTTGTGTCGCATACATTGCGACATAACGTGCGACATAACATGCGACATAGTGTTGTGTCGCATGAAATTTCGGTCCGATGCGACACAAGAGGTCTGTTCGGAAATTTAGTTTCCGAAAACGTATTTTCCGGTTTCCGTTGGGTCTAGAACTTTTATACTAGTTTTAATATGTTATAACAAGTCCATAATAACCATTGGTAGTCGTTTTTAAGGTTTGTGGTGTCGTTTTCTTTAAAATGACCAAAACCGACATTTCCGTTAACTTGTTCAAAAACGAGTTTAGATTACATATTTGGATATTACTAAGTTAGGGAAACAATAATCTAGCAAAATAAATGTAATCGGAAAAGTTTCGGGTCGCCGGAAAACTTACAAAGTTGTCGAAACGAAAATCCAAAAAGATAGGATTGTAGCTCTCGTTCTCGTGATCACTTTTCTCCAAACGGGTATAGACCTCCGAGGTGTTTTAATGGGGTTTTTAGGGTGGTTTGTGTGACGGTTTTAGAGAGAGAGAGAGGAGCCGATAGAGAGAGAGAGAGAGAATGATTGAGGGTGTGGGTTGTGGTTGTGTGTATGAATGATCAAAAGAGTGAGGGGGTTTTGCCCCCCATGATGGCCGGCCATGGTGCGGTCACAAGGGTGTGGCCTCACCAAATTTCGTTCCCCCGCGTTTGCGCTCCGTACGGTGTTCGTTTCCCCGGTCGTTTAAACGTTAAAATGATTTTATACGCGATTAAATATACGTTTAAAATACGAAATAATATCCGATAATTTAGTCGAAGCATTTTAATAAAATACTTTGTTTCTAAGTGATAAAATGTAACTTTATTTTGTTTTGTCGGTTGGTCGAGTTTTCGGAGAGTTCGGTAACGTTTTAATTAAAACGTACGTTTTCCGTTATATTATAAACATAATATAAAGTAATAGTCAAAGTAATTAAATAATTTCACATTATTTAATAATTGTTTTACTAATGTCCGCAAGTTTGTACAATTGTTGTTTTATACGATTTGTACGAATCGTATACGCGTATATATATATATTCCATCCATATATATATAGTGAGTACATAATGTATATAATCCTATTTCATATTATATACAAGTAATAGACACGCAATTAGGGAAATTTTAAATTGGCCCTAAATTTGGGGTTGTTACATTCTCCCCTTGTTAATAAAATTTCGTCCCGAAATTTGTTCGAAGTAGTGGTCTGTAGTTCGATACTAGTCAGGTAGCTACAATGTGTACTAGTAGCCTACGGTAGGACGGTAAATCCTATAGTATTCAGGGTAGGGTAGTGGTCAGGTAGTAACGTACCCTTAGCTTTGTTGTCTAGAGGTAGTGGGCATTTGGCCTTGAGATGGCCAGCACTCCCGCAGTTGAAGCACAGCTTCGTCTTAGGGGAGTTAGTATTCTTAGGGTAGGACTTGCATCGACCGATGGGTATGGTACACGGTCCTTCATGATGCCGAGTGCATTTAGAACAGAAAGGTTTCTTTCCCAAGTAGTTTCCTGCAGATTTGAAGGGAGTAATCTTCACCCTTTTTGCTGGAGGTGGCGTACAGTCAGTGTCGTTATCCTCTTCAGTAGGAGTACCATGTGAAGTTGGTGGTGAAGTAGGGTTTTCTAAAGCTATCAAACGTAGCTCGTACTCACGCATACGTATGTCATTTTGGAAAGCAATTCGTCGTAGGTCATCAATGTCTTCCCGTGCTTCAGTCAGTTGTTTTCGCAGCGAATCAATAGTTTGGTTAAGGTGGTTGACTGATTCAGTAGTCAAGGTTTCATCAACTGATGCTTTTGCAGCAGTTAGAGCAGCAGGAGAGGCAGGTGCTGCTGCTGATTCAGCGGAGTGTTCTGTATCACACTCGAGTTCGAGGAGGTAAGGAAACATCTTCGGTTCCTCACTGAGCAGTTCATTTTGCAGTGTAGGGTTGTTGACGGAGTGAGTTGTCATTTCCTACGAAATATGTGTTCTATTTAAGAATTTGCCTCAAGTAAGTGAAGTTCTATTGGATGACTTGTTTAAAGTAACGAATAATATACAAGTTCCCGGTCTCAACCAGTGTGAGATAATTGGGAAGGGAGTTTGGTTACTGTATCTAAAGTGTAAGGCAAATTGTGTTGTCGGGATTTAAGTAGTCGGTCGTTAAACACACAGAATAAAATACAGTTATACATAAATCATTAAGCGAGAGATTTATGAGAAAGCAGATTCGGGTAGTCAAAGAATAAGCGTACCCGGGTTGAGCAAATCACATAGTCTCGGGTTCGTGTCATCCTCCCTAGCATTGATTATATAAGCTCTACTCCTCGTATTGTTGGTTCGGGGTTTCAGCTTAGGGCAATCCTTCCTGAAGTGCCCGGTACCGTTGCACTCATAGCAGGTTTTGGGTGCGGAAGTATCAGTACCAGTGGGGTTGGTTCGGCAGTCTTGGGCCAGGTGCCCGAATTTCTTGCACTTAGTGCAGGGACAGGAGCCGTTATGATGGCGGCTACATTTGGAGCAGTAAGGCTTGCTCCCCTTGTAAGCCTTTGAGTCATTGACGTTGACAATTGCAAGCTTTTTGTCAGAAGTCGGGTTGGATGAGTGGGGACTTACTTCCCATTTACGTTTGTTATTCGCAGACGGGGTTGAAGTCGAGCCGCGGCGGACAGAATTAGCCGTTAACTCATGAGCCATACGAATGGCGCTCTGAATAGTTCCCGGTTTGTTACTAAATCTTGTAGTCGCTCGGGAAGTCCGTCAACGTACTTTTCGATCCTTTTGTACTCGGGATCAACCATGGATGGGCACAAAAGTGCCAGCTGGTGAAAGCGGTTGGTGTAACCGGTGATGTCATCACCCTGCATCTTGTGATTCCAGAATTCTATCTCTAGTTGTTTCAATTCATCTCTTGGGCAGTACTCGCCCCTCAGCATATTCTTCAGTTCATCCCACTGTAGTTTGTAAGCATCGGCAACGCTCACAGTCAGCGCATATGTGTTCCACCAGGTAAGGGCGGTGTCAGAAAAAGTGCTGGTGGCGAACTTAACTTTATCCTCTTCCTTGCAGTTGCAGATGAGGAATACTGACTCGATTTTCTCGGTCCAACGAATCAGACCAATCGCTCCTTCAGTACCTGCAAAGCTTAAGGGTTTGCAGTTTTGGAAGTCCTTGTAGGTGCAGGTTTTGGGTTGTGGTCCAGTATTAGCGGTATCTTCGCTACCAGGAGCTGAAGTCCGGGTAGCTAGAGCTTGAGCCACACTACGGGCAATAATACCCGCGACTTCGGCTTCAGTAAGTGTGATTTGTCGTCGAGGAGGCATGTTCCTTGAAACAACAAATAAAGAACATGTGAAGGTTTGAACAAGAATTTTGATTGTGATGATTTTAGTAAGTTTAGAGAAACTACGCCAAAGTTTGAAGGCTGTTTAAAGTTGTGTACTATAAATAAGTTTATACGGTTTTGAAGTTTTTGAAAATTTTATAAAAACATTTTTGTGAGAAATTTTGTAACATGTTTGATAAAAATATACGTTTGTTATAAAATTTTGATAGCAAAAGTTGGTTGAAAAATTTTGAAGTCTGATGGAGACTTGAGTTGAAAATGATTTTATTAGGTTACACCTAACGGTAAAGCGGGGTACGTCGAATTAGGTAGAGTTAGCTAATAAAAACAAAATCCCGATGTTCATATCGAAAGATGTTCGAGTAACTATGGTTGTCGGTTATAACGGTGTGGAAGTCTTCGGACGTAAGCCGGTATTCGTGAATTCATAAAAGTTAAATAAAGATAGAATGACGAGAATCGAGTTGTCGTTTGTTCGATGAAATGTTAAGGAATATTAATTTCGTAGTAGTCGAGAGAGAATATCGTATCGGGGAAAGAGGCCTATGTATATATATATATATATATATATATATATATATATATATATATCACATAACCGCCTAGTTCGTGTCTAGCACAATCACGTAAAAGTCCCGGTTCTCTCGAGGTCAGAGTCAGCTAATGCATTCCGGTTCAACATAACCCCTTTCAGAACTCACATCATCTTCATTTAATTGTACATAGTTGATCAGGCTATGTTAAATTAAACTTGTATGCTGTAATTCCTGAACCAGTTATACCTAATGAGGAATACTGCCTAACGGTCATAGTCTAGGCCCACTAAATGCAATCTAGTTCACTATAACCTTAGGCTCTGATACCAATCTGTAACACCCCCAAATTTAACAGTTTGCGGAAGCGACGTTTTGGGTGTTACTAATCAATAATCACAAGCACAAAGGATATAGTGAACGACTCTAAATGAGACGTTCGAAAAGTTATTACATTAATACATAAGTAGTTTCAAAATACAAGCTCGAGTTCAAGTAAAATCCTAGAGATTCTAATACATAACAGTAAGTACAAAAGTAATGTATGTAAATCTCCAAGCTTGTAAATGCATGCGACTCGAGCTAAGAAAGCTTATCCTGCTGGGCATCCCTACTGATGCTGTGTACCTGAGAAGCATTACTAAAACGGTCAACCAAAAGGTTGGTGAATCTCACAGGTTTGTAAGTAAGTAAACAGTTGAACACACAAGTAGTATTTGTAAATCATAGCCAGCCAGTAAGTAACGATCACAGGTTATGCTCATCGTTTACTTAAGTTTTAATAAGTGGGTGGTTGCAGGTTATGCTAACCGTTTGATACAATTGCCATGAGCCACCATAGTTGAAGCTTAACGTACAGTAAATATAGGTACCCCCTTATGAATGTAATCCAAAACATTCATACGGAACGAGTAAGAAACGCCCATTTCTACAGGAACGGTTCGTGGTAGTGCGTGCTACCCCGGGCGGGGATTGTCAGTCCCATATGGATCCATATACTAAAACTCGCGCTTATCACATAACTAACAACTATGGTTCAGGAGGATTTCATTGGATTAGTCGTAAACTCATGCAGTTGGCATATTCGTAATCTCATACAGTAAGTAAATCATGGCAGCAAGTAAGTTTTGTGTGTTCATGTAAAACAGTAATGCATCTCACCCCTGAGTAAAAACAGTAAAGTAGGGGATGTAAGACTCACCTGAGTCTGGTAGACAATGCAGTAAGTAAGCAAGTAGTATCCCGAACTAGCAACCCTTAGCGTCCTAATACACATAAGGTTTAGTAAGTAAATGGAATACTTGTAAAGTATCCATGCTAGTTGTTCCCAAACTAGTTAATGTCCATTAGTTTGTTTGTACGTTTGTAATCGTTTGTAGTTTGTAGAAAAGTTATACGGTCCGTTTGTTATCGGTGTATAATAATAATTCCATCCATTATTATTATGTATTCATAGTAGTTGTACCTTTGTAAAGCGTACGTGTATAACTGTTTGTTTGTATCACAGCGTGTATCGTTTGCGTAAGTTCCAATGGGCTTAAACCCCAAAGGGTACGGGTGAAACCTCGTAAGTATTCGAGTGTATGTTCGTATCAGTTAACGTGTAATCCAGCACGTAACTAGTGAGTGAACTGGTAAGTTCGTATCGGATGCAATCCCGTGTAATGTACAAGTGTAAGTTCGTTGGAGTGTAATCTCCTAAGTATTTCGAGTGTAAACTCGTGTGCTTGTGTGAGTGAAATCTCACGTTAGTTTAGCATAGTCTTGTACGTATTCAAGTGTTGTTGTATACTTTCAAAAGTATAGTATTTTCAGGTATAAGTAGCATCGTATTTGATTTAGTAGTTGAAAAGTGATTCTAACACTTAGAGTATATTTTGTTTTCTGATCTGGGCTTTCTGCGACACAAGGCTTGTGTCGCAAACCGTATGCGACATAAGGTCTGTGTCGTATGGATTTGTTTCTGATTTAGTGTTTATGCGACACAATGGTTGTGTCGCAGACAAGGGTACGACACAATGATACGACATAGTCGTTGTGTCGCAATCAAGCGATAGGTAAACTTTGTGTCGTAGATGGTACGACATATAATGCGACATAAGCGTTGTGTCGCATACATTGCGACATAACGTGCGACATAACATGCGACATAGTGTTGTGTCACATGAAATTTCGGTCCGATGCGACACAAGAGGTCTGTTCGGAAATTTAGTTTCCGAAAACGTATTTTCCGGTTTCCGTTGGGTCTAGAACTTTTATACTAGTTTTAATATGTTATAACAAGTCCATAATAACCATTGGTAGTCGTTTTTAAGGTTTGTGGTGTCGTTTTCTTTAAAATGACCAAAACCGACATTTCCGTTAACTTGTTCAAAAACGAGTTTAGATTACATATTTGGACATTACTAAGTTAGGGAAACAATAATCTAGCAAAATAAATGTAATCGGAAAAGTTTCGGGTCGCCGGAAAACTTACAAAGTTGTCGAAACGAAAATCCGAAAAGATAGGATTGTAGCTCTCGTTCTCGTGATCACTTTTCTCCAAACGGGAATAGACCTCCGAGGTGTTTTAATGGGGTTTTTAGGGTGGTTTGTGTGACGGTTTTAGAGAGAGAGAGAGGAGCCGATAGAGAGAGAGAGAGAGAGAATGATTGAGGGTGTGGGTTGTGGTTGTGTGTATGAATGATCAAAAGAGTGAGGGGGTTTTTCCCCCCATGATGGCCGGCCATGGTGGGGTCACAAGGGTGTGGCCTCACCAAATTTCGTTCCCCCGCGTTTGCGCTCCGTACGGTGTTCGTTTCCCCGGTCGTTTAAACGTTAAAATGATTTTATACGCGATTAAATATACGTTTAAAATACGAAATAATATCCGATAATTTAGTCGAAGCATTTTAATAAAATACTTTGTTTCTAAGTGATAAAATGTAACTTTATTTTGTTTTGTCGGTTGGTCGAGTTTTCGGAGAGTTCGGTAACGTTTTAATTAAAACGTACGTTTTCCGTTATATTATAAACATAATATAAAGTAATAGTCAAAGTAATTAAATAATTTCACATTATTTAATAATTGTTTTACTAATGTCCGCAAGTTTGTACAATTGTTGTTTTATACGATTTGTACGAATCGTATACGCGTATATATATATATTCCATCCATATATATATAGTGAGTACATAATGTATATAATCCTATTTCATATTATATACAAGTAATAGACACGCAATTAGGGAAAATTTAAATTGGCCCTAAATTTGGGGTTGTTACAAGTTAACTCACGTATGTCAATTATTGATCTAGTTCTTAATTAAATTGTCCAACACTAGAGGTAAAAGATCTAGATGAACATGTTTCTCTAATTTGAGCTAAATTATCTTTATTTGTTTTATTTACTTTACGTTTTACTTTTAAATACAATCATTCGACTGTCTGTCGTTAAGAGGCAAAAACTCCCATTTTTACTTGCTTTCTATTTAGTTAACTATTAATTGAAAATAACTTCATAATACACGTAAACTGTTCCTGTGGACGACAACCTGGAACTTATCTTTGCTATACTACTACTCGATTAGGTACACTTGTCTAGTTGTGTAATAGTCCATAGTTAGATACTTTTCTTACTTAATTTTTATAACTCGGTATTTGCACATCAAGTTTTTGGCGCCGCTGCCGGGGAACAGTTGTGTCATTTTGAATTTGTTTTTAGTTTCTAGTTAATTGATCCTTTCTTGGGAATTTATTCCTTTAAAAGGTACTTGCTTTAATTTTGTTTTTATTTTGTACATATAGTTTGGGTGCTTTTATTTTGTTTGTAGATTTGTTTTTATAGGTTAAAGGTAGTGCATAACCCAATTGAAGGCCAATTATTCAAGTGGTGGGAGAGATGGAAAATACATCAATGGAATCACAAATGAAGGTCTTTAGAGTTGGTAACGGGTCGGCTATTACTCAAATCGTCATTGATGATGATTTTGAAATTAAAGGTCAGTTTTTGAGTATGATCAACAATAAGTGCCAATTCAGTGGGGATTCGAATGAGGATGCATACAATCATTTAAGGAGATTTGAGGATATTTGTAATTTGTTTAAGTTGAAGGCTATGGATAACGAAGTTGTTTTCTTGCGGATATTTCCTTGGACTCTCGCGGGAGATGCCAAGGATTGGTTAGATTCGCTACCCGAGGGAACTATAACTACATGGGAACAACTTACATATAAGTTTCTTACAGAATTCTTTCCACTTGCTAAAGTTGCAAGACTTCAAAAAGAAATCACACTGTTTGAGCAGTCAGTAACTGAAACTTTGTATGATGCTTGGAACCGATTCAAAAAGATGCTTCGTCAATGCCCCCAACACGGATTAATCACCTTCCAACAGGTACATAAGTTTTATACGGGGTGTGATGTGGCTACAAGGAAGGATATTGACTTGTCAGCTGGGGGTTCCATTATGAAGAAAACGGCAAATGAGGCTTACACATTCATTGATGGTTTGGCTCAACACACTCATGAGTGGCATCAAGAAAAGGATAAATCATTTAGAGAAAGACCCAACATTGTGAGTGCTGAATCGAGTAGTGAAATGGCTCTTCTTATTGCTCAGATTGCAAATTTTGGGAGAAAGTTAGACAAGCTATCTAAGGATGTACACTTTATTTTAGTGGGACATGATATGTGTGGAGGTTTTAACTTGAGTGATGACTGCAATGGGGACCAATCTATGCATCAGTTGAAGAATACATCAGATTTGAACAAGATGTCAAACACCTATCAAGATGGAGCTTACGACAACAGCAATACAAACTCAACCTACCCAAATTCAGTACCGATATTTTGCAAGCAACAACCTCAACCACCCGAAGAGAAGAGTGGAATTCTAGAAGATTTGGTGCACAATTTCGTGTTCACTCAAACTCAAACCGATGAACAAACTGCACAATCTTTCATTAACCAACAAGCTTTAATTCAGGGTCTTGAGCAAATGATAAGAGACATCTCAAGGATGTTAGTAGAGAGACAACCGGAAAGTTTGACGAGTGATACCAAAGTGACACCAAGAAATGAGCATGTGAATGATGTATTCATAATGAGTGGTAAGGAACAACCAACACCACAATTATCTGTCATACCAAACCATCATCTTGATGTGCACGTAGACAAAGGAGTAAAAGATGGTGATAACCTAAGGCACACTTCAAGCCCACAGAGTAACGTGCGAGTCAAGCCTGTCTTAAAGGAGTACTCACCTAAGATACCTTATCCAAATGTGTTGCTTCAAGAAAAGGTTCAAGAGAAGTATGGAGTGAAGTTCGGTAAATCACCTCTCAAACTTAATGAGGAAGAGAGACTAATTCAACAACCAGTAAAAAATGAGGTGAATGATAAAGAGAATACGGATTTAAACAATGCAAATGTGATCTGTAAAGTAGAGCATGAGGTGAAGAAGGTTGAGAACGAAACCCTTGAGAAGAACATGAAAAAGATCTACACACGTACGCATCAAGAGGTTTCACGAGGTGACACTTCTTCCATTACTCGTATTATTTCTAACTTGTCAAGGAAAGAAAAGGAAAAGCTTCATGACATAATGAAGACAACTCGAGGTACTAACGATTGGCTCACTTCACTGATTCGAGGTACTCGTTCCGCTTATAGTCCCCACATTGGAACAAGTGTGGGGGAGCTTAAACCCCATTGAACGGAAATATTCTGGGTTGAGTCAAGCTTAAGACTCGTTAATAACTAAGCCGTGTAATTTTATAATTTTTGCATTTTGTTTGTTTTGTTTTGTTTTGTTTTTGTTATTTTTTAGGAACTTCAACTCAATCTACGGCTTGCAGATACTTTATTTCGTAATCTGAAAATGAGCACATTGCATGGCCATTACAGGGCTGTTATGGAGGAACTACAACTTTTTGTCAATTGCTTGTCATTGCCATGCTCTCCTATGAGATACATGAAACATATGTGTCATGGCCATGCAAAGATCATGACAGCCTTATATCAACATTCTGTCACCAATTCGTCATGCCCATGATTGTTAACTTGGAAAGAAATCGGATTGAGTCACTGCCATGAGGCGACCATGACAGATTCTTGGACATATAGTGTCATTGGGGAGTCACGGCCATGATGTCACTTGAGTTGAAAAGGCTAAAAACGGTTGAGAAGAAGCAATTGTTGAATGTTATGGGAACCAATGTTGATTCAGGTGGTGATGAAGATAGCAAATAAAGCGTTAAAGAGGAAGACATTAGCTTATACAACAATCTAGTTTCTCGAATCACTATTTAGAGAATGATGTACATTGGATAAGCAATGTGATACACTTCTCGATTCAGAAACATTGGTCATTCATTTGTGCATCCGCCACATATAGTGTCTACTGTTCATTCTTCTAACAAACTCATGGGAGCTGCTGATTTGGCTACTGGGGATGCCAACACTTTGGCACATCCGTCTTCACCAATTCCGACTGTAGTGGAGTTTTAGTTCCTTATTATTTTTAGCACTAGTAAATTTATTTTTGAACTCGTGTTTGAGCTATATCTCGTTATCTCTTGTAATCGTATTTTATTTTATTTTGGTAAACATTGATGAGCTGAGTGATGCCAACGGTACAATTTGTACGGTATCACTCCTTCTATTAGTATTATATTGTTACTATTGTTGGTGATGTTTGATGTTAAAAAGGGTCTATGGCATGGATGCCATGCATACACTTGCAGTAATTTCAGCGCCATCATACATTCATCATTCCATCATTTTCTGCTCATAACCCCGGGGAAGTTCTCGCTCCCTTTATACTTCCACACATGTTATTTCGCATTTATATGTTTTCTATGCATTGAGGGCAATGCATTACTTAAGTGTGGGGGGGGGGGGGGGGGGGGGGGGGGGTTGTGTTTCACTTGAACTTTGTTCATTAATCTTGTCCTTAGGAGATATGTTACTTCACATGTTTAGGATTAATTCTATTAGATTAAAAGTAACTTGTAAGTTGATAAGTCTAACACCAATCTTCGACAGTAGGTGTTCCTACTCATTCAGATGGCTTATTCAATTTAAATCTCCACTCCCCTTGCTTAACTATTTTAATTAGGAGATTTGTCGCAAAAAGCTACCTCAATGGGTGAATTGCATGACTAGCACACTTATAGCCCCACTATTAAATATGTGAGATTTTTGAGCCTTATTTGAAAACACTTATCTTTAGTGTTTATAATTCGTATTGCTTAGGATGATGCTGATTTTCTTTAAAACCATTTATATCCAGTCACCCAGGTCGTAGCACTCATTTTTAGTGCTAGAAACCCGTAGACACTTCCACATTCATTACATCATAATACTAGCCTTATTTTTTGTGTAGTCAATTCCCGTACCATATTTTTATGAAATGTTGTCTAGTAAGAATTTTGAGCTGATTTTGTGAAAATGTGACTTTTTAATAAACTTTTGAAAAGGATTCTTCAAAATATGTTATGGTCCATTAGTTAATTGTGCTAAATGGAAAGTGTTAAAGTTGAGAATAATTGTAATCAAATAAATGGCCTTTGAAACTCGAACAAGTAGTTTCCGAGGGGTGCTTGTCACCTAATCACCTAAGGTCTTTTTCCGGTCTGGGATGGTTGGTCCGAAAGTTTGCTACACGGGTTTCATAGAAAGTCATAGATTGCAATGGAATTCGTCAATGAAATATCTATCTATTAAGACTGTTGAGTTGGATTGTGATTTGTGATAATATGATGAAGTGAATGAGATAACATATAAGAATCCTTAGCTAAATTATAGTCACATCATAAACTTTCTAGGTAACATTTCATCATCATTTTAGCGGGTCTTGACTACCACTTTACACAAATTTATGAGTCTGACATTCCCATTTCATCCACACCCATATGATTACTACACATATTAAAATACCTCTTCTGATACTTCACTTGGTGCTCACGCCTAGTCGGTGGAGATTTGATCCTCTTGCAAGCTTATGGTAACTATTGCATCACGACTTGGCTTTATTGAGTGTTATTATCATTGATATTCCCTACCTTGTAGAATAGGTTGAGAGTTGTGTGATTTTAAACACTTATCCTTTGGTGAGGTGCTAGGTCGTGCATTCGGGCTTGACAAATAAATCATCTCAGGTTTTCTAATAATTATATATACTTTGTACTGACATGATTGTTTAGGTGATTATTGTTGGTATTGTTTTTGTAAAACTTGACCACCGTTTCCGACTTGCAAGGGGAGTTGTTTTGGTATTTTCAATTCATAGTTTGCTTGAGGACAAGCAAAGTTCAAGTATGGGGGATCTTGATATTGCCTAATTTATACATGTTTACCTTGGCAATATCCCTCATTTATATTCAAGTTGTTCATTAATTCGTGAACCTTTGGTACTTAATTTGTTATAATTCGCATTTCAGGTTCGATAAAGAAGTTTGAAGGAAAAGAATCAAATATCAAGCGTAAATCAAACAAAGGGATCAAGAGAATCAAATAAGGATATTGTCATGGTCATTACTCAATTCATCATGGCCATGACACCACATTGACCAGCTTCTTTAATCGTTGACTTTGGCTGTCACGGCCATGATACTTTCTATCATGGCCATGATGTTGATTTCCCTAGGTATTAAAACACAAAATTAGGGCAGAATTGGGGGTGGCCGGATTTTAGAGACAAAAGCGATTGTGGAGACCTTCTTGAGGCGATTTTGGGTAGTTTTTGGGGAAACCCTAAGCTACCAATCATCATCCTAATCATTACGAAAGCTAGAGTTGATCATCAAACATCCTACAACATTGATTTTCTTCGGTTAATTCTCGTTCTATCCCAACTATGAATTCTCTTTGGATTATTATTGATTGTTTGTTTGATTCAATGATCATGGGCTAATTTCTTTATGTTCGTCTAGATTAATAACTCTAGTTGTTAGACATGCTTTTAGTGATTGATTCTTGATATTATGATAGATTGACGCTCGATCAATGAACGATTTGTATTGCGGTTTATTTAATTCAATCGATTGATATTGCGTTTGTTTCAATGAGTGAGAACTCTTGCATTTAACGTTATGTTTACTTGTTTATCTTGTACATTTGATTGGAGACAATAAATGAATTGAATTGGAATAGATGAACTAATATATGGGTGGATCATACTAAGAGAGATCTTGTATGATTGTTGGTTTTTATGAGAGTAATACCACACGATTGAGTCATCAATTTAGTTGGATTGATTAGTTATAATCTAGAGGTCTAAAGTGTCAAGGAAACTTGCATTTTGTAATCTTGATTAAGTGTTTGCATTGTGAGAACAAGTAAACCGACTAGTTAACTCACGTATGTCAATTATTGATCTAGTTCTTAATTAAATTGTCCAACACTAGAGGTAAAAGATCTAGATGAACATGTTTCTCTAATTTGACCTAAATTATCTTTATTTGTTTTATTTACTTTACGTTTTACTTTTAAATACAATCATTCGACTATCTGTCGTTAAGAGGCAAAAACTCCCATTTTTACTTGCTTTCTATTTAGTTAACTATTAATTGAAAATAACTTCATAATACACGTAAACTGTTCCTGTGGACGACAACCTGGAACTTATCTTTGCTATACTACTACTCGATTAGGTACACTTGTCTAGTTGTGTAATAGTCCATACTTAGATACTTTTCTTACTTAATTTTTATAACTCGGTATTTGCACATCAATCACAAGTAATGATAAAGACTACAATTCCTTGGTTGATCTCCTCACATGTCACTAGGCCAAAGACCATTGGATTAACTATCATAAAACATAATCATATTGTACCATCATCTTATTATATAAAATCATAAACCGTACTACTTACAATTGTTTTGATCAGTGTTCAAGCGTAAAAACGCTTAAGTACAATTATGATGATGATGTATGAGGAATTAAGCTTATCACACTCCGATTAACGTGCAAACCCAGAGTCGAGACTAAGTCAATCGAGGGTGGTGAAAGCTCAATTCTTGGAGAGCAATTCGTGAGGAATAACTCTGTGGATTTATGAGGTGCTTGCTTGAAATGGAAGCATAAAACTGGTATTTATAGCCAAACCCTAGGCTGACGTGGAGGGTTTGGTCGTGGAGGAGCACGACACATCCAGCATGGATCGCTGACGTGGATGCTTGGTCGTGGGCGAAGATGACATCTAATGTACACACGCTGATGTTGACCAATCCGGTGAGCCGACCAGGTTAGTGGCCAAGCCATGTTAACAGTACCTGAATATAACGGTCACAGATTGTACTTTTGTCAGAGGATGTCAGGCATGCCTTGTCATCTTGCGGTCGTACCATTGTCGTATTGATAAAAATGGCAGGCGTTGTGGTCCGGCACGAAACGTATCTGGACCCATGTTTGACTCGGGCACTAGTGCCTATACCGAGAGCAGAAGGAGCTGGGTTCAGACATTATCCGGATCCAGGCTCGGCGCGGATTCGGAGCCATAATACTTAGTGCGATCTGTCGTCCGTGCCAAGGGCTGCTAGAGCTGATTACGGATGTTATCCGAGTCCAGGCTCGGTACGGCACCGAGGCCATATATGTGGTGTATGCTGAGGTCAGATGGTATACATCATTAAGTCCGCCCAGTCCGTTATTATATTCCGGACAGGGGATATGATGGCGGACTTAGAGTAGTTGACGTGGCGTGGCAATGATGGCTTTTCTGTCTTGGCGGCGTGCAAT
This sequence comes from Helichrysum umbraculigerum, assembly GCA_949592205.1. Classification (NCBI taxonomy): domain Eukaryota; kingdom Viridiplantae; phylum Streptophyta; class Magnoliopsida; order Asterales; family Asteraceae; genus Helichrysum; species Helichrysum umbraculigerum. The sequence goes on along the minus strand of CATIUR010000004.1, from coordinate 25,847,233 downwards.
AAATGCATGTCTTTTCGGATGTCGCAGCTGAAATATGATGGGACGGCTTACAGACGTTGCGTCATCATACAGCTGGATACGTAACGGTTCGTTCGCCAGATTGTGAGATCTGGCGACACGGGTCAGAGTGAGACGGGGTGACCAAACGGTAACTTTTTGGCTGTGAGATCTGCCGACACGTGTAGGGTCGAGATTGAAGCCCACAAGGCCCGGCCCATGAAAAGTTGCCTATAAATAGGAATGCCTCGTTTTTACTTCATTTTTTACGCGAGTTAAAAAATTTCGAGAGCATTCCGGCCAATTCAAATATTCCAACAACTGTTCAGGCTTGTCAACCCAGTTTCCGGTCAATCTTCAAACACCAACCCAGGCCCGTTCATCTATATCTTTAACTCTTTTCGTGATTATACCTGTACCATGGCTGCCGTTGAAGATGTGGCGACCGTTGAGGCTGCCGACATGAGTAGCGCGAAGCCGGATGTGGCCAAGGAGGCCAGTATGGTGACGATGGATTTTTTGAGGACGGAGGTTCTACCCAAGTTCAGATGCTTGGAAAAGTATAACCCCGTGGCACCCACGGCGGATCAGCGTATGCAAGCACTACAAAGTGGGATTTAGTCAGCTGCACCCGTTTGCGGTGCAGAAAATTACTATTTTTGAGATGTGGTTCAGGTCTTTGAACCTAACCCCTTCGGTGAAGGTGTTCCAAGCTTGTTTTAAGCTGATGCCGAGCGGCAAGGGGTGGTATACCTTGGCGAAGAAGAATGATTTTGTGGGTGCCTCCGAATCGTCTCTTCACGGCTGGCGAGACACCTTTCTTTATATCGACCAGTCCGTGGTCCCCGACGATTCCGTGGAGACCTTAGTGTGGCAGTATGACAGGCCCAGGAGCGTGAGCCTAACGCCGAAGCTCTCAGAGGCGGAGGAGAGATTGTTAGCCACTTGCAAGGATGCCAAGCTGGCAATGCGGGAGTACCACACATTTGTTCTTGTGTGCTCGGCTGTATGAGCTCGTTCTGGCCATATGAGGGAAGAGTGCCCGTGGTGAGGGAGGGTGGCCATGGTACGGGTCGGAGTGTTTTAACTTGTATTATTATTTTTAATACGTTTTCTTGGTTGACTATCCCCTCGTTCCGTTGTCAATGCAGATATGAATCTAAACTCCATTTTGAAGGTGCCCAGCTTGGCCGGCCTGAAATATGTAAGGAGGCCAGTGGAGGATTGCCCTGACATTGGCAAAGTTACTAGGGCGACGGTGACCGTGGCCGAGCCCATGATTTCGACCGCCGTTCCTATCTCGGCTTATTCGGAGGCGGAGGCATCCGGTGCCAAGCCGCTTGCTAAGCGCAAGGGCACCGCGCCGGGCAACAAGGTGCCCGGCCCGCCTAAGAAGAAGAAGAAGACGGAGCGGGAAGTCGCCAAGTCAAACATGGACAATTTCCTGTCCATGCCCAGCACAGGTGGGCGTTATGTTGTGCCTGAGGACGGTCCGTATTTCTCCTTGACTCTATGTAAACAAGTTATTGATTTTGTGCCAACTTTTTGTTGTTGTTTTGTTCAGCTGAGACGGACCCTCATGTTGCCGCCGTGGAGGAGATCAGCCATGTGCTGCAACTCCGCGACGAGGAAGATGAAGAAGAGGATGATGACGGACTGGTCCACCGTAGCCGGTCCTCAGGGCCTACTGCCGCTTCCGAAGCGGCTCCGTCTGATGGTGGGGCAGGTTCACGCGCTGACGAGCCGTTGAACCTTGAGGACAGCGCCAGACAGCCGTCACCCGCTCAAACCCGACCACAGACTCCACCAAGGGCGCCTACGCCTCCGGGCTCGGATAGCATGAGGTATCCATTACCTTTCATTTGCGTACAGTGTTAGAGTGTATAATTGTTTAACTTGGTGTTTTAACCAGGTCTGATCGAATGGCTATTCTCAGGTCGATGCTGCCAGAGCTATTCGTCCCGGAGCGTTTTCTGAAGGTTCCCGCCTTTGGCCCCTCTGCTTCTGAAGCTGATACCTTCATCCCGGCCTGGGATTTATAAGTTAACAATTTGGCCGTGGATGCGCATTCGCTGTGAGAGTTTGCTAGCCATGGCTTTCGTCGGCGGTCTCGGATAAACTTGCCCGGCTGCCCACTGCAGACGCTAAGAAGGCACGGCTGCTGATGTCCTTTTGGGACTACGCGCTTCAGTGTGATGAGCAGTCACGCACCGAAGCAGCGACGGACCAACAGAGACTGAGCACCGGCGTGATCCAGCGTCAGGAGGAGGAGATTGCCATTCTGAAGGCCCGAGTGCAGGAGCTGGAAGTGGTGGTTGGGCCAGCCAATGAAGCAAGAATGAAAGCTGAGGCTGACCTCCAGAGGGAAAGAGCTCTAAGGGCAGAGGCGGAGTCAGCCCTTGCACCGTTGCAGGAACGGGTACGGGAGGCGGAGACGGAGGGCGATGCGCTTGTTGAGCAGCTCAAGAGCAGGTAATGTGACAACTGCTTTGCATCTGTTAGCATATTTCCTTTGGTTGCTAAGTGTTTGTTTTTGTAACACCCCCAAATTTAATGATTTGCGGAAGCATACATTGGGTGTTACTAATCAATATACAAAGCACAAGATTAATAGTAAATGACCTCTAAATGAGACGTTTGTAAAATAGTTACATTTCATAATTAATAATCGTTTGAAAACCGTAGGTTTTCGTATACAAAATGTAATTCCCTAGAGCCCACGCGTATAGCGGGAGATTCTATTACATCACCATAGTTACAAAAGATAATGCCAAAGAATCTCCGTTAAATGCAGTTTGTAAATCATGCGACTCTAGCTAGTAATCCTGGAGTAATCCTACTCCGTAAGTGTACCTGAGATACAAAGCTAAAAAGTGTCAACCAAAAAGGTTGGTGAATCTCACAGGTTTAGTAATAAGTAGGTGTTATGAACCACAAGTATGTACCCGTATTGCTATCAAGCAAAGTAAGTAAATCAGTAAACTAGTACAGTGCCATGAGCTCATAAGTTGAAGCTTAACCGTGTAGTGTGAATATATCACGTACCCCCGTGAGTGCTATCCGCACACTCATATGTAACAAATACTAATATGTCTGTTTCTACGTGTAAATCAGTACGTGGTGGCGCTACCACCCCAGACAGGGATTGTCAGTCCCAAATGGATCCATCTACTAGTACTCGCGCTTAAGACCATAACTAACAACTTACGATTAGGAGGCTTTCAGTGGATAAAAGTAACTCATGCGTTTGTTTGTAAACAGTAATGTTTTCAGTTCAGTACATTGTGTTCATACGTAAAACAGTTGCTAAGTATCTCACCCTAGAGTATAAAACAGTAAAAGTGGGGCTGTAAGACTCACCTGAGTCGAGCAGTGGTAACTAGTAAGTAGTAGTAAAGCAAGTAGGTTCTCCGAACCCGTAACCTTCTAGTGCCTAAACACGTAAGGTTAAGTAAGTAGATGTCTCGCAAGACCATCTAGGCTAGTTGTTCATACAACCCGTTGTGTTTAAATGTTGGTTTGTTCGCGTTCATATCAAAGTATACGGCCCGTTGGTGATTTGTTATATTTAAAGTTTATCATTCAATTCGCAAATTAGAGTAATTGTAATAGGAAAGTATGTTTTATTATGATTGTTAGGTCGTATCGTATAAGGATTTGAGGTTGTAAAAGTTCGACACTTAGTGAAAATGTGAGTTTTCAAGGTTCTGGTTTGTGCGACGTAGCATGCGACGTTGCAAGCGACGTAGGGTGCGACGTAGGCAGGTACGTCGCATGATGCGACCTTCGCAAATCAATGCGACATAGGGGGCGACGTCGCTAATGCGACGTTGGTTCAGTTTGCGACGTTAAAGTCTACGTCGCTACTTGCGACGTCCGCAAGTTAATGCGACGTAAGGGGCTGCGTCGCTAGTGCGACGTTGGGATTTTTGTGCGACGTAGGCTGCGACGTCGCAGAGGCCCCTGGCCAGGTGCGACGTAGCGGTCTGATGGCCGGAATTTTTGTCGAAAACGAGTTTCCCGGTTTCCGTTGGGTCCAAATCTTTTACCCAACCCTTATATGAACATAATAAGCCTATTTAAACCATAAACTAGTAAAAATGATCGAAAACGAGAGATGTCGGGATTTGTCGGAAACTTACAAAGTGTCGGATTGAAAATCCGAAAAGATAGGAATGTAGATCGTGTTGTCGTGGTCACTTTTCTCCAAACGAGTGGTATGTTTCGGCGAGTTTTGACGGTGTTATTTGTTGATTTTGTGAGTATTTTGGGGTGGAGGTGTGGTTGGTGATTAGGGAGAAAGAAAAGAAGAGAGAGAAAAGGAGATGGTGAGAATGAGAGGAGGAGAAGAGAGGTGGGGGTTTTTACCCCTACTTTTCGGTCCCCGTCCTCCGTGCGGTGTTCGTTTTCTCCGTCGTTTAAGCGTTAAATATTTATTCTACGCGTTCAATTATATTTATAAAATCACAACTCTTGTTAAATAATTTATTTAAATTATTTCCTTAAATCTTTAATAGTTTAACTTAAGTTTAATTACTTTTGTTTTTAAATCGTGCACGTTTTAATCGAGTAGTACAAGGCAGTTACAAACTATTATAAAATAGTATTTCGGTCATAATTGCGTTATTTTAGTTTATAAACATTTGTTCACCAACGTCCGTATTAACCGAATAGAATTTCATTCTATTTAAGTTGCGTACGATTTAAGCCAAATCGCAAAGTTGCATATATTTACCAACATATAATCCGATACATAAATTAGCCTAACACAGAACTAATTACATGTATTTACAAAGAATTAGGCACTAATTCTAGTCCTAATTTGCCGGTTGTTACATTCTCCCCTTGTTTAAAGAATTTCGTCCCGAAATTAGTTCGATTGCACGGTCGGTGCGTTGTCTGGGAAGAGATGTGGATATTTCTGTCGCATTTGGTCTTCCCGTTCCCAGGTAAATTCCGGACCACGTCTAGAATTCCACCTGACTTTCACGATGGGAATACGACTCTGTTTTAGTTGTTTGACCTCACGGTCCATGATTTCCATAGGTTCCTCAACGAAATGAAGTTTATCATCGATTTGAATTTCGTCGAGCGGTATAATCAGTGTCTCGTCAGACAGACATTTCTTCAGATTTGAAATGTGGAATGTGTTGTGAACGCTGCTAAGCTCAGCAGGAAGTTGCAGGCGGTATGCCACTGGGCCAATCCTTTCAAGGATTTCGAATGGTCCGATGTATCTAGGATTTAGTTTGCCTCGTTTTCCGAATCGAATGACACCTTTCCACGGTGCCACTTTGAGAAGTACCTTGTCCCCTACTTGGAACTCAAGGTGTTTGCGTCTCACGTCAGCATAGCTTTTCTGACGATCACGAGGGGCTTTTAGTCGGTTTTGTATGCCGACGATCTTTTCAGTTGTTTCATGTATGATTTCTGGACCGGTGAGTTGTGTATCCCCCACCTCAGTCCAACAGATAGGTGACCGGCACTTACGACCGTACAGTGCCTCGAAGGGTGCAGCCTTTATGCTGGTGTGATAACTGTTGTTGTACGAGAACTCGCACAACGGTAAGTGATTTTCCCAGTTTTTACCGAAGTCAACTACGCAGGCTCGTAGCATGTCTTCCAGTGTTTGTATGGTTCGTTCGCTCTGACCGTCGGTTTGAGGATGGTAAGCCGTACTCATATCCAGACGAGTACTAAGAGATTTTTGCAGTGACTGCCAGAAGCGAGAAGTGAATCGAGCATCTCGGTCAGAGATGATTGAGATGGGCACGCCGTGTCTTGATACGATCTCTTTCAGGTAGATCCGTGTCAAGCGTTCCATCTTATCAGTTTCCTTGATGGCTAGGAAATGAGCAGATTTAGTGAGTCGGTCAACGATCACCCAAATGGTATCGCAACCGTTAGAAGTTTTCGGGAGTTTAGTAATGAAATCCATGGTGATCTGCTCCCATTTCCATTGTGGTATTTCGGGTTGTTGTAGCAAACCGGAGGGTTTCTGGTGTTCAGCTTTAACTTTGGAACAAGTAAGACACTTGCCAACATAGGTTGCAATGTCAGATTTCATGTTGGGCCACCAGTACATTTCCTTGATGCCGTGATACATTTTGTTGGCACCGGGGTGTATAGAGTATTTTGACTTGTGAGCTTCATTCATCACCAAGTCTCGAAGGTTCCCAAAACTTGGTAACCAGATTCGATTCGAGAAGTATTTGGCCCCGTTAGGTTTGGTTTCAAATTGTTTGTCCATGCCTCGCAAGGCCTCGTTTATGAAGTTTTCTGGTTTGAGTGCTTCGAGTTGAGCGGTGAGAGTTTGATTGATGAGGTCGTTGTGAATGGTCATACCGAGAGCTCGAACTCGAAGTGGTTTCACTCGTTCTTTTCGGCTTAAGGCATCGGCGACAACATTCGCCTTGCCTGGATGATAGCAAATTTCGCAATCGTAATCAGTAAGCAACTCAACCCATAGACGTTGCCTCATGTTGAGATCCTTTTGATCGAAGATATGTTGGAGACTTTTATGGTCAGTAAATATTGTACACTTGGTACCGTATAAGTAGTGTCTCCAGATTTTTAGAGCGAATACAACAGCCCCCAACTCTAGGTCATGAGTTGTGTAATTCTTTTCGTGGACCTTGAGTTGTCGAGAGGCGTAAGCGATGACCTTGTCTCGTTGCATCAACACGCAACCAAGACCTTGGTGTGAAGCATCACAGTATACCACGAAGTCATCGTTGCCTTCTGGTAAAGATAAGAAAGGTGCACTGCAGAGTTTCTGTTTTAGTAGCTGGAAAGCTGACTCCTGTTTGTCAGTCCAATCGAACTTCTTTTCTTTTTGAGTCAGTGCAGTGAGAGGTAGGGCTATTTTCGAAAAATTCTCAATGAACCGCCTGTAGTATCCGGCGAGTCCTAAGAATTGGCGTACCTCGGTCGGTGTAGTAGGTGCTTGCTAACACTTGATAGCCTCGATTTTTGAAGGATCGACATGAATCCCTTGATTGTCAATGACGTGTCCAAGGAATTGAACGGTTTGCATCCAGAACTCACACTTAGAGAATTTGGCGTATAACTCTTCGTGTTTGAGCAGCTCTAGGATGGTTTTCAGGTGTTGCGCATGTTCTTGTTCAGTGCGCGAGTAAATCAAGATGTCATCGATAAAGACGATAACAAACTTGTCAAGGTAAGGTTTGCACACCCGATTCATAAGGTCCATGAATACAGCCGGTGCGTTGGTTAAGCCGAATGGCATCACTTGGAATTCATAATGCCCGTAGCGAGTTCGGAAAGCTGTTTTAGGAATATCTTCATCACGAACTCGGAGTTGGTGATAACCCGACCGTAGATCGATTTTTGAATAAAAACTCGACCCCTGAAGTTGGTCGAACAGGTCATCGATGCGAGGAAGTGGGTAACGGTTCTTGACAGTTAATTTGTTGAGTTCACGGTAGTCGATGCACATGCGGAAAGAACCGTCTTTCTTTTTCACAAACAGGACCGGAGCTCCCCAAGGTGAGGAACTTGGTCGAATAAATCCCTTGTCCAGGAGTTCCTGTAACTGAGTAGACAACTCCTGAAGTTCGGATGGGGCTAGTCGGTAAGGGGCTCGTGCCACGGGTGCTGCGCCGGGCACAAGATCAATAGAGAATTCGACTTGTCTAATTGGCGGTAGGCCAGGCAAGTCTTCAGGAAAGACTTCTGGGAAGTCTCGAACGATAGGCACATCCTCAAGTCGCTTCTCCACCGACTTTTTCTCCAAAACGTGTGCGAGGATTGCCTGGTACCCTTTTCTCAAGTATTTTCGGGTTTTCATGCAAGAAATGATATTTATTCTCGTCCCACCGGTCTCCCCTTGTATGCTCAAAGTTCCACCGGTGACGAGAGGAATGCGTACAATTTTCTCAAAACAAACGATTTCGGCTCGATACTTGGACAACCAATCCATACCGACGATGATGTCAAAGCTGCCGATTTCGACAGGTATCAAGTCAATGGAAAAGAGCTCGTTAGCTAAGTTCAAAGTGCAATTAGGTATCACACTGTCGGCCTCAATAAGTTTTCCGTTTGCCAATTCAATTGTGTACTTAGAATCTAAGGCAATAGGTGCAGTGTCAAGAAATGTATAAAACTCATCGGAAATAAAGCTCTTATCAGCACCAGTATCAAATAATACAGAGGCAGTCAAGTTGTTGAGAAGAAACGTACCCGTGACCACGTTCGGGTCTTGACGGGCTTCCCCAGATTTCAGCACAAAAGCTCTTCCTCGAGCATTGTTGTTATTCCTGTTGTTGTTGTTGTTCAGCTTCGGGCAGTCTTTCTTGAAATGCCCCGTACCGTTGCACCCATAACAGGTCTTTGGTGCAGAGGTGTTGGTGTCAGTGGTGTTTGATCTACAGTCCTTAGCCAAGTGTCCAAATCTCTTACACTTGCTACAGGGACACGAACCATGGTGGTGTCGTTGGCACTTGGAGCAATAGGGCTTGGTTCCCTTGTACGCCCCCTTATCATCAGAACTGGAGGTGTAGGCTTTAATGGTTTCAGGTTTCTTGTTTTGGTGATTGTTGTGGTTGTCGGACCATTTTCGTTTATTGCTGTTGGAGGATGGAGTGGGTAGTTCTGGGTCCTCATTCATAGCTAGAAGTTCATGGGCCAACCGGATGGCACCATGAAGGGTGGTTTGGTTTGATGAGGCGACGTTTCCCCGGACGGGTTCCGGGAGGCCGCGGATGTATTTCTTAATCTTGTCGAGCCCAGTACCTGCCATAGCTGGGCGAAGGACGGTGAGTTGTTGGAATCGGGTGGTGTATCCAACGATATCAGTTCCTTGCACTTTTAAGTTCCAGAACTCTTCGTCCAGCTTGTGAAGTTGTTCGGACGGGCAATACTCATCCGTGAGCATTTTCTTTAGATCTTCCCAAGGGAGTAGATAAGCGGTGTCAATCCCCACGGACTGGGTATAGGAATTCCACCACGAGAGGGCACCATCTTCGAGGGTGCAGGTGGAGAATTTGACCTTGTCGTCTTCCGCACACTTGCTGATGCGGAAAACAGATTCCATCTTTTCGAACCATCTGATAAGTCCGATGGCTCCTTCGGTTCCCTTGAAGCTCAAGGGTTTGCAGTTTTGAAAATCCTTGTATGAACAAGGTTTAGCAGCAGAGGTTTCAGCGGCATCGCTGCTTCTTGTGGAGTTAGGTGGAGTATTCCGAGCCAAGGCTTCAGTAACAGCCTGGGTTATGAGAGACGTGATCTGAGCATCAGTGTAAGGTCTTGACTTTGGCGGCATGATTCTTCAATAAAAGAAATGAAGATACATGAGATTTTGTAAGAAAGTTGCATTTATTTCAGATGTACATGTATAAAGGTGGTAATACATAACATCAATATGAAAAGAATTATGGCAATTAATATGAGTCGAAACAGCAAGAAATATTTGATAGATGATACGAGTTCAAAGGTTACATCCTACGGATGTATTACAAAAGATGTCGGGAATTGTTACATCCGACTGAAACATAGAGTAGTGCTTAGATAGTTACTAGATTACAGGATAGTTTACAAAACGAAGACTATGCTAGTCTTAACGTAGGTTAATCTGCTCCATCATTTCGATGAGACGATCCACAGTATTTGCAAGTCTGCTGGCTTGTCGAGCATTGTCTTCAGCTAATGCTAGTCGCTGTACCAATCCGCGGTTAGATTCTTCCGTTTCCCGTGAGCGTTGTTCACACTCATCAAGTCTGTGTTTCAAAAGAGCGGTTTCCACGCTTATCTCCACCACTTTGTTGAAAAGAACGTCCACATTATTAACGGTGGTTTCGTGATCCTCCGAGACTTGTTCGATGCGCTCAAGTGATGTAAGTCTCCAGTTTTCGTTGGTTTCTTGCAACACGACATCCATGGTGCGAAGTCGTTGCTCGTGTTGGTTCACCCTAGCAGCTAAGGCCGGCAAGGTGAAGTGAGTAGAGTACGGGCCAGCTCGAGGCAACATGTTGTTCCTCCTTGCTACCCTTGGGTTCTGCGACCCGGATTGAGAACGAGGTGAATTGGATGGGGTATTTGCCATTTCTGAGACAAAGCGTTAGTAAGATTGAGGCCTATATTCATATAGTTCCTATATAATATAGCCTATTGAGTGTCTAGCATAAACATGTGTAAGTCTCGGTTCTCTCGAAGTCAGAGTCTTCTATTGTACCCTGTTCAGCCATAACCCCTTTCAGATCTTACATCATCTCTGCTTAATTGTACATAGTTGATCAGGCTATGTTAAACTAAACTCGTATGATGTAATCACTGAACCGGTTATACCTAATAAGGGATACTGCCTAATGGTCATAGTCTAGGCTCACTAAATGCAACCTAGTTCACTATAACCTTAGGCTCTGATACCAATCTGTAACACCCCCAAATTTAATGATTTGCGGAAGCATACATTGGGTGTTACTAATCAATATACAAAGCACAAGATTAATAGTAAACGACCTCTAAATGAGACGTTTGTAAAATAGTTACATTTCATAATTAATAATCGTTTGAAAACCGTAGGTTTTCGTATACAAAATGTAATTCCCTAGAGCCCACGCGTATAGCGGGAGATTCTATTACATCACCATAGTTACAAAAGATAATGCCAAAGAATCTCCGTTAAATGCAGTTTGTAAATCATGCGACTCTAGCTAGTAATCCTGGAGTAATCCTACTCCGTAAGTGTACCTGAGATACAAAGCTAAAAAGTGTCAACCAAAAAGGTTGGTGAATCTCACAGGTTTAGTAATAAGTAGGTGTTATGAACCACAAGTATGTACCCGTATTGCTATCAAGCAAAGTAAGTAAATCAGTAAACCAGTACAGTGCCATGAGCTCATAAGTTGAAGCTTAACCGTGTAGTGTGAATATATCACGTACCCCCGTGAGTGCTATCCGCACACTCATATGTAACAAATACTAATATGTCTGTTTCTACGTGTAAATCAGTACGTGGTGGCGCTACCACCCCAGACAGGGATTGTCAGTCCCAAATGGATCCATCTACTAGTACTCGCGCTTAAGACCATAACTAACAACTTACGATTAGGAGGCTTTCAGTGGATAAAAGTAACTCATGCGTTTATTTGTAAACAGTAATGTTTTCAGTTCAGTACATTGTGTTCATACGTAAAACAGTTGCTAAGTATCTCACCCCAGAGTATAAAACAGTAAAAGTGGGGCTGTAAGACTCACCTGAGTCGAGCAGTGGTAACTAGCAAGTAGTAGTAAAGCAAGTAGGTTCTCCGAACCCGTAACCTTCTAGTGCCTAAACACGTAAGGTTAAGTAAGTAGATGTCTCGCAAGACCATCTAGGCTAGTTGTTCATACAACCCGTTGTGTTTAAATGTTGGTTTGTTTGCGTTCGTATCAAAGTATACGGCCCGTTGGTGATTTGTTATATTTAAAGTTTATCATTCAATTCGCAAATTAGAGTAATTGTAATAGGAAAGTATGTTTTATTATGATTGTTAGGTCGTATCGTATAAGGATTTGAGGTTGTAAAAGTTCGACACTTAGTGAAAATGTGAGTTTTCAAGGTTCTGGTTTGTGCGACGTAGCATGCGACGTTGCAAGCGACGTAGGGTGCGACGTAGGCAGGTACGTCGCATGATGCGACCTTCGTAATCAATGCGACGTAGGGGGCGACGTCGCTAATGCGACGTTGGTTCAGTTTGCGACGTTAAAGTCTACGTCGCTACTTGCGACGTCCGCAAGTTAATGCGACGTAAGGGGCTGCGTCGCTAGTGCGACGTTGGGATTTTTGTGCGACGTAGGCCGCGACGTCGCAGAGGCCCCTGGCCAGGTGCGACGTAGCGGTCTGATGGCCGGAATTTTTGTCGAAAACGAGTTTCCCGGTTTCCGTTGGGTCCAAATCTTTTACCCAACCCTTATATGAACATAATAAGCCTATTTAAACCATAAACTAGTAAAAATGATCGAAAACGAGAGATGTCGGGATTTGTCGGAAACTTACAAAGTGTCGGATTGAAAATCCGAAAAGATAGGAATGTAGATCGTGTTGTCGTGGTCACTTTTCTCCAAACGAGTGGTATGTTTCGGCGAGTTTTGACGGTGTTATTTGTTGATTTTGTGAGTATTTTGGGGTTGAGGTGTGGTTGGTGATTAGGGAGAAAGAAAAGAAGAGAGAGAAAAGGAGATGGTGAGAATGAGAGGAGGAGAAGAGAGGTGGGGGTTTTTACCTCCACTTTTCGGTCCCCGTCCTCCGTGCGGTGTTCGTTTTCTCCGTCGTTTAAGCGTTAAATATTTATTCTACGCGTTCAATTATATTTATAAAATCACAACTCTTGTTAAATAATTTATTTAAATTATTTCCTTAAATCTTTAATAGTTTAACTTAAGTTTAATTACTTTTGTTTTTAAATCGTGTACGTTTTAATCGAGTAGTACAAGGCAGTTACAAACTATTATAAAATAGTATTTCGGTCATAATTGCGTTATTTTAGTTTATAAACATTTGTTCACCAACGTCCGTATTAACCGAATAGAATTTCATTCTATTTAAGTTGCGTACGATTTAAGCCAAATCGCAAAGTTGCATATATTTACCAACATATAATCCGATACATAAATTAGCCTAACACAGAACTAATTACATGTATTTACAAAGAATTAGGCACTAATTCTAGTCCTAATTTGCCGGTTGTTACAGTTTTGTGCAGGTTCGATGACCTGACGACGGATCTGGCCGCTTCCAGGAAAGAAGTGTCCGAGCTGGAGACCGCATGCGATTTGCATATCAAAGATTACAATAATGTCGCGGCCAAGAGTAAAGAGCTAGCGGACGACTTGCAGCGTCTCCAGAAGGGCATTCCTGGCTTGGTGAAGTGGGTCATTGCATCGGACGGCGTGACGGGTCCGTTCAAGGAGTTCCTGACCGCCGTCCAGGAGGTGGAGGTGTTACAAACGATAAACCTCATTTCGGAGCATGTTCCGGACCTCCCGGCTCCACTTCCGGATGCAATTGCATCCAAGGTCAACCCGGACTGCGTCGAGCGAGCGTAGCGGGCGAATGAAGCCTTGCAGACACTCACCATTCCGTTCATAGAGAGGATAGGCAGTAAGGTGTTGTGTGTTGATGAGATTTTAGGGATGCAGCCGTAGTGATAGGCTTATTTGTAAGGCTGGCATCCCCGTTGATGTAATTTGTTTATTATATTAATGAAATGCAACATTCATATCGTAATTGCATGCCTTTGGATTTTTTTTTGTTTTTGTTTTGTACGTACGTTTTAATATCCGATGTCATGACTTAGTAGATTTCTAGACTACTTTATGAGTTGGTGTGTGGCGGAGGCTTGCCTCGGCTCAACCAATTATTCCGGTCGCACCCCGGCGTTAAGTGCGGGCTTGGGGGACCTCTGCCTTCGGGAAGCTAGAAGGCATTCCCTTGTGGTGGCAGGCTCGCGACGCATCTAGGCTTAACTGACTGCAGTGGTCATAAGCCGGAGCCGTGGCGACGACGCCTGAGTACGGAGGTTTTTTTCTTTTTTTGCAATGTTATGTACAACGTAATGTGTAAAAGCAACGAACTTGCAAAATAGAAGAATAATATGCAATCGAAAACTTTTTATTGATAAGGATAGATGCTACGAAGGCGGGGGATCAGTCCGGCCTGAGCCATTACAAAGTTTGATTACATATAACATTTCTTTAAATTGGTCACGTGCCAAGTACGAGGCACGGACTTGCCATCTAGGGTAGACAGAACATAGGAGCCATTTGTGCTTGCCTCTGCTACCCGGTACGGGCCATCCCAGCGCTGCCCCAGCTTGCCTGTGTTCTCGGATTTACTGGCCTCGTTGTTGCGCCAGACTAGATCTCCGATTTGAAAAGACAATGGGCGAACACGCTTGTTGTAATAGCGGGCCATGTTTTGTTTGTTGACGGCCTGGTGTATGGCTACCATTTCTCTGCGTTTTTGCAGCATGTGGGCATTCAGTTGTTGGGCTTTCAAGCTCCCGTCCTCAGTGAAATTGATGATTCTTTTACTGGGAACGCTGATTTTCTGCCGGGATGACCGCCTCGCAGCCATAGATAAGGCAGAAGGGGGTCTCTCCGGTGCTCTCCTTAGGTGTGGTGCGGTGAGCCCATAGTACGTTGGGAAGCTCATCCACCCAACTGGTACAACTTTCACCGAGCCTAGCTTTGATACCAGCCACCAGGTCTCTGTTTGTAACTTCAACCTGGCCGTTAGCCTGAGGGTGGTATACCGAGGTCAATGTTTGTTTCACATTGAGTTCCTCGCACCAGGCTTTAAACGGGTTTTGTGCAAACTGCTTTCCGTTGTCGGTGATGATTTCGTGTGGTATGCCGAACCAACACAAAATGTTGTCCCATACAAAATTACAGACCTGCTTGCCACTGATTTGGCGTAATGGTTTGGCTTCAACCCACTTCGTGAAGTAATCAATGGCCACAATCAAGAATGTTACGTTTTCGGGCCCAGGTGGGAAGGGTCCCACAATGTCAATGCCCCACTTGAAGAAAGGCCACGCCGATGAGATGGGGATTAGATCATGCCTTGGCGACCTAGCAATAGGCGCGTGAATTTGACAGGCTGTGCAGTGCTTGGTTACCTCAGCGGCGTCCCTGTACATGGACGGCCAGAAATAGCTCATGCGCATGATCTTCGCCACAACGGTCTTGTGGCCGGAGTGCAGGGCGCACGACCCTTCATGCACTTCGCGGATGACATTCTCAGATTGCCTTGGGCCCAGACATCTTAAGTTTGGCCCGAGGTACGACTTCTTCATGAGCTCGCCTTTTTCAATAAAAAACATTGGAGCTTTCATCCGAATTTTCCTTGCTTTAATAGGGTCCTGCGGAAGGACACCGGTCCGGATATAGGACATGATTGGGGTCATCCACTTGTCCCCCACCTCTTCAACCTGAGCCACCGAACTGGTCGGGTCAATTGATTTCTGCTCCAGGACCTTTACCAGAACTTTCTTGGTGAGGTGGGCAAAGGTAAGCGAAGCCAGCTTGCTCAGAGCGTCAGCTTTCTTGTTCTTGTTTCGTGGGACCTGCTCAATTTCAAATGTTCTGAATTGCTTCACCGCATCATGTACAAGTGCCAGGTACTGTTTCATCGTTGAATCTTTTGCCTCGAAGGCGCCGTTGAACTGGTTGGCAACCAGTTGAGAATCAACGTATGCCCTGAGGTTTTTAATGTCCATTTCAGCTGCAACCCGGATACCGGACAGCAGCGCCTCGTACTCGGCCTCGTTGTTAGAGGCGGGAAAACCGAAACGGAGAGCGTAAGTATGGTCTTCCCCGTCAGGACTGTTGAGTATGAGTCCGGCCCCCGCACCCTCTGAGCTTGAGGCCCCGTCAGTAAACAATTCCCAAGCTGCTGGCTTTTCACAGGTAGGGGTGCCCGAGGTACACCTAGCCTCTACCCCCCGGAAGCTTGGCGAGGAAATCAGCCATTACCTGACCCTTGACCGCGCTCCGGGGGCAGAACGTGATTTCGTGTTCACCCAACTCAATTGCCCATTTGGCCAGCCGACCTGAAATTTCAGGCTTTGAGAGTACCTGCTTGATAGACTGGTCTGTGAGAACCGTAATGGGATGGCCCTGGAAATACCGGCGTAGTCGCCGTGCCGAGTGTACAAGTGCGAGAACCAATTTCTCGATCGGCGAATAATTCATCTCTCCCGGTTGTAAGGCGCGGCTTACAAAGTACACATGTATTTGTGTTTTGTCACACAGCGCGATAAGTACGGAGCTGACAGCACTCTGAGATGCTGCCATGTACAAGGTGAGTGTTTCACCGGGGATGGGAGCTGTGAGCGTTGGCAGCTCTTTCAAAAATGCCTTCATGTCCTGGAACGCCTGTTCCGCCTCGGACGTCCAGGAAAAATCTTTCTTGTTGATGCAACCCTTAAGTGTATCGAAGAGCGGGAGAGACCACTCGGCGGCTTTGGACAGGAAGCGCGCCAGAGCCGCCAGCTTCCCATTTAGGCTATGCACATCTTTTTTGTTTTGCGGGGATACCATGTCGGAGATTGCTTGTATCTTCTTTGGGTTAGCTTTGATGCCCCTCGGAGTCACCATGTGACTGAGGAATTTTCCTTCTTCCATGCCGAACGAGCACTTGGCTGGGTTCAGCTTCATGTTGATTTTTCGCAGCGAGGCAAAGGTCTCCAGAATGTCAGTGAGTAGCTGTGACTCAACGTTGCTTTTAATGACAATGTCGTCGACGTACGCCTCCAGATTGCGACCGATCTGGGATTTGAAGGCGCCGTCGACTACGCGCTGGTATGTTAGCGTTCTTGAGACCGAAAGACATTTTGGTATAGCAAAATATGCCTTGGTCCGTGTGGAATGCAGTCTTTTCTTCGTCATCCTTCGCCATTAATATCTGATGGTATCCCTTGTAAGCATCTAAGAAACACTTGAACCGGAACCCGGACAGAGACTCAACTTTCCAGTCGATCTAGGGGAGCGAGTAGTTGTCCTTAGGGCAGGCGTTGTTGATATCTTTGAAGTCGACGCACATCCGCCATGAACCGTCAGACTTCTTTACCAAGACGGGGTTAGCGACCCATGTCTGTTATTGGACCTCCCGCATGATGCCTGCATGCACTAGTTTGTTGACTTCCTCACATATGAACCGGCTTCGGTCAGGGGCCATGCCACGCTTTTTCTGCCTGACCGGTGTGATGTTGGTATTAACATTTAGCCTGTGCTCGGCAATTGACCGCGGTACGCCGGTCATCTCAGAGTCCTGCCATGCAAAGACGTCAGTATTACTTGCTAGTATCTCACAGAGCTTTAGTCTAGTCGCCGGGCTCAGAGCCAGGCCGACTCGAACTTTCTGTTCCGGAAATCTGGGGTTCACAGCCACCAACTCATCATTGGTCATGGTGGCGGGGGCGCATTTTGACGCGGTGGATACAGCAGTAGAGGCTGCTACTCAGGCATCACAACGAAACCCATTTCTGCCAACATACGTTGGGCTTCAGCATTGGAAATGGTTTTGGGTGTTGCAGATGTGTTTTGTGGTGTACGTTCCGGCGGTGGCCTGTTATCAGAATTAGAGTCAGTCTGATTGAATACCAACTACCGTGGATCAATCCTGTTGGCCCCCGTCATGTGAACAACGACGTTCAGACTAGATTGATCGGAGAAAGGTGGTGGTGGTGGTTGGTTCAGAGTAGCACCGTCGCCACCACCATCACCAGGCGTAGTATTAACCATTGTGTCGGAAAGTTTTCCGGCGTACGGATGGCTAAAAAGTGGTCGTTTTCTAGTAAATCAACCGTGGATGGCGCCAATTGTTCAAGCGTAAAAACGCTTAAGTACAATTATGATGATGATGTATGAGGAATTAAGCTTATCGCACTTCGATTAACGTGCAAACCCAGAGTCGAGACTAAGTCAATCGAGGGTGGTGAAAGCTCAATTCTTGGAGAGCAATTCGTGAGGAATAACTCTGTGGATTTATGAGGTGCTTGCTTGAAATGGAAGCATAACACTGGTATTTATAGCCAAACCCTACGCTGACGTGGAGGGTTTGGTTGTGGGGGAGCACGACACATCCAACATGGATCGCTGACGTGGATGCTTGGTCGTGGGCGAAGATGACATCTACTGTACACACGCTGACGTGGACCAATCTGGTGAGCCGACCAGGTTAGTGGCCAAGCCATGCTAACAGTACCTGAATATAACGGCCACAGATTGTACTTTTGTCAGAGGATGTCAGGCATGCCTTGTCATCTTGCGGCCGTACCATTGTCGTATTGATAAAATGGCAGGCGTTCTGGTCCGGCACGGAACGTATCCGGACCCATGTTTGACTCGGGCACTGGTGCCTATGCCGAGAGCAGAAGGAGCTGGGTTCAGACATTATCCGGATCCAGGCTCGGCGCGGATTCGGAGCCATAATACTTAGTGTGATCTGTCATCCGTGCTAAGGGCTGCTAGAGCTGATTACGGATGTTATCCGAGTCCAGGCTTGGTACGGAACCGAGGCCATATATGTGGTGTATGCTGAGGTCAGATGGTGTACATCATTAATCAGCTAAAGAATTTGGTCTACATTGTAAATAGTTTATGTACTATTGATGGAAAGAGTTTTGACCAATTGGGTTATGGGAACCTGGAAGGTATGGCTAATAAGGCAGGAGAGTATGGGTGGCATTGTAGTACACTCTACTATGTACCCTCCAGTTTTTTGGGACTTTTGAAAAAGATCTCGTGTTTTCTTGTTATGTGTTAGGTATATATATTTTATATATTTAACATGTAATAGTAAATTATGACGTATATTTAAAAAGTTGAATCACGTATCATATATATTTGTATTTGTATGTATGCAGTTATCCAGCATCTAAAATTTGGGATTTGCTAACCTGTGCTCCACGGCACACGTTAAATCGCATTTAATGAAGTTAAAATTTCTTTTAATATCAGAATTTATAATTAATATTTATATAGAAAAGGTAGATATTAAATTGAATTAATGAGTATTAAATGCAAATGATAATATAACACCTCAAGAATTCCAAGAACATTTTACATATATATATATATATATATATATATATATATATATATATATATATATATATATATATATCATTCGGAAGCGAGAAATACAAATCATGCATTATAGATTGCGTATAACATATTTTCAAAAGCACAATCTATGCATGCATGATAAGTTAGTACAATAAGTATATTATCTACAAATATTAAGCTAGGTGTTATTTAAATTCCAAACATAAGTTCAAAACCGACAACATGTTTATATAATTCAGAGTAGGCAGTCAAACATTCTTCAAAGCCAACTTCTTGCCCACCCACAACAAAAGTAATCTGCAAGAAGTGAGGAGAGGGATTAGCACGAAGCTAAGTGAATAGATCACAACTATCAACCTAACTAGCATAGCAATTGATCACCACAAAGCGTCACAACAATTACATCAAAAGAGGATCGGTGGTCCTTGAGGTACCCTCATGCCGCGGTGGTTCCCCAAGTAACACTTATAACCACTGAAGGCCAAATAGTGGTTTTACCGATAGTTTAGTACTATTACTACATACGACATAATTTCAATAAACAACACATGTACAAATTCATCATGTCGTCCCAAGTAATAGTACCCAAACCCAATATCATATTGACCCCCGACAATTCACACATTCCATAATCCTCATGGCAATATGCACATATACAAAGTATAACAGTAGAACATGTTTACCCGTTGTAACCAGATTGTTACAACTAATTTAGACTGAGAGTCAATGATCCACTCACCCTTGACGTCACTGTCTCCACTCAGAGTTCTTATATTACTGAGTCTTCGGTTTATCTGAAACACAGCAAAGGTATACGAGTCAATTACTCATCTCAAATATCCATAGTGGAATTAAAAGTGCACCATTGCCATCAACCATGACAACTCGATTTACAACACCTCAACATGTACATAAATTCATAGATTAACCTATCATGAATCCCTATTACATGTTACTAATCATCTAAACATATAACCTATTAATTTCAAAGGAATGAAAGAAGTGAAATTGGTTATGTTGGAAACGGCCAGGAAGCCGCCGGCTGGGACACTGGACTCGCCGGTTCCACTACACAAGCCGCCGGGTACAAGGGGTTTTTCACAACTAGAAGAAAAGTGCGTTTTAAAGCCTAAAGAAGCCGCCGTTTTGGCCTATAAGCCGCCGGGTGGAGTGAGGAACCCGCCGGCTGGGGTGACCAACCTGATGGTTCCCTTGTTATTTCATGAAGCCGCCGGCTGGGGACTCAAACCCGCCGACTTGTTCATCAAATACAGCAGCAGCAGGTTAACAAACTAAAGCACGAACCAAACCCCTAAAATCTCAAATTCTCACACAAAATACGATTTTTACAAATAAGCGACTTCAAGTATCATCATACGTCATGTTATATCAACAAATAGCTTCATCTAACATCAAATCCATACAAGTTTACTCATTTAATCTAATTCCTTCAAACCCTAATATACATACACATATTAAAAGCAATTTACACTTACAATCAAGATGCTAACAAGGGGAATGATGAAGATGCTAAGTAGTTAACCAAGAATCGAAGCTTAAATCGATTTGCAAGGTTTTCTCTTTTGCTTCCTTTGATTCCAAGGTATATGTGTGTTTTTTGTGTTTTAAAGAAAATAAAGAGGAGAGTAAGGGAGTATTAACAAAAGGGGAAAGTGGGGGGTTAATTGACTCATGCCATCCATCTCCATATTATGCAGTGTACAATTATATCCGTTCTAAATCTATTGTTTGGAACCTAGAAACTAATTACGAATAAATTATGTCTTATTTACGGATAACTATAACGATTTAAAAAAAGGAACAATAATTTACTAAGCACAATAAGTCATTTAATCAATTTGCCGATTTATTTCAATTAACCAAGTAATGTCAGTTATTTATAAACTCAACTAAATAATCAAGTAATTTAAGGAATTACCTACATTCTCCTAGGCCCGAGACGGGGATGTTACAGATAACATTCGAGAAAATTTAGATTTCATTAAATGCAGCTTAACGTATGCTACGACCTACGAGGCACAGGTGAGCAAAACCCCTAAAATTTAGAATTTTTTTCAAAACAATGGCTTTTCTCAGCCACATTATCACAACTATTGCATTTATAAAACCATTTTCAAAACTAATGAAACAGGGTGTGCCAAACCCGGTTTCTAACTTGATAATGAGAAGTCCAGGTTCCAAAACACGGTCTCTAAAATGTAGAGTGAGAAGCCGGGTTTGGCAAACCCAGTTTAAATTCTTTTGACTTGCTATGGTTCTAGAAACCAAGTTTAGTATACCCTGTTCTGTCACCTTTAATAATTCTGCACTTACAAAGATGAACCATTTGTCCATTTACACCGAAAACAAAGCTAGCGCATTCCACTTTCAAAAGAATTTAGAAACCGGGTTTGCCAAACCCGGTTTCTCACTCTACATTTTAACCACGACTTCTCAATTTCTCAAGTTAGAAACCGGGTTTGGCACACCCGGTTTCACTAGTTTTAAAAATAGTTTTATAAATGCAATAGTTCTGATAATGTGGTTGAGAAAAACCATACTTTTGAAAAAAATTCTAAAATTTAACGTTTTAA
The DNA here is from genome assembly GCA_949592205.1 of Helichrysum umbraculigerum. NCBI lineage: Eukaryota > Viridiplantae > Streptophyta > Magnoliopsida > Asterales > Asteraceae > Helichrysum > Helichrysum umbraculigerum. The sequence goes on along the minus strand of CATIUR010000004.1, from coordinate 25,826,069 downwards.
AAAACAAAGTTAGCTAATAAATACTCTAAATGGAAGGGAAAAAAATAATAATAACATTTCTATTTTTTTATTTTTTATTTTATAGTTTAGTGATTTTTTGATAGATGATGTAGATTTGAAGTGACGTATCTCTCATACAAAAATTTCGGAGTATTTAATACGTAGTAGTAGTATTTCTATATATACTTCATGAAAAACACATGTTAAACAGAATCATTTTTCAGAAAACCAAATGCAATTGAGAAACAAGGTCCATTTCCTTTCAATTCGATTATTGTTTTAAGTTATGAAAACTCAATACAATTCCCATGAAGTTCGTTATTTTCAGTTTAGTACGTAGTACATATAAATTTAATTAATTAATTAATATCTATGTAGTCATTAATAAGTTTGTATTACTATTGATAAAGTTAGATATATTACTATATAATAACGCTTTAATTAAATTAAAAAAAAAAAGAAGAAGAAGAAGATATTTTTCTTTTCCAATTCAAAAGGTCAAACTCATCTCGTTAATCCAAGATTATTTGAGTTTCCAGTATAATAAACATAATAAAACCTAATGAAAAAAATAATATGTATACATATGTACCCTTTTTTCCACTAGAATAATACATCTCTATGGGAAAACATGAGTGTTGTCTCCGACTCAAAACATTTTATATGCATTATATATCATATATGCATGTATGCAATCCAATGAACCTATCGTTTACAATTTTACATCTAATATCACGTAATTCTACGTGTTGTGAGCTATACATATTAATATATACTTTCTCTGTACCAAATTAAATATTAATATTTCTATTTTGATTGGTTTCAAAATAAGTGTTCATTTAAACTCTTAACCAATTAAAATGTTTTTGAATGGTCAACATAAAATTTTATCGGTTAACATTGTGATAGTTTCACTTTTTTGAAACTGTTTGAAAATTGATAATGAACATTTAACCTTTGTGTATTATTTTTCGGATATCTACTTTTATGAGTTAAACATTAAGTGTCATGGGCCGTGCTTAGCACGGCTTAAAAAACAACCTAGTAGACCTATATACCAATAATACTAGCAGAATGCCCGCGCGATGCAGCGGGACAAAATTAGGTTTCACTCTCATTCGATATGTAGTACGTAAATCATAATTAAATTCTATACGACAATACACTACGATATAGATTATCTTTAAAAGAAAAAGATCACATCTTTACTCTTTAAAAATGAGTTAAAACTAAATACCCAATATATATATATATATATATATATATATATATATATATATATATATATATATATATATTGTGGTTGCGAACTCTATGATCGGGTTTCGAGTTTCATCTGTTAGATTACATGTTCAAAATGGCTAGGTCCAAATTGTGATTTGTGAAATTGAGGGTTGGGTCGTGACTAACTAAAAATACATTATTTACATGGGTATATAATTCTATACTAAATTTATGTATGAGACATTGAAATCGGAAAATCTGATCAAAAAATTGAAACTCTCAAATATTAAAATTGACTGTAAAGAAATGAAATTAAGAATACAAAAAAACGCTTAAATTTACAATTTCATCAAAAACACTATTGAGAGTTCGTTTTTGATATCTTATAACACTTGTAAAAATTTGTAAAATTAGGGGAAATTGAATTTTGGAGGCTTTAGAGATGGAATTTGGCCACAAACGGTGGACAAACCGCCTTTGGCGGTTTGCTAAGATGTTCGTCTCGTTCCAACCTTCCCGTCCATAATTTACGCGTCTTGTAACTCCTTACGATTAAAAAGTTATGCCATATTTTGTTTACAATAAAATTTCATAATAATGATAGGATATATAAGATGTAATCATATATGTAGGGGTAAGTTAGTAATTTCATATAGTTTTTTCAAATATTAATAAAAAGTTAGGGGTAAATTAATAAATTCAATCTTAAAAAAAACATTGAAATACATTATATATTAGTAAAGATAAAGATAAAGATATAGATAGATATATATAAATGTTTTAATTAATTAGAGTTACATGTCATATATTTATTACTTTTAAGTTTAATAATTATGATATTAATGAGATTTTAATACATGTAAGGGTATGTTAGTAATTTAAAGTAGATTTTCAAATATTATTTGTAATGTTAGGGGCATATTGTTTATTTCCCTCTTAAAAAAAACATCCAAAATGTGTTACGGAGTATATAATAGTAATAGATAAAAGGACAGCCTAGTACACTGTTTGACACTATTAATTACATCACCCAACAACATGATAACTCTTTCTCCATATCAAACTTTGCTACGTACAGACAGAACATTGTTTAAGGAATTGTAACTTATTAAGTAAAAGATGTACGTTGAGTTGGAATAAATAGAGTGAGAAAAAGTTTTTGGTGTTTTACTTTTCCAAATGGTTAATTGCTAAATGCAGAATCTCAATAGAATCTTGAGTTGTACTTGATGAAGTAAGTGTTTTACTTGACCGAAAAAATATCTACCGGGATTTTTAATAGACATGAAGCAATAAAAACATCTAAATCATACCCACCTTTTTATTTCCCAATTTCTCTTACCCTAACAAATTTTATTTTAACTCAAAAAACTTAAAAAAATCTTTTCGCTTTGTGTATTTTTAGAAAGAGAGAGAAAGATAAAAACTCAAAAAACAAATATTTTTTTTATTATAATTTTTTTTTGTTATACTTTGATAAATCAATCTCACAAATACATGTATGCAAAAAGCTTGGCCAATCCGGGGAGCTTGTTAAAAACGGGAATACCCTTTTCTAAAAAAAAAATAAAAAAATAACATGTATGCAGAGATAGAGAGAGAAAAAGAACTAACCAATTTGTTGTAGGGAGAAGGTGTATTTTTTTTTAGACTTTTTTACACTGTTCGTCCCTGTGGTTTGTCTAGAATTTCACTCGTCGTCCTTGTACTTTTTTTTTGGCACTGGTCGTCCCTGTGGTTGCTAATTCTTGCATTGGTAGTCCTTATCACTAACAGCCGTTAGTTTTCTTCGTTAAAGGACCATCCGTGTAATTTTTTTTTTCCAAATTTAAAGTTTATTTAAATTTAATATTATTTTTAATTGTACTTAGCTAATTTATTTTTCGAATAATCTAATCAATTTAATTCAATTATTTTAATCAGTTTTTTCGTGACAATTAATTTATTCTATTTTTTAGTGTCCCGATCTATATAAACCCACTAAAAATATAAATAGTTTAAAAATATAATAGTTTTTTAAAGAGTTTATACTCTTAATTTTACATATCATCGTCGATTTCATGACTCCGTATAAACAATTCTACATGCCTACATATATATTACTAATAGTTTTGTATATTATGAACGTACTCAAATTGCATATTATCAACATGTAACATTTGTTTTTGAGTTAATTGAAGAAAAAATTGTGAAATACTAAATTGCAATAACTACGTAACGTATAATATTATTATACTCCGTATGTTGAATATTATGTATTTTTTCTTTCAAATAACCGACACATATTAAATTATGTAAATTAGTAGAAAAATTATATACCTGATAATTTTTTACATTTTTTTTTATAATAAAAATTATGGTATTCTTAAGGAGTCGATGTAGATTATGACACTTACAAAAATTAAAATAAGAAAATATTTAAATTAATCAATTTAATTGTCAAAAATAAAATAACTATTACTAAAAAAGAAAATTAACTAAATACAGTTTAATATTATACGCTACGTAGTTATTGGAATTTAGTATTTTCTTCAATTAACTCAAAAACAAATGTTACATGTTGATAATGTGCAATTTGAGTACGTTCATAATATACAAAACTATTAGCAATATATATGTATGCATGTAGAATTGTCTATACGGAGTCATGAAATCAACGATGATATGTAAAATTAAGAGTATAAACTATTTAAAAAACTTTTATATTTTTAAACTATTTATATTTTTAGTTGGTTTATATAGATCGGGAAACTTAAAAATTAGAATAAAATTAATTGTCACGAAAAAAAACTGATTAAAATAATTAAATTAAATTTATTAGATTATTCAAAAAATAAATTAGCTAAGTACAACTAAAAAGAATATTAAATTTAAATAAACTTAAAATTTGAAAAAAAAAATAACATAGATGGTCCTTTAACGAAGAAAACTAACGAGCGTTAGTGACAAGGACTGCGAGTGCAAGAATTAGCAACCACAAGGATGACATGTGCCAAAAAAAAAGTACAAGGACGACGAGTGAAATTCTAGACAAACCACAAGGACGAACCGTGTAAAAAAGTCTTTTTTTATACAAAAGGAGATAACTTTCTTCTTATCCAATCTGTAACTTTAATAACTACCCCTTTGTTTAATTAACTGTAATCAGAAATCAAATACTAAATCAAATATTTGAAGACCGATTTTATTTCCATAAAGAATAATAATAGTAGCTCGCAACTACTTTGTTGGCCACCATGAATATCAAACACGGATGAAGATCAAAAGTTATTTGGTAGCTATTTTGCTGTTATTTATTTTAATTTCCTGAATGCTCATTTTACTCCCGTTAATATGTGTTTCATTTTTGTATGTAACAAGAGTTTATTTACCCTTCGCAATGCAAAGGGTTTAGACATCGATTTCGATACAGTTGTGGAATATAAATAAAATGTACTTGGAATTTTATAGTTGTTACTTTTATATTATATGACTGATATATAACAATATCATCAATCTCTGATGTGACTCAAAAAGTCATGTTTTTAAGTACTTATTTTCACACTTTTTGGACTATTCTCCGGTGAAAACATTTCAAAACAAACATTTATCATCAAAAATCACCAAGGTAGTCTAAATACGGGCGTTGCTACAAGAATCAGCTAAAACATCCAATTTACACGCAAACCGAGGCAAAAACAATCACCTCAAATATTCAATTCTTAATTATCCTATTGGAATAGATCTTAATGCATATTTCATGATTCAATAGGAAAATCCAAGATCGAAGGTGAAAGAATCAAGAGAAACAGGTAAAGGATGAAGAAGATGTACAGTCTGGAAGCTCGCCAATCGTCATCCGAAACACGCAAAAGTTAAATACTTCCAAATTTGGAAAACTTAGTGGCATTAGAAGCGTAACGAAAAAACGAATCCAACGGCGCAAGAATTTAGCAAAACGGACTCCAAACGAAGAAGATACGGACAAACCAAGCAACCGAGAAGTCAGCAAACAACAAATGGAGCACCAACCCCCCTCCACCTAGGTACCGTATACGGTACCTATAGTGCCGTATACGGTACCTATAGTGCCGTATACGGCACCTAGGGTGCCAATTATGGTGCTTTTTGCCTTGGTAAATGGTACCTTGGTGCCATTTAACCTCCCCCCCCCCCCCCCCCCCCCCCCCCCCCCCCGGTTGCTTGATCGCCCCGTGTAACGTTTTGGTGCTTGTTCTTGATGCATTAAGGCTTGTACCATGGCCAACTCCCTTCTCCTATAAATACCCAACTCATTTCACCATTTCCATACACCTTTCATTCACAAATCATCTCTCTCTCTACTTTCTCTCTCTGGATTTCTTTTCTTTTGTTTTGTATTTAGTTTAGCTAGTTTCTCTCTCTAGTTTCTCTCTCTAGAGAACTAGAGAGATATAAGTAGTTGTTAGAGCTAGAGGAAAGTTTTAATTGGGTAATCAAGCTGTAGCAAGGTTATTCAAGTCAGACTGTTGTAATCCTCAGTATTACTCTTCTAATCTGGTGATATTATCTTACTCTATTATTGTTATAATGTTTACTTTGCATATTATTTCAGTACAATTTATGATTGTTGCCATGCTGATTAGTTAGATTAATATGTGATTGTTGAAATGTAGATGTTAGGATTAGGGATGATGTTTAATTAATATATCTTATATATGATCGGTAGTTGTTATGCTGCGTACATGTTTAGACTTATCCTGGATGTAGACCTAATTAATCATCCTTTCTGGTCTCTCACGTGACTGTTGCCTTAGGATAGGATCTGATCAACCCTAACTACGAATACACAGTTATCTCCTGTTTGTATGAAACTGTGGGATCGCCGTAATACGGCCGAATACTTGGTATAGAGTTGGAAATACCACTGGTAGAATACAAATACGTGGAAGCCAAGGAAATGCCGATGGTCTATCTCACCGCGGATTACCTGGAAGCAACCCTTCTAGACACGGGTCTAGGTCTTGTTAAGCCGTGAAAATGCTATAGTACACCGATAAACTACCTCTGGTTATAAAGTTGTGTAAAGACATAATAGATCTTTAAAACACCATAAATATACCTAGGGTTAGAATACTGTGGAAAATAAGGGCACTATACACTGTACGCATGCCTATGGATGAACGACCAATAGCAAAGGAGGGTCTAATCCATGATGGAAGTATTAGAACTTAATCAGATAAAATATGAGTTAGGAAATGAAAGCAAGGATGCCGGCTGTGTTCCCATATGCTTAAAACCCCTAATCTCTACTTAACCGATAGTTTAACTTACTCAGCATACAACCAGTATTACTCTGTTAAAATCGGATAGACATAGGTGTTAAGAAAAGTCAGTGTAGTGGACTGTCGCTGATATCGTGTAAAAAGTCATGTTTTTACTACTGATATCTCTCTCATTCTGGAACGATCCTTGGAATTTTAACTCAAATATGGCACAAATCAATAACATTATGCCGAGATGGTCAAAACAAGGTTGCACGAGAAAAATCAAGCAAAACGGATGTAAAATGAAGATTTCACACACGTTTGAAGATTCAAGGCATCAAAACTAGATTTCAAGACTAAAGTGCCCTTCACCAACATCCATTCTATCCAAGATGTTCGTTTTCAAAATACGAATCCAACAGAAGAAGAATCAACCAAAACGGATAAAGAATGAAGATTCTACGCCCGCCGGAAGATCCAAATGATTCGTACCCGATATCTGGAGTTAGGGACCTCATCCCAGGGGCTATCTTATGTTAAAATGTTCGTTTTTGAATTACGAATCCAACAAAAAAAGAATCAACTCAAACGGACGTATAACGAAGAAAATACTCGTGAATCAAGAAACGAAGCAAAAGACGGCGAAACGGGGCGGGCAGCAGCCAGCCGCCACCAGCTGGGCGGCGCCGGCCTGCTGTCCCTCACCTCGCTTTCCTTTTTTGGCTAATTCGCGTACCTGGTGCACCTATTTTCCGCGTTGTACAGTACCCGGTGCACTACCTTTCCGCGTTGTACAGTACCTGGTGCACCTTTTGATGCTAATGTGAGCCAAAACTCACCTATAAATATGGGGCTTTGGTTCATTTGCAAGACACACCTTCCATACTTTGGAAAAACTCTTTCTTTCTTACTTTCTCACTTGAAAATCTCTTGTAGTCTTTTAGTCTTTCTCATTATAGGATTATTGTAATTAGTCTACGGACTAACATAGAAGCTAGGGCGAACGCTAGAGATCCGGAGATCAATCTTTGTACGTGCGAAAGAGTTTGTCAATTGTAATAATACGCTGTTACGCATTTAATTCCGGGTGATATCTAAACTTTTATTATACTTGTCTCATTTCATATTTTGAATATGTATTATTGCCTGGTATGTGATTTATTTGTTGCCATGAATTGCGAGTAGTTTATTATTGTGATTGCTGATGATGTAGGTAATTATAAGTAAGGATGTCATTATATAATCAGTACACGATAATCGTAAAATGATATAACGGCCCCTATTCAACTGTTTATTCGGTATAGTGCTGGAAATGCCTTAGGCAAAGTACAAACGTACGGAAGCCTGATGCGCCCTCAGCCGTCGGTGTCGTCGGTGCTGTTGTAACGACCGAGGGTGCGATCAGGGTGTTTTAAAATTTATTTTTTTGCTAGGGCCTAAACCTCCAAACTACCTACTGGTACTAGGTACAAGTACCCGATACTAGTACATGGTAAGGATTATCAGGGTCGTCTCTCCAGACGGTCGAATTTGAAGCGGAGCTCGTTTGGATAATTCAGTCTTCAAGATGGGGTTCAGATAGTTGGTTTTGTTTGGTTTTTATCTAAATTAAACTACTAAAGCAATAAAATTAAAATGAACTAGCTAGCATATAAGGAACAACTAAGGATAGGGAAGACGTGGTTTACCATGACTTGGAATAGTATAATATCGGGATTGTGTTTATGATGGAGACACTTTCAGATTAATAGATTGACAGACTTTGGTGTATGTTGGGACATAGAGTGTGACAACAGATCTAGCTTGAAATAGGACTGGTGTAATTATTATTACGTTTGTATATTGGTTTAGATTTGTAAATAAATATTTGTTTTGTTAGTAATATTCGTTAAACATATTATTGTGCTAAGTTAGACGAATGTTTAAAGACGAAATAAATAATAGACGTTTAATGCGAGGCGAGTCGAGATCTCAGGTCGCAGCGAGTTGAGCTGTGAGATGAGATCTGAACTCGCGAGGCATTAGTCTGGCGAGCCGAGTCCTTTACTGGGCTTGGGCTGCAAGTTGGACCGAACTCGCAGGCCCAAGCGAGCCGAGATGAGCTGGACGTATATAATGTTTTTCACTCCGTGAAAAACATAACTTTTGGCATTCTTTCTGATCGGCGATTCCAGCAAACCAGAGAAAACATAACCTACGGCTAGGCTTTGACGATTTATCGTTTAAAGTTAAGCTTCATTAAAACGCAATTCGAATGTATTCGTTGTTAGTAAGATAACACCGTATTGAGAGATTCCGCACCTTAATACTACAGATAACGAAGTTATCGATCCTAGAACTAGGGGACTTACATCTGGTATCAGAGCTTTCGGGCTAAATACGAGTGTGTTCATAAGTTTTAGTGTTATTGCGTTTTTTATTCGGGTCGTTTTTACGTGCGTTCTTGCAATACTAACGATCAAAATCATTCTCTGGACGTTTTAGGGTTTGTTACAGCCGAAATTCTTAGTTTCAGTCGTAAAAATACCTTAAAAATTCGTTTTCGGGTTTAACAGCCGTTTCGCGAGTCGAGATTAGGGTTCCAGCGTCGCCTGCGAACCGAGTTGAACTAGCGAGTCGAACTGAGGCTTGCGAGTCGAACCGAGATCCCTCGCGAATCGACATCACTTGCGAATTGACATCTTTAGCAATCCGAACTGAGGCTTGCGAATCGACGTATTCTGCGAGTCGAGCTGAGATTGCGAGTTGAGCTGAGTCTTGCGAGTTGAGTTTTCTGAATTCGCTGAAACAGTTTAATTTTACGTTTTTAAGATGTCTGACTTAAGTAGAATGATCGAAATGGACCACGAGGTGGGAAAGTCAAACGTTCCACCTAAGTTGTTAAGAATCGAGGATTACTACAACTGGAAGGACAGATTTGAATCTTACTGTAGATTCCATGACCTGTCAATCTGGATGTGTATCAAGAGTGGATACACCGCACCTACACAAACTGTTCAGAATGCCACTGTGGTTCTTACTTATGCGAACATGAGTGATCAAGAGAAGGAAGCTTACAGAAATGAGAATAAAGCACATTCATGCATAAAGATGTGTCTTCCTAAAGAGATTGCTCATCAACTGAAGTCTTTTCATACTGCTAGAACGCTCTGGGAAGCTCTAGAGAAAAGAGGTGAGGGAAGTCCACAGGTGAGAGCTGGCAAGAGGAGTCTTCTTAAAAAGCAGTTTACTATGTTTAAAGCTTTAAAAGGAGAAGATCTTGATGCCTATGTCACGCGTTTCTACCATCTGCTAAGTGAATTAGAATACCATGAGATTGTTGAAGAAGAAGTAGCTAAAACCGACAAGTTTCTTGAGGGTTTGCCTTCTAAATGGGAAATGTATGGCGTTATGATTAAGGATAACGAAACTAGGTATTCTACTATGACCTTAGAGCAAGTCATTGACAAGCTGAAAAGTTATGATTTCTCCAAGAAGTCAAGAGATAGTGATTCTGATCAGGTTCAGAACCCTGGGTTGTATCATGGAAAGTCAAGTCTTTCGACTGCGTCATCTAGTTCGACCACTGCACTGTTAGTTGGTGATACTAGTGAAAATGGAGAAATGATTACTGAAGATCTGTGCTTTATTTCCTCCTCTGGTGATGAAACAAAGGGAAAGAATTCTGAGAAGTCACCTCAAGAGCATCAGAAGATGCCGATGAGTGTGAAATCTGCTGAACAACAACTGTCTGTTCTTGCTTCCTTTGTGGCATCATATGAGAACTACATAGAGGGAAAGATCAATGATCCTATTCTGTTTGATGAGGATTATGAGCAGATAGATTCTGATTATCTTGAGGAATTGGCGCTTCAAGATCAACTAGCGTTGATATCTAGAAAGGTGAAGAATTTCCTCAAGAGAACTGGTAGAAAAGTATTGGGCAATAGATCAGGGTTTGACAAAACCAAGGTCAGATGCTTTAACTGTCAGGGTATTGGTCATTTTGCTAGAGAATGCCAAAGACCTAAAGTAGAAGCACAAGGAAAACAAGGTTCGAGAAGTACTCTCGCTTCCAAAGCCTTAGTGGTGAAGCAGTTGGATGGCTCTTATGATTGGCAAGCTCATTCTGAGGAAGCTTTGATGGCCGAGATCGAAGAGACAACTGCTGGATCAGTGTCCTACATGCCCACTGATATGGAACAGAAAGTAGAGGTGCCTGAGTCTGAAGTGAAGGTAAGTGATGATGACGTGCTATATATGGATTCAGCTCCAGATATGAGTCCTGAAGAATTCGTGGCACGCATGGCTGAATTACAAACTGACAAGAAGAAGGTATGTTTAGATATTCTTAATCTTGCTGATGTTTGTTACTTAGTTACTGATTTACAATCTCAGAATAGTGTCTTAACTGTGTCAAATAGCAACCTGTCATCACAATTAAATATGGATAAGGAATCCTATAAGACTGTTAGATCTGAACTTGATCAAGCTATTATGGATATTCGTAGATTAAGTGATGATAAACAAGTCTTAAAAGATAAAATTAAGTCTGATGCTTCGGATAGAACAAAACTTAGAGATACCATAAGTGAAAAATCTGTTGTCATAGATGGTCTCTATATGAATATCAAAGACTTAAATGAGACAATTGCTAGTAAGAATCAGGAAATAGTGAACCTTAATTTAAGGTTAATTGAGCAAAATCGTAAACTTAAGAACTATAGGACATCTCAAATGGATAAAATGTTAGAGGCTCAACGAAGTGTAAAGGACAAGACTGGGTTAGGTTACAATGATGTATCCCCTCCTTTTAATGCCAATTACACTCCTATTCCTGAAGATTCTGAAATGACAGATGCTACTCCTGAAATTTCAGTAACTAATGATCAGGAAAAGTTAGAGGCAAAGAAAGATGTTATTAAGAACGTATCATTAGATAATAGCAAGGCTTCTCATTTCACCAAAATACAATTTGTATCGGGTGGAGTGATTAACGATGCTAAGACTGATGATAAGGTTAATAAGGAACAGCTTAAACCTTTAGTGCCTAAGACTCCGGATGAGAAAGCAAAAGTGAGTAAATCACGCAAGCAGATGTCATGTTTCAAGTGTCATCAAAAGGGACACGTGGCTTCGTGTTGTCCTAACAAAAAGCCTGAAACATCACATAAGCTTGTGATTAATGAAAAGACACAGACCGACTCTAGTCTGACTGTAGATGGGTTAGATACCAAACCTAAGTTAGGTAATAAACCTGTTAACATTCTTAAAAGAGATGGTAAACATAGTGTCTCCCCACCTAAACCTAAAGGGCCATATACTCAAGGTGATAATTCTGTCTATAAGTCTAGAGATGTGACACCGTCGAGGTTTAGAACTCCAAGTAGAGGCCATAGTCATTATGAGAGTGGTACTACTTCGCGATCACATGAGTTTAATTATAATCATAGAGCTCATAATTATGTGCCTAAGAGGTTCTCCTCAAATTCACCTCTTAAGGCTGATCGTCCACAACCTAAAGCTACTTCGAAAGTAACCAAAGCTCCTGATGGGAAGGATGGTTATTTTAAAGAGCTTAAGTTTGTTGATGATAAGGGACAAACCAAGACCGTAATGGCTTGGGTCCCTCTTGATAACTGATCGTATCTTGTGTTATGTGCAGGAGCATGCTGTGAACAAGGACAGCTGGTGGTATGTAGACAGTGGATGCTCAAGGCACATGACCGGAGAAAGAAGTCTGTTGAAGGACTTCAAGGAGAGTCTCAAGCAAAAAGTAAACTTTGCAGGAGATAAAGGAGGAGTAATTTCGGGAAAAGGAAAAGTTTCAAATGGAACTTTGACTCTTGAGGATGTGAACTATGTTGAAGAACTAACTTACAACCTAGTGAGTGTTTCCCAAGTCTGTGATAAAGGTCATCCAGTTTATTTTAATGAAAAGGAAGCCTTAGTTCTGAAGCCAGGTTTTAAAATTCCTGATAAATGGATATTGATGAGGGCTCCAAGGAAGAAGGAAATCTATGCTATCAACATGGGTGTTCCTAATTCTTCAATGGTGTCTACATGTTTATTATCCAACGCTTCAGAAACAGACGCATTATTATGGCATAGGAGAATGGCACACATGAACTGGAGAAAAATGAATTATATAACCAAAAATGGTTTGGTTCTAGGTGTACCACAAAAACGTTTCGAGTCTGAGGATAAGTGTGTTCCTTGCATGAAAGGAAAGCAGCACAAGAAACCACACATACCTAAGACTGAAAACTCTATCTCCTCGCCATTTGAATTGCTACATATGGATCTCTTTGGCCCTATAAGCAAGAGAAGTCTAGGTGGCAAATGATACTGTTTGGTTGTCACAGATGATTATTCTAGATTCTCATGGGTATTCTTTTTGGGATCAAAGGATGAGACTCCTGGAATTCTAATTGAGTTCTTTGATCTAGTAGAGAATGTCTATAAAAAGAGAGTTAAGCGTATTCGTAGTGACAATGGAACAGAGTTTAAGAATTCAACGTTGAATATCTATTGCTTAAGCAAAGGGATATTACATCAATTCAGTGCACCGTATGAACCTCAACAAAATGGTGTTGCTGAAAGGAAAAATTGGACGTTGATTGAAGCTGCTAGAACAATGCTTGCTGATTCAAAGCTTCCTGTCATCTTTTGGGCAGAAGCAGTGAATACAGCATGTTATGTTCTTAATAGAGTTCTTACGGTTAAGAGACATAACAAGACTTGTTATGATCTTTTGAACAATAAGAAACCTAACTTAAAAGGGTTTGAACCCTTTGGAGTTTCATGCACCATATTAAAGACTGGACATCAAGCAAAATTTGGTGAGAAGGCTGACGAAGGATTTTTTCTAGGTTATATGCCCAATTCGCCAAACAAGAGAGTCTTTAATAAAGTCACAGGACGTTTGGAGGTAGTTTATAATATTTAGGTTACGAGCTACTCACCTGATGTTCATAAGGGCTTAGATTGGCAGTTTGATTATTCTGATCTCTTTGCATCATTTAAAGTTCCTATTAGTGACTATGTCAGTGATTCAGAGATAGCTGAACATTTATTATTTGAAGATGAGAATATTGGTCCCGCTTCAACATCAAGTGTTAAGCAGTCTGGAATTAAGACTAATGTTGACTCAGATAAAGCTTCCACAAGTGAGTCACAACAACCTTCAGAGGATAAGTCTCAAGAAACAGAAGATCTTGATGATCTTTCTACAAAGTTTGATGATATACTTACTCCTTTGAAACACTTAAGGATATCTTCAGCACGTACGGAAGATGTACCTGAATTGGAAGAGATTGGTACTAATTTGGAAGATGAGATACCGGTTGAACCAGTTACTACAACTAGAACGAGTAAGAATAATCCCGTTGAAAACATCATCGGTGATATTAATACTCCGGTTCAAACTAGGCATCAATCCAGAGCTAGTACGTCTGAGAACTTAGAATACCAAAGCTTGTATACAGCAATGAAAGAGACAGGGATTCCTAATCAATGTCTATATTCATGCTTTATCTCACAAATCGAGCCTAAAAATGTTCAAATGGCTTTAAAAGAAAGTTCGTGGGTAGAAGCAATGCAAGAAGAACTATCACAGTTCTCTAAATTACAAGTATGGGAGTTGGTTGACCTACCAAAGGGAGAATATCCAATTGGAACTAGATGGGTATTTAAGTGCAAGAGAGATGATAAAGGAATCGTTACTCGCAATAAAGCTCGTCTGGTGGTTCAAGGTTTTAATCAACAAGAAGGTATTGACTACAACGAAGTGTTTGCACCAGTTGCTAGGCTAGAAGCAATTAGAGTATTCTTAGCATTCGCATCTTATTTTGGTATAAAAGTGTATCAGTTGGATGTTAAGAGTGCCTTTTTGTATGGCAAAGTGGAAGAATTGGTGTATGTTTCACAACCGCCAGGGTTTGCTGATCCTGAGTATCCAGATAGAGTATATCGTTTGAATAAGGCTCTATATGGATTACATCAAGCACCTAGGGCATGGTATGGAACACTATCAACGTATCTACTTGAGAATGGATTTACAAGAGGATCAATTGATAGTACACTGTTTGTGAATTGAAAAAGAAAGACTTTCTTCTAGTGCAAGTGTATGTTGATGACATTATCTTCGGATCTTCTGATAAAAAGATGTGTCAAGAATTTGAGAAAGTCATGAGAAAAAGGTTCGAAATGTTTGCAATGGGAGAGTTGAATTTCTTCTTAGGATTACAAGTTGATCAAAAGAAGGATGGATTCTTTATTCATCAATCTAAATATACATATGAACTATTAGAACGCTTTAAGATGGATGAAAGTAAGGTCTACAATACTCCAATTCCAGTCAATCATGGACTAGGTCCAGATACATCGAGTGATAGCGATGTGGATCCAACTCTTTATAGAGCCATGATCGGATCACTAATGTATCTAACAGCCTCTAGGCCTGACATAATGTTTGCTGTTTGTTTATGCGCAAGATATCAGGCTAATCCGAAAGAGTCACACATGCAAGCTGTTAAACGAATCTTTCGTTACCTCAAAGGGAAACCTAAGCTGGGTCTTTGGTATCCGATTGATGGAGACTTAGATCTCGTAGCTTATACTGATTCGGATTACGGAGGATGCAATCAGAATAGGAAATCTACTACCGGAGGATGTCAATTCCTAGGAGGTAGATTAGTATCCTGGCAGTGCAAGAAGCAAACCTCAGTAGCCATTTCTACATGTGAAGCTGAGTATGTTGCAGCTGGCAGCTGTTGCTCGCAAGTACTTTGGATTCAACAGCAACTGCGGGATTACGGGTTAAATATAACCAATACTCCTATGATGATTGATAAATAAATCTACTATGTCGATCACCAATAATCCAGTAAAGCACAGTAAAACTAAGCATATTGATATTCGACATCATTTTATTAGAGATTGTGCTGAGAAAAAGTTGATAAAGTTAGTTAAGGTTCCATCATTGGAAAACTTAGCAGACTTATACACAAAGGCGTTCGACAGAGCAAGATTTGAGACATTGGTTCAACTGAACGGAATGAGAAATCCAGAGTGATTAGTCTTCCAAGGGTATTTTTGTAATAGTTAGTATTTCTGTATTCATTTAAAAAAAAAAAGGCGTATGGCATTCATTTGCTTGTTACCTAAGGGGAATCGCCTTCATTTAAGTTTTTATTTGCAAAAACTAAGGGAAATGATAGTACATTAGGAGAATAAGCTTTACAATAATAAGCTTAAGTCCTAAGTATGATATGGTAGTAGATTCAAATAAAGTTGCTTTAGAACTACAGCGGTTCTATCAGGTATGTGTTTATATTTATTTGATTATACACCTATATCCACAAGTTATAATTTGTCTATTTTTTAGTGAAAACTTTAGATGGCTTCATCATATGATGTACTGGTAGGCAAATTATATGAAATTTTCTAAGCCTTAAGAAGTTAATTAACTACTTGTTTATTATTTTGTGTTACTATTCTATGATGTATGACTTTAAGTATTAATTGTTGAATGATGGTATTACCATACACTGTTATCATGCATATTAATTTGAAGTGACAAATAGTAGCAATATGGGTATTAACTTAATTACTGGTAACTTTGTTGTACTAAGTACAGAACTGAAACCTTTAATTAAATTAATATTCTCAAATATATTTTAAATTATGCTAGAAGGGATCTTCTGTTGTACTATGTACAGACTTAGATAACATAGCATATTCAAAATATGTTTGATATTTGTCTAACCTTTAAAATTCAAGTGTATGTTATATGTTTCGAAAAGATACATCATTTAGTAACCGCTACCTTGAAATTTAATGATGCAGTGTTATGTGTTTTACTTGAATTCTTCAGTATGTCATATAATAGGAAGCACTTGATAATACTCATACTAACAATAAAGAGTTTGCTTAGAAAATTGAGTATAATTTGTTTATGTGGATCATAATACCGGTAATCGTCTTGAACTGTCTATAATAAAATATTCACTTTATGTGAGTAATGCATTTATTAATTATGCTATGTGGATAAAGGTACCTAAGATATAATTTTATAAATATAAATGTATAAATGATAAATTTAGTTGTAATTTTACAGTAATTTATTTGAATTTCATGAGGTATGTATACTACCAATCTGCTTAGACTTTTTAATATATAATTAATTGCTTATTCTTACTAATATGATCCCTAAGCAGATAAAATCTTATTTACTTTGTATATTTACTTTTTTTCAAGTGATTAATAAAATGGTACTTGATACCAAAGTTTATATAGTTGTATTTTTATCTTATTTTTATTTGTTTTTAATTTTTGTGTTTATTAGGTTTACCCTTCGGAATTAAATTATACTGTATATTTTTGAGTTGAACAACGTGACAAATACAAGTGAAAATTAATTATAATTTAGACTTGTAAAATATCGGGTTTTTATTTATACTTAGAATTAAATTCGCGTTTTTATTTATTCCTGCGAGTTGACATCAACTTGCGGATCCGCATCACATCTCGCGAATCGGATACAAAGTATAAAGGGGGTCAAACGAGTCAAGCTCACCCACCGAACCCACGAATTTCGCGAGTTCACTAAAACTTTGCGAATCCGTAACACAGGCGAAACGAGGCGATTTTTGATTTTCGCTTGATTTCGATTTTTAGAGTACGGGAACGAGTTTTTCAATCCGTAACAATTATACATCTTTACTTTGCGCACATTTTGAGGTATATATCAACGGATTTCACCGCTTAAATTGCACGAAATCGAAGGTTTTTTAAACTTAGGGTTTCGGTTTGAAGTTTAAACGATTCACATAGATTTACGATGTTATTGGACATGGATCTTTAGGGTTTATGTTAAACGTACATTAATGAACGTAAATCAATCGATAGATCATGTTAAAATCAACGGATTAATCGACTTTAAGTGTAAATTCGCGACGGCAGTTCATCGAACGAGTTGACATTGTGAATCAACTCGCAGCGAGTTGACTAGCGAATCCATGAGATTAGCGAGTTCACTTCAATAGCTGCTTGATAAGTTTAGCGAGTTGATCAATGTAGCGAGTTGATGAGTAAAGTGAATTGATAAGCAAAACGAGTTGACCTCAACTCGTTAGGCCAGTTTATGCGAGTCCAGAACTTACAAAAATTTTAATTTTTTTTTGTAATAACTTTTATATAATTAATTTAAATTAGACTTAAGACTTTTAGTTATAAGTTAAATTTTTATATACGACTTGAGACTATTTTTGTAACAAGTTATATATAATTTCAATTTTAAACTAAGATGTTTGATGAATCTCGATTCATAATACGTTATAGTTTAAAGATTTTTAATCGTGCATTAAATTATATCTGTTGTTTGTGTTTATTTTACAGATATGGTTAGAGCATTTGACAAGGGTCACAACATTTTAGTTGATCTGAACCTTGAAGCCAAGCGGGCTGATAGGGTTGCTGATATACTACGATTCCTTGCACGATCACGGATTAGATACGCCATTACGACCAATCCTCCTATCTCTCAGGCTATACTGAACGATTTCTGGACGGATATAGTATATGACGAATCTGTCAACCCGCCAGAGATTAGAGCTACGGTTAGTGGTCAGCCTGTTACATTTTCAGCTGGTAATCTCCGTGAGATTTTGCAGCTAGGTACAGTAGAACAGGAGAATGGAGATACGGAGTACCCTATGGATTTTATAGAGGGTCCGATAGGTCGTATGGGTTATACAGGAGATAGACGTGGACGTCAGTTCCAGAAACCTCTGGTCATTGGTCAGTGGAGGTTTCTCTGGCACGTGATGAATATAGTTTTTGCAGCGAAGAAGGGTGGTTTTGATGAGTTGAGCCCTGCGATTCTATCGGCTGCACTGTCACTGGTTTATAATAAACCATACAGTTTTTGTGATTATATTTTTCGTGAGATTGCGAAACAGATATCGGGGTCTGTTAGATCAAGATTTTTGGTTTACCCGCGATTTTGCATGCTGATTATCCGTGCACGTCTACCGGATTTGGCTATACCAGAACCACATCTAGTGGTTAATACGATTGACCATCGTGGGTATAACGCCATGTTTATGCAGACGGTTAGGAAAGAGGGAGTGGTGAAACCTGAAGTTAGACCACTATTTGGGTATGTTATTGACCCGAACTACGTTGCACCGCCAAATCATGGGTGGTTAGACGTTGCTCCTGCTGCTGCTGCTGCTCCTGCTGATGCTGAGGTTGTACCAGAACCTGCAGCTGAGGAAGCTCAACCTGAAGATCCACAAGGGCTCCTTGAGGATGTTCTTATTCAGGCTGGTTAGGTTGATCAGCAAGTGAACCAAGAGGTTGCTGCACAGGTTGTGCAAGAGGTTTTGGAGCAGAATGATGATGCGACAAATCCTTTGCTTCAAGACATTGAGAGTTATTTAGCACCACCTGAGGTAATTTTTTATTTATATAATAATATAGATGCTTAGTTAATATATTGTTTTATTAATCATAGATGCATAATATTATTATATAATGATTCTGATATTAGATATTTAGTTAATTGGATATTATTTCTGATTTTAAAATATAAATATCATTAACCAAACAGGAAGCTGAAGCTGAGGCTGCAAACCCAGAAGTTATATTACTTGAGGGGGAGCAGATACAGCTTGATACATCAATTGTTGTACCGACTGAGGTATTATATCTGATTAATCTTAAATATATAGAACTTGTATGATAGAGCTTATGCTAATCATAAATGTTTAATATATTTAAACTTTAGGATCCTGTTAGATCATCTGGAGGTCGTGATGGTGAGACGGCTTCAGATGAAGATTCTGACAATACACTTTCTCCTCCTCCGTCTCTTTCTGAAAGGAAGAGAAAAGGTAAGAGTGTTATGGAGGAAGGTACTGAGGAAGTTGAGATTCCTTTGATGAAGCGTCCGAGAACGCTAACTATTCGAGAAGGTTAGTATTGATTATAAAAGTTAAATAATCTTAACTTGTTGTTTATCAGGAGTTAAACTGAGACAGTTAATTCTGTATACAGTTGCTCAGGATACACCGCAGGTGGAGATGGATGTACCGGTGGTTACTGAATCGATGTCTTTACCGCTTCAGGTATGAGATATAAGTTCTATAACTATGAGTGTTATACAATTAATTAGAGTTTGAGACAGAGTAATCTGTAACAATAACTGATTTTAATTGTGTTTAACTTTACAGCATGAGGTTGCTGATCTAGTTCGTGGAGCTAATTTTCCGACGAACAAAACAGCTAGATTTGCGACAAGCTTGCTTACACAAGCTTTGTCTCAACCTCATACACCGCTGACCAGAGACTGGCATATTGAGTCTCTTACACCGCCTGGACCCAGAACGATACCTGTTACTCCAACGACTGATGCTGAAAGGATTACATCCTTAGAGTCTAGGGTAAAGGATTTGGAGAAGCTTACTTCTCAGATTCCAGAGCTGGTGTCGAGCAATCTTCTTCTTTCTCAGCAGATACTCAAGCAGAGTGAATCGTACAATCTGTTGATGAAGACTCATGAGACTTTGCTTGCGGACTTCAATGTACAGAGACTGAAGTTATCTTCTTTGGAGAGTCTGGTCTTGAGATCGCATTCAGGACAGTCTACTCAGGGGGAGATATTGGTATATCTGGAGTCTTGCAGAGAGGATGAGCTGAAGAGGAAGAGAGACTCTGACAAGGACGATGATCCCAATGCACCGAGTGGTTAGCAGACCGGTCCTTCAAAGACTGGTGAGCAAGCTACAACTCAGGGAGAGTCTGGTGCTGGTGCTAGTGGTTCTGGAGTGGATACAAGTGCAGATAACACTGTACCGGGTGATACTGAAGCTGGTAAGATAGCTTAGTATTATCATAGTACTGTAATATTTGTAATAGTTTGTAGTGAACAAATGTAAACTTAATTTATTGTGTAAATATATTTGGCTTAGGGTTATTATTATTTTAAGTAAAATATGTTTGGTAATTTAAGTTTATATAATTATGTTAAGATAAAATAGTGATCGAAAGACTTCCGACTCATTGAGTAGTCGAGCGGCGTGTTTCGAATAAAATCGACGGTCAAAATTTTATGATAACATATGCATTTTAGATTTGATTATGGACTTAAGACCGTAAGGTATATAAGTAATTAACAAGTTAAAAATGTATTCGTATCAACTAGACAAATGATATATAATTTAAAGGTTAAATTGATAATGAAGGAGATCAATTAACGCTTGGAAATTATATAAGGTAATTAATAGTAAATTTAAATGTTTGGTGATTATTCACAATGCATTAGAATTTAAAATTAATTAATATTTGTTAAGTAGACTTAAGAGATTTTAGATTGATTCAGGGTAATCAATAAAAGATTTTATAAGTTATATGTAAATTGCGTTTATATGTTAGGTTAAAATATACAAAAGAATTGATAAAGAAATTCTTAGATTGGTTCAGGGAAATCAATGAAGAATTTGAATTATTAATATATTTGTATTTACATTTTTCTCTAGGAATGGAAATGCTTAATCTATCAGATTCGGAAGATGATATTTTGGATGAGATAGATGAAGAGATTGATTATGATATTGAAGAAGGAGAGTTCAAACTTCCTGAAGACTGGACTGCAGTATTTGAATCTGTGATAGATGAAGGTGTTGATCTGGATGCAAATGTAGATGAACATGTTGTGAATCCATCAACGACTGAATTTGTTTTTGTAAATGAACAAGGAGAATCAGTTATTGATTTAGAAGCTTTTGAGAATGCTTCTGAAGATTCTGATACTGAAGTTGAAGAAATAGAGGACAAATACAAACATTTGGTTGGTAATCCAATGTTTATCCAAGGAATGCTTAAGAAGAAAAAGGAAAATAAGCCACGCATTTTGAAAGAAGTTGATATTACTGGAAAGCGTGTACTTAAAACTGGCATTATTGGATGGTATTATGATTCTGACCTGAAGCTCTTCGCGATCAAAAGGTTTGACGGGGTTCAATATTTTGAGAAGAAGCTTGCAGTGTTTAGTTCATTGCCTCGATATGAGATTCGAGACTTGGCTAGATTAGATATGATAAATTCAAGTGATGATGACTATGCTAAGTATGTTGAGCCTATCATTAGGACTGAAGGATTATCTATGAAGTTTTCGAAGATTAAGCCAAGGAAAGGTAAAACGATAAAGCTGAACGAACTCAGTCAGAGAACTGGAAGAAGAAGAAGGAAGAAGGTTTATCCAGCGGTCAACTGTATTAAGCAAATACCTATGAAGACTATGCCTCAGAATATTTTGGGAAAATTGAAATATTGGGGGGTAGATGCTGGAACAGGAGAAGCCTTTATGATTGAAGCTGATGATGATTATCCTGATGGCGAAAAAGAGATTCTTCGTGTATATGATCACAGACATCTGATGAACTTATCAAAGGAAGATCTGATTATGTTGTACAAGAACAAGATCAAATCTACTATTGGTTGGGGTGATTTAGCACGAGATTATCACAGGATGGTTAAAACATGCATCAAGCTTAAAATTTTTGCAGGAAGTAAGATTTACAAATGAAGACCAAAGACAGCGTGAAGATAAAGACGCTAGAGCTATTGTCAAGGGGGAGTCTGTTGGGACATAGAGTGTGACAACAGATCTAGCTTGAAATAGGACTGGTGTAATTATTATTACGTTTGTATATTGGTTTAGATTTGTAAATAAATATTTGTTTTGTTAGTACTATTCGTTAAACATATTATTGTGCTAAGTTAGACGAATGTTTAAAGACGAAATAAATAATAGACGTTTAATGTGAGGCGAGTCGAGATCTCAGGTCGCAGCGAGTTGAGCTGTGAGATGAGATCTGAACTCGCGAGGCACTAGTCTGGCGAGCCGAGTCCTTTACTGGGCTTGGGCTGCGAGTTGGACCGAAGTCGCAGGCCCATGCGAGCCGAGATGAGCTGGACGTATATAATGTTTTTCACTCCGTGAAAAACATAACTTTTGGCATTCTTTCTGATCGGCGATTCCAGCAAACCAGAGAAAACATAACCTACGGCTAGGCTTTGACGATTTATCGTTTAAAGTTAAGCTTCATTAAAACGCAATTCGAACGTATTCGTTGTTAGTAAGATAACACCGTATTGAGGGATTCCGCACCTTAATACTACAGATAACGAAGTTATCGATCCTAGAACTAGGGGACTTACAGTGTAAACACTAGAACCCTACCAATTAAATTCCCATTGGCATGTCACTAGGAACTAGGTTATCGTGATTCTGATCGGAGCAATACGCTAAACTCCCAATACTTACCTAGTTGAAAGATAAGCAACCTATTTTGGTGATTAACCGAGGTACATGAATAAAGCAGCATATCGTCTCATAGGTCCGACCGTTCTTAACACCTAAGCTTATCTCTCGTTCTTCTAATAGTGTATCTAATTATTAACTTGTTATGTTTAAAGAATCAAATATGTAAAATCTAGGGGGTTCATAAATCTAAATCACTTGGACTTTCCTCACTAGACCTTGTTAATACTTTTCTTAAGCTCCAATTACGTTGATTTATGACCTAGACCTCTCCTTTCAAACAGTTATACATCTCCAGATTATTCACAGTTTGTTTAAAACATGTTTCACATGAGGACCATGCCTTTCAGAAATAGACAGTGTACTTTACAGGGTAGTTCCACGGGTTCTTACGTCTAACATGCGGTCGAGAGTAATTGACAGTGAGGGTGACACTCTAAACTAACTAAATGTAAAGCAGTGCAGAAATGTAAATCTAATATATACAACGAGTGGTTTCACTGTGTCTTACTTATTGCATGTCGTGGGCACAGATAACTACTTACCCCAATTAAGGTTCCGGACTCCCTAATATCTAGGTTGCAATCACGTGGATAACTGGAAAGGGTACTCCATAAATTAGGTCTAGTATCATATATTTAAACAAGAACAAAGTATAATAATTCCCATTCATATAAGTTTCTTTTTATAAAATTAGACTATGTTGGAATGAGTTGTTTTTACGTTCCTATCAACTAACTAACGTAGAGTTGTCGGCAATCAGATAGAAGATATGTCACGTGGATAGTAAACACAAATAATTACAATACACCGGAAGTTCTCCCAAATGTACTAAACATATCGGCTAACAACAACCCTCGAATCCTATTCCCCAATCTCGGTCATCAAAGATGTCCGTATCATGGCATGGTATATTGAATAAATAGTCACATAAACAGGTTTTACCCTACCGGAATAAGTTGGGGCAGTCTGGTCATAAGCGGTTGGCCAAACATGCCATCATTCGTTCATAGTGTTATAATTAAACTATAAATAGAAATTTATTTAGCACTTTTATAGTATTGATCCATAATGCAACTACCTTCGGTCGTTTTCAGACTTACGTACATTTGTACTCCGCCAAAAGCGTTTCCAGCACTATATCCGAGAACAGTCGAATAGGGGCCGTCACATTACTTCACAATATTTAATATCATCCCATTATAACTATCTAAATCATGGCAAACATATAAACAACTACTCGCATATTATGGCAATAGACATTTCTAATATTAATAAATCATAAACATCAAACAAGAACATTACAATTAATTAATAAAAGAAAAGAAGGATATTACCCGTGATTATTGCGAGCCAAACGATGCTTATATTACTTCCGAATAATCCAAAGCATTACATTGATAAGCTAGCTACTACTAACTATTACATAATTAATCTCATACTTATCTCTCTCCAAATTAACTTAGAGAGAGAAAGTAGAGAGACCCTAATCTTCTCTCTAGTTCTCCTCTAACTCCTAAGAGTAGTGCTAGAGAGAGAGACTAGAGAGAAGAACTAACTATAAGGATAATTCTCCTCTAACTCCTAAGAGTAGTGCTAGAGAGAGAATTCTAGAGAGAGAAAGAGAAATATGCAAGAAATGAGGTGCATATGGTGCAAGTTGAAATGAAGCCTCATGCCCTCTATTTATAGGAGAGCTTTGGCTCACATTAGCAACAAGGGGTGCATGTTAGTAAAAGGTAGCCAAAAGGGTGCACCGGGTACCGTACAATGCGAAAATGTGGTGCACCGGGTACTGTACAACGCGGACAAAAGGCGCACCAGGTACGGAAACTTGCCAAAAGAGGAAACCAGTGCAGGGGAGGGGAGGCCGGCGGTGGCCAGCTGGTGGCCGGCTGGCGCCCGCCCCGTTCGCTGCTTTGCTTAATTCGCGCGTATCTTCTTCGTTATACGTCCGTTTTCGTCGATTCTTTTTGCGTTGGATTCGTAATTCAAAAACGAAGACTTTGATGCAAAGATATCCCAAAAATATGTCTCTAATTTCAGATGTGTTGTGCGAATCGTTTGAATCTTCCAGTGTACGTAGAATCTTCATTCTTTGTCCGTTTTTGTTGATTCTTCTTCTGTTGGCTTCGTATTTTGAAAACGAACATCTCGGATAAGATGGATGACCTTCACATAAATCTTAATTAACTAATTAATAATTTAATTTAATGAAAGACGTTCGTCAATATCATCACTTTATACATTTAAGTTTAATTATCTAACTTATACCAAATCTGCGTCCGCTATCATTGGATTAATCATACATAGACATATGATTAAATAATGAAATAACTTTGTGACAAACGTTCGCTATAGCCACTAATTAAATCATCAACAAGCTTCAATAATATATAAAACTTAAACACATAATAGTTTCAATTAAACATTAATTAAATTGCAATAGATAGTTTAATTATGTTGAATATATGAATCTTAATTAAAATAAAGATTAGTGCGTCCACATAACCTACACCTTAATTTCGATTCAATAATTTAAGATTTAATCTAGTGAATAACTTCCATCAACTTCACCTACTTACACATTCATGTTTAAACGATTATCTTGTTTAATATCTGCTTCCGCAATCAATTAACAATTATTCATAGACAAATAATTATAATAAACTATTATATGAAAAAGCTCCCGCTAAATTGATCATATAATAATTTACCAACAAGATAAATCAATTAATATAAACTCGAATACATAAGGTTCACGATTAAACAAAAATAATTCAACATAAATATCAAAAGATAACAACCTTAATCATTATATCGCATCATTCAAGTAAGTGTTAAAGAAATTTAGCTACTTATAATCATTATAAAACAAACACAAATAATAATTGAAAATAAAGTAAACATTATTATTAAAATAATAAAAAGAATACAAACCAAATAATTAGTGTGCTCGAAAAATTGACTCCGCGTAACCCTAACTTCTTTCGCTCCGAACGCGCGCTCCTAAACCCTTAGAAAAACTCTAAAATTTGAATGTAGGGTTAAAAACCCTAAAATTCGTATTTATATTCGACCGTGGGGTTTTAGTCGACTGAAAAAGTGTGTTTTATTCGTTTAGGTAAAGGCTGTATTTATAGTTGCTGAGGGACCAATTTAGCCGGCGGCTAAATGAAAAGGCCGGCGGTCAAAATAAAATTGGCGTACACTCCAACTCTCCAAGATTTCACCACCGCCTTCATTTTTTTACTTGCCGCCACAATTGTGTCCACCGACTTCACTTGCAAAAACAAACCACGGATGACTTTTTGGGCCCATTTGCTTGATGATCCATTTCTTTTACTCGACTTGGGCTCTTTGACCAACCTTTGACTTGGCCTTAGTTCCTGCGCCATTTTGTGATACATACTACATCTCTACAAGACATAAACATCATCATCATTTATTTGTTTATTATTATTAATAAATAGTTTAATTTTAATATTATTACTTTATTAACTACCATTATTATTTAACATTATATTATTTAACCTAACTAATTATTTGATCCAACTCATAAACTCCAATAAATCTTCAATCTAATTATTTTCGCTCACTCTTTTTAACTTTTTCGGACTCAAGTATTTGCAAACTTGATTTATTTTCTTCACTCTTTTAACCACTTTCTACCAACTAAATTTAGGTACAATTAACTTTTATACAAAAATTACTTTATTTGACATGTTTTTCATTCATTACTAATACAAACTCTATTTCAACCTATTTTATAAATATGAACAAAATAATTATCTTTTATCAAATAATTATAACTAAAAGTATGTATAAACTATGAAATATTATTATACAAATATAACATTATTCAATGTTATCAGTATTACATTTTATTAAAATGTAACCGAACACAACGAAAATGTGCGAAACGCGCCTTGACGAACGAAATAAAGTCAAGTTATATTTTTATAACTCAAAACTAAGTATTTAAATGAAATACTTCAATTAAAATTTTCGTGAATATACGATAACAAATTATAACATTTAAAATGTTACACAAACTGAATAAACACACAATTCGCGACCGACGACCAAACGAAAACCCGAATTATATTTTTATAACTTAAATTATATTATTTCAAGTAAAACTTTTATTTAAATTACCTAGTTTTAAAATGATAATGAAAACAAACATATATAACGTTTAACGTCGAAACGAACGGGTAAACGAGCACCGAGCATTATGTAACTTTGGGGACAAGATTTAAACATCACATGGGGTGGGACCCACCCCCAAATCTGCAGAAAATCTGCAATGAGAAGGGTTTCCCATACCCTTCACCCCACTCTTCTTTCTTTCACAACACACTCAATCTTCACACACTCTTTCACTTTTCCTCTCTATTTCTCTCTATCCTCTCTCTCTCTCTAAAACAAATTGGGGCTGTCATCAACCACCACCACAACAACCTCCTATCACCACCACATCTCCACCATTCCACCACCACAAGCCACCATCGGCCGCCACGTCAAAAAGTCAAGAAAACGTGAGAAAACGAGCACTTCTTCCTCTCCTTCTTCTTCTCGGCTAAACAACCATTGTAAGAACTTCATTTCTCTTCTAAAATACTTGTTTTATGTTTTTAACATGTTTTAGTGCTCACTCAACCATTATATGTCCAAAATATAAACCGCGAATATGTGTTTTAAACTTTTCAGTCCAGAAACTTTAGCCACTTCCACGATTTTTATAGAAATGATATCTCCATGAAAATGGACATTTATTAAGCCTAAAATGAAATACAAGAAGTAAGATTTCTAAAAAAATTTGTTTCATAACTTTTTGACTCCGTTTAGCACTCGAAAACTAAATTCTCCAACGACATGTACTTTCTGTCTTCTGGAGACAGAAAGTTACACCTCTTTCTCGTGGCCATATCTAGAGTTCTAGAGCTCAAAAATACATGAGGTTTGTGCCAAAATCTCACAAATTTTGTTGGTTACAAAAAGTTCTTCTTTGTCGTCTCCTAAAAATACACGGATTTTGCCCAGAAATTAGATATGCACACTTGTATCCAGATTGGTCAAAACTGGACCTCGGGGGATTTAACATTTTATTTAGCCGACTAAACGATGCCTATAAATCATGGAAAAATTACATAAAATACTTAAGAAATAGGACTATAGCCATGATTTTTCTTGAAATTTATTACGGACTAAAACTTGGTGAAAACGATACCCGAAACTAGTCCAAAATATAGCGAACCCAACCTAGGGACTATTTTGACTCCAAGTTTAAAAATGACACTTCCAAATAACCGTAAAACGTAACGATAATTTTTATGAGCTCTACAAACATATTTAAGACTTTAGTAAAAGTCTCGGGTCATACCGAGCATGTTTGACCACAAACCCGAACCCTTGAAACCATCAGGTCCTTTGTGTCGCAGAAGGGCCAAACCAACTGCGACACAAGCTTCTATGTCGCACACACGTAACTAGTAGTGATAACTAGCGACACAACCCTCGTGTCGCAATTATAACTAGCAGTGTTAACCCACTGCGACATCATCCACAATGTCGCAAACCACGGTTATTGTCGCAAACTGCGACACAAGTTCCTGTGTCGCAACATGCATCACCAATTATTATTACTAGCGACATAGACCTCTATGTTGCAACACCACATAGCAACACAACCTTTGTGTTGCAAATCATAGAACCTTAAAAACACATATTTTCACTAAGTGTCAAACTCACGTAACAACAACTAAACCTTATACGACATTATTCGTACATGAAAACACATATACTTGTATAAGTATACAACGAAATATGATAATAATAACACTATGAAAATTATTATCTCGAACCGTCACCAACGGGCCGTACACAATTACAAACAAACTCAAACGGTTTCAAAACATACAAACGGATAAATCGGATATTTAATAGTTGAGTAGAAAAATATCGGGAATGATCTTATTAGACATTCGCTCATATGTATAACCTTACATACTTAGGGCATTTGAAGGTTCCGGATTGTCCATTCCATATCGGATATACGCTTATTGACTTAAACGTTTGCTCGGAGACTCAGGTGAGTCTTACGGCCCCATTTTACTGTTTTACTATTTTTAAAACTTCGGGGTGAGATACAATGCTTAAATGCTTTTCGTGATCACAAGTATTCGAATATCTAATTTGGTTATTTTACACACGTTGCAAGAGTTGTTTTATAATCCGGTAAAAGTCCTCATCACACATGGTTCGTTAACTGCAAAGGTGCGAATACTAAAGAATAGATCTATTATGGGAGTGATGTCCCCGTCCGGTTTGCTAGCTACAACCACGTCAAACAGGCACTGTAGTATTTGTCATAAAGGTGTTTCGGATTAGGCACCTCCGGGAGGAAGAATTCGGGTTAGACTTCAAACCGTGGGCTCATGGCAAATCGGAAACAATTTATTTGTTTATTTTAATTGCTTGATTTCAATTAACTGAATAAATCTTGTGTACCATAACATGTTTTACTATTAAACCTGTGAAATTCACCAACCTTTTGGTTGACCTTTTAGTGTTGTATTCTCAGGTGCTCAGCAACAGTAGGGTTGCCCTAAGGACATGCTAGCTAGCTCGAGTCGCATGCATTATACACATACGGAGATTTTCTTACATTATCTTTTGTAATACGGTTATGTATTAGAATCTTCAGGAATTCATTTTGCGAACTCGTCAATGATGTAAACTTATAACTTTAACATTGTAATTACTTTTCTACTATTTATAAAACGTCTCATGTAGAGTCGTTTGCTTTACCTATGTGCTATGATTAGTTGATTAGTCGCGCTCAATGATTGCTTCCGCTAAACAATGAAAATCGTACGCGTTAATGTTTAATTGTCAACTTTTGATTTTCACGTTTTGTTTTTCGATATACATATATATATATATGTATATATATATATATATATATATATATGTGTGTGTGTGTGTGTGTGTGTGTGTGTGTGTGTGTGTGTGTGTGTGTGTGTGAGGTTTTAGGACCCAACAATAATCCGTACAATCACAAGATTATACCCCCACGACAATAAACGGATCAAACAAAGCAAAACAAGAATAAAGATAATACGAGAATATAAACGAACAAGTGAATATAACGTGGTTATGTCCAATCTACTCGATTGGTTTAATCCACGGCCAAACTAGAGAGAGATCTTATTATTTTTCAGGAGGAGTTAGGGTTACAAATACAAAGGGTTACAATATATAGGAAATAATAATACTTCGTCCAAAAGAAATCGCAACCGACTTAAACTCTTTGCCGACTTAGATTCACTTTTTGTGCAAGCTTGTATAAAAACAATTCCATCTCATGCACGTGATCAACTTGTTTCCATAAATTCACTTCACAATAATTAATTTATTAGTCTTCATATTCCTAACAATCTCCCACTTGAAGATTAAATCAACCCAACTCCAGTAACCCGTAACCAAACGCCACTTTAATAGAACCCATTCAAACTTATACCGCCGAAACCATAGGGACACGCCGCACAACCACACCGAGTTGGAAGACTTTCGATACTAGTTACGAGAACTCCACTATCAAACTGTGACCAAGAAATCTCTCTAGTTATCACCTCCTCATTAGTTCATGAGAAAATCGGTTGAAGCCCGACATAGCTCCAACACTCTCGTTGCACTAGCAAACCATCCATACAGCATTTTGTCTACACGATCTACCTTTCCAACAAAGATGAGACCACACGGTAGAACCACCACGTGAATATACCCATCAAGGCAGCCGTGTGAAAAGACCTTCACACCCTTGATTATCCACTCCGTCAATCTTGCTTTCACCATTAGATCACCGACCACAAACATGCGCATGATTTTGGACAAACATAACTTTTCCCAACGAATCAACTCCCACTGTACAGATGTATTATTAAACATGACTCTCGGAAAAATATCTTGTTCACCCCTCTCGGTCAGTCGCAACCTAGTTGCCATTGGAGATGTTCTAACCCAAGACTTGAAAACACTAGCACCGAGATGACAAACCGAATCCATGAAAACCCCAAGGCTCCCACTCAACGCCAACCTCCTACTAGTTTCAACTCTTACCGAACTTCCACTCGTTTCAGACCTCTCAACAATCTCGTGAAGCTCAAGTCGGCTAGAATTTTCAACACCTACCTCACCACCTAGCCATTCCTCATTCGGAATATCAACCATATACAAGGTTCCCCGTTTATCACAGTGAGCAATTACCAAACTACCCTTGATAACCTTCCACTGTTGGTCGCCAAATCTAACGTGGTACCGCTCATTATCCAACTGCCCAATTGAGATCAACCGCCTCTTGAGCTTGGGAATGAACCTCGCATTATTGAGGACCCAATCCTTACCAAGGTGAGTTTTGAGGACAACATCCCCAATACCCACAACTTTAAGTTTCCTTCCGTTCGCAAGACGAACCCTACCGGAATGAGACCTAAAATTCCTCATCTCTTCCATGCACGGGATAGCATGAAAAGATGAACCCGAATCCAAAACCCAGGATTCCACAAGATTCTCCTCACAACACAACAACGCATCTTCAGTCGTATCAACCGTCGCATTCACACTCGCTTTACCATTCGGACATTGATACCTAAAGTGCCCCAGTTGCTTACAGTTTCAACACGTGGCATTCCTATTCTCTGATGGCTCCCTCCGCGATCTAGATCAACTCTTACTATGCCCCCTGCTAGTCACACTCAAAGTTGACGAACCCAAATACTCCCCGGAATCTTTCCTTCTTATTCCCTCACCGAGTACTAAATCATGGATCCCCTCAAACGTCAACTTAGTAGTTCCAGATGAACCACTAACAGCTGTAACCATACTGAACCAACTATCGGGCAACGAAGATAACAAGAAAAGTGCCTCCAACTCATCTTCTGTAAGTCCCTAGTTCTTAGGATCGATAACTTCGTTATCTGTAGTATTAAGGTGCGGAATCCCTCAATAAATGTGTTATCTTACTAATAACGAGTAAGTTCGTAATTGCGTATATTAAAACTTAACTTTAAACGATAAAATGTCAAAGCCTAGCCGTTAGGTTTGTTTTCTCTGGTATTCTGAGTTCGCCGATTTGAAGAATGCAAAAAGTGTTAACGATTTTCTAAAGAAAATCGTTTATATGTTTCTGTCTCGGCTCGGCTCGCATGGGTCGGCGAGTTCGGTCCAACTCGCAGCCCAAGCCCACTATAGGACTCGGCTCGCCAGACTAATGTTCCGCGAGTTCAGTTCTCATCTTGCAGCTCAACTCGCTGCGACTTGAGAACTCGACTCGCCTTGCACAAAACGTATATACTTATTTCGTATTTAATTATTCGTCTAACTTTAACAAAATAATATGTTTAACGAATATTACTAACAAAACAAATATTTATTTACAAATCTAAACCAATGTACAAACGTAATAATAATTACACCAGTCCTATTTCAAGCTAGATCTGTTGTCACAATCTATGTCTCAACAGACTCCCTCTTGACAATAGCTCTAGCGTCTTTATCTTCACGCTGTCTTTGATTTTCAAGAGTAAATCTTACTACTTGCAAAAATTTTAAGCTTGATGCATGTTTTAACCATCCTGTGATAATCTCGTGCTAAATCACCCCAACCAATAGTAGATATGATCTTGTTCTTGTACAACATAATCAGATCTTCCTTTGATAAGTTCATCAGGTGTCTGTGATCATATACACGAAGAATCTCTTTTTCGCCATCAGGATAATCATCATCAGCTTCAATCATAAAGGCTTCTCCTGATCTAGCATCTACCCCCCAATATTTCAACTTTCCCAAAATATTCTGAGGCATAGTCTTCATAGGTATTTGCTTAATGCAGTTGACCGCTGGATAAACCTTCTTCCTTCTTCTTCTTCTTCCTGTTCTCTGACTTTTCTCGTTCAGCTTTATCGTTTTTCCTTTCCTTGGCTTAATCTTTGAGAACTTCATAGATAATCCTTCAGTCCTAATGATACGCTCAACATACTTAGCATAGTCATCATCACTTGGATTTATCATATCTAATCTAGCCAAGTCTTGAATATCATATCGAGGCAATGAACTAAACACTGCAAGCTTCTTCTCAAAATATTGAACCCCGTCAAACCTTTTGATTGCGAAGAGCTTCAGGTCAGAGTCATAATACCATCCAATAATGCCAGTTTTAAGTACACACTTTCTAGTAATATCAACTTCTTTCAAAATGCGTGGCTTATTTTCCTTTTTCTTCTTTAGCATTTCTTGGATAAACATAGGATTACCAACCATATGTTTGTATTTATCCTCTATTTCTTCAACCTCAGTATCCGAATCTTCAGAAGCATTCTCAAAAGCTTCTAAATCAATAACTGATTCTCCTTGTTCATTTACAAAAACAAATTCAGTCGTTGATGGATTCACAACATGTTCATCTACATTTGCATCCAGATCAACACCTTCATCTATCCCAGATTCAAATACTGCAGTCCAGTCTTCAGGAAGTTTGAACTCTCCTTCTTCAATATCATAATCAATCTCTTCATCTATCTCATCCAAAATATCATCTTCTGAATCTGATAGATCTAGCATTTCCATTCCTAGAGAAAAATTTAAATACAAATATATTAATAATTCAAATTCTTCATTGATTTCCCTGAACCAATCTAAGAATTTCTTTATTAATCCTTTTGTATATTTTAACCTAAAATATAAACGCAATTTACATATAACTTATAAAATCTTTTATTGATTACCCTGAATCAATCCAAAATCTCTTAAGTCTTATAACCTACTTAACAAATAATAATTAATTATAAATTATAATGCATTGTGGATAATCACCAAACATTTAAATTTACTATTAATTACCTTATATAATTTTCAAGTGTTAATTGATCTAATTCATTATCAATTTAACCTTTAAATTATATATCATTTGTCTAGTTAATACTAATACATTTTTAACTTGTCAGTATGCAAACTCTCAAGTCTAAAATGCATATGTTATTATAAAATTTTGACCGCCGATATTATTCGGAACACGCCGCTTGACTACTCAATGAGTCGGAAGTCTTTCGATCACTATTTTTACTTAACATATATAAAATCAAATAACTTAATAATATCTAATACACTTAACTTGTAATTACAATCTCAAGCCGAATATATTACCAAAATATTAAGTTACAATTATTCTGTACAAATTAACACCAATAATTACTACACTATGCTAATACTAAGCTATCTTACCAGCTTCTGTATCAACCTGTGCAGTCTTATCTGTACTAGTACCAGCTCCAGAACCGCTTGCACCAGCATTACCACCAGACTCCCCCTGAATCATAGTTTGCTCACCAGTCTTTGAAGGACCAGTCTGCTCACCACTCGGTGCATTGGGATCATCGTCTTTATCAGAATCTCTCTTCCTCTTCAGCTCATTTTCTTTGCACGACTCCAGATATACCAATATCTCCCCGTGAGTAGACTGTCCTGAGTGCGTTCTCAAGACCAAACTCTCCAAGGAAGATAATTTCAGTCTCTGAACATTGAAGTCCGCAAGCAAAGTCTCATGAGTCTTCATCAGTAGATTGTAAGATTCACTCTATTTGAGCATCTGCTGAGCAAGAAGAAGATTATTCGACACCAGCTCTGGAATCTGAGAAGTAAGCTTCTCTAAATTCTTTACCCTCGACTCTAAGGACGTAATCCTTTCAGCATCAGTCGTTGGAGTAACAGGTATCGTTCTGGGTCCAGGCGGTGTAAGAGACTCAATATGCCAGTCTCTTGTCAGCGGTGTATGAGGTTGAGACAAAGCTTGCGTAAGCAAGTTTGCCGCAAATCTAGCTCCTTTATTCGTCGGAAATTTCGCCACACAAACTAGATCAGCAACCTCATGCTGTAAAGTTAAACACAATTAAAATCAGTTATTGTTACAGATTACTCTGTCTCAAACTCTGATTAATTGCATAACACTTATAGTTATAGAACTTATATCTCATACCTGAAGCGGTACAGATATCTGTTCAGAAACCACCGGTGTATCCTTCTCCACGTGTGGTGTATCTTGAGCAACTGTATACAGAATTAACTGTCTCAGTTTAACTCCTGATAAACAAAAAGTTAAGATTATTTAACTTTTATAATCAATACTAACCTTCTCTAATAGTCAGCGTTCTCGGACGCTTCATCAACTGAGTAACAGTCTCCTCAGCATCCAAATCATGAACAATGAAATCTGGATCTGGTTCATTGACTTTACGCTTGAGCTTCAGCTTCTGAGTAGGATTAACCTCAAGCCTTGATCGTTGCTCAGTCATTCCAACCGGAATACTCGTGGACAGATCAACAAGATCATCCTCGGTATCACTGGAATCGTCAGTTGTATGTCCATCATACTTGCCAGATGGACCAACTGGTTCCTAAATATATTTACCATTTATGATTAACATAAACTCCATCAAACTAGATAAATATATATTTAAGATTATTCAGCTTTAATACCTTAGCAGGTAAAACTGTTGAACTATCACTCTGCCTTTGCTCACCCTCAGGTCTAATAACCTCTGGGTCTGCAATCTCAGCTTCCTGTATATAATGATATTTATATTTTATAATTAGTAATGTTACCTAGCCAACTAAATATCTATATCATAATCATTATATAATAATATTATGCATTTATGATTAATAAAAAAAATCTATCAACTAAGCATCTATATTAAAATATTACCTCAGATGGTGCAAAATAACTATCAATATCCCGTAGCAAGGGATCAGTAGCATCATCATTCTGAACCAAAACCTCTTGCACAACTTGTGCAGCAACCTCTTGGTTCACTTGCTGATCAACCTGACCAACCTGAATAAGAACATCCTCAAGGAGCCCTTGTGGATCTTTAGGTTGAACCTCCTCAGCTGCAGGTTCAAGTACAACATCAGCAGCAGCAGCACCAGCAGGAACAACATCCAACCACCCATTATTTGGCGGTGGAACGTAGTTTGGGTCAACAATATACCCAAAAAGTGGTCGTTCTTCCGGTTTCACCACACCTTCCTTCCTAACTGTCTGCATAAACATGGCATTATATCCACGTTGATCAATGGTATTCACCACTAAAAATGGCTCAGGTATAGCCAAGTTCAATAGACGCGCGCGAATGATAAGCATACAAAACCTCGGGTAGATCATAAATCTAGATCTAACAGAACCCGATATCTGTCTTGCAATCTCTCCAAAAATGAGATCACAGAAACTGTATGGTTTATTATAAACCAGGGACAGTGCAGCCGATAATATAACAGGGCTTTACTCATCGAAGCCTCCCTTCTTCGGTGCAAAAACTGTATTCATCACATGCCACAGAAACCTCCACTGTCCGAGTACCAGAGGCTTCTGAAACTGGTTCCCGCGCCTATCTCCCGTATATCCCATACGGCCAATTGCCCCCTCAATAAAGTCCATGGGCATCTCCAAATCCCCATTCTCTTGTTCTTCAATCCCCAGCTGTAATACCTCACGAAGATATCCAGCAGTAAATGCAACCGTTTGACCATTAACCGTTGCCCTAATCTCTGGTGGATTGACAGATTGGTCATGCACGATATCCGTCCAGAAATCGTTCAGAATAGCCTGAGAAATAGGTGGATTGGCCGTAATAGCATATCTAATACGCGACCGTGCAAGAAAGCGAAGAATATCAGCCACCCTATCAGCCCTCTTGGCCTGTAGATTCAGATCTACTAGAATATTGTGGCTTTTATCAAATGGTCTCGCCATATCTGTATAATAAACACAAATAACAGATTAAATGCACGTGTAATAGATTTTAAACTATAACGTATTATGAATAGTAATTCATCTTACATCCTAGTTTAAATGTAAACTTATACATATAACTTGTTACAAAAATAGTCTCAAGTCGTATACATATATAAATCAATATATATAATATACCGCTAATATAAAATTAGGACACGCTACTAGATTACGTTTTGAATCGGTAGACTTTCGATATATATATATACATTGTCATAGGAATCCAAAAATATTGTAAGTACCTAGTTCTTAGGATCGATAACTTCATTATCTGTAGTATTAAGGTGCGGAATCCCTCAATACGGTGTTATCTTACTAATAACGAGTAAGTTCGTAATTGCGTATATTAAAACTTAACTTTAAACGATAAAACGTCAAAGCCTAGCCGTTAGGTTTGTTTTCTCTGGTATTCTGAGTTCGCCGATTTGAAGAATGCAAAAAGTGTTAACGATTTTCTAAAGAAAATCGTTTATATGTTTCTGTCTCGGCTCGGCTCGCATGGGCCGGCGAGTTCGGTCCAACTCGCAGCCCAAGCCCACTATAGGACTCGGCTCGCCAGACTAATGTTCCGCGAGTTCAGTTCTCATCTTGCAGCTCAACTCGCTGCGACTTGAGAACTCGACTCGCCTTGCACAAAACGTATATACTTATTTCGTATTTAATTATTCGTCTAACTTTAACAAAATAATATGTTTAACGAATATTACTAACAAAACAAATATTTATTTACAAATCTAAACCAATGTACAAACGTAATAATAATTACACCAGTCCTATTTCAAGCTAGATCTGTTGTCACAATCTATGTCTCAACATCTTCAAACGTAACTCCTACAGATTTTAACCTGGTCAAAATCGAGTTAAACTAGTTAACATGATCCGCTGGCGATGCACCTTCAACCATCTTCGCGTTCACCAACTGCCGAATCAAGAAAACCATATTGAAAGCCGAGGGTTTCTCATACATGTTAGACAACGCCGTTAACAAACCCGCAGTCGTGGTTTCCCTCGCAATATTGTAGGCGACATTCTTGGCCAGAGAAAGTAGAACTACTCCAAGTGCCCTGGCGATCTAACAATGTCCAGTCGGCATCACTCATACCTTCAGGTTTAGTACCCGACAACAGTTGGTGTAACTTTTTCGCGTACAAAACGTCCTCGATTTGCATCTTCCAAAATTCAAATTCGCTGCCATCAAACTGACTAATCCTAATCTCGCTTTTATCCGCTATTATTCCTAAACTCGAAAACACGAGCTCTGATACCACTTTGTAAGGTTTTAGGACCCAACAATAATCCGTACAATCACAAGATTATACCCCCATGACAATAAACGGATCAAACAAAGCAAAACAAGAATAAAGATAATACGAGAATATAAACGAACACGCGAATATAACGTGGTTATGTCCAATCTACTCGATTGGTTTAATCCACGGCCAAACTAGAGAGAGATCTTATTATTTTTCATGAGGTGTTAGGGTTACAAATACAAAGGGTTACAATATATAGGAAATAATAATACTTCATCCAAAAGAAATCGCAACCGACTTAAACCCTTTGCCGACTTAGATTGACTTTATGTGCAAGCTTGTAAAAAACAATTCCATCTCATGCACGTGATTAACTTGTTTCCATAAATTCACGTCACAATAATTAATTAATTAATCTTCATATTCCTAACAATATATATATATAAGTTGAGTTGACATAAACTGTGACACCCGTCAAATTAGGACTAGTTTTTAGCTCCTAATCATTTAGAAATACGTGTAATTAGTTCTATGTATTAGGCTAATTGTATGTATCAAAATATATATTGTTGAATATATATCAATACTCGATTAGATTTAATCGTGCAATTATCAAATCGGCCAAATTTCCAAGTCATATATATATGGCGTTGGTGAAAAACAATATTAAATAATATAAGAATTATTATTTAATAACTCATTATTTATTATATATTATTTTGATAATATATAAAGTATTCGTATCGTACAAAATCAAATCATTCGCGACAACCTTTATAAATAATGTATTATTATTGGAGATAGTAATTATTATTTACATTAGATAAAATGAAACATATTTCGTTTTATAACATTTTACTCAAACACGACGAAAACATTCAAATCGTGTCCGTCTCTAAAACGTAAAACAATGATATATTTTTACATCTCATTAAAAGTATTTCTATTAAAATACTTCGATTAAAATACGTACAATATCAAATATAGAAATTTATCGAATTAAAACATTTTACTATTTTTCGATCGGGTACAAAAACACGGGTATTTTGTACCACAAATAGGAGCCCAACCGACTCCAATTATTGGATCCGGATGAACAAATCAAACGCACCCTTTGTTTTCATTTCATTTTCTATCTATCTATCTCTCTAACTCTCTCGGCTCTCTCTCGGTTCCAAATCAAACAACAACAACAAATAACAAAAACAAGATCAAGCATCATCATCATCATCGTGATCATCCTCATCATCATCTTCATCATCTTCATCGTTCATCATCACCATCATCCGTTCATCATTTTGATTGTAAGGAATCATTTACGTTTTTGTTAATTTTACATGTTTATATTACGTATATTAGCATGCTAGGATGTTCTACAAACTAATTATGCCCCCAAATCAAACACAAGTTTTTGAATTTAATCTGTTG
This sequence comes from Helichrysum umbraculigerum, assembly GCA_949592205.1. Taxonomy (NCBI): domain Eukaryota; kingdom Viridiplantae; phylum Streptophyta; class Magnoliopsida; order Asterales; family Asteraceae; genus Helichrysum; species Helichrysum umbraculigerum. The sequence goes on along the minus strand of CATIUR010000004.1, from coordinate 25,786,780 downwards.
TTCGTCACAGACCTGCACACGCAGACAAACCACGCGATCGCGTGATTTGTCCAGCCGATCGCGTCAACTTTTAAACCACGCGATCGCATGAGCTTTCAACCGATCGCGTGATCTTGTTTCCTGGATCGTATGATTTTTCAGAAACTTAAACCAAATGTTTTCATGTCGCGATTCTTACTAAGTAATCAATTTAGAGACGTTTAAAATCCAAACAACTATAAATAATTTTCATAACGTATTATAATTATACGAACTCAAATTATTTATACTCAATACGATACGTTTTCAAAACAAAGTTCATTTATACGAAACAAACATATTGATGTTATCAAGATCTCGATTTCAAATCAATCACCAATGGCCGTATCCATTTTCACAAACTCAAAACATAATCATTAACCAATGTATTTGGTCATAACTAGTTAAGTGGATAACTAGCATAGATGGTCCGTAGTGTCATCAAATCAAGTAAACCTTGCGCGTTTAATACGCCCGGCAAGTTTCGAATATCTAATCAATCAAAACCTTGCGCGTCTAAGACGCCCTGCAGGTTCAGTCGTTGTAACGACTTCAAAATCATTGTAAATCATCAATTGTGCTTAGTAGCATCTCATAGGCTCAGGTGAGTCTCATAGCCCCTTTTTAAATACTTTTACCTAGGGGTGTGATTTCATTGCTCTGTTTTGTTTTACAATATGAACGCAAGTACCATCAAATCAAATACTACATGAGTTATTTTCACTAATCATTTTAAAGCCCTCCATCAGCATAGTTTGGTAATACGTGGTAGCGTGAATATTAGTATATGGTACCATATAGGTCTGACCAGCCTCATCCGGGTTAGCACGCACTAACCTGTCAAACGGATGTATTAATATTTGTGTAGACGAGTGTTGATTAGGCACTCGTAGGAGGCACCTCGATCAGGATACCTTAAATGTGGACCTGACATCTCGAGTTAAGTTCAGACTATGTGCTCATGGCTGTATAACTTTTATTTTGCTTAATTGCATTTTAAATTCAATTATCATTAAATCTTGCGGTTCATACAAATATGTGTTGACATACAAACCTGTGAGCTCACCAGCGTTTTTGCTGACCCATTTTAGCATGTATCACAGGTGATCAGCAGCAGTAGGTCTGCCACTCAAGATGCCCATTAGCTCGAGTCACATTCAGACATCAAGAGATTGTCATGCATTACTATATTTTGTATAATTTAGTTATGCCATAGAATCTCTATCAATCGAACTCAGGAGCTTTTGTAAACTATGTTATAACAGTGTAAAACTTTTATAATATCAATGTATTTGTAAACGACGCATGTAGTGGTCGTTCATTATGTAATCTTGTGTGCTTTGTATATTGATTAGTCGCGCCCCGAACCGACCCGCTTCCGCATCATAATTTGGGGGTGCGACAGATTGGTATCAGAGCCTAAGGTTATAGTGAACTAGGTTGCATTTAGTGGGCCTAGACTATGACCGTTAGGCAGTATTCCCTATTAGGTATAACTGGTTCAGTGATCATGTCATACGAGTTTAATTTAACATAGCGTAGCTAACTATGTACAATTAAATGAAGATGATGTGAAATCTGAAAGGGGTTATGTTGAACAGGAATGCGATAGTTGACTCTGACCATGAGAGAAACCGTGACTAATACTGGATTAGTGTTAGACACACATTAGGCTATTATGTGATATAGGCGTATATACATACATAGGCCTCATTTATGTGCTACCTTATAGGCTATTATATATTGAAGATATATGATTAAGCCTCACTCGCGTATTATCTTCTAAGCTATTATATATATCGAATATATATAGATCACACATGATAATACACTCGTTAACATCTTTACTATCAAAGACGATACGTATGAATTACTATCGTCTATCCCTTTATTACGCACATAACATCTCACAACACAATTCCGCTGTACCATCGTATGTTCACGAGGAGTATATCATTTCGTATTTCCCCTATCATTCTATTTCCTTATAATCACAAATGGAACTTATTGTTTGAAGGACTATAGGCTCCATACATAAAACCATACCCCATCTACTCGCAAACTCGCATCTAGTATTCAACTCTGTTGTTGGTCAAATGTGATTATCACTGGTGTCATTGTATATTACCTCATAAATATATATATGCATATGTGATGTATCATGTTTTGGTGCAAACAACTCATCCACTCTCTTTGCCTTTGTCAGAATCATGCCGCCAAAGAGGAATGGTTTCAGTCAAGCTGAACTCAATGCTGCAGTTACCCGAGCTGTAGCCGAAGCCATGGCAGCTCAAGAAGCTCTAAGGAATGCAGAGACAGTCAATGCTACTCCTGTTATCAAACCTTGTTCCTACAAGGACTTTCTTAGCTGCAAGCCACTTTACTTTAAGGGCACGGAAGGTGCTATTAGCTTAATCCGATGGATTGAAAGAATGGAATCTGTCTTTAGTCTCTGTAACTGTACTGAAGATAGTAAGGTCAAGTTTGCTGCTTACACCTTTCAAGAAAGTGCACTAACGTGGTGGAACACCCACGCAAACTCTATCGGCGTCGAGATCGCAAACCGACTTCCTTGGCCTGAATTGAAGAAAAAGCTAAGGGAGAAGTACTGTCGCGAGGAAGAACTACACCGACTGGAAGTCGAGTTCTGGCATCTGGAGGTACAAGGGAACGATATTGCTGGGTACACCACCAAATTCCAGCAATTCGCTCTGTTGTGCCCAGGTTTGGTTGATACGGAAGGAAAAAGTATCAAGAAGTACATCCGCGGACTTCCAGAGAATATCCAGGGAAATGTCGCCTCAGCGCAACCAACCACCCTTGATAGAGCTATCGAAATTGCTCATGAACTCATGGCCATGATTGTCAGCCGTGAGACATCTGCTCCATCTTCTGGTAACAACAACAAGAGAAAGTGGTCTGGAAACACCACTCAAAACCAATCATCATCAAAGAGGTCTGAGTCTGATAAGACCTTCAACACTGGTTCTGGTTTCAACAAGGGTTACACTGGAAATAAACCCTACTGTTCAAAGTGTCGCCGTCATCATGATGGTCCTTGCAGCACACCTTGTGGAAAATGTCAAAGGTATGGACATTTGACCAAAGACTGTAGGTCTACTACCGTCAACACCACCACCAGCCAACCAAAGTCCTGCTATGAGTGTGGAGAAACTGGGCACTTTAGGAATGATTGCCCAAAGCTGAAGAACAAGGGTAACAACACTGCGAAGGGAAGAGCTTTCGTTCTGAACTCAGGAGAGGCCCGTCAAGACCCGAATGTGGTCTCGGGTACGTTTCTTCTCAACAATCTTACTGCTTCTGTTCTGTTTGATTCTGGTGCTGATAGGAGCTTCATATCTGATGAGTTTAGTAAATTGCTTAACATTGCCCCTATTGCCTTAGATGCTAAGTACATGGTAGAATTAGCTAATGGCAAGTTAATTGAGACTGACAGTGTAATACCAAATTGCACTTTAAATCTATCTGATGAAATCTTCTCTATTGACCTTATACCCGTTGAAATTGGAAGTTTCGACGTTATTATTGGAATGGATTGGTTATCCAAGCACCGAGCTGAAATTGTCTACTATGACAAAATCGTCCGTATTCCTCTTGTCACCGGTAGTACTCTAATCATACAAGGGGAGACCGGTAGGACGAGACTGAATATTATATCCTGTATGAAAACTCGCAAGTACCTTAGAAAATGGTTCCAGGCGATTCTCGCACATGTCTTGGAGAAAAAGTCGGAAGAGAAACTACTTGAGGATGTGCCCATTGTTAGAGATTATCCAGAAGTCTTTCCCGAAGACTTACCTGGCCTTCCACCACCGAGACAAGTTGAGTTCTCGATCGATCTCGTGCCGGGGACAGCACCTGTTGCACGAGCACCATATCGTTTAGCCCCTTCAGAACTCCAGGAGTTGTCTACTCAGTTGCAGGAACTTCTGGATAAGGGATTCATTAGACCGAGTTCTTCACCATAGGGAGCTCCGGTTCTGTTTGAGAAAAAGAAAGATGGTTCATTCAGAATGTGTATCGACTATAGAGAGTTGAACAAGTTGACCGTCAAGAACCGTTACCCACTTCCTCGAATTGATGACCTATTCGACCAACTTCAAGGGTCAAGTATCTATTCGAAGATAGATCTAAGATCAGGTTATCATCAGTTACGAGTTCGTGACATCGACATCCCAAAGACTGCCTTCCGAACTCGCTATGGACATTACAAGTTCCAAGTGATGCCATTTGGTTTGACTAACGCACCGGCAGTATTCATGGACCTTATGAACCGTGTGTGCAAACCATATCTAGACAAGTTTGTCATTGTTTTTATCGATGACATTCTTATTTACTCGCGCAATGAACAGGAACACGCGCAACATCTTAAAGTCATTCTAGAACTTCTTAGACACGAAGAGTTATATGCTAAATTCTCCAAGTGTGAGTTCTGGATGAAAACTGTTCAATTCCTTGGTCATGTGATTGATAGTCAAGGAATTCACGTAGATCCATCAAAGATTGAGGCTATCAAGTGCTGGCAAGCACCGACGACGCCGACCGAAGTACGCCAATTCTTAGGACTGGCTGGTTATTATCGGCGTTTCATTGAGAATTTTTCCAAAATAGCTCAACCTCTCACAATACTGACTCAGAAGGAAAAGAAGTTTGATTGGACTGAAAAACAAGAGTCAGCATTTCAGCGATTGAAGCAAAAGCTTTGCAGTGCACCAATTCTATCATTACCCGAAGGAAATGAAGACTTCGTGGTATACTGCGATGCCTCACACCAAGGTCTTGGTTGCGTGTTGATGCAACGAGACAAGGTTATTGCCTACGCCTCCCGACAACTCAAAGTTCACGAGAAGAACTACACTACTCATGATCTCGAATTAGGAGCCGTAGTGTTCGCACTTAAGATCTGGAGACACTATCTGTATGGCACAAAGTGTACCATCTTCACCGATCACAAAAGCCTCCAGCATATATTCGATCAGAAGGATCTTAATATGAGGCAACGTCGCTGGGTCGAGCTACTCACCGACTATGATTGTGAAATCAAGTATCATCCGGGGAAAGCAAATGTAGTTGCCGATGCCCTAAGTCGCAAAAAGCGCACAAAACCACTTCGAGTCCGAGCCCTTAGCATAACCATCCATAATGATCTAATCATTCAAATTCTCACTGCTCAACTCGAAGCATTGAAACCTGAAAACATCAAAGAAGAGGCCTTGCGAAATATGAAGAATCAATTGGAAACCAAACCCAATGGGGTCAAATACTTCGCAAACCGTATTTGGTTACCCAAGTTTGGGAATCTTCGAGACTTAGTGATGGATGAAGCTCATAAGTCTAAGTATTCTATACATCCTGGATCTGACAAGATGTATCATGGCATCAAAGGATCATACTGGTGGCCAAACATGAAAGCAGAGATTGCCACGTATGTCAAGTGCCTCACATGTTCAAAAGTTAAAGTTGAATATCAGAAGCCCACCGGTTTGCTACAGCAACCGGATATTCCAGAATAGAAATGGGAGCAAATCGCTATGGACTTCATCACTAAACTCCCGAAAACATCAAGTGGTTGCGATACTATATGGGTAATAGTTGATCGTCTAACCAAATCTGCTCACTTCCTTGCCATGAAGGAAACCGACAAAATGGAACGTCTCACACGAATCTATTTGAAGGAGATCGTATCCCGACACGGCGTTCCAATCTCAATTATCTCTGATAGAGACAGCCGATTCACATCTAACTTTTGGCAGTCATTGCAAAAGTCATTGGGTACTCGTTTAGATATGAGTACAGCCTATCATCCACAAACCGATGGCCAAAGTAAAAGGACTATTCAAACACTGGAAGATATGTTACGCGCCTGCGTAATTGATTTCGGTGTAAATTGGGAACATCATTTGCCATTGTGTGAATTCTCATACAACAACAGCTATCATACCAGCATTGGAGCTGCACCATTCGAGGCACTGTACGGTCGTAAGTGCCGATCGCCTATTTGTTGGACCGAAAATTGGAGATAGCCAACTCACCGGCCCGGAAATCATTCATGAAACCACCGAGAAGATCGTTGGTATCCAACAACGCCTGAAGGCCGCACGTGATCGTCAGAAGAGTTATGCTGACGTGAGACGAAAGCATCTCGAGTTCCAAGTTGGGGATCGAGTATTGCTCAAAGTATCACCTTGGAAAGGTGTCATTCGTTTTGGTAAACGTGGGAAGTTAAACCCTAGATACATCGGACCTTTTGAGATCCTTGAAAGGATTGGTCCAGTCGCATATCGATTGCAGCTACCTCCAGAGCTCAGTAGCGTGCATCCCACATTTCACATTTCTAACCTGAAGAAATGCCTGTCCGACGAGACACTCATCATTCCGCTCGAGGAAATTCAAATCGACGACAAACTTCATTTTGTCGAGACACCAGTGGAGGTCATGGACCGTGAGGTCAAACAGCTTAAACAAAGTCGTATTCCAATTGTCAAGGTTCGGTGGAATTCGCGGCGTGGTCCGGAATTCACTTGGGAACGAGAAGACCAGATGCGACTCAAATATCCACATCTATTTTCAGACTCCACTCACGCATCAACTCAAAGTTAAATTTCGGGACGAAATTCTCTTAACAAGGGGAGAATGTGACACCCGTCAAATTAGGACTAGTTTTTAGCTCCTAATCATTTAGAAATACGTGTAATTAGTTCTATGTATTAGGCTAATTGTATGTATCAAAATATATATTGTTGAATATATATCAATACTCGATTAGATTTAATCGTGCAATTATCAAATCGGCCAAATTTCCGATTCATATATATATGGCGTTGGTGAAAAACAATATTAAATAATATAAGAATTATTATTTAATAACTCATTATTTATTATATATTATTTTGATAATATATAAAGTATTCGTATCGTACAAAATCAAATCATTCGCGACAACCTTTATAAATAATGTATTATTATTGGAGATAGTAATTATTATTTACATTAGATAAAATGAAACATATTCCGTTTTATAACATTTTACTCAAACACGACGAAAACATTCAAATCGTGTCCGTCTCTAAAACGTAAAACAATGATATATTTTTATATCTCATTAAAAGTATTTCTATTAAAATACTTCGATTAAAATACGTACAATATCAAATATAGAAATTTATCGAATTAAAACATTTTACTATTTTTCGATCGGGTACAAAAACACGGGTATTTTGTACCACAAATAGGAGCCCAACCGACTCCAATTATTGGAGCCGGATGAACAAATCAAACGCACCCTTTGTTTTCATTTCATTTTCTATCTATCTATCTCTCTAACTCTCTCGGCTCTCTCTCGGTTCCAAATCAAACAACAACAACAAATAACAAAAACAAGATCAAGCATCATCATCATCATCGTGATCATCCTCATCATCATCTTCATCATCTTCATCGTTCATCATCACCATCATTCGTTCATCATTTTGATTGTAAGGAATCGTTTACGTTTTTGTTAATTTTACATGTTTATATTACGTATATTAGCATGCTAGGATGTTCTACAAACTAATTATGCCCCCAAATCAAACACAAGTTTTTGAATTTAATCTGCTGTTCGTCACAGACCTGCACACGCAGACAAACCACGCGATCGCGTGATTTGTCCAGCCGATCACGTCAACTTTTAAACCACGCGATCGCATGAGCTTTCAACCGATCCGTGATCTTGTTTCCTGGATCGTATGATTTTTCAGAAACTTAAACCAAATGTTTTCATGTCGCGATTCTTACTAAGTAATCAATTTAGAGAAGTTTAAAATCCAAACAACTATAAATAATTTTCATAACGTATTATAATTATACGAACTCAAATTATTTATACTCAATACGATACGTTTTCAAAACAAAGTTCATTTATACGAAACAAACATATTGATGTTATCAAGATCTCGATTTCAAATCAATCACCAATGGCCGTATCCATTTTCACAAACTCAAAACATAATCATTAACCAATGTATTTGGTCATAACTAGTTAAGTGGATAACTAGCATAGATGGTCCGTAGTGTCATCAAATCAAGTAAACCTTGCGCGTTTAATACGCCCGGCAAGTTTCGAATATCTAATCAATCAAAACCTTGCGCGTCTAAGACGCCCTGCAGGTTCAGTCGTTGTAACGACTTCAAAATCATTGTGAATCATCAATTGTGCTTAGTAGCATCTCATAGGCTCAGGTGAGTCTCATAGCCCCTTTTTAAATACTTTTACCTAGGGGTGTGATTTCATTGCTCTGTTTTGTTTTACAATATGAACGCAAGTACCATCAAATCAAATACTACATGAGTTATTTTCACTAATCATTTTAAAGCCCTCCATCAGCATAGTTTGGTAATACGTGGTAGCGTGAATATTAGTATATGGTACCATATAGGTCTGACCAGCCTCATCCGGGTTAGCACGCACTAACCTGTCAAACGGATGTATTAATATTTGTGTAGACGAGTATTGATTAGGCACTCGTAGGAGGCACCTCGATCAGGATACCTTAAATGTGGACCTGACATCTCGAGTTAAGTTCAGACTATGTGCTCATGGCTGTATAACTTTTATTTTGCTTAATTGCATTTTAAATTCAATTATCATTAAATCTTGCGGTTCATACAAATATGTGTTGACATACAAACCTGTGAGCTCACCAGCGTTTTTGCTGACCCATTTTAGCATGTATCACAGGTGATCAGCAGCAGTAGGTCTGCCACTCAAGATGCCCATTAGCTCGAGTCACATTCAGACATCAAGAGATTGTCATGCATTACTATATTTTGTATAATTTAGTTATGCCATAGAATCTCTATCAATCGAACTCAGGAGCTTTTGTAAACTATGTTATAACAGTGTAAAACTTTTATAATATCAATGTATTTGTAAACGACGCATGTAGTGGTCGTTCATTATGTAATCTTGTGTGCTTTGTATATTGATTAGTCGCGCCCCGAACCGACCCGCTTCCGCATCATAATTTGGGGGTGCGACATAAACATTTAAAATACATTATTTTGAGTTATCAAAATAGTCGTCAGGTTTCGTTCGGGTGTCAGGTTCGATTCGCGCGTTTTTATCGCGTTCGGTTACGTTTTTAACAAAACGTGATATGTGTAATATATTTTTGTAATATTTTCAAGTAAATAATGTTTGTTTGGATAAATCCATATTATTTCGACAGTTTGTCACCAACGTCTATGTTTAACAGTGTCGGACTCCGTCCGATTCATAATTGCACGATTTAATTAAATCGCGTACGCGTGTATGTAATTACACAAAAATGTCACATATCTTTAGCCTAATATAAACTAAATACACATAATTATCCAAATGTTAGGCACAACTTAATGTCCTAATCTGGCGGGTGTCACATTCTCCCCTCGTTAAGAGAATTTCATCCCGAAAGTAGTTCGAAGTTGCAGTGTGAGTAGCATCTAAGAATAGACGTGGATGTTTCAGTCGCATTTGGTCTTCCCGTTCCCAAGTGAATTCAGGACCACGTCTCGAATTCCACCGGACTTTAACGATGGAAATACGACTCTGTTTAAAGCGCTTTACCTCACGGTCCATGATTTCCACGGGTTCCTCGACAAAGTGCAGTTTGTCGTCTATGTGGATTTCATCGAGTGGTATGATCAGGGTTTCATTAGACAGGCATTTCTTCATGTTAGAAATGTGGAAGGTGTTGTGCACGCTACTGAGTTCAGGAGGTAGCTGCAGTCTGTATGCCACTGGACCAATCCTTTCTAGGATTTCAAACGGTTTAATGTACCATAAATTCAGTTTCTTGCATTTTCCGAAGCGAATAACGCCTTTCCAAGGCGAGACTTTCAAAAGAACTTTTTCCCCGACTTAAAACTCGAGGTGTTTGCGTCTCACGTCAGCATAACTCTTCTGACGATCACGTGCGGCTTTCAGCTGGTGCTGTATGCCCACAATCTTTTCAGTGGTTTCGTGTATGATTTCTGGACCAGTGGTTGTGTATTCCCCACCTCAATCCAACAAATGGGTGATCGGCACTTACGACCGTAAAGTACCTCGAAGGGTGCAGCCTTAATGCTGGTGTGGTAACTGTTGTTATACGAGAATTCGCACAACGGTAGATGGTTTTCTCATGAGTTACCGAAGTTAACTATGCAGGCTCGTAGCATATCCTCCGGTATCTGTATAGTCCGTTCGCTTTGGTCGTCAGTTTGTGGGTGATAAGCAATACTCATATTCAAACGAGTACCGAGAGATTTTTGCAATGATTGCCAAAAGCAAGAAGTAAATCGGCTATCTCTATCAGAGATAATTGAGATGGCACGCCGTGTCTTGACACGATCTCTTTTAAGTAGAGTCGTGTCGAACGTTCCATCTTGTCAGTTTCCTTGATAGCCAAGAAGTGAGCAGATTTTGGTGAGACGATCTACAATCACCCAAATAGTATCGCAACCGCTTGGTGTTTTTGGGAGTTTAGTAATGAAGTCTATAATGATCTGCTTCCATTTCCATTGTGGAATTTCCGGTTGTTGCAGTAGGCCGGAAGGATTATGGTATTCGGCCTTAACTTTAGAACAGGTAAGGCATTTGCTAACATATGTAGCGATGTCGGCTTTCATGTTGGGCCACCAATATATCTCCTTGATGCCGTGATACATCTTGTCAGCTCCAGGATGTATAGAGTATCTGGATTTGTGAGCTTCATGCATCACAAAATCTCGCAAGTTCCCGAAGTTGGGCAACCAGAATCTTTTAGAGAAGTATTTGGCCCCATCGGGTTTTGTTTTAAGTTGTTTGTCCATGCCTCGCAAGGCTTTGTGTTTTATGTTTTCATCCTTGAGTGCTTCGAGATAAGCGGTAATAATTTAAGTGGTAAGACTGTTGTGAATGGTCATACCCAGTGCTCGGACTCCAAGGGGTTTCACCTGTTCCTTACGACTTAAAGTATCGGCAACAACGTTAGCTTTGCCTGGGTGGTAACGAATTTCACATTCGTAATCATTAAGTAGTTCGAACCAACGGCGTTGTCTCATGTTCAGATCTTTTTGGTCGAATATGTGTTGGAGACTTTTGTGATCGGTAAAGATTGTACACTTGGTACCGTATAAGTAGTGTCTCCAGATTTTGAGTGCAAAAACAACAGCTCCTAACTCGAGATCATGAGTTGTGTAATTCTTTTCGTGGACCTTGAGTTGTTGAGAGGCGTAAGCATGACTTTTTCTCGTTGCATCAGTACGCAACTGAGACCTTGGTGTAAAGCATCAAAGTAAACGTGATACATGTAACATATTTTTGTAATATTTTCAAGTAAATAATGTTTGTTTGGATAAATCCACATTATTTCGATAGTTTGTCACCAACGTCTATGTTTAACGGTGCCAAACTCCGTCCGATTCATAATTTCATGATTTAATTAAATCGCGTACGCGTGTATGTAATTACACAAAATGTCACATATATTTAGCCTAATATAAACTAAATACACATAATTATCCAAATGTTAGGCACAACTTAATGTCATAATTTGACGGGTGTCACACCAAAAATATGCCTAGTCCTCTTATCTAATTTAATATATATTGCATGTTAGCCCTTCCTTCCAAATCATTTCTAAATTAGACCCCACGTGACATGGCATGATCTGCCCCATTGATCTTAAAAATGGACGGAAGCGATCTTCTACCCCTCCCTGGCCTCCAAAAATGGCCTGCCTCTGTGATCCTGAATCCAAAACTATACTGGACAAAAAGAGCATAGATTATCAAGAAGTACAAAAACCTATAAAATTAAACAAACCATATGAACCAGATTAGCGATAAAGAGCAAGCAAGAACCAATAAAAGAGACCATTACCTTTCGTATAATAGCCAACAAATCTATTTATGCACCAGGAGCGAGCAAGCCACCCGACAATTGAGGGGCTGTTTATGTTATTATCTTCTCCAATTTCATGTCATGTTATTGTGTTAGTAATAGCTTACTGATGCTAAAGTTGAATACCATCAAGTCATCGTTACTTGATGGTATATGGTTGTGATTTGGCAAGGGGAAAGATCGTGATGGGATCTTTGTAAGTCGTGATGCGACGTGGACATAGTTTTATCTCTTTATATTGTTGCCTAAGTTACCTGTTCCTACATATATTAACCCTAATGTATTTACTTTGGTGCCGCATAAATAATAATAATAATTAAAAAAGAAAACTACTACGGAGTATATACTTTTCCAGTTTGGCTCATGAACTAAAGCACTCTCTACGACCTGCGATCAGATGTTATGTACGTAACATTTGTGTTTACTATCATTCGTATTTATTTGTTTTGTTGTTTATTACTTATCCGTTTATTGTTGTGAGTATAAGATTTTGATGGTACGCTTTTGTTGGTTCATTTAAATTCCTTGGCATATTTAACTTTTGAATTTTATCAGTTTTATAGTTTGGTTTCAATTCTTGAACGTTCAAAGTTTTTAACATTTAAGATTATGCGTAACAAAATTTCAATTTTGTACGCCTTTCTCAATTTTTTAGGTTTCATATTTAGAAGAAATGAGTATTTATAAATGTTGTCAACTTCAATCCAAAGTCTATCGTGTATATGCATTAGAAATGTTTCTGTTGTGAGGATTAAGCTTTCAATTATTGTTATCATATATATGAAATAATACATTCAATTTTTATAAATTTCATGTGACATCGTATATAGATGATACACCAACATCGTATATAGACGCGACATCGTATATAGACGATACACCAACATCGTATATAGACGCTACACCGACAAAGGTATCGTAGAATACATACCGTATCTACCTTTAAAAGTTGAATATGCACGATATAAGCATTTAAAGCTGAAGCCAAAACTTCTATTCAGAGGCTTACAAAATGATTTGATCTTGATAATAAACAGCATGTCTGTCTACCCATTCAGGAATAATATTTGGAATGTAATAAACAGATTGGTTATTGCTGCTATGGTGTATTATGTTTGGGAGGAAAGAAACAAAAGATTATTTACTCAAAAGTCAAGAAGTATAGAAGAATTGAGTAAATTGATTCAGGTGAATATACAACTCAAACTCATAAGTTTGAAAGTGAAAGATACCAAAGCTGTGAGGAAAGCTGCAGATATGTGGGGATTAAAATGGAGTAATCAAGCTTTTGATTTGAGCTAGAGATTTTTGGTGTTGTGAAGTGGGTGTAAGGTGAATTGTTTTGGGTTAGTGAGTCATGAAAGATGGGACTACTTCCCCAAAATGGAGTTTTTGATAATTCAAGGTTTGGTATTGCTGTTAGATGGATAGGACGTAGTATTGATTTGTTTTTTTTGGTTTGATGCTTAAGGGTCTGTCCTTTTGCTTCAAGTATTCTTGTGTATCTCTTTATAAGTTGTGTTTAATATAAGGTTTGTGTTCTTTGCAAAAAAAAAAATTTTGGACTACAAGAAAAATGGCCTTTAGTGACAAATTTTTAGTGACGACATAAAAATTGGTCACTATCATCCTCGTTTAGTCACGACAAAATAGGTTGTCACTTAATTTTGGTCATTGCTGCAAAAATAGTGACAAGACTAATAGTTGTGACTAATTTTGACACTAGATGGCTTTGAAGAATGTTTCGTATCCTTTTTAATACGGCTAATTTTAGGGAAGAAGACGACTCATCAATTAGTTTTAATTAAATGCATAAAATAGGTGAGTACGTGGAAAGTAGATTTCTCTACTAGTCTGCTCCACTCCTTCATTTGAAAATGTTTATTGTATAATTAAAAGTAATCGTTATACATTGTATATATATACATCAGGTTTTACTGTTCATGAAGAGTTTCAATTACATGTGCCCGTTTTCTCTTTGGCTTCCTGCATCCGGCGAATCAGGTTACATTTGCACCGGAAAAGTTGACTGGTATTTTGTACTCCCTCCGTCCTAATTTTATTGTCCCCAGACAAGAAACACGCAGTTTAAGAAAAACATCACTATCTCTCTTACTTTTTGCTAAGAAGACAGTTTTACCATTTACTTTTTACCTACCTTTTTGTCTTACATATACAAATTATGGGCATAAATGAACTTTATATCATTAAACTTATCTATTTATGGAAGTGGATAATTAAATTGGGACATCCCAAAAAGGAATAATGGACAATAGTGTCGGGACGGAGAGAGTATTCAAAAAGGGTTGACCGACTTAAATAAATGAATAATACAAAATTAATTAGGCTTCTAAGTCAGTTAAGTAAGTGGAGAAACCACTCGGCCAACGGAGCTATTACTTACCGGGCACCGGTGCCGGCACCAGAGAAATATACGCCCACCGACAACGCTGTTACTTACTGGTCAATGGAGCTAGCACCGGGGAATATACAGCCTCTGAAGGCGCTATTACTTACCGGTCATCATCGCCGTAACCGGTACCGCCGCAGTAAAACAACTAATTGCCGACAAACAATTCAGGTCTACTCCATGGAAAAAATGAATCGACAATGATATTTTTCTTACTCTTGAATATAAAATGTTTATTAGCTACTTGAAAACCCAATTCTCAAGTACGACCGTAATAAGCGAATCTGAAGGAGAAAGAAGAATAGGTGTGAAAGTGGAGAGTGATAACTCATGTGACAAAATAATTTTTATACATCAAACTATATAGGACTATAGGAGTAATAGAGGTGGCAAACTGAATGGGTCGGGTCGGGTCATGGGTCTAGATGGGTTTGAGTCTAAATGGGTCCGGGTCTAGATGGGTCATTTAGAAGGATGGGTCTAAACGGATCCGGGTCAAATGGGTCTCGGGTCGGGTCGGGTCATCGGGTTCACCAAACTTTTTTTTAATTTGAGTGAAAAATGAAAAAAATGAAATGAGGTGAAAAAAAAATACCTGCTAGACCCGTCTAAACCCGTTGGTTAATTGTTACACAATTAGAGTGTAAGTCCCTAGTTCTAGGATCGATAACTTCGTTATCTGTAGTATTAAGGTGCGGAATCCCTCAATACGGTGTTATCTTACTAATAACGAGTAAGTTCGTATTGCGTTTATCAAAGACTTAACTTTAAACGATAAATCGTCAAAGCCTAGCCGTAGGTTTAAGTTTCTCTGGTTTTCTGAGTTCGCAGGAATGATTAGAATGCAAAAAGTGTTGTAAAAGTTAATGATTTTCAAACCGGAAAATCATTTATATAGTTCGGCTCAACTCGGCTCGCATGGGCCTTTGCGAGTCCAGCCCAACTCACCTCGTAAGCCCAAGCCCATAAATGAACTCGGCTCGCCAAGCTTTGTACTTATCTGCGAGTTCAGATCTCATCTCGCCTCGCTAGACTTGCGACTTGAGATCTCGACTCGCAGCAAACGTATATATATTTATTTCGTATTTAACATTCGTCTAACTTAGCACAATAATATGTTTTAACGAATATTACTAACAAAACAAATATTCATTTACAAATCTAAACCAATATACAAACATAATAACAATTACACCAGTCCTATTTCAAGCTAGATCTGTTAGACCAAACTATGTCCCAACAGACTCCCCCTTGACAATAGCTCTAGCGTCTTTATCTTCACGCTGTCTTTGGTCTTTATTTGTAAATCTTGCTTCCTGCAAAAATTTTCATCTTGATATAAGTTTTAACCATCAACTGATAAATCTCTCGCTAAATCAGCCCATTCAATAGTCGTCAAAATTCTGTTCTCATTTAACTTTAACAGATCCTTTCTCGACATATTCATCAGGTGTCGATGGTCATAAACTCTGAAGATTTCTCTTTCACCACCTTCAACCTCATCATCAGCTTCAACCATCACAGCTTCTCCAGTCCTAGAATCCACATGCCAACTCTTCATATTTCCAAGAATATCTTGTGGCATTATCTTCAATGGAATTTGCTTTACGCACTTAACCGCTGGATAAACCTTCTTTCTTCTTCTTCTTCCAGTCCTTTGACTTCTCTCATTCAACTTCACAGTAGTCCCTTTCCTTGGCTTAATCATCTCAAATTTATTTATACCAACCTCATGTCTGATTATTCTTTCAACACGATTAGCATAATCATCTCGACTTGGATTGTTGATTTCTAATCTAGCCAAATCACGTATTTCATAACGTGGTAAAGAACTAAATACTGCAAGCTTTCTTTCAAAATATTGAACCCCGTCATATCTTTTGATAGCAAAAAGCTTCAGTTCAGCGTCAAAGTACCAGCCTATAATCCCTTTACGCGGCACACGTTTACCCGTAACATCAATCTCAGAAATTCCAGTCTTCTTCTTCTGCTTTGGAAGTTTCCGATATTGCACTGCAGGATTATTTGTAAAGATTATCTCTTCTGCTTCATCTTCAGAGGTTGAATCTTCAATATCTTCATCGATATCTACAACTGTTGGACCTTCATCATCTTCCATAACAAACTCTAACCTTGATGGGCTCACATGGTGTTCATCAATATTAGCATCTGGATCTACACCAATGTCTTGCACATTCTCAGGAACAGCAGTCCAATCAGTAGGTGGTTGGAACTCTCCATCCTCAAGATCAAAATCTATGTCTTCATCTATCTCATCCAGAATATCATCTTCTGAATCTGCTAGATCAAGCATTTCCAATCCTAAGAGAAAACCACAAATACAAATTAATATTAATAGTTTAAATTCTTTATTAATTTCTCTGAATTAATCTAAGAATTTCTTTATTAATCCTTTTGTACATTTTAACCTAACATATAAACGCAAATTATATAACTTATAAAATCTTTTATTGATTACCCTGAATCAATCTAAGATTCTCTTAAGTCTTATAAACTACTTAACAAATATTAATTAATTTTAAATTCTAATGCATTGTGAATAATCACCTAGCATTTAAATTTACTATTAATTACCTTATATAATTACCAAGTATTAATTGATCTATTTCATTATTGATGTCACCTATGAAAGCGCATCTTGTTTTATAATTTATAAATAGAAATACCTAATAAATACTTTCAAGCAATCAGGCAAGAATACCCGATCAATTGTAAATATAGATTTGGTAAGTCAGATTCGAACACAGGGAAAAGGTGGAATATTTAAAATAGAAATTAAAAATTAACAATTAACTAGAAAACAGTAAATATGGGGGGCGTTTTAGTTCCGTACGAACAATTCAGAAAACATTTAATTAAAATAAACAAACGTAAATAAAACTTTAAATTAAAATAATAAATAAATAATAACAATAAATCCTAATTGGAAGGAATAAGTAATTGTATAGTTAATGTCACTTAGACTCATATTTCCCGATTTGTTACGTATTGATTATCTAATTGTGATTCTTTTAGATCAACTTAATACCAAATTCTTCAATGAATACTAAGTCGAATATGAACTAGCCAACGTTTCGGGTCCAACTAATTCCTATAATCTAGGGTCCAACATAAAACACTGGTTCCAATGTCACAAGATGATCAGTCAATTGTGTGCCTTTTCCTAAATTATGCATTAAACATTCACAACTCGTTATAATTAACTCCATTGGTATGACTCAACAATACCCAATAATTAACTTATTGTCTTGCTCATTTTAAAGTAGATTATTATTGTATACTCGACCTATCAGACTCAACGTATTTAGTGATAGTCCAAAACCCTAAGGTAGTACTAGCAATAATCAATAATCTTAAAGGAACTCAATCTCATTAAAATTATTAACCACGTGAAGCAACAATAATAACTAGTTACCAATAAACAAGTGTCCACGAGCAATATAACCGTTTTCAATCAAATAACTTATTCAATACGCAATTATAATCGTTCAATAATCATAATCTAAGTTAAATTAACTACACAATCACATTAATTACTCAATTCATCATCAAATCAATATATATCAGATTCAATAAATCAAATTCTTCAATGAAATAAAGAAACGAAAATATACCGAATCGATTAACGATAAACTACGAAAGATTAGAGCGAATTATCCTCGTTCTTCACCCTTCGTACCTCCAAACTAACCCTAAATTACGAAATATAAACCCTAAAAGTCGTCTGGAACTGAAAGAAAACGAAAACCCTTCAAAAACTGTCGAAATAGGTTTTTTTCGCGAATTTATACTTCTGTGGTTTTTGATCCATACGGCGTATGGATTTCCATACGGCATATGGATTGATTTCAAGCCCAGCCCAAGTCCGCGTAACCTGGGCCTCCACTGCTGCAATCCATACGGCGTATGGATTCCATACGGCGTATGGATGCATTTTCCAGCCGATTTTTGACTTTTCTTCATTTCTTCGACTTCGGCTTTACTTTATTCTTCAAATATGCATCATTTAACTTGATTATTGACTGTTTTCCGTTCCTTTTCCATAAACGCTCCATTTCCACATCTATTTGCAAATATGAACGAAATCAATATCTATTTTAAACAGAATGCAATAAAAACATTCAAGATTAGGGGTAAAATACTACTAAAATATAGTACTTTTGAGCGTTTATCAATTATCAATATAACCTTTAAATTATATATCATTTGTCTAGTTAAAACAAATACATTTTTAACTTGTCAGTCATACAAACTCTCAAGTCTAAAATGCAGATGTTATTATAAAATTTTGACCGCCGAAATTAATCGGAACACGCCGCACGACTACTCAATGAGTCGGAAGTCTTTCGATCACTATTTTATCTTAACATATATTAAATAAACTTAAATTATTTATAAACATATTTTACTTATCATAATAATAATCTTAAGCCAAATATATTACACAATAATATTAAGTTTTACAATTGTCCAGTACAACCTATTATAGATATAATTCTACACTAAGCTAATACTAAGCTATCTTACCAGCTTCTGTATCAACCGGTGCATCCTTATCTGCACTTGTACCAACACCCGATCCACTCGCCTCAGCACCAGACTCCCCCTGAAGTGTAGCCTGCTGACTCGTCGTTGAAGGACCAGCCAGCTCACTATCTTTCTGAGCTGTGGGATCATCATCTTCATCTTCTCTTCTCTTCTTCGTCAGCTCATCATCTCTGCAGGACTCATCTAATATAACCACTCCCCCTTGAGATGGCTTGTCCTTTCGCAGATCAGCAACTAGACGATCAAGTCTCGCAATCTCTCTCTTGTTATCAGCATCAGAAGAAATCAACGTTGTGTTGGAATTCAACAACGCTTTATAAGATAAAGTCTGATTAAGCACTTGCTGTGCGAGACTAAGATTGTTCGCCACCAACTCTGGAATCTTTTCAGTAAGCTTTTCCAGTTCCTTAACCCTCGACTCCAAGGATGTAATCCTTTCAGCATCAGTCGTCGGAGTAACTGGAATAGTTTTGGGTCCAGGCGGTGTGAGAGACTCAATATGCCACTCACGTGTCAGTGGTGTATGAGGTTGAGACAAAGCCTGCGTAAGCAAGCCTGCCGCAAATCTAGCTCCTTTATTCGTCGGAAAATTAGCCCCACGAACTAGATCAGCAACCTCATGCTGTAAAGTTAAACACAATTGAAATCAGTAATTGTTACAGATTACTTTGCCTCAATCTCTAATTAATTGCATAACACTTGTAGTTTTAAACTTATATCTCATACCTGAAGTGGTAAGGATATCGGTTTAGAAACAACCGGTGTATCCGTCTTTACTTGTAGTGTTTCCTCTTGAGCAACTGTTTACAGAATGAACTGTCTCAGTTAAAGTCCTGATAAACAACAAGTTAAGATTGTTTAACTTTATACTTAAATACTTACCATCTCCAATAGTCAACATCCTAGAACATTTCCTCAATGGAGTATCAGTCTCCTCAGCATCCAAATCATGAATAATGAGATCTGGACCTGGTTCATTGACCTTGCGTTTCAGTTTCTGCCTCTGAACATGATTACCCGTGGCCAAATCGACCATATCATTGTCAGAGTCAGTCGAATCCTCAGTTGTATGTCCATCATACTCGCCAGATGGACCAACTGGTTCCTAAATATATTTACCATTTATGATTAACATAAAAATCTATCAAACTAGATAAATATATTTTTAAGATTATTCATATTTAATACCTTAGCAGGTAAAACTGCCGAACTATCTATCTGTCTCTGCTCACCCTCAGGTCTAGTAACCTCTGGGTCTGCAGTCTTAGTTCCCTATATATAATGATATTTATAGTTCATAATTAGAAATAATATCCAATCAACTAAATATCTATATCATTATCATTATATAATAATATTATACTATATGATTAATAAGAAAAATCTATCAACTAAGTATAAAATATTACCTCAGTAGGTGGAACATAACTATTAATATCCCGTAACAAGGGATCAGTAGCTTCATCGTTATGAACCAACACATCTTGCACCACTTGTGCAGCAACCTCTTGGTTCACTTGCTGATCTACCTGACCAACCTGAATAAGGACATCCTCAAGGAGCCCTTGTGGATCTTCAGGTTGAACCTCCTCAGCTACAGGTTCAGGTACAGCATCAGCAGCAGCAGCAACAGCAGGAGCAACGTCCAACCACCCATTATTTGGCGGTGGAACGTAGTTTGGGTCCAAAATATGCCCAAAAAGTGGTCTTTCCTCAGGTTTCACCACTCCCTCTTTCCTAACTGTCTGCATAAACATGGCGTTATACCCTCGATGATCAATCGTATTTACAACTAAATGCGGCTCAGGTATAACCAAATTCGGTAGACGCGCACGGATGATCAACATACAAAACCTCGGGTAGACCAAAAAACGTGATCTAACAGAACCCGGTATCTGTTTCACAATCTCACCAAAAATATAATCACAAAAACTGTATGGTTTATTATAAACCAGTGACAGTGCAGCCGATAAAATAGCAGGGCTTAACTCATCGAAGCCACCCTTCTTTGGTGCAAAAACCGTGTTCATCACATGCCATAAAAACCTCCACTGACCGATGACCAGAGGTTTCTGAAACTGGCGTCCGCGTCTATCTCCCGTATATTCCATACGTCCAATAGCGCCCTCAATAAAATCCATTTGGAACTCCAAGTCCCCATTCTCCTGATCCTCAGTACCCAGCTGCAAAATCTCTCATAGATTTCCAGCGGTAAATACAACCGGTTCATTGTTGACCGTTGCTCGGATCACTGGCGGATTGACCGATTGGTCATGCTGAATATCTGTCCAAAAGTCGTTCTGTATCGCTTGTGAGATAGGTGGATTGGCCGTAATAGCGTATCGAATACGCGACCATGCAAGAAAGCGAAGAATATCAGCCACTCTATCAGCCCTATTGGCTTCAAGATTTAGATCTACTAGAATGTTGTGGCCCTTGTCAAATTGTCTCGCCATATCTGTAAAATAAACACAAATAACAGATATAATTTAATGCACGTTTAATAGATATTAAAATATAATGTATTATGAATCGTAATTCATCAAACTTCTTATATTAACATTAAACCTATATATATAACTCGTTACATAGATGTTTCAAGTCATATATATGAATATTTAACTTATAACTAGTAAGTCGTAAGTCTAATAGAATACAAATCCATTACATAAACGTTATTACTTAAAAGTCTTAACATTTATATTATAATATTAAAAATAAAAAGTTTTCAAGTTCTGGTTTCGCATAAACTGGTGTTGCGAATCGAGTTCAACTCGGTTCGCATCTCAACTCGCACACCAGTCGGCTCGCTAACCTAGCCAACTCGCAACTTCGACTAGCAAGTTGATTCGCGAACTAACTCGATTCGCAAAGTCAACAAGTCAACTCGCAATAGTATCTCAATTCGGTTCGTTTAAATCTGCGAGTCGAGTTGAAATCTCAACTCGCTAGATGAACTGCCGTCGCGAGTTGATGATCAAAAACAATTAATCCGTTGATTTTAACGTGATCTATTGAGTGTTTTACGTTCATTAAGCATCGTTTAACATTAATCCTAAGGATCCATGTCCAATAACACCTTCAATCTACGTTAATCGTTTGGATTATAAACCGAAACCCTAAATTTATAAAATCTTCGATTTCGTGTTATTTATACGGTGAAATCCGTTGTGTTATACCTCAAAATGGTCGCAAAGTAAAGATGTATAAGTGTTACGGATCAAAAACTCGTTCCTCGTACTCGAAAAATCAAAATAAAACGAAATAAGTATTTCTTCTCGTTTCGCCGTGAAGTGGATTCGCAGAGATGAAGTGAACTCGCGAATGAAGTGGGTTCGGTGAAGGGTTTGACTCGTTTGACCCCCTTTATACTTTAAACTCGATTCGCACATTTTAAACTCGATCCGCAAGTGAGGTCAACTCGCAGGACTAAATTAAAATGCGAATTTAATTCTAAGTATAAATCAAAACCCATTATTTTTACAAGTCTAAATTACAATTAACTTTCACTTGTAAATTGTTACGTTTGTTCAACATTAACTGAGAATATTCAGTATAATTTAATTCCAAAGGGTAACACTTATTAAAATAAAATAACTTTAAATAAACACACAAAATAACATTTGTATCAAGTACCATTTTATTAATCACGTTTAATTAAAATAAGTACATAAATGAACTGATTAAGAATTTAACTGCTTAGGGATCATATTAGGAAGAATAAACACTTAATTATTTATTAAAAAGTCTAAGTAGATTGTTAGTATACATACCTCATGAAATTCAAATAAATTACCATAAAAATACAACTAATTTTATCATTTACACATTTATATTTATAAAATTATATCTTAGGTACCTTTATCCACATATTATAATTGATAAATACCAAATTCACATAAAGTGAATATTTTAATCATAGACAGTTCAAGACGATTACCGGTATTATGATCCACATAAACAAATTATATTCCACTTTCTAAGCAAAACACTTTATTGTTAGTATGAATATTATCAAGTGCTTCCTATTAAATGACATACTGAAGAATTTCAAGTAAAATACATAACACTGTTTCTTTTAATTTCAAGGTAGAGGTTACTAAATGATGTATCTTTTCGAAACATATAACATACACTTGAATTTTAAGATTAGACAAATATCAGACATATCTTGAACATGCTATGTTATCTAGGTCTGTACTTAGTACAACATAGGATCCCTTTTAGCATAATTCAAGACACATTTGAGAATATTAATTTAATTAAAGGCTTCAGGTCTGTACATAGTACAACAAAGTCACCAGTAATTAATTTAATACTCATATTGCTACTATTTGTCAATTTAAGAAATGCATGAAAGTAGTGTATGGCAATACTATCATTCAACAATTAAGACTAATGTCATACATCATAGAATAGTAACACAAGATAATAAACAAGTAATTAATTAACTTCTTAAGGCTTAGAAAATTTCATATAATTTGCCTACCAGTATATCATATGATGAAGCCATCTAATAATTTTTTTAATAAAATAGACAAATTATAACTTGTAGATATAAGTGTATAATAAAATAAATATAAACACATACCTGATAGAACCGCTGTAGTTCTATAATAGCTTTATTTGAACCTACTAACACATCATACTTAGAACTTAAGCTTATTATTGTGAAGCTTATTCTCCTAATGTACTATCATCTCCCTAGTTTTTGCAGATAAAAACTTAAACATTTTCTAAAAGAACTACTTTTGTTCTTTTATCGGAGGCGATTCCCCTTAGGTAACAAGCAAATGAATGCCATACGCCCCCCCCCCCCCCCCCCCCCCCCTTTTTTTTAATAAGTACAAAGAAATAACTCCTAACTATTACCCTTGGAAGACTAATCACTCTGGATTTCTCATTCCATTCAGTTGAACCAACGTCTCAAATCTTGCTCGGTCGAACACCTTCGTATATAAGTCTGCTAAGTTATCCAAAGATGGAACCTTAACCAACTTTATCAAATTCTTCTCCGCACAGTCTCTAATGAAATGATGTCGAATGTCAATATGCTTAGTTTTACTGTGTTTCACCGGATTGTTGGTGATCGACATAGTAGATTCGTTATCAATCATCATAGGAGTATTGGTTATTTTTAACCCATAATCCTGCAGTTGCTGTTGTATCCAAAGAACTTGAGAGCAACAGCTGCCAGCTGCAACGTACTCAGCTTCACATGTAGAAATAGCTACAGACGTTTGCTTCTTGCACTGCCAGGATACTAATCTACCTCCTAGGAATTGACATCCTCCGGTCGTAGATTTCCTATTCTGATTGCATCCTCCATAATCCGAATCAGTATAAGCTACGAGATTTAAGTCTCCATCAATCGGGTACCAAAGACCCAGCTTCGGTTGCCCTTTGAGGTAACGAAAGATCCGTTTTACAGCTGTCATATGTGACTCTTTCGGATTAGCCTGATATCTTGCACATAAACAAACAGCAAACATTATGTCAGGCCTGGAGGCAGTTAGATACATTAGTGATCCAATCATGGCTCGATAAAGAGTTGGATCCACATCTTGATCACTCGATGTATCCGGACCTAGTTTGTGATTGACTGGAATTGGAGTATTGTAGACCTTACTTTCATCCATCTTAAAGCGTTCTTGTCACACCCCGTCTAAAGCGGAAACAACAGGGTATAACTCTGATAGGATCATAACACATCATTATAAAGAATTCTATATGAAATACAATATCCAATGTGTCATGATGCCATTAACATGAATAACGGTTCATGTCATGCATACATTTCAACAATGAATTCGCAATCTTACAATCAAACATACACTTCAATGTTAAGACAAAACAAGCATTCACAAACAACCTTAATGATGTACCACAAGTCTTGAATAACTCTTAATGCAACCCTAAAGGTCCACTAAGTTCTCTTGTCCTCTGCTTTAAGTCCACTAGTATAACCTGAAAAGATATGCTCAAAAACGTCAACACGAATGTTGGTGAGTTTCGTAGGTTTGAAACCAGACACCATAAAAATAAACATTTTGCTGTGATGATAATAAGTTAGGACAATGAAATAGAAATGTACACAAATGTGAAATAATGCAACCAGTATATCTCAATGTACGGCAATTACCTCACAAGGAAGTAAAGCACGAATGTAAGCAACAATCCCAATGTACGGCAAATACCCCACAAGAAGGTAAAGCACGAATGTAAACAACCAATCTCAATGTACGGCAAATACCCCACAAGGAAGTACAGCACGGATGTAAGCAACAAATCTCAATGTACGGCAAATACCCCATAAGGAAGTACAGCACGGATGTAAGCAACAAGTCTCAATGCATATAAGTCGCATAGTGTCACACATTTCAAGCATATGTCCAAAAATAGAAATGAATACGTTCACAGCATAAAACAGTTGGTAAAACATGTGAGCATACTTTTCCCCCAATTTGAAAATATGTAAATGAAAACGGGGCAACGAAAACTCACCTTGAATAGAAAAGCAAAAATCGCCCCCAAATGAATCCACCAAACACAATGCCCATCTACAAATGAATACGTATAGGTTACAACCTAAACATTACTATGTCCGTCCATTGTATCCCAAGTTCTAAGTCAAAACCCCCACTATGCCACTTTCTCACAACCAAACCTCAACTATCTTTATCGTACCAACACTCGTTCACCTCACAAAGTGTTAAAGTTATTCCTCCTTACATTTTCAGATTATATCGCCAGATTTCACCTCACTTTACGGATTTAAAAACTTGACTTAACAAACAAATTTGATTCTATAAATTTTACCAGTGACACTTTTATGTATTTAGAACATTCAATAAATTTTCCAGATTTTTATAAAGTAGATAACTATTTTTAAAAATTCCCCAAAGTGAACTGCTCTAAACTCTGACACTTTCTGATATCACAAAAATCATGATTTGTTTAAAATACTTAAAAACTAAAAATGATTATAATATTTTTAGAGAAAATGTTTAACACCTTGAAATTTCTACAGTAAAATTTTCAAGACTAAATTATTAGTTTGACATAAGTTTCAAAAATTGAAAAGTTAACTGAACTTATGAACCAAAAAACTCAGAATTGACACTCACTTTTATAAAATCATTTTGACCAACTTATACTCAACATTTGGGTATGAAACCAACGCCATTTGAAAATAGACTCTTAGTACTTATGTTTAAACTCAAGAATCATCAAAATTCATCCTAAATTGACCAAGTTACAACCTTCCCAATCCAAAACTCGAATCTGATCAGATCTAGGGTTTACCGATTTGACCTAAATCTTCACATAAACAATACCAACCGCATATTCAATCAATCATCTTTCTTAATACTACCCAAATACTAATTTAACATACAATCTCTCATAATCACACAACTTGGAATACAACGGATCGAACCGAATAAGACAACGGTAACGAAACAATCGAAAACTAAACGTTAATGAACGAAATCGGATGAGAATGATACCGATTAACGAATGATCGAACGAAAATCTTCTTTAGAATCTGTGAGTAATGAGAATATACACTCTTAGAATTAGTTTTTGAAGATTGATCAAACGTATACAAGAGTTATAGGGTCGAAAGCTTACCAAAGTTTATGAAAATTCGTCACCCACAGTAGCAGCTTACGAAATAATTTTTATAAAATAATCTATGGCGTTTCAGAGGCCGAAACCTCTAGATTTTAAGTAAAACTTCGAGATCTACTACTTTCTAGTTTTAACCGAAGCCTGAAAATGAACGTAAATAGATCAAATCGGCCTCTGTTCGTGACTGGAATTTTTGGGACGGAATTTGTATGTTTTTGTGATAAAAAAAAAAGTTTTAGGGTTAGGTTTAGGGTTATATTTATAGGTCTAGGGTCCAAGGGGTGTTGAGTTGATTGGGTTTGGCTTTTGGGAGTTGGATCATTTTCTTTGGGCCAAAATTGACAAATCATGAACTAAGTTGGCCCGTGATGTTTTAAGATTTAATACTCACAATTTAATTATGTTCGTATTCGCGTATATTTATCTAATCGTATAACTTCCATAAATTATTAAGGAAATGTTTTCATGCCCAAAGCGAATATATAAGTTATCATTAACGAACTTGAATACAAATAAGAAAGAATTTTGAACTGAGATCTTCGAATTACATTTTTGGTGACGGATGTCACAGTATCCCCCCGTTTAGGGAATTTCGTCCCGAAATTCAATCGGAGCCATATTGTCACCACGATCACTGAACAAGTGCATCTATATATAAGCTTGGCTTGATCATTTCGTTTGCAAATAATCTCAGGTCTACGTTCTATCAGACCTTGACAACCAAAACTTTCTATGCTTCAACCTTTTGACCTCTCAATCCCTGGTTTCTACCGTTTTCTCTACCCAATGTTAGATGTGATTCCCTGTAAATTCCTTCTAGAAATACGTGTAAGACCTTATCAGTCAACACTTTCTTAGATTTGAAACATGAAATATTTCATGAACAACACTTCACTCTTGCGACAACTTCCAATCGATACGTTATACACGTTCAACAATTTAGAAAGATTCGACCACCCTATGTGCTAATTTTCCTTTTCTTCCCAAAACGTACGGCATTTTCCCAAAGCAATACTTTAAGCAATATATGATCTTTATCATAAAATTCTAACTGCTTTCGACATTTATTTGCGTAACTCTCTTGCCTGTCTAGTACTGTTTCCAACCTCTCCTTGATTTGAATGATCTTGTCAATAGCTTCATGAACTATTTCAATCAAATCAACTGATTCTAATCCAACTTCTGCCCACACTACCATGAATGACTCCTACATTCCTGAAGTGCTTGATATAATGCGCATTGAATAATAGAATGATAACTATGATGTATGATAACTCGTTTAATGGTAAGTGGGTATCCCAACTGCTACCAAAATCGATAACACACTCTAAGGATATTCTTAAATGTTTGAATAGTTCGCTCACTCCGTCCATCAGTTCGAGAATGTTAAACCATCCTCATATCAAAACGCGTTCCCAAAGCTTTCTGAAACATTTGCCAAAATTGCGAAGTAAAATAACCATCAAAATCGAATATAATTGATACAAACACTCCACGCCTTGCTACTTCGTTGTTAATATACAACCTCGCCAATGTCTCCACCGTTTAGTCCTCGCAGATAGAGTGAGATGACTTAGTCATTCTATCAATTACTAATGTCCATAGACCACCTAGAAAAAGAAGTCCATGATCTTCTCACAAGATGTAATATCTCCCCCACTTTGTGTTCCAATGTTTGTCTAACCCGCGCAACCCTTCATCTTGTATATGAGTATCCCTTAACGCTTCATCTTGTGCTTTGAACCTCTTACCCTTAATGCCAGAGTGTATCGGCATACTTTGACTCGCACTCACCTTGGCTTACTCTTTCCTTCCTATTCAAAAACAGCTGCCACCTCATCCATCCTCCCCGGGTGGTATTGAATTTCACAATCGTAACCGCTAAACAATTCGCGCTACCTCATTTGCCTCATGTTCAACTTCTTTAGAACAAACAGCAAACCAATGTATTAAAAGCTCCTATGATCGGTATAAACAAAATTCTTTACGTCATACAAGTAGTGTCTTCAACACATATGTACGAACACCACCGCTCCAAGTTCCAATTCGTGGGTAGTATAGTAATTTTCATGTACCTTAAGTTGTTGAGAGACGAATGCGACTACCTCTCCCATTTAACTAACACACAACTTAGACCTCGGTCGGATGCATCACAATACACAACGAAATCCTGCGATCCATCGGGAAGAGTCCGAATTGATGGATTACACAAGGCATCCTTCAATGTTTGAAAAGATTATTCTTAGTTCTTACCCCAACAACTTCTTACATATATATGTGAGTAGTTGAGGAGTCTTTGAAAAACTCTCGATAAAATGCCGATAATAGCCCGTGAATCCTAAATGCTATACGAACCTCCAATGATGACCGTGGGATCTTCCATCCCTTTACTGTTTTGCTCTTGCTATGATCCTTAAGTATAACTTCTTTGCTCACAACGTGCCCGAGAAAAACAATCCTCTAGCTTGAAATCAAGATTTTCAAATATATTGCATAGGTCTTTCGTTCGAAAGTAACTCTAGAATTAGTCTTAAATGAACTTCATGCTCTTCGTTAGTTAATAAATTAGAACGTCGCAAATGAAAAGTATGATAAATTCGTTGAGATACGGTTTATATACGTGGTCGTTAAATATATGAATGCAATAGATAGGACCGAAAGTCATAACAAGAAATCCAAAAGACCCATAATGAGTCCTAAATGCAGTATTTGGTATATTCTATTCATGTACCCTCAATTGATGATAACCAAAACAAAGATCAAAAACTACTGAGAACCTTGAAGTTGATCAAACAAATCATCTATCCTTGGAAGAGGATAACGATTCTTGACCGTAAGTTTATTAAGTTCACGATAATCAATGCATATACGAAAAGAGCCATCTTTCTTTTTAACAAATAAGATAGGTGCTCCCAAAGGAAAATGACTAGGGCGAATAAAACCCTTGTCTTGGAGCATCTTAAAGTGGTTAAGCGATATGGAGCTTTTGCAACTGCGGCTGCTCCAAGAATAAGATCGACACAAAATTTCACGAGTCAAGGGGGGTATAGTCCTCTTAAGTCTTCCGGGAAAACCTCGAGGAAAACGTTGATAACAGAATGTTTTAGAGTTTTAACTCATCAGCCTTAACGCTCATGAGTTGTTTATTTTCGTTTCGAATTGTTCTATGCAAATATCAAGTACTTCACCACCATTTAAGGGGTATACGGAATACTTTCTCAAACATACAACTTCCACCTGGAACTTCGTCAGCTAATCCATTCCCATAACTACACCAAAACTCCCGAGTCCGAAGGGTAACAGTCAATGCTAAAAAAGTAATCTTCTCGCACTAAAGTACGCCCATATAAAATCTCTTTTAGTCTCTATATGCTCCCATTAACATAATCATTCCAAAGTCCCTTACTTAAAACAAGCCATCGGGTTTCCTACTATGTTGATGATACCACTTGACGAGCTGTAGTCCGTCATTCCATTGTAAAGCAACCTCCTCGATTGCGGTTTGTAGAAATACAACATGATGCGAATGTGTGTTGATAGTAGTTACACCGTACACACACAAGATGTGAACCAGTGTAACCCTCTCTTCATGTGTTAGTATCCACGACTTCCTTGAGTACCCTCTCGTCCTTGGTACTGCTTCTACACTCCCTACCTTATTGGTTTCACCTATGAACGATCCATTCATCAGTATTGCGCCTCGGATGGTAGGAGGCTCGGTCACTTCTACCGTCCTACAAGCTTCTAGAACAAAGCTGTTGATATGCTTCTTAATTCCCTTAGCTTCGACTGCCACATGATGAGGTCTAATTTTGCCAATTCCATAAAATTGTCCGATATAGGTTGTAGGGTTAACTCCCACCATAGAGAAATTCAAAAACTTGTTCGCTAACTTCTTCATTTCGTTATTGAAAAAATATCCCTCCTTTAGGAGTTCCTTCATTTTCCAATCTTTTCGCACCATCACCATTTCTATCATTTGAATTCTCGACTATTAGGTCTATATTTGCCTTCGGTGTCATTAGATCTACTATGATTCAATATGTCGTTACTAGCCCGCATGGCAATTTTGGATGCTAAGGCCCACCACTGTTGTGCAATGGTCGCAACAACATTGGAGTTCTTGCCTTCAATACCACAAATTCCTCTGGTTCAACTATCAGTTCCATCACCACCTTTACTTGTATGACCACCACCGAGTGTTTCTTCTCCACAAGTAAAACTTACGAGTAATGCGTCTTAGTGATATGCTCACTCTAACTTCGAATTCTTATGAGTTTAGAATAGAATGAATATTTTGGAGTCTATCAAGGCATAAATGCACAAGACTCACAAACATAAACATGATTCGGTAAGGAATATAATTGAATTTTATCCTATATGACATGAAGACAGCACATTGGATACTTAGATATGGTCGGATAAGTACACATATGTAAGAATACCTTTGTCAATTACGTCTGCAGCCATAATTGTAAAAGTATCCTTTCATACACATTCTTATCACCACAAATCCTTGTCTCACAATGAACTTCGTATTTAAGGAAAAAGATCAGATAATTATAGAAACACGTAGACGAACAACATAAGGAATCGTAAGATGATGAAGAAACGTTTACAACGTCCTTCTTATTTGAAATGATTAAGATTGATGATCGACATCAGCTACAACTAGCTTCATGGAATCGTATGCACACATAACTTTCTAATTCATGTTCTATATGTGGGTTCCCTATTTATAGTTTAGGCCAATCCACCTAGATCTCTATAAACAATGGCTCTGATACCAATCTGTCACACCCCGTCTAAAGCTGAAACAACGGGGTATAACGGTGATAGGATCATAACGCATCATTATAAAGAATTCTATATGAAATACAATATCCAATGTGTCATGATGCCATTAACATGAATAACGGTTCATGTCATGCATACATTTCAACAATGAATTCGCAATCTTACAATCAAACATACACTACAATGTTAAGACAAAACAAGCCTTCACAAACAACCTTAATGATGTACCACAAGTCTTGAATAACTCTTAATACAACCCTAAAGGTCCACTAAGTTCTCTTGTCCTCTGCTTTAAGTCCACTAGTATAACCTGAAAAGATATGCTCAAAAACGTCAACACGAATGTTGGTGAGTTTCGTAGGTTTGAAACCAGACACCATAAAAATAAACATTTTGCTGTGATGATAATAAGTTAGGACAATGAAATAGAAATGTACACAAATGTGAAATAATGCAACCAGTATATCTCAATGTACGGCAATTACCTCACAAGGAAGTAAAGCACGAATGTAAGCAACAATCCCAATGTACGGCAAATACCCCACAAGAAGGTAAAGCACGAATGTAAACAACCAATCTCAATGTACGGCAAATACCCCACAAGGAAGTACAGCACGGATGTAAGCAACAAATCTCAATGTACGGCAAATACCCCATAAGGAAGTACAGCACGGATGTAAGCAACAAGTCTCAATGCATATAAGTCGCATAGTGTCACACATTTCAAGCATATGTCCAAAAATAGAAATGAATACGTTCACAGCATAAAACAGTTGGTAAAACATGTGAGCATACTTTTCCCCCAATTTGAAAATATGTAAATGAAAACGGGGCCACGAAAACTCACCTTGAATAGAAAAGCAAAAATCGCCCCCAAATGAATCCACCAAACACAATGCCCATCTACAAATGAATACGTATAGGTTACAACCTAAACATTACTATGTCCGTCCATTGTATCCCAAGTTCTAAGTCAAAACCCCCACTACGCCACTTTCTCACAACCAAACCTCAACTATCTTTATCGTACCAACACTCGTTCACCTCACAAAGTGTTAAAGTTATTCCTCCTTACATTTTCAGATTATATCGCCAGATTTCACCTCACTTTACGGATTTAAAAACTTGACTTAACAAACAAATTTGATTCTATAAATTTTACCAGTGACACTTTTATGTATTTAGAACATTCAATAAATTTTCCAGATTTTTATAAAGTAGATAACTATTTATAAAAATTCCCCAAACTGAACTGCTCTAAACTCTGACACTTTCTGATATCACAAAAATCATGATTTGTTTAAAATACTTAAAGACTAAAAATGATTATAATATTTTTAGAGAAAATGTTTAACACCTTGAAATTACTACAGTAAAATTTTCAAGAATAAATTATTAGTTTGACATAAGTTTCAAAAATTGAAAAGTTAACTGAACTTATGAACTAAAAAACTCAGAATTGACACTCACTTTTATAAAATCATTTTGACCAACTTATACTCAACATTTGGGTATGAAACCAACGCCATTTGAAAATAGACTCTTAGTACTTATGTTTAAACTCAAGACTCATCAAAATTCATCCTAAATTGACCAAGTTACAACCTTCCCAATCCAAAACTCGAATCTGATCAGATTTAGGGTTTACCGATTTGACCTAAATCTTCACATAAACAATACCAACCGCATATTCAATCAATCATCTTTCTTAATACTACCCAAATACTAATTTAACATATAATCTCTCATAATCACACAACTTGGAATACAATGGATCGAACCGAATAAGACAACGGTAACGAAACAATCGAAACTAAACGTTAATGAACGAAATCGGATGAGAATGATACCGATTAACGAATGATCGAACGAAAATCTTCTTTTGAATCTGTGAGTAATGAGAATATACACTCTTAGAATTAGTTTTTGTAGATTGATCAAACGTATACAAGAGTTATAGGGTCGAAAGCTTACCAAAGTTTATGAAAATTCGTCGCCCACAGCAGCAGCTTACGAAATAATTTTTATAAAATAATCTATGGCGTTTCAGAGGCCGAAACCTCTAGATTTTAAGTAAAACTTCGAGATCTACAACTTTCTAGTTTTGACCGAAGCCTGAAAATGAACGTAAATAGGTCAAATTGGCCTCTGTTCGTGACTAGAATTTTTGGGACGGAATTTGTATGTTTTTGTGTTAAAAAAAAGTTTTAGGGTTAGGTTTAGGGTTATATTTATAGGTCTAGGGTCCAAGGGGTGTTGGGTTGATTGGGTTTGGCTTTTGGGAGTTGGATCATTTTCTTTGGGCCAAAATTGACAAATCATGAACTAAGTTGGCCCGTGATGTTTTAAGATTTAATACTCACAATTTAATTATGTTCGTATTCGCGTATATTTATCTAATCGTATAACTTCCATAAATTATTAAGGAAATGTTTTCATGCCCAAAGTGAATATATAAGTTATCATTAACGAACTTGAATACAAATAAGAAATAATTTTGAACTGAGATTTTCGAATTACATTTTTGGTGACGGATGTCACAGTTCTAATAGCTCATATACATATTTAGATTGATGAATAAAGAATCCATCCTTCTTTTGATCAACTTGTAATCCTAAGAAGAAATTCAACTCTCCCATTGCAGACATCTCAAACCTCTTACTCATGACTTTCTCAAATTCTTGACACATCTTTTCATCAGAAGATCCAAAGATAATGTCATCAACATAAACTTGTACTAATAGAAAGTCTTTCTTTTTCCATTTTACAAATAGTGTACTATCAATCGATCCTCTTGAAAATCCATTTTCAAGTAGATACGTTGATAATGTTGCATACCATGCCCTAGGTGCTTGATGTAATCCATATAGAGCCTTATTCAGACGATATACTCTATCTGGATAATCATGATTAGCAAACCCTGGAGGTTGAGCAACATACACCAGCTCTTCCACTTTGCCATGCAAAAAGGCACTCTTAACATCCAACTGATAAACTTTTATACCTTTGAATGATGCAAATGCTAAGAATATTCTAATTGCTTCTAGCCTAGCCACTGGTGCAAACACTTCATTGTAATCAATACCCTCTTCTTGGTTAAAACCTTGTACCACTAAACGAGCTTTATTGCGAGTAATGATTCCCCGATCATCTCTCTTACACTTAAATACCCATCTAGTGCCTATCGGATATTTTCCCTTAGGTAGGTCAACCAATTCCCACACTTGTAATTTCTCGAACTGAGATAATTCTTCTTGCATTGCTTCCACCCACGAGCTTTCTTTTAGAGCCATTTGCACATTTTTGGGCTCGACTTGTGAGATAAAGCATGAATATAGACATTGATTAGAAATCTCTGTCTCTTTCATTTCAGAATACAAGCTTGGGTATTCGAGGTTTTCAGACGTACTAGCTTTTGATTGATTCCTTGTTTGAACCGGAGTATGAAGGTCACCAATGATGTTGTCAATCGGATGATTCTTACTCGTTCTAGTTGAAGCAATAGGTTCAACTTGAATCTCATCTTCTAAGTTAGTACCGATTTCTTGTTGTTCAGGAATGTCTTCCAAATCAGGTACACCTTCTCTAGATAAACGTGAGTTATCAATACCCATAGATATGCTTAACTGTAACACCCCCAAATTTAATGTTTGGCGGAAGCATACTTTGGGTGTTACTAATCAATAATCAAAGCACATAAGATATAGTAAACGACTCTATATGCATCGTTTTAACAAAATATATTAATATGAAAATGTTTACAACATTTGAAGCTGTACATAGCTCGTGTTCGATTTAAATGAGAGATTTCAGTACATAAGTACTTGTACAAAATAAAGTAATGCAAGAAAATCTCTAATATCTGCATGCTGACTCGAGCTATAGTATCCCTGATGGCAGTCCAACCTACTGCTGGGTACCTGTGAAACATGCTAAAATGGGTCAGCTAAAGCTGGTGAGCTCACAGGTTTGAAATAAGATAATATCGTATGAACCGCAAGATTTAAGTAATGATTTGCAACCAGCAAATAAATAATAGTGTATACAGCCATGAGCACATAGTCTGAGCTTAACTCGAGGGTCGGGTCCCATATAGAGAATTCCGAGCGAAGTGCCTCCACGAGTGCCTAATCCACACTCGTCTGAACAATTATTAGTACGTCCGTTTACCCAGTTAGTGCATGCTAACCCGGACGAGGAGGGTCAATCCTATATGGTACCATATACTAATAATCACGCTACAACGTATTACCAAACTATGTTGACGGAGGACTTTGAAATGATTAGTGGAAAACAACTCATGTAGTATATTGTAAAGTTTGTACTTGCGTTCACATGTTAAAAATAAGCATTGAATCACACCCCTGAGTGAAAAGCGGTAAAAAGAGGGGCTATGAGACTCACCTGAGTCTTGAGCGTTTAGTCAATAACGTAAGATGCTTAATCAAGCAGTGAGATGTACGCAGACAGATAACCTGAGGGTGTCCACGACACGCGATGGTTATCAATATGAGTAGGTAGTTGCAAAGGCTACCTTTGTAGTTGTTCGTTCAACTATAATGTCCAAATTACCACGATTTGGTTGTTTGATTAACTTGTGTTTTGAAAACGTGTACGGCCCGTTGGTGATTAGTCGTAGTAATAATCTTAACATTATTATTTTGATTTCAAATAGTTATACTTAAAAGTGTTTATACGCTTTAGGTGACGGGGGTCCGGGGGCAGCGCCCCTGGTAAGCGGGGTTTCAGGGGTGGCAACCCCTGGCGGGGTCCAAGGGGCTGGTGAAAAACGCATCTGGACTTGAATTTGAATGAAATCAAGTGATAAAATTTAGGTCTCGACACTTAGTAAAAATTGGTTTGAAATCTTCTGTTTTATGCGTCACTTATAGCGACACTCAAGAGTTTAGGCGACACTTAGAAAGTGTCGCATAAAATTGCGAAATATGAGTTTAGGGCGTCACTTAGGGAAGTGACGCATGAGGTAGCGACACTCAGGCAGTGACGGTAACAAGTGTCGGTTTAAGGTTCTAGGCGTCACTAAGGTAGTGTCGATCAGAAGTGTCGTATAAAATTCGATTTCGATTATAGGCGTCACTTAGGCAAGTGACGCTAGTAGTGACGGATATTAAAAATGCGTCACTTAGGTAGTGACGGAAAAAGAGGGCTTTTAGCGACACTTAGAAAAAATTAGGGTTTTTAGCGACACTCAATGCGTCACTTAAGTGACGCACGAAGTGACGCTATACTGGTCGTCTTTGCGACACTTCAGACTGTTTGACGGATTTTGAGCCAAAAACGGGTTTTCCGGCGACCACTTGGTCCGATTCTTTTACCCAACCCATATTTGGATATTACAAGTGTATAGGAACAACATTTATGTACAAATAAACGAAATCGGAGAATTTTCGGGATTTGTCGGAAACTTACAAAGTGGCGAATCAAAATTCCAAAAAGGTAGGATTGTAGATCGTGACGCGGTGAATCTTTTCCTCCAAACGAGCTAGGTGATTTATGGTTGTTTAAGGGTGTTATTTGGTGAATTATGGTGGTGGTGGTTTTGGTTATTTTGAGAGAAAAATGGAAGAGAGAGATGGAAGAAAGTGGTGATGATGTTGATTATGGAAAAAAAAGGGTGGGGGTTTTCCCCATGTTGGCTGATTCGGTGGGGGCCCACCGAGGTGTGGGTCTCCACTTTTTGCTCCGTGCATTCGTGCTCCGTGCGGTGTTCGTTTTCCCGATCGTTTAAACGTTAAATTAGTATTTAAACCATTTAATTATACGTTTTAAAATGTGAATAATTACTCGATAATTTAGTTGAAATATTTTAATAATTGCGTTATAAAATATAACTTTTAACTTGTTTTGTTTTGTTTGCACGTTTATTATTTTAATCGTGTAGGTTCTGTTTGTACGATACGGAATGAATACGAAATATTATAAAAATAATATTTTGGATATAATAGCGTTATTAAATAATATTATATTATTTAATAAAATGGTTCACCAACGTCCGTATTTAATTGAACCGAATTGCATTCGATTTAAATTGTGTACGATTTAATCAAATCGCATAATCGTATATATTCATCAATATATATTTTGATACATTAATTAGCCTAACACAAAACTAATTACATGTATTTACAATTGATTAGGCTCTAATTAATAGTCCTAATTTGACGGGTGTCACATTAACTCTTTTAAAGGAGTGATGATATCATCCACCAACTTTTGCATTAACTCTTCATCACTTAAAGGTGTATCTACTTTGGATTTTTGAGATCCACTAGTAGACGGTTGATTTGGATCAACAACTGTCTTGATTCCAGAATTCGGAACACTCGATGTTGAAGTATGGCCATTATCCACATCTTCAGACACTAAATGTTCAGCTATCACTGAATCACTGACAAAATCACTAATGGGAACTTTAAATGATGCAAAGAGATCTGAATAATCAAATTGCCAATCAACTCCCTTATGCACATTAGGTGAGTAGCTCGTAACCTCAATATTATAAACTACTTCCAAGCGTCCCGTGACTTTATTAAAGACTCTTTTATTTGGTGAATTAGGCATATAACCTAGGAAAAATCCTTCGTCAGCCTTTTCTCCAAATTTAGCTTGATGTCCGGTCTTTAATATGGTGCATGAAACTCCAAAGGGTTGAAGCCCTTTTAAGTTTGGTTTCTTATTGTTCAAAAGCTCATAACAAGTCTTGTTCAGCTTTTTAACCGTAAGAACTCTATTTAGAACATAACATGCTGTATTCACTGCTTCTGCCCAAAAGATAACCGGAAGCTTTGAATCAGCAAGCATTGTTCTAGCAGCTTCGATCAACATCCTATTTTTCCTTTCAGCAACACTGTTCTGTTGAGGTTCATAAGGTGCACTAAATTGATGTAATATCCCTTTGCTTAAGCAATAGATATCCAACGTTGAATTTTTGAATTCTGTTCCATTGTCACTACGAATACGCTTAATTCTCGTTTTGTAGACATTTTCTACTAGATCAAAGAATTCAATCAGAATTCCCGGAGTTTCATCCTTTGATCTCAAGAAGAATACCCACGAGAATCTAGAATAGTCATCTGTGACAACTAAATAGTACCATTTGCCACCTAGACTTCTTTTGCTTATTGGGCCGAAGAGATCCATGTGTAGCAACTCAAATGGCGAGGAGATTGAGTTTTCAGTCTTAGGTCTGTGTGGTTTCTTATGCCGCTTTCCTTTCATGCAAGGAACACACTTATCCTCAGACTCGAAACGTTTCTGTGGAGCACCCAGAACTAAACCATTTCTGGTTATATAATTCATCTTTCTCCAGTTCAGGTGAGCCATTCTCCTATGCCATAATAATGCGTCTGCTTCTGAAGCTTTGGATAATAAGCATGTAGATACCATTGAAGAGTTAGGAACACCCATGTTGATTGCATAGATATACTTCTTCCTTGGTGCCCTCATCAATATCCATTTCTCGGGAATTATGAAACCCGGCTTCAGGACTAAGGCTTCCTTTTCATTAAAATGAACTGGATGACCTTTATCACAGACTTGGGAAACACTCACTAGGTTGTGAGTTAGTTCTTCAACATAGTTCACATCCTCTAGAGTCAAAGTTCCATTTGAAACTTTTCCTTTTCCCGTAATTACTCCTCCTTTTTCTCCTGCAAAATTGACTTTTTGCTTGAGACCTTCCTTGAAGTCCGTCAGTAGACTTCGTTCTCCTGTCATGTGTCTTGAGCATCCACTGTCTACATACCACCAGCTATCCTTGTTCACAGTCTGCTCCTGCACATAACATGAAACACGATCAGTTATCAAGAGGGACCCAAGCCATTACGGTCTTGGTTTGTCCCTTATCATCAACAAACTTAAGCTCTTTAAAATAACCATCCTTCCCATCAGGAGCTTTGGTTACTTTCGAAAAAGCTTGAGTTTGTGGACGATCAGCCTTAAGAGGTGAATTTGAGGAGAACCTCCTAGGCACTGTATTCTGAGTTCTATTATAATAACTATAATTCAACTCATGTGATCGCGAAGTAGAACCACTATCATAAAGAATATGATTTCTACTTTGATTTCTAAACCTCGACGGTGTCATATCCCTAGACTGATTGAAAGAATTATCACTTAGAGGATATGGTCGTTTAGGTTTAGGAGGGGAGACACTATGTTTACCTTCTCTTTTAAGAATGTTAACAGGTTTATTACCTAACTTAGGTTTGGCATCTAACCTATCTACAGTCATACTAGAGTCAGTTGGTGTCTTTTCATCAATCACAAGCTTATGAAATGTTTCCGGCTTTTTGTTTGGACAACACGAAGCTACGTGTCCTTTTAGATGACACTTGAAACATGACATCTGCTTCCGTGATTTAGGAATTTTTGCTTTCTCATTCGGAGTCTTAGGCACTAAAGGTTCAATTTTCTGTTCCTTATTAACCTTATCATCAACCTTAGTATCATCTATCACTCCACCTGATACAAAATGTATTTTAGTGAGCGATGAAATCTTACTATTATCTGATGACAGATTCTTAACAACACTCTTCTGTGCCTCTGACTGTTCAGGTTTATTAGCTACTTCAATCTCAGGATTAACATCAATCATGTCAGAATCTTCAGGATTAGTAGTGTAATTGGCATTAAAAGGATGAGGTACATCACTGTATCCTATCCCAGTCTTGTCCTTTACACTACGTTGAGAGTCAAGCATTCTATCCATTTCTATAGTTCTGTAGTTCTCAATCTTACGATCTTGTTCTACTAACTTCTGTTTAAGTTCAGATAACTCTCTATCCCTATCAGCAATTGTCTGATTTAAGTCATTGATATTCATATAGAGACCATCTATGATAATATTCTTTTCACTTATGGTATCTCTAAGTTTAGTTCTATCCGAAGCATCAGACTTAATTTTATCTTTTAAGGCCTGTTTATCATCACTTAATCTACGTATATCCATAAGGGCTTGGTCAAGTTCAGATCTAACAGTCTTATAAGATTCTTTATCCACATTTAATTGGGATAACATATTGCTATTTGACACAGTTAATACACTAATCTGAGATTGTAAATCAGTAACTAAGTAACAAACATCAGCAAGATTAAGAATATCTAAACATACCTTCTTCTTGTCAGTTTGTACTTCAGCCATGCGTGCCACAAAATCTTCTGGACTCATTTCTGGAGTTGAATCCATGTATAGCACGTCATCATCACTTGCCTTCTCTTCAAACTTAGGCACCTCTACTCTCTGTTCTACATCAGTGGGCATGTAGGACATTGATCCAGCAGTTTGATCATCAATCTCAGCCATCAAAGCTTCCTCATCTGACTGAGCTTTCCAATCATAAGAACCATCTAACTGCTTTACCACTAAGGCTTTGGAAGCAAGAGTACTTCCCGAACCTTGTTTTCCTTTAGCTTCTACCTTAGGTCTTTGGCATTCACGAGCGAAATGACCAATACCTTGACAGTTAAAGCATCTGATCTTGGTTTTATCAAACCCTGATCGATTGCCCACCACCTTTCTACCAGTTTTCTTGAGGAAATTCTTCACCTTTCTTGATATCAACGCTAGTTGATCTTGAAGCTCCAATTCCTCAAGGTAATCAGGATCTATCTGATCATAATCCTCATCAAACAGAATAGGATCATTGATCTTTCCCTCAATGTAGTTTTCATATGAAGCAACAAAGGAAGAAAGAACAGACAGTTGCTGTTCAGCAGATTTCACACTCATGGGCATCTTCTGATGCTCTTGAGATGACTTCTCAGTACCTTTCCCTTTAGCTTCACTACCAGAAGAGGAAATAAAACACAGATCCTCATATATCATTTCTCCATTTTCACCAGTATCACCAACTAGCAAAGCAGTGGTCGAACTAGAAGACCCAGTCGAAAGATTTGTTTTTCCATGATATAACCCAGGGTTCTGAACCTGATCAGAATCAGAATCTTTTGACTTTCTGGAGAAATCATAACCTCTTAGCTTGTCAATGACTTGCTCAAAGGTCATGGTAGCATATCTGGTTTCATTATCCTTGATCATAACACCATATAATTCCCACTTAGAAGGCAAACCCTCAAGAAACTTGTCGGTTTTATCAACTTCTTCTACAGTGATTTCATGGTGTTCTAATTCAGTTAGCAAATGGTAGAAACGAGAAACATAAGCATCAAGATCTTCTCCCTTAAAAACTTTAAACATAGTAAACTGCTTCTTGAGAAGATTCTTCTTGCCAGCTTTTACCTGTGGACTTCCCTCACCTCTTTTCTCTAACGCTTCCCAGAGCGTTCTAGCAGTTTGAAAAGATTTCAGTTGATGTGCGAGTTCTTTTGAAAGACACATCTTGATGCAGGAATGGGCTTTATTTTCAGTCTTATAGTCTTCCTTTTGTTGCTCACTCATGTTCTGATAAGAAACGACCACAATAGCATTCTGAACAGTTTGAGTAGGTGCTGTGTATCCATTCTTGATACACATCCAGATTGACAGATCATGGAATCTACTGTAAGATTCAAATCTGTCCTTCCAGTTGTAGTAATCTTCGATCTTTAACAACTTAGGTGGAACATTTGATTTTCCCACCTCATGGTCCATCTCGATCATTCTACTTAAGTCAGACATCGTAAAAACTTAACGTCAAACTGTTTTGTGAATTCAGAAAATCTCGATTCGCAGAACTCAATTCAACTCGCAATCTCAGCTCAACTCGCAAATCTCGGTTCGCAAGTCTCAGTTCGGATCGCGAAAGATGTC
Source organism: Helichrysum umbraculigerum (assembly GCA_949592205.1). Taxonomy (NCBI): domain Eukaryota; kingdom Viridiplantae; phylum Streptophyta; class Magnoliopsida; order Asterales; family Asteraceae; genus Helichrysum; species Helichrysum umbraculigerum. The sequence continues at coordinate 25,744,678 of CATIUR010000004.1, read as the reverse complement.
AATTCGCAAGTGATTTTGATTCGCAAGAAGTCGGTTCGACTCGCAAGTCTCAGTTCGGCTCGCAAGTTCAACTCGGTTCGTAGACGTAGCTGGAACCCTAATTTCGACTCGCGAAACGGCTGTTAAACCCGAAAACGAAAGTTTAAGGTATTTTTACGATTGAAACAGGAAATTTTGACCGTAAACAAACCCTAAAACGTCCAGAGAATGATTTTGATCGTTAATATGTACTAATGCACGTATAAACGATCCGAATCACAACGCAATCAACTCTAAAACTTTCGAACACACTCGTATTTAGCCTGAAAGCTCTGATACCAGATGTAAGTCCCTAGTTCTAGGATCGATAACTTCGTTATCTGTAGTATTAAGGTGCGGAATCCCTCAATACGGTGTTATCTTACTAATAACGAGTAAGTTCGTATTGCGTTTATCAAAGACTTAACTTTAAACGATAAATCGTCAAAGCCTAGCCGTAGGTTTAAGTTTCTCTGGTTTTCTGAGTTCGCAGGAATGATTAGAATGCAAAAAGTGTTGTAAAAGTTAATGATTTTCAAACCGGAAAATCATTTATATAGTTCGGCTCAACTCGGCTCGCATGGGCCTTTGCGAGTCCAGCCCAACTCACCTCGTAAGCCCAAGCCCATAAATGAACTCGGCTCGCCAAGCTTTGTACTTATCTGCGAGTTCAGATCTCATCTCGCCTCGCTAGACTTACGACTTGAGATCTCGACTCGCAGCAAACGTATATATATTTATTTCGTATTTAACATTCGTCTAACTTAGCACAATAATATGTTTTAACGAATATTACTAACAAAATAAATATTCATTTACAAATCTAAACCAATATACAAACATAATAACAATTACACCAGTCCTATTTCAAGCTAGATCTGTTGTCACAAACTATGTCCCAACATAGAGGTTATAGTGAAAAACCCATTTAGACTCATCCAAAAAATGGGGAGAAGACCCAACAAACACATCCCCCTAAAAGTTAAACAAATTGACCCATAATTAACCAATTGGTCTAAAATTTCCACCTCTAAGGAGTAATTAATAAAGTACTCCGTAAATGCTAGCTGTCTAGCACTATGTTAAGTTATCTAAAAAAAATGAAACTATTTCATGGTCATTTTAAATTAACTACAGAGTCTTATTACTGCTATACTGTTACCCCATCTCATATTTATAATCCATGTTTCCTTTTTGGACGTTCTAAATTAATTGTCCATTTTCAAAAGTAAGAGGGTATAATTTATTAAATTATCTATTATACCTCTACTTTATATATATATCATAAAAATGTAGGTAAAAAATAAGGGTAAAACCGGCATAGTACAGATAAATACAGTGTAATAATTATGTTTTCTTAAACTGCGTGTTTTTTGTCTGTGGACAATAAATTTGAAACGGATGGAGTATTATGAGTAAATTCTATAGATGGTCCCTATGGGTTACACCGATTTACGAAAATGGTCCCTAAACTTCTTTTTTCACTTTTTCAGTCCAATAAGTTTACGTTTTGCTCGAAAATGATCCCTCCTCCATCTAAAATGACTAAAGTACCCTTCCTTTTGTCATTTTCAGGTAGTCACGATTTAAACGGTCAAAGGGTACTTTAGTCATTTTAGGTGGGTGAGGGATTATTTTCGAGCAAAATGTAAACTTATTGGACTGAAAAAGTGAAAAAAGAAGTTTAGAGACCGTTTTCGTAAATCGGTATAAACCACAGGGACCATCTATAAAATTCACTCGAGTATTATTTATCATTATTATTTTATTTTTTTTTGGAATTGGAAGTATTTTATTGGATTGATAAAAGGTCTAGGGTTTTTTTTATGTTGAATTGGTTAAGGGTTCGTTAACTATATCACCAAAAACTATAGTTAAATTTATTATGAGTAAATTATTTAAATCGTCCATATGGTTTTCAATTTGTTCCATAGGTTGTCTCTCACTTCTAAAAATTATTTAAATCGTCCATGTGGTTTTCAATTTTGTCCAACGATAGTTCAAAATGGACTACTGGTGAACAAAACTTTTCAAAAATAAATTATTTAAATAGTTCATTTTGGATTATCGTTGAACAAAATTGAAAACCACATGGACGATTTAAATAATTTTTGAAAGTGAGGGACGACCTATGGAACAAATTGAAAACCACGGAGACGATTTAAATAATTTACTCATTTATTATTTATAAAACCATTTTAAACTTATAAAATATCATTTATATTATTTTTATAAATACTATGTATGAACGAAAAGAACATAATTACATAAGTACCGACAAATAATGCAATTACTTTATGTTTATACATGGTGACTCTTTATATATTTATCAATACGAACCAATTTGATCCAATAGGAAAGAAGGGAAAAAAATTTTGTTCAACGAGCGTTTAACATGTATTTTTCTTGGGTTTTGATAAACAAAGCCCTTAGGGCTTTCTTTATTTCTTTACACTAGCTGGGAGTTGGATTTCCGACATTGAAGGTATAAATGTATGAAGTAATTTCTTACTGCAATTAATCAAATCTATCTATCTATCTATACTATTAAAGGGGAGTTTCGCTGACATCATAAAGCTGACTTGGCAAATCAAATCATGGGGTAACTTATCATGCTTAGGTGTTACTTTGTGGTTAAAAGGATGATGTCATCAACACATACCTTTTTTTATGCCAAAAAATTAAATTAAATTTAATACCCTTTTTTATGCCAATTAATACAATCAAATTATAAATTGTTTTATTAATATTTACATTGAATGTCTTTTGTTATTTCCTAAGCATATTCTTTATTTGATTTAAAAAGCCCACCCATTTATTTTTAAAAGTCCAACCATATCTTGAAACTTAAAACCTTCTCCAACAAAATTTTAAATTTATTTTTAAATTTTACTAGGTGAAGGACCCGCGACAACGCGGGCTATAACAATTTTTATAAAGATAAAATAGTTTTGCTATTGTTTAGTTGTTTTATTTTTTAATATTAATTCATTTCAATAGCAGTAGATTAATTCTTTTTTATATCTTGAGTGTGTAAGTATTTGGTCCCAATCCATAATAAAAAATATTTGGTCCTTTTGGTAGTAGCAAAACACAAAAGAAAAGACAAAAAATTAAAACATGCTGATGTACAATGTCACCGAATTGGCCCATCTGCAAAACACGATTGTTATAAAAACGTTTTGACATTTTACCCCAAGTCACTAAGTTTCATAAACTCTTGAAAGAAAGCATTTAATCCTGTGTAAAAAAAAGGTCCAGGTAAGGACCTTGTGTATGAATAACACAATGGAACTTTTTTTTAGAAAAGAATATTGCATTATTAACCAAAATATCTGTTACAAAGATTCCTATCTATTCATATGCACTTCTATAATTATTTACACATTCATATCAGTATATACATTGCATCGACTTAATCCCAAAGACACCTACTATGATATTTCTTCACCTGATCCCCCTGCATACATGCTGTGTGACCTCTCATGCACTTTCACTCTTTGCTCTTCTGTTTCTTTTATTCTTCACTTCCATATGCACAACTAAACGGATCAAGTAACCAGTTTCTCACAAACCGTCGAGTTTTTCTTTTCCTTCATCCTCATGTCAATCCATTTGAAACTTCGAATATGAATTTATTAGAACAAAAATGGGATTGATAAAAACTTTGACCCGAAAACTCTATTATTTTTGTTTTTCATATATAGTACCCGGTAACCCACACGATTGGTTGCCATATTTTTGCTTTCTGTTTCGATCTATCAAGCTTCATACTGTCACAAAAAAAATCTGTCACACTGAATTGATTTGACATACCAACTTTTCCCCACTGAAGATTCTTTCTCATGTAGCTCAATCGTCTCTGCACATAATGGAACTGGTTATTACCTTTGTACAGTTGGTAGAATAGAAAAGCTTTTATGCATACCCAAAGTTTATAGTTTGAAGCATCAGAGCATTGTTACTGATAATACTCTACATTTGAGGGTGATTAAATCCCCTGCGTGATGTTGACATAGTCCCAAATGATCCATAAAAGATATACAAAATAAGCCATAATTCCAGAAATCTCAATAAAAAATTGAATCGACTCATTCAAAAGTAAATGGGTTATAATATTCACATATAGCAAAGTGATAACGAATAATATATATAGGTTGATTTATTACAAATTGACATTTAGTTAGCTAAAATGCAGGAAGAAACCTGCTTGAGATTTTATCGAGGCAAATTGGACATGGAAAATACTTTCGTGGCATCAGTACAAGTAATACATCCATCGCCAATTCGCCATCTAACAAACATTAGGAAAAAGAACAGAATGATAAACACAGTAGGATTATGGAGTATGATTGAAACAACAAAAAGAAAACAAAAGAGAACAAACGAAAACCAAATTAACCCATCCTGATAGATCTTCTGATGTTCCTTAAAACAACGTTGATCGGAGCTGAACTAATATCCATATTGTTAACCGAAAACCTGAGATAACAATAATTGAGGAGCTATGTATGAGTGTATGACCATTTGGTTAGAATAATTTACCATCAAAACCTAAATTAAATAACATCAGTACACATAATACACATTAAAAAAAATACCAATTAGTTAAGACGAATCGACCCACTCACATGTAGCTTCCATTAAAAATGCAAGCAAAAGTCGCCATTTTCAATCACACGAGTATTCTACCTGCTGTGATACATAACAAACAGATATATTTGCTGTTAATGTTCTTAAACATTACATAACACTATATGCAAACAAAAACAGCAAAGCGATTGTAATTAATATGCCACGATACACACTAAAAAAAACATAGCGAGTTAATTTAATATGGGAGTCTAAGAACCTGATCTTTTGCTTGGCACACCATAATATCGATCGATTTTCTAATCCTTGTTGAATTAAACAAATGAGATGGCTAGGTTTTAACTAAAAGGTAGGAAGCATCGTATAAATTGAAAACGCCAACTACAATTAAAATCATATATCATAAATCATATACAGCAAGAAGAAATAGTATACCATTACATCAACCAAACAAAAAAGAAAATTAATGATATAGTTGTACATACCTTATATGTCTAAAAGATCTCCAACAGTGCAATTCTTCACGTCTTCAAAAGCCAGCAGTGCAACTGTTCTCTCCAACTCTTCTAAAAAACTTTGCTACAATCATGAAACCTTATTTTTAGAAAGATGAACATAAAGTCGTGGAGCATAAAAGCATTCAAAATAATAAGTCGTACCTACAAATCCAGAATAACATAATTATATTAATTAAAATTAGCTATCAAAGTTGTTGAACTTCTCAGTGGCATTTTATTGAGCTAGTGGTGGGTAGACATCAAACCTGAAGAAACACACATACAAAAGCTTTGATTAACGATCAACAAAAAGCAAAAAACATACGAGGCTTCAAAAAGAACAATTATCGATTTAGAGTAAAAAAGAATTAATTACCGGTTGAGATGTGTGGAGAAGCATGTGGTGGTGAGAAGGTCGTGAGGTTAATGCCGATGGTGGTTGTCTGAAGCAGCGCCGGATTTAGGTGGTGATGGCGGTGAAGGAGTTTGGTGGAGGTGTGAAAGCCGTGAGTTTTTGTTAGGGTTTTGACATAGGATTTTAATATTAAATGTGGCCGGATTTTTATTTTTCTTTTAACTTGAGAAATATAGCAAATAATTTATTTTTTATATATATTAAATTAATTTTTTTAAATTGCTATTAGGTTTGTTAAGTGTACATATTTTAAACTTATTTAAGCCATTGATCTCTAATTGTAGAGGCTAATCAAGGGTCAAAATTTCTTAATGGTATCCTCTTTTAATTATATATATTAAATATTAATATTAATTAATATTATTAATAATAATATTAAAGATTAAAGATTAAAGACTGGGTTCCCATTTATCAAACACTGCCCATATTGAGCCGCTCAACTCACGATCTTTATTTTTCTTTTTCCTATGCCTTCTTTATTCTTTAGTTTCATCTTCCTCATTCGATTGGATTTTGAGGCTATGCTCTAACTTGTGGTTTTTATTGATGCTCTCCGTAAACAGATGCATTCAAGCCAAGATTTTTACGGAGTATGTGCTTTCCTTCATTAATTTTCGGTAGCTGGTACGGAGTATGTTTTCTGTTTTGCTTTCAACGGCTCTTTAATTATATTTGGTTTTAAAAAGTAAAATTGATGATACCTATTGTTTGGTTCAGTCATTTTATAGTGCAAGTTACGAACTTGGATTTAGAGGTGTTAAATTTCCATTATTTTGGTTTTTGGTCCGTGGTTGTTAGATTTTCTTAGTCTAGGGTTTGATTTTGATTGTGTATGTGTTTCAATGGGTGTGAGTTTTGGTTTTAGAATTATATCTATACTCATTATTGTTTCGTGGGTATTATTTGTATAGGTTTTGTACTGCACACCAACTGCTCGATTATATGCCACAAAGAAGTTCAAAAACCGATTACAAAGATGATTCATGTTATATACATTCAGTTGGTTAGTCATGAATTCTGGTTTAGGTTATTTATCTACTTATTAATCAATTGATTTAATACTTTAGTTTGGTTGATGCTGTAATTTAATTTAGATTTTGGTTGTTTTTTTGTTTAGATTTGGAATAAAGTGAAATTGAAAGTGAGCAGGAGAAGAACCTTTACTTGAGTGGTGATCGAGCATAAGTTTACTCGAGTGCATGAATGTGTGAGTGGGGTGATGTACCGAGTTAAATCTACACTCCAGTTGCTGTAAATAACCTTAAATCTCAAGGAAGATTCAAGGTGGTAGAGTAAACCAGGGTTTAGGGTTTATGGAAGTGAGTATGTATGTGAATATATGGCCAAAAGGTTCTAAGTATGGCTTATATATAATATGTAAGGATGAGTGGACCGTTGCGACGTATGGGCCTGGCCCGGCCCATTTGAGGTTTCCCGCCTAAACGGTAAAGCCCAATCCATAGAATGATCTTGAAGGAGCGTGTGTCACATTTGTCTTTATCTCTCAGCCAATGAGACACGATGGATGTACGCTGACTTATTTGTACGATCCCGACCAGCTCTGGTCCCTGATACGTTATGTCAGGGAATGTTTCTGGTTGGTACCGCTCCACTGTGGTGGGGCGGTTCGGGGATTATGGGAACGTGTCCCGTCCCGTCGGGACGGGGTGGAGCAATGTCGATGTTGAGAGGTGGTTACACCATTAAGTCCCCCCAGTTCGATGCTGCAACGCAGAGTGCGTTGGAGGTTCGAACTCTAAATTTTTGCTCCGCGTCCACCGCGTTTAGCTTTTAGCAGTTGTAGCGCCGCGGCTATGTACCAGGATAGTTGAAAAGTTGGTAGTGGAACTGAGCAGTCATTAATGTTACGTCGTGTCAAGCGGTTTTCTCGATGGCGGTTATGGCGCGTGGAGCGCGTGGAGCGTGTGGGTGTTGGTGATCATTTCAAATTTGAAAATAGTGGATGCCCATGACACGTGTAGGGCGTGGATTAAAAAACCCGAAAGCGACCCGATTCGTTTGCCCGGTGTATAACTATCATTTTTCATCGTTCTTTTTTCATTCTACTTTTATCAAAGATTTTGTTTCCTCTTTGAGTAAAAATTTCCACGCTATTTCCTTCGTCCGCCGCCGATTGAGGTTCGTATTTTCTTTTCCCTTTCAACTTTCCTGTGTTTACGACATACCTTGCACCCTGCCATGTCTGTGACTTCATCAAATACCACCGATCGTCCCCCTAGTCGCTCCGCTATTCTGGCGAAAGCGCCGGACGGCGACGATTCAACCGTCGCCCGGACTGGCAGTAAGGTTAGTGACATAGTTTTGGCTGCCCTAGGAGTCTGGTACCCTTCGATAAAGGATTATAATCCGGTGGCTCCGGGGGCGGATGATCGTGCGCATCGTCCGCCGGCCGGAAAGATTACTGTGTACCGGAAGTATTTTGAAGTTGCGAATTTTCGTTTGCCTGCCACCGCATTTGTTGTTAATGTGTGCGAGTATTTTGGAATCGCGTTGTCACAATTGCAGCCTCTCGCGCTGATGCGTGTCCTGACGTTTGAAATGTTTTGTCGCGGCCATGGTGGTGAGCCGACTGTTGAGTTGTTGTTGCACCATTTTAGGGTTGCAAAGCAGGACTGTTGGTTTTCTTTCGAGAGGCGTCCCACCTCGTCGTTTACGAAGTCAAAGGGACCCACCATTAGATCATGGAAAGATGGCTTCTTCTTTGTTGATGAGGAGTGTTTGCCCGGCGCCACCGCGGCGTCGCTGGCATGGAATTCTGGGAATATAGATAGCCGGTTAAATGTGATTCCCCGCGATGATGCGCCGGATACCCGTTTGTTTGACCTCTGCAAAGGTGCGTCGCTGCATCTTCGCACTTATCATCAGGAGGCGCTTCTGTTTGCCTTGGGGGTCAGTTCTAGTTGGAAACGCGGTGCGGTGAGGCCGGTGTTTGTGAAGAATGGACAGGGTATGGGTGCAATGTAGTCCTTGTTTTCTGTCTTATTGTTTTCTTTGTGGGATTTTGTTCATGGCAGTTGTTAACTTTGAACTTGTGTTGCGTTGCAGTGATGCAGATTGTTTACTATCTTTCAGAAGAGGAGAGCGAGGGGGATCTAATAAAAGTTGGGTATGAGGGTTGCGCGGAGGAGGAGTATGAGCCTTTCAAAGAGGAGATAGTTAAAGCTGAAGAAGATGATGACGCTGGGGACGACACTGTGGAGCAGGCCCCTTCTTCTGTGGTTAAACCTGCTGCGGCGGAGCCGGCTGCTCCCGGGACTACCCGCTCTGGGTTGCTCCGGGGTAGGGTTAAGGTGCCTGTGTCGACCGGTAAGAAAAGAAAATTTACCGCGGGAGATCTGGCTGGGATGAAGCTGCCAAAGTCTAGCAAGGGCGGCGCAGATGTCGGTTCCTCCGCCGCGGCGGGTCAGATCGGCGTTTTGAAGAAAGGTAATGTGTTTTTTTTTTTTTTTTTTTTTTTTTTTTTGTGTGTGTGTCTTGTTTATTACTTGCTCTACTCCCCATGTCCTGTTAACCATTATGCTTCTTCGTGGCGCAGATGTGTCGTTGGTTGACGAAGATGAGAGCGATGGGGAGGAGGGAAAAACAACCGAGTGGCCCCGCGACTTGATGTTGGATGATTTGGCGAGGAGTGACATACCAGGCGGTTCGGGGTCGGACCCTCTGATTGTTGAAGATGTTGGTGTTGAACGGGCCGTCCCCCTTTTGAAACCTGTGCCCGTCCGATCTGTTCCAGCCGTGGTGGATGTTGAATCTGAAAAATCTGGGGGCGATGGTACTAGAGCTCCTGGCATGCAAACTTTTGAGGAGACTTTGGAATTCAGTAATTTTTTGGACAATCTGTTACCCCCCGGCTTTGTGGACCCGCTGCGAGAAATCGGTGACGCCGAGGCGTTTGCTCGCAGCGACGAGTTCTTTGTGCACCAGCTGCGGTGGGCGCTTGCCACGCGCCGCAGGTATAGGTCAGCTTGTCAGGACCGTCAGACCCTGCGCATCGAGCTGGATATTGAGCAAGGCCATGTGAATGAGATGAAATGCGAGCTTGACGCCCTGAAAGAGGAGAAAAGATCGTGGAGCAAGCTGACTGACGAAGTGATTGAGCTCCGGGCTGTGAAGCAGACGCAAGAAGGCACCATTGCTGATATGAGAAAGTCAGTTGATGGTCTTAAATCTGATCTGTTTAACAGGGGCTTGCAGGTTGAGGAGTTGGGGCACAGGGTTGATGAGCTGGATGATAAAGTTGGTGAGCAGAGCAGGGTGATTATTGCCAAGAATGAGCAGATGGCAGCGCTGCAGGCGGAGCGTGCTTCATTGGAAGAATCCTTCGCTGCTGCTCAGGAACAGGTCAAGGCGGAGAAGGATGCAAAAGATGTGGCTGTGGCTGAGCTTGCCAAGTTGCGCGCCGGGTTGGGGTCGATCGGGGACAGGGTGTTGAAGGACCCTAGCGTGGCGGAGCCAGTAAATGCTTACGCTTTGGGTATGTTGGAGTATGGATCCCACCGCGCCGCGGTTCGCGCCCAAAAAGCGTTTGAGAAAAGTCCTCCCGAGCTCCCAGAAGACCTCCTGCAGATGATCAAGCCGGACAGCAAAGGGCGAACCAAGCAGTTATTTGATGCTGTCAAAAATGCCAAGTCTGCCTATGCTGCAAAGTTGATGAACAGTTCCGAGTTGAGCGTGGACGAGTTGTTGGCTGTTGAGCCGTGATTGTGTTTGTTAATCTTTTGGTCGCCCGTCTGTTTGGGCTTTCTTTTGTAAACGATTTACTTTGATGTGTTCCTGGGTGTGCCCGGTTTGGGCTTATGTGGTTGTTCGAACAATTTGTATTTTGTTTGTGGTGCCCGGTTTGGGCTTGTGCGACCTTTGGATAATTTAATGCTTGTAATTGAACGGTGCGTGTGGTTTGTTTAGGAACCTTATGTTTATCGTGTTTAGCTCTGAACTAAATGTTTATGTTTGCGCTTTTATTGTTTTGTCATGACCGGCAAGTCTAGATTGCCACTTTGTGTTGGCATCTCGCCTGCAGCGGACTCAAAAGTCGTCGCTGGGCGCGGGGCAACTGTTTCTGATCAACCCCTCTTCAGCTTAAAAACTGCGGGGGATCTCCGCCATGGGGCAGGGCTAGAAAGCACCTCCCGCTGCGGCGGGGTCAACTCATCTGTTTCCACCGCTGCGGTGTGTCATGAGATGGCTGTGACCACTTTGTTTTGGTCGGCTCTTTGGCTTTCGGATTTTTACAAGTGTTGAGGTTGCGCGTTGCTTCGCTTAAGTGTTCAGCAGATACACGCGTATGTAACCAAATTAGAGCTAGTAGTTTTGCAATGGTCGTTGGATTTTCATTACGTTGGAAAATTTTGAAAATACATAGCATGGGTACAGGAAAAAAAGCTGATCAGACTTGCTCCTAACTTGCGCTATCAACCATTACAAAGACTTAGGGAAGTAAAACAGAAAACATTTTCTTGATGGGGTTTAGGCCTGCCGTTGATGCGGCGAGGCGACCCATGGGATGTGGCACTGTGTGTGGCCTCAGACGTAGCACTTTTTCAAGTTTGTCGCATGCCAAGTGCGGGGGATCGGAGTCCCGTTGAGGTTGACCAGGCTATATGCTCCATTGCCGTAGCTCGTGGCGACCCTGTATGGTCCTTCCCATTTCGGGCCTAACTTGCCCATGTCTTCGGCGCGGCTCGCCTCGTTCTTCCTCCAGACATAATCTCCAACTTGGAAGGTTAGTGGGTGTACTCTGCGGTTGTAGTACCACGCCATTTTCCTTTTGTTTTCTGCCTCCCTTACCGAGGCGTACTCCCTTCTTACATCCGTGAGTTCTAAATGTTCCCTACGGTGTATCTCATTCACATCTTCGTCGAATTGCGCCACCCTGGGCGTGGGCACGCTTATCTCGGCAGGGATCACCGCTTCTGACCCGTAAACCAAGCTGTAGGGGGTCTCACCCGTACTTTCCTTGGGCGTTGTGCGGTGTGCCCACAGTACATTTGGCAATTCCTCGGCCCAGCCCCTTGTGTTTGTATCCAATCGCGCTTTGATGCCCTCAACAATGTCGCGGTTGGTGACTTCGACCTGTCCGTTCGCTTGGGGGTGCGCCACGGAAGTGAAAGTTTGTTTTATTTGGAGACCTTCGCACCACGATTTGAAAGGGTTGTCAGCGAACTGTTTCCCGTTATCACTTACGATTTCATGCGGCACACCGAAACGACAAACAATGTCATTCCACACAAAGTCGAGTACCTTTTGCCCTGTGATTCTATTTACCGCTTTCGCCTCCACCCATTTGGTGAAGTAGTCAATTGCTACCACCAGAAATTTTACACCTCCGTGGTCCACCGGGAAAGGACCCACAATATCGATGCCCCACTTGTGGAAAGGCCATGCTGATGTAACTGGGATCAGGTCATGCCTGGGGGTACGTTGCACCGGGGCGTGGATTTGACATGCGTGGCATTTTCGTGTTATCTCCAGTGTGTCTTTGTGCATGGTTGGCCAGAAATAACCATGCCTTGCTATCTTTGCTACTATTGAACGGGGGCCGGCGTGCAAACCGCATGCCCCTTCGTGTATTTCTCTGATGACATTCTCCGCCTGCGCAGGCCCAACGCACCTCAACTCCGGGCCGGAGAAAGTTTTTCTGTAGAGCACCCCATTTTTTATGAAGTACCTCGGTGCGTTGACTCGTATTTTTCGGGCCTGACCCGGATCGTCTGGAAGTACTCCAGTATTGATGAACTTGATGAATGGTGTCATCCAGGTGTCACCTTCCTCTTGTATGTCCTCCACCGTGGGGTCGGCCATGATGGATTTTTGCTTGAGAACTTCGACAAGTACTTCTTTTGTCAGATGGGCAAAGTTGAGGGATGCTAGCTTACTGAGGGCGTCCGCCCGTTTGTTTCTGCCCCGGGGGACCTGCTCGATGCTGAAAGTATTAAAACCCTCTATTGTTGTTCTTGTCAGGCTGAGGTACTGTTTCATTGCTGGTTCTTTCGCTTCAAATAGGCCTGAGATTTGATTTGCCACGAGTTGGGAATCCACAAAAGCTTTTAAATTCTTGATGTCCATGGCCAGTGCGAGGCGCAGGCCCGCGAGAAGCGCCTCATATTCTGATTCATTGTTTGATGCCGGGAATTCGAATCGTAGGGCATATGTGTGTGTTGAGTGTCTTTTTTGTGTGTATTGCTGTGATATGTATGTACGTTAGCATGTGGACAGTGTGAATAAATTTTATTAATATTGATAAGTGGATATGTGGTAGTCTGAGTTATGTAGTTTTGTAATTTTCATTATATAAATGGGTACCTTTGATACAATTTCTTAAATTTCATTGATATGATACATTTTCTTAAATTTTATTGAGGTTTCATACTGTAGATTGTTTTCTACATTTTCAGTAGGATTCATCATGGGTGCAATAAAAGTTCTTATTACACTCAAGATCCAAACAAGTCTTGGCCAAGAGTCTCAAAGTGGTTAATATGCACAGAGAAGACGCATAGAGGATTATATGAATGAACTAAAAGTCCCACAATAAGAGAAAATCACTACTTCATGTGGTCATAAGTTTTGCTTTAATTGCATATATTTGTTTAGAAAGGTAATGGTCTATGCTCTGATTTAATTTTTGGTCATCTTCTGGTGAACCTGGATTATTCTTCACACCCTATATGCAAGGTTATCACATTTAATATGATGCTTTATTTTATACCCAATACATTATAAGCAAAAAAATTTCTGGATTCAAGTTGTTATCCTACTGATTGGCATTTTTAACTCCATACATATGAAGGTAGGTAACTTTAGACTATCAAAAATTAAACAGAACACTTTGGTCGCGGGTGGACTTAGGGAACCGTATGTTGAATGGCTTCACATCTACTGAATGGTGGTAGTAATAAAGCTTCTAAGAAAGTGAAGATGGCCCTCTACTGCTTTTTCTGTGTATGCTATGCACCAGCTGATTTCATTTTTAAATTTTTTTACCCGGCAATGTGACAGGTTGAAGCTGTCTCCATTGGGATCGTGTTTTGGCAGATTTTTACTGGCGAGGAACCTTATGCAAATATGACTCTGGGTTAATCATAGGTGGGCTTTGTGTACTTTTTTACTGTTAGCTTTTAAGCTTGAGTAGTTTATCTGTTTAGCTATGGATAATGTCTAATTGTGACAGTTTCATGTGGTCATAAGTTTTGCTTTAATTGCATATATTTGTTTAGAAAGGTAATGCTCTGTGGTCTGATTTAATTTTTGGTCATCTTCTGGTGATCCAGGATTATTCTTCACACCCTATATGCAAGGTTATCACATTTAATATGATGCTTGATTGAACCTTGATATGGCGTTGTTTCTAACATAAAGCGTTGACTCTGACTACTATAGTAAGGTTGATGCAAATTGTTTGCTTTTCTGAGTCAAATGTCTCTTTTGGAGATGAGCTAGTACAAATTTTAGTAGGTACAGAACCAAAAGTTTAATAAGACTTGCTCACTATTAGGACCTTGGTCCTATTTGACATGGTTGTATATAATTATCTTAATATATTGTGTATATCATATAGATTAATTGTATGTAAATAGGTCGATTGCATTCATTAGAAGGTCCATTCGTTAATTTACTAATGATTCCTATACATGTTATGTACAACATTCTGATTATTTTCATATTAGTTACCTATTGTTTCAATTGATATATGTCTTATTTCAGTTACTATGCAACGAAGTTTGAGCAATATGTGTGTTGTTGTACCATTACAATAAACATTAAGAAACAATATACCTGAATTTCATCAAAAGGTTAATATATACGAGCTTTGTTAAACAATATACTTGCACTAGTATTCTACAAGATTTGTTATCTTTCTGGTGTTATTCTTGTTAGAATCTAGTTGCTCCGTATTCTTTTACAGTTTGATAAATATGGCTCTGATTAAATACATCAAGATTAGTTGTATTTGAAATCTCAGGACATATCATCTTACATATAAATAAACCAATCCCACGGAGAAATCTGGACCCTTCGATGGAGTTTTTCAGTTTGATCCAACGATATATAATTAAATTAGATTAAAAATAATAATGTTATATTTTACCCCCACTAAATAAGAAACCATCTATTAATAAACCTTTAAATATCAAAGATTATTTAAATATATTAATAAGACAGAAAAATGGCTTATAATATTAGTAATAAAATAAAATAATACAAAAAATATTAACGAATCTAATTCATAAATATAAGCAACATCATGAGTCTTAATGCTATACATATAGTATATACAAATTATAACAGTTTACGTTTAACACAGTAACATATATAATAATTTATTGAATTAAAAAATTAAAAATAAAGCTTTAGATTTATAACAATTTCGATTTAGTCGCCCGGGCTGTCGCTGGTTCTTACCTAGTATGCACTAAAGATAAATAATAAGTTATGCCGAAAAGATCTAGACGCCGTATTTTTTCATTATCACCACTTCGAAGATACACATCTTAAGGTACAATTTGTAACCACGTTTCGTATACTGACTACCAACAGCTTCCAACGAGTAAAGAAACATGTTGAAAACAACCATATATTACAAAGAAAGAAGCTTTACCATAACTTAAAGTAGTTGTAAACACTAATGAAAACCAACTATACACCGCCAACCTACTATCACACTGAACCCATAGCTAAGCACCCATGTAAAAACACACCCAAATCAACATCAGCGGTCTAGCCCTTTCACGTCACTACTGTACTATAGGCTCAGAATGCTCATGAGCATTAAAAAGGTCGGGAAGATCAGCACTGGTCGAGAATTTAACCCATCTTTTCTTCTCAACATACTTAAGAAGCGGCTGCAACACTAGCCCGATGAATATAGCAATAACACTAACGATCATAACCTTAACTGAAGAAAGAGCCAACACAACACAAATCAAAATCGTTGGAGGAACACACAAAAGAATCGATCCAACCGTCCCCACAGGTATCTTGTAAGGCCTAGATGCAGCAGGGTACTTCATTCTTAACCTTACAAAAGCTATGAACTCCAATATCATCCCAAAACAGTATAAAAGGTTTTCAGCAGCTATGACCTCTTGAAAACTAAACCATGAAAGGAGAATCCCACCAGAAGCTGAGAATAAAATACCGATTGAAGGAGTCCCGTGACGAGACCTCTTAGCGAAAAACTCAGGACTCATACCCCTTTCCGCCATACCAAGAAGTTGAAATGAGTCACTACTCATTTCCGTGACAAACATTCCCATGTTTGACATGGCTGCACTCGCTTGGATCCACCAACTTAACCAAACACCGCCCACTATCTTAGCCACATCCGAGAAGTACCCATCTGTCCATTGGTCACGGTGAAGCGGTACAGCACCAGTCCCCATTAAAAGAGGGAAAAAGTAACCCGAAACGACTAGGATCAATGCATAGAACAACGCCTTTGGAAGTGTTTTCTTCGGGTTATCGACTTCTCCAGCTAGTGTACTAATGGAGTCCCAATAATTAAGGTTCCAAAAGAGTGTGTTTAAGTATAAATTCCAATCAACCACATGTAAATCCACTACCAACCATCTAGCAGGCTCGATTTTAGGAATTGAAATAATACCCATAATAACAAAAGGAACCAATGAAAATATACCTAATAAAACAGCAACCCACCCTACTATTGTCAAACCTCTAAAGTTCATATAAGTCAGGGCAATAGTCAATGCTAAAACCGCTAAAACTCGAGGATACCCACCTGCTAAAACCGGAATCCCCGAATTCAAATAATCAAGAAACAGAGCTGGGTATAATGCATTGTCTATAACACCACTGAGCCATTTCATCCAACCTTGTTGAAACCCCCAATAAGGTCCTAAAGCAGATGATACCCAAACAACATAACCACCATCTTCAGGGAACATTGTACCCATTTCAGCAGTTATTAAAGCTTCAGGTACACTCCATATAAATGGGAATACTAAGAACCCTATTAGGGCTAAAAGAGGTCCAGCAGCTTGAACACTGTCCTCAACACCAAAAGGCCCCCCAGAAACCTCATAAAATATGAGAAATATAAGGGGTAATATTGAGACTCTTTTAATGTTGCTGTTATTAGTAGCACCTGTAGGAGATGATGGGGATTCAATAATCCCAACATATTGTACCTCATTATGTTGCCCCATTGCAGAAGATGCTTGTTTATTATCTGTATTATTCAATTTCTGTATTTAAGTAACCAAAATCAAATTAGTTAATCAACTGAAACTTATTACGGAGTACATAAGTAATAAGCAAATAAACAGTCCAATAACTAACCGCAAACACATCATAAACAAAACCTTAACTTCATACTTTACCATGTAAGGAACAAGTATAAACAAAAACACAGAGAATTATATGTTAACTCCTAACGCCCTATTCATGCACAATCTTGAAATGCAAAATCTTTTTGAGTCTTCATCACTGTATAAACTATATCAATCAAAATTTCAAGAAATGTTTAAACCCAAATAAAGATGCAAGTATCAAACTTGAAAAATACCCCATTTGATAAAATAAAAAATAAAAAAATAGAGGGATTTCAGTGTATAGAAAATTTGAATAATATTGGATAGAAAATGGATGAATTAAGTTAAACAAAATCATAATTTAATGAAATTCGAAGATCCAATTATGTTAACTCCTAACGTGTTCCATGCATAGATTCTTTGACTTTTTTTAATCGTTTCTCTTTGTTTGCTTAAAAATTCTATAATAATAATAATAACAATAACAATTTGGGATGATATACGGAGTAAAGATATATATCATCTTGTATGCTAATACGTATATGTTTATTTTTCCTAAATAAATAGCAAAACGTAATGCATGTGTTAATACCTTATGCAGATTATATAAAACAAATCAGTGATTAATAATTGATTTTCTTGTATGTACAATATGAAAATTACTCTAAAGTACATATACAAAAATATAAAATTTGTATTGATCTCCTTTTATGTCATTTTACATATTTTAGTTGCAGCTTCAGCTAGTTTGCCAAACACTGATTCTATAAATAAAAGCTACAGCTGACAGCTCCAATTAAAAGCTACAGCTCTCAGCTTCTGGCTCTAACTTACAACTTACAGCTACAGCTTCAAACTAGTTTTGCCAAACATACCCTAAAGTGACCACATCCAATTAAGTTAAGTTTTAACTGTTAATTCCATTTTATTTATCTATTTTTAATTAGAATAAAAGTATTTGGTGCTATCTAAAAGCTAAAAAAAATTACAATTTATATTTTTAACCTTTAACTTTTTTCTAAGTACACAATTGGTCCCTGATATAATGCTACCAGCACAAAACCATTTGTCTAGTTCAACTACACCAAATATTAACCCAAATAATAATTACAAAGTGCTCTCAATTTATACGCATAAGATTATATAATCTGTTCAAATTGCAAATCATGTTAAGATATATATTAAATATATTATATAAATGGTGAAGATAAAATCTGTGATCACGTGACCTTGAATTAATCGGAAACAAGATCATGTATTATTATAGTGGACGGAGGATATCGACGTGATATAAGGTCGGCTAGTTTTAAATCGTGTAGTTTGGTGGCTAAGTTATCTTTATCTTTATCCTATTTATACTAAATCCTATGTAATTGTAACCCTGGGCCGTAAAAGGAATAAAGAAGAACTCTCTGGTTTGGCCTCGTGGACTAAACCAATCTCCAAGTTGGAGATTTGACATAACCACGTTAAATCCTGTGTTCGTATTGTTCGTGTTTATTATCTTGTTTTCTTTGTTTAATTGCTTAGTTAGCAATTTGTTTATCCGTTTATTGTTTGTGGGTGTAACGCAATTACACGAGCGTTGTTTGGGTTTTTTTTTTTTTTGCTAACAATATGTTGTTGTTTGTTGGATGTTTTCCGCTGCAAATTCCTAACAACTGGTATCAAAGCTCTAGGTTGAGAGATATGAAACGATGAGGAACGAAAGCATGATCAAGATTGTTTGTTGATGGTTGGAGTTATATCAGAAGACGGAGAGCTCAGGTTATTATGGCCAAATAATCGTAGTGGATCTGGATTCGGTTGAAGATGATCATCGGAGGGAACAATTGGAACGACACGATTTTAGGATTTGTTTGCAACATGTGATCCAGATTGATAGACTCGTTTTTTACTGGATCGTGACAAACTCGGTGAGTTGGTTTTTCCGGATTGAACTTGTTAGGGTTTTATCTGGTGGGTTGTGGCATGACGACACGGCGGGATGTTGGTTGTGTTGTGACGGTGATTGTTTTGCGATGGTGGTAATGCAGTCGGTGATCGGGTTTTTCGATTGGTGATTTGTTACGGAGAGAGTTTTGGGATCCTAAGTTTTGGATTCGGGTTCTTTATTCTTTGCGATCTCGTGCAAAAGAATAAGTTTATGTTATCAAACTTAGGGTTTTGATGTTGCGAGTGTAGGGATGTGATGTCTCGGGAACTTTATTGATACGGACTAGGTTATTCAAAGATGTGAGGTTTGTTACAGTGCTCAAGAGGATGATTTTCTCGGTTGGGTAGATTGGGTAATAAACGGTACCACATCAGTTTGGTAATCGACAGTGGGAGTTATCGAGGAAGGTTGTTGTTACTCGCGGGTTGAAACGAGAGACCATGCGATTGGTCGGGTATTCCATGGTTTTTGAATGATTAAGCAGGTTAGAGCTTCTACACTTGGAGATATTGGTTGTTTAAGATGTCGGATAGAACGCGTTCGACTAGGCTCGGGTATCGATTGATGTTTCGTTCAATGATAGAGCGAATCTTTTGGAGGAATCAATTAGGAATTTTCAAGTGGGTTAGAGGCGGATAATCTGATAAGTCCTGTTAAGCTTTCGAATATTGTTGAGAGTGTCGGGAACTCCAGGAAGTTTGGAACCGAGGGAAGTGTCGAAGCTAGTGGGAGTATTGAGACGGTTGTGCGATTGATGGATCTCGATCGAGTTTCTACAAGTTTAGTGTGCGGATTCCGGCAACACTAGAGCATTCGGACCTTCGCTGTTACTCTCCAATGGCAAAGTAATTTGCGACTGACCGTGTGTTATGAACCAGAGTCTTCTCATATAGCCACGATTGTTATTTTGATTCGTATAGTGGGAGTAGGCTGAGTTGGAGAAGATGTGTTCATAGAAATCATACGTATGTTTTTGGGTCAGTGTACCAGGGGGAAAGCGAAAGTTGGTAATGTAGGTTTCAAGGTTGTGACTGCGTTCTCACTGATAAACCTTAATGATAAATTAGTGTTAGTTCTATCGACGATTTTCTGATTGCTGGGAAGGAAAATCGGATGGACTAAATTTTGTATGGATGGTCGTTGACATGTCGGTGGCAGGATCAGATGTGCCTGTAATTGACGGGTTGAAGAGATAGGTGTCTTTTGAAAGATTCCAGTTGTTGGAGTTTTCGCACACTTCAACGAATCTTCTTGGCCCTAGAAGATGATGGTGGTGGCTAGAGAGTGGTCCTAGTTTCATGATGTGAGTATTTTGGTAGCTTTGTGTCGAAAGTCTTCCGACTCTGTATGGTCGAGCGGCGTGTCCCGAATGGTATTTCGGCGGTGTGAAGTTTGAAAGGATGACATTTGTGAAGGGACGTGATTTGTAAAGGGTTACTGGTTTTGGGGTTTGATTAATCTTTAAGTGGGAGATTGTTAAGATACATATAAATATATTATATAAATGGTGAAGATATAATCTGTGATCACGTGACCTTGAATTAATAATTGGAAACAAGATCATGTATTATTTTGGTGGACGGAGGATATCGACGTGATATAAGATCGGCTAGTTTTACATCGTGTAGTTTGGTGGCTAAGTTATCTTTATCCTATTTATACTAAACCATGTGTAATTGTAACCCTGAGCCGCAAAAGTAATAAAGAAGAACTCTCTGGTTTGGCCCCGTGGACTAAATCAATCTCCAAGTTGAAGATTGGACATAACCACATTAAATCCTTGTGTTCGTATTGTTCGTGTTTATTATCTTGTTTGCTTTGTTTAATTGCTTAGTTAGTAAATTGTTTATCCGTTTATTGTTTGTGGGTGTAACGCAATTACACGAACGTTGTTTGTGTTTGATTTTTGCTAACAATAGGTTGTTATTTGTTGGATGTTTTCCGCTGCAAATTCTTAACGAATCAAACCTATTCACTTTGAGAAAAAGCTCAATGTACCTAACATTCTTATATTTTTGGTATAGAAAAAAGAGAGAAAAATAGCGAAATATACATGTCACTTTATGTATCGAGTAGGCATGAATTAAGTACGAATAATTAGCATTACTCTTTACTTTGTTCGGGTTATACAAGAAAGACGTGTCTTTTTAAGTTCATATATTTTTAGGTCACAAGTCAAAAGTGTCACATAAGATCATGTAGTCAAATAAGAAACAAAGTACTATATCGACTTTTTAGTCCACATTCAACCATATCTTTAGTTCATAGAAAATGTAGTTTGTTAATAAACTTTGAATTTTAGGTACCTAACAAATTAATATAACATTGACAGTTTAACTGCATAGCTATTTACATTGGAAAGTTTTAATTGCCAACTATGATATTGTGTTATTAGCTTGTGTGATCATCAAAATGGTAATACGGATTATCTTCGTTTTTTTTTTTTTAAGAAGACAAATTTACACACACCTATATACCTACCTACCACGAATATTTATAATTTTTTTTCACAAACATATACATATATTCACTACGGACTTGAACCTACAACCTCAAAGTTGAAAGTCTCTGCAATACCGCAAGGCCAAGGCCCTTTGGTACACACTATCCACTTCTGTTTCTATAGTTTCATCATTTAAGATAAGCTTCAAAATTGTATATAAGAATCCAAAATGTTACTGTAGAAAGAAAATGATAACTATGCTAATGAAATAATGTGTATGTGTCCATGGTGAGTGCACGTATCAAGTGACTCGACCACAAACCTTGTATTTGCATAATATAAACTCCGTATATCATAAATTCGATGCACTAAACTGCATGAATGCTTACGTTCAACAAAGAACAACTGTAGGACTAATTATGTATATTTAAAAAAGTTGACGGGTTAAATGATGATATTTACTTTTACACTAAACTACATCTAACTTAAATTCGGTAAACAAGAGATAATATTTTCCCATTTATGTAACCAAAAATAATCTCAACTACCATTCTTTTATCTATCTATCTAGAGGTGTCACAAATAACCGAACACGAATAACTAACCCGAATAACCCGAATTCGAATAACCTGAGTCTTATTTGAATCGGGTTTCGGATAAATAGTTTACAATTCGGGTAACCCGAATAAGTACATAAGTTATATAATATACAAATATAAATTTATATGTGTAAGTTTTAATGATTTATATGAATACATCCATATATTATATATACATATAAGTTACTTATGATGGTTTATATAAACTATTAGTGTTCCTTTGTAATATTTAAGTTTTGTTCAAGATGCGAAAATTTAGAATATCATCTTATTCGGCAACAATATGATAATCCACTTTTGCTACAGAGAAAACGTAGTTTTGAAAAAGCAAGTTATGACATGCTTTTTTCAAAACGTCATTTCTAAGAAGCAAAAGTTATTTTGAAAACGCAATCTCAAACACCCTCTTACATTTTTAGACACGCAGATTTTTTCTTAATTACAAGACGTATAATATATCAAACAGACAAAAAGTATAAACACGGCGGTTTTAAGAAAGAAACTAAACATGGAGTGAGAAAATAACTTAAAATGTCAAAAAAATTCAAAACAAATAACAAGATGTGAAAATATAAAATCAACCCATATCCTCTACAAAATTTTATTTTTCTAAACAAGACAAAACAAATCAATCCATTAGACTCATGTTTAGGTTGATAATTAGCTCATCACTAGTGTAATTTGATCACACCCTAACATTAAACTCTAACATTAAACACGTACCATTTGACATAAGTCATGAATCTCATGATACACATAAATGGAAGGTGATAAATACACCAAAAAACTTACACAACAATGAAAATTCATATCATACTACATATATGTCATAAAATAACTCTCATATATATAAATCAATCTCTTCAGTGTATTTATCTCCCTTCGAATAACATATTACAGTGTATTAAACCATATTATAGGTTAATTAGTGTCCTTGACCTTTAGTATAAACACGGCGGTTTTAAGAAAGAAACTAAACATGGAGTGAAACAGTAAAACAGTTTTAGTGGTGTATGACTAATTTTTGGTGGTGTACAAATCACTACCCATATATATATTGTTAAAATATGATAATTCTAATTCTAATAAAAATACTCCTAGTGTAGGATGAGTAAACAAATATGGGTAACAAATATTAATATGGGATATTAAACTCCCTAATATCTCAATGCCTAATCCTTCCACGTCACCCCTTAATTCTCCTTTCCCGCCAAAAATTCAGCATTTTTCCGTTGACATCTTTATTAATAATATTAATTATTAATTATTAATTAATCGATTCATTAATTCATTAATTTTTTTCCCCAACTTCCACTCCAAATGATAAGGCATATATGATCATTATCCTACTTCATCCAACAAAACAGAAATTCAACCGTCATGTCCCTTCAACACTAATATTTACAACCATCTTTTTCTTAGCATACTCACAAAGTTAATTTGTTGAATCCGTATCTAAAAACTGGTACCAATTTCCTACTCTTATTAATAGTTATTAATTTAATTATTCATTCACTTGCAGATTAGTACATACTCCACAATTTTACACGAATAGTTAATGTTAAGGATATCCACATGGATTCTCAAAATATTTCCATCCGTGTTAAGATTCCGCGACTATGGCGAACTCCGGATTTAACAATAACCCCAAGCCAAGCACTATTGAAATGATGTTTGTAGATGAACAGTGTTATTAATATTCTGAAACTCTCTTAGGGTGCTTAAAGCCTTTAATAAAGATTTAACATATTTAATAAAGGGGAATTCGTCACTTCAGTTTCAATATGATCACATTTTGTATTTCCCTATATATTAGCATCTTCAGGGAAGATGTTTGTTTAACTTTCGGGCACTTTTTATTACATTCTGTACTATATATCCCATGCCAAAACTAACAATTGTTTCTTCTCATATTTGCCTTTGCAGAATACAAGATACAAGGAATTGTAAAAAAAGATCATGTTGACCAATTTAATAACAATTTATTTGAAGGTGATACAATCATTCTCTCTGATTTCATTGTCGGGCAAAATAATACTGAATACCAACCATACAGAACGTCCGTGCAAAATTACTTTTCAACCCGAAACAAGTCTCAAAATTAAGAATGACTTTCACGCCGATGAAAATACTTGGAGAGTCACTTATGTTCTCAAATTTTTTTAAAAAATAAATTAATTATGTTTTCACCCTTCCAACTAATACTAGTACATTGCCCGCGCAATGCAGCGGTGACAACTAACTAAATTATATTTGTTACATATATATATAATAATGGTATATTCATTAATATCATGTAATCGTTGAATTGTAATAAACATTTTCTTTAATTTTTTCATAAATCGTATTTCACTTTGTTAAAGAACATGACGAAATATTACATTGGATTATGCCTAAGTAAATAAATCAGTTATTCGTTTCCTTTTTTTCCTTTTTTTATAAAACGTTTTGTAAATAGCTCACATACGGGGCATGGATATGTAATACCCCGTATTTATGTAAAGATTTAGTTGCTTTTTTTTTTTTTTTTGTATGTTAATGGAATTAAATGATGATTAAAATGCATAGGGGTAAAATTGGCAAAAAAATATTAAGAAGTTTAAGACTCAACTTAAGACACATATTATATGTAGTAATAGATAGAAGAAGATTGTATGATCCTAAGATATTAAAATATAATCTCAGAAAGACTAGAAATCTTAAGATGTTTTAGATAAGATGATGTAAATCTACCCAGATATAAATAATCATTGATTATAGGAACACATAAAGATTAACAAATTGCAAATAGAATGATTTAATAATAATAATATATGAATTATTTCACAAGAAGGGAGAAGACAACGTGGAAAATGGGAGTTGACGAAGACTGTGAAGAAAACTATTAAGTGGCTGCAAATTAATAGATAAAATGTAGTATAAGAAATGACCAAATTTAAAAAATATCACACAATAAGAGCTACAAGGACCACCGTAACTAAGCTTGATTAAATATCTTGTAATACACGCCATTAATGGAAATGTATGAATGTATACGTTATAGAAAACTTAAATTGATAGCGGGCAGGTATAGGCGAGGCGGTCGATCACTTGTACTTAGATTTAAAATATATATATATATATATATATATATATATATATATAAATTGCATAAGAAATAACAACGAAAAATATCTTATTATTATATATTTTTAGAAAAGCAAATGGTCACACACAGCCCCTATCACAGATATGCATTAGTCCTCGAATATATATATATATATATATATATATATATATATATATATATATATATATATATATATATATATATATATTTGTTTCATCCTATTAATTTGAACCCCCATCGGCCCAATCTCATAGTTTGAAGGTCAACTCGATAACATTAGGCCAATGACTCTTTAATAACAATGATAAATATTTTGATTATCTATACAATGTCAAATGAAAGGTATAATGTCAAATGACAACGATTAAATTGAAATTGTTTTAGATTTGAAGCTTTATTTTTTAGTTAAGTAAGTTAGTATATATTGTTAAATGTATAGCTTTAAGATCCGCGACAACGCGAGTTACTAAATTGAAATTGTTATAAATATTTCATTGAATATTAGTGTATACATTGTTGTGGATTGAAATTGTTTTATAAATAAAAATATAATTATAAAAATGAATACATCATACCTTTCATTTTTTGGACTTTCGAGTTCTTGAACAACCGGTTGGTTTTGATCGGATGGATATTCAACTACACTTGATTTTTTGAATGAACAATTAACTGAAAGAGGTTGAAATCTTTGTGGATCCGTTGATATCAATATGCGGGAAAACGTATAGAATAATGAATCATATATATAGAGTTGGAAATAAAGAATTATAATTAAGAAAAATATAAATGGAACACATTTTTATTTTGGATAGTATTAAATTTTTATTTTGTATTATTATTAGAGATAAATGTAAGTTTTATGTACTTAAATTCGTACCCTTTAGATTCATTATTGGTCTACGTATAATTTAAATATTCACATATTTTACTTCTCAACCCATTATGTCAATTTTCTGAATAAGCTCATTATTAATAACGAGTTTTTTTAACCCGCACGTTGCGACGGGGTTTTAAAAATGTACTTTATATTCGAAAGGAATTCTTCTTTAGGTCGGTCAATATTTGTTATACGAATAAAAGTGTGAATATTGTGTAATATTTGTCGACCCGACTATATATATAATTACTAAAATTGACTCGTTGAATTCAAATAATATAGGCATCTATGTTTACATATATCTAAGTAAATAATTGATTTAACTTTTGGTTATAAATCAAACAACTTATTCTACTTTTGGTTAGATTATTTTCTAGAATTTACAGTGGAACTAAAATTTATTTTTGTTAAAATGCATTACAATAATAGAATAGACTATCAATACAATCGATTTGCAATAATTTTTGATTTTATGAGTGAGTTATCTATTATTTTATTTTTTTATCAACAATTTTATAAAAGGCGTGACATCAAATCACCATTCATTTTCTTGTCCATATTTCAATTGCATAAAGTGTATGTTAGTTAATAATCTAGTTCAACATTAGATGTGATTTTCAATTGCATAAACATTAAAAAAATATGTACAAATAAATTTCTTAATGATTTTTTTTTAGATAAAATTGTAACATATATATATATATATATATATATATATATATATATATATATATATATATATATAAACTAAAAGTTATTTGTTTAGGTGATAAGATACATTTAGAAAAATAATAGAGAAATATAAATATTATTGAAGGTCACAATAATTACATTCTTATTTTAATATACAAATCTTTAGAATTTGATTACACTTAATAGCTAATATAATACTTGGTTAAAATAAAATGAAATATTTGTTTTATCCTATTATTTCTAAGAAAAAGATCATAAACTAAAAGGAAAAGGGAAAAATGCAACATATATATAAACTTGTAATTATTTGTTTAGAACATATAATAGCAAAATAATAGAGAAATATAGATTTTATTCATGGTCACAATAATTACTTATTTTAATATATGAATCTTTAAAGTTTTATTACATTTAATAACTAATTTAGATATTTGAGTAAAAAGAACATAAATATTTGTTCTCATATTATTTCAAAGAAAATGATCATATAATAAAAGCTAAAGAAAAAATGATAGGTTTAGAATACTAGATGAGAAGTTAATATATAAATATTGTTATTGAGTTGGAATAGTGTAGATGAGTATGAATAGGTTATGAATAGGAGACAATCACTTTGGTGATTGTATGTGTTTAAATTGGATCCATTATCATTGATGATATTTTATATTTTTCGGAGGGTTATGTTTTGAAATTTTATTAAAAGATGATTTTTTATTTAGTGGGATGAAAGTGTAATATTAATATTTTTCATAAAATTTAATTATATATCATTGAAAGATGGTTTTTTATTTAGTGGGATTAAAGTGTAATATTATTATTTTTAATCAAATTTAATTATATATCGTTGGATCAAATTGAAAACCCTATTAAAGAGTTCAGATTGCTTCATGGGATTTTGGTTAGGTATAAGGACTATGATTTTAGAGAAACAAAGTGTGGACGCACAGCCCTTATCACAGATATATGCATTAGTTCACGAATATATATATATATATATATATATTTGTCTCATCCTCTTAATTTGAACCCCTAACAGCCCAATCTCATAGTTAGAATGTCAACTCGATAGCGTTAGGCCAATGACTCTTTAATAACGATGTTAAATATTTTGATTGTCTATTACAATGTCAAATGAAAGATGAAAGGTCAAATGACAACGACTAAATTGAAATTGTTATAGATTTGAAACTTTATTTTTTAGTTAAATAAATTAGTATGTATGTTAGAGTGTTAAATATATAGTTATATTTCGTGTATGTATAGCTTTAAGATCCACAACAAACCGAGTACTAAATTTAATTTTGTTAGAGATATTCAATTGAATATTAGTGTATATATTGTTGTAGATTGAAATTGTTTTATAAATTAAAATATAAATTTAAAAATGCATACATCATACCTTTTAATTTTTTGGACTTTAGAGTTCTTGAACAACCGGTTGGTTTTGATCGGATGGATGTTCAACTACACTTGATTTTTCGAATGAACAATTAATTGAAACAGGTTGAAATCTTTGTGAATCCGTTGATATCAATATGTGGAAAAACGTAAAGAATAATGAATCATATATATAGAGTTAGAAACAAAGAATTATACAAAGAAAATTCAAAATATATAAATGGAATACATTTTTATTTTGGATAGTATTAATTTTGCTTACATTAATGAAAAAAATTGATTAATATTAAATATATGTCGTGAAAATTGTCCGAGTTTTTATTTTTTGTATTAATTATTAAAAATATTTGCCGAATTTTTTTTATTAATATAATTAATACTCCCTCCGTCCCAAATCTATTGTCCCCTTGTTGACTTTGGAGTCTTTCTCTTCCAACTTTGACCCTCAATATTTTTATTTGTGTTATATAATACTTGATGCAAATTATACCAATGAAAATTTATTCAAAATCCAATCAATTCATATATTTTGCATCAAATATTATATAACACAAACAAAAATATTGAAGGTCAAAGTTGGAAAAGAAAGACTCCAAAGTCAACAAGGGGACAATAGATTTGGGACGGAGGGAGTAATATTTAGGTTTTAAAGGGGAAAAATGTAATTATTTTTATTAAATGTAGATTGTCAGATCAAATTGAAAAACTTAATTGAAGGGCCCAGATTGCTCAGTTTAATTATATCTACAATCCTATATTTTTTTAATTTTGTTAGAATTAATTACATGATTAATGGCTTTGAATAATGATTGCGACTAACATGGAAAGGTTGTTTCAAAATGACCAAATTCGTCGCCCGCCCCGGTCGTCCTTTATCAAGAAAAAATCAAAAAAGTTCGGGTTCGAGTGATGCGCATACTCTTCACGCTCTTTGAAAGAACAAGAATAAACTAGAAATTGATTAATTACCTCATCACCGATAACCTCCACAGAATTCTTAGCCGAAACTTCAGGAGTGGAAGGTTTAAGTATTATGTCATCAGCAGCGGTGAGTTTGGCGGTGAAATCACCGGAGTTTTTGGTGGGTGAACTTGCCGGAGCTGGAAGTGGAGGTGTTGAATCGCCGGGAGGAGTTTGTGGAGACCGTTTGGATGGAGCGGTTAATATAGTTGGCACCATATTATCAATTAAAACATTAAACGGACAAATGCACGCGCTAAAAAATTGATTCGGATTTATAGTGGAAATAGTAGTACGAGTATAAAACAAGAGTTTATGCACTGAGAACGATGGCAAGAAATAGTAGTACTCCGTATATGAATGAATAGGAGGGGTATATGTATATGAGATTTAGTTGGACTTTTGGTATGGAGATTTTCGTTATACATTTATATATGATACGATTTTTGTTTTTCTTCTCGGGTTTTGTACTTTTGTTTGCTAACGTTAATAGTTGTACTAAAATCATAATAAATTTTCAGGTTATATGTCTGTAAATGTATTGAACTTGTCACAAATTCCTATTGTATGCATCCTACTTTCAAAATTTCTATTGTGTGTATCCAACTTGCTAATTAGTTCTATTGTGTGTATTCATTAACACTAATTACGTTTGATCAGTCATAATTAGCATACGTGGCATTTTCATCCGACGTGGCACTGCAAATTCAGCGCCACGTCATCTAAAGTTCGATACATTTTTCAGATCATCATCTTCATCAACTTCAATTTTCCGACGACACCATTTTTCCGGCGATATCATTTTCCGGCGAATCATTTTTTCCTCAGGTACCACCACAACTAATATACACCTCCTAAACACCAAGCCTACCATCTACGACATCACCACCATCTCCATCATTCTTTCCGGCGACCCCATTTTTTCCGGCGACTTCTGATATCTGTGACACAGTAACGTTATGATAGAGACCTAGTGTGACATTTCCAATATTTTATGCAGTTGGCTTAACGTCTACGAGATCCATGTGATTGGTGACAAGTGTGATATTCTTGTTGATCCCAAACCATTACCACATGAACTCTCTGTTACTGAGACTCCTTCGTTAGAAAGAAATAGCACCATTTGCAGAACCTGTTGGTTGCGAAGAACAAGAGCATCATTTGCAGAAATCAGACCAACCTACGTACATCATGTTCAGATTTTCAAGCGGTTAGGCATATATTCACTTTACGAATTGTTTATGGATAATGAGTAGATGTAATTTTGATCATCACACCTCTGGTAGTCTATACCAACAGGTTTGACCTCTGCGTATATCAGTGCCATCGATTAAGTCATCAGTAACAAGGATAAATCCCTGTTGCTGCAAGCATTACGAACCAATACCACGAAGCCGGACTAATTTGAGGCTCGATCTTGAACAATAATATGATCAAAATAGAAATAGATAATAGTTATTCAGAAATTAGTAACTTTTTGTTATACGTTTTGAGTACTACTTAACTAATTAATCAATGTTGCTTAATTATGTATTACCCATTAAGAGCACCAACCAAGAGCACATGCAAGAAAAAATTCTTCATCTGTTAGTTCTTGTCCCTTTAGCATCTTGTAGGTGTCAACTACGGTGTGGATTCGGTTATACTTTCCTGCATATATACACATCATGTTGAATTATAACATAATCAAACAGTTAGTACCCAAATATTCTACTTAATTATAAGGGTTATATTGAAGTTGATGAAGATGATGATATGAAAAAATGGTGCTATTCTTAGTTCCTTTTAAAGTCGCCGGAAAAAATGGGCTCGCCGGAAAAAATGGTGGAGATGGTGATGATGTCATAGATGGTTGGCTTGGTGTTTAGGAGGTGTATATTAGTTGTGGTGGTACCTGCGAAAAAAATGATTCGCCGGAAAATGATATCGCCGGTAAAAATGGTGTCGTCGGAAAATTGAAGTTGATGAAGATGATGATCTGAAAAATGTATCGAAATTTAGATGACGTAGCGCTGACTTTGCAGTGCCACGTCGGATGAAAATGCCACGTATACTAATTATGACCAGTCAAACGTAATTAGTGTTAATTAATACACACAATATGACTAATTAGCAAGTTGGATACACACAATAGGAATTTTAAAAGTAGGATGCAAACAATAGGAATTTGTGACAAGTTCAATACATTTACAGACATATAACCCTAAATTTTCAGGCTTATCAAATTTATGTTGAAACATGATTTTTGGTTCAAGATACAGATAATATATATGTATGTATAAAGAAAGAAGCTTTACCATAACTTAAAGCAGTTGTAAACACTAATGAAAACCAACCATACACCGCCAACCTACTATCACACTGAACCCATAGCTAAGCACCCATTTAAAAACACACTCAAATCAGCATCAGCGGTCTAGCCCTTTCACGTCACTACTGTACTAAAGACTCGGAATGCTCATGAGCATTTAAAAGGTCCGGAAGATCAGCACTAGTCGAGAATTTAACCCATCTTTTCTTCTCAACATACTTAAGAAGCGGCTGCAACACTAGTCCGATGAATATAGCAATAACACTAACGATCATAACCTTAAGTGAAGAAAGAGCCAACACGACACAAATCAAAATCGTTGGAGGAACACACAAAAGAATCGACCCAACCGTCCCCACAGGTATCTTGTAAGGCCTAGATGCAGCCGGGTACTTCATTCTTAACCTTACGAAAGCTATGAACTCCAATATCATCCCAAAACAGTATAAAAAGTTTTCAGCAGCTACAATCTCTTGAAAACTTAACCATGAAAGGAGAATCACACCAGAAGCTGAGAATAAAATACTGATTGAAGGAGTCCCGTGACGAGACCTCTTAGCGAAAAACTCAGGAATCATACCCCTTTCAGCCATACCAAGAAGTTGAAATGAGTCACTACTCATTTCCGTGACAAACATTCCCATGTTTGACATGGCTGCACCCGCTTGGATCCACCATCTTAACCAAACACCACCCACTATCTTAGCCACATCCGAGAAGTACCCATCTGTCCATTGGTCACGGTGAAGCGGTACAGCACCAGTCCCCATTAAAAGAGGGAAAAAATAACCCGAAACGACTAGGATCAATGCATAGAACAACGCCTTTGGAAGTGTTTTCTTCGGGTTATCGACTTCTCCAGCTAGTGTACTAATGGAGTCCCAATAATTAAGGTTCCAAAAGAGTGTGTTTAAGTATAAATTCCAATCAACCACATGTAAATCCACTACCAACCATCTAGCAGGCTCGATTTTAGGAATTGAAATAATACCCATAATAACAAAAGGAACCAATGAAAATATACCTAATAAAACAGCAACCCACCCTACTATTGTCAAACCTCTAAAGTTCATATAAGTCAGGGCAATAGTCAATGCTAAAACCGCTAAAACTCGAGGATACCCACCTGCTAAAACCGGAATCCCATATTTCAAAGAATCAATAAACAGAACTGGGTATAATGCATTGTCTATAACACCACTCAGCCATTTCATCCAACCTTATTGAAACCCCCAATAAGGTCCTAAAGCAGATGATACCCAAACAACATAACCACCATCTTCAGGGAACATTGTACCCATTTCAGCAGTTATTAAAGCTTCAGGTACACTCCATATAAATGGGAATACTAAGAACCCTATTAGGGCTAAAAGAGGTCCAGCAGCTTGAACACTGTCCTCAACACCAAAAGGCCCCCCAGAAACCTCATAAAATATGAGAAATATAAGGGGTAATATTGAGACTCTTTTAATGTTGCTGTTATTAGTAGCACCTGTAGGAGATGATGGGGATTCAATAATCCCAACATATTGTACCTCATTATGTTGCCCCATTGCAGAAGATGCTTGTTTATTATCTGTATTATTCAATTTCTGTATTTAAGTAACCAAAATCAAATTAGTTAATCAACTGAAACTTATTACGGAGTACATAAGTAATAAGCAAATAAACAGTCCAATAACTAACCGCAAACACATCATAAACAAAACCTTAACTTCATACTTTACCATGTAAGGAACAAGTATAAACAAAAACACAGAGAATTATATGTTAACTCCTAACGCCCTATTCATGCACAATCTTGAAATGCAAAATCTTTTTGAGTCTTCATCACTGTATAAACTATATCAATCAAAATTTCAAGAAATGTTTAAACCCAAATAAAGATGCAAGTATCAAACTTGAAAAATACCCCATTTGATAAAATAAAAAATAAAAAAATAGAGGGATTTCAGTGTATAGAAAATTTGAATAATATTGGATAGAAAATGGATGAATTAAGTTAAACAAAATCATAATTTAATGAAATTCGAAGATCCAATTATGTTAACTCCTAACGTGTTCCATGCATAGATTCTTTGACTTTTTTTAATCGTTTCTCTTTGTTTGCTTAAAAATTCTATAATAATAATAATAACAATAACAATTTGGGATGATATACGGAGTAAAGATATATATCATCTTGTATGCTAATACGTATATGTTTATTTTTCCTAAATAAATAGCAAAACGTAATGCATGTGTTAATACCTTATGCAGATTATATAAAACAAATCAGTGATTAATAATTGATTTTCTTGTATGTACAATATGAAAATTACTCTAAAGTACATATACAAAAATATAAAATTTGTATTGATCTCATTTTATGTCATTTTACATATTTTAGTTGCAGCTTCAGCTAGTTTGCCAAACACTGATTCTATAAATAAAAGCTACAGCTAACAGCTTCAATTAAAAGCTACAGCTCTCAGCTTCCGGCTCTAACTTACAGCTACAGCTTCAAACTAGTTTTGTCAAACATACCCTAAAGTGGCCACATACAATTAAGTTAAGTTTTAACTGTTAATTCCATTTTATTTATCTATTTTTAATTAGAATAAAAGTATTTGGTGCTATCTAAAAGCTAAAAAAAAAAATTACAATTTATATTTTTAACCTTTAACTTTTTTCTAAGTACACAATTGGTCCCTGATATAATGCTACCAACACAAAACCATTTGTCTAGTTCAACTACACCAAATATTAACCCAAATAATAATTACAAAGTGCTCTCAATTTATACGCATAAGATTATATAATCTGTTCAAATTGCAAATCATGTTAAGATATATATTAAATATATTATATAAATGGTGAAGATAAAATCTGTGATCACGTGACCTTGAATTAATCGGAAACAAGGTCATGTATTATTTTAGTGGACGGAGGATATCGACGTGATATAAGGTCGGCTAATTTTAAATCGTGTAGTTTGGTGGCTAAGTTATCTTTATCTTTATCCTATTTATACTAAACCCTATGTAATTGTAACCCTGGGCCGTAAAAGGAATAAAGAAGAACTCTCTGGTTTGGCCTCGTTGACTAAACCAATCTCCAAGTTGGAGATTTGACATAACCACGTTAAATCCTGTGTTCGTATTGTTCGTGTTTATTATCTTGTTTTCTTTGTTTAATTGCTTAGTTAGCAATTTGTTTATCCGTTTATTGTTTGTGGGTGTAACGCAATTACACGAGCGTTGTTTGGGTTTTTTTTGCTAACAATATGTTGTTGTTTGTTGGATGTTTTTCGCTGCAAATTCCTAACAACTGGTATCAAAGCTCTAGTTTGAGCGATATGAAACGATGAGGAACGAAAGCATGATCAAGATTGTTTGTTGATGGTTGGAGTTTTATCGGAAGACGGAGAGCTCGGGTTATTATGGCCAAATAATCGTAGTGGATCTGGATTCGGTTGAAGATGATCATCGGAGGGAACAATTGGAACGACACGATTTTAGAATTTGTTTGCAACATGTGATCCAGATTCATAGACTCGTTTTTTACTGGATCGTGACAAACTCGGTGGGTTGGTTTTT
Source organism: Helichrysum umbraculigerum (assembly GCA_949592205.1). NCBI lineage: Eukaryota > Viridiplantae > Streptophyta > Magnoliopsida > Asterales > Asteraceae > Helichrysum > Helichrysum umbraculigerum. The sequence continues at coordinate 25,709,960 of CATIUR010000004.1, read as the reverse complement.
CCGGATTGAACTTGTTAGGGATTTATCTGGTGGGTTGTGGCATGACGACACGGCAGGATGTTGGTTGTGTTGTGACGGTGATTGTTTCGCGATGGTGGTAATGCAGTCGGTGATCGGGTTTTTCGATTGGTGATTTGTTGCGGAGAGAGTTTTGGGATCCTAAGTTTTGGATTCGGGTTCTTTATTCTTTGCGATCTCGTGCAAAAGAATAAGTTTATGTTATCAAACTTAGGGTTTTGATGTTGCGAGTGTAGGGATGTGATGTCTCGGGAACTTTATTGATACGGACTGGGTTATTCAAAGATGTGAGGTTTGTTACAGTGCTCAAGAGGATGATTTTCTCGGTTGGGTAGATTGGGTAATAAACGGTACCACATCAGTTTGGTAATCGACAGTGGGAGTTATCGAGGAAGGTTGTTGTTACTCGCGGGTTGAAACGGGAGACCATGCGATTGGTCGGGTATTCCATGGTTTTTGAATAATTAAGCAGGTTAGAGCTTCTACACTTGGAGATATTGGTTGTTAAAGATGTCGGATAGAACGAGTTCGACTAGGCTCGGGTATCGATTGATGTTTAGTTCAACAATAGAGCGAATCTTTTGGAGGAATCAATTAGGAATTTTCAAGTGGGTTAGAGGCGGATAATCTTATAAGTCCTGTTAAGCTTTCGAATATTGTTGAGAGTGTCGGGAACTCCAGGAAGTTTGGAAACGAGGGAAGTGTCGAACCTAGTGGGAGTTTGGCAACTAGTGGGAGTATTGAGACGGTTGTGCGATTGATGGATCTCGATCGAGTTTCTACAAGTTTAGTATGCGGATTCCGGCAACACTAGAGCATTCGGACCTTCGCTGTTACTCTCCAATGGCAAAGTAATTTGCGACTGACCGAGTGTTATGAACCAGAGTCTTCTCATATAGCCACGATTGTTATTTTGATTCGTACAGTGGGAGTAGGATGAGTTGGAGAAGATGTATTCATAGAAATCATACGTATATTTTTGGGTCAGTGTACCATGGGGAAAGCGCAAGTTGGTAATGTAGGTTTCAAGGTTGTGACTGCGTTCTCACTTATAAACCTTGATGATAAATTAGTGTTAGTTCTATCGACGATTTTCTGATTGCTGGGAAGGAAAATCGGATGGATGAAATTTTGTATGGAGGGTCGTTGACATGTCGGTGGCAGGATCAGATGTGCCTGTAATTGACGGGTTGAAGAGATAGGTGTCTTTTGAAAGATTCCAGTGGTTGGAGTTTTCGCACACTTCAACGAATCTTCTTGGGCCTAGAAGATGATGGTGGTGGTTAGAGAGTGGTCCCAGTTTCATGATGTGAGTATTCTGGTATCTTTGTGTCGAAAGTCTTCCGACTCTATATGGTCGAGCGGCGTGTCCCAAATGGTATTTCGGCGGTGTGAAGTTTGAACGGATGACATTTGTGAAGGAACATGATTTGTAACTGAATTTGGGGTTTGATTAATCTACAAGTGGGAGATTGTTAAGATATATATTAAATATATTATATAAATGGTGAAGATATAATCTGTGATCACGTGACCTTGAATTAATAATTAGAAACAAGATCATGTATTATTTTGGTGGACGGAGGATATCGACGTGATATAAGGTCGGCTAGTTTTACATCGTGTAGCTTGGTGGCTAAGTTATCTTTATCCTATTTATACTAAACCCTATGTAATTGTAACCCTGAGCCGTAAAAGGAATAAAGAAGAACTCTCTGGTTTGGCCTCGTGGACTAAACCAATCTCCAAGTTGGAGATTGGACATAACCACATTAAATCCTTGTGTTCGTATTGTTGGTGTTTATTATCTTGTTTGCTTTGTTTAATTGCTTAGTTAGAAATTTGTTTATCCGTTTATTGTTTGTGGGTGTAACGCAATTACACGAGCGTTGTTCGGGGGTTTTTTTTGCTAACAATAGGTTGTTGTTTGTTGGATATTTTCCGCTGCAAATTTCTTACAACTGGTATCAAAGCTCTAGGTTGAGCGATATGAAACGATGACGAAGGAAAGCATGATCAAGATTGCTTGTTGATGGTTGGAGTTTTATCGAAAGACGGAGAGCTCGGGTTATTATGGCCAAATAATCGTAGTGGATCTGGATTCGGTTGAAGATGATCATCGGAGGGAATAATCATAAGGGCTGCTAGTTCGGATACTACTTTGCTTGCTTACTGTTTTGTCTGCTAGACTCAGGTGAGTCTTACAGCCCCTATTTTACTGTTTTATACCCAGGGGTGAGATGCATTACATGTTTTCATAAAACTAATGATGGCCGAGTTAACGCATGATTAGCATGACCTGCAATCATGGTGACCTAGGACATTTTCTTACTTGTTTTCATAATACTGATAATGGCCGAGTTATCGCATGATTAGCATGACCTGCAATCATGGTGGCTTGTGGCATTTTCTTACTTGTTTAATATGAATGTAAGACTACATTCACAGGAGTACTATTATCTACTGTATGTTAAGTTTCTATTATGATAGTTCGTGGAAACGCATGATTAGCATGACCTGCAATCATTACGGAGTGAACGATTTGTATGACCTACGATCGTTACTCATTACGGTTAGCAAGACCTGCAACCACTCACGTACAAACGGTTAGCATGACCTGCAACCACTCATTTACAGATGATTAGCATGACCTGCAATCATTACTTAAGTGAACGATTAGCATGACCTGCGATCGTTACTTACTGGCTGGCTTACGATTTACAAATACTACTTGTGTATTCAAATTATTTACTTACTTACAAACCTGTGAGATTCACCAACCTTTTTGGTTGACCGTTTTAGTAATGCTTCGCAGGTACTCAGCATCAGTAGGGATGCCCAGCAGGATAAGCTCACTTAGCTCGAGTCGCATGCATTTACAAGCTTGGAGATTTTCATACATTACTTTTGTACTTACTGTTATGTATTAGAATCTCTAGGAAATTATACGAAACTCGAGCTTGTATTTTGAACTACTTATGTATTAATGTAATAACTTTTCGAACGTCTCATTTAGAGTCGTTCACTGTATCCTTTGTGCTTGTGATTATTGATTAGTAACACCCAAAACTCGCTTCCGCAAACTGTTAAATTTGGGGGTGTTACACAGTTTCATGATGTGAGTATTCTGGTAGCTTTGTGTCGAAAGTCTTCCGACTCTATATTTTCTAGCGGCGTGTCCCGAATGGTATTTCGGCGGTGTGAAGTTTGAACGGATGACATTTGTGAAGGAACGTGATTTGTAAATGGTTACTGGTTTTGGGGTTTGATTAATCTTCAAGTGGGAGATTGTTAAGATATATATTAAATATATTATATAAATGGTGAAGATATAATCTGTGATCACGTGACCTTGAATTAATAATTGGAAACAAGATCATGTATTATTTTGGTGGACGGAGGATATCGACGTGATATAAGGTCGGCTAGTTTTACATCGTGTAGCTTGGTGGCTAAGTTATCTTTGTCCTATTTATACTAAACCCTATGTAATTGTAACCCTGAGCCGTAAAAGGAATAAAGAAGAACTCTCTGGTTTGGCCTCGTGGACTAAACCAATCTCCAAGTTGGAGATTGGACATAACCACATTAAATCCTTGTGTTCGTATTGTTCGTGTTTATTATCTTGTTTGCTTTGTTTAATTGCTTAGTTAGCAAATTGTTTATCCGTTTATTGTTTGTGGGTGTAATGCAATTACACGCGTTGTTTGTGTTTGATTTTTGCTAACAATAGGTTGTTGTTTGTTGGATATTTTCCGCTGCAAATTTCTTACAACTGGTATCAAAGCTCTAGGTTGAGCGATATGAAACGATGACGAAGGAAAGCATGATCAAGATTGCTTGTTGATGGTTGGAGTTTTATCGAAAGACGGAGAGCTCGGGTTATTATGGCCAAATAATCGTAGTGGATCTGGATTCGGTTGAAGATGATCATCGGAGGGAATAATTGGAACGACACGGTTTTAGGATTTGTTTGCAACATGTGATCCAGATTGATAGACTCATTTTTTACTGGATCGTGACAAACTCGGTGAGTTGGTTTGTCCGAATTGAACTTGTTAGGGTTTTATCTGGTGGGTTGTGTCATGACGACACGGCGGGATGTTGGTTGCGTTGTGACGGTGATTGTTTCGCGATGGCGGTAATGCAGTCGGTGATCAGGTTTTTTGATTGGTGATTTGTTGCGGAGAGAGTTTTGGGATCCTAAGTTTTGGATTCGGGTTCTTTATTCTTTGCGATCTCATGCAAAAGAATAAGTTTATGTTATCAAACTTAGGGTTTTGATGTTGCGAGTGTAGGGTCGTGATGTCTCGGGAACTTTATTGATACGGACTGGGTTATTCAAAGATGTGAGGTTTGTTACGGTGCTCAAGAGGATGATTTTATCGATTGGGTAGATTGGGTAATAAACGGTACCACATCAGTTTGGTAATCGACAGTGGGAGTTATCGAGGAAGGCTGTTGTTACTCGCGGGTTGAAACGGGAGACCATGCGATTGGTCGGGTATTCCATGGTTTTTGAATGATTAGGCAGGTTAGAGCTTCTACACTTGGAGATATTGGTTGTTGAAGATGTCGAATAGAACGTGTTCGACTGGGCTCGGGTATCGATTGATGTTTAGTTCAATGATAGAGCGAATCTTTTGGAGGAATCAATTGGGAATTTTCGAGTGAGTTAGAGGCGGTTAATCTTATAAGTCCTGTTAAGCTTTCGAATATTGTTGAGAGTGTCTGGAACTCCAGGAAGTTTAGAACCGAGGGAAGTGTCAAAGCTAGTGGGAGTATTGAGACGGTTGTGCGATTGATGGATCTCGATCGAGTTTCTACAAGTTTAGTATGCGGATTCCGGTAACACTAGAGCATTCGGACCTTCGCTGTTACTCTCCAATGGCAAAGTAATTTGCGACTGACCGAGTGTTATGAACCAGAGTCTTCTCATATAGCCACGATTGTTATTTTGATTCGTACAGTGGGAGTAGGATGAGTTGGAGAAGATGTGTTCATAGAAATCATACGTATGTTTTTGGGTCGGTGTACCATTGGGAAAGCGCAAGTTGGTAATGTAGGTTTCAAGGTTGTGACTGCGTTCTCACTTATAAACCTTGATGATAAATTAGTGTTAGTTCTATCGACGATTTTCTGATTGCTGGGAAGGAAAATCGGATGGACGAAATTTTGTATGGATGGTCGTTGACATGTCGGTGGCAGGATCAGATGTGCCTGTAATTGACGGGTTGAAGAGATAGGTGTCTTTTGAAAGATTCCAGTGGTTGGAGTTTTCGCACACTTCAACGAATCTTCTTGGGCCTAGAAGATAATGGTGGTGGTTAGAGAGTGGTCCCAGTTTGTAACAACCCCAAATTTAGGACAAATTTAAAATTTTTCCTAATTACGTGTTTATTACTTGTATATAATATGAAATAGGATTATATACATTATTTACTTAATATATATATATATGGATGGAATATATATATACGCGTATACGATTCGTACAAATCATATAAAACCACAATTGTACAAACATACGGACGTTGGTAAAACAATTATTAAATAATGTTTATTTATTTAATTACTTTAATTACCATTTTATATTATGTTTATAATATAACGAAAACATACGTTTTAACTAAAACGTTACCGAACTCTCCGAAAACTCGACCAACCGACAAAACAAAACAAATGTTACATTTTATAACTTCAAAACAAAGTATTTTATTAAAATGCTTCAACTAAATTACCGAATAATATTCGTATTTTAAACGTATATTTAATCGCGTATAAAATGATTTTTACGTTTAAACGATCGGGGAAACGAACACCGCACGGAACGCGTACGCGAGAGAACGAAAAATTGGTGAGACCACACCTCGGTGGCCCCACCAAAACCGGCCCAAGGACATGGGGCATCACCCCCATGCCCTCTCATTCACCCTCACACACAAACACAAACTTTCACTCAATCTTTCTCTCTTCTCTCTCTCTCTCTCTCAATCGGTCATCTCTCTCTCTCTCTCTCTCTAAATCACCACCCAAAAACACCCTAAAACTACCACTAAAACACCTTGGAGGCTAGGCTCGGTTTGGAGAAAAGTGATCGCGAGAACGAGCTCTACAATCCTATCTTTTCGGTTTCTCGATTCGACAACTTTGTAAGTTTTCCGGCGATCCAAAACTTTTCCGATTACTTTTGTTTTGCTAGATTATTGTTCCCCTAGCTAAATGATGTCCGAATATGTAATTAAAACTCGTTTTTGAACATGTTAATGGAAATGTCGGTTTTGGTCATTTTAAAGAAAACGACACCACAAACCTTAAAAACAACCACCAATAGTTACTATGAACTCATTATAACATATTAAAACTAGTATAAAAGTTCTAGACCCAACGGAAACCGGAAAATACGTTTTCGGAAACTTAAATTCCGAACAGACCTCTTGTGTCGCATCGGACCAAAATTTCATGCGACACAACACTGTGTCGCATGTTATGTCGCACGTTATGTCGCAATGTATGCGACACAACGCTTATGTCGCACTATATGTCGTATCATATGCGACACAAAGTTTACCTATCGCTTGATTGCGACACAACGACTATGTCGTATCGTTGTGTCGTACCCTTGTCTGCGACACAACCATTGTGTCGCATAAACACTAAATCAGAAACCAATCCTTACGACACAGATCTTATGTCGCATGTGGTCTGCGACACAAGCCTTGTGTCGCAGATAGCTCATATCAGAAAACAAAATATTATATAAGTGTTGGAATCACTTTTCAACTACTAAATCAAATACGATGCGACTTATACATGAAAATACTATACTTTTGGAAGTATACAACAATACTTGAATACGTACAAGACTATACTAAACTGAACGTGAGATTTCACTCACACACGCACACGAGATTACACTCAAAATACTTAGGAGATTACACTCCAACGAACTTACACTTGTACACTACTTACGTGCGGGATTACACGCTAACTAATACGAGGTTTCACTCGTACCCTTTGGGGATTAAGCCCATTGGAACTTACGCAAACACTACACGTTGTAATACAAACAAACAGTTATACGAGTATACTTTACAACTGTACAACTACTATGAATACATAATAATAATGGATGGAATTATTATTATACACCGATAACAACTGGCCGTACAACTTTAATACAAACTACGATTTACAAACAAATACAAACGTACAACCAAACTAACGGACATTAACTAGTTTGGTAACAACTAGCATGGATACTTTACAAGTATTCCATTTACTTACTGAACCTTATGCGTATTAGGACGCTAAGGGCTGCTAGTTCGGATACTACTTTGCTTGCTTACTGTTTTGTCTGCTAGACTCAGGTGAGTCTTACAGCCCCTATTTTACTGTTTTATACCCAGGGGTGAGATGCATTACATGTTTTCATAAAACTAATGATGGCCGAGTTAACGCATGATTAGCATGACCTGCAATCATGGTGACCTAGGACATTTTCTTACTTGTTTTCATAATACTGATAATGGCCGAGTTATCGCATGATTAGCATGACCTGCAATCATGGTGGCTTGTGGCATTTTCTTACTTGTTTAATATGAATGTAAGACTACATTCACAGGAGTACTATTATCTACTGTATGTTAAGTTTCTATTATGATAGTTCGTGGAAACGCATGATTAGCATGACCTGCAATCATTACGGAGTGAACGATTTGTATGACCTACGATCGTTACTCATTACGGTTAGCAAGACCTGCAACCACTCACGTACAAACGGTTAGCATGACCTGCAACCACTCATTTACAGATGATTAGCATGACCTGCAATCATTACTTAAGTGAACGATTAGCATGACCTGCGATCGTTACTTACTGGCTGGCTTACGATTTACAAATACTACTTGTGTATTCAAATTATTTACTTACTTACAAACCTGTGAGATTCACCAACCTTTTTGGTTGACCGTTTTAGTAATGCTTCGCAGGTACTCAGCATCAGTAGGGATGCCCAGCAGGATAAGCTCACTTAGCTCGAGTCGCATGCATTTACAAGCTTGGAGATTTTCATACATTACTTTTGTACTTACTGTTATGTATTAGAATCTCTAGGAAATTATACGAAACTCGAGCTTGTATTTTGAACTACTTATTTATTAATGTAATAACTTTTCGAACGTCTCATTTAGAGTCGTTCACTGTATCCTTTGTGCTTGTGATTATTGATTAGTAACACCCAAAACTCGCTTCCGCAAACTGTTAAATTTGGGGGTGTTACACAGTTTCATGATGTGAGTATTCTGGTAGCTTTGTGTCGAAAGTCTTCCGACTCTATATTTTCTAGCGGCGTGTCCCGAATGGTATTTCGGCGGTGTGAAGTTTGAACGGATGACATTTGTGAAGGAACGTGATTTGTAAAGGGTTACTGGTTTTGGGGTTTGATTAATCTTCAAGTGGGAGATTGTTAAGATATATATTAAATATATTATATAAATGGTGAAGATATAATCTGTGATCACGTGACCTTGAATTAATAATTGGAAACAAGATCATGTATTATTTTGGTGGACGGAGGATATCGACGTGATATAAGGTCGGCTAGTTTTACATCGTGTAGCTTGGTGGCTAAGTTATCTTTGTCCTATTTATACTAAACCCTATCTAATTGTAACCCTGAGCCGTAAAAGGAATAAAGAAGAACTCTCTGGTTTGGCCTCGTGGACTAAACCAATCTCCAAGTTGGAGATTGGACATAACCACATTAAATCCTTATGTTCGTATTGTTCGTGTTTATTATCTTGTTTGCTTTGTTTAATTGCTTAGTTAGCAAATTGTTTATCCGTTTATTGTTTGTGGGTGTAATGCAATTACACGCGTTGTTTGTGTTTGATTTTTTCTAACAATAGGTTGTTGTTTGTTGGATATTTTCCGCTGCAAATTTCTTACAACTGGTATCAAAGCTCTAGGTTGAGCGATATGAAACGATGACGAAGGAAAGCATGATCAAGATTGCTTGTTGATGGTTGGAGTTTTATCGAAAGACGGAGAGCTCGGGTTATTATGGCCAAATAATCGTAGTGGATCTGGATTCGGTTGAAGATGATCATCGGAGGGAATAATTGGAACGACACGGTTTTAGGATTTGTTTGCAACATGTGATCCAGATTGATAGACTCATTTTTTACTGGATCGTGACAAACTCGGTGAGTTGGTTTGTCCGAATTGAACTTGTTAGGGTTTTATCTGGTGGGTTGTGTCATGACGACACGGCGGGATGTTGGTTGCGTTGTGACGGTGATTGTTTCGCGATGGCGGTAATGCAGTCGGTGATCAGGTTTTTTGATTGGTGATTTGTTGCGGAGAGAGTTTTGGGATCCTAAGTTTTGGATTCGGGTTCTTTATTCTTTGAGATCTCATGCAAAAGAATAAGTTTATGTTATCAAACTTAGGGTTTTGATGTTGCGAGTGTAGGGTCGTGATGTCTCGGGAACTTTATTGATACGGACTGGGTTATTCAAAGATGTGAGGTTTGTTACGGTGCTCAAGAGGATGATTTTATCGATTGGGTAGATTGGGTAATAAACGGTACCACATCAGTTTGGTAATCGACAGTGGGAGTTATCGAGGAAGGTTGTTGTTACTCGCGGGTTGAAACGGGAGACCATGCGATTGGTCGGGTATTCCATGGTTTTTGAATGATTAGGCAGGTTAGAGCTTCTACACTTGGAGATATTGGTTGTTGAAGATGTCGAATAGAACGTGTTCGACTGGGCTCGGGTATCGATTGATGTTTAGTTCAATGATAGAGCGAATCTTTTGGAGGAATCAATTGGGAATTTTCGAGTGAGTTAGAGGCGGTTAATCTTATAAGTCCTGTTAAGCTTTCGAATATTGTTGAGAGTGTCTGGAACTCCAGGAAGTTTAGAACCGAGGGAAGTGTCAAAGCTAGTGGGAGTATTGAGACGGTTGTGCGATTGATGGATCTCGATCGAGTTTCTACAAGTTTAGTATGCGGATTCCGGCAACACTAGAGCATTCGGACCTTCGCTGTTACTCTCCAATGGCAAAGTAATTTGCGACTGACCGAGTGTTATGAACCAGAGTCTTCTCATATAGCCACGATTGTTATTTTGATTCGTACAGTGGGAGTAGGATGAGTTGGAGAAGATGTGTTCATAGAAATCATACGTATGTTTTTGGGTCGGTGTACCATGGGGAAAGCGCAAGTTGGTAATGTAGGTTTCAAGGTTGTGACTGCGTTCTCACTGATAAACCTTGATGATAAATTAGTGTTAGTTCTATCGACGATTTTCTGATTGCTGGGAAGGAAAATCGGATGGACGAAATTTTGTATGGATGGTCGTTGACATGTCGGTGGCAGGATCAGATGTGCCTGTAATTGACGGGTTGAAGAGATAGGTGTCTTTTGAAAGATTCCAGTGGTTGGAGTTTTCGCACACTTCAACGAATCTTCTTGGGCCTAGAAGATAATGGTGGTGGTTAGAGAGTGGTCCCAGTTTGTAACAACCCCAAATTTAGGACAAATTTAAAATTTTTCCTAATTACGTGTTTATTACTTGTATATAATATGAAATAGGATTATATACATTATTTACTTAATATATATATATGGATGGAATATATATATATATACGCGTATACGATTCGTACAAATCATATAAAACCACAATTGTACAAACATACGGACGTTGGTAAAACAATTATTAAATAATGTTGATTTATTTAATTACTTTAATTACCATTTTATATTATGTTTATAATATAACGAAAACATACGTTTTAACTAAAACGTTACCGAACTCTCCGAAAACTCGACCAACTGACAAAACAAAACAAATGTTACATTTTATAACTTCAAAACAAAGTATTTTATTAAAATGTTTCAACTAAATTACCGAATAATATTCGTATTTTAAACGTATATTTAATCGCGTATAAAATGATTTTTACGTTTAAACGATCGGGGAAACGAACACCGCACGGAACGCGTACGCGAGAGAACGAAAAATTGGTGAGACCACACCTCGGTGGCCCCACCAAAACCGGCCCAAGGACATGGGGCATCACCCCCATGCCCTCTCATTCACCCTCACACACAAACACAAACTTTCACTCAATCTTTCTCTCTTCTCTCTCTCTCAATCGGTCATCTCTCTCTCTCTCTCTCTCTCTCTCTAAATCACCACCCAAAAACACCCTAAAACTACCACTAAAACACCCTGGAGGCTAGGCTCGGTTTGGAGAAAAGTGATCGCGAGAACGAGCTCTACAATCCTATCTTTTCGGTTTCTCGATTCGACAACTTTGTAAGTTTTCCGGCGACCCGAAACTTTTCCGATTACTTTTGTTTTGCTAGATTATTGTTCCCCTAGCTAAATGATGTCCGAATATGTAATTAAAACTCGTTTTTGAACACGTTAATGGAAATGTCGGTTTTGGTCATTTTAAAGAAAACGACACCACAAACCTTAAAAACAACCACCAATAGTTACTATGAACTCATTATAACATATTAAAACTAGTATAAAAGTTCTAGACCCAACGGAAACCGGAAAATACGTTTTCGGAAACTTAAATTCCGAACAGACCTCTTGTGTCGCATCGGACCAAAATTTCATGCGACACAACACTGTGTCGCATGTTATGTCGCATGTTATGTCGCAATGTATGCGACACAACGCTTATGTCGCACTATATGTCGTATCATCTGCGACACAAAGTTTACCTATCGCTTGATTGCGACACAACGACTATGTCGTATCGTTGTGTCGTACCCTTGTCTGCGACACAACCATTGTGTCGCATAAACACTAAATCAGAAACCAATCCTTACGACACAGACCTTATGTCGCATGTGGTCTGCGACACAAGCCTTGTGTCGCAGATAGCTCAGATCAGAAAACAAAATATTATATAAGTGTTGGAATCACTTTTCAACTACTAAATCAAATACGATGCGACTTATACATGAAAATACTATACTTTTGGAAGTATACAACAATACTTGAATACGTACAAGACTATACTAAACTGAACGTGAGATTTCACTCACACACGCACACGAGATTACACTCAAAATACTTAGGAGATTACACTCCAACGAACTTACACTTGTACACTACTTACGTGCGGGATTACACGCTAACTAATACGAGGTTTCACTCGTACCCTTTGGGGATTAAGCCCATTGGAACTTACGCAAACACTACACGTTGTAATACAAACAAACAGTTATACGAGTATACTTTACAACTGTACAACTACTATGAATACATAATAATAATGGATGGAATTATTATTATACACCGATAACAACTGGCCGTACAACTTTAATACAAACTACGATTTACAAACAAATACAAACGTACAACCAAACTAACGGACATTAACTAGTTTGGTAACAACTAGCATGGATACTTTACAAGTATTCCATTTACTTACTGAACCTTATGCGTATTAGGACGCTAAGGGCTGCTAGTTCGGATACTACTTTGCTTGCTTACTGTTTTGTCTGCTAGACTCAGGTGAGTCTTACAGCCCCTATTTTACTGTTTTATACCCAGGGGTGAGATGCATTACATGTTTTCATAAAACTAATGATGGCCGAGTTAACGCATGATTAGCATGACCTGCAATCATGGTGACCTAGGACATTTTCTTACTTGTTTTCATAATACTGATAATGGCCGAGTTATCGCATGATTAGCATGACCTGCAATCATGGTGGCTTGTGGCATTTTCTTACTTGTTTAATATGAATGTAAGACTACATTCACAGGAGTACTATTATCTACTGTATGTTAAGTTTCTATTATGATAGTTCGTGGAAACGCATGATTAGCATGACCTGCAATCATTACGGAGTGAACGATTTGTATGACCTACGATCGTTACTCATTACGGTTAGCAAGACCTGCAACCACTCACGTACAAACGGTTAGCATGACCTGCAACCACTCATTTACAGATGATTAGCATGACCTGCAATCATTACTTAAGTGAACGATTAGCATGACCTGCGATCGTTACTTACTGGCTGGCTTACGATTTACAAATACTACTTGTGTATTCAAATTATTTACTTACTTACAAACCTGTGAGATTCACCAACCTTTTTGGTTGACCGTTTTAGTAATGCTTCTCAGGTACTCAGCATCAGTAGGGATGCCCAGCAGGATAAGCTCACTTAGCTCGAGTCGCATGCATTTACAAGCTTGGAGATTTTCATAAATTACTTTTGTACTTACTGTTATGTATTAGAATCTCTAGGAAATTAATCGAAACTCGAGCTTGTATTTTGAACTACTTATGTATTAATTTAATAACTTTTCGAACGTCTCATTTAGAGTCGTTCACTGTATCCTTTGTGCTTGTGATTATTGATTAGTAACACCCAAAACTCGCTTCCGCAAACTGTTAAATTTGGGGGTGTTACACAGTTTCATGATGTGAGTATTCTGGTAGCTTTGTGTCGAAAGTCTTCCGACTCTATATTTTCTAGCGGCGTGTCCCGAATGGTATTTCGGCGGTGTGAAGTTTGAACGGATGACATTTGTGAAGGAACGTGATTTGTAAATGGTTACTGGTTTTGGGGTTTGATTAATCTTCAAGTGGGAGATTGTTAAGATATATATTAAATATATTATATAAATGGTGAAGATATAATCTGTGATCACGTGACCTTGAATTAATAATTGGAAACAAGATCATGTATTATTTTGGTGGACGGAGGATATCGACGTGATATAAGGTCGGCTAGTTTTACATCGTGTAGCTTGGTGGCTAAGTTATCTTTGTCCTATTTATACTAAACCCTATGTAATTGTAACCCTGAGCCGTAAAAGGAATAAAGAAGAACTCTCTGGTTTGGCCTCGTGGACTAAACCAATCTCCAAGTTGGAGATTGGACATAACCACATTAAATCCTTGTGTTCGTATTGTTCGTGTTTATTATCTTGTTTGCTTTGTTTAATTGCTTAGTTAGCAAATTGTTTATCCGTTTATTGTTTGTGGGTGTAATGCAATTACACGCGTTGTTTGTGTTTGATTTTTGCTAACAATAGGTTGTTGTTTGTTGGATATTTTCCGCTGCAAATTTCTTACAACTGGTATCAAAGCTCTAGGTTGAGCGATATGAAACGATGACGAAGGAAAGCATGATCAAGATTGCTTGTTGATGGTTGGAGTTTTATCGAAAGACGGAGAGCTCGGGTTATTATGGCCAAATAATCGTAGTGGATCTGGATTCGGTTGAAGATGATCATCGGAGGGAATAATTGGAATGACACGGTTTTAGAATTTGTTTGCAACATGTGATCCAGATTGATAGACCCATTTTTTACTGGATCGTGACAAACTCGGTGAGTTGGTTTGTCCGAATTGAACTTGTTAGGGTTTTATCTGGTGGGTTGTGTCATGACGACACGGCGGGATGTTGGTTGCGTTGTGACGGTGATGGTTTCACGATGGCGGTAATGCAGTCGGTGATCGGGTTTTTCGATTGGTGATTTGTTGCGGAGAGTTTTGGGATCCTAAGTTTTGGATTCGGGTTCTTTATTCTTTGCGATCTCATGCAAAAGAATAGGTTTATGTTATCAAACTTAGGGTTTTGATGTTGCGAGTGTAGGGTCGTGATGTCTCGGGAACTTTATTGATACGAACTGGGTTATTCAAAGATGTGAGGTTTGTTACGGTGCTCAAGAGGATGATTTTCTCGATTGGGTAGATTGGGTAATAAATGGTACCACATCAGTTTGGTAATCGACAGTGGGAGTTATCGAGGAAGGTTGTTGTTACTCGCGGGTTGAAACGGGAGACCATGCGATTGGTCGGGTATTCCATGGTTTTTGAATGATTAGGCAGGTTAGAGCTTCTACACTTGGAGATATTAGTTGTTGAAGATGTCGAATAGAACGTGTTCGACTGGGCTCAGGTATCGATTGATGTTTAGTTCAATGATAGAGCGAATCTTTTGGAGGAATCAATTGGGAATTTTCGAGTGAGTTAGAGGCGGTTAATCTTATAAGTCATGTTAAGCTTTCGAATATTATTGAGAGTGTCTGGAACTCCAGGAAGTTTAGAACCGAGGGAAGTGTCAAAGCTAGTGGGAGTATTGAGACGGTTGTGCGATTGATGGATCTCGATCGAGTTTCTACAAGTTTAGTATGAGGATTCCGGCAACACTAGAGCATTCGGACCTTCGCTGTTACTCTCCAATGGCAAAGTAATTTGCGACTGACCGAGTGTTATGAACCAGAGTCTTCTCATATAGCCACGATTGTTATTTTGATTCGTACAGTGGGAGTAGGATGAGTTGGAGAAGATGTGTTCATAGAAATCATACGTATGTTTTTGGGTCGGTGTACCATGGGGAAAGCGCAAGTTGGTAATGTAGGTTTCAAGGTTGTGACTACGTTCTCACTGATAAACCTTGATGATAAATTAGTGTTAGTTCTATCGACGATTTTCTGATTGCTGGGAAGGAAAATCAGATGGACGAAATTTTGTATGGATGGTCGTTGACATGTCGGTGGCAGGATCAGATGTGCCTGTAATTGACGGGTTGAAGAGATAGGTGTCTTTTGAAAGATTCCAGTGGTTGGAGTTTTCGCACACTTCAACGAATCTTCTTGGGCCTAGAAGATGATGGTGGTGGTTAGAGAGTGGTCCCAGTTTCATGATGTGAGTATTCTGGTAGCTTTGTGTCGAAAGTCTTCCGACTCTATATGGTCGAGCGGCGTGTCCCGAATGGTATTTCGGCGGTGTGAAGTTTGAACGGATGACATTTGTGAAGGAACGTGATTTGTAAAGGGTTACTGGTTTTGGGGTTTGATTAATCTTCAAGTGGGAGATTGTTAAGATATATATTAAATATATTATATAAATGGTGAAGATATAATCTGTGATCACGTGACCTTGAATTAATAATTGGAAACAAGATCATGTATTATTTTGGTGGACGGAGGATATCGACGTGATATAAGGTCGGCTAGTTTTACATCGTGTAGCTTGGTGGCTAAGTTATCTTTATCCTATTTATACTAAACCCTATGTAATTGTAACCCTGAGCCGTAAAAGGAATAAAGAAGAACTCTCTGGTTTGGCCTCGTGGACTAAACCAATCTCCAAGTTGGAGATTGGACATAACCACATTAAATCCTTGTGTTCGTATTGTTCGTGTTTATTATCTTGTTTGCTTTGTTTAATTGCTTAGTTAGCAAATTGTTTATCCGTTTATTATTTGTGGGTGTAATGCAATTACACGCGTTGTTTTTTGTCTGATTTTTGCTAACAATAGGTTGTTGTTTGTTGGATGTTTTCCGCTACAAATTCCTAACGAATCAAACCTATTCACTTTGAGAAAAAGCTCAATGTACCTAACATTCTTATATTTTTGGTATAGAAAAAAGAGAGAAAAATAGCGAAATATACATGTCACTTTATGTATCGAGTAGGCATGAATTAAGTACGAATAATTAGCGTTACTCTTTACTTTGTTCGGGTTATACAAGAAAGACGTGTCTTTTTAAGTTCATATATTTTTAGGTCACAAGTCAAAAGTGTCACATAAGATCATGTAGTCAAATAAGAAACAAAGTACTATATCGACTATTTAGTCCACATTCAACCATATCTTTAGTTCATAGAAAATGTAGTTTGTTAATAAACTTTGAATTTTAGGTACCTAACAAATTAATATAACATTGACAGTTTAACTGCATAGCTATTTACATTGAAAAGTTTTAATTGCCAACTATGATATTGTGTTATTAGCTTGTGTGATCATCAAAATGGTAATACAGATTATCTTTTTTTTTTTTTTTAAGAAGACAAATTTACACACACCTATATACCTACCTACCACGAATATTTATAATTTTTTTTCACAAATATATACATATATTCACTACGGACTTGAACCTACAACCTCAAAGTTGAAAGTCTCCGCAATACCGCAAGGCCAAGGCCCTTTGGTACACACTATCCACTTCTGTTTCTATAGTTTCATCATTTAAGATAAGCTTCAAAATTGTACTCCCTCCGTCCCAAATTAAGTGTCCTGTATCAGATTTAGAAGTCTTTGTTTTTCAACTTTGACCTTAAATATTTTTGTTTGTGTTATATATTACTCTATGAAAATTATACCAATGAAAATACATTTAAAACTCAATCCATTCATATATTTCGCATCAAGTATTATATAACACAAACAAAAATATTTAAGGTCAAAGTTGAAAAAGAAAGACTCAAAAAGTAAAAACAGGACACTTAATTTGGGACGGAGGGAGTATATAAGACCGGTACCAACGGGGAGCGTCGGTTTCCGTCGGTTGAAACCAACGGAACCGACACCGATGGCACGGCGCCGTCGGTTCGGTCCGTCAGTTTCTTCCGTCGGAATTCCGGCGAAGTGTTTGAGGGAAAAGGGTGGGGCCGGTGGGTCCGAGAGGTGATTAAAAAAAATAAATTTTTTTTTTAAAATTGAGCCGTTGGAGTTTTTAAAAAAAAATAAAATAAAATAATTAAAAAAAACGGTAACATCAACGGATACCTTTTTTTTGATTTTTTTTAATTTAAAATTCTATAAATACTACACATATCTATCACATTTTTCACACTCAAACATCACCAATTCTCTCATCTCTTTTCACTTTCACTTTCAAAAAATGTCAAACAACAATAACACCAATTCCAAATCCAAAAACAAATCCAAATCTCAATCAAACCAAAATGAGCAAGAACAAGTTGGCTACGATATGTGGCAAAGCTTGATGAACAACCCGCTACCAAATCCAAATAATTTTCAACCTCCACCGACGGGTTTTGCGCATTTTGCACCAATTGCAAACCCGTATCATATGCCACCCGACGACCCACGAAGAAATTACCAACATCCCGGGTGGTATCAAAACCCGCAATTCACACCTTCCATGGATTATTCACCAAACACATACCACGGCACCTCCTCATCAAACCCACAGGGCTACCAAGCTACACCTACCCGTTACTCTCAACCTCAAAATTTAGTCATACCCGATACCCAACATCAACACCTTCTCGACAGCTCCGAGTCTAAGCCCGAAAACCAATTCCAACCCGAACCCGAGTCCGAACCCGAAACCCAAGCCGAGGCCCCTAAGAAAAAGGGTGAAAAACCAAGAAAAAATCCGGACGCACCACTTCGGGTTCAAGTTAGGTGGTCCGACGAGGAAGCGAGAATCTTGGCCGAACGGTGGATACATTGTTCCGAAAACGGCGTCATCGGAAACAATCAAACAAATGAAAGTTTTTGGCGAAGTGTCAATTCCGATTACAATTCCATTGTCCCGAAGAAACGTAACCTCAACCAACTAACGAGCAAATGGAACAAAATAGCCGGCGACGTGCGAATTTTCGAAGGCCATCACAGAAAGTTTAGGGAGGGTGGCCATCAAAGCGGTGCCGGGGATAAAGACGTGATGGATGCGGCCAAGAAAGCTTTTCTCAACCAAACGAGAAGGAAATTTACTTACGAGAGTTGTTGGGACGTTCTAAGACATTACCCAAAGTTCTTCACCGAGCAAGGCGTGATGAGCAACAAACGCCCGTTCCAACCCGAAACCGAATTCGAAGCCACTGATCTTGGCTCGAACGACATCCCGTCATCCCTAGAAGCCAACATGAGGACCTTGTTCCGCGACGACCCGATACGTCGTCCACCGAGTCGAAAAGCGTCAAAGACTTCTCAAAGTTCGGATGCCGGTTCTTCGTCACGAAGTAGTGTTGTGTCCGAATAACTTGAAGCCATCGAAGCGGTTAAATCACAAGCCCTAAAAGCCGCGGACACACTTGAAACGATTAAGAAAAACAACATAAAAAAGGCGGCGTTTAAGGCTTTGAGTTTTCTTTGCAAAAGTCTTCCGAAACGGGCCTCCAAAAAGGAATTAAAAATTATTAAGTTGGCACGCAAAGAAGTCGTTGAAGAATTTGGAAATGTCTACAAAACGACAAATGAGGATGAAGATGAAGGTGAAGAAGAGAACGAGAATGAGGCCGCGGACGAATAATCGAGCTCGGATTAGGCTAGTTTAAATTTAAATAAATGTGCTTTTAATTTTACTGTAACGTTTTTATTTTTAGGAGTTTAATGGTTTTTATTTTTTAGGATTGTAATGTTTTTAATTTTTAGGATTGTAATGTTTTTAATTTTAATGAAATGTGTTTTTATTTTATTTATTGTGTATTATTTAATTAAGTTTATTGGTGTGGGTCCTTGAAAAATGAAACTGACAGGAAACTTACGGATGACTGTTGGGACGGTCCTGTCAGTTTCTGTCACTTGGGTGAAAAAGCTGACGTGGCGCATCAGTTTCTGTCAGTTTCCGTCACGGTTGGGAGTGGTCTAAGAATCCAAAATGTTACTGTAGAAAGAAAATGATAACTATGCTAATGAAATAATGTGTATGTGTCCATGGTGAGTGCACGTATCTAGTGACTCGACCACAAACCTTGTATTTGCATAATATAAACTCCCGTATATCATAAATTCGATGCACTAAACTGCATGAATGCTTACGTTCAACAAAGAACAACTGTAGGACTAATTATGTATATTTTAAAAAGTTGACGGGTTAAATGATGATATTTACTTTTACACTAAACTACATCTAACTTAAATTCGGTAAACAAGAGATAATTTTTTCCCATTTATGTAACCAAAAATAATCTCAACTACCATTCTTTTATCTATCCATCTAGAGGCGTCACAAATAACCGAACACGAATAACTAACCCGAACCCAAACTCGAATAACCCGAATTCGAATAACCCGAGTCTTATTTGAATCGGGTTTCGGATAAATATTTTACAATTCGGATAACCCGAATAAGTACATAAGTCTAATCTAATCTAATCTTAAATATAATATATGATTAACCTTTGTGACATCATTAATCAAAATTGAAATTCAATTGACCAATCATAACCCATTATTTATTAAATTTTTTTAAAAAAATAAAACAAAAATTATCCACCATCAAATCCATGGTTATTTTTATTATCCCCAAATACCTTAATTGTTTTATAAAAGGTCTACGAATTAAATAAAGTGTTGTAATAAGAGTTCTAATTTTCTAGGATTGATCGAGAGAATGAGGTATATGATTTTGCTAGGACTCTAGATTGCCATTAACTTCTATGTTTTTATTTAATATAAATTTAATTTTAAATTATTATATACTATCATTATATTTATCTTATATTGAAAACCAGTAATCATTAAGATTGTTTGATAAATAAAAAGTACAAACATCTGAATACACGTGTTTTACTATTTTTTGACGTGATACAATATGAATGAATATAACAGAGTTTCAGGCGACGTAATTTATGAAGAAGAAAAAAACTTACACGAGTTCCAACATAACTTTCTAGACTTTTAGAAACCAATAATAACATCAATAAATAACTTGTCATGAAATAATGAATAAACTAAAATACATGAACCAAAAAATGAAAGAATTTTTTTTACATAAATTAACATACGATAATCCATTTATACGAGAAAATAAAACAGAACGTTATGGGAGTTATTTATCAATTAGAAGTTTTAAGCAATTGTAAACAACTTACTAAATAAGTAGTTTTTCAACTAGGTTAAGACCTAATTAGAAAAAAATATCAAAACATCTTAATGGACATTATACAACTACCACTTTCAAAACATTTAAAGCTCAAACAAAAAACCCCATATATATTTGAAGGACGTGACATGTCATACGTTAAGATTAGATTAATTTCTAGATAATATAACCAAAATGAACAATCTTATGAAAGATGGTAACAAAGTTGTCACCGTTGTTCCACGTAAGTAAGTAGAGTAATTTTTAAAAGATCTTTAACCATTCAACTTTAAATTTTGTTTTACTGTTACGAGCACTTTTGAATTTTATATTTGTTCCTATGTGTCGTTTGTGATTTGCAAGTCCGTAGAGGTGGTTTATAACTGCTTTTTTGTATTTATAGCTTTATTGTATACGATTGATAGCTTATTTAACCTTCTTATAATTTTAAATAGTTTAGGACCCGCGAAATTCACGAATTATCCATGAAAATTACTTAAGTAATCCATTAACGTATAATTGTTATTATTATCTTGAGTATTATATACTATATATACAATATTTTTTATATATAATAAGATAATGTACATATCAACGGGTGAACCTTATACCATACGCTATTATATTTAAATTTTCATGAGTATTAGATTTTAATTTTGTATGATATGAAAACATGAAATTGTTTGTTATCTTGAACGTACCGAACTTTGAATTAGTTAATTAAAAGGTTAAATTGTTAGCTTTAAGATTTAAAATCTTGAATATACTATAGTTTATGGTATCTTGGTTTCGTTTTTTTGTCGTGTTTTAAATTTGCGTTGTATTTTCAATAACTTTTTTTCTTTTGTTTGGCCAAAGTTACATACATTGGGATAACCGAAACCCACGAATAAATATGAAAAACCGATAGGTAATACTAATTGGGTACCCAACGGATATTGGGTCTAGAATGGGTACGAATATTCTAAACGGGTATGGATACAGATACACTAAAACCCGGCGGAACCCGACCCATTGGCATCCATAATCTAAGCATTGTAAATTAGATACTGATAAAAGAATTTAAAAAGGCAGTGGTAATGGTACAGATACACTAAAACCCGTTGGCATCCATAATCCAAGAATTGCATGTTAGAAATTTATAAAAGAATTCAAAAAAGGGCGTTCGTATAAGAATTTAAATCACTGGGCGATGGAATGAAGTCATAAATTTTTTTGAATTGAAAATAACTTATTGGGGCTTTTTCATAAAAAATTAAATAAAGAAGATTGTAGGAAGAGTTTGAATTATGGAAGAAATAATTAAGTATTTATTAAATTAAAATTTCCATAAAATATTTGGAGGATTATATAAAATTAAATAAAAAATGGAGGATTTATATTGTAAATATTGAAGGGTCTATATTGTAAATATAGAAGGGTATATTAGTCTTTTAGTCATATAAAAATGGGATTAATGATGTCATTAAATAAATGAATGATTAGATCTTAATTGTTGATCTTCAACTAATTACTATTATTCTTTCAAGATTTTTCTTTTAATATATAAGATAGATTTGTTCATGTATACTTGTATTATTATTATTATTATTTTAAATTATATGTTGTTTGACTTATTTTCAGCATTTAAGTTACAAATGTACTGTCTAGACACTTAAAATGCGTAGACAAAAATTAAATATGTAAATCAAATACAAATTCAACGGCCTATAGAAAGCAGAGTTAAGACATCATCAATCAAAATCAAACTTAATTAAAATCAAATTAGGTCCCTCTAATTAGGGTGAGGTTCCTGGAAGAATGGGTGAAAATGAGGGAAGGGAGAGAAGCCAATGAGGAGGTGACAAGTGTCTCATCATTTCTCCACCTTTTTTATTCATTTCCCCCCCCATTTTTCATTTCTCCACCTTTTTTATCCAATTCTCCCCCTTTCTTCACTATTTTTCTATTTTTTTTAAATTATTTTTTTATTAAAATTTTTTATTATAAAATAAATTTTAAATTTAAAAAAATTAATTTTTTTAAACATGTAAATTCTTCTATAACACTTCCGTTAAAAAAATTAATAAATAAGTAAATAAAATTTGTTAACATTTTTTTAAGAAAAAAATTTCACTTTAAAAATCTAAAAAAGTAGTTTTTAACCCTTTTTCCTACTTAGTTTTTCTTTTTTTATATCATTTTGAAATTTGTGACGCACCATATATTATATATAATGATGCACATGAATACTAAAAACAAGATGCAATAAAACTAAATTATTATTGTGTTCACCAACATTATAACTATGATACACTGATTTTCTCTGAATATGATGCATCGAGTATTTAAATATCATGGGTCGACTTTCAAAATATACTATAAAACATCGTTATTGAACTTAAAAGTGGTGCATCATAGTTATAAAACATGGTGCATCATCATAATTATAAAACATGGTGCATCGAGTGTTTAAAATAGCATGTATCGACTTCAAAATATACTATAAAATATCGTTATTGAATTTAAAGGTGGTGCATCATAGTTATAAAATATGGTGCATCATAGTTATAAAATATGATGCATCATAGTTATAAAATACGGTGCATCATAGTTATACAAAACGGTACATCATAATTATAAATATGACGCTCCGACTTTTAGATATACGATAAACATCATTAATGAATAAATCTTGGTGTATCATAGATATAAAATATAGTGCATCATAATTATAATTTTAACAATGCATTGAAGTTATAACTTTGTTATATCAAAATTTATTTTATTCAATTTATGCATATGGTGCATCACATAATTTTTTTTTTATAATACTATATATAAAATTGTATTTACATATAACAACGTGATGTAAGACAACAGAAAAAATGTTGAAAACGTGAAAAAATAAAAATAATGATAAACAAGCTGTGAAAAAGGTTAAATTAAATGGTTAAAAAAAATTAAAGAAGCTGATAACAAGAACTTTTAAAAATGCAAAAAAAAAAAAAAAAAAATTAAAAAAAATGAAAAAAATAATAAATAAGAAACAAAATTAATTAAAAAAATTAAAACATTAAAAAAATTTTAAGGAAAAAAGTGAAGGAGAAATGATAAGGTTAGAGAAATAAAAAGGTGAAAAAATAAAACAGGTGGAGAAATAAAGGAGGTAAAGAAATGGGAAAGGACACATGGCAATACTCTATTTGCTTCCTCCACTTCCTCCAAAATGTCACTTCCGTTCATGAACCAATTTCCTCTAATTAAACCAAAAATTATAACCTCTATTTTAATTAAGGAATCACCACATGTGTGTATACACGGGTTTAAGATCTAGTTATTAATAAAAGAAAACTTTTTAACCCTCAATTTTGTTTAAAATCAACACCTATTAACCAATCAGAATGCTTTATTTTACTATTCTATTGACCAATCAAAATACTTTATTTCATCCATTTAAATTAAATAATATTTATCCTTAATATTCTTAAATTTACGAATCATATGATTGATAAAGTATATACGGTATCGCATGTGAATTTCCATATATTCAAAGAATTGTGATGGGATAAGGATTCCAACTAAGTTTCTTAGGTAATATATTTAAAAATTTCTTTTACGTAAACTTATACTATACTATATATTTATGAAAGTATACATAAGTTAGTAATTACATGTTACTAACTATCACAAAGTATATAATTATTACTTTGCATGTTTACGTTTATATTCGCTTACTTTAAGAGAAAAATCAACCCCTTTTCCTCTTAAATACTTTATGACTAATTGAAATTGAAATTACACAACTATTTAGCACATTCCAAAAAGAAAATATGTATATTTGATATTTTTGATAATAATTTGCACATTGTTTCATAAATGTTTTGCGAAAAAATAAGTAATGTGTAAATTAGTAGAGTTACTATATTATCTTTTGAAGTGGACATTTATTTTGGGATAAAATAAAATTAAATAAAATGAAAGGTGAACACTTATTTTTGAGACGTGTAAGTAATAACAATATTAGAATGTAAATTACAAAAAATGTAAATTACAAAATCACTTTCTTTAATTAAATAGTTTCACTATAATATAATGGTTTAAGAACCACCGAAGAATAAGATTCAACTGGGAGAACATAAATATTAACATTCAAACAAATGATATATAGTTTTATTCGACATATGTGTGTGTCTATACGGGCTTAACATTCAAGTAAACGAAGAATGTTTTTCTCGACATATGTGTGTATTCACGGGTTTGGTTTAATATTGATATAGACAAAGATATGTTTATTCGATATATGCGTGTATTTACGGGTTTAACATTTACATAAAAGACAAATAGTTTGATTTGACATCCGTGTGCATATTAATATTTAACATTCAAATAAAGGAAATGTAAATAAATGAAGGTAGTATTATTGGACGTCGGTATGTTTTCACAAGTTTAACATTTACAGAATTTGAAGATTATTAAGAAAACTCAAGAGTTTAAATTTGATTTTTAGTATTTAGTAATTACGGTATTATTAACAATATATGTTTTATGTACAGTCGTTTAATAGAATGAGATTTACATTGTCTTTTACAACTGTAAAATAGTTTTTTCGACATATGTGTGTATTCATGGGTTTGGTTTAACATTAATATAAACGAAGATATGTTTATTCGATATATATGTGTATTTACCGGTTTAACATTTACATAAAAGAAAAATAGTTTGATTCGATATCCGTGTCCATATACATATTTGACATTCAAATAAAGGAAAGGTAAATAAACGACGATAATATTATTCAATGTCCGTGTGTATTCACAGGTTTGACATTTACATAAATAGAAAATTATTTATTGAAGAAAACTCAAGAGTTTAAATTTTCTTTTTAGTATTTAGTAATTATGGTATTATCAACAATATATATACTTATTTTTGGGATGGGGGAGTAATAACAATATTATATTAAAATGTAACAAAATAACTTTGAAAAGGCGAATACTTATTTTTGAGACGGCTCACTTTCATGAATTAAATAGTTTACTATAATAATTGTGTTTAAGAACCCCCAAATGATAAGACTCAAGTGGGAGAAAATACATATTAACATTCAAACAAATGATATATAGTTTCAATGTACATCTTCAAGATAATAAAGGTCCACAAAATAATGTCCACCTTTCAAGTGACACCATCTCTACAAAACCAGAGGATTATTACAATAAGTTCTAAAGAATGTTAATGAGCTAATTGCAATTAAGAAGGTACAATTCAAACCTTTCGTTAAGTGTATTATACTTCACAATACATACACTATAATTCTTAAAACTGAATATAGGTTACAGGATGCGTAATTGTTACAATGATAACAAAAGTTATCAACGATCAAGGTTGGAAGTATTTAGCTTGCCGAAAATGCAGGAGGAAAGTACAATGGACCAATCGAAAATCCAACGCACCTGATGACATTGAACCAACCGCACACTTCCGTTGTGAAAGACGTGGATATGTTCATGATGTTTATGTACTTTCAAAGATTGACAAAGAAGAAAACAGATACTTTAGTTCTGATACAATTTGTGAGGAGGAGATAACCGATACATTTGAACACTCTATATACTCACCGAAATTATTAAGTGGATTAAAAATATCTCGCATCCCAAATCACAAATTGACTTTGAAAAAAGGAATACCGGTTATGTTGTTGCGAAATATGGACCAATCAAATGGGTTATTCAATGGAACACAATTACAGATTAGCCTTCTTGCTGAACATGTAATAGAAGCAAAAATCATCTTAGTAAGCCATATTGGAAAGAAAACATATATTCCAAGAAAATGGGTTTAATCCCATCTGGATAAAACAATCCCCTTCAAGTTCAACAGAAGACAATTTCGTCTAAGTGTATCCTTCTTAATGACAATAAACAAAAGCCAAGGACAATCGTTGGTCAGTGTTGTTTTGTTTTTGAAAAGACATGTATTCTCACACGGCCAGTTATATGTTGCTGTTTCACGCGTCACAACAATGAAGAGGCTGAATGTGCTTATTTGTGATGAACAAGGAAAGCCAACAAATACTACAACAAATGTAGTATACAAAGAGGTTCTACAAAAAGTATGATGTCTTGCATTTAGTTATAGGACTCCTTATATATTTTTAAATATTTCTTTGTTAATCTATATCAAACATTTTAGAACATATATTTAATAACAATCTATTTATAATTCCCGTGTATACACGGGTTTTTCACCTAGTTATATAATATACAAATATAAATTTATATGTATAAGTTTTTATGATTTATATGAATACATCCATATATAACACCCCTCATTCTATACATCAATATTTTAAGATTTTACTCGAAAGCGTATATTAAAAACATACTTTATTATTATACATAATGGAAATGTACATAAACTTTTTCAAAATATGATACACCACATAGTTTGAAGTAATTAAAACACTGTACACATATTATACAAACGGGGTATTATATAATTCCAAACTTAGTTTATAACAAAACTATATCAGAGTTAGCAGAGCAGTCAAACATTCCCTGCCAAAGGCATCAACTTCCTGTCCACCCACATATCTATTCATAACCTGCAGGAAGTAAATGAGGGATTAGCACGAAGCTAAGTGAATGAACTTGTCACACACAATTCAACTTAGCATAACTATGAGTTTACATCAAATAACCGTAAACACACATATTTCAATGAGGATCGGTGGTTCTTGGGATATCATAATACCCGGGGATTCCCCAAGAACACTTATCGTACATATCCGTATGGTCATAACGGACGAGACCCATAACTATTGGTTATTAAACTCATACGCAGGTTTCAAACACAACAAATGAATCAAAACCTGTGTAAATCACATAATAACCAAAAAGTCCAACTACACGTTGACCTCAATAATCTGATACACAAAGATCCACATATCACGTAGATTAATTCATTAATTAAGACTAAACAGTCTAATAAACACATCTACGCTACTTGTTGCAACCAAACAGTTACAACTAAATCAAAAGGTGAGTTCCAAATCCACTCACCGATACCTCTGTAGATTCCACACTGAGCAGTCTTATATCACTGAGTCTTTGGAGTATCTGAAACACCACATAACACACAAGTTAGTAACTTGTTCCATAATTATCATTCTAACATATTTATCAAATCAGGTAAGTCCCTGAAGTCTAAACAAATAAAAGTCCAATCTGAAATAAATTCAGAAAGTCTCAAAATGACGTTTAAAACTGAAAAATGCCATTTTGGACCCCTAGATGACCCCGAATGGCCAAAAAGTGACTAGGCTATTATTGTATAGCTTTGATCATTGGGCCGTTTCCGAGTGACCATGCGATTTTCATCTCAATCCGAATTAATAAGAAAATTTGTAAATTTTTAGTCACTAAAGGTGCAAGGACTTTTACACTTATGCACTTTGAAATTTGCAAAACGCAAAATTTAAAAATTCTCGGTTCGCAGGTCAACTCGGTTCGCAGAAAACTCGGTTCGCACATTTCAGGTCGATTCGCACAGCGAGTCAACTCGCTTCGCAGCAATAACTGGGTTCACAGGAGCTCATCTCGATTCGCAACCAAAGTCGGTTCGCGAGACGAACTGGGTTCGTGAAACGAACTGGTTCCTGCGAGTTTCGCTGCTGTTACGAGTTTTCCAAATCAAATCTCATCAAAACTCCAAAAAACTCAATTTTATGGTTTCTAATACTTCAAGTAATCGTTATAACGTTTTATAACATCAAAATCAAGTTTCAATTTCAATTATAACTCCATATCTCTCAAAACCCAATTTTTGAAACTCAAAATCATACTCACTTTTGTGATGGAGATGAAGGTGATATGATGGAGATGATGATGTTGCTATTTTGGAATCGAAATCACAGAAACTATCTTGGTTCTAATTTTGGTTATGTTTTCATGAAGTTTGCAAGTTTTCTTTTTATGAAGAAAATGAAAGAAACCATACGAACATATAGGTTTTAAAGTCGGCTCAACAAACCGACTCCACCTTTTAAGTGGTATAATTTAAACCCGTTCTAAATCTATTGTCTAGAACCCGAAAACCACTTGCGAGAAAATTATTTTATTTTACCGTCATCTATAATAATTTAAAACAAACTAGTCACCATAAGTCCCGAGACCTATTTATTCAAGTTTCACGGTAAAACAATCATATCAGGTAATTCCTGAAACAATTAAATAATTAAAGAAACTAGAAATTACCAGGCTACTGGAGAGGATATTACACATATATTATATACATATAAGTTACTTATGATGGTTTATATAAACTATTAGTGTTTATTTGTAATATTTAAGTTTTGTTCAAGATGCGAAAATTTAGAATATCATCTTATTCGGCAACAATATGATAATCCACTTTTGCTACAGAGAAAACGTAGGTTTGAAAAAGCAAGTTATGACATGCTTTTTTTAAAACGTCATTTCTAAGAAGCAAAAGTTATTTTGAAAACGCAATCTCAAACACCCTCTTATATTTTTAGACACGCAGATTTTTTCTTAATTCCAAGATGTATAATATATCAAACAGACAAAAAGTATAAACACAGCGGTTTTAAGAAAGAAACTAAACATGGAGTGAGAAAATAACTTAAAATGTCAAAAAAATATCAAAACAAATAACAAGATGTGAAACAACCCATATCCTCTACAAAATTTTATTTTTCTAAACAAGACAAAACAAATCAATCCATTAGACTCATGTTTAGGTTGATAACGGTTCTCATAACGGAGGAGTAACCGCTTGTGGAAGATGAACGGGTAGACCAAAGGTCCGTCAGTGATTCCACAAACTGCCTTTCCAAAAAAAAAAAAAAAAAAACTAGTGTAACTTGATCACACCCTAACATTAAACTCTAACATTAAACACGTACCATTTGACATAAGTCATGAATCTCATGATACACATAAATGGAAGGTGATAAATACACCAAAAAACTTACACAACAATGAAAATTCGTATCGTACTACATATATGTCATAAAATAACTCTCATATATATAAATCAATCTCTTCAGTGTATTTATCTCCCTTCGAATAACATATTACAGTGTATTAAACCATATTATTGGTTAATTAATGTCCTTGACCTTTAGGTTGTTAATGCAATAATATGAATTTTTCTACTCTCAAATACGTGTCGTATTAATACGATATTATATAAGGTGATGATTTGTACATCACCAAAAATTAGTCATACACCATTTTTATGCATCATCGTGTTGTACTGTACAACACAATAAAATAGTTTTAATGGTGTATGACTAATTTTTGGTGATGTACA